>OV702280.1:102083993-103558589 GCA_916181665.1 Avena sativa
ATTAGGGTTTATCCCTTTTTTGGCCGGCTGGGCCCTATGGGGCATTGGGCAGGGCACTCCCTCATAGGCCCATGCCCCCTCCCGACAGGTGGGACCATGTTGGTCCCCTTCCGGAAGGTTTTAGAAGCTTCCGGTACAATACCGATTAACCCGGAACAATTCCGAACTCCAAAAACTGCACTGCCTTATATGAATCTTATTCTCCGGACCATTCCGGAACCTCTCGTGATGTCCCGGATCCCATACGAGACTCTGAACAAAAACTCATAAACCAATTATCCAATCTATCCTAGCGTCGAGACACGTTAAGTGTGTGACCCTTCGGGTTCGAGAATATGCAGACATGATCTTATATCAATAATCAACAGCGGGGTCTGGAAACCCATATTGACTCCCACACATTCATCAATGATCATATCGGATGAACCACGATGCCAGGATTCAATCAATCCCATATATATATTCCCTTCGTCTCGCGATATTTTACTTGCCCGAGATTTGATCGTCGGTACCGTCATACCTAGTTCAATCTCGTTCACAGCAAGTACTTTACTCATTCCGTAATCCGATATCACTTTGTGATTAACTCCTTAACCACATGCTTGCAAGCGGTGTTGATATCGATTACCGAGTGGGCCCGAAGTATATCTCTCCGACTTGGGAGGGACAAATCCCATCTCGATACATACAACCCAACAGATACTTTCCGATCACCTGAGAGACACCTTTATGATCACCCTCTCATAGGATGACGTTTGATGACCTCAAAGCTTTCTTCCGATACCAGGGAGTTGTATTATCTCATGGTCTAAGGAATACAATATTTGACATAAGAAAAGCTTCGCAAAGATGAACACGATGACACGATCTAATTGCTTCGCTTAGTTTGGGTCTGTCCATCATATCATTCTCCCAATGATATGATCTCATTATTAATCGACAACTCATGTCCATGGTTAGGAAACCTTAACCATCATTAATCAATGAGCTAGTCCATAGAGGCGTACTAGGGACATGGTGTTGTTCACAAACCACACAAGTATTAAAGTTTCCGCTTAATACAATTCTAGCATGGAATATAAACATTATCATGAACAAGAATTATAATAATAACATCTTTATTATTGCCTCTAGGGCATAATTCCAACACTATGGACCCCGATCCAATATTTACCATTGATACATCTTCCACTGTTACTTGTTTACTTGCTGCAAACCACCATTACCTTCCATACCATACGTTTAATCCTTTGTTACAACAAACCGGTGAGCTTGACAACCTCACTGATTCGTTGGTACAAAGTCTTGAGTTTGTATTGTGCAGGTCTCCACATTGTTTACAACACCTGTGTGACGTTTCCTTCCTCCTTCTGGTTCGATAACCTTGGTCTCAACTGAGGGAAAACTTGTTGCTGTGCTCTTCACACCCTACGCTTGGGGTTACCAACGAAGTGCCATGTCGAGCACTATCAGGATCATCAATATAAAGTATGATGTAGCTATATATGGCCATGAACTTGGTCGATCGACTTGAAATCCAAGAATTTTCATAAAATTTTACACGGGCGACGGGAGTACATTTTACATCAAGGACATAAAAAATAGGAAAATTACATCGAGGACCATACATTTAGCACAAAGGACCCTAAAATAATTAAGCAAGGGAAATAATCGGGTTTGGCTCCTCCTCGAGAGACCAGTTGATCGATCTTCGTACTACTTCCTTTCTGGATGCTCCTAAAAGTTGGAAACTCCCATTATTGGCAGCATTATGGTTCACCATGCCAAGATGCACCCATCTATAAAATATCAGAACATTTCCATAAAGTATTATGTACATATATGGACATATATTCACCCATGTTGTTCGGCTTGAATCCTAAGAATGTTCATACACTGTAGGCCATATTGCCAAGAAGATTTATTTTTTCAAAAGTTGCGAAGACAAGTGATTGTCAACATGTAAATGCTTAGAAAGAAACTAAATCTTTCAAAAATCTCGTTTGTGGCTACCGTGAAAAAGATATCTATAGAACTTTAAGAGCAATCTACCATTTACTCGTCTTTCAAATTTTACATAATATTGGCAAATCGGCTTAAATTATAATAGGATGGAGGGAGTACTACTACTTGCTTCGCGAAAAAAAGCACTCCTCACTTTTGAACCAGCATGTTGCGGGTGTGCCTGGTGCTTCCTATTCTGAGAGTGTGATGAAATGGAACGAATAAAGGTGGAGTAGTTGGGGGTAGGAAGGCTGGCCAGATCATAGTGATGTTCCCCACAAAAATAAAAATAAAAGGATCATAATGGTGTGTATCCAATATGATGGGACACCCCTTGTCCAGCACTTTAAGTAGTAAGTATTAGTACTATGCATGACGATCTTTTGGCTATCATTCCTGCCTGAAATTACTAGTTACTACTCACTGTACCTATACCTCGTGTCAGAAACTCATCGCAGCTTTGCTCTAACATCACACCACCGTCAAATCCTCCTCTTCGCTGCTCTCGCACTGCCTCCTCTATGCTCTTGGTCCCTTCTTGCAACTAGTTTTTCTTTCAATAGGGGGAACTCCAAGTGGAAATATTTTTTACCATGACAAGATTTTACTACCGCTTATTTTTAGGTTAGAATTTTAAACCGGCGGTAGGAGTACATTTTACACCAAGGACCTAAAAATGAGAAATATTACATCAAGTTTCATACATTTAACACAAAGGACCCTAAAATAATTAAGCAAGGAAAAAATTGGTTTTGGCACCTTCTCAAGAGAAAATCTGATCGAGCCATACTCTTCATGCCACTTACTCTTTGATTGTTTTAAAATATGGCCAGATTTGTCGGCATGCAAATTCGTCGAAATAGGATCCTCAATATAAAGTATGATGTAGATATAGCCATGACCTTGTTCGTTCGGCTTGAAATCCAAGAATGTTCATACTCATTGACAACTAAGCTTAAATTTGTTTATAATTTACCACTTACTTTTAGGTTAGAATTTACCCGGGCGATGTGAGTACATTTTTCATCAAAGACCTAAAAGAGAAGGAAAATTACATCGAGGATCATACATTTAGTACAAAGGGCCCTAAAATAATTAAGCAAGTAGAACATTCGAGTTTGGCTCCTTCTCTAGAGAGCAGCTGATCGGGCCATACTCTTCATGTCACTTCCTCTTCGATTGTTTTTAAAATATTGCCAACTTGTCGGTATGCAAATTCTTGGATATGGGGTCATCAACATAAGGTATGATGTGGCCATGACCTTGGTATTTCAGCGTGAAATCCAAGAATGTTCATACTCGTTGACAACTAAGCTTAAAATCGTTTAGATCTTACCACTAATTGTTAGGTTATAATTTTACATGGGTGGCGTGGGAGTACATTTTACGCCAATGAACTAAAAAATAGGAAAATTATATTGAGGTCCATACATTTAGCACAAAGGAACCTAAAATAATTAAGGAAGGAAAACAGTCGGGTTCGGCTCCTTCTCGAGAGACGAGCTGATCGAGCCATGCTATTCATGCTACTTCATTTTTGATTGTTTTCAAAATATGGCCATATTTGTTGGCATGCGAATTCTTAGATATGGGATCATCGTTATAAAGTATATGATGTAGATATGGACATGACCTTGGTCGTTCGGCTTGAAACCTAAGAATATTCATACTCATTGACAACTAAGCTTAAATTCGTTTACATTTTACCACTTACTCTTAGGTTAGAATTTTACCCGGCGGTGGGAGTACATTTTACATCAAGGACCTAAAAAGAGGAAAATTACATAGAGGTCCATGCATTTAGCACGAAGGGACCTAAAATAATTAAGCAAGAAAACCAGTCGGGTTTGGCTTCTTCTTGAGAAAGTAGCTAATCGAGCCATACTCTTTTAAATACTACTTCCTCTTTGATTGTTTTCAAAATATGTACTAATTTGTCAGCATGAAAATTCTTGGACATGTGATCATCAATATAAAGTATGATGTAGATATGGCCATGACCTTGGTCGTTCGGCTTGAAATCAAAGAATGCTCATACTTAGTGCCAACTAAGCTTAAATTCATTAATATTTTACCACTTACTTTTAGGTTAAAATTTCACATACTTAGTGCCAACTAATATACATTTTACATCAAGGACCTAAAAATGGAAAATTACATCGAGTTTCATACATTTAACAAATGGCTTAAAAATAATTAAACATGAAAATAGTCGAGTTTGGCTCTTTTTCAATAGAGCAACTAAATTGAGGCATATATAAGAGAGGGGGAGAAGTAAAACCCTAATCCTAACGAAATTGGGCCGAACCAAGCCCGTATAGAATTACAATTCAACACGACTGACAACAACTAGGAGGTCGTCAGCGAAGGTAGGAGCCCTAGGTGAGCAGATCCTTTTTCTCCTCTCTCGTGGCGGCGCTTGGCGATCAATTGTTTGTCTCTCGCACGGACGTAGGTCTCCTACTCTCGTTCCGTCAAATCCCGCGTTGCCGAGCTCTCCCATCTCTTCGCCCCGAAGGCAAAACGAGAAGACCGGAAAATTGTTAATTTCGCCTTTAATTCTCACCAATTTCTGTTCTCCAAACTACCACGCATTAACACTCTCACCCACAATCACCACCATCCGCGACCGGGAACCGTCGCCCCTCTCTCTCGGTCTCACGCGGTGGGGATCTCCGGGTTCCCTATCCCCGCGATCCTCTGCCCCGAAGACCTCCCGATTCCGCGACGCAGCAGCCTCTCGCCCTTTCTCTACCGGGCTGGGGAGGAAACTGCTCAGTTGGAGGAATCCCTGCCGAAATCCTCCGTTTAGCGATATCAAATCCAATTTTGGGGAGACAACTGCTCCTCTACTTATTATTTCTTCAATTTTGTGCTGTCTGGCGAGTCCAAATGGGGTTGCAGCAATCCAAGGAGGAGCTGCTGTACCAGCAGGTGAACTACGGCAACATCGAGGGGATTCGGACCCTCAAAGCGCAGGGTGCAGGCGTTGAGGCAAGGATAACACTTTATCCTCTTGCATGTCCAACATATAGTGTTTTTTTTTTCAAGAATACAAAGATATAGTGTTGTAGACCTGGGGATTAATCTACGAAGTTAATTTTTCTTGTTGGGTGTTGAATTTCTGCTTGTAGTGGATTGACAAGGAAGGGAAGACCCCCCTGATGGTTGCCAGCATGCGCCCTGATCTGCTCAATGTGGCTAAAGTTTTGATTGAGTTGGGCGCAAATGTGAATGCATATCGGCCTGGTATGCTTTTCTCGTATTGCTTTAGTTGATTATCTCAATTATTTCTAGGGTGCATAACAGGGGCTTTGTGTGGATGGAGTGACTAAGAGGTTGTTACTCTTAGTTGTGGTCTAGGAATTAAGCTCATGTCTATTGTGCTGCTTCAACCAAAACTGATTTAATATAGACACTGCCATAGCCTGTAAGTGTAAAAATTGTGCATACACCTTGAAGCTTCTTAGAACCATAACATCTCAGTAAAATAGAAAACCAGAGAAAACTGTGGATAAGTAAATATAAATAGCTTATAGCTAATTAAGTTTGAGTCTGCCCATTTTTTCTATTTGTAGGAGTACACAATGGAACCGCATTGCACCATGCTGCCAAGAAAGGACTTGAGCTGACTGTCCATTTACTTCTCTCACATGGAGGTATATGATGCAGTAGATATGTCTTCAATTATTTTGCCTCTTGAAAGTTTTTATATTAAAGAACCTTCTCTCTGGGATCTGTTTGCAGCTAACCCCTTTATACCAAATGATGATTGCAACACCGCACTTGATCTGGCTAGAGAAAAGGGTCATGTGAACGTTGTAAGGGCCATAGAGGTATATTGTTTCCTTCCTATCCTATTTTGCTTTAGCGTAGTTAGTATGATGGCTTACTCTTTGTTCATTGCTCGCTAGTTATTCTTTAATTATTTTGTTGGTTGCTATTTGGTTCTTAATTATTTTCAGGGACGTATTTCTCTTTTTTGTGGATGGATGAGGGAGAATTATGGTCCTGGTTTCTTGGAAGCATTTGCTCCTCAATTCATGACTAGAAAGATGTAATATTCGCATAACCTTTGCATTATATTCTGTAGTCTATGTTATTAATCATGCTGCATATCACAGGCACATAGATGTGAGGATCATCATGTAGTATATTTTATGCTTCTCTATCCTAACTTGAATCTTCTCCCCAGTTGGGCGGTGATTTTACCCCGCGAAGCACGGAATCCGTCAAGACCTATCAAGCTTGAGTTAGCTATATATCCTGAATTGCAGGTATAAAAAGTTATTGGAGAAGTGCTTTAGTTTGGTGTAGCGTTGTAATGTTCATATTATTGAATATGTTGGATGCACCTTGATGCATTGATACTTGATAGGAAGAATATAATCCCAGCTTTATAAGCTCAAGACAAGACCACAACCAATGGTCAGTAGACAGAGATTAACACTGACAGCACTAAACAAAATCCTGGCCTAGATGCCATCCATGCAAGCGAACAGGACGCAACCCCTGCCACAGGAAAGAGAGAATCCAACTCTGTAAAGAGGGGCAGAATTGGGCCACTCAAGTTTTGGATACACAAAGTCAATGGCGTTGCAGACCGCTGGCCTTGCACTGCTGCGGGGTGCTGAGGCCACGGAACCGCCAGGTGCCACTCAGCATTCTAGACGTTGTACCACCACAGGTCACCGCGTCCCTTGCATGTTGTGACATATGCCTCAGTTGATACCCATCTAATGTCCCAATGTGACCAAGATGCCACAATATGTGATCCTCCGTGGTCTGCTACCCATGCCATCCATGGTAGCTGCACTGGCATGTTCCGAGCGGACCTAGGATCTACCTGCTAGAGCCACGATGTGTTATACCTGCTTGCGCACCAACCTAGGGACAAACCTCCAAGAATAACCCCTAGGGAGCATGATTTTTGAGTCGCCGTATAGTCGCCGATTAGTCGCCGACTAATCACCAAGTCGTCGCGGCGTGGCTGGGTCGCGCAGGCGACTTGACTCACGGAGCAAGTCGCGCCACGTCACTGGCTCGACGGCGATTTCCTGTGACTATACAGCGACTTTTGCCTCAGGATTTCAGCGACTTGATGCCCGAGGACGGCGGCGCAGGAGGAGGCAGAGCATGGCGGCGTTGAGGAGGAGGCAGAGCATGGCGAGGACCGCGGCGCAGGAAGAGGCAGAGCATGGCGGCGTCGAGGAGGAGGCTGAGCATGGCGAGGACCGGAGGCCAGACACGGGAGCTCGGGAAAGGAGGCGCTCGGGAGCTCGATGGGATCTGGATGAAGAGTGGTGGTTGGTGGGAGTCTGGGAGAGCTCTCTCTTGATTAGGGTTTTGGTTGGGCCAGGCCTTGGGCCGCGTGGCGGGGATCTGGGGGTCTCTCGATTAAGGTTTTGGTTGGGCCAGGCCTTGGGCCGCGCGGTGGGGATCTGGGGGTTGTAGGCCGGGCTGCAATAGATAACAGGTCAACGTTGCTAAAAAAAAATAGATAACAGGCCAACTTGACGTGCACTGTAGCAGGGCGACTTGGGGCGACTATACGAGCTGAGTCGTTGA
The DNA here is from genome assembly GCA_916181665.1 of Avena sativa. Classification (NCBI taxonomy): domain Eukaryota; kingdom Viridiplantae; phylum Streptophyta; class Magnoliopsida; order Poales; family Poaceae; genus Avena; species Avena sativa. The sequence goes on from OV702280.1 coordinate 102,091,566, forward strand.
CTCAAGTCGGCAAGTCACGAGCCGCAGCCTCGGCGACTTGACTTGACTCGGCGACTCAAAAATCATGCTAGGGAGGGAGCGACCTCATCTTCACCGTTGTTATTTTCTACAGCAAGACAGATCTTGGTTTTCACCCAGGGACTAGACCACGATGGGTGGAGGTGACGAGGCTGCCGTCATCACCGGCACCAACAAAGGTCAGGCAGGGCCTTCACCTGAATGCCATGAGAACCTGCACCAGCTTGGCCCACCATCCCGCAAACAGAAGCCACCAGATGTCTCACATCTGGACCAGCATGGGCCAGCCATGACGCCACCTAAGAAGGATCTGGCCCGTGGCTCAGTTGCATTTGATAAACCAGCTGATCCCAGCCCTATCCCAGCCTGTCCCGAAGGAAACACTGCACTTCCTTTAGTTTTGCTGTGTTACATTGGCTATTTTTGTTGCATTTTCTGTGTATGTGCTGAGGAGTTTCTTATTTTTTCTAATATTTTATTTTTATGAATAAACAGGCTGCCCTGTCCTGAAGGAAACACCGCACTTCCTTTAGTTTTGCTGAGTTACATTGGCTATTTTTGTTGCATTTTCTGTGTATATGTGCTAAGGAGTTCCTATTATTTCTAATATTTTATTTTTATGAATAAACAGGCTGCTAAACCTCGTGTTATCGTTAAACTTTGGAAATCTCAAGTTGACGAACCAAAGTATAATCTCGCTGATCCTTCCATGGCAATTTTTGACAAAGCTGCAAGTACGTGCAATGGTTCACCTTTCCAGGTTATGCCATTTTGAAATGCGTGTTTGTGTTGTTGGCTCCATGCTTTCTCACTCTTTTCCATTTTAGTGCAATTTATATTTTGCTCATCTCACTGGCAAAATAATTTGCTAAAAGAACAGAAATGGGTTTTCTAAAGTTGTGTTCTCAAATACTCAAATTATTCTCTTATTCAACATGCTCTTTGGCATGGGGAAATGAGATATTTGCTTTGGTCCTTTTAGTTTGAGTCGGGACTCGGTAAACCTATTCTTGGTGATGAACTCATGATTTTGGTAAAGTATTTCCTTACAAGAGAACAAAGACTAGTAAATCCACTCACATATACAATCATGTATGCTTGATCACTCTTGTGAGTTGCAAACTTATTTTTTTCACTCTTAAGATAGTTTATTATTTCTCCATTGTAGTGATTCCTTTTGCTCTTTATGCACCATCCACATTTGTGTACATGTGTGGATTGATTCCTTTTGCTCTTTATACAAAGTGCAGTATTGTTAATTTCTGTTGACCTGTTCTGTTGTGAATTGTGCCATGGGTACGTACACATTTTGTAGTGATGTTTCAATACATCTTATTTTCTTATTACATGGCTGTCTGTGAAAAGGTATATACACTTTGTAGTGATGTTTCAATACATTTTTTTTTCTTATTGCATGGCTGTCTGTGAAAAGGTACTTTGTATTATGGACATATCCTTGTTTCTATCAGATGGCCTGCATTCAATTGTTATATTGCAAATATTAAACTGTTCACTGTTCCAGCTAGGTCTATGCTCTAATTCTTTGAATATTTACAGAATCTCGGTACAAGTTCTTATCAGCGTATGAAGGTGACAAACTGCAGCTTCGATCATTCTATAGTGCATGTTGTGGCATGGCTCAGGTGATATAAGCTGAACTTTCTGAAAAAAAAATTCCCTTGCTAACTAGTCACTGATGGTATATTCTGAACTAATTTTGAAGAGTAACATTCAGTTGTTCTCTGAGTTTAGCATTTTATTTGTGCAATGGTTTTTGCTTATACAATGTATGTAAATCAATATATAGGTGCAGTAATTAATAGTATATCGCCTGTGTCTTGAACTTTTGATGAATAGATGCAAGGTTTGATTTGTATTAATGAGGATCAACAGAAAATTATTAACTACAGTATGGGATAAAATAATCTAATTTTCCAAAGATCCTTCTTTCTTAGGTTACCAGTATGGTTCCTGCACGACCAGTGAATTCTCCAACTCCAGCTCCAGTACCAAGAAATCCGTCTTCGGCACCTCCAGGGCTATCCACTCCCAGTAAGGAGGATGTTGAGTTGGCGATGGCTATCAATGCCTCCATCCAATCAGCTATAGCAGAGGGAGTGCCCAACATTCAGCCAATGTCTTCAACTGCGAACACCAGTGGCTGGGAAAACACTACGAACACCTCTCTCAATGGATGGGGTCCACCAGATGACGTCGCCCCTTCAAAGATGAGTTGCCAAGGAAAAATTGATGCCCCAAGTAGCAGCACATACAGCGGATGGAATGTGCCTGGAACAAGCTCTAACCAAAGTTCATCGAGACCTAACAAAAGCCAGAACAACCCTTCAATTGTGATTCCACCGCTGGCTCTTTCAACACCAACTGCACTTCCAGTTCTTCCAACAAGTGCGCTTCCGACTCTTCCAACACCAACTGCGCCACCACTTGCTGAAGGAATCTACAGTGGCCCTATTCAGTATCCTTCCATAGATTTCACACCAGTAGATGTAACCATGCCACATATGGAAGGTGATACAACTGTAAACTCTGCAAAAACTGGAGAAAATGATGCTGATACAAGCAGCAGTGGCAACACCCCCTCAGGAACTTGTGTGATTTGCTTGGATGCTCCTGTGGAAGGAGCCTGCATTCCATGCGGTCACATGGCTGGTTGCATGTCCTGCTTGAAGGATATAGAGTCAAAGAAATGGGGGTGTCCCATTTGTCGTGCCAAGATTAACCAGATTATTCGCCTTTATGCAGTTTGAACAGTTGAAACAGTGGAGCAGCAAGTCGCAACTGCAATGGGTGCTCCCCGCTTCAAGTTTTGATATAAGGACTCAAAGGAGTAATGTTATACTGCAGCTGCAAGTGTACTATCACAAATGATACCTTCTGTGTTTCTGAACTTGCGCAACACATCAGGTAATTTATGTATATATGTATGTTGATCAACTGTATTGTGTATAGAAGAATGTATGCACTTCGCTGTGCAGAGGGTAATTCAACCGAACCTTGTATTGAGTATTGCTTCTGTTTGGTGCACTGTGTTGTAAGTTGCTATTGTTACTGGTCAAAGAAGGCGTGTGAAGCAGTGCAAGTGCTTTCTATGGAATTGTTTCCCTGCTTAAATAACTCTTGTCAGTTTTGTAACCGTGGTCTTTTGATGGTCAGTGTTGCAGCATCGGTTCTTCCTTTGACTGAATGGAGAAAGCATTGTTTGCGGTTTTTGTCTATTTAGTGTGAAATAAGCATCTGGACTTCCCAGCTAGAGAATCAAGATCTGCAATGTTTGCCAAAAAAGTATCGCTCGAGATGGAGGTGGAGGTAGAGCGATGGTCCCAAACATTCGACCACAGGCTGCCTGAGCTGAGCAGTCGTATTGGGATAGGCTAAGGACATTTTGTGTAGCTAAGTGACTTTGTGTACTGTAGCTAAATGATCAAGGAATCCTACGAAACAAAATCTAAATAAACAGAAGCAGCACTGTCCTTGTTCTGAGAAAAGAAGGTATCCTCTCCTTTATACTGTTTGTTGTTCAATAAGCTCATGCAATGTCATTTACAAAACTGTCATCTAGAGTGCTTTCACCTGGAGTCTAGAATGCAAAAACTTTGCAATTGAGTCATCTCCCAATACGACTTCGCTAGGTCGCTGTTAGAGCACAAGTCGTCATCCCCACCCATGGCTTAGTCAGTCTTGTCCATCCACCAATGCCATCAAAGCCGAAATGCTGAGCTAGCCGAAGCACGGAGCTAAAAAGACCTTGAATTGAGAAGGCAATGACCACCAATTGACAAGGCTAGTTGATCTTGGAGATGAGCCATTTGCTCGGGATGAAGGCCGACAAGTAGCAGACAAGATACAGCACAAATATGCCCCCCCCCCCCCCTTTCTCTCCTGTAGTTAGTGGTAAATTGTAGAGAAAATTGCTTTGGAGCCCGAGCTACATGAAGCCCTGTATTTTTTAAATTGAAAACTTGATTTCAGAGTATCAAAAAAGTACGAAAAAAGTTCTGCACGTAGATAATGATGTACTCTACCAGACACATAAAGTCTCAACCCGAACTAGCTTATATTTTAGTCAAAATCTGACAGAATTTGGAATTTGAAAATTGACACCGTTCGCTATTTTAGATGTCAGATTTTGGCATTTTTGTGCAGCCCAAAATACTGGGTATTTCGAGTTGAGACTTTTTTCACAGTGGTAGAGTATATTATTTCCTACATCTAGAACTTCTGCTTGGAATTTTTTGAAACTTCATCAAAATACAAATTTCCAAAGGTTAAAAAAAAAGGTCTCCATTGCTCCTGAGACCAAAACGTCCGCACTATAAATTGTAGGGCTTCTTAACAGCTCCAAGGTACTCTGTTCCACGAGGTTGCTCTCAGTGACCCTACCAATTTATTTTTGTCATGGATAGCTCTCTTTTAGATTAAACATTGCGCTTGTGGCAACTCCATTCAAGGGCAATGCCTTATGGGAACTGCATTATTGCATTCTTCTTTTGCAGCAATCTCATGATTTACCAAAATGCTAACGTCGATGAAGCTACATCCGTCAAAGATACTCTGTTATGCGGATAGTCAGGGTAAACTCCCAATTGGGACAAGTCCTCACTACAATCCACTTATGCAACTCTCGATGACAGTTTAGACTGTTTTCAGTATCTTCTTCAGGATGTTAAGACGACGGCTACGTCCTGAGGTCAGAATAAGGTCCTCTCCGTCCTATCCTCGCTCTAGTGGTGCGTCTAGCATCAGCGGACGTGTGAAGTCGTGTGTCCGACGGATTCCTTGGAATCTGGTTGCTCTTCGTATTGGTTGGTGTCGTTTGAGACCAATCTCTTCCGATCTACGTTTGTCATTTTTGGCGATGGTTGCTGCTCTAGTGCGCTGGTCCTTTGGGGCCTTAACACGATGACTTCCCGTCAGTCTACTACAACAAGCTCTACTATGTCAAGCTTTGCCTGACTCCGGTGATGGAGGGGCAAGGACGGCGGCGCGTCTTCGGCTTGTGCTAGTGTTTGTAGTCATCTCTAGGTGGTCCAATGATCTTGTAATTTTTATTACTTTTAGAACCCTTTGTACCGCTGTTGATGATTATTAATAGATCGGTGGAATTTCACAAAAAAAAGCCACAATGCAAATAGCTCCGAGTTCAAACAATGTCCCAAAATGAAAATCATCTAGGACACACTCTCTTCATCCTTAGTGAACCTAAATCAAAAGTTCATAATCCAAACTGAGGCAGCATAGTGAAGCTATATCTATGAAGTCCAAACAGAATTTTCTCTTCATCATTAGTAAACCTAAATCAGTGAAGCTGTATCCATGGGATGTCTTCACGCCTTCTGAACAATGTAGCAGAATATAAGCGCCACGAGAGACATGCATACCAATTGCATCAGGGCACATGCATATATATAATAATAGCCAGGTATATCAGACGCAGTACAGTTTATATATAAATCTGGAAAAAGACAAAGGATTAAGAAAAAAAATGATCGATAGTACAAAGAAAACAGAGAAAATAGTTGCTTCAGGGCGTGCATGCCGACTTCTGTGAATGCCAAAGCAACATGTAACCTTCAACACCTCCATGCCTGTGTCACTCGAGTACTGTATATTGTTTATCAATCGCCATTTGAACCAACCGGTTAAGCTCAAAGCACTCTGGCAAGTGATGATCACATAAGCTTTCATCTCCAAAATGAGGACAGCTTGCCTGGCAGCCGTTTACAATTCGTGATTCTTGTCTTCTTCGGCCACCTCAGGTAGCGGCGCTGTGCCCTCCTCCGGCGCTGCTCCGCCGTCCTTGGTCGATGCACCGCCACTTCCTTCAGAGCTTGCCTTGTTTTTCCGGCGGTTGGACTTCTTGGGCACCGCAGGGAGGTCCTGGCAGGTAGAACCGGCAGTGTCCTCAGCTGCCTTGTCCTTGTCCTTCTTGCGGTTCTTGCGGGTGCCCTTCTTGGCCTTCTCCTTCTTCTCCGAGGTCTCAGCACTGCCCGCTGTGACGTCCATGGAAGAGGTTTCAGAACCCCGGGAGCGATTCCTCCTTGACCGACGGGCGCCTGGGGACGGAGGGGAATCGCCGGCGGCGCTGTCTATGCCGCCTGCATCGCTTTTAGTATCTCTGAAGGAGGTATCACCCAGGCCTCCACCATCTAGGACTATTTCTGTCAGAGTGAAAGAAAGAAAATTTGTGCAAATAAAAGCTGTTAGCATATTTTGGTATAATAAATCTGCAAAAGTTGAATGCTAATATGTTATAATCAGCAGACATGAATACTGAATTTTCATCAGAATTTGAGAAAAGGTTTCACCAAATCAAATTTAGGAAATGTAAGAGAGTGAGAATTTAACCTTGAGAAGCCCATGGGTTAGCGGCAGCAGAACCTCCTCCCCTGTCGCTCCTAAACGAGGCTGAGTCCAATGGCGCCGAGTGGTAGTCTTTCATCTGTTAAGTACAATATTTTTGATGCCAACATAATTGCTGTTAAAATAAAGTATCTTGAAGTCATTTCATTTCCACGCCAAAATGGGGAAGAGATAATGCTAACTAGCTAAGTATGTATGCGTATTTTTTAATGTTGACTCTACCGACCCCAAACATTATATTTCATATATACCAACGACTCGAATTTATCCACATAATTATTTCTTGTAAATTTTGCAAAAAATATGGTTGCATGCCTCAATCAATGTAGAGGCCAGGGCATACCCTTCTTTTGGAAAAAATTTTATGCAATCATAGAAGCTTTAATGTATAACGGATTTCTCTCACTGTTAGCCTTGATCAAGTGAAATAAGCTTTGCCGATAATTTTCTCTTATGAATAAGAAACCATCCATCATCACCTTTTTGATTGTGGGTTGGTTCATGTTGCATGGTGCACTGTGTATTTAGTTTTCAACATCACCCCACCCCTAGTATGTTACATATATTTGGGACATGGCTTAGAGGGAGTTGATAAATCATTGTGATAACTTATTTTGGTCGGAGCGGCAGCTGCCGTTTTGTCGGTTTGGCTACGCAGAAAGGATGTGTTTTTTTACAACGAAAATTACATTATTGCATGCAGGTTCTACTCTTGGGTAACACTTGCCTGCAGGCGTTCCTTAGTTTGTAGTGTTATCCTTGGTCGCCTAACATAGCTTTTTTGGACTAATTTTTTGTCTATCCCTTTTCCGGTCGGACCTTTGTTTCTCGCTTTGTGATAAACATCGTAATAAGTTTGGATACATGCATTTATGACGCAGATGCCAGGGGAATAAAAGCCTCTAATTTCTAAACCAGGATTATAACTTGGCTTTACCTAGATTCGAATGTACCTATACACTAGAACGTGTTTGGTTCACCTTCCTGTAACGGTAATAGATACCATTAAAATACGTTTGGTTCAACTTTACCGTAATCAGGTGCCATGTAAACAGATCCCATCGCTATACAAAATTGATACCGGTCGCTACCCTCCGGTAACAGATCGTGTAAGCGAGCCATCCCTTCAGCTGGATCACCTCGTCTCCTCCACGAGTCCCGACCACCGATCTGCTAGTGCTGCCGCCCGCCGGAGCTGCCGCTGCGAGCGGGACAGGGCCGCGACCTATCCCTGGACCTCCCCTCCTTCTCCAGCAGCGGCGACCTGTGGAGCAGCGGGTGGCACACAAGGACTGCATCCATTGATCCCCAATCGTGAGCTGTGTTGCTCTCGCCGTGGATCCCTTCTCCTTCCGGCCGAATTGAAGCGTTCCATCCAGATCTTTGGTTTGGATTCTTTTTTTTCATGGATTCCATGGTGTTCATGATACAAAGATATGGCAGCAGAGGGGAAAAAGGAGCTGTGTTGTATGACTGCATCCATGTCCATTTCCGTTACCCATACGAACCAAACAGTTTTGAAAATTTTCCATTCCGTTACCAGTACCGTCCGACAATTGATTACAGTACCGTTTACGTTTACAAACCTCAACCAAACACGTTCTAAAACATATCGAGATACATTGGAATCTAGATAAAATCAAGTCACTTATTTATAGATGGAGGGAGTCTTATTATTGTGAAAACTTACTAGTCTCTTATAGCAGACAACGAAGCGCTTTTCTAACCTTGTTTGTTTCAACAATGCAATAAATATTGTCTTAGCAAGGACGTCACTTACCCAGCTAGGTGCTCCTGCCTCCTCCTTCTTGGCTGCAGGGGCACTAGGTCCGTCCCATCCGATATGCGCCACATGTTTCACATCCGTAGGGAATCCGATTTGCAATTCTTGTTCCTTAGTATCTGGTTGTCATTATTTAGAATGAGAAATAAGTGACGTTAGGATATAGGAAAACAAATAAAGGATGCTACTTGCTACATGTACTTGTTACGATATAATGTGCAAGTCAGAGTAAATTAGTGGTGTTAAACAAATAGCTATAAGTGCGTACCCATTATGTTAGAGAAGTAGCGGAAGGGCCTCAGGATCCCCTTCTTCATCTTTGTGCTCATGTCCCTTTCAGCTACCTTTTTCTAATTTATTTGTGCCCTAGCACAGTTGTTGAATCTACAAATTGCTGCAAGAGAATGCACAGCAAACCTTGCAATGAAGACACATCATTGAATAAATGGGAAATCGTCTAGATTCCTACATAAAAGATTGAAAACAACGTAAAATTAAGTGCTACAGATGAAGGAATGACACATTCGAATTCTTACTCTCTTAAGAACCTCAAAACTCAAATGGTAACAAGAACCAAGTATGTCACCAATTCTTGTTAACCGGTCCTCTCACTCCCTCCTCAATGCGGCAACAGCATGTTGCTCCTCCCTCAGTCTCTTCCTCCCAGAATTATGCTAGCTCAATATTGCGAGACCCTCCGCTGCAATGGGCACATGGTTCAGAAACTTATGCCGAGCTCAGCGGAGGGCGCATCGCGTCAATCGAATTCCGAGGTTGGGAGCAGGAGGAGTTCTAACTTATGTCTAATTCTGTCGAGGGCTAAGAACCCTTTGAGCCGTCTCCTAATATTCAACCATGCATGGGCGTAGGAAGAGGCTACCTGTCGATTTCGTGGCTATATAAGGAGGGTACAGTTATGGAAAACGGGTTGGAGGATGCAGTGGACGTTTGCCTAAAGATAGGCTTCTGGACAAAGATGTCACTGCTAGAAATAACCCCCGTGGTGGGTGCTTCCACCATGAGTTACCATGCAATTTGCCGCTTTATCCTCCAATTTTGTGTGTATATATAGGTTTCCTGGTCCAGTTGGTCGATCCCCTGACAATATCAAGGCGGACAACACATTTTGGAAAGCCTGTATCTCGAACTCTTATACTCCTAAGTTATATATTTTTTGTTTGATAATAATGACACAGATTAAATTTTGAAAAAATGACACAAATTTGAATGGGTTAATTATTTGGTTTGCCACTTGAGGCGTGCATGTGCTCAGTTTTGTCACTAGAACAAAATCATGCTCGGTTTTACCACTACTTCGGACGCCCGAACTCGCCGTCAATGCTGTCGTTTCCGCTAGGTCAACGTTCTTGATTCGACCGTTTCAGGTGGGACCGGACGGAGACATGTACCCTTTCAAAATAGGACCGTTGCTGCCGATGGGGGCCAGTAGAAATCCATCGGCCGCGCGTGTGTTAAAACCGGCGGAACATGCCCTAGGAGCTCGCGGCGTTGAGCATAAATTGGAGGCGGGTGACGGGGTTGGAGGCGGCGGGAGGGGGGGGGGGGGGGGGTTGGAGCTCACATGTGAGCAGGAATCGAGCTCCATATCTTCCGCAAGCTCCCGCGCCACCTCGCGGTTCGAGAATTCAGCGCGCATGGAGATGCCGACCTTCCTCTGTCCGCGGTGTCGGGCGGGCGTTGATCGGAAGCTTTCGCGCACCCTTCGTCCGTTCTATGTGTGCAGTCTGAATGGGATAAGAGACTTAAGCATATTTTCACTATTTTTGTGGTTGAGATCCTTGAGCAATACAGGGGTTGATCTTTTTGGCGTGCTTTCTGGTGAAATGCTTTTTCTTTTCTTTGGATCGATGTTCTAGCCCATACGCCGATGAATGAGCACGTAGAAGGGCACCCAAGACGGTAGCAGCCGCAGCACGAGAGACGAAGGGCGGAGCACTCATTGATAGAGAGGTAGCTGTTGAGCTAAGTACGGTGAACCAGGAGATTAGGAAGCTCGAAGATCAATCACAAATTTGGAACATTTGGGCATTTGTAGGTGGTATGGTAATTGCACTAGGTGTATGTTGAAATTGTATGAAAAAACATGAATTTGGGACACATTTCTAAGCTTGAAATTGTATGAAAAATGGTTGAAATGAGAAATGGCTTGTTATCATTTGTAAGGGAAAAGAAATGGAAAAAAGGTTCTTGTAAAAAAAGTATTCTAGAGTCGAGAGCCTAGTGCCGGCTTGACTAATGGGCCAACTCCATCCAATTAGGCCCATTCGGGGTGGACAAATGAGAAGGATTGAAAAATAATCAAAAAAGGTGGGGTGCGGCTTGGATTCAAACCCACAACCGCGTGGTTTGATAGCGTGAAGGGTTGCACCCGTAATCAGTGGGGTGAATAGAAATATATTGAGAATCAAAGAGAATAATGCTATCTATAGTGAGTTTGTGATTTGGTTCAGGGTTTAAAAATGCATGTCGTGTTTGTGATTTTCATGAGCATGTCATATTTATACATAGATAAATGATCTTTGGCCACGAACAATTTTCAACACACATAAAGATTATTTGGGCACGGATATTTTTCAACACACAACTTATTTATCTTTGGGCACTTTAACACACTATGCATTTGAATAACTTGATGATAAGAAGATACTTGTTACTCTCAGTTTTTATTTGTAGACTAGCTTGGTATAAACATTTCTAACACATTTATCGTGTTTATTTGTAGACTAGCTTATTCTTTAGTCCCTAATAAAGACTAGTTTTATCGTGTTTGTTTGTAGACTAGTTTTATAGTGTTTATTTATAGAATAGCTGGGTAATAAACAGGTCCTAACACGTCCACTATTTGTTACCCTTCTAAAACACTAGTTTGGTAGCCATGTGAATTTTTTCAACACATAATAAACACTTATGAACACACAAATGGTTACATTAGATAAATAAAATACAAATAAGCACCACAGTTACATAGACGAGTCCACGGACACAACACGACATAGAAAATACGGGAAACACAATAGACACGATAAAACTAAAAACTCGAGGGTAAACTAAATACATGACAAGCTTGACGAACAACTTGACTTCGGGCTCTCGCTTCTTGAAAATCTTCATCTTGAACCTTCTTCCACCTTGGTCGCGCCCCTTGACCACCGCTTTCAACTTCACTCGTGGTCGTAGGGGAGGTAGTGCATCTTATTTGCGGTGGGGAAGATGCACTCGTAGTTGGTGAAGATATTGTAGGTCGTGAAGAAGATCGACTCGCAGCCGCACCAAAACACCTGGCCGAGGAGGGCGTACGCGTCGTATAGGTTGGAGAAGGTGACCGTGAGCAACTTGAGGGCGGTGCCGTCACGAACCTCCTCGAGGTGAAACATCACCAGCGAGCCCGGTGGGAGTTGGGCAAAGCTGGCGGTGAGGAAGGCGCGGGCTAAGTTGACGGGTCCCCTCCACCTGGATTGCGCCCAGACGCAGAGCGTGCTCTCGACAACGAACCCCGCTAGGTAGCGCCGCTCTGGCATGGTAGGCGGGCGACGGAGTGTGGGTCCATAGTACTGCATCTTGGGGTTCTCGGAGAGGATGGAGGGATCGCTTGGGTGCGTGGTATTTGAAGTGGAGATAATGGATATGGTTGGGTGGTGTGTGGGAGAGAAAGAGAGGCGCCGTATAAATAGGCTAGAACGGTTAGGGTTCGCTAATGAAACGAGGGGTTGCGCGTGTGTATCCAGGGCATGTAATTGTTGCCGTTTCACATTGAAACAAGGGGTGGCGTGTGTGTTCGTGAGTTACTGCGAAGAGGCATCTAAATCGAGCATGTATGCCGACGTATTCGTTTCCCGCGCGTCGTCCGAATCGAGCATGAATGCCTGACGACATAACTGTGGCGAGGTGTGCATGCATATGCATAGCGACGTCGTGCCTTCTCCCGCATGCATGGAACAAAGCTGAAATGGGTGCATGTCTAAAAAAGGTGAGACGGGCCATTTCACACTGGAAAAAGACCCCGTACCTTAAAACGGCCCAACGGTTTACCTAGTGTGTCTGCTCGGAACCCCCATATGTGTTGAGAAAAAAGCGTCCAACCAATCAGATAGCAGAATGAACTTCTGGCGTATAGCCCAAAGCCTGCCTGCAGATTCTTTCTAGAAGGATGATCAGACGCTGCAGTTCAGCGATAGGGTTACATCGATGGTCATTGTTTAGCTGTAGGGTTAGATCGTTTAGGTTTTACCAAATACTCAAATGAGCATAAAGAGTTTAAATGAGCATAAAAAAATCACACCAAAGCTTCATTTTGGAGTGACTAAGAATGATCTAGGCTTAGTTTTCATTTTGAGTTAACAAACTTGTTTAAAATTGGTCAAAGTTAGATTTGACCAAATACTCAATGAGAAAATTTTTTTAAAAAAACCAAAAAATGAAAAACCTGGGCACATAGTCTTATTATGTCATAGTAGCTGAATGTCCGTGTGTTGCTACGGGATGACGAAAAAATTATATGAAAAATACAATAATTTTTCTAATTTTGAACAAGTTGTTAGACGACATATGGTCTATAATGATACAAAGAAAAATACGAATTCTTTTTCCAACCCGTTTCGTCTTTCGCATTGTTTTTATATTTTAGCATACCTACTAACACTCCTTACATAAAACCGTTGCAAGCTAGCTGGTTAGAAAAGTTTACAAGTTAATGTAGTTATAATCATCTGAAGGATTTTTTTAATTCTCCAGGGAGCCACGCCCGCCGTCCATGTACCACGACAGAGGAAAGTGTGATGTTGTCTTCCACGAGGATCAGCACCACGTTGGGAATTCCCGGTTGCTGGCGCCGACACACAGCAAAGATGCGAGTCCGACGATGCCACGAGCAATGCCACAACCGGGACAAGGCAGATGCGGGTGTTGCGGTGATTCTCGAGGGGTAGAACATCGCAGATATGCTTCTGGCCACCGCTGCCATACCGTGCGGTCACACCTCCGGAAATCTGCCCACAAACGAGGTACCCACGAGGGGACGACATGGACGCCGACGCCCCTGCTGCTCTTTCCTGGTCCTGAACCTCGACTGCAAGAGATCGAGTCAGAGTGCGTGCAACAGATATTCCTAATATAATGCCTGGAAAATATTCTAAAATAAAAAATTGCTTGTTATTTTTTCCGCATCATATAATTTCCTCATGCATATTTTTGCCTCTCAAAATATTTTTGTTAAAATCCCATTTTATTTTATAATTATTCCTCTTTTTTATTTCAAATTAAATTCCAGTTATTTGGTTTACTTAAAAAATTATTTTTAAAAGACTTTTAGATTTTGTTTTTAGGAAAGGCGGCCAACCATGCCAAAAGCCAAGTCAGGCGGCCTACTACCCCCACAACCCAAAACCCAGCTAAATCAACCTAACTGTACCTTAACCACAAGCACATAGAACTCCATCCCCGCCACTCACCCATGTCAGCACGCACACACCCACACCATGACCCGGTCCAACCCCGGCGGCACACAACACCACGCGAACCTACCGTACACTCAATGACTCAACACACCAACACGGTCATGTCCCACACCACCGAACGCTGCAGGCACCACCGCAATGCACACACGCAACCTGCTCCCGGACCCCGTCTCCTTCCTCCCACGAACCCATGTCGCCTCCCCTCCTCTCGATCGGCGCCGCCGCCTTGATCCCGTCCTGCACGCTGTAGGCCTCGCCGTATCTCTTTGCCATGAATCGCCGCCTCCAGCGCCGTCGGTGCTCACTCGCGGCCTTCCCGAGCCCGTTGCCCCTCCTCTCCGGTTCTTCCGCTGTTCCCCGTGCCCATGTTCGTCACTTGGTCTCCTCTTCAACCTTCGCGCGCCCGCTGCCTCAATTCCGGCGCTCGCCCGCGACCTCACCGTGCGCCGCCATCTCCTACGCCTCCTGGCCCGCAGATCACTTCCCTGAGCAGCAATTCCGGCTCCGTCCATGTTCTCAACGCCACCTTCTTCGACCACGTCGGCTTCGCCTGCCGAACTGCAAGTCGCCGCCGGCCATGTCTCCTTGCGGCGGTCTTCCTCCCTGGCCCTCGTGCTCTACCTTCGCCGCTAGCTCTACGTCGACAGGCTCCTACGGCTCCACTAACCAACAAAATCTCCTAGCCTATCGCCTGCAGCGCCTCATCTTGTCGATATTGGACCAGCGACGAACATGAGGAAGGACGCGGGTAGGCCGTCGGGGTCACCGGAGCGCGGCCATAGCACGCACTCGTCCAGGAGGTGCGTGGCCGGCCAATATATTGCAGCGTCCAGGAGGTGTGGCCGGAGGAAGCGAGTAGGGAATGGCGGGGGCGGGCTTCCTCGATACCTCGGGCAGGGCGTGGGCACGTAGGAGGAGAGCAACGGATGTTACCTCACCGGAGGAGTATGAGGAGGAGGCGGTTACCGGCGGCGGCGAAGACTTTGTAAACAAATCATTCAGTTTTTGACTGCGGTTGCAGGGCAGATAATTCGGTCAAACAGGCAGGGGCAAAACTGGAAAAATTGTGTCGGACAAAAAGGGTTAAAAACGTATTTTTGTTGGATGGAAATGTATTTGACTAACCTACCTCAAGGAAAAGAAAGGAAGGGCTAAAAACGTATTTTTGGTGGATGGAAACGTATTTGACTAACCTATCTCAAGAAAAATTAGTAGATAGATACTAATGATTCAATTCGATAAAAAAAGGTCTACATACATTCAAACCAAAAGTTCATGTACATTATGTGGTGTATCAAACTCTACAGTACAAAGTCAAGGGTGAAGAGAAGTGATTTAGATTTGGAAGATGAAAAGTTTCAAAAACCGCACCAAAGCTTCATTTTGGAGGGACTAAGAATGATCCAGGCTTAGTTTTTCATTTTGAGTTAACGAACTTGTTTAAATATTGGTCAAAGTTAGGTTTAACCAAATACTCAAATGAGCATAAAAAATTCAAAATAATCAGAAAAATAGAAAACCTGCGCACATAGTATTATCATGTCATATACTAATGATTCAAGTATGTAAACAAGGTCTACATACATTCAAATAGAAAGGTCATGTACATTATATGATATCTCGAACTATGCCGTACAAAGTCAAGGGTGAAGAGAAGTGGTTTAGGTTTGGAACATGAAAAGTTTCAAAAACCACACCAGAGCTTCATTTTTGAGTGACTAAGAAGGATCCTGGCTTATTTTTTCATTTTGGGTTAACAAACTTGTTTAAATGTTAGTCAAAGTTAGGTTTGACCAAATACTAAAATGACCATAAAAAAATGGAAAACCTACGCACATAGTCTTATTATGTCATATACTAATGATTCAAGTCGATAAACAAGGTCTACATACATTCAAACAGAAAGTTCATGTACATTATATGATATCTCAAACTCTGCTGTACGAAGTCAAGGTTGAAGAGAAGTGATTTAGGATTAGAATATAAAAAGTTTCAAAAACCACACCAAAGCTTCATTTCAGAGTGACTAAGAAGGATCCAGGCTTAGTTTTTCGTTTTTAGTTAACAAACTTGTTTAAATGTTGGTTAAAGTTAGGTTTGACCAAATACTCAAATGACCATAAAAAATTCAAAAATAAAAAATAAAAAATGAAAAACTTGCGCATATAGTCTTATTATGTCATGTACTAATGATTCAAGTCGATAAACAAGGTCTACATACGTTCAAACAGAAAGTTCATGTATATTATATGATATCTCCAACTCTACCATACAAAATTAAGGATGAACAGAAGTGGTTTAGGTTTAGAACATGAAATTTTTGAAAAACCACACCAAAGCTTCATTTTGGAGTGACTGAGAAGGATCCAGGCTTAGTTTTTCATTTTCAGGTTTAAAAAATGTTTAAATGTTGGTCAAAGTTAGGTTTGACCAATATTCAAATGAGCATAAAAATTCAAAAAAAAAATGAAAAAACTGCACACATAGTTTTCTTATGTCATATACTAAGTGTAGGAAAGTTGTTTGGGTGATTTAGGATAAGGTCGAAAAAACCTTGCTTAGAAATGAGGCAGTTTACCCTACCTTTGGAGCTCCTTTTTAGCATATTTTTCGTGAATGTGAGTGTACTTCACAAAATGGGCTCCGATTGATGACCAAGTTAGAAAAAACAAGTTCACCATAGTTTGCAAAGCATTGGAACATCCAAATAGCATGTCAAACTTGAAGTTTGGTTTAAATTTGAATTTTGATGCCCATTTGGAGAGCATTTAACATAACTTGCTCAAAATATGTACCATAATCATTCCAACATCATTCAAACATAGGCCCAACATCATTCAACAATAATACAACAACATTCATAATATTTCATAAATTCTACTTGGTTCTCACTCAATCGTCTACAAAGCGTAGGGGCTTCCTTTTGATCCTTGTGCTTCTTGCCACCACTTTGCTCCTTGTGATCCTTGTGCTCATTGCCAACACTTTACTCTTTGTTCTCCTTGTGCTCTTCTCTTCTACTCTTCTCCTCTTGGTTGTCGGTACCTCAAGTACCTTAGATCTCACTGCCACCACTTTGTCCGAACCTACCATAGAGCTGTACAACCCAAACATAAAGGGTTGTGAGACCATGTCAAGTGATAAATGTAAAATATTATTGGAAAGATTTATATACCAAGCAGAACTCTCAACCACAGAAGGTTGGTCACCATCATTTTCTAGATAAAGGATTGTTAGATATGCTAGCAATAGGAATGTTAGATATTGGGCTAAATTTCTAGATATAGTAATGTTAATTAGATAGTGATAGTAACACTAGTAGGAAAACCTAGATAGATGATTGTAGATGATTTAGTGTAGATGATTTATTATAGATGATTTTAGTGTAGATGATTTAGTGTAGATGATTTTAGGGGCAGAAAATCTAGATAACTTTATGGATAGATGTAGCAAATGCATATATATATTCATTTCTTATATGTTGACTAACAGTTATATGAAATGTTGCTGTTTAATTAGTATTATGTCGGAGCCAGAGCTAGAGCCGAGGTTTCGTGGTGTTCACCGGAAACCCACGAGGACCCCGACTTGGGAAGTTCAGATTATAGTGGACAATAGGAAGATTCAGCTAGGTACCTTCAGGTACCCGTGGCAGGAGACCCGCGCCTACGACTGCGCCGCGGTCCAACACTTGGGGGCGAGAGCGTTCCTCAACTTTGAAAAGGACCGTCACGCGACGCATCTGTTAACACCAGAGGGCATGCGAACCACCATGAGGGCCGAGGAGAGGGAGAACCGGCAGGCAGAGAAGCAGATGGCATGCCACTATCGCTAGGAGGATGACCCCTTCATTAGGGATCTCCTACTTGATCCCCAGGTGATGGAGGTCCAGTATGAGGTCCTTAGCGAGATTCGGTAGCAATAGTGCGGGAAGGACGAGGCTGGCCCCTCCAGCACTCAGCAACAGTGTCAGCCCGCCCCCGACATGCAGCAGGACAACTCTAGCAGCCTATCGTTCTCTTTCTGGGACCGCTTGGGTGACGATGATGTCTACTCGAGTTTACGATGTTCTCATGTGATTGTTATGCTACCTATCATACTACTTATGTGTTATGTTAATATATTTTGCTACTCATGATGCTAGCTAATCTTACTTATGTGTTATGTTGATATATTGTGCTACTTATGATGCTACAATGGTCAATATAACTAAGTTTGCATGATCATATATAGGTATAATGAATGATGATGGGTGTGAGCATTGTGGTTACCAAGGGTGCAAGAACAAGAAGGTTGTCATAGTGCTCCCTTATGACTGTGAAGTTAGTATGGTATGTCCATTCACAAGCAATCAAACTATATATACCATGCAACTGAATTACGTGCTAATTGTTGCTTTCTTATGATTCTATATGCAGAACATACACTGCAAGTTTAGAGTTGAGTTCTTGGACCATTTTGATTGGCCGTTGTGGTAGTAGGGATAGTTTCAGGTCGATCTACTACCTCTGAAGCAACCTACATATACCTACACGGTCCAAGTCACGAATGAGGAGAACCGCACATGTTTCAGTGGTCCCAGGTGGACTGAGATGGTCGATGCCTGTAAGATGGACGCCCAGGAGAAGTTGGTATTCCATCTCTTTGAAGACCTGAATCACGATCTACTTCAACTACCTATGCCCTGAATCATCGATAGACTCTAACGCTTCTTCAGATGACGAGATTCCTACTGCTGCCATTAGGTATGGCACATATGTTGCCGATAATCCTTTTATGGACTAGTATTTAGTGCTATGTAGTTAGATAGCTCAACTATATGCAGTTGACTGTAATTATGTGCTTCTATATGTAGTTGACTGTATGAATATATCTTGCTATGTTGTC
This sequence comes from Avena sativa, assembly GCA_916181665.1. NCBI lineage: Eukaryota > Viridiplantae > Streptophyta > Magnoliopsida > Poales > Poaceae > Avena > Avena sativa. Next base: position 102,110,109 of record OV702280.1, read on the forward strand.
AATATTCAATTGGATGCACCAGATTTTTTTATTTTTGAAAACTTAATTGTGGCGCTCAAAATAATAGAAACTCCAATGGTGGGCTTATAGGAAACACCACTATTATGATATATAATGGTGGAGTTTCACAGAAATTCCACCACTAGATAAACTACTAGTGGCGTTCGCTGGAGACACCACCTCTACTTGAACCACGAACCTCCTTTTCTGAACCCCAGTGGTCATTTAATATATCACGAACCACCACCGAGAGTTTTGAAAACAATTTAAACTTCTTGCAAAGATTTTGCATCTTGACAACTTAGTGAAATTAGGTCAAACTTGAGCTACCAGTAAGCGCGATAGATTGCTCTTTAATTAATTGTATTTTTGGAGGTAGATGGGTGCATCTTATTTTAGTAAATAATATCGTTAGTGTGAGTTTCCAACTATCATGAAAGAACATTCTCAATTTTCCAAGTGATGACAAGATTGTTCCTTTCCATAAAAAGTCTAAAAATATGGATCTGAATGCCACAAGCTAAGCTTTCAGACATATATAGTGGACCGTCATATTGTGTACTACTTATGATTCCCGCGTTTCATGAGTTTTCAAACTTCAGCCTAGCCAAATCTGCCCACTTGAATATATTTATGTCCATTTATAAAAATTACGTCAAATTTCAACTACAAGTAAATTGCAGGCTGCATTGAAGTTTTGTGATTTTGTTGGAGGTAATCATTGGGGGGTCATTTATTATATCACAAACCACCATCGAGAGTTTTGACAACAGGTTCAACTTCTTGCTAAGATTATTCATCTTGACAATTTAACAAAATAAGGTCAAACTTGAGCAACAATTAAGCGCGATAGGTTGCTCTTGAATTAATTGCCTTTTCAAAGGTAGATGGGTGCATATTATTTTAGTAAATAATGTAGTCGGTGTGAGTTTCCAACTATCAGAAAAGAACATTCTCAATTTTCCAACTGATGACGAGATTGTTCCTTTTCGTAAAGAAAGTCTCAAGAATATGCATCTGCATGTCACAAGCATAGTTCAAATATATATTGTGGACCAACATGTTGTACTTACTATTCCCATAACTTATGAGTTTTCAAACTTTCTAGCTAACTCTGCCCACTTGAATGACTTTATGTCGATTTATTAAAATTATGTCAAATTTTAACTACAAGTAAATCATAGGTTTCTTTGAAAGTTCTAAGAAAAAGGTTTTGGAGGTGCCCATCGGGGCTCAATTAATATATCGGAAACCACCAAGAGTTTGGACAATATTTTTAACTTCTTGCTAAGATTTTGCAACTTGAAAATTTAACGAAATTTGGTCAAACTTGAGCTACACAAGTAAGAGAACAAAAGGGAGGCAGAGCGAGCCTTTCAAAAAAGGAGGCAGTGCGAGAGAAGCGAAGATGAGTTGAAGGCCGTGCGATGCCAGAGAAAAGCTATGAGGGGCTGCTAACATGAGGTACATGGTACACTCCACTAGTAGTAAATGTATGGACCTATAGCATGTAGTATATGCATGGAAAACTAAATGTGTTTTCTCTCTCCTTGACTACCTCTCACCATCCATCCTCCATCGATATCTTCTTTGCAGCCCTGTGCACAAAGGCCGGCTTGTCTCTCCCTCGTCCACAATATAGCACTACACACGTGTGCCTTGGTCACTGCCTCTCACCATCCATACTCCATCGGTCTACTTCCAGCAACCGTTTTTCTGTTCCGAAATAAAAAATAATCATTAACACTATTACAAAAGGCTCAAAGGTAACAATAATTACAAAAAGGTCCTCGGATCACCTTGCGATGACTACAAACCCTAGCACGATTACATAAGTGTCTCGCTTCTCTAGGACCTCCACTTACAAAAAATAAATAAAGAATGCACCACCCCAATTTTCAGAAAAAGTGTACCATGCTTTCGTATAATTCCCAAGTTTTAGAATTTTTCATGTGGGCATAGAAATGTTTTTCATTTTATTTATGTTTATTCTTCTTGCTTTTTGACGAGGTTGCTGCATCGTAATGATAGTTATTGTATAGTTCAATCACTAGATATTGTATATGCTGATATAAGGCGGTTGTAGGTGACGTGTCACTTTGTTATACCTAAGACTTGGTTATACTATTGAACTTTATCTCACACACTTCTTGTAGATTCTTAAATTAGACCTAATTTGAGAAATATATGGAAAGTCGTCTGAGTGGGTGGAATTAGGTAGAAATTTAAGCTTGAAAAATATAATATGTAATTTATCCAACCACTTTATGTACTAGTAAATAAATGGCACATGATATGAACTCTAATTTAGCCATATTAACCATACTTCCTTCTAAAAATACTTTTATTTCTTTACCATGCTAACATGCACCGACCTATACCAAAATATGGGCACACCATCATTATATTGATGAAGATATATAGATTATGTCCATGACCTTGGTCATTTGGCTTCAACCCAAGAAAGTTCACACGGAGTACATGTTATAGTAGGCCGTATCGTGAAGTAAGTTTTTCAAGTATTTTTGCTAGTAGAATAAATTAAAGAACAAATAATGCCTACCCACCCAAATTTCGTACAAACCGGACACTTCTTTCTTACAACTTCCAAGCTAAAGCTCCACGCACTTAAATGACTCCTATAAAACGAAAGTAAGTCAAAAATGTATAAATGTGAGCACGATAGACTATTACAAAATAAAGCCTAAAACAAAAACATGAGACTTCATTACTCTTGGTGTACTTTTTCTAGTGTAGTATTAATAATTGCCAAGAAAAATTATAAACATGTGTCTTTGACAACTTTATAAAAACCAGATTCACATTATTAGAGCCTGCCATGTATGAACACTCTTGGGTTTCATCCCGAACGGACAATAAGGTCATGGCCATATATATATATATATCGATACCCTAGTTAGTTTACCATAGCGTTCTCACATCGGGTAGATGGGATCTTCTTGGCGTAGTAAACAATGTTGCCTGTGGGAGTTCTCGACAATTAGGAAAAACGTTTTTTATTTTTCCAAGTGATTACAGGGATGTTTTGTAGTAGTAAATAAAATAAGAAGAATATGGCTCGGAAAGCGACAAGCGCGCCTTGTTTCTGGACATAGCGGACCATACATGTTTTACTTGCGATTCCTAGGTTTTATGAGTTTTCAAGGTTCATAGATTAATTAACCCACTTAAATTACACTACTTCCTCTGATTCAAATTAATGTTCTCAGATCTGTCTAGATTCAGAGATATGTATCTAGCACATAAACATGACTAGATATATTTGAATGTACACAAATCTAAGAATATTAATATGGATCAGAGGGAGTCCGTCGAAATTAGGTCAAAGTTCGAACCAGATGTGAGCTGATAATTTCTCTTAAAATTTTACAAAAATATTTTGAAGGTGCCCACAAGATAGTCCATATATTGAGAATAACAAGGAGTTTTAAAAGATTAAACTTCTTGCTAGAATTTTTATGTCGACAAAGTTGACCCTACTATGAAGAAAACATAAGAAAATAAAGAAAAAGGCAAAAAATGACTCATGCATTGCGTCATTTTGCGTGTAGTCCTTTTGCATGTATTACCTGTCATGGAAAATGATAAGCATGGGTTTTTACAAATTTTGAAAAAACTCGCTCCATAAAATTGGCCTACCATGTAAGTATGAACATGTTTCAGGCCGAGCGACCAATCAAGGTCATGGCCATATCCATATTATAGTTTAGGACTCAGGAGTCTAGCACGGTGGAGCGAGGAGTATAAGACATGAGTGTCTAAAGGCATCTGTAATGTAGGATCTACCCGGCTTGTGGAAATTACCACAATATATAAGGCTAGCCATAGTGGGAGTATCATAACTAGTATCATGCATGCCATATTGGCAAAAATCTAATGTGTCACAACAATTAATAAATAAATAGATGGTTAGAGTATCATAGGTAGATAAAGTATCATAGCACGTAAAACCAGAAATCCTAATCCAATTAAAATATTGTACACAATTTTACATTGAGATTTTACAAATCATTAAATGTAGTACTACTATGAAACTACCATATGATACCATTCACTATAGAGATAATATCATACACTAGTATCATATACATGATAATAGTAGTATGCTACACCCACTATTACCAGCCTAAGGTCAACATTTTCCACAAGGTAGGACCAACATAGTTTGTCGTATTTCTCCATGCAAGAGAGAGGAGTGAGAGAGGGGAAATGATTTTTATATTCTCTGTGGTAAACTCACAAGCTTGAGGTAACTTTATTTTCTCCACAATGTAATATAAGGTGAACCTTAGCAGATGCCACATAGGCCTTAAGGTATGCTTATTTTTAGACATTGCGGGTGACCTAAGGAAAAAGCAAATAATGGCCCACTTGTCAGTGTATGGCCAAGCTATATAAATCCTATGCAAAAGTTAGCCGCTTCACTTTAGTAGGTCCCACAAATCATCTCATTTAGACACTGTCTAAATGGTGGACCTTAATCGTAGTATTTCTTTGCTTATACATATGCTCACCTCTGTCCCCACACTATACATGCAAATATAATAAAACATAGGCAGGGGAAGAGGGAAGCAGCAAAGATAGAAGAGGATTTGAAGGCGGTTCAATGTCATAGCAAATTTATGATGGGTTCCTAACACGAGGTACTCCTTTCGCCTTATAGTGCATACTCTACTAGTAGTAAATTCCAGGACCTATGCATACAAAACAAATTATGTTTCTTCTCTCTCTTTCACTACCTCTCATCCCTCCCCCTCGTGCACCGGCTCGGCTGATCTCTCCCTCGTCCACGGCGTGGCGCTACACACGTGTGCCTTGGTAAGGTGGCTCTGTGTCTCTGGCATGTTCAGTAGCCATGTTGGTGTGGAGTAGGAGGAGTACATAGGAAGGAAACCACTTTGGTCCTTGGCGGAAAAAATTCAAACTTTTTCTGTTTCAAAATTTTCACTTGCTTACCAAACACCAGGAGGGAAGATTATAAAATATCAGCCATTCGCATTACTTCTTATCTTATCTTTAACTTGTCTTATATCTTACAATACCATACCACTATATAGTGTACGGATAACTTTGAACATTGACCATTGGATCAAGACTGGCAAATCCAAACACTTCTAATCATTGGATCTTCTTTTCCATTCTTATTTGCATCTAGAAGATTCTATTGATAGTCTTTAGCACAATGAATGCTAGTATGCACAAACCTCAAAACACACTTCACTGCATAGTTTTAAGGACCTTGTGCTATCTTATCATGGACTTGGAAAATCCAATGCTACTAATCGTTGGATCAAGACTGGCAAATCCAAACACTAAAGTTGAATTGGATGAAATTAGGTCAAACTTGAGCTACAAGTAAGCGCTGTACATTGATCTTAAAATAAATGTCTTTTCTAAGGTTGATGGGTGGATATTATTGGAGTAAGCAATGCCATCGGTGTAAGTTTCCAACTATCTTGAAAGAACATTCTCAATTTCCTGAGTGATAACGAGATTGTTCTTTCCGGTAAAGAAAGTCCGAAGAATATGGATCTGAATGCCACAAGCCAAGCTTCCAGATATATTAAGTGGACCAACATGTTTTACTTATGATTCCCATGTTTAATGTTATGAGTTTTCAAACTTCTTACTAGCTAACTCTTCCCACTTGAATGACTTTATGCCAATTTATCGAAATTAGGTCAAATTTGAACTACAAGTAAATTGTAGGTTGCTTTGAAAGTTTTGTGAATTTTTTGGAGGTAACCAGGGGGGGGTCATTCAATATCACAAACCACCACCGAGAGTTTTGACAACAGGTTCAACTTCTTGCTAAGATTTTGCATCTTGACATTATAACAAAATTAGGTCAAACTTGAGCTACAAGTAAGAATGATAGATTGCTCTCGAATTGAATGTCATATCATGGGTAGCTGAGTGCATCATGTCGCAGTAAACACCGCCGTCGGTGTGAGTTTCAAACTATCAGGAAATAACATTCTAAATTTTCTGAGTGATGACGAGATTGTTCCTTTCCGAAAATAAAGTCTAAAGAATATGGATTTAAATGCCACAAGACAAGCTTTCAGAAATATATAGTGGACTGGCATATTGTACTTAGGATTCCCATGTTTTATGTGTTTTCACACTTCGTCCTAGCTAACTCTGTCCACTTGAATGACTTTATGTCGATTTATCGAAATTAGGTCAAATTTAAACTGCAAGTAAATTGTAGGTTGTGTTGAAAGTTTTACGAATTTTTTTGGAGCTAACCATCAGGGGGTCATGTAATATATCGCAAACAACCACCGAGATTTTGGTAATAGGTTCAACTTCTTGCTAAGATTTTGCATCTTGACAACTTAATGAAATTAGATCAAACTTGAGCTACGAGTAAGTGCGATAGATTTCTCTTGAATTAATTGTCTTTTTGGAGGTGGATGAGTGCATCTTCTTTTAGTAAACAATGACATCGATGTGAGTTTCCAACTATCAAGAAAAAACATTCTCAATGTTTGCTTACAAAACCATAGCATACAGATAACTTTGAACATTGAACGTTGGATCAATACTGATAAATCCAAACATTGCTAACCGTTAGATATTTTTTCCATTCTACATAATATAAAGTACAAGAACCAAATATACACCCATAGTTTATAGATGTGTCTCAAATTTATAATTATTTCGAGCTTTACCTACTATAGTTTCACATAGTGATGATATGTCATACTTCAATATATATTACGCGAGTCTCACGTGCAAGGAACATGTTGTTGGAGATATGCCCAAGAGGAAATAATAAGTGGTTATTATTATATATTTGTGTTCATGATAAATGTTTACATCCCATTCTATAATTGTATTAACATGAAAAATTAATACTTGTGTGTTTTGTAAACATAAAAGAGTCCCTAGTAAGCCTCTTGTTAAACTAGCTTGTTGATTAGTAGATGATCATGGTTTCCTAATCATGGACATTGGATGTTATTAATAACAAGGTCATATCATTAGGAGAATGATGTGATGGAAACACACCCAAAGTAAGCATAACATAAGATCAAGTAATTAAGTTCATTTTGCTACAAGCTTTCAGATACATAGTAAACTAATCCTTCGACCATGAGATAATGTTAATCACCGTTACCGTATGAGTACTTTGATGACATCAAATGCCACTTCCGTAAATGGGTGACTATAAAGGTGGCATTGGGTATTCTAAAAGTATGTGTTGAAGCGAATGGATCAAGAGTGAGATTTGTCCATCCATATGATGGATAGATATACTCTGGGCCCTCTCGGTGGAATATCATCCAATTGTATTGTAAGCATGTGACTAGGTCACAAGGGATGTCATATCACAGAATGAGTAAAGAGTATTTATCGGTAACAAGGTTGAACTAGGTACGGAGATACCGAGGATCGAACTCTGATAAGTAAAGTATTGCGTGATAAAGGGAATCAGTTATCGTATGTGAATGGTTCATTGGATCATGAAGTCATCGTTGAATATGTGGGAGCCATTATTGATCCCTAGATCCCACTATTGGTTATTGACCTGAGAGGTGTCTCGATCATGTCTACATAGTTTGCGAACCATAGGGTGACACACTTAAGGTTCGATGTTGTTTAAGTAGATATGTAATGTGAGTTGAAGACCGAATGTTGTTCGGAGTCTCAGATTGGATCCAGGACATCACGATGAGATCCGTAATGGTATGGAGAATAATATTCATATAAGGAAAGTCATTTTCTAGGGTTCGAAAATGTTTTCGGTATTTTGACCGGAAGCTTCTAGAATGTTCTAGATGGACCACCAATGGGTCCACCACCCCGGGAGGGGGCCACGTGGGCTGAGGCATGCCACAGGGGAGCACTAGGTCCTGCTGCACCAAATCCCAAGGGGCAAATTCGACCACCAAAGGATTTGGGGACAAACCCTAGTTTGTCAAACCCTAAATAAGAAAAGGGGGAAGTTTCCCACCTCTTCCCTTGGCCGAGTTGGGGAAAGAGTGGGTCAAGGGATGGGAACCCTTGGCCACACTCCCCCTCCATATAAGGAGGGGTGGGGGGCGCACCACCCCTTGTCCCTTTCCCTTGGCTCTAAACCCTAGCCTCCACCTCTCTCCGTCCTCCATGTTCCTGCTCCGGCTTAGGCGAAGCCCTGCAGGAACTCTCCTCCACCACCACCATGCCATCATGCTACTAGGATTCTGAGGGGATGTACTACCTCTGCTGCCCACTAGAATAGGGATAGGAAGGTCTTCATTTAATCCGTACATGTGACCGAGTGTGGAAGCATTGCCGTAACGCAACGCCGAAGGATCGTCTAGGCGATCTTTAGATCGGCAAGTGATCGACTACATAAACCACGAGAATCCGATCCTGCTAAACACTTTGGATCTACAAGGGTTAGTTCTGTTCAATCTCGTTGCATCCATCTCATGGATTAGATCTTGGATGTGCCATAGATTGGATTTTGGTTTTCTGTGTTCTTCTAATAGATTTTTTTTGTTTTCCATGCAATGAATATAGTGGTATCAGAGCCGAATCTATGCCTAGATATGTTGCACAAGTATAACACAATAGTTTTGTGGGCATTGATTCTCTTGTTGTAGCTTGCTTTTCGTGTACTTTGAATCTTGCGGGATGGTGGGATGAAGCGGCCCGGTCTAACCTTACATGTCGTCGTACATGAGACTTGCTCCACACTCAACGTGCAACTCGCATTGCACAAGTGGCTTTGCGGGTGTCTGTCTCTCCCACTATAGTTAAGATTAAATTAACAATGAGCACTTCAAAACACTTGTATCAGCATTGTGGTTCATGTTCGTAGGTAAGAAAGATTCTTATTCAAAATCCCCAAGCCACGTAAAACATGCAAAGAAAGTTAGAGGCGTCTAACTTGTTTTTACAGGGTCATGTGATGTGATATGGCCATGATGTGACTATGATTATATTTGATGTATGCAATGATCCTTATTGAAATATGGCAACCGGCAAGAGCCTAATGGTTGTCTTTAAATTCGTTAAGACCTGCATGTATATTCATCATGTAATAGCTTTCTTCCAAGTAGTTGTAATAGTTGCTGTTGGTGATGGACAACCATGAAGCGGCGCCACGGACCTTGACGCAGTGCTGGTGATGATGGATATCATGTCCGTGCTTTGGAGATGGGTATCAAAGGAACAAGAATAAAGGCCATATCATATCACACATTATTAATTGCATGTGATGTTAATCCTTTATGCATCTTGTATTGCTTAGATCGCGATGGTAGCACTATAAGATGATCCCTCTCACTAAATATCAATAAAAAAGTGTTCGTTTTTAGTAGGCACCATTGCTAAGACTCGTCGTTTCGAAGCATCACGTGATGATCGGGTGTGATAGATTCTACGTGTGCATACAATGAGTGTAAGACGTATTCACATGCGGATATTAAGGTTAACCTTGACGAGCCTAGCATGTAAATACATGGTCTCGGAACACGGAATACCAAAAGGTAAAGCATGAGTCATATGGATGATATAATAAACATGTTGATTGTTCGCCTTTAAAGCTACAACATCTCTCATGATGATCGGACTTGATGTAGTGGATTTGGTTCGTTCAATCACCAAAACGACTCGAGGGATGTTGTTTTGAGTGGGAGTTAAAATAGTAATATGATTATAGTTGAACACAATTTATCATAATTAAATCAAAGTGAATTTTCATAATTGTTGTAGTTAATGACATCCGTTCACCACCTCACACTTAGTTATAATTGAGATAATAGAACTATAGTATTATGGATAGTTACTTTACAAACTGGTATCTTATTGTTTGGGGTGTCAAATCTAAAGTTTAAAAGTCCTATTGCAAACTTTCAGCAAATTCCATTTACTCCATGAAGTTTAATAATTAGTATTAAATCAAGAGTAACAATCCCAGTGTTAGTATCTAACTATCATGTTTGCCTCCATGATTCTTGATATTCAAAAAGAATGTTTTAATATCAAGGTTATCTAGGAGCTTAAAGAATTGTTTCAGTAACCCTCATGCGTGGAAGATATTGCGATATCTGATACAATGTTTTGGTTGAAACATGATAGAGTATAATTTAGCAAAATGTTTGTTCTCATATTTGTTGAGAATTTGCGAGGGTTGGAGATGCTAGACGTACTAATACTCCAAAAGGTTTTGGAAAGCAACATTATACTCGCGATTATCTTTTATAAGTTATGGTAGCTTGATCATGAAAGTAATCATGATAAGGATGAATAGAAGATGTAGGTAAAATGTTTAATACACTAAGAGATTACTAAAGAATGGATTTTGAAAGAACGCCAAAATTTGATCATGGTGATCTACTTCAAAGTGCAAGTCCAAAGGTATTAGTATTTGACTATACACGCTTTGGACTATGTGTCATGTGTATGGTGCCACTGTTGATGTTGATAGATTCTTTTAAAAGAGATAGGAAATGCTGAAAGAGAATCTTAGAAATTTTTCGCAGGAAAATATAAATGATTGGAAATGCCCAACTTAGGTATATAAATGATATACATGTTATGGCTATATTCTTTGCTTGTTAAACAATGTGGTTCTTGGGTATTGGATACCGAATTGGTTGGTGTGAAAGGTCTTGCAAGATAACACAATTCATGAACTGTAATGGCCTTAGTATCCAGCAACAGAATATGTGATGATGTTCATTGAAAACAAACAAGGTATTGTTGTGTTTCTCATTGACATAAAAGCTTTCCTTCAAGATTTGTTTCGATAATTGTTATTTTGATCAGGTATTATGAGAACAAAAGGGTTGTTCAAATAATTACCATATGCCATAAAATATGGATCATTTACAAGTCTGGTTGGAGAAATCACATCAATAAAAAATGCTAAAAATGTAGAAAGACAAATGACCGAAAGATCACTTAAGAAGTGACATCGCCGTTTAAATTATATTGGAAAGAAAACATGTAGAAACTCCATGTCGATGGAATTTTGGACTCTTTTGATTTTGATCAAATGACGCTTGTGACACTTTCCTGAAGATAATTTAAACTTCGTTCAAAGGCCAAAGTCAGATGAGCATGTCTTTGTAGGTTATTTAAAATAACCGTTGGGTATTCCTCCATAACACCAAAGACAAAAGTGTTTATCTCATAGAACATCAAGTTACTTTAGAAGGAATTTTTTCGTGAAAATTTAAGTGGGAGGACAATATAACTTTTATAAGGTTATTGAACCTTAGCTATATGTGCGGAGTTGCGCAGCGCCAGAAATTGTCCCGGAGGCAGCAACAATGCTCATGGATCACGTGCCCCAAAGGTTGTGGTCACGGTGGTTTAAGTTCCTATTGAACCAAGTAGATTGGGTAAACAATCAAATACTAAGATTTGAGAGTAAAACATTATTGTTTGACAATGATGAACCGACTATATGCAAATAAGTGATGATGGGTTCTGACTCCGTCAAATGGTTTGAAGCCATAAAATCCGTGACAGTTCTATACACGAGAAATCAAGTTTTTGAACTTGGAAGACCCTCTGAAAAGGTGTAAAATCTTTCAGTCGTATTTGGATCTATAAAGAAATAGACATGGATGTTTCACATATATGAAATCATCGACATGTCAGAAAAGAGTTTACGATAATGTTCAAGGAGTTGAATATGACAAGATTTGGTCTTCATAGCGATATTTAGTCTGGGCAGATTAATGTAGCAACCACTATATTTAATTTTAGTATATGGTAGTTGATCAAACAAAACAAAGTTCTTCTAATATAATGGTTACCTAGGACGTGTACATGACACGCTCCAAAGGTTTTTGTTAATTCAAAGGATACTAAAAGCGTATGCAAACTTCAATGGTTGAAGTAAGCATCACAGAGTTGGAATCTTCACCGTGATGAAACTGTTAATAGAGTTTAATTTCATCGGAGACGATGAAGATGCTTGGATTTGCAAGAAATTAAGTGGGAGAGCTAATACATATTTCTAATATATTATGTGGAGGACACCTTGTTGATTGTAAATGATGTATCTTTTATTGACACAGTTTAAGAATTTCATTTCAATGAAAGACTTAGGCAAAACCAGAATATTAGATATCAATATCTATATGAATAGATTGAGACACTAATATAGTTGTGCAAAATGTACATAGATGTGCTATTGAATGAGTTCAATATGGAAACGACAAGAAAGGTACTTATCGCATAGTAAGGATTAAATCAAGATTCAAGTGTATTGACTCTTGAAAAGTGAAATGAGATTCAAGTGTATTGACACTTGGTGAGTGAAATCATAAGAATATTTTGATCAATCATACTGTGATATGTACACATCCAGGTATGTCCTATGCTCTAAATGTTATGATCATATACCAGAATGATTCATAAGATAATCATTGGACGATAGTAATGATATTCTTATGATCTTTGGAAGAACTAAGAATATGTTATTTTTGTAGAGATGACAAATAGATAGATAGTTCATTGTAAAGTGTTACATTGATACTAGTTTTGTCACAAGATACAAATTAAATTTATCCCAACTATGGGTGGCACAATATAATTGAAATAAAAAGTTCCATAACGTATTTGGGTGAGTTCCAAAGTTAAGACATTATGATGGATACTATAACAAAAGGCTAAGTATATGACTACTATTGCAGCAGAAAAAGAGGGCATTTGTGTCAAGTAGTTTGTTATCAAACTAGGTGTGGTTCCCAGGGGCTAGTACTATGAAGATATATTGTACGACAATTGTATCGACATAGTTTAACTCCAAGGAACTAAAGGTATCACCAAAGGACCAAATTTTTACAATGCCATCTCATTGGAGAATGAGTAATGCATAGAGACGCAAATACATGCAAATACACATAGACCTGGAAGTGTCAGATCCAAATATTAAGTTTACCACTAGCAATCGTGTATATACAACACCAGATAACCATAGATGTTGAATGCACAAGTTTTTTTCCAAACTAGATTATTGACTCTAGTGCAAGTGGGAGACTGTTGGAGATATGCCCAAGAGGCAATAATAAAGTGGTTATTATTATATATTTGTGTTCATGATAAATGTTTACATCCCATTCTAGAATTGTATTAACATGAAAAATTAATACTTGTGTGTTTTGTAAACATAAAAGAGTCCGTAGTAAGCCTCTTGTTAAACTAGCTTGTTGATTAATAGATGATCATGGACATTGGATGTTATTAATAACAAGGTCATATCATTAGGAGAATGATGTGATGGACACACACCCAAAGTAAGCATATCATAAGATCAAGTCATTAAGTTCGTTTTTCTACAAGCTTTCAGATACATAGTAACCTAATCCTTCAACCATGAGATCATGTTAATCACTGTTACCGGATGACTACTTTGATGACATGAAACGCCACTTCTGTAACTAGGTGGTTGTAAAGGTGGCATTGGGTATTCTGAAAGTATGTGCTGAAGCGCATGGATCAAGAGTGGGATTTGTCCATCCATATGACGGATAGATATACTCTGGGCCCTCTCGGTGGAATGTCATCCAATTGGATTGCAAGCATGTGACTAGGTCACAAGGGGTGTCATATCACGGAATGAGTAAAGAGTACTTATCGGTAACAAGGTTGAACTAGGTATGGATATGCCGACGATTGAACCTCTAATAAGTAAAGTATCACGTGACAAAGGGATTCGGTTTTCGTATGTGAATGGTTCATTTGATCATGAAGTCATCGTTGAATATCTCTAGACCCCGCTATTGGTTATTGACCAGAGAGGTGTCTCGATCATTTCTGCATAGTTCGCGAATCGTAGGGTGACACACTTATGGTTCAATGTTGTTTAAGTAGATATGGAATATGAGTTGGAGACCAAATGTTGTTTGGAGTCTCGGATTGGATCCAGGACATCATGAGGAGATCCGGAATGGTCCGGAGAATAAGATTCATATAAGGAAAGTCATTTTCTGGGGTTCAGAAATGTGTTTGATATTTTGACCGGAAGCTTCTAGAATGTTCTAGAGGGACCACCAGTGGGTCCACGACCCCAAGAGGGGGAAAATTGGGCTAAGGCATGCCGCGGGGGAGCACTAGGTCCTGCCACACCAAATCCCAAGGGAAAATTCGGCCCACCAAAGGATTTGGGGACAAACCCTAGTTTGTCAAACCGTAAATAAAGAAAGGGAGAAGTTTCCCACCTCTTCCCTTGGCCGAGTTGGGGAAGGAGTGGGTCAACGGCTGGGAACCCTTGGACGCACTCCCCCTCCATATAAGGAAGGGTGAGGGGTGCACCACCCCTTGTCCCTTGCCCTTGGATCTAAACCCTAGTCGCCACCTCTCTCCCTCCTCCGTCTTCCTGCTCCGGCTTAGGCGAAGCCCTGCATGAAATCTCCTCCACCACCACCATGCTGCCATGCTGCTAGGATTCTGAGGGGATCCACTACCTCCGCTGCCCGCTGGAACTGGGAGAGGAAGGTCTTCATCGACTCCGTATGTGTGACCGAGTGCGTAAGCGCTGCCAGAACACAATGTCGGAAGGATCGTCTACGCGATCTTGGGATCGGCAAGTGATCGACTAAATCAACCACGAGAATCTGATCTTGTTAAACACTTTGGATTTACGAGGGTTAGTTCTCTTCAATATCGTTGCATCGATCTCGTGGATTAGATCTTGGCTTTGCCATAAATTGGATCTTGGTTTTATGTGTTCTTGCGATAGATTTTTTTTGTTTTCCATGCAATGAACCCTACACATGCAACTTACTCATCCTACTAGTAAGAGCATGGCTCAGATCTGGGATGGAGAAGGAGCAGGACCTGACTACTTTTCCTTGCTTGATTTCAGGGTCCTTTGTGATAAATGTATGTACTTGTATGTATTTTTCTCTTTTTTGAGGTCCTTGGTGAAACATATATGTACATATCCTGTGACCCTGTTAATTAAGCATCTCTCTCCATCGGGACATACCTTAGTCAGAAAAATAAAGTTCGACCTCCCGATTTTCACAAAAAGTGGACAATGTTTTCTTTTACAATCCCCCTAGTCTTAGCACATTTCAAGCTTCCCTAGCTAACCGCACCCACTTAAATGGATTTACCTCGATTTAAAGAAATTAGGTCAAATTTGAACTACAAGTAAGCGTGATAGACTGCTCTTTAGTTTTCCAGATGTGTCTGAAGGTACCCATGATGTAAATATGTCAAGCACCACCGAGAGTTATAAAAAATGCAACTAACTTTGTGCGACAAATCTTCCTGCCGACAAATTCGATCCTTTCTTGAAAAAATTAAAATAAAATAGAGAAAAACAAAATACTTCGCTATGTCGTCCTCTTATGTGTACTACTTTCCTTGAAAAATGAGAAACATGTGTTTTGACAGATTTGAATAGAAAAAAATGCTTTGGCTGCTTCACAATATATTGGCCTACGGTGTATGAACATTCCTGGTTTCAACTCAAATGGCCAAGGTCATGACTATATCGAAACCATATATAGTTTATGATATAGTTCCCACACCTGGTAGTTGCGTGCATCTTCTTCTACAAGAACTGCCAAAATTGAGCAGTTGTGTTGTATTCTTTTGTTAAGCAGGTACTAATCTTACTATTACCACTATATAGTGTACGAATAACATTGAATATTGACCATTGGATCAAAGACTCGCAAATCCCAATAGCGCCAACAATTGGATCTTTTTTCCATTCTAGCATCTACAAGATCCTATTGATAGTCTTTAGCACAATTAACGCTATATATATAGAAACCTCATAACACACTTATCCATCATTCTAGATTATTCTTTGTCATTTCTCTAGAGCGTGGTACTCGAATTTTCAAGTAGTAGGCAGCTAATAAACGTTTATTTCTACATGATATAAAGTGAAAGAACGAAATATACACCCATACTTCATAGAGGTCGATCAAATTTATATTTTTTTGAGCTTTAGCTACAATATAATGTTAGCACTATATAGTGTAAGAATAACTTTAAACT
This sequence comes from Avena sativa, assembly GCA_916181665.1. Classification (NCBI taxonomy): domain Eukaryota; kingdom Viridiplantae; phylum Streptophyta; class Magnoliopsida; order Poales; family Poaceae; genus Avena; species Avena sativa. Next base: position 102,126,102 of record OV702280.1, read on the forward strand.
TTGACCGTTGGATTAAGACTAGCAAATCCAACATTGCTAACCGTCAGGTCTTAATTCTATCAATTCTAGCATCTAGAAGATACAGTACTATTGGTAATCTTTAGCACACTAAACATTATTCACAAACCTTAAAACAGACTTCTCTATAATTCTAGAATGTCCTTTGTCATTTCTCTAGAGCATGTCGAGTAGTATTATGTAGCTAATAGGTTAATTAATGCATGATACAAAGTACGAGAACCAAATATACAACTGATACTCTATGGACTTGGCTCAAAATTATAATTATTTATTGAGCTTCACCTATTATAAATTTATATAAAAATGATATGTCATACTTGTATTATATGATTCTCACGTACTACTCATAGTAGTTACCATTGTTGCGCGAGAGGCCTTGAGGATTGACATCCTTTTATTTCGGCACGTGGGTTCAAATCCTTTGCGTGCGAGAAATGCCATTCTACCATGCACGCTATCTAGATAGGGAGAAATGTGGCTTCACATCCTTTCCTAAAACACAACAAAACTTATTTATGGTATTATTTAGCTAGTCTACATGATGAGACAATACAATACTAACCCAGGACGTGACAACTTGCTAGTCTAGCTATAAATCCACTCAGCGTCCTCGATACAGTTGTGCACTATAGAATACCGACGGTGGAACATACAATATTAACACCCCTTGTTCAAAGAGCCTCCCATCTTCCCCATGTCCGTCGATCCCCATTTTGGATCCTCTTGAGCGTGCACTTCTCAAATTTTCATAGCCATTTCTCGCCCGCTGCATTGGTTCTTGCAAGCCGCCGTCACTCTCCTCCAAGAAACCCCAACCACCATATTTGAATCCACCCTCGTCCCAGTCCATCTGGACAAAATGGCGGATTCAATGCACAACATTCAATAAGGTGGATGGAGCAAGTTCGGTGATGGTGCCTTCGGAGAAATTTCTATGCATATGGACACTACTAGCACCGTCTGGCTGGTCGTATGCTCCAAGGAGTTGCGCCACCAAGTCACTGGTGGAAAAGAACTACAAGAAATATCGACTTTTACAATGGACGATTTTTCTGGTTGAAGGCCCGTTTTTCGTGGTTGAAAGTATTCTACGACGGATACCCTTCGTGGTAAAACCCCATCACAAATGAATCTACCATGGGTCTTGTCCGACCATGGCGGATCACACTATTCATCTACGAAAACTTGTTCCATTGTAGATCTGTTTGCCAGCCGCGTTGACTACTGATGTCATGCAATCTGCCACATGGCAAATGCCGTTAATGGTTAGTTACCGCTGTTAATTGTCATGGAAACCATGGTAGAAATACAGGGCCAGCCAAGGCCTGATAATTAATAATTGGGCCGGCCCATTATGAGAGCCCAATAGGAAGATGGCGTGGTACTATTTCAAGCTGCACTGTTTAAATTGGGCCCATCAGTGTGGCCCATAAACTTTCAGGCCCACTACTATTTTAGCCTACATAAGGCCCACGGCAACCCAACACTGTACGACCACTTGCGGCCTATGCCACGCCGGCCCGGTACTATTCCATCCTGCTATCGATTTGGCCTTCTAATGTTCTAGCCTGTTGTGAATCTGGTCTTTTACTCTTTTGGCCTGCTGTGGATCTGGCCTTCTACTGTTCTGGTCTGCTATGAATATAGCCTTTTACTGTTCTAGCCTGCTATGAATCTTTCCTTTTACTATTACAGACTACTGACCATCTAGCCTTTTACTATCTAGGTCTATTAGTATTCAGGCATGTTACTATTCCAATCCTTCAGGATTGTGTCCATGGTACTGTTAAGGCCATTTATTGTTCTTTTGGTTCTTCAGGTCAGTTATTGATCTGGACTATTACTATTTTGGCATGTTACTGTTCTGGCCTATAACTGTTCTAGACTATTACTGTTCTAGCCTATTACTGTTCTGGCCTGCTACTATTCCGGCCTTTCATTGTTCTGGCCTTTCACTATTATGGACATTTACTGTTATGGCCTTTTACTATTACATCCCTTCACTATTCTGTACATGTATTGTTCTGTCCTTTTACTGTTCTGGCCTTTTACTGTTTGTCCCTTTAATGTTTTGGGCTTTTAATATTTTGGCCTTTTACTCTTTTGGTCTTTTTATTGATCATGCTCACGTCCATGCTTACGTCATTTCATTGATCGTTTTGTTCTGTCCTATTACTTTTAGCCTTTTTTGGAAGCACCGACTTATTTTGCAGAACAACACAGGAATGCCAATACGCCAATTAATATAAATGCGAAAATTTAAACTACTTATTACACAACAATAAAAGTTTATTAAAACAGATCATTAAACAAGATCTAGAGTCTAAAAGATTACAAAGTGTTGGTATCCTCAATAAGAGATCGGTACATGGAGATTCACTTCAATGTATCATCATCCTCTTCTTCAACATTTCAGCTATAGATCTAAGAGTAGCTACACCCTTTCTTTCTGCATCTAACACATCCTTCATATATCTGTCACTTCTAGGAGGTGTTCTAGGTGGACTGTTAAGTAAGTTGTACGCTTCAGAAATGCAATGGGAGGATGAATGATAAGAGGGATCACAACTTTCAGTCTTTCCTTCCGAGGACTCCTACTTGGTTTTAATTGCAGCCTGGTAAAATATGGTGAAAGGGGTTTAAACAAATAACAAGGGAAAAAGTAGTATTATTTAAATTATAAAACATTTAAGAGCAAGCACAAGGTGAGCCTTACTAGACGTGGCTAAGAAATTTAGACCTAGGCATGGGCCTTCTACTAGACCCAGGGTCCAAAAAAACTTATCTAGACTCACCCTCTCCAGTGTTTAGAACTAGGTCTAGTATGAAAAAGACTCTCTTAGACACCCCAAATTTCCAACGCTGGACATGCTGAGCATCCACTATTTATAAATAAACCAAACCATAAGCTAAAAAGTGCAACTTAAGAGATATCTATATACATAGTGGGCCTTGTCTAGAAGACAAAAATATTGAGGGCAACCCATAATTTTTAAGTAAGTATGAACTTACAATAGCGCATTCAGGCTGACAGTAGATCCTTCTCAAGTGGGTGCAACTCCTGGTCAATCTGCCAGTAGTATCTAAGTCGAGCAGCTGGAACTCTGGTCCTTGTACTCTATTGTTCTTTATCTGCATTAAGGCATGACATTTAAAACCATGTTAGTTGGTTTGATAGGATGAAAGCACTTGAAAAACACCAAAAAGATAGCATTAAAAATGACCATATGATTCAAACTAGCTAGCTAGTTTGGAAGGATGAAAGTAGTTGAATACACCAAAAACTTAGCATTAAAAATGACTAGATGGACATTTTCTGAATTAAGCATTCAAAGATACAAAACACAACAAAACATGAATGGAAATGTCATGTCAAGTTTTTAGGTAGAATGAATTATTAACTTAATATGCATACGGGTAATATAACTTATTAAGATGACAAGAAACTGGCCTAAGTAACACACAGAAACCTCGCACTTCAGCCTTTCTTGGCGTCAGATTGTCAGTGTTGGATCCTTTATGAGATGTTCGCATAACCCATTCGAGCGCCTAGAAAGAATAGCATCTACGAGTTAGTGTTGCAGGATTATACCGATAGTGTGAGAATGTAAGAAAGGAAATGATAGCGACAAGCTTATGATGTGGAAAAGAACTACTAGATGTTGGCGCAAACAAAATGGCAATAGCATGCAGGATATTGAGCAACATTCTAACACTTCTGAGTACCAAAAAATAGCAAATGGGCAAGAGAAATTACCGCTATGAGGCAGGGGCAGGTGGGACAGGCAAGAGGGTGGCGGGAGCAACGACTAGGCATTTCGAGGTGGATCTGGTGCATTGGTCGGTGAAGATTCTCCTGTGTGGAAGAGACCTCCAGCGAGCTCCGGTGTGGAAGATAGGGATGGCGGTGAAGCAGCTAGAGGAAGGTGGAGGTCGGAGGGGGGTGAGCAGCAAAGAGGCGATGGGGGGATATAGGTTCGATGACACACATTTACCACCTATACCCCTCTATTATAGGTGCTCCTCTGGTCCTTTTTTCCAGGCCAGGGATAGAAGAGGATTTTTCATTCACAAAAACATGGAGGGATTTTTGAATAGATGTGGGGGGTGTTTTGGCGCTATGCATAAATGTTGAGGTTGAAGCTTCCGACGTACGCTACTCCGACGCGACTGTGATGGTACTGTCTAGAACACAAGCCAACGACAACATGCTTACCAGCATTTCAATGAGTTTCCACACATTTCCCTAAATTGATAAACGTTGTATTTTGAAGTCTTTCAAACAAGATGACAAAGGTCATGGCCCTATCTCTGCCATAGTTGATGATAATGTGTCCATATTTGGTAGATCGGTGAATCTTGTCATTTCAAGCAATGTTTACAAAAGGAGATTCCAGATTTGATTGATATATAATGCCCTGCTTGGTCAGGGTCATTTAGGGGTTTAGGGTTTAGGGAATTTTTAATAATGTTTAAGCTTTATGCTTATATTCGTCGAATAGAATAATCTTACCACAATTAAATGTAAGTATCTCAAATTTTGATCTATACATGCATGATACCTACTTGGTTAGGGTTTATGGGTCGAGGGTTTAGGGTTTTAGTATTGAGGGGTTTAGGGTTTAGGTTTTAAGGGTAGCTTAGGGTTTAGGAATTTTTCAATAATGTCCGAGCTGTATGCTTATATTCGTAGAATAGAATGGCGTTACCCAATTTAATGAAACTATCTCAAATTTTGATCTATAAGTGCATGATACTTGCTTGGTCAGGGTTTAGGGATGGTTGAGGGTTTAGGGGTTTAGGTTTAGGGGTTTAAGTTTTAGGTCTTAGGGAATTTTCAATAATGTTCGTGGAATAGAATGGCTTAGCAACAATTTAATGGAAGTATCACAAATTTTGATCTATAATTTTCAATAATGTTTATGGTTTAGGGGTTAGGATTTTGGGAATTTTCAATAATGTTTGAGTTGTATCCTATATTCATGAAATAGAATGGTGTTAGCGCAATTTAATGAAAATATCTCAAATTTTGATCTATAAGTGCGTGATACCTTCTTGGTCACGGTTTAGGGGTTGAGGGCTTAGCGTTCTAGGATTTAGTATTTAGGGATTTAGGGGTTTAGGGTTTAGGTTTTGGGGCATTTTCAATAATGTTCTAGCTTTATGCTTATATTCATGAAATAGAATGACGTTAGCGTAATTTAATGAAAGTATATCTCAAATGTTGATCTACAAGTGGATGATACCCCACTCGGTCAGGGTTGTTTAGGGGTTTAGGGTTTTAGGGTTTAGGGTTTAGGTAATGCTCAATAATGTTCAAGATTTATGCTTATAATCATGGAACCGAATGGCGTTACTGCAATTTAATGAAAGTATCTCAAATTTGGATCTATAAGTGCATAATACCCTGCTTGGTTAGGGTTTAATTATGGGTTGAGGGGTTTAGGGTTTCAGGTTTCGGGTTTTAGTATTTAGGGGTTTAGGATTTAGGTTTTAGGGGTTGTTTTGGGTTTAGGGTTTAGGGAATTGTCAATAATGTTCAGGCTTTATGCTTATATTCGTCGAATAGAATGGTATTTCCAAATTTAATGAAAGTATCTCAAATTTGATCTACAAGTGCATGATACCTTCTTGGCCAGGGTTTAGGGGTTTATTGTTTAGGGTTTTGGGGTTTCAGGAATTTTTAATAATGTTCAAGCTTTATGCTTGTAATCGTGGAACAGAATTGCGTTACCATAATTTAATGAAAGTATCTCAAATTTTGATACATGCTTGGTTAGGGTGTATGTGGGTTCAGGGTTTAGGGTTTTAGTATTTCTGGGTTTAGGGTGTAAGTTTTAGGGGTTGTTTAGGGTTTAGGGAAATTTCAATAATGTTCGAGCGTTATGTTTATATTCGTCAAATAGATTGGAGTTACCCAAATTAATAAAAGTATCTGAAAATTTGATCTATAAGTGTGCATGATAGCTACTTGGTTACGGTTTAGGGGTTTAGTGTTTCGGCTTTTAGGGTTTAGGGGTTTAGTGTTTTGGGTTTTATTGTTTTTGGTTTAGGTTTTTGGGATTTAGGGGTTTAGGATTTTGGGAATTTTCAATAAAGTTCGATCTTTATGGTTATATTCGTGGAATTTAATGAATTAGCAACAATTTAATAATGAAAGTATCTCAATTTTTGATTTATAAGAGCAAGGTACCTTCTTTTTAAAGGTTAGGGGTTAAGGGTTTAGGGTTTTTAGGGTTTAGGGGTATAGGGATTATGGTTTAGGTTCTAGGGTGTTTAAGTTTAGGGAATTTTCAATACTGTTCAAGTTATATGCCTATATTCGTGAAATATAATGGCGTTAGTGCAATTCAATGAAGTCATGTTTGGTACATCAGTGCATAACTGCGTATTGGCATTTTGAAAAATGTTTACAAATATTACTGATGTCTACGCACTTCTATTCTTGTAGACAGTTGTTGGGCCTCCAAGTGCAGAGGTTTGTAGAACAACAGCAAGTTTCCCTTAAGTGGATTACCCAAGGTTTATCGAACTCAGGGAGGAAGTGGTCAAAGGTATTCCCTCTCAATCAACCCTGCAATCAATATACAAGAAGTATCTTGTGTCCCCAACACACCCAATACACTTGTCAGGTGTATAGGTGCACTAGTTTGGCAAAGAGATAGTGAAATACAAGTGGTAACGGTGCCAGAAAATAGCTTGACGGTGAGGTAAAGACTAAAGCAAGCAAACATGCAACAAATCTAGTAGCAAACGGTGTTTCAATATTTAGAAACAAGGCCTAGGGATCATACTTTCACTAGTGAACACTCTCTCATATAAATATCCTCTCTTCATGATACTACTCTTAACTACTCTCCGGTTGGACACTCTAATCATCGGTAGGGCTATAACAATACTCCTCAAAGTCCGCCTTCCCCAATCTAGATAGCCCCACACTGTCACCTTGAGCGCTAGATGGTTCCAACAAACACCACAATTTCATAGACACATCCAACTCCAAATATAACTCATAACAAATATTCAATATAGCCAAAGTGCCACACACGGTATGCACGCTATCACTTTCACACACGTGGGGAAAAGCATGGATCGATTAAAGCACAAAGAGTATTTATGTAGACTCAAACCTAAGTTCCACCATGGAATGCACACTGTCACTTTCACACACATGGGGAGAGCAGAGATCTATTGAAGAACTTGAGTAGCAAGGTAGATCTACTAGATTACAAAGCTCATGACTACAAGATCATGCATAGAGAGAGAGATGAACACATAGCTACCGGTAGAGCCCTCAGACTCGAGGAAGAACTACTCCCTCCTCATCATGGGAATCAACAATGGTGATGGAGATGGTGGTGGAGATCAATGGAGATGGCTCCGGGGGCACTTCCCCGTCCCGGCAGGGTGCCAAAATAGAGACTTTCTGTCCTCCGAATCTCCCCTTCGGTGGCGGCGGTGCTACAGAGGTTTTTGTGGATTTCTTCTCGATGCCCTAGGGTTTTTGGGTCGGAGGCTTCTTATAGGCGCAGGAATCAAGGTCGGTGGGGGTCCAGGGGGCCCACACCCCCTCCAGGCGCCTCTAGGGCTTGCCCATGCCTAGGGGGTGCGACCACCCTGTGGCCCTCCTCCGGCTCTTCTTCGTGGTTCCGTGTTGCTCCGGGAAAAATAATAACTTTGGCTTTTGTCCCGTCCAGTTCCGAGAATATTGATTTTCTGCCTTTCTGGAACCAAAAACAGAAGAAAACATGCAATTGGCACTATGACAACTTGTTAATAGGTTAGTTCCAGAAAAGATATAAAAACACCTCAAAGTATAGACAAAGCAAAGCAAAGTAGATACAAAACAAGCATGGAGGATAAAAAATTATAGATACGTTTCCGACGTATAAAGCATCCCCAATCTTAACTCCTGCTCGTCCTCAAGTAGGTAAGTGATAAAAAGAATAATTTTTGAGGTGACATGAACCATCAAAACCAAGATCAAACCATTTGCAAGCATTGAAAGCTGGGAACAAAGAACTCTAAACATGTGCATGAAAGATGGAGTTCTAAAAATAGGACATAGTAACTATGCATGCAACATGAAAGGCTACAAACAAAGATCATGAATAACATGCATTGAAAAATGTTTGTTTGTTTCACATACAGGAAACATAGCATAGTGGCATTCAGCTTGTCCCTCATAGAGTAGCAATATATATGCATATGACACCTTCAAAGTTCATAAGGGTGACTAGAAACAAATAGCACAAGAACAAGTAATATCACAATATGCATTTGGAACACTGCACATAGAATGACAACTATGCTCTCTTAATGGTGCCTAAAGGTAGAAGGTGGAGACTCAATAGTGGTGGAAGAAAGACCTTTTATAAAGGAATCAGGGATTTCAAGTTTCAAAAAGAGCTTCCAAAAATTATGGTACTTGTTAGCTTTCAGCCCTCATTGCCCCTATCATAAGCATCTTGAAGTGGTTAAGGTTAAAGTGGCAAAACTAGAGTATATGCTTGACGAAGTATAAGTTGGCAATCTCATGTCCCTTGAATACGAGGGACACACCTCATGCATACTCAACTTTGGGTCCAAGTAAGTTCTTGTCACTGTAAGTATTTGTATATCATTGAGAACCGCCAACGGGGTACCCCTTGCACATGGTACAGGAGCTTTCCCATAACCAAAATGACAAGGCAAGCAGATAATGAGCATCTCAGCGATCTTCTTATGTACCATGGGAATATGGTGTTTTTTCTCTCTTTCCTCTTTTCTCAATGTGTCTCTTTTTTTATAATAAGAATGCTTCATAGATGTCACTATGGTGATGTTGCAAGTTTCCACCATGATTATGCATGGCTTAGGCTAGCGGCCCAGGCGTTTCTCTAACACAGGATACAAACTCGATGGACTTACAAGTTACCTTTTTATTTCACACCGGTGACATCCATAGACAAAAGAACATGATATCAACTGAGTACAAAGTACAAGTGCAATGTTGAAAACGTTCCCCGTGACAACACGGTTCTGCTAATTCCAACTTATAAGTGCAAGCATATACAAAAAAGTTGTCACAATGGTTCAAGTTTATTAGGGGCAAAGATATAAAAGTGTGCCATCAAGTTTGTGAGGGCTTTAATCACTAAGTTTTCACATAACAAAATACTTTTTAATTGGAAGATAGCTGAAAACAAGAATATACTTGGAATGGTGTAACACACCATGCATAGGAATTTATAGTGGACTGTAGAGGTCCCAACCTTTAATAAGGTAGAGATCCCTGTGTTTACAATGCTAGTCCCTGGATCAATAGCTAGCATTCATAGTTAAGATGTAATATCAAGAAACAAAGGTCATAATACAACTTAATAACCAGGAATAAAATAACTCATTACATCTTACATAGCTCATTTGACTATCTCATTACAATGCAGCAGAAATAACTATATAGCATGGAGTCCTTCTTCTTCAAAGAGCCACAGGCAATCATGTTGGTTATAGACTTGTAATCCTAATCAACACACTTTTCTAACATCAAACAAACCTGCAACATAATAAGTTACAGCCACAAGGGTCAATACATTTTAATTGTATTGGCAAGTGATACTATGGTAGAATAGTGGTATCTATCATCTATATGCATTTCGCTAAGTGGAGCTTAGGCTTGCTTTGCTCAAAATAGATTTTCCTTATCATTTGAAAACACTAAGTTTTTGTTTGTCAAAATCACCCAAGGCATCTACCAATAGACATTGGTGATTCCTTAACCCTTGTTCAACCACAAGTTTTTCACTTAGAAATTGGGATGAGGAGATTCTTGATAGCTTCCATATCTTGATTCTCAAATTGTCCATTGCCGGGGACACGGCTAAGTACTTAGATTTTACTCTCTCGGGAGGTGGTGCACTTTCCCCACAAGACTCGACATGCATCGAGACAATATCTTTCAGAAGCCTTCCCTTAGACCAAAATGGACGCATTCCCAAACCTATCATCCCCTACCGCCAAGTATCCATCTGGCTAAGTTATTGCAACCTATATGATCCAGGCAGAGCCCATAATGCCAAGTGGCTGCACTTGAAGCTTCTCAGCATTTGACATCTCAAAACTCTTTGTTCCTGGGTGGCTTTCCACAAGTGTGATACACAAGGTTCACTAGTCCCCTGGCCTTGTGTAACCACTCAACATAAATCCATTCTCACCATTCCACCCAGGTGTTTCATTCACATAGTTGTTTTATTAAACAAAACACAAGTCATTGACTTAGAAATATTTCATAGCATGAATATAATCCACCCTTGTTTTCTACTAGCTAGGTTAAGCATGATAGTAGTAGGAATCTTACTTAGGGAAAATTCTACTAAGGTCTCATCTACTAGGATTTCCCATGGCATAGTTAACACATAGAAAATTCCATGCAAGTCCTACTTAGAAATATCACTAATGCATAGTGAAAATAATGGGACAAAAGTATGAAGCACCACTTTCCTTTTTGGTAGAGAATATAAGTTCACTCCTTGATCTTGCAATAGTCACACTCTTCAAATTTCACTACAATTCAATCAAGCAAGCAAATATTCAAACTAGCATTCAAACAATTCATCACATAAAATAAAGAAAACAAGACAATGCATGCAAGCATGCAAAATATTGTTTTATTTGGAAAGGTGGTTTTTAATAGGCTATAAACATTTTAAAATACCTATTGGTCTTCTATAAAAGTGGCAAAACCATTTGATATTTAGTTAGTGAAAATGGCCATTTTAATCATCCTTGTTTTGCTAGAAATGATTTAAATCAAGGTAATAATTTCTAGTGTTTGACAAATATAGTTTTTAAACACAAATGTTAGTGTTTTTAGGTCAAGTGCTTTATATTAAAACCATTTGAAAAAGTTTTTACTTATAAACCATTTTTAAATCAAAGCAATATTTTATTTGTTAGAAATGCCTTTAAACAAAGTAATAATTTTATAGGGTTCACCAAATATATTCTTAAATCCAAAACTTGGTGTTTAGGGTAAGAGAGTTTAATTCAAATCATTTTCCAAAGGTTTTACTCAAAAAGCATTTTTAAACCATAATCAATATTTTATTTAACTAGAAATGCTTTAATTCAAAGGAATAATTCCTAAGTGTCACAAAATATATTTTTAAATCCAAAAGTTGGTTTCTATGGTCAGTAGGTTCAAAAAAATCCATTTACAAAAGATTTTACCCTGAAAACAATTTTAGAATAAATTGTATATACAAAATATGCCTACACATGTTTCTGAAAAAAAACCAATTTTACAGAAGCAATTCATTAAACAAATGGCATGGTTGGTAAGTACTCTTTTTTATTATTCCATTGATATAAAGTTTGTAAAATTTGGACGTGTAGATTAAAAGTTATGAATTTTGCAAGTTCAAACATCTAGTAGAACATTTCTTTTTTTAAATCGAAACATAGGCCACGCGTCATGTTCTTATTGGCTGAAAACGATTCGCGTGGATCGCGTGCTGTGGATCGTTGGATTTTAAGTTAATCGTGTGGCACATATCAGCGCATACCTCTTTGTTATGTCGTTCTACGCCACAGGATGAGGATCTAACGGCTCACAAACAAATGACCAAAGTCTGGCGGCGCGGTGACGGTGGCTGGCGGCGGCGCGCAGACGATGATGGTGCCGACGATACATGAAGCGAGAGAAGGAGGGGAGAAGCTCACCGAGTTCGCCGTGGCGTGGAGATGCTCGAGGTGTCCTTGGTTGGCGAAGGGGCGCTCGAGGACGACGGGAATTCCTCGCCGGAGTTCCTTTTGGCGGCGGGTGCTCTCTGTTGAAGATGTAGGAGACTCTATGGACCGCGCTAAGACAAACAGAGGGTTGCGTTAGATGCGCGCAAGTATTCTGAACACGCGACTAAGAACCAGAGAGGAGGGGACGGTCGGGTCTCATCGGTAGTGCTCGTCGGAGTTCCTTCTGGCGGCGAAGTGTTGTCGTCGAGGTTGCCGACGATGCAGAGCACGCGCGGATGAGTGGAGGCTACGGGCAGATGCGTAGGGAGGTGGGGATCACGCTCGTGTGGTTAAGGGGGAAAGGTGGTGGCTGGGCTCGCCAGAATTGGCACGGTGGCTCGTCGGAGACAGTGGTGGTGCAAGTGCAATTCGAGGCAGCCTGGGGGCTCCAGTGGGGTGATGTCTGGGGAAAAAGGAAGAGGGGATCGGGGCGCTTAATAGGGCAGTGATTGCTGGTGTTTTAATCACGGCATTAAGACGAATTAAGCGGTGGAATCAAAGCCAGAAACGGTGACGAGGTTTGGGGAGAAATGGTCGCGGGTGGGGAAGACGGTCTGGTAGGTGGGGTCGTGTTTCCAGCGAGAGAGAGGGAGAACCGGTGGGGTCTGGTCGTCAGTGAGTGTGCGGGTAAGTGCTGCGGTGTGAAACGTTTTCCTGCGGGGAGAGAGAGATGGGCTAGCTGGGCTGGACTGGGCTTGCTGGGCCTGGTCTGTTGGGTTGGGTTGTTTCATCATTTTTTATTCTGATTCCTTTTTCTTTTTCTTTTTCAGTTTTCTTTTTGTGTTTTCAATTTATCCAAATGATTTCAAACCTTGTTTGAATTCAAACTTTTCTCAAAACTTTTAGTAAGTTCTAATGTTGTTTATTAATTCATATTAAAGTCTGTTTTAGAATAATTCTTTTATTCTTTTATGGTTTATTAATTATTTAAAATAGGCACTTGACTTTATTCAAATAAGATTTTAAATATAATTTCAAACTCTTATTTGAATTCTAATTTTCAGCAACCCTTTTTCAGTAGGTTTTATTCATTCATTAGTGCAATTATTTCACTTTGAATTATTTAAAGTATTTTAATATGATTTATTAATCATTTAAGTTGGGAATTTGTCTTTATTCCAATAAAATCTAATATGGTTTTAATTCCATATAAATTTTTATTTAAATGATTCCTTTGTTCCATTTAAGTTAATTAAATAACTTTTATTCCACTTGGGCAAATTCCAATTATTATTATCCCATGATTTAATTAATCATTTCTATTAGGGATTTTGTCTTTATTCAAATAGAATAGAATTTGGTTAATGTCATATTATTTTATTTGAATATTCCTTATCCCTTTATTTTATTTGATTTATCTTTATTTCATTTGCTTGGCCAAGATTTAATTTGGCTTTTAAATATTCCTTATTTTTTCCTTTGTCTTATAAAATCCATATCTTTTTATTTATTGATCCAAAATTGGTGATTCCAATTTGTATAATTTTATTTAATATTTGTTTATCCTTTTAAATCTATTTAGGATTATTTGCTCATAATTTGGTATGGATTTTAGATATAAGCTTTATTAGCTTTGGAAATTTAATTCCTTTATCTTATTAAATTCATAAGATTTTATCCATGACTCCAAATTAAATGAAACCAATTTCTATGGTTTTATTATATTTCTATTTATCATCCTTGATCATTTATAATTGTTTGTTGACAAATTTTTATATGGATGAAATCCATAGTCTTAGAGAGATCTTGGAAATGATTTATTCCATTAGGGTTTTAAGGTTTTGGTTTATTTTCCAAGTTTAAATTTTAAGATACATTCATTGATGAATGCATTTCACTTGATTTGAATTTTGTTGGTTTCCCTTTTATTCAAAGTTTGTTCAAGATGGGTTTTAATGTTTCCATTTAGAAACAAAAAGTTTCTTTTCACCCTAAATTTCAACAATTATTTATTTTGTTTATTTATTTTTCACATTTCAATATTTGGAAAATTTTGGGATGTGACAGGCTACCACCCTTAAAAGAAATCTCGTCCCGAGATTTGGGAAGGCTAGAGGTTACAAGTTGGCTTAAAACAATTAGGGTACTACCACCCTTAAAAAGTTTTCCACTAGATTACATCTTGGCTTACTTGGGATCTTGATGGAACTTTTCTGGACAATTGCTTGCATAATGTCCTTTGTTACCACACTTGTAACATGTGACAAGGTTGAGTTCTTCACATATATTCTCTGGACAAATTTATATATAATGGCCTAGCTCTTTGTAGTTGTTGCAACACACTTGGCTAATTCCCTTATTCTTCTTCTTCTTCTTCTTCTTCTTCTTGGGCTTCTCCAAAGCTAGGAGTTCTTCTAGTTCATGCTCTTCATATCTCACCTCAAAGGTGGGAAAGCTTCCTCGGTTCCTTGAACGATTCCTTGGATAATTCCTATGTTCCCTCTTTTGTCCATCAAGGTGATTCCTAATGTATGGAGGTGCAATCTGAGATTTGCCTTTGTCTTCATCCTTCTTGATAGAAGTTGTTTCCTCATGGGGTCTTCCATACTTTTGATGCATTCTTCCTTGTTTCATTTGTTGAACTATAGGATAGATGGGACATTGAATAGGGACATGATTATTTCCTTCACATAGGAAACAAGTCACTTGACATGTGGGGCATTGTTTAGTTGGATGTTTCTCTTCACAATTAGGGCATTGATCTTCATGCTCTTTTGAAGTGTGATCCATGTCTCCACAAATATTGCAAGCTTGAGTTCCTTATATAATATCATCCTTGACATCATTGTTGTCACAAACTCCTTGGGAAAGGTTGTCTTTCATGTTGATCATTTGAGTGGTCATCCCTTGCAACAATTGGGATTGGATTTCCAAAAACTTTTGCATGGTTGGGTCTAACTCATTGTTGTTGGCTAAAAACTGAGTTGTCATCTGATTCAACTGGGTTTGGTTTGCTAGTAGTTGTTCTCTCATGTGCATCTCTTGGTTGTTGTTGTTGTTGTTGTTGTTGTTGTTGTTGTTGTTGTTGCTACTGTTGTTGCTGCTGTTGTTGCTGCTGCTGTTGGTGCTGCTGTTGTTGCTGCTGTTGTTGCTGCTGTTGTTGCTGTTGTTGCTGCTGCTGTTGTTGCTGCTGTTGTTGTTGTTGTTGCTGCTGCTGTTGTTGCTGCTGCTGTTGTTGTTGTTGTTGTTGTTGTTGTTGTTGTTGTTGTTGTTGTTGTTGTTGTTGTTGTTGTTGTTGTTGTTGTTGTTGTTGTTGTTGTTGTTGTTGTTGTTGTTGTTGTTGTTGTTGTTGTTGTTGTTGTTGTTGCTGCTATTGCTGCTGTTGCTGCTGTTGTTGCTGTTGTTGTTGTTGTTGGTGCTGTTGTTGTTGGTGTTGTTGTTGTTGTTGTTGTTGGTGCTGTTGTTGGTGCTGTTGTTGCTGTTGTTGCTGTTGTTGTTGTTGTTTTCACCATTCTTGTTGTTAGAGTCTCTTGGAGAAGTCATCTGTTTGGGTTGGATTGGGATTAGAATAGGCAAAGATTTCTAGAGGAAGAATTCTACTCACACACAACAATTCACACAAACAATGTGTAAGAAATCACAAACAAACGTTCCACTCAAACAACAAGTTCAATCACATTTTTAGGCAACAAAATATTTTTTCTACACCACATAAGTGGGTGTGTTTGATCTAAATTAAACAATAGTATGGTGGTCCAACTATATGGTTTTCTTGAGATCATTCCATTCTTCTTGGTTGTTTCTTCTTGAACAAGATCATTGTATCTTTGGAAAAATTCTTGTGTCTTGGTCACAAAACTTCAAAGGTGATGATGGTTCCTTCTAAGTCTTCAAGTCTTGAGTAACATTCTTGTCTCACTTGTAGTCCTTAGTGATGTCCAAGTTGAAGTCCTTGATGAAATTAAGGTTGAAGTCATTGGTGATGGTGAAGTTGAAGTCATTTGAGTTGGTGAATTCCTTTGCTCATGTTGAAGTCTTTGCTCATGGTGGAGTCTTGTCCATCAAGTTGAAATACAAGAGATGTATAATCAAAACCAAAATGGTTGAGGAGAGAGTTTACAAGATTGTTTGTAAATAAGTTTTGGAACAAATAAAACTCCTATTTTTCTAAGGGGTTTTGTCCAATCCTACAGGCAACACAGTGCTCTGATACCATCTGTAGAGGTCCCAACCTTTAATAAGGTAGAGATCCCTATGTTTACAATGCTAGTCCCTGGATCAATAGCTAGCATCCACAGTTAAGATGTAATATCAAGAAACAAAGGTCATAATACAACTTTATAACCAGGAATAAAATAACTCATTACATCTTACATAGCTCATTTGGCTATCTCATTACAATGCAACATAAATAATTATATAGCATGGAGTCCTTCTTCTTCAAAGTGCCACAGGCAATCATGTTGGTTGTAGACTTGTAATCCTAATCAACACACTTTACTAACATCAAACAAACCTGCAACATAATAAGTTACAGCCACAAGGGTCAATACATTTGAATTGTATTGGCAAGTGATACTATGGTAGAATAGTGGTATCTATCATGTATATGCATTTGGCTAAGTGGAGCTTAGGCTTGCTTTGCTCAAAATAGATTTTCCTTATCATTTGAAACACTAAGTTTTTGTTTCTCAAAATCACCCAAGGCATCTACCCATTGACATTGGTGATTCCTTAACCCTTGTTCAACCACAAGTTTTTAACTTAAAATTGGGATGAGGAGATTCTTGATAGCTTCCATGTCTTGATGCTCAAATTGTACACGGCTAAGTACTTAGATTTAACTCTCTCGGGAGGTGGTGCACTTTCCCCACAAGACTCGACATGCATCGAGACAAGATCTTTCAGAATCCTTCCCTTAGACCAAAATGGATGTGTTCCCAAACTTATCATCCCCTACCACCAATTGTCCATCTGGCTAAGTTATTGCAACCTATATGATCCAGGCAGAGCCCATAATGCCAAGTGGCTGCACTTGAAGCTTCACAACAATTGACACCTCAAATCTCTTTGTTCCTGGGTGGCTTTCCACAAGTGTGATACACAAGGTTCACCAGTCCCCTGGCCTTGTGTAACCACTCAACATAAATCCATTCTCACCATTCCACCCAGGTGTTTCATTCACATAGTTGTTTTATTAAACAAAACACAAGTCATTGACTTAGAAATATTTCATAGCATGAATATAATCCACCCTTGTTTTCTACTAGATAGGCTAAGCATGATAGTAGTAGGAATCTTACTTAGGGAAAATTCTACTAAGGTCTCATCTACTAGGATTTCCCATGGCATAGTTAACACATAGAAAATTCCATGCAAGTCCTACTTAGAAATATCACTAATGCATAGTGAAAATAATGGGACAAAAGTATGAAGCACCACTTGCCTTTTTGGTAGAGAATATAATTTCACTCCTTGATCTTGCAATAGTCACACTCTTCAAATTTCACTACAATTCAATCAAGCAAGCAAATATTCAAACTAGCATTCAAACAATTCATCACATAAAATAAAGAAAACAAGACAATTCATGCAAGGATGCAAAAGATTGTTTTATTTGGAAAGGTGGTTTTTAATAGGCTATAAACATTTTAAAATACCTATTGGTCTTTTATAAAAGTGGCAAAACCAATTGATATTAAGTTAGTGAAAATGGCCATTTTAATCATCCTTGTTTTGCTAGAAATGATTTAAATCAAGGTAATAATTTCTAGTGTTTGACAAATATATTTTTTAAACACAAATGTTAGTGTTTTTAGGTCAAGTGTTTAATATTAAAACTATATGCAAAAGGTTTTACTTATAAACCATTTTTAAATCAAAGCAATATTTTATTTGTTAGAAATGCCTTTAAACAAAGTAATAATTTTATAGGGTTCACCAAATATATTCTTAAATCCAAAACTTGGTGTTTAGGGTCAAAGAGTTTAATTCAAATCATTTTCCAAAGGTTTTACTCAAAAAGCATTTTTAAACCATAATTAATATTTTTATTTAACTAGAAATGTGTTAATTCAAAGGAATAATTCCTAAGTGTCACAAAATATATTTTTAAATCCAAAAGTTGGTTTCTATGGTCAGTAGGTTCAAAAAAATCCATTTACGAAAGATTTTACCCTGAAAACAATTTTAGAATAAATGTTATATACAAAATATGCATACACATGTTTCTGCAAAAACAACCAATTTTACAGAAGCAATTCATTAAAAAAATGGCATGGTTGGTAAGTAATCTTTTTGCTGATTCCATTGATATAAAGTTTGTAAAATTTGGACGTGTAGATTAAAATTTATGAATTTTGCAAGTTCAAACATCTAATAGAACATTTCTGTTTTTAAATCGAAACACAGGCCACGCGTCATGTTCTTATTGGCTGAAAACGGTTCGCGTGGATAGCGTGCTGTGGATCATTGTATTTTAAGTCAATCGTTGGCACAGATCAGCGCATACCTCTTCGTTAAGTCGTTCTATCTACGCCACAATATAAGGATCTAACGGCTCACAAACGAATGACCAAAGTCTGGCGGCAACGCGCTCAGACGGTGACGGTGCCGGCGATACATGAAGCGAGAGAAGGAGGGGAGAATCTCACCGAGTTCGCCCTGGCGTGGAGATGCTCGAGGTGTCCTTGGTTGGCGAAGGGGCGCTCGAGGACGACGGTAATTCCTCGCCGGAGTTCCTTCTGGCGGCGGGAGCTCTCTGTTGAAGATGGAGGCGACTCTACGGACCGCGCTAAGACAAACAGAGGGTTGCGTTAAATGCGTGCAAGTATTCTGAACACGCGACTAACAACCAGAGAGGAGGGGACGGTCGGGTCTCACCGGTAGTGCTCGTCGGAGCGAAGGCAGACGGCGACGAAGTGTTGTCGTCGAAGTTGCCGACGATGCGGAGCGCACGCAGACAAGTGGAGGCTACGGGCAGATGCGTAGGGAGGTGGGGATCACGCTCGTGTGGTTGTGGGGGCAAGGCGGTGGCTGGGCTCGCCGGAATTGGCACGGTGGCTCGCCGGAATTGACAGTGGTGGCGCAAGTGCGATTCGAAGCAGCTTGGGGGCTCCGGTGGGGTGATGTCTGGGGAAAAGGAAGAGGGGATCGGGGCGCTTAAGAGGGCAGTGATTGCTGGTGTTTTAATCGCGGCGTTAAGACGAATTAAGCGGTGGAATCAAAGCCAGAAACGGCGACGAGGTTTTATTCATTCATTAGTGCAATTATTTCACTTTGAATTATTTAAAGTATTTAATATGATTTATTAATCATTTAAATTGGGCATTTGTCTTTATTCCAATAAAATCAAATATGGTTTTATTTCCATATAATTTTTTTATTTAAATGATTCCTTTATTCCATTTAAGTTAATTAAATAACTTTTATTCCACTTGGGCAAATTCCAATTATTATTTTCCCATGATTTAATTAATCATTTCTATTAGGGATTTAGTCTTTATTCAAATAGAATAGAATTTGGTTAATGTCATATTATTTTATTTGAATATTACTTATCCCTTTATTTTATTTGATTTATCTTTATTTCATTTGGTTGGCCAAGATTTAATTTGGCTTTTAAATATTCCTTATTTTTTCCTTTGTCTTATAAAATCCATATCTTTTTATTTATAGATCCAAAATTGGTGATTCCAATTTGTATAATTTTATTTAATATTTTTTTATCCTTTTAAATCTCTTTAGGATCATTTTCTCATAATTTGGTATGGATTTTAGATAGGAGCTTTATTAGCTTTGGAAATTTAATTCCTTTATCTTATTAAATTCATAAGATTTTATCCATGACTCCAAATTAAATGAAACCAATTTCTATGGTTTGATTATATTTCTATTTATCATCCTTGATCATTTATAATTGTTTGTTGACAAATTTTTATATGGATGAAATCCATAGTCTTAGAGAGATCTTGGAAATGATTTATTCCATTAGGGTTTTAAGGTTTTGGTTTATTTTCCCAAGTTTAAATTTTAAGATACATTCATTGATGAATGCATTTCACTTGATTTAAATTTTGTTGGTTTCCCTTTTATTCAAAGTTTGTTCAAGATGGGTTTTAATGTTTCCATTTAGAAACAAAAAGTTTCTTTTCACCCTAAATTTCAACAATTATTTATTTTGTTTATTTATTTTCACATTTCAAAATTTGGAAAATTTTGGGATGTGACATGGACACTTTGGAATAACTTGGTTTCTTGGGAGTTGGATGCATGAGTAGAGCTTACTCGTACAAGTGGAGGCTAGCAAAAGACTGGGAGCGACCAACTAAGAGAGCAATAATGGCCATAATCATGCAGAGCGATAAAACATACTAATCAAAGAAAAGAGTGGTACTACAAGTCAAGGACTACTTGATCATAGAGGCTAATGGTGACTTGTCGTAGTCATAACATGGTGTGAGCATGTGCCAAGTCAACCCAAACAAAGCATCAAAGGAGAATACTGCAATACTATGCTTTTGTATGCTAAAACAACGCATGATTCCTTCAAGGCACATTAAGCAATCCTAATTTTTTGGAACAAGTCATTCTACAGAAATATTCACTAAGCATAAGGTCAAAACAACACCTAGCATGTCATGCTATAGTCTAAGTCACAGTCAATGCAAGCTCCCTTTTGTACCACTTAAGCATGAAGCTTTCTACTCTTTCCAACACCAAACAACTTATTTGAAACAACTCACAAAGATAATAATCAATAAAGATCAGTGAGTTTGTCTCACAAATCCACAAATAATAACTAAAAATTTCTAAGCTAAAAGAACAAGAAAACTAAGGCTGAACACAGTGCTAGCAAAAGTGAACACTCACAAAACATTAAGAGTGAAAACTAGAGTGTTCTAGGCAATGGAAACAGAGTGTGTCTCTCTCCAAAAGAAGTTTGGTGTAACCTACCAACTTACTCAAGCAAACTAAGCAAACGAAAACCAAAAACAAAAACTAAGACGCTCCAAGAACAACACAATAGTGCATGAAACAATAAAAACGAAATGTCTAGACATACCTGAGCTTTTTATTCATGAAGAAGGGGATGCCTTTGGGCATCCCCAAGCTTTGACGCTTGTACCTCTTGAATATTTCTTGGGGTGACACCATGGTGGCATCCCCAAGCTTGATCTTTTGTCCATTCTTCATCTGATTGCATCATTCTCTCTCTACACCTAAAATTTTCCTTCATATAAAACTTCACACAATCTTTATTAGCAACATTAGTGTATTCAAAAGATATTAGACCCTTATGTAAGGCTTTGGAACAACAAGACTTTTCACTAAAAACAAAAGCTACTGTAGCAACTCCTTCAAAAAGCTCAATTTCCCAAAAAGAACCCAAAAAAAAATCAATAAGAAGCAAATGCAAATAATGGCAGAAATCTGTCAAAACAGACCAGTAGGTAGAAACGATTTTTTAGAAAATCTTCTGTTGCTCAAATGAAAAAGTGTTGAACTAACGAAAGTTAAATAACATCCTGGGGGATTGATTCATAAATTTTCAGCTCAATCCGACTTACAAAGACTCCTCACGAATTTTTATGGTGCTGGACAGAAATCTGTTTCGGGACAGCAACTCCCCAAATCTTACTTCCCTCTTATTAGAGGTCATTCTTGGTACAAAAAGAAAACAAAAAGGATAAGGAGAGGTCATTACTGAAGTAATAACTTCCAAGACTCAAGAAAACTCTTGGGTTATCTCCTAACAAGTACTTTTCTTTAAAGCCTTTAAGTTAGGCATGATAGTTTCAAAGATGCTCACATAGGAAATATGAATTGATTTAAAAGAGAGCACCAAGAAGAAAATTCAAAGAACATTTAAGTCCAACCCACTTCCTATGCATAGGAATCTTGTAAAGAAACAAGTCATGAAAGAACAAAGCAACAAGCATAGGAAAGCAAAACAAATGCAACTTCAAAATTTTCAACATAAAGAGGGGAAACTTAATATTATTGAGATGCATAAAACCATGTTTCCCTCTCTCATAATAACTTTCAGTAGCAACATGAACAAAATTAACAATATAACTATCACATGAAACATTATTATCATGAGCCACATGCATAAAATGATTATTAATCTCCACATAAGCATAGTCATACTTATTAATTGTAGTGGGAGCAAATTCAACAAAATAGCTATCATTAATATTCTCATCACTATAATCATAAAATATAGGAGGCATATTGTAATCACAATTAACTTTCTCCTCAATAGTAGGTGGGCTGAAAATATCATATTCATCATTGTAATCATCATAAATTGGAGGTTTGCTATCATCATAAGCAATAGAATAACTATCTTCGCAACTGTGTTCATTAAACATATCATCATTGGAAGGAACATGGATAGCACTAATAGAACAACAATTATTAATATCATCATTTTCAGAATTGGTACCAAAGACATTTTCAATATCAAAAGTAGTGTGCTTTTCCCAATCATGATCACTAATATAGGTAACATGCATAGGAACATCATCTAGTTCAGACTCATCAGCAAAAACTATGATAGGAGTAACATGCTTAGGGGAAGATACCGTTTCCTCTCTCCTTTTACTCCTCTTCTTCTTCTCCTTCTCCTCTTTAGGAGGGAGAGGCTTGAAAGGTAGCTTCTCCACATACCCTGGTTTATTGTTAGAGACAATAGAAGAAACTTTGGAGGATTCCTCCTTTTCATTAATAAGATCAAAACACATATCAGTCCTGTCATAATTTGGTAAAATATCATCTATTATAAGATTTTCTATGTAAGTATTTGCGTGGCAGTTTTCAACACAATAAAGATGACAACCATGTAGGACGCTATTCATATTAAAAGTACTCATGTCTATCAAAGAGGTTTTTCTTGATAACTCTTCACACCCCAAAAATAATGTAAGTTCATCATGTTGATTATCAGTGATCATGTTATCACAATACAAACTTGTAGGATTATTATGGCCTAAGCATTGAAAATTGAAATGACCCACTTCAAAGCAAAGTTCACAAATAAAGGGATAGAGGGCACAAACTTTTTTACCAAGATCATCTAGAGCCCTATACCACGTTCTGGTTTTTTAATTCTTGTGGGTGATACAATATTCTTTTTCTATTTGATTCTTCTCACAAGGTCTATGCATACCACAAAAATTAACATGCTTATAAGAAATAGTACTTTCAGAAGTTTGCGCATGTTTATTGCAATCATTAAAAACATTTTCATTTTCCATGCAATTGTCTTTAAAAGGTTCATGATACATGTCCCATTTTTCTTTAGGAGCAGTAATATGGGAAGCAAAGGCTCTATAGTATCTAACAAGAATTTGAGGATCAAGACCATATCTAGCACTAAGCTCTTGATAATCAGCAGTTTCAGCGAAAGACTTAATGCAATCATACTCATAGTTTATACCTGGTTCTTTACCTTTGTCGTTATCCCAATCTTCGGTATTGCTTTGAATTGTTTCAAGAAGATCCCACTTAGCCTTGACCTCCTTACTTGTGAAGGATCCCTCTAAACAGGTATCCAGATAGTCCTTGTAATGTCTTGAAAGCCTTGCATAAAAATATTGATAACAACATTACCGGGGAGCTCATGAATGGGACATTTGAGCATTAGTGACTTCAATCTCCCCCAAGCTTGGGAAATACTTTCTCCCTCATGAGGATGAAAATTATAAATATAATTCCTATCTTTATGAATTTCATGAGGAGGATAAAATTTAGAATAAAAGAGAGATTCAAGTTCCTTCCAATCCAAATGATGAGGATCATCTAGTAGATCATACCACTCCATTGCTTTGTCCCTAAGTGAGAAAGGGAATATCTTCCTCTTAACTTGGTCCATTGAAATACCCGCACACTTGAACAACTCGCATAATTCATGTATAAAGAGTAAATGATCACTAGGATGGACAGTTCCATCTCCAAAATAGAAGTTATTGATAACACGTTCAACATTTTCAATAGGTATTTTAAAAGGGACACTTTCAGTATGTGAATTTAAAATATCACAAGTATCATTAGAATTACCACATATGGGAGATAAAGTATCATCAGAGCAAATTTTCTTCCCTAAAGCTGGGGATCTAACAAGATCTTTCTCATAAAAACTAGCTTCCCCAAGCTTAGACGTTTCCATACCATTAGTAACAACGGTGTTCAAAAAATTCATACTAATAACATTGCTATTAGCATGCAAATAAAGCTCCATAGGTTTTTTAATTTTCTCTTCAAACACTTCATGTCCTAACTCAAGATAAATACTATAAAGCTCTCTAATTTTTTTGTTGTTTTCCATTAAGCCTAACTAGTGAAAACAAGAAACAAAAAGAAAAAAATGCAGAATGTAAAGGAAATAATTTCGAGCACTCACACCGGAGGGTGTGAGTACCTTTTACCTTACCTCCCCGGCAATGGCCAGAAAAGAGCTTATGGTGTGGAGGAAAGGTAAAAGCCCAAAACATCCCCGGCAACGGCGCTAGAAAAAAGCTTGATGTCTATGCACTTCTATTCTTGTAGGCAGTTGTTGGGCCTGCAAGTGCAGAGGTTTGTAGAACAGCAACAAGTTTCCCTTGAGTGGATTACCCAAGGTCTATCGAACTCAGGGAGGAAGTGTTCAAAGGTATCCCCTCTCAAGCAACCCTGCAATCAAGATACAAGAAGTCTCTTGTGTCCCCAACATAACCAATACACTTGTCAGGTGTATAGGTGCACTAGTTCGGCAAAGAGATAGTGAAAGACAAGTGGTAACGGTGCTAGAAAATAGCTTGACGTTGAGGTAAAGACTAAAGCAAGCAAACATGCAACATATCTAGTAGAAAACGGTGTTTCAATGTTTAGAAACAAGGCCTAGGGATCATACTTTCACTAGTGAACACTCTCTCATATAAATATCCTATCTTCATGATACTACTCTTAACTACTCTCTGGTTGGACACTCTAATCATTGGTAGGGCTATAATAGCACTCCTTAAAGTCCGCCTTCCCCAATCTAGATAACCCCACACTGTCACCTTGAGCGCTAGATGGTTCCAACAAACACCACAATTTCATAGAGACATCCAACTCCAAATATAACTCATAACAAATATTCAATCTAGCCAAAGTGCCACACACGGTATGCACGCTGTCACTTTCACACACGTGGGGAAAAGCATAGATCTATTAAAGCACAAAGACTATTTATGTAGACTCAAACCTAAGTGCCACCATGGAGTGCACGTTGTCACTTTCACACACATGGGGAGAGCAGAGATCTATTGAAGCACTTGAGTAGCAAGGTAGATCTACTATATTACAAAGCTCATGACCACAATATCATGCATAGAGAGAGAGATGAACACATAGCTACCGGTAGATCCCTTAGCCTCGAGGAAGAACTACTCCCTCCTCATCATGGGAATCAACAACGGTGATGGATATGGTGGTGGAGATCGATGGAGATGGCTCCGGGGGCACTTCCCCGTCCCGGCAGGGTGCTGGAACAGAGACTTTCTGTCCCCCGAATCTCCCCTTCGGTGGCGGCGGTGCTATGGAGGTTATCGTGGATTTCTTCTGGATGCCCTAGGGTTTTTGGGTCGGAGGCTTCTTATAGGCGCATGAATCAAGGTCGATGGGGGTCTAGGGGGCCCACACCCCCTCCAGGCGCCTCCAGGGCTTGACCGCGCCTAGGGGGTGCGGACACCCTGTGGCCCCCCTCCGGCTCTGCTTCGTGGTTCGGTGTTGCTCCGGGAAAAATAATAACTTTGGATTTTATCCCGTCCAATTCCGAGAATATTGATTTTCTGCCTTTCTGGAACCAAAAATAGAAGAAAACAAGCAACTGGCACTGTGGCAACTTGTTAATAGGTTAGTTCTAGAAAAGATATAAAAACACCTCAAAGTAGAGACAAAGCAAAGCAAAGTAGATACAAAATAAGCATGGAGCATCAAAAATTATAGATACGTTTCCGACGTATCAATTGCTTCCAAATTTGAAGTTATTTTAAATTGTCCAAGTGACAATAATGGCTTCTGTTGTGAAGCAATTATAAAGGCTATATATGGTTTAAAGTCTCATCGCAACAATTTTATCACAAAGTATAAAATATTTGATGGATAATGCCCATTTTGGTAAATTTTCAAGTTTCCAAGCTAGTTTGCTGAATTTAACGAGTTTATCTTTGTTTAGCGATTTTTTTTGAATTTTGAACTGCAAACAATGGGAATCTCTACTTCTCGTCATTTTGGGTCACTTGCATAGTGGGTCCAAAAAGTTAGTGTAAGGTCTGAGTGGGTGGGCAGGTAAATACTTATTGAAGAAGTGTAGGGAAACATCGATGGGGTGATGCACGTGGGAGAATGCAAATTTACCACCTATATATCCCTCCATTATTGTAGTGCTCCTCGTGTTCTTTTTTCGGAGCAGGGATAGAAGAGGAATTTGGCTTCTAAGAAAAGGTGAAGTATGTTTGAATGGATGCATGCGGTGTTTGGGCGCCGTACCAAAATTTTGAGTTCGAAGCTTCTAACATGTTTTTATTGTGAAGCAAATACAAAGATGGTTGCTTAAAATGCCACCTCCACCTTTTTACACACAGAGTATAACCTTTAAATGTATACACCCTTTCAAGCTTCTAGGCTAAATTTGTGCAATAAATTGATTGTTTGGGCTGGATGTTTGAATGAATGGGCAAGATGTTTGAATGGTTGGGTGGGATGTTTGAATGGATGGGAGGTATGATGTCCCCGTCAAATAGACTCAAACACCTGTATGCTTTCGAGCATTTATTGAGTTGATAGACATCTGCCGTCTTTCAAACAAGATGACCAAGGTCACAGCCATAGTTGTTGATTGTCCTTGTTTTGTACTCCGTACATTGGATGCATCTTGGCCAATCAATCTTTGCTTATAAAGGGAGAATCCAAATTTGATTTTTTTCATTTCTCCAAGTGTCAACATTGTTTTTGGTTTTGAAGAAACTTCAAAGTTTATGGCTCAATATAACATCGTGCAAATTGTCACACAAAGTAACCTGTTTAGTGGATAAACCCATTCAATCTTACTGGCTGAATTATTGCAATAAATTAACAATATGGTAGTTTACCAAAAAACATGTCAATTTTAATAACATGGTCTAGAGAAATGATGGAGAATATTATAGAATGATGGAGAAGTGTGTTTTGAGGTTTGTGCATAGCGTTCATTGTGCTAAAGACTATCAATAGTATCTTCTAGCTACTGCTAATAGAACAGAAAAGAAGATCCGACGGCTGGCAATGTTGGGATTCGCGAGTCTTGATCCAATGGTCAATATTCAAAGTTATTCATACACTATATTATGGTAAGAGGTAATATAATATAGTGGTTTATGGTTTAGGTTTTAGGGGTTTAGAGTTTAGGGAACTTTCAATAATTATCAAGCTTTATGCTTATATTCGTGGAATAGAATAGCATTACCGCAATTTAATGAAAGTATCTCAAATTTTGATCTATAAGTGGATGATACATGATTGGTTAGGGTGTATGTGGTTTGAGGGTTTAGGGTTTAAGTTTTAGTATTTATGGTTTTAGGGTTCAAGTTTTAGGGGTTGTTAAGGTTTATGGAGTTTTCAATAATGTTCAAGATTTATGCTTATATTCGATGAATAGAATGGCGTTACCCAAATTAATAAAAGTATATGAGAATTTGATCTATAAGTGTGCATGATAGCTGCTTGGTTAGGGTTAAGGGGTTTAGTGTTTAGGGTTTTAAGGTTTAGGGTTAAGGGGTTTAGTGTTTCAGGTTTTAAGGTTGAGGTTTTAGGGATTTAGGGTTTTAGGAATTTTCAATGAAGCTTGAGCTTTATGCTAACTCGTGGAATAAAATGACTTGGCAATAATTTAATAATGAAAGTATCTCAAATTTTGATCTATAAGTGCATGATACCTTGGTCAGGGTTAGGGATTAAGGGTTTATGGTTTTTAGGGTTTAGGGGTATAGGACTTAGGGTTTAGGTTTTAGGGGGTTAGGATTTAGGGAATGTTTAATAATGTTCAAGCTGTATGCCTATATTTATGAAATAGAATGGAGTTAGCGAATTTAATGAAAGTATCTCAATTTTGATCTATAAGTGCATAATACCTACTTGGTCAGGGTTTAGGGTTTTAAGGTTTAGGTTTTAGGACATTTCAATAATGTTCAAGCTTTATGCGTAGAGTCATGCAATGGAATGGCGTTAGCATAATTTAATGAAGGTATATCTCAAATGTTAATCTACAAGTGGATGATACCTGCTTAGTCAGGGTCATTTAGGGGTTTAGGGTTTAGGGTTTTGGGTTTAAGGATTTTTCAATAATGTTCAAGATTTATGAAGATATTCATGGAACAGAATGGCATTACCGCAATTTAATGAAAGTATCTCAAATTTGGTTCTATACGTGCATGATACCTACTTGTTAGGGTTTAATTATGGTTTAGTGGTTTAGGGTTTAGGGTTTTAGTATTTAGGGGTTAGGGTTTAGGTTTTAGGGGTGTTTAGGGTTTGGAATTTAGGGAATTTTCAATAATGTTTGAGCTATATGCATATATTTATGAAATAGAATGGCGTTAGCGAATTTAATGAAAGTACCTCAAATTTTGATCTATAAGTGCATGATACCTCCTTGGTTAGGGTTTAGGTTTTAGGGTTTTAGGGTTTAGGGGTTTAAGGTTTAGGTTTTAGGGCATTTCAATAATGTTCAAGTTTTATGCATTGGTTCATTGAATGGAATGGCATTAGCATAATTTATTGAAAGTATATCTCAAATGTTGATCTACAAGTGGATGATACCTGCTTTGTTAGGGTCATTTAGGGGTTAGGGTTTACGGTTTAGGGTTTTGGGTTTAAGGAATTTTCAATAATGTTCAAGCTACTTTATGCCTGTAATCGTGGAACAGAATGGCATTACTATAATTTAATGAAACTATCTCAAATTTGGATCTATAAGTGCATGATACCTACTTAGTTAGGGTTTAATTATGGGTTGAGGGGTTTAGGGTTTTAGTATTTATGGGTTTATGGTTTAGGTTTTAGGGGTTGTTTAGGGTTTGGAGTTTAGGGAATTTTTAATAATGTTCGAGTTGTATGCATATATTTGTGTAATAGAATGGCGTTAGCGCAATTCTATGAAATCATGTTTGTAGATCGGTGCATAACTGCGTATTGGCATTTAGAAAAATGTTTACAAAGGGTGCTTCCAAATTCGAAGTTATTTAAAGTTGTCCAAGTGACAACAATGGATTCCGCCGTGAAGTAACTATAAAGACTATATATGGTTCAAAGTCTCACCGCACCAATTTTATCAGAAAGTATAAAATATTTGATGGATAATGCCCAATTTTCGTAAATTTTCAAGTTTCCGATCCTGTTTCACTGAGTTTATGTCGGTTTAGCAAAAAAGTTCGAATTTTGAACTGCAAACGATGGGAATCTCTACTGACCGTCATTCTGGGTCACTTGCATTGTGGGTCCACAAAGTTAGCGTAAGGTCTGAGTGGGCGGGCATGTAAATACTTATAAGATGTGTAGGGAAACATCGATGGGGTGATGCACATGCGGGAACACAAATTTACCACCTATATCCCTCTATTATCGCAGTGCTACTTGAGTTCTTGTTTCCAGAGCAGGGATAGAAGAGGAATTTTGCATTCTAAACAAAGGTGAAGTATGTTTGAATGGATGCATGCGATGTTTGGGCGCCATGCCAAAAATTTGAGGTCAAAGCTTCTAACATGTTTTTATCATGAAGCAACTACAAAGATGATTGCTCAAAATGCCACCTCCACCTTTTTAAACACAGAGCGTAACCTTTAAATGTATACGCCTTTTCATGCTTCCAGGCTAAATTTGTGCAATATTTTGATTTTTGTGGCTGGATGTTTGAATGAATGGGAGAGATGTTTGAATTGATGGGTGGGATGTTTGAATGGATGTGAGGGATGATGTCCCCATCAGATAGACCTAAACGCCTATAAGCTTTTGAGCATTTAATGAGTTGATAGACATCTTCCGTCACCCAAACAAGATGACTAAGGTCACAACCATAGTTGTTGATACCGTTTCCTTGTTTAGTACTCTGTACATTGCATACATCTTGGCTAATCAATCTTTGCTTACAAAGGGAGAATCCAAATTTGATTTTTTTTTTCATTTTTTGAAGAGATAACATTGTTTTTGGTTGTCAAGAAACTTCAAAGTTTACGGCTCAATATGACATCATGCCAATTGTCACACAAAGTAACCTGTTTAGTGGATAAACCCATTTAATCTTACTGGCTAAATTCTTGCAATAAATTAACAATATGGTAATTTACCAAAAACATGTCAATTTTGGTAAGATGGTCTAGAGAAATGATGGAGAAGATTCTAGAACGATGGAGAAGTGTGTTTTGAGGTTTGTGCATAGCGTTCATTATGCTAAAGACTATCAATAGTATCTTCTAGCAGATGCTAATAGAATGAAAATAAGATCCAGCGGCTGGCAATGTTGGGATTCACGAGTCTTGATCCAACAGTCAATATTCAAAGTTATTCATACACTATATAGTGGTAAGAGGTAAGATAAGATAGAGGTTTAGGGTTTAGATTTTAGGGGTTTAGAGTTGAGGGAATTTTCAATGATGTTCAAGCTTTAGGCTTATATTCATGGAATTGAATAGTATTACTACAATTTAATGAAAGTATCTCAATTTTTGATCTATAAGTGCATGATACCTGATTGGTTAGGGTGTATGCGGGTTGAGGGTTTAGGGTTTAGTTTTTTTAGTATTTATGGGTTTAAGGTTTAAGTTTTAGGGGTTGTTTAGGGTTTAGGGATTATGGAGTTTTCAATAATGTTCAAGCTTTATGCTTATATTCAACAAATAGAATGGTGTTACCCAAATTAATAAAAGTACCTAAGAATTTGATCTATAAGTGTGCATGATAGCTGCTTGGTCAGGGTTAAGGGGTTTAGTGTTTTGGGTTTTGGGGTTGATGGTATAGGGGGTTAGTGTTTCATGTTTTATGGTTTAGGTTTTAGTGATTTAGGGGTTTAGGCTTTTGGGATTTTCAATAAAATTCGAGTTTTATGTTTATATTCATGGAATAGAATGACTTAGCAACAATTTAATAATGAAAGCATCTCAAATTTTGATCTATAACTGCATGATACGTGCTTGGTCAGGCTTAGGGGTTGAGGGTTTAAGGTTTTTAGTGTTTAGGGATATATGACTTAGGGTTTAGGTTTTTTGGGGTTAGGATTTAGGGAATTTTCAATAATGTTTGAGCTGTATTCCTATATTTATGAAATATAACTGCGTTAGCGCAATTTAATGAAAGTATCTCAAATTTTTATCTATAAGTGCATGATATCTTATTGGTTAGGGTTTAGGGTTTTAGGGTTTAGGGGTTTAAGGTTTAGGTTTTAGGGCATTTTCAATAATGTTCAAGATTTATGCGTAGATTCGTCGAATGGAATGGCGTTAGTAGAATTTAATTAAAGTATATCTCAAATGTTGATCTATAAGTGGATCATACCTGCTTGGTCAGGGTCATTTAGGGGTTTACGGTTTACGGTTTTAAGGTTTTGGCTTTTGTATTTTGGGTTTAAGGAATTTTCAATAATGTTCAAGCATTATGCTTATATTCGTGGAACAGAATGGTGTTACCGCAATTTAATGTAAGTATCTCAAATTTGGATCTATAAGTGCGTGATACCTACTTGGTTAGGGTTTAATTATGGGTCGAGGGGTTTAGGATTTTAGGGTTTAGGTTATAGGGGTTGTTTAGGGTTTAGAGTATCAGGAATTTTCAATAATGTTCAAGCTTTATGCTTATATTCGTCGAATAGAATGACATTCCCCAATTTAATGAAAGTATCTCAAATTTGATCTATAAGTGCATGATACCTGTTGGTTGGGGTTTAGAGCTTTAGTTTTTAGGGGTTAACCGCAATTTAATGAAAGTATCTCAAATTTTGATCTATAGGTTCATGATACTTGCTTGGTCATATTTTTTGTTAAATTCATTTGAAGGTACCCAAGTACTAAAACAAGGGAGAAACACCAAGAGTTCCACGAGATTTAGGTGTTTTTGGTTGTGCTTCAATTCTGGCTTTTGATTTTTGGCTTATAAGCCATGGAGGTGTATTTGGCTTTGGCTTTTAGCTTTTATCTGACATAGCTGAATGATGTATAAGCCAAAATCCAAAATCAAAAGTGTCTTTTGAAATAAAGCTAAAAACGATAGATAAGCTTAAGGAAACAACCCATCAACTTCTTGATATGAATGCTAATGCTGCCAAATTTGGGACCTTTTGAAAGAAAAATCCAAATAAAAAATATGTAAATTGAAGCAATGTCTTTCTTTCCTAGAGTATCTTGCTATGTGCACTACCTAGTTTCCATGAAAACGTATGCTCAAATTTGACAACTTCTGAAGAAACTTGATCCATAATATGGCGTACCATATGTATGAACATTCATGGCTTTCAAACGAGATGACCAAGGTCATGGAAATATGTATGCCATAGTTTATGATTACGTGTCCATGTTGGTAGATCGGTGCATAACTATGTATTGGCATTTTGAAAAATGATTACAAAGGGTGCTTCCAAATTCGAAGTTATTTTAAATTATCCAAGTGATAACAATGGCTTCCACTGTGAAGCAACTACAAAGACTATATATGGTTCAAAATCTCACCACGCCAATTTTATCACAAAGTATAAAATATTTGACGGAATAATGCCCAAGTTTCATAATTTTTAGAGATTCCAAGCCAGTTTCGCCGAGTTTAAAAAGTTTATCTCGGTTTAGCGAAAAATGTTCAAATTTTGAACTACAAACGATGGGAATCTCACCTTCCCGTAATTCTGGGTCACTGACATGCGTGTCACTTGCATTGTGGGTCCACAAAGTCAGTGTAAGTTCGGAGTGGGCGGGAAGGTAAATACTTATTGAAGAAGGGCAGGGAAACGTCGATAGGGTGATGCACGTGGGAGAATGCAAATTTACCACCTATATCCCTCTATTGTTGAAGTGCTCCTCGGGTTCTTGTTTTCGGAGAAGGTATTGAAGAGGAATTTTGCATTCTAAAAAAGGTGAAGTATGTTTGGATGGATGCGTGCGGTGTTTGGGCGACGTACCTTTCAATCTTCCAGGAAAAATTTGTACAATAAATTGATTTTTGGGGCTGGATGTTTGAATGGATGGGAGGGATATTTTGGCATTCTACCGAAATTTTGAAGTTAAAGCTTCTAAGGTCTGCTACTCCCTCTTGGGGATGCTGCCCCATCAGATAGACACAGAAGCCTGCAGGCTTTCGAGTATTTAATGAGTTGATAGACATCTTCCGTCTTTCAAACAAGATGACCATGGTCACAACCATAGTTGTTGATACTGTGCCATGTTTTGTACTCCATACATTGGATGCATCTTGGCCAAACAAGCTTTGCTTACAAATCCAGAATCCAAAGTAATTTTTTTTAATTTTTCCAAGTGACAACATTGTTTTTCATCGTGAAGCAATTTCAAAGATTATGGATCAATATGACATCGTGTCAATTGTCACACAAAGTAACCTGTTTAATGGATAAACCCATTCAATCTTACTCGCTAAATTATTCCAATAAATTGACAATATGGAAATTTACCAAAAACATGTCAATTTTTTGTTCTACATGGGCAAATAGATTACTCTTTATTTGTTCTAAACAAAATCACTCAAAGGTACCCAAGTAGTCAAATACAGGGAGAACCACCGATAATTCTGCAAGCTTAGACTTCCTGACATGAATGTTAATGCCTCCAAATTTGTGTTATTTTTGGAAGAAACACAATAAAACTAAATATAAATCAAAATCTACCATTCATAATAACGTGTTAATACTTTTGGTACGGTAGTGCATATTGGCATTTCAAGCATTGTCTACAAAGGGAATTTCCAAATTTGAAGTTATTTTCAGTTTTGAAAAGTGACACCAATGTTTTTGTGTGAATCAACTACAAGGTATATGGCTCAAATGCCACCACTGTAACCTATTTCGTTGATATTACCTAGGTTTCATAAATTTTGAAGTTCCGTAGCTATATATTCGTGCAATAATTTGGCTTTGCGGGAATTTGCTGGAAATATCTAAAAAATTGGAACTACAAGTGCGTTATAGCTAGGTCACATGCCTTTTAAAGCATTTTAAGGTTCTTGTTTTTCAAGATTTAACACATCTCGATATGTAATCTATTGTAGCCAAAATTTGGCCCTTTTCAAAAAAATTAGGGACAAAATTAGCTATTGTGGCGTATGATGTATCAACATTCATGGATTTCGAACAAGACCAAGATCATGGACATATATTTGACATGGTTTATGATAACATGTCCATATTAGATAGGTTGGTGCATATTGTCATTTCAAACATTGTCTACAAAGGAGCTTCCAAAATTGAAGTTATTTTGAACTTTTCAAGTGCCAACAATGGCTTTTGGTGTGAAGCAACTACAAAGAACTAGCAAGTTGCACATGCCTTGCACACATGAGAATCAGATAATAGAACTATTACATATCATTTGTATATAAAATTATAATAGGTGAAGCTCAAAAATAATTTTAATTTTGAGCCACATCCATAAAGTGCCGGGTGTATATTTGGTTCTTGTACTTTGTATCATATAGAAATCAACCTATTAGCTACCTAATACTCAACATGCTATGGAGAAATGACAAAGAAGATTCTAGAATTATTGAGAACTGTGTTTTGAGGTTCGTGCATAGAGATCATTGTGCTAAATATTAGCAATAGAATCTTCTAGATGCTAGAATGGATAGAAGATTCAACGGTTTGCAATGTTTGTACTTCCTAGTAGATCTTGATCCAATGGTCAAAGTTAAAATTTATCCATACATTATATAGTGGTAAGATTATATAATAGGTAAAGCTAAAAAAATTTAAAATTTGCATAAAGTATGGGTGTATATTTGATTATTGTAGTTTGTATCATGTAGAAGTCAACGTTTATTAGCTATACCTAATACTTGAAAATTTTGGTAACATGGTCTAGAGAAATGATGGAGAAGATTCTAGAACGATTGATAAGTGTGTTTTGAGGTTTCTGCATAGCGTTCATTATGCTAAAGACTATCAATTGTATCTTCTAGCAGATGCTAATAGAATGGAAAAGAAGATCCTATGGCTGGCAATATTGGGATTCGCGAGTCTTGATCCAACGGTCAATATTCAAAGTTATTTGTACGCTTTATAGTGGTAAGATAAGATAAGATATGGCTCAAAATGCCACTTTCTCAAATTTCATACAAATTAATACTACATATATTTAACGGACAATGAACGAGTTTCATGAATTTTCAAGTTTCCGTGCTGATTTCGCTACTTCAACTAGTTCATCTCGCTCTAGAAAAAATGGGTCAATTTTGATCTATGGTCACTGACAGGTGGGCCACGTATATGGTGGTCCCAAAGCAGGGTAGGTCAGATTTTTCAATGTTAACCCTCCCCACCCCTTCGCGTTGTGTAATAACATCCACCCTCTGCCGCCGAGATCCTCACCCCCTTGCCAACAAAACAGACGCGCTCACCGCCGCTCCTCACCTCACGATCGTGCGCACGAAGAAGCTTTCCCTACCCGCTGATCTTCTCGAGATGCACCGGAGGTCACATCGATCTCATGGTAGTCCTTCTATCTGTAGCTCGATCTAGTTGGCAATTTATTTCCCTTTCTCCCGATCTGCCTCCTCAAATACGTATTTTAATTTGTCCTCAATCTGCATGGTCATAGTTGATTATGCGCTTCATATGAGTTCTTAAGTACCTTTTACGATTTTTGTTGTCAATATGTTTGCTGAAATGCATAGACATATTTAGTTTTTGTACTCCATATATATGTTTCCTGATTTTCTTTTATTAAGAACCAATCTTATGTCCTAATTAAACAAATGGAGAGATTTTGGATACAGGTTGCTCCATTAGGAAGCCCTAAACATATCTTTGGTGTTCTACGATTTATAGAGTTTGTTAGAGCTGATTGTGACAACTCAAAGTAATTTTCCCTGCCGCTTGTGTGTGCATGAGAGGGTTCTGCCTCTCAGTATAGCGGAAGAACATATTTATATATTTGGGATGCTAAGCACATATGTTAGATGGGTATTTCATGGTGAAGCATATGATCCTCCATATGAGCCGGAGAAGCACATCTTTATCATCAAGATCAAGTAGGGGAAGTAGATGTTGATCATCTAGATCAACTAATAGAGGCAGCTCCTGAGTATCTAGATCAACTTGGAGAAGGGGAGGAGAGAAAAAGCACAAGATGCATGTAAATGGTTTCATTTCAGGTACTTACGCTATGCCAGATGACAAGGTACTATATCTGTAGAACGTCAAATTATCAGGTTGTGTGCCTTTGATTTTTGTCTTTAAATGTATCTATTTATCTAATAATCGCAAAAGCAGACAAACAAAGAGGAGTTTCATGGTAATGACGATGACATGTTCGTTGATGAGCCTGCACCCGAGGCTCTGGATCAGGTACACTGCTTCTGGGTGGAGTTGATGTAGGGCTGCTGGTCATGAGGGGTGTACTTTTGGTGTTATTTGTGTAGTCTCATGACCACTAGCCCAGCTGCAAAACTCTTGGGGTGCACCTAAAATCTATCTAAATATATGTAGAGCTATCGCATCATTGGTCTGCTAGTGTTGTAGTACTTTAATATGGAGCTACAATATGATTTTTAGGCCTTTTTAGAAGATTTATAATTAGAAACTATTCCGTATATTAGTATATATGTGTGTTTGTGCGTGTTTGTAGTCTGAAATCCCAGCTTATGCTTTTGAGGCATCCCAAGCGTCTTTTGAGGCATCCAGCGTTGGTGCCCTATGTTGCAACACACGCCATCTTGTCATCTGCCAGCCCTTCCCCTCCCTCAATGCTCCGTGAGCCGAATCAGCAAGAGTCTGGGATCAATTTTAATTCGAAAAGGGGCGATTTTCTCAGTCCTAGGAGAGGAACACGAGACACCAAGGGAAGGAGGAGGTTGGATATGGGTACTAATTAATTATTATCCCCTAAAAGAGCTGTATGCCATGACATGTAGAAAATTTTGGAAATAGCTCGGGAATCTCTTCCCTCTACCGCCACTAGAAATTGTCACTATAGAAAAAGTGTACTACTGCCCTACTAATATTACTAGTACTACTCTGGCTGTCCATGATTTTCTAGTTTCTACTGACCAGTAACCTCCAATCGCTAGCTCCCATCCAACAAAAAAAGTGTCACCTTGAAATTTGGCTCTATTTAATTTGCTCTGGTTGGGGATTTCTTGCTGAGATAGGTGGGTGTATTTGGTCACCTCAAAATTTGGCTGTGTTTAATTTTCTTCCAATTGGGCCATTGGGGGTACTACTAGTAGTACTATTCAGTATGCTTTAATTTTGGAGTTCTTGCTTCTCGGATTGATTGGGAGGATCACCTAAAAAGGGTATTTTCCCTCCTCTGCTCTGATCGATTGGGCCATTGGGGTGGGTGAAAGTATAGAGATGTCGCCTAGAGGGGGGTGAATAGGCAATTTCAAAACTAATACGGTTTTGGCTTGATAGAATGCGGAATTAAACAAACGTTTATTTTACAAGCACAAAACCTAAATACTCTAGGCTCAACTAAGTGCACCAACAACAAGTTAAGCTAAGCAAGATAGCACAAGATAAATATACCACAAGTGATAAGAAAGATATAAGTACTTTAAGCTCGATGGCTATCACAAGGAAAGTAAGCTCGGGTATAGAGATAACCGAGGCACACGGAGACGAAGATGTATTCCCGTGTTCCCTTAAAAGTAAGGTGCATCACGTTGGAGAGGTGTGGGATTCCACGAAGGATTTCCCAACGCCACGAAGGCTCACCTTCTTCTCCGAGTCTATCCCACGAAGGAATAGTCCCTTTCCTTATGGCTAGCTTTTTCTCCACTCCGTAGATGGCAAGCTCCACGGAGGATATGCCCGGGTCTCTTCACAATATTCCACGAAGTGGACACCGCGGGACCAACCGCCAAGCCAACTAGGAGGTCACCCTCTAAGAGTAACAAGCTCACGGTCTCTCACTCGAAAAAATCGTAATGGACAGATCAACACTTATGCAAGAATTCAAAGCAAAAACACCAAGGGTGCTCAAATCCTTCACTCTCAAATACCACCAAAGCAAAAAGTTCTAGGGAGGAATTAGAGAGGAAGAAATATGGTGGAAATCAACAAATGACTCCAAGATCTAGATCCAAGGGGTTCCCCTCACTTAGATGAGGAATTGATTGGTGCGGATTGTAGATCTAGATCTCCTCTTCTAAAGCCCTCAAAAAGATGCAAGAATCATAGGAGGGAAGGGGGAGGAAGAAAGCTCAAGAGGTTCAACAATGGAGGTCAATTTCATGGTAAAAACACCCAAAAACGTTGGGGGAAGAACCCCCTTTTATAGGGGAAAGCAAATATGACCGTTGGAAGAAATCTGTGCGAACTCGGTTGAAAGTTCGGTTGGACCGGCCCTCACACCGGACGGTCCGGTTCTTGGACCGGAAAACAAAACTTAAAACCAGGATTAGGTACTCACCGTAGTCTCAGATAGACTCGGTATAGCAAACCCGAAAATCCTGGTTTAAGATTCGGTTTTCCGGTCCTGACACCGTACCATCCGGTCTGGGAGCCGGTTGAACCGGATCCGCAACCGGGATGAAACAGGCTTCACAAAAAACGCAATAACTTTTGCACCCGGACACCGATTTCGATGATCTTGGGCTTGTTTTGACGAGGACAACAAGATCTACGAGATTGTGTAGAGAAACATCATAGCCCAACAAAGGAGGATAAAACCAAATTAAGAAATGTAAGAAGCCTCCCTAAATAAGAACCGATAAAACCTTCAAACTCGAAAACAACATAGAAGATGCATACAAATTCCATTTTCGATGAACTTGGGCTTGTTGAAAGTTCGGTTGGACCGACCCTCACACCGGATGGTCCGGTTACTGAACCGGAAAACCAAACTTAAAACCGGGATTAGGTACTGACCGTAGTCTTGGATAGACTCCGTATAGCAAAACCAAAAATCCCGGTTTAAGATCCGGTTTTCCGGTCCTGACACCGGACCACCCGGTCTAGGAGCCGGTTCAACCGGATCCACAACGGGGATGAAACAGGCTTCACGAAAAACGCAATAACTTTTGCATCCAGACTCCGATTTCGATGATCCTGGGCTTGTTTTGATGAGGAAAAAAAGCTCTACAAGATTGTGCAGAGAAACATCATATCCCAACAAAGGAGGATAGAACCAAATGAGGAAATGTAAGAAGCCTCCCTAAATAAGAACCGATAAAACCTTCAAACTCGAAAACGCCATAGAAGATGCATATGAATTCCGTTTTCGATGAACTTGGGCTTGTTGAAGAGCTAGCAACAAGATCAAGAACCTCACATGTAGAAACACCAAGAATCAACAAAATAGGAAGATGCAAAGTATGCAAAGGATTGAGCTCCCTATGACAAAGTGAACAAGTTACCCAACTGAAAGCCCCTCTTGATAGTGCGACTATCTATCCTATAACCCGGCCTCCCAACAACCACCTTAAGACCGGTAAAAGGAAAACCTAGCAAGACCATACCTTTTCCTTACGCATCCCACTTGATCTTAATGATAATGCTTCAAGATCCACCCATGCCGGAATGCAACACTTGATCATTGTTGCTTCGTGAAGACTCCTATTTTGCTCCCCCATACACCACTATGGGATAGCTTGATTAATACATGTCTTCACATGTCCATTATAACCAATATGGATGGCAAGCTTCAAGCAAATGATATTCTCGAGATGCTTATCTTGAACTTTCCCTTCTCAACCTCGATGACGATCACCACTTGATGTCATCCTCTCATGGGCTATATAAGATCTTCACTTTTGAAGCATGCCCATGGAAAGATAGCTATCCCATATAGAAAATGCAAAGGCACATATATAATGGGTCAGTTCATGATGCATAATTGACAAGGATTACCATACCACAAGATCATGTGGTACATTCTTTATGCTTCATGTGTTGACAAACTTGAAATCACTCTTCACTCTTTGTATTGGTCAACCAAGTATCTTCTCGTGCACCATCTCAATATCTTGAGGTACATAAAGAACTCTTCATTTGATTACATGCTCTAAATATTAGTCAACCATAGCTCAACTAATGAGGCTATCATGACACCGACTTAGAGCCATATCTTGAATTCTTCTATTGAGATCACACTCTCAAGATCTTGATCATATCATATTCTTCTCTTCAACTCGATGATTTTGATGCCAATACTCAAGGTATATTTTTATATTCGTGGAATCATACTTGAATCCAACACATGGACTACAAGCATGAACTATGGAATATTCCTTCATATAAAACTCAGTGAAAACATTAGATCATAGAGATTCTCATTAATCACCAAAACCACACATAGGGGCAATTACCCTTTCAGTGGGGGTGGGATAGGTGGGGTGAGGGGTAGGGGTACTGATTTCATTTGGATTAGGGATCGGGGCATGGTCACCGCTATTCTGATTGGGGCATTTGGTTAGGTTCCAAGTTAGTGTTCTTCACGTTGTAACCTTTAATTTCTACTCGTAATGTGCAATGGATTTTGTGTCAGATTCTACAAGGAGAACTATGGGTCAGTGGTGCACACGGTCACTATGGACAGGGATGGACCTATCTGTTCCCTTAAAATTTTCCTAAAAAGGTACTATAGCAGCATATTCATTGTGTTTTCCA
Source organism: Avena sativa (assembly GCA_916181665.1). NCBI lineage: Eukaryota > Viridiplantae > Streptophyta > Magnoliopsida > Poales > Poaceae > Avena > Avena sativa. Next base: position 102,166,657 of record OV702280.1, read on the forward strand.
TTCTTTCCCATGTTGTAAGTGGTTGGTGATGTCTACGCACGCTTCTATTCTTGTAGACAGTTGTTGGGCCTCCAAGTGTAACATCCCAATTTCAGCAACCCTGATTTGGTGTACAAAAGGCAAAAATCGGGGGGAACAAAAAGTTTTTTTGTTAAGTGTGCAATGTTTGCCAACTTGTTTGCTTGTTTTCATGCAACTATTTGGGTACTAGGTGATATACTTCTCATCCCAACCCTAGTTTACAAAAAGCTATTTTACAAAAGATATGTCCTGGATCATCCTTATATTCTAAAATTTTCTGGCATTTCAAAACCTGATCCAAAATGACCTGGACACAATAAAATCCTTTACTAGTTCTGTTAACAAAACTATGGAGATCTATATATAATCTCCCTATGTTTTCAAGACAGAACTCCCCGCTACTCTTATCCCTAGGTTTTCCCAAAAACCTTTATTAAAACCTTTTCATTCCAATCTTGGTAAAAATACCAAGATGGTCCTTATCATACTTCAAAGTATAAGCAATTCAAAATACCCATCCTCACCTCAAGATAGACTTGATGGTAACCCTAGTAATAGTTGGATAAGTGATAAGATGAATTGCCTTGATCTGCTGATTGCCTTGTTTGCTTAGGAACTAGAGTGAGCTAATCTAGTACCTCATACCTTAGGACCCAATCTATGATTGTGATCATCAACCTCAAACCAATCATCCAATTTTGGATCAACCCAAGCCACTTAAGTGGCCATCTCATCTTCTAATCAGATCAATCCAGTGATAACCCCCCTTGATGGTTTCCAACTTAGTAAAGACCCAGTACAAGCATGGATCACCTCTATTCAATCTATACCTCAACATCAACCACTTGATGGGAAGGATAAACCATTGCCAATCTCTCAATTGTTTCGTACTTGTAATCTAGTCTAAAGCCCTAAATCTGCCAAAATGGCCAAGTCTGGATTTCTTATCTAGATTCAATCTTTGGAGCCCAACCTTTTCCAACCTATGTGCATTCCTGAGAATTTACTTGAACCATATTGTAGTACATCTTTATTACTACCAAAGACCACTCTTGCCCTTGGCTAAGCCATTCTGACTCCCACTCATCCTTGACGGTTTTGTAGTCAAGATAATAATCTTTTTTGCAAACCTTATCATCTTGCCTACTTTGGCAGAAGCTCACATCTACATGCTACCTCCCCTTGACCAACTCTTTGCATGATTATGATCTACTAATCATGGCCTATCAATCATCACCTCAATTGTTTCCTTTGGAGCCTTGTTCTTCTTAAACCCACATGGTTTAGGAGGCTTCATGATGTATCTGTTATGGCAGCCTTATTTTCAACAAAGTTTGCCATATCTTCTAGACCACCTCAAATGCAACCAAGCCCAACTCTTCCTTCCTTGATCATAACTTGGTCTAGCCATAAATATATCTCTTGTACCAAGGTGAGCTATGAGCTCACTAATCCAACCAGGTCTTGGTGGCATGAAAATAACAAAACCCTAGATTCCTTAAAATCTAGTTTCTTCCCATTTAACCCAAAACTCTTCAATAACCAAGATGGAATTGAGGTATAAATCAAGTCTACAACCTCCACTTTGAATATAACCATCCCCAAATAATTCCCATAATTATTTGGATCATCAAACAAATTAAATTCATTATCTTGCAAACTCAAAATCTTTGTCTATAAAGGCAAGTTTTCTTTCACCACATAACATTTCCAACTCAAGGCACATTTGATGCCTATTTATAATATCCCATCTTTCCAACTCAAAAATAAATATTTTTGAGATACTTTATTTTTTTTGCCATTCTCTTAAATGGCAGAAACAAGAAATAATTCCCTAAAAATACTTTTCCACCTCAATAAATTCAAATAAAATTCTCCAATGTGTAATATGGTATTTAGGACCATATCACATCAAAAACCAACCTTGTCCAATGTAAAAATATCACATGAGCTTCTAGAATCTACTTCTGCCCTTTTTGAATAAATCGTTTTAAGTGGACTTCTAAATCTTAGAAAAAACTGAAATAATTCCCACCAGGGTATCTTGACCTCTTATATCTACCATAATCTTTTCCCCATCTTGCCAAGGACAAAATTTGAGACTTCTTTCATAACCTTTCCTTTTGAAAATTTTAAACCTCTAGTTTGCAAAACACCAAAACTCCTCCAAACCAACACCAAACAGGGTCAAGCAAGTTTGCATAGCACCCAACCTCCCCTATGGTCGTGCACTGTAGCCCTAGGCCTGTAGCCGCTCTACCCCTTTGTCCCTCTTGTTTCAATAATAACAAGGAGAGAGGAGGGAACCCAAATATCTTGTATCACCAAACCCAGCAGCCACCACCCCTCCACTCACCTCTCTTGTCGAATGCATGGTCCCACACGACCACTCCACCACCCCCAAGAGCCAATACCTGGCCACCTCCCTCCCTCCAAGCTTCCAATGGACCATGTCCACCATACACCCATATCCCTCGAGTTATAAGGCGAGAGGCCCGAGCTTCCCCCTCTCTCTCCCTCATTTGCTTCCTCCCACTCCAGCTTACCCCTCCAGAGCATCCTCTCCCTCTCCCTAGCTCTATACTGGCTAGGAGAAGAGAGGAAAGGCCCCCTCGGCCATCCCCAAGATTTAAGCCATGAGCTCCCTCCTACACTCCCTTCCCCTTGCATGTCACCGTACTGAGACCTACTCTTCCTCCTCTACCTAACCATGTACCTATTTTCGACATGCAGGCACCGCAGGCACCAACTCTGGCGAGCTCTCGTGCCCCTCCTCGGGCGCCCATGCATGAGCGAGCTCCCGGCGCTGAATCCCTCCTTGCCGCCCATCGTCGTGGTCGCCGCCGCATGCCGCTTCTTCCTGGCACATCCTCGGCCACCGAAGAGCCCCCAGGTACCCTCCCCCACATCGCCCTGCCCGATTCTAGGGTTTCTTCCCCGCTGCCTCGGCGAGGGGAGGAAGAAAGCACCGCGGCCATCGGATCTGTTCTAATCGAACGGTCGTGGATCGCCCATACCCCTTCGGCCTCCACCACCTATGACAACAGGGCCCCGGTCGTGGGATTTGAAATGTGATAGACCGTGTAGTGCGATGCCCGAGTGGGCCAAATCGTCCTCACGCGGCCCATGTAGACCCAGATCCCAGCCCGTGGTCTTTTTATTTTTATTTATTTCCAACAGATCTGAAGTATAGTCTCCTAGTTTAATTAGTTTCAAAAATGGAAACTGACTCCAAATACCCATATATGAATTTCCTTAAATATATACATGGTTTCCCTAACATCCAATAACTAGACCTTGACCAAATTATTTGTAGTTCTTTTCTAATAAATAATCTAACACAGGGTGTCTTTCAAATTCAATAAATCTTCCAGAGAGTTTGGTAAACCCAAATGGAGTAAATCCAATTGTTACTGGAAGGTATTATCCATACCTTGCATGTCCCACTAGCCCCACCTAAAATGGCATCATAGTTTTCATCTAGTAAAAATAACGAAATCAGGCCTTTTCTTCCTTTAGAAAATTCTCTAGGTCAAACAAAATGAGTTTTTTTACCTAATTACAACTCCCTGCACACCTATATATCAACATCTTTCAAAACCAAGTAGATCATAATTTTATGAAACCATATTGAATTTTGGTGAATTAAACTGTTATGTGAGTTGTTTAATCACAAATAAATTCATAGAGTAGCTCTGTAACTCCAAAAAGGTTGAGTTCAATTTCTACAGAAAGGTATTTTCAGTACCTAACAAGTTCCCTTGGAATCACATCAAAAGGTTCTGTAGATTTAATATGATGAAAATGAGAAATCTCATCCAGTACTGTCTTTGGGAATTTCTCAAGGGCATTTTGTTAACTGTTTTGAGGTGATTCCAACACCTCTTGAATCAGTCCACTAAATACTACCTAATCACCCAAGGAAATATTTTTTTGAGCTCCATATTATGTCTGGTGAATTATTTCCTAAAACTATAGTTTTATCCACTATAAAAATATTTATAAATCAATGGAAATTGATAATATAGTGAAACCACTTTTGTTGGATTCATTTTATCAATACCTATCTGATGGTATCATTTTTATACAATGGTATCATATAGAAAAAGCCCTTGGTCAGAAACCCCTCTCTTAGGTAGTTCCTAGGCTTTAAATCCAAAAAGGATCCCTCATTCCAATGCCTCCAAATCTTCTCCCAATCCAATCAAATCAAACCTCCAACACCCTACTATTGTATATCATGTAATTATCCTTTGCTTGCTGTATGGTTTGATGTTTGTATGCCTTGTACTGAATGTGGTATTGCTCGCTTGCATGTATGCTCGATAATAGCGATAGTTGCGATTGTGTGCCGTCAAGAAGGAGGAGCCTCGGAGTATTATTGGTATTTATTTATATTGGTTATTGGGGTATTCTAAGAGGAAGTCCAGGGGCATATTGCCATATTTATGATCACAGGCAAGCCACCTTCTTGCTCATATGCCTTGTCCTATTATTTTATCTATGCATGTTTTATCTACTCGTTTATGCAAATTGCATTGTTTTAATATATTATGTTACGTGGGAAAATGTTTGGCTCCTCCAAACCAACCCTTAGTACCATGAGGTACAACCCACTTTTATGATACCTACATGTCCCTAGTGTGATAGATGGTGTATAATACCATACCCATCTGGAAACCCCGCTCTAGCCTAAACAAAAACTATGGGATGGGAAGAACCCGAAAACGGCTTAACAAAAATGTTTTATGTTAAAACCTTGGTGAGGCTTGGCCTACCAAGTGGTTTGGAAGATGAGAAAGGTTTTGTTTTATAAAAAGGTTGGAATAAAGATGGAGGGGAAATGTTTACGAAAACAGTCGGGCTGGCCAGTTTTGAAGCTAGCGCAATTATCCCGTGCAACCACATTACTCTAGAATGGGACGGGGCTGGGCTGGAAGTTTGTCTAACCCGGTATAGGTGCCTCAAACTACTATGGGGGGAGAACAAATCCCCGGAGGCTGGGCCTTCACCTGTAAAGGCCCATGTGGAACATCGGTCTAGATAAGGTAAATACCGTCTAATGGCGACCAGACGATACTATGAGCCCCTCATTGAAAGTGCACACGACGAGGTGCAAAACGCACTCCAGTTGGCTTGTGACTATATAGGGCATCCTAGTTTTGAGGAGACTAACCTCATAGGGTAGACAATTGTATCAGAGAGGGCATCCGAAAGGTCTTGACCGGTTATTCGACCCACGATCGGTATAGATTAGGGACGGATGATCGGATGGTGTGGGTATAGTGTACAACCTCTCTAGAGTGTAAATCTATTCGAATAGCCGAGTCCTCGTTCATGGACGGTTGTGCTGGCGGCTGTACAGCGGTGATGGTTTTGATTTCAAAAAGGACTTCGGAAAAAGCAATGGCTTGGAAATGTTTTGACCATGGGATGGTCGGGAAAAAGGAGGAAGGAGTTGGGTCACGAGATGACCGGAAGGAAAAACAGATGGGTGACCCAATCCTAGTGTTTTCTTAAAAACTTTTCAAAACAGTTTCCAAAATGTTTTATAAAAGTTTTTCAACAAAGATATAGATATATGCTATATCTACAAGAGAAACTAGTTTATAAAAGAACCTCTCCTGGATCCATCCTACCACAACCATAATGCATATAAGTTATTATTGTTCTCTTAAAGATGGTTTGCGACTATATTCAAAGTACTCACCGGCATTGTCCCTGGCTATTTACTTGGCCAGACTTTTCAGAGGCAAGAGTAACGATGGAGGTTGCTGCCGTCTATGCGAGTTAGGCCGTCTTCCCAGTCAGTTGCCTATAGGTGAAGGCGTGACATGGGCTCTACGTTTGAAGACTTCCGCTATTGGTGTTGTAATCGCCATAATGGCCACTTTGTAAATTTTGTAATCGTTACTTTCTGGATGATCTAATGATACTGGTCGGTATGCTCACGATTCACTGATCATGGTAACGTGAATGGTATGCATAACGGGTATTCTCGAACCGTAAATTCGGGGTGCCATAGACCTGGTATCAGAGCCATCCTGACTATAGGAGACCTTAGTTAGCATGGACGTTAGACAGGACAACCCCTATTTCTAAAAACACCAACTTTTAAAAAATTATTTTCCCAAAAGCTTTTCTAAAGATTTCTTATCTCACCTTCTCTGACTTAAACAATTTGAAGATGGATTACTCTATATCTCATCTACTTCAAAGGTTCCGTTTTCAAAAACAAAGTCCGACCCGGAGACTATGAAGACGGAGATCTCGGAATGAAGAGACCCCAAGACAAGCAAAACAAAGGATCTACCAACGATGAAAGACACTACAAGATTGCCCTACCAACGGAATCATTCATCGCCCCCAAATTGATCAAGTATGGCACCGACAACAATAGATGGCAAGATAGAATTCAAGACCCCCGTAACGTCCGTACTTAGGATAGGCATCCCTAATATAGGATTCCCCTTATGGCGTGTAGTCACCCCTTAGTACCTATGGTACGACTTGTCTGCTTGTCATGTGCTTATATGATGCTTGGAATGTGTTACTTGTCTGCCTAGGATCATCCGATCCTGAAGCTTTGACCACCTTGTAGGCGTATCCCGACGCTGACCCTCGCAACCCCACAGATGGAAACCCCTCCTCATCAGGATGGCCACATAAAGAAATCCCCGACAACTCCTACTCAGGCATTAGTTATAATTGCCCCAAAGAAGCAACAATCCTAATAAACCCTCTGCCGGATCAACGGGAAGTCTTCGCCATAACACAAACACCCCAAGAAGCCGGAAGATTAGCAGGCCCGAAGACAACAAGTCTACTCTATCGTTGAACCAAAGCAAAACAAAGTGTTCAAGTGAAGACAACCCCTCGGAAGCTAATTCGCCTCCACCCCGACTAAGGACTAATAAGAAGCGTCGCTAACCACTAAAACTACCCCGAGATAACCCATACGGCTTCGATACTTAACCACCATATGAAGGTAGTCGGAATAAGGCGCCACCCGAAGACCTCAACTCAACTGTCACGCCGATGCTCCAAGACGAAGGATCTACCCCAACCTCGATGACCTCAAGTAAAGCTCTAAGGTGTAAAGACTGTGTCTTTCCACTCGACTCTCGAAATACCACCTACGAGAAGATGATCCAGGAAGATCTCCAATCCAAGAACCTGCCCCAAGAACCACCTCAAGAGTCGTCAGAGGAATAGAACACAAACATCATCAACAATCTCCATAAGTCTGCTTGATCCTCCCAACAACCGAGACATTCAGAATTAAGACAACAAGACTACCCGATGCCACCAATACTACCCTCCAAGGAGAATAAAGAAACCCAAAAGCATCGAGTTTCTCTAAATATGTCGTGAAGCCCCCCCCTTTTTTCTCTGCTTTTGTTAGTGACAACCCACCGAAAAGGACTTCCAAATCTGCAAACCCCGAGATGGAGAATGAAGAATTGTCCCCTTCACAAGTATCAACCCCTCTTCAAGCCACCACCCCTGGAAGATCCACTCGTCAAAGAAAAACATCAAATAAGGCACGACCCTTGCTGCTGAAGAGCTGAATGTCTCTCATACCCCTGAGGAAATACAGTAACCGAAGTTGGTACCCAACCCAAGGACGACTACAAGATCCAAGGAGCACTCTTGAAATAGCCCTTCGTACCCTACCAACTCACTCTCCCAACCTCTAGCAAGTGATGGATCGTCTCAAAACCTGTTTAGTAAGGCGTCAAGTGCCCTCTCCGTTGGCCGGCACAAATCTGCTAAACTCTGGATGGACCTTGTTGGATGGTATGCAAGAATAATGACCTTCTTTGCGTGTTTACCCAAGACGTTGCATCAGACATAACCCGAAACGACCTCCTTTCTAAAGGACCGTGTTCCTAGACCACCAATCTCCAATGACATCACCCAACCCTGCTCCTCCCTAATCTCAGTATGAGATTATTTTAAGGGGGAAAGGTCTGCAACATCCCAATTTTAGCAACCCTGATTTGGAACAAAAACTTGTTCTTGTTAAGTGTGCAATGTTTGCAAACTTGTTTGCTTGTGTTCATGAAACTGTTTGGGTACTAGGTGATATACTTCTCATCCCAACCCTAGTTTACAAAAAGCTATTTTACAAAAGATATGTCCTGGCTCATCCTTATATTCTCAAATTTTCTGGCATTTCAAAACCTGAGCCAAGATGACCTGGACACAATAAAATCCTTTACTAGTCCTATTAACAAAACTATGGAGATCTATATATAATATCCCTACGTTTTCACGACAGAATTCCCAGCTACACTTATCCCTAGGTTTTCCCAAAAACCTTTATTAAAACCTTTTCATTCCAATCTTGGTAGAAATACCAAGATGGTGCTTATCTTACTTCAAAGTACAACCAATTCAAAATACCCATCCTTACCTCAAGATAGGCTTGATGGTAACCCTAGTAATAGTTGGATAAGTGATAAGGTGAATTGCCTTGATCTGCTGATTGGCTTGTTTGCTTAGGAACTAGAGTGAGCTAATATAGTAGATCATACCTTAGGACCCAATCTATGCTTGTGATCATCAACCTGAAACCAAGGATCCAATTTTGGATCAACCAAAGCCACTTAAGTGGCTCATCTTCTAATCAGATCAATCCAGGGATAACCCCCCTTGATGGTTTCCAACTTAGTAAAGACCCAGTACAAGCATGGATCCCCTCTATTAAAACTATACCTCAACATCAACCACTTTATGGGAAGGATAAACCATTGCCACTCTCTCAATTGTTTCCTACTTGTAATCTAGTCTAAAACCCTAAATCTGCCAAAATGGCTGTCTGGATTTCTTATCTAGATTCAATCTTTGGAGCCCTACCTTTTCCAGCCTATGTGCATTCTTGAGAATGTACTTGAACCATCTTGTATTATATATTTAGTACTACCAAAGCCCACTCTTTCCCCTGGCTAATCCATTCTGACTCCCACTCATCCTTGATGGTTTTGTAGTCAAGATAATAATCTTTTCTGCAAACCTTACCATCTTGCCTACTTTGGCAGAAGCTCACATCTATATGCTACCTCCCCTTGACCAACTATTTGGATGATTATGATCTAATAATCATGGCCTATCAATACCCACCTCACTTGTTTCCTTTGGAGCCTTGTGCTTCTTAAACCCACATGGTTTAGGAGGCTTCATGATGTATCTATTGTGGTAACCTTATTTTCAACAAAGTTTGCCATATCTTCTAGACCACCTCAAATGCAACCAAGCCCAAATCTTGATTCCTTGATCATCTATATAACTTGGTCTATCTATGCATATATCCCTTGTACCAAGGTGAGCTATGAGCTCACTAATCCAACCAGGTTTTGGTGGCATGAAAATAACAAAACCCTAGATTACTTAAAATCTAGTTTCTTCCCATTTCACCCAAAACTCTTCAATAACCAAGATGGCGTTGAGGTATAAATCAAGTATACAACCTCCACTTTGAATATAACCATCCCCAAATAATTCCCATAATTATTTGGATCATCAAACAAATTAAATTCATTATCTTGCAAAATTCTCAAAATCTTTGTCTATAAAGGCAAGTTTTCTTTTCTCCACATCACCATGCCAACTAAAGGCAAATTTGATGCCTATTTATCATATAAAATCTTTCAACTCAAAAATATTTTTGAGATTCTTTATTATTTCTTTTTGCCCTTTTTCTTAAATGGCAGAAACAAGAAATAATTCCCTAAAAATACTTTTCCACCTAAATAAATTCAAATAAAATTCTCCAATGTGTAGTATGGTATTTAGGAACATATCACATAAAAAACCAACCTTGTCCAATGTAAAAATATCACATGAGCTTCTAGAATCTACTTCTCCCTTTTTGAATAAATGGTTTTAAGTGGACTTCTAAACCTTAGAAAATCTGAAATAATTCCCGCTAGGGTATCTTGAACTCTTCTATCTACCAGAAGCTTTTCCCCATCTTCCAAAGGACAATTTTTGAGACTTCTTTCATAACCTTTCCTTTTGCAAATTTGAAACCTCTAGTTTGCAAAACACCAAAAATCCTCCAAACCAACACCAAACAGGGTCAAGAAAGTTTGCATAGCACCCCACCTCCCCTCTGGTCATGTGAACTGTAGCCCTAGGCCTGTAGCAGCTCTACCCCTTTGTCCCAATTGTTTCAATAATAAAAAGGAGAGAGGAGGGAACCCAAATATCTTGTATCACCAAACCCAGCAGCCACCACCCCTCCACTCCACTCTCTAGTCAAATGCATGGTCCCACACGACCACTCCACCACCACCAAGAGACAATCCCTATCCACCTCCCTCCCCCCAAGCTTCCAATGGACCAGGTCCACCATACACCCCTCTCCCTCGAGTTATAAGGCCAGAGGCTCGAGCTTCTCCTCTCTCTCCCTCATTTGCTTCCTCCCACTCCATCTTACCCCTCTAGAGCACCCTCTCACTAGCTCTATACTGGTTTGGAGAAGAGAGGAATGGCCCCCTCGGCCATCCCCAAGATCTGATCCGCGAGCTCCCTCCTACACTCCATTCCCCCTACATGTCACCGTACTGAGACCTACTCTTCCTCCTCTACCTAACTCTGTCCCTATTTTCGACATGCAGGCATCATAGGAACCAACTTCGGTGAGCTCTCGTGCCCCTCCTCGGGCGCCCATGCGCGAGCAAGCTCCCGGCGCTGAATCCCTCCTTGCCGCCCATCATCGTGGTCGCCGCCGTGCGCCGCTTCTTCCTGCCACATCCTCGGCCATCGGCGAGCCCCCAGGTTCCCTCCCCCGCATCGCCCTACCCGCTTCTAGGGTTTCTTTCCCGCTACCTCAGCGAGGGGAAGAAGAAAGCACCACGGCCGTCGGATCTGTTCTAATCAAACGGTCACGGATCGCCCATACCCCTTTGGCCTCCACCACCTATGACAGCAGGGCCCCGCCCTCGGGATTTGAAATGCGGCAGCCCGCGCAGTGCCACGCCCGGGTGGGCCAAATCGTCCTCACGCGGCCCATGTAGACCCAGATCCCAGCCCGTGGTCTTTTTATTTTTATTTATTTCCAACAGATCTGAAGTATAGTCTCCTGGTTTAATTAGTTTCAAAAATGGAAACTGACTCCAAATATCCATATCTAAATTTCCTTAGATAGATACATGTTTCCCTAACATTCAGTAACTAGACCTTGACCAGATTATTTGTAGTTGTTTTCTAACAAATAATCTACCATAGGGTGTCTTTCTGATTCAATAAATCTTCTAGAGAGTTTGGTAAATCCAAATGGAGTAAATCCAATTATTACTGGAAGGTATTATCCATACTTTGCATGTCCTGCTGTCCCCACCTAAAATGGCTTCTTAGTTTGCATCTAGTGAAAATAACAAAATTAGGCTGTTTCTGCCTTCAGAAAATTCTCTAGGTCAAACAAAATGAGGTTTTGACCTAATTCCATCTCCCTGCACACCTATATATAAACATCTTTCAAAACCCAGTAGCTCATAATTTTATCAAACCTTGTTGAACTTGGGTGAATTAAACAATTCTGTATATTGTTTAATCACCAATAAATTCATAGCAGTAGCTCTATAACTCCAAAAAGGTTGAGTCCAATTTCTACAAAAATGTATTTTCACTACCAAACTAGTGTCCTTCGAATCACATCAAAAGCTTCTGTAGATTAAATATGATGGAAAAGACAAATCTCATCCAATAATGTCTTTGGGAATTTCACAAGGGCATTCTGGTAATTTTTTGAGGTGATTCCAACACCTCTTGAATCAGTCCACTAAATACTACCTAATTACGCAAGGAAATAATTTTTGGAGCTCCAGATTATGTCTGGTGAATTAATTCCTAAAACTAGAGTTTTATCCACTATAAAAATCTTTATAAATCAATGGAAATTGATAATATAGTGAAACCACTTTTGTTGGATTCATTTTATCAATACCTATCTGATGGTATCATTTTTATACAATGGTATCATACAGATAAAGCCCTTGGTCAAAAATCCCTCTCTTAGGTAGTTCCTAGGCTTTAAATCCAAAAAGGATCCCTCATTCCAATGCCTCCAAATCTTCTCCCAATCCAATCAAATAAAACCTCCAACACCCTACTGTTGTATATCATGTAATTATCATTTGCTTGATATATGGTTTGATGTTTGTATGCCTTGTACTAAATGTGGTATTGCTCGCTTGCATGTATGCTCGATAACGGCGATAGTTGCGATTGTGTGCCATGAAGAAGAAGGAGCCTCAGAGTATTATTGGTATTTATTTATATTGGTTATTGGGGTATTCTAAGAGGAAGTCCAGGGGAATATTGACATATTGCTGATAACAGGCAAGCCACCTTATTGCTCATATGCCTTGTCCTATTATTTTATCTATGCATGTTTTATCTACTCGTTTATGAAAATTGCATTGTTTTAATATATTATGTTACGTGGGAAAATGTTTGGCTCCTCCAAACCATTACACCTTAGTACCATTAGGTACAACCACTTTTATGATACCTACCTATCCCTAGTATTATAGATGGTGTATAACACCATGCCCATCTAGAAACCCCGCTTTAGACGAAACAAAAACTATGGGATGGGAAGAACCCGGAAAAAGGCTTAACAAAAATGTTTTATGAGAAAACCTTGGTGAGGCTTGGCATACAAAGTGGTTTGGAAGATGAGAAAGGTTTTATTTTATAAAAAGGTTGGAATAAAGATGGAGGGAAAATGTTTACGAAAACAACCGGGCTGGCCAGTTTTGAAGCTAGCGCAATTAACTCGTGCAACCACATTACTCTGGAATGGGACGGGGCTGGGCTGGAAGTTTGTCTAACCCGGTATAGGTGTCTCGAACTACTACAGGGGAGAACAAATCCCCGGAGGCTGGGCCTTCACCTGTAATGGCCAATGTGAAACATCGGTATAGAGAAGGTAAATACCGTCTAATGGCGGACAGTCGATACTATGAGCCCCTCATTGAAAGCGCACACCAACGAGGTGCAAAATGCGCTCTGGTTGGCTTGTGACTATATAGGGCATCCCGGTTTTGAGGGGATTAACCTCATAGGATAGGCACTTGTATCGGAGAGGGCATCCGGAAGGCCTTGACCGGTTATTCGAACCACCATCGGTACAGATCAGGGACGGATAATCGGATGGTGTGGGTACAGTGTAGAACCTCTACAGAGTATAAATCTATTCGAATAGCCGAGTCCTTGGTCATGGACAGTTGTGATTGAGGTTGTAAAACAGTGATGGTCTTGATTTCAAGAAGGACTTCGGAAAAAGCAATGGCTTGGAAATGTTTTTGACCATAGGATGGTCGGAAAAAAGGAGGAAGGAGTTGGATCATGAGATGACTGGAAGGAAAAACAAATGGGTGACCCAATCCTAGTGTTTTCTTACAAACTTTTCAAAAAGGTTAACAAAATGTTTTATAAAAGTTTTTCAACAAAGATAGATATGCTATATCTACAAGAGAAACTAGTTTATAAAAGAACCTCTCCTGGAGCCATCCTACCATAGCCATAATGCATATAAGTTATTATTGTTCTCTTAAAGGTGGTTTGCGAGTACATTCAAATTACTCACCGGCATTGTCCCTAGCTATTTACTTGGCCAGAATTTTCAGAGGCAAGAGGAACGATGGAGGTTGCTGACGTCTATGCGAGCTAGGCCGTCTTCCTAGTCAGTTGCTTGTAGGTTAAGGCGTGACATGGGCTCTGCGGTTGAAGACTTCCGCTATTGGTGTTGTATTCGCCATAATGGCCACTTTGTAAATTTTGTAATCGTTACTTTTTGGATGATGTAATGATACTGGTCGGTTATGATCACGGCTCACTGATCAAGGGAACGTGAATGGTATGCATAACTGGTATTATCGGACCGTAAATCCAGGGTGCCACACCAAGTTTCCCTTAAGTGGATTACCCAATGTTTATCGAACTCAGGGAGGAAGTGGTCAAAGGTATCCCTCTCAAGCAACCTTGCAATCAAGATACAAGAAGTCTCTTGTGTCCCCAACACACCCAATACACTTTTCAGGTGTATAGGTGCACTAGTTCAGTGAAGAGATAGTGAAATACAAGTAGTATGGATGATTATAAGACAGCGGTGCCAGAAAAGAGCTTGACGGGAGGAAGAGACTAAAGACAATCTGAAATAAAGATGGCAGCAAGCAAACATGCAACAGATCTAGTTGTGAATGGTGTTTCAATGTTTAGAAACAAGGCCTAGGGATCATACTTTCACTAGTGAACACTCTCAATAAATATATTCTCTTCATGATAATACCTTGAACTACTCTCCGGTTGGACACTCTAATCCATGGTAGGGCTATAACAGCACACCTCAAAGTCCACCTTACCCATCTAGATAACCCCACACTGTCACCTTGAGCGCTAGATGGTTCCAAAAAACACCACAATTTCATAGAGACATCCAACTCCAAATATAACTCATGATAAGTATTTGTAAACTCTAGCCTAAGTGCCACCACGGCGTGCACGCTGTAACTTTCACCCACGTGGGGGAGAGCCGGAGATCTATTAAATCAATTGAGTATTTATGTAGACTCTAGCCTAAATGCCACCATGGCGTGCATGCTGCCACTTTCACACATGTGGGGAGAGCAGAGATCTATTAAAGCACTTGAGTAGTAGAGCAGATCTACTTGATTACAAAGCTCATGACCATAATATGATCACACATAGAGAGAGAGAGAGAGAGAGAGAGAGAGAGAGAGAGAGAGATGAACACATAGCTACAGGTAGAGCCCTTAGCCTCATAGGAGAACTACTCCCTCCTCATCATGGGAATCAGCAACGGTGATGAAGATGGCGATGGAGATCAATGTAGATGGTGGTGGAGATCGAAGGAGATGGGTCCGGGGGCACTTCCCCGTCCCGTCAGGGTGCCGGAAAAGATATTTCTATCCCCCGAATCTCCCCTTCGGTGGCGACGGCGCTGTGGAACTTTTCGTGGATGTACAATGGATTATTTAGGGTTTTCTCCTCGGGGGATTCTTATAGGCGAAGAGGGCAAGGTCGGTGGAGGTCCAGGGGGCCACACCCCCTGGTGGTGCCACCAAGGCTGGCCCGTGCCACCCTAGGGTGTGGCCAACCAGGTGTCCTCCTCCATCTCTGCTTCGTGTTTCCGTATTGCTCCGGGAAAAATAGGAAGATTGGATTTGTCCTGTTCAATTCCGAGAATATTCATTTTTTAGCTTTTCTGAAACCAAAAACAGCAGAAAAAAGGCAACTAGCACTGTGGTATCTTGTCAATAGGTTAGTTCCAGATAGTGTATAAAAATACCTCAAAGTGTAGACAAAACATAACAAAGTGGATACTAAACAAGCATGGAACATAAAAAATTATAGATACGTTTACGACATATCAAGCATCCCCAAGCTTAACTCCTGCTCGTCCTTGAGTAGGTAAGTGATAAAAAGAGTAATTTTTGAGGTGACATGCATCATCACAATCTTGATCAAACCATTTGCAAGCATTAAAAGCTGGGATCAAAGTACTCTAAACATGAGCATGAAAGATGAATTTCTAACAGTAAGACATAGCAACTATGCTGCAACATGAAAGGATACAAACGAAGATCAAGAATAATAATGTATTGAAAGACGTTTGTTTGTTTCACATATAGAAAACAGAGCATATTGGTATTCATCTTGTCCCTCATGGAGTAGCAAAACATAAATGCATAGGACACCTTCAAAGTTCATAAGGGTGACTAGATACAAATAGTTCAAGAACAAGCAATATCAACATTATGACTCAATCAATAAGTTTTGGGACAATGCACATAGAACTAAGAATGACAACTATGCTCTCCTAGTTGGTGCATAAAGATAGAAGGTGGAGACTCAACATAAAAGTAAGAATAAAGGCCCTTCACAAAGGGAAGCAGGGATTTCAAGTTTCATAAAGAGCTTCCAAAAATTATGGTACTTATTAGCTTCAGCTCTCATTGCCCCTATCATAAGCATCTTGAAGTGATTAAGGTTAAAGTGAAACAAATATGGAGTATATGCTAGACAAATCATAAGTTGGCAATCTCATGTCCCTTGAGTACGAGGGCCGTTCCTCATGCTACTCAACTTTAGTTACCGGCAATTTCTTGTCATAGTAAGTACATGTGTATCATAGAGAACCGCCAGTGGGGTACCACTTGCCCCATGTTACATGATCTATCCCATATCAAAATGACAAGGCAAGCAGACAATGAGCATCTCAGCAATCTTCTTATTTACCATGGGAAAATGGTGCTTTTTTCTCTTCTTTCCTCTTTTCTATCTCTCTCTTTTTTATAAGAAGAATGCTTCATAGATTGCTCACTATGGTGATGCTGCAAGTTTCCACCATGATTAGGCATGGCTTAGGCTAGCGGTCCAGGCGTTTCTCTAACACACATACATAACTCCATGGACTTACAAG
This sequence comes from Avena sativa, assembly GCA_916181665.1. Taxonomy (NCBI): domain Eukaryota; kingdom Viridiplantae; phylum Streptophyta; class Magnoliopsida; order Poales; family Poaceae; genus Avena; species Avena sativa. The sequence continues at coordinate 102,183,134 of OV702280.1, forward strand.
CTCCCCTTTTATTTCACACCAACGACATCCATAAACAAAAGAGCACGATATCAACTGGGTAGATATTTATAGGTGTTGAAAGCGTTCCCCGTGACAGCACGGTTCTACTAATTCCTAACTTATAAGTGCAAGCATATACAACATAGATGACACAATGGTTCAAGTTTATTAGGTGCAAGAAAAATAAAGTGTGCCATCAAGTTTGTGAGAGATTTAATCACTAATTTTCACCTAACAAGTTTAATTTGGAAGATAGATAAAACAAGAATATACTTGGAATGGTGTAACACACCATGCATAATAATTTATAGTGGACTCTTTGGAATAACTTGGTTTCTGGGAGTTGGATGCATGAGTAGAGCTTACTTAGTACAAGTGGAGGCTAGCAAAAGACTGGGAGCGACCAACTAAGAGAGCAATAATGGCCATAATCATGTAGAGATAAAAACATTATCAATCAAAGCATAAAGTGGTACCATAAGTCAAAAACTAAATGATCATATAGGCTAAGGTGACTGGTTCATAGTCATAACATGGTGTGAGCATGTGCCAAGTCAACCCGAACAAAGCATCAAAGGAGAATACCACAATACTATGCTTTTGTATGCTAAAACAACGCATGATTCTTTCAAGGAACATTAAGCAATCTCTTGTTTGGAACAAGTCAGGCTATAGCAATCATCAATAAGCATAACGTCAAAGCAACATCTAGCATGACATGATAAAGTCTAAGCCACAGTCACAGAAAGCTACTTTTTGTACCAACTAAGTGTAGGGGTTCGTAGCATGGAAAACAAAAAATTTCTACCTCATGCACAAAAACAAGCCAAGATCTATCTACTAGATTGTAGCAACAAGTCGATTAGAGTACTCACCCTTGAAGATTCCAATGCGTTTAACAAGAGCAGATTCTCGTGGGTGATGTAGTCGTACACTTGCTGATCTCAAGATTGCGTAGATGATCCTTCTGGTGCTGCATTCTGGCAGCGCTTCCGCGGTCGGTCACACATTTGATACTCGATGAAGACCTTCCTCTCCCTTGTTCCAGCAGGCAGTGGAGGTTGTAGTTCTCCCCTCGCGATTCCGGCAGCACGACGGTGTGGTGTCGGAAGTAGAGGGAAGATCCTGCAGGGCTTCGCCTAATCCGGAGCAGGTTATGGTGGATCTAGGGTTTTCGGCGATCTAGGGTATAGGGCGGCGTGAGGCGGCGGCGGCGCGGCGGCTTGGTGGGGAGGGGCTGGTTGTGTGTCTCCTTGGGGCACACTCTCCCCTCTATTTATGAGAGGGAGGGCAGCTTGGGAGAGGGGAGTTTGAATCCTTCCCCAACTCCCTCTCCTATTTGGCTTGTGGTGGAGGGAAAGAAGGATTCTTTCCTTCCTCCACTAGGATACATTGTCCCAATTTGACTTTTCAAACTTGCCTCTTGACTTTCAATTTGGAGCTTAATTTCTTTCTTGCAAATGCCCAATCAAGTGAACTAGGACATGATTCAATCATTCCACTTATCCATGACACATTCATGTACCCTTCCCATTCCGGTCTGGTGAACCTTCTAGAACCTCTCCGATGAAATCATCGGAATCATTCCCGAACTCCAGAATTGGACTTTCCTTATATGAATCTTATTCTCCGGACCATTCCGAATCTCCTCGTGATATCCCGGATCCCATCTGAGACTCCTAACAACATTCGGTCTCCCTACTTACATTCCATATCTACTAAACAACATTGAATCCTTAAGTGTGTCTCCCTACGGTTCGTGAATTATGCATACATGACCGAGACTCTTCTCCGATCAATAACCAATAGAGGAATCTAGAAATTCATATGGCTCCCACATATTTCTACGATTACTTTGCGATCGAATGAACCACTTACATACGATACCAATTTCCCTTTGTCTCGCGAAAGTTTACTCATCCGAGGTCTGATCGTCGGTATCTCTACATACCTAGTTCAACCTCATTACCAATAAGTACTCTTTTCTCGTTCCCATGATATGTGATCCCTTGTGAGCCAAGCACATGCTTGCAAGCTAATTGGATGACATTCCACCGAGAGGGCCCAGAGTATATCTATCTGTCATATGGATGGACAAATCCCACTCTTGATCCATGTGCCTCAACACATACTTTCCGAATACTCAATGCCATCTTTATAACCACCCAGTTATGGTGTGGTGTTTGATGTCATCAAAGCATCCTTCCGTTGATGGCGATTAGCATGATCTCATGGTCGAAGGAATTAGGTTACTATGTATCAGAAAGCTTATAGCAAACGAACTATTGAAATCACTTGATCTTTATGCTACGCTTATCTATAGGAGTATGTCCATCATACCATTCTCCTAATGATATAATCTTGTTGTTAATAACATCTCAATGTTCATGATCGGGAAACCACGATCATCTATCAACCAACAAGCTAGTATTACAAAGAGGCTTTACCAGGGACTCTAATTTAGTTTACAAATCACACAAGTATTAATGTTTCCGGTTAATAATATCATAGCATGAATGTAAACATTTATCATAAACACAAAGATATAATAATAACTACTTTTATTATTGCCTCTAGGGCATATCTCCAACACTAAGCATGAAGCTTCCTACTCTTTTCCAACACCAAACGACTTATTTGAAAAAACTCACAGAGATAATAATCAATAAAGATCAGTGAGATTGTCTCACAAATCCACAAAGAAGAACTAAAAATTTCTAAGCAAAAAAGCAAAAGAAAACTAAGGCTAAACACAGTGCTAGCAAAAGTGAACACTCACAGAACAATAAGAGTGAAAACTAGAGTGTTTCTAGGCAATGAAAACGGAGTGTGTCTCTCTCCAAAAGAAGTGTGCTGGGATCCAACCAACTTATTCAAGCAAACTAAGCAAACAAAAACCAAAAAACGAAAACTAAGACGCTCCAAGAACAACACAACTATGCATGAAATAATAAAAACGAAGTGTCTTGAAAGACCTGAGATTTTTATTGATGAAGAAGGGGATGCCTTGGGAATCCACAATATTTGACGCTTGTACCTCTTCAATATTTCTTGGGGTGACACGGGGTTCCATCCCCAATCTTGAGCTTTTCTCCATTCTTTATCTCATTACATCATTCTTCCCCTACACTTGAAAATTTCCTTCATACAAAACTTCACACAATCTTTATTAGCAATATTAGTGTATTCAAAAGTAATAAACCTTTGGATTTAGTTTCAAAACTGAAAAACTTTCATTAAAAGCACAATCTACTATAGCAATTCCCTCAAAAATCTCAATCTACCAAAGAGAACCCAAAAGAAATCGATAAAGAGGCAAATGCAAATAATGGCAGAAATCTGTCAAAACAGACCAGCAGGTAAAAACCGATTTTTTTAAAGACCTTCTGTTTATCAAATAAATAAGTGTTGAACTAACTAAAGTTAGATAACAACCTGGGGGATTTACTCAGAAAATTACAGCTCAATCCGACATACAGATATTTTTCATGAATTTTTACAATGAAGCACAAAAATCTGTTTCGGGACAGCAACTTCCCCAAATCTTACTTCTCTCTCAATAGAGGTTATTCTTGGCACAAAAATCAAATAAAAAGTATAAGGAGAGGTTATTACAGCAGTAATAACTTCCAAGACTCAATAAAACTATTGGGTTATCTCCCAAGAAGTACTTTTCTTTAACGCCTTTAAGTTAGGCTTGATAATTTGAGAAGATGCTCACATAAGAAATATGAATTGAAGTAAAAGAGAGCATCAATAAGAAAATATAAAACAAATTTAAGTCTAACCCACTTCCTATGCATATGAATCTTGTAAAGAAAAAAGTCATGAAAGCACAAAGCAACAAGCATAGGAAAGCAAAACAAGTGTAACTTCAAAATTTTCAACATAAAGAGGGGAAACTTAATACTGTTGAGATACATAAAACAATGTTTCCCTCTCTCATAATAAATTTCAGTAGCAACATGAATAAAATTAACAATATAACTATCACATAAAACATTCTTATCATGAGCCACATGCATATGATAATTATTACTCTCCACATAAGAATAGTCATTATTATTAATTATAGTGGGAGCAAATTCAATAAAATAGCTATCATTATTATTCTCATCACGATAATCATCAAATATAGGAGGCATATTTTAATCATAATTAATTTCTCCTCAATATTAGGTGGACTGAAAATATCATATTCATCATTGTAATCATCATATATTGGAGGTTTGGTATCATCATAAGCAATAGAATAGCTATATTCCAAAGCTGGGAACTAAAAAGATCATTTTCATAAAAACTAGCTTCCCCAAGCTTAAACGTTTCCATAGCATTAGCAATAATGGTTTTCAAAGAATTCATACTAATAACATTGCTATTAGCATGCAAATAAAGTTCCATAGGTTTTTAAATTTTCTCCTCAAACACTTCATGTCCTAACTCAAGATAGATACTATAAAGCTTTCTAATTTTGTTGTTGTTTTCTATTAAGCCTAACTAGTGCAAAAAACAAAGAAAAAGACAAAATTGCAGAATCTAAAGGAAATAACTTCGAGCACTCACACCGGAGGATGTGAGTACCTTTTACCGTACCTCCCCGGCAACGGCGCCAGAAAAGAGCTTGATGTCTACGCACGCTTCTATTCTTGTAGACAGTTGTTGGGCCTCCAAGTGAAGAGGTTTGTAGAACAACAACAAGTTTCCCTTAAGTAGATTACCCAAGTTTTATCGAACTTAGGGAGGTAGTGGTCAAAGGTATCCCTATCAAGCAACCGTGCAATCAAGATACAGGAAGTCTCTTGTGTCCCCAACACACCAAATACACTTTTCAGGTGTATAGGTGCACTAGTTCGACGAAGAGATAGTGAAATACAAGTAGTATGGATGATTATAATACAACGGTGCCAGAAAAGAGCTTGACGGGAGGAAGAGACTAAAGGAAATCTGAAATAAAGATGGCAGCAAGCAAACATGCAACATATCTAGTTGTGAATGGTGTTTCAATGTTTAGAAACAAGGCCTAGGGATCATACTTTCACTAGTGAACACTCTCAATAAATATATTATCTTCATGATACTACCCTGAACTACTCTACGGTTGGACACTCTAATCAATGGTAGGGCTATAACAGCACACGTCAAAGTTTGCCTTCCCCATATAGATAACCCACACTATCACCTTGAGCGCTAGATGGTTCCAACAAACACCACAATTTCATAGAGACATCCAACTCCAAATATAAACTCATGATAAGTATTTGTAAACTCTAGCCTAAGTGCCACCACGGCGTGCATGCTGTCACTTTCACACACATGGTGAGAGCCGGAGATCTATTAAAGCACTTGAGTATTTATGTAGACTCTAGCCTAAGTGCCACCACAGCATGCACGATGTCACTTTCACACACGTGGGGAGAGCAGAGATCTATTAAAGCACTTGAGTAGAAGAGCATATATACTTGATTACAATGCTCATGACCACAATATGATCATGCATAGAGAGAGAGAGAGATGAACACATAGCTACCGATAGAGCCCTTAGCCTCGAAGGAGAACTACTCCCTCCTCATCATGGGAGGTCGATGGAGATGGTGGTGGAGATCGAAGGAGGTGGCTTCGGGGGCACTTCCCTGTTCCGCAGGGTGCCGGAACAGAGATTTCTATCCCCCAAATCTTCCCTTTGGTGGCGGCGCTGCGGAGCTTTTCGTGGATGTATGATGGATTATTTAGAGTTTTTCCATAGGGGCTTCTTATAGGCGAAGAGGGCAAGGACGGTGGAGGGCCAGGGGGGCCACACCCCTGGTGGCGCCACCAGGGATGGCCCGTGCCACCCTTGGGTGTGGCCACCCTGGTGTCCTCCTCCATCTCTTCTTCGTGTTTCCGTATTGCTCCAGGAAAAATAGGAAGATTGCATTTTGTCCCGTCCACTTCCAAGAATATTCATTTTTTAGCTTTTTTGAAACCAAAAACAACAGAAAACAGGCAACTGGCACTGTGGCATCTTGTTAATAGGTTAGTTTCAGAAAGTGTATAAAAATACCTCAAAGTGTAGACAAAACATAACAAAGTGGATACTAAACAAGCATGGAATATAAAAAATTATAGATACGTTTATGACGTATCAGTTAGATGCAAACTAGATGTATCCCTATGCTAAAACTTGTCTCTATCTGCATCCTATTTTTGTGGAAACCTCTGTGACATCATCTTCTTCTTTATATACTGTAGCACGGTGGTACATACCCATGAACTTGCGGTGCTCCAGGTGCCACAAACAGAATGATACTCCCACATGTCGTACGATCCGGCCAGTACCACTACTCACCAAACAAGCGCAAGGCCACTGCCCAGCTGGGAGGGCCCATCTTAAAGATTAGAGTATTTTTTTCTTAATCGACTTTCCATGATGCAAACTGATTTAATTATTATCCGCCTGGTGTCATGCATGCTTATCAAATGGTTAGAAACATGTGTGATTTTATTAAGGCTGGCATTGTGTGTATGTGAATCCAGATCTGGATCTGTCTGACTATCTCATACACAGTCATATATGACTACTATGTACTGTATTGAACTGTTGATCTCTATTGCTATTTATGTAGATTGAAGGTGTACTGCGGAGGCTGAGGCTGCTGTAGAGGCTAGTAGATTTCTAATGCCCCCAACAAAAGCAGACATTGTCAACATGACGAGGAAGCAAAAACACAGTACCCAGGGGGAAGTGACCTCTCTAAGAAGTGGGTATAATTTACAAATCCAAAATTTCACATGTTATGATTTTCCGTGTTATTGTTATCAACTATATATTTACATTCATCAGAAGTTCACAAACATCAAATCTGTTTGCTTTAGAGGCAATGATTTTATTAGATATTATTATATTTACATAATTTAACCTTTCCACTTAATTTCAATCTGTATCACGCACTAGCTGCTCAGCCCTTTCTTCGACCATCCTCTTGTCAGGCTTGTGGATTGGAAGGGGGCCCTGTATGCCCTTCCAAAGGCATATGGAAGAAAAATGGTGCATGGCCATGCTTCGTGAATGGTACCCATGGTATCAAGTATGGATTTCAAGCGGTTTAGAACGACTTGATGTAATATCTTGTATCTCACTTTTCTTGTTGTCGTCTTACTTGTGTATCAATTTTATCATGAAGGTTGTCCCTTATGTCGCTCACCCCATTATAAACAAGATGTTCGAAGATGATAAGTTTCTAACTCTGTATACCGAGGGCCCAAAAGGGATGCTACAACTATGTGATGTGGATGTCTCCCAGACGATGGCCACCACATATTTGGGTGGCCGAGGTTGGTCCAAGTACGTCCATGAGAATGGTCTGGAGCAGGGGGACAAGGTAGCACTCGATTTTAGAAAGCCTAGGCAGATACTTTCAAGCCATCGTACACCTATTGACCAAAGGACAAATAAGAGAGGTAGTACTAATTAATTTTCTTTTGTACTCATCACAACTTCTGATGACTTTCTTGCGACTAACTGTTCTGCACCATTGTCTTCACTCATCGTATGAATCTGACCCCCTAGAAGGGTACCAGCATCAAGCTGCTGGCACCAGCACTGACCCCAATTCGTGCAACAACACTTGTTGACCTAAGTAGGAGAAATAATAGAGGTAGTAACTTAATTCTCTTGTATACTCTGATCATTGTCTAGGAGTAACTGATGTATAAGAAACCATTTTGCTTGTATACATCTCATATGGCTCTCTGACCACTCCTACAGTCCCCTTACCTCCCCTCCCCCAGAAGGTAACCAACATCAAGACCCTGGCACCAGCAGTGACACCGACATAAGCTGCTTCATCATCCCGGATAGTGCCTTGTCAGATTGTATCCTACACACGTGTCATCTCAAGGTTGCAATATATTATTTTTGTGAGTGGTGGCAGATAAACTGCTCTGTATGTACTCTCATGTTTCACATGATTTAGTGCATTGCTATTATTAATTATGCATCTATATCTTGCTTTGACTCGGAAATTGCCTAAGAGTTCCACAAAGCAATTCGAGGCTAGACAAAAGGGCACAATAGTCTTCAATATGCAAGTCCAGGGATGCTCCTGTTGGAGATTTGTCCCGTGAAGGAAACTAGGGTCCAACAATCCCTAGGTTCGAGAGAGGGGGCTAAACATGCGGTTCCAAGGAGTCTGACGACGGTGGCGACGACGGAGCAAGGACACAAGAAGGAGGTGACACGGGTTTTTTTACCACATGAATGGCGCAGAGATACATCTTTTCAACAGGTATTGGTATATCGGGGCACGAGAGTGCTATCTCTTTGTTCCATGCTACTTTTCCCTTCTCCTTTCTAGGGCATCTGAGCCAGATCTTCGTCTTCCTCGATGACTTCCCCACGTTCGAGGAGGAGAGTCTTCCACGATCTAGGCGTTGGGCGCCCCTGCTCCGGTCGATGCAGAGGAGGTTCCCCCGGTGAAGAGCGGACGCAGACGTCCGTGCAGGAGCGGGCGCAGGAAGTGCGGAGGTCATGGGGCTTCCCTCGCCGCTACTTCCCCCTAAGGGGTAGCAACGGTAACCGAGGAGGCTCCAGCCGGACATGGGCACGACCGTCCTCGCGGGAGTGGGCGTGGTCGCCGAGGTGGCCATGGAGGAAAATCCAACGCCAAATGGGGCCTACATCGCCCTCGGTTGCCTCACCCCCTCCCATCGTGATCAAGATCGAAGATGATCCCAAGCCTGTCTGGGTGATCTTTCGCGCTTCACCCTTGGGTTTATGGAGGATCGTCCCCAGGAGGTGGAGCTGCACCATTTCGATGGTCATGAGAGGTGGAGGGTGAGTGTTGAGACCCTTCTTCCTGATGAGATGTATCTCTGCGATGGTTGGGACCGCTTCCTCATTTGTCACTGCATTCAACGCGGTTCCGTGATGTGATTCCTCTACAACAGTGAAGGGAACTCATCTGTCTCAGTGTTCGACACCCTTCTGTGCCGAGTCGACTACCTGCCACATATCTGAGCGCGTCAGGATAGGGTCCCTACCACGGCCGTCGCTGTGCCGAAGAGGCCATGGGACTTTTGCTATTGTAGCTGTAATGTCCTTTAGATTCCCATCTTGTGGATTAAGACTGTATGGATATATTTAAGATGATATTTTCTCTTGTTGTTTCTCCTTTTGCATATTTTTGTTGTGATACTAGAGTTTGAGAGTGGCCATGGCGCGACACCGACTCGGCGGAGCTGGTGGTGGCTGGCCGTATGGATTCCCGGGCGATGGGCCTTTCAAGCCCCCTGTGCACCATCCGAGGGGGCGAAGTGTTCTAGGATGGAGCCCTCACGAGGGGAGAATCATGGAGGCTGCACTTCAACTAGTCCGCTCCCGATGGAGGCCTCAGGGAGACGTGATACGTTGTAAACATATCTATAATTTTTGATGCTCCGTGCTTTTTAGTATCAACTTTGTTATGTTTTGTCTACACTTTGAGGTATTTTTATAAATTTTCTGGGATTAACCTATTAGCAAGATGCCGCAGTGCCAGTTGCCTGTTTTCTGCTGTTTTTGGTTTAAGAAAATATAGTAAGGAAATATTCTCAGAATTGGACGGGACAAAAGCCAAAGTCAATATTTTGCCAGAAGGAACACGGAGTCTGAAGGGAAGCCGAAGGGGGCCACGAGTTGGCCACACCCTAGGGCCGCATGGCCCAGGGGGGAGGGGTTGCCGCCACTAGGTGTGGGCCCCTCGGGCGCCCACCGACCTTGCCCATTCGCCTATAAAAGAACCCTGATGCAGAAACCCTAAGAACCTTCAAATCTCCACGAAACAGTCTGTAGCCGCCGCCACCATCGTCCCTAGATCGGGGGGATTTGAAGCTCTTCCCGGCACCCTTACGGAGGGGAGAGACCATCCCGGAGGCCTTCTTCATCACCATTCTAGCCTCCAAAGTGATGCATGAGTAGTTCACCCTTGGACCGTGTGTCCATATAGTAGCTAGATGGTTGTTTCTCCTCCTTTGTGCTATCATGTTTAGATCTTTTGAGCTCCGTTCATGATCAAGATCATCTATTTGTAATTATACATGTTGTGTTTGCGGGGATTCGGTGGATATTGAGATACTATGTCAGATTTATTATTGATTCTATCATGTCTGTGTTATTTGTGATATTAAATGCTCTCCGTTGTTAGTAAATATGTTGGCCAAGTAGATGCTTGCAACTCCAAGAGGGAGCATTTATGCTCGATAGTAGGTTCATGCCTCTAGTAATATGGGGAAGTGACAGAAATCTCTAAGGTTGTAGATGTGCTGTTGCTACTAGGGAGAAAACAACAATCCTTTTTTCATCGAACAATTGTATTGTTTACTTTACACACATTGCTTAATGCAATTATCTGTTGCTTGCAACTTAATACTGGAAGGGGTTCGGATGATAACCTGAAGGTGGATTATTAGTCATAGATCCAGTTGGATTACGGTCTATTTATTATGTTGTAATGCCCAATCAAATCTCATAGGAGTCAAGATGTCTAGTATATGCATTGTTATGATTTCTCAATCTGTCAATTGCCTCGCTATAATTTGTTCACGCAGCATGCTATATATCTTAAGGAGAACACCTCTAGTGAACTGTGGACCCCGGTCCAATCCTTACCATTGATACATCATCTACTGTTACCGTTTACTTTTTTACAAGCAACTATTATATTCCACAATATACGTTTAACCCTTTGCTTTCAGCAAACCGGTGAGATTGACAACCTCACTATAAGTTGGGGAAAAGTTTTGAGTTTGTGTTGTGTAGGTACTAAGTTGTTAGAATCACCTTGGAGTTGTTTCCTTACTCCTACTGGTTCGATAATCTTGGTTTCATAACTTAGGGAAAACTTTCTGTTGTGCTCATCATACCTTCCTCTTGGAGTTTCACAACGAGGCTCACTGAGCCACATCAAGACTTTTTCTTGCGTCGTTGCTGGCGAGTTAAGGACAGCTTCAATCTCTTCCACGTCATCAGTCACCTTGCAGGGAGAAAGAATATTATCGCAAGGGGAGTCTCTCACAACCATTCTCTTTACTTTGTTTTTTTTTTGCTTAGTTACTTTTGCTTTGTTTTGCTTGTTTCTTTATTTCAAAAAATACAAAAAATATTTTCGTTTGGCTTGCTTTTTCTTATCAAAAACACAAAAAATTAGTTCTTTCTTTAGTTGTTACCTTGTTCTTAGCTCACGATGTTGATCCCTAAGTTCACCCTGAAAGACCTTTCAATAGGTGGTGGCTTTATAATTGGGGAAGATAATATTGAAGAATTCTTTAATCATGTTAGCAAGCATGAGGATAGATCCTTAGAAGAACTTGCTCCAAATTATGAAATTGCTGCAGCTTCTTTAGTTCACATGTTGGAGGCTAGGTTTGTTAACCTTAACCCCATGATTCAAGTAATGTTTCTTAAACTTAAAGATACTGAGGATACTAAAAAGAGAGATTTTATTCTGGAAACATTGCTAAAAGAATTCAATGATGTTGCTAAAGAAGCTAAAAAGGTCTTTGGTCGTTTTAACATGCTAGGATCATGTGTAGATGTTATGGGCACATTAGAAAAGTTGGACAAAACCAACCCCAATGGAGAGGAAATTAAAATACCCATACCTTTTAAACTTGTAGGAATGCATGAAGCCTTAAAAAATAATTTTGATTAGATTGTCCCTGAAAACCCGTTTGATGAAAATAGTGAACCCAAGAGTGTTGAGAGAGGATCCTCTAGAACTCATTTGGATGAGATACCTTGCCTGGTTGAAGAAATTTTTAGTATTGATCTTAATGTTTCTTCATTTGAAAATACTTGATTCTTGCTTCCTGTTCCTAACTTAAAGGCGTTTGTCAGCCCACTGGTTCTACTTTGGTTTATATCCAGTCTGACCGTCCGCGATGTTCTACTTGTTCACGACACTACCGCTACGACTGCGGGGGGATGTTAGAGTATTGTACGTATACGGTTGTTATGGTAGTTTAGGATAGTTAGGACTCTAGCCTAACTATCCAAAACCCTAGTTGAGTCTTACATGGTATCAGCCTAAACTGGTCCAAAACCCTAGCCTCCGCCGGCAGGCTTCCGCCGCGCCGCCCCCGGGAAGGTCGATCTCCATGATCTCCGCCGGGGGCCGCGCAACCCGTACGCAGGGTTCGTCCGTCGATCCGTGATCAGCTGTCCTGCAAGTCTTTTTTTCCGATCTCTTGATCGGTTTTCTTTTTTGGTTTATCGATATTAGATCGGATTGCGTCGCCCATCGCCGTCGTCATCGCCGCGCGTCTACTCCGACTATCGACATCGATGATCTACACCGCGCTTGTGCGCCTGCCCTCTATGCTATCGCGCCTGCCTCGGCAAGCTGTTGCGGCCTCACGGCAGGCTGACGTGCATCGCGGACGGCTGCTACGCCTTCCTTGGAAGGCTGCCGCGACTGCCCTCCTTGGATCGTGTTTGTTGTCATCGTCCGGGACTTCATCAACAACGTTGCCATCGACTCCGATCTACGCGTCGTCCACGCCATGGCGCATATGACGCACCATCGGTCGGATCAACCGATCTGCGCCTGTCTATGCCAAGCACGTCCCCAAGCACGCGCCTACGACTGGTCGAGCTACGGGCTGCCACAGCGTCACCCCTTTGGGCCACAGCACCCACTGGCTGCCAACGCACCTCAGAAGCGCGTACGCGCCGATGGCCTCAGCCCTCCGTCACCTCATCGCCATCTCCACGCACCGACGTCCCTGGCTACATCGCACTGCCTCCCTAGGCGTAGATCACCTCCGTTCGTGCATGGTCTTCGTCACATCGTCAGGTTCTTCTTCACCTACTTCGAGTACCACCTCCGCGCCTCTCTAGGCGTCCAACATGACCACTTCAGGTCGCCGTTGGTTTCGTCGCCTTCTATGTCTTGTCCACATCGAACTCGTCGGCATCGTCATACGATACTGGCGCATAGGTTCATGATGGCAACTACTCCTGCACGCCTGGTATTGGCAACACCGGTGCTTGCCTTTGTCCCCGACGCTTTCCCGTGACTGGAAAACTCGCGCCAGACGCCTCGTCTTCATTGACATGATAACGTCTTCTTTGGCATCGACACCTTCCTCTATGACTACCTCGACCGCATCAACGACACATTCTTCTTGGCATACTAGGTTCTGGCAGAACCAAGATGTGCCTTCGTCCCCAACGTGCGCCTAGTTCTGGCAAAACTTTGGCATCGATCTTACCCGACGGCTCGGACTGCATCGACTCCGGCATTGATTGACACCTTCGACCTGCCTCGACGCGTCTCCGTCATCCTTTTTGTGCACTATGCGCTTGCGGCTTCATGTGTGGCTACATCGACACCGGCAACCCCGACCACGACATCGACTACGGCGACCCCTCGCGTGGCTACCTCGACCATGGCACCACCTCACGCTCTCGGCTCCCTCGACATTGGCACAAGGGCTACCACCTCGCTTGAGCATCATTAGCTCCCTCTACAGTCCAAGCTACCGCGACGCGACACCGTCCACGACGTTCCGCTCCTACCGTGGGGGGATGCCATGCCACTAGTTCTACTTCGGTTTATATCTAGTCTGACCGTCCGCAAAGTTCCAGTTGTTCACGACACTACCGCTACGACTGCGGGGGGATGTTAGAGTATTGTACGTATACGGTTGTTATGGTAGTTTAGATAGTGAGGACTCTAGCCTAACTTGACTTGTACTCCAAGATGATACCTGTAGGTCTATATATACTCGCCCATGAGGCTCAATAATACATCCAACATATTCCGCCAATCTCATACTCTTACAGTGTTAAAGAAAAGTACTAATTGGGAGATAACCAAATATCGTTAGGTGTTTCTTTTGTTGAGTCTTAGAAGTTATTACTTCTGTAATAACCTCTCCTTATCCTTTTTGTGTGGTTTTTGTGCCAAGAATAACCTCTAATGAGAGAGAAGTAAGATTTGGGGAAGTTGCTGCCCCGAAACAGATTTTTTTGCTTCATTGTAAAAATTTGTGAAAAAATCTTAGTACGTCGGATTGAGTTGTAATTTTCTGAGCATATGATCCAGGTTGTTATCTAACTTTCGTTAGTTCAACACTTTTATATTTGAGAAACAAAAGGTCTTCAAAAAAAATCGGTTTTTACCTGCTGGTCTGTTTTGAAAAATTTCTGCCATTATTGTCATTCGCCTCTTAATCAGTTTATTTTTGAGTTCTCCTTGATCACTTGAGATTTTTAAAGGAATTGCTATAGTATGTTATGTTCTAATGAAAGTTTTACTTGTGTTGAAACTAAACCCAAAGGCCTATTATCTTGAATACACTAATGTTGCTAATGAAGATTGTGTGAATTTGTATGAAGGAAATTTTCAAGTGTAGGGAAAGAACGATGTGATCAGATGCAAAATGGACAAAAGATCAAGCTTGGGGATGACACCCCGTTTCACCCTAAGAAATATTCAAGAGGTACAAGCGTCAAAGCTCGGGGAAGCCCAAGGCATCCCCTTCTTCATCAATAAAAATCTCAGGTCTCTTTCTAGACACTTCATTTTTATTGTTTCATGCACTGTTGTGTTGTTCTTGGAGCGTATTAGTTTTTGTTTTTGGTTTTAGTTTGTTTGGTTTGCTGAATAAATTAGTTGAACCCCCACTTTCACACTTTTGTTTCAAATAAGTTGATTGGTGTTGGAAAAGAGTAGAAAGTTTCATGCTTATAGTGGTACAAAAGGGAGCTTGTTTTGACTGTGGCTTAGACTTTATCATGTCATGCTAGATGTTGCTCTGACCTTATGCTTAGTGATTATTGTTGTAGCATAACTTGTTCCAAACAATTGATATTGCTTAATGTGCCTTGAAATAATCATGCGTTGTTTTAGCATACAAAAGCATAATATTGTGGTATTCTCCTTTGATGTTTTGTTTGGGTTGACTTGGCACATGCTTACACCATTTTATGACTATGAACCAGTCATCCTAGCCTCTATGATCATTTAGTTTTTGACTTGTGATATCACTTTATGCTTTAACTGGTAATGTTTTGTCGCTCTGCATGATTATGGCCATTATTGCTCTCTTAGTTGGTCTACTAGCCTCCACTTGTACTGAGTAAGCTCTACTCATGCATCCAACTCCCAAGAAACCAAGTTATTCCAAATAGTCCACTATAAATTCCTATGCATGGTGTGTTACACCATTCCAAGTATATTCATGTTTTTATCTAAATTCCAAATTAAACTTGTTATGAGAAAATTAGTGATTAAAGCTCTCACAAACTTGATGGCACACTTTACTTTCTTGCACCTAATAAGCTTGAACCATTATGTCATCTATGTTGTTATATGCTTGCACTTATAAGTTGGGAATTAGCAGAACCATGCTGTCATGGGGAACGCTTTCAACACTAGTACATATTACCCAGTTGATATCATGATCTTTTGTTTACGGATGTTGGCGGTGTGAAATAAAAGGGGAGCTTGTAAGTCCATGGGGTATTGTATATGTGTTAGCGAAACGCCTGGGCGGCTAGCCTAAGCCATGCCTAATCATGGTTGAAACTTGCAGCATAACCATAGTGAGCAATATGTGAAGCATCCTCAATAAAAACCTATGAAAATAGCAAATAAAAAGATCGCTGAGATGCTCATTGTCTGTTGCCTTGTCATTTGGATATGGGATAGCTCCTGTGTCATGGGGAAAGGGGTATCCCGTTGGCGGTTCTCTATGATACACATATACTTACAATGACAATAACTTGCTTCTGACTAAAGTTGAGTAGCATGAGGAACGACCCTCGTACTCAAGGTACATGAGATTGCCAACTTATGATTTGTCTAGCATATACTCCATATTTGTTTCACTTTAACCTTAATCACTTCAAGATTCTTATGATAGGGGCAATGAGAGCTGAAAGCTAATAAGTACCATAATTTTTGGAAGCTCTTTATGAAACTTGAAATCTCTGCTTCCCTCTATGAAGGGCCTTTATTCTTACTTTTATGTTGAGTCTCCACCTTCCATCTTTATGCACCAATTAAGAGAGCATAGTTGTCATTCTTAGTTTTATATACATTGTCCCAAAACTTATTGATTGATTCATAATGTCGATATTGCTTGTTCTTGAACTATTTGTATCTAGTCATCCTTATGAACTTGAAGGTGTCCTATGCATTTATGTTTTGCTACTCCATGAAGTACAAGCTGAATACCACACATGCTATGTTTTCTATATGTGAAACAAACAAACATCTTTCAATGCATTGTTATTTATGATATTTGTTTGTACCTTGTCATGTTGCAACATAGTTTCTATGTCTTATTGTTAGAACTACATCTTTCATGCTCATGTTTAGAGTACTTTGATCCTAGCTATCAATGCTTTACAATGGTTTGATCAAGATTGTGATGATGCATGTCACCTAAAAAATTATTATTTTTATCACTTACCTACTCGAGGACGAGCAGGAGTTAAGCTTGGGGATGCTTGATACATCATAAACGTATCTATAATTTTTGATGCTCCATGCTTGTTTAGTATCAACTTTGTTTTTTTGTATACACTTTGAGGTATTTTTATAAAAAAATTGGGACTAACCTATTAACAAGATGCCGCAGTGCCAGTTGCCTATTTTTTGCTGTTTTTGGTTTCAGAAAATCTAGTAAGGAAATATTCTCGGAATTGGACGGGACAAAAGCCAAAGTCAATATTTTACTAGAAGGAACACTCAGTCCAAAGGCAGCCGAAGGGCCACAAGGTGGCCACACCCTAGGGCCACGCGTCCCAGGGGGGCGCCGCCACCAGGTGTGGGCCCCTCGGGCGCCCACCGACCTTGCCCTTTCGTCTATAAAGGCACCCCGATGCAGAAACCCTAAGTACCCAATCAAATCTCCACGAAATATTCCGTAGCCGCCGCCACCACCATCGTCCCTAGATCGGGGGGATCTAAAGCTCTTCCTAGCAGTCTGCCGGAGGGGAGAGATCATCTCAGAGGCCTTCTTCATCACCATGCCATCCTCCGGAGTGATGCGTGAGTAGTTCACCCTTGGACTATGGGTCCATACTGTAGCTAGTTGGTTGTTTCTCCTCCTTTGTGCTATCATGTTTAGATCTTGTGAGCTACGTTCATGATCAAGATCATCTATTTGTAATCATACATGTTGTGTTTGCGGGGATCCGATGGATATTGAGATACTATGTCAGATTGATTATTGATTCTATCATGTCTGTGTTATTTGTGATCTTGCATGCTCTCCGTTGTTAGTAGCTTTCTTGGCCAAGTAGATGCTTGCAACTCCAAGAGGGAGTATTTATGCTCGATAGTAGGTTCATGCCTCTAGTAATATGGGGAAGTGACAGAAATCTCTAAGGTTGTAGATGTGATGTTGCTACTAGGGAGAAAACAACAATCCTTTGTTCATGGAACAATTATATTGTTTATTTTACACACATTTCTTAATGCAATTATCTGTTGCTTTCTACTTAATACTGGAAGGGGTTCGGATGATAACCTAAAGGTGGATTATTAGTCATAGATGCAATTGAATTACGATCTATGTATTATGTTGTAATGCCCAATCAAATCTCGTAGGAGTCAAGATGTCTAGTATATGCATTGTTATGCTTTCTCAATCTGTCAATTGCCCCGCTGTAATTTGTTCATCCAGCATGCTATCTATCTTAAGGAGAACACCTCTAGTGAACTGTGGACCCCAGTCCAATCCTTACCATTGATACATTATCTACTTTTACCGTTTACTTTCTACAAGCAACTATTATGTTCCACACTATACGTTTAATCCTTTGTTTTCAGCAAACCAGTGAGATTGACAACCTCACTGTAAGTTGGGGCAAAGTTTTGAGTTTGTGTTGTGCAGGTTCCAAGTTGTTAGAAACACCTTGGAGTTGTTTCCTTACTCCTACTGGTTCGATAACCTTGGTTTCATAACTGAGGGAAAACTTGCTGTTGTGCTCATCATACTTTCCTCTTGGGGTTTCACAACGAGGCTCACTGTGCCACATCAAGACGCTTCTCGCAAGGAGTTCTTCCAGCTGATGGCCTTGAATGCCAGGTAGTAGGCTCCATGCGGTGATTTGTGAGGGGTCTCCATTCTCTTTTGAGGGGTAGCCCCTGACCTTGTAGAGGGTTCTTGGGTTGCTGGCACAATGATCCTGGCCAGGCCTCATGAGCGATAGGCACTTCTGGCGCTTGCACTTACGAGAGAGTCTTACCCCGTCGTCCGGGCCCAGCTATTTGAGAGGTTCTAGCCTCGCGAGACCTGCGCGTTCTCTTATTCCTTGGTCGAAAAGCGACTTCATGAGCCTCCTCTCTAGGGAGAGGGGTGCAAGTTCTGGTGTTTTCTACGGTTGTCGGTGCTGCTGGTATTTAGGCCTGTGACAAGGGTTTGTATCATGAGCCGCTATGTAAGCCTCCCAAGGGGAGAACTATAGGGCATGCACTTTACAGTGATGAGGTGACTTACCGTTGGTTCCTTCCTGGACTTAGTTTTAGTGATTGCGCCATCAGAGGGCTTTGCCTTGCGCGTCCTTCGAGGAGCCTCTCAAGGAGACGACTATGGAGAGGATATGTGTGCCGTGGTGACCCTGAAATGCACTCACGTAGACAGTTTTAAGCGCCAGGAACCATGGGTGACGTGGCTTACTGCCGAAATCGGACCGTAAGTTTAGAGCTCGTCACTTTAGGTCCTGCGGAGTTTTGGCCGCTGGAGTGGGTGTGCCTCACGAGCCGCCCCTTAAGCCTCTCGAGGAGAGTGTCATAGAGAAAATTCTTATCTCGTTGGCCCCTTATAGAGGGGTTGTAGGTTTTAGCATGAGTGTTTTTTAAATATCAGGAACCGTGGGTAAGATGACTTACTGCTGAAATCAATCAGAATATTCAGAGCTCGACACTTTAGGTCCTGAGAGCTTGGGCCACTGGATCTGCAGTGCCTCACGAGCTACCTCGTAGGGAAAAAACAAGCACCAGTGAAATCCTGTGCATATGCCATGCGAGAACTCCAGGTGCCAAGAACTGTGGGTGAGGTAACTTTTCACCAGAACTAGTACGTAAGTTCAGAGCTCGACACTTTAGGTTCTATACTTTTTTGGCCGCTGGAGGGAATGTGCCTCACGGGCCGCCTCGTAGGCCTTACCAGGAGAGGGCCGTAGGTCAAAGACATGTGTTGCTGGTGTTCCATACATGCGTCGCGCGAGGGTATCAAGCACCAGAAATCGTGGGTGAGGTGACTTATTACCGAAGCGAGTCCATAAGTTTAGAGCTCGACACTATAAGCTCTGATGTTTACGGGGAGTGACCCAGTGATAGATACCGTGCCTAGTGTAGCACCCCGGGTAAAACCACTACTCCCTCCGATCCATATTATTTGTCGCAAAAATGGATGTATCTAGACATAATTTAGTGCTAGATACATCCAATCCAATGACAAGTAATATGGATCGGAGGAAGTACTATAAAATCGCTCGATGTTTTTGTTTTGTGCATCGTCATGACTACATGCTTATATCCTCATGCCACATTGGATTTGAGCATCTTCATGTTTGCCTTCATATAATTTGCCCCAAAACTATTTTTGCTAAAAGCCCTATTTTATTTTCTACAATTATCCATATCTTTATTTCAAATGCAAAATTTCAGTGTTTCTGAGTATCTTTTATTTATCTAAAAAATATTTACAAAATCTTTCTGAAATTAAAATAATTTTTTTTTGTGGAAAGGGGAAACAGCCGACGACCAGACCGTAGGCCCAACCTAGCCCAGAGTCACCAAACCCCTAGTCCTACCCTCCCCAAACCCTAGCCGCCTCTCACACCACAGTCCCACTACCAGCCACCACCCCGCGGTATACCGCACACTGTTGCACCCCGAGACACAGTGCGACGACACGCTAGCAGCGCGCGCGCACCCCTTCCGATCGAACCTGCCGCGCATGCTTTCGTGTGCCGCTCCCACACGACCAGCGTCCCTGGCCCACCTCGCGGCCCCACCTCCTTATCCCGACCTTGATTCCATCGCGATCCAAACCATGCCTCTCCTCACGCACCGATCTCTACCAACCGCCCATCCTCCCCGCCCGCGTGACCCCGGTCCCACACGCTATCGACGCGTCCCTGGCCTCCTGCAACCCCGCAATCCCCGTGTACGCCCGCGCCCCTCCCATGGTCGCCCCCAGCGCTTCCTCCTCACGCCAGTCGCCAACCGCAAACGCCACCTGGACGCCGTCTCCCTGTTCCCTGCGGCCGAGCTCGCCCCTGGACGCCGAGCTGCCTCGCCGTGGTACCCATGCGCAGCACCGCCATCTGTCGCCGGGTCCCCTGCCTCAAGCCGCCTCAGCGAGCTCCCCAACCACCGCCGCGTGAGCCAGCCCGTCCGCACGTCATGTTTTTGGTAGTGTCCGTATGTGTGCTAATGGTGGTGATGTACGTGGTGGTTCGGTGTTGCAACGGAGAAGATCGTGTGATGCCCAAGTTCCTCTCAAGATCATCGTGATCGCGAAGCACTATCCACCGAGAGAAACACCTGTCAGGAATATTTGCATCGACATGATCTTCCTCGGCGGGCACGACAAATTGGACAAGGATCACCAAGAACAATCGCCGCCAAGGTCTTTCTCGTGGATCAGGGAGCTCTTCTACATGGAGCCCAAGACCCCCCGTACCCAAAGGCCTTTGACATGGAACGCCAAGACCTCCTTCTCGGAGTAGAAGACCCGAATCCGAACCCCTCGGAAGCAAGTAAGCCGAAACCCACGTGTGATCCTTTTTCAGGCCTGTATTTTTATATTACATGATATCAACCTATCTTGTGATTTAGGGGTATTATTAAAAAACAGTAAAACTCGCCTAGCGATTCAAGACATTGCACCGTCAGGTCAGCTCATCCAATGCTCCATATTACCGGCAGTATTCCTGGACTGTAGCTAGCGGCAATTACTTCGTCATGTCGCAATAAATGGACCTGCCCACCGTGCTCGGGCTGCTACTCTGCAGGCCTAGCTGGGCGCCCTCATATTAACTGGGCTAAACTAACTGTTGAACTTGTTAAATGGGCCGACGAGTTATGCACGCGAGGATCCTTATCTCTCGTCGCTTTGGGAAGGCAGAGTGGCGGCCGGGGAGGCCATGGTGGCGTCGCCGGCGCCATTTATTTGTGCGATTAATGCATCGTCATACGTTTCCTTTCCTTTGGGTGGTGGTGATGGACGTGCGTTTCATGTCTGTCCAGTTCCTCTCTTCAGTTTCTTATATAAGTTGGCATAGTAATTTCCTTCTATTC
This sequence comes from Avena sativa, assembly GCA_916181665.1. Classification (NCBI taxonomy): domain Eukaryota; kingdom Viridiplantae; phylum Streptophyta; class Magnoliopsida; order Poales; family Poaceae; genus Avena; species Avena sativa. Next base: position 102,204,415 of record OV702280.1, read on the forward strand.
TTCCCGTCTAGGCGTTGACATCTAATTGCTCCGCATGTTCTTCGCTCAGGGTTATCGGGAGGAGTGAGGGTGGTGGTCAGTCGATCGAGCTTCATCCATCCAGGAAAGACTGCGACTTTACTGTGGGTGGTCACTGTTAGATGGACGAGGTGGACAGCTTGGTCGACATCAGGGTGCCGATAGAACCATCTCCCTTCTCAAATCCGTTGTATTATTCAACAGTTCAATCATATGTCTGCTTGCCAATTTGGATTGGAGGTATTAGGTATAAGAAGTTTTGATTTATTCTTTCCCACCTTGCATTGCTTTTCTTTTAAAATTCTATTGTATCTTATACTAGCTCTCAACTCAATTATGCAATTGCGTAATTCTGATTAATTAGCAAGCTATTCTGTGCTCAAAAGATTTTACACATCAGATGATTCTTTTAAATGCCAATCATTTTGTGGATGCAGAACGCACTCTGCACCTTCCCCTCGCCAGGGGCCCAGGGCACTTGCCAACCTCGATGGCCTCTACTCCTCATTGCCATGGTACTTCAGAACCGCTGGTGAGCCTTCTTCGTGCAACAACCCCCGGCCACCCGTGACATAATGCCTCAACTCCTCTATATATATATTGATTATAGACGTTCCTAACTAAAATTCTCTTTTAGCAATATTCACCGGAAGGAATGGAGGTCAAACATACGGAATGCGTGACATGCCACTCTGGTCTTTGCTGGGCTGGAGTATTTATATGAATCTCTCATCAGAATTAGATAGATTTTTACTCACGGACTGGTTCATCACTCATGCTAATAAAATTGCAGGCTTCTGGACATCAGTTTATGCCCAGGCTGGGTGAGGCATTTCTGAACCATTTAACTATTGGTAATTTATTTTCCTTAGAGGTATGCCCACTAGTGTTATTCAGCTAGGACTGCGTGAAGGGGACCAGAGGGAGCTATGTGCAGGCAGAAGGAAGCTCTACCGTTTCAGTGGCAAAATGAATACAGTGGTGGTAGACAGACAAGGCATCTGACTGCACCGACACCTTGGAGCCAACCATGTAACTCGCCATTCCAGAGCTTAGAACAAATCATGGTAAATATTCGGTGATCAGTGTGAAATTTGGTAATTAGCACCTCTCCAGCGCATTGTAAAAGATTATTTTCAAATATTTTATTTTTTAAAACTTTGTACAGGTGGCCATGTTTGTGAAGCTTGTTATTGAGATCATGTAGCTAGCTACTTGGACACTATTGGGTTGTTGCCCTGGTAGTTTGTTGGTATCAAATTTGATTTATCTCAAAGCAAACAGAGTGGTTGAAGGTTGTTTGTTGATCTCAAAGCTGATTTACTTTTTTGCATATGTTATTTCTTCATCGCTGCTATAAGTATCAGAGCTTCTGATATGGTGGTTTGTTTCCTTGCTATCTATCTCAAAAGCATAGGGCCGTGGTGTCTATGCTGAGGTGTTCTATAGCTATGACCAATATTAGCGTTACATATTTTCAGTACTGTACTTTATTTTATCTATGAAGATCTGTATGTGTAGAACAATACCAGTTTAGTGTTTTCAGGATTAACATACCTGAATAAGTGACTTTACTATATTAAGTTCCAGCAGCATGATCACCAAAGCAACATAATTTGTTACCTAATCAGTGTATATTTGAAGTCTATAGCTGGCACTGAATATGTCTTGTTCTGAAGCAAGTAAACAGACAAGTAAGCAAGTAAACGGACAAGTTCTGAATCAGCTTTGGTGCAATTTCTGAAACTAAATCGTATCTTTATCATTTCAGCACCTTGGTTTGTATTAATATGTATAAACCTTTTTTCACATATAAATGGGGATTGAGAATGTGGATAAAAAATGCATTCTGTTATTTAATTGGATCAAGTATTCTAAACAATAAAGAATTATAGAGAGTACAATGATGCATTTAAATGTTTGCTTGTTGTAACTAACCAATTTTTCCATATCACTCTTTCATGCGATATCATCAACCGAGATTGTTGATATGTTGTTAACCAATTTAAACTTTATGTTTTCACAAGGTGCACTACTTGCATCAGAAATATTTATAGTTGATGGTAAATAAAATGTAGTTTGATTATGTAAACAAAGGTGTTCCACCATAACATCAAGCCATCATAATTCAAATATTCAAGTTATACACTGCGTCTCAGTTATCATTATTTTCAGTACAAAGACGGGCGCGGCAAAGCGCGCTTTGATGTTCTAGTAATACATGATATCAACCTATCTTGTGATTCGCAAAAAAACCTATCTTGTGATTTAGGGGTATTATGCCGATTCAACTCATAATTAATTATGGAGACTATATGCGGTTAAGTTTAGTCTTATCTTGACTTCATTTAAATTTATGTAGCAAACAAGTGCTATATTTTGCCTTGTTAATATAACATTTAAATTGCAGGTATCTAAATAACATGAACCATCTAATTAATTATCGGGACCCCAATTTCGCTTAATATTGTCTAATTGCATCGCACCTTTGCCATCTCATGCATCATATATGCATAATGCCTGATATTATGTCGTAGTATTAAATAGTGCATCCGATGTTTATTCTAGTACTTTTCTTCTTCATGGATTAGGACGATAAGTTAATGCGAGTGTCAACCCGATCTCCGGTGTACCTTCAGCATTGTTTTCAGGCGAGCATCCTCCCTCTTTCTACCTATTTTATATTTATAGTCTTTACTTCCTCCTATTGATCTATTGCTATCTTTGTTGTGATGATTTAGTCTTTTCGTACCCAATATATCCGTTGCAGCCTGTATTGCCTTGGACACCTCCTATTACCCACTATTTGGTACACAGTTAGCCTTGCAAGTCTTATTTGCTTGCTTAGGTGCTGCTTTTCCTCGTCGAGTTCCACCGTTGTTTGGTGGCTGACACATGCTTAATGGTGGAAATGATCATGAATTTAACTAGAACATATTAATTCAATGTTAGGAGTAGATATTATTAATGCAGAGGCACATAGGAATAATAGTTGAGATCTTGTTATTATCCTGCCCAAAAATCCATGGGTATTTGAACCCGAGTACCTGGGAAAAAGCAGAATATTTGATGGAAGAACAGGAGACCCCTTCGAACAACCTGTTCTAATAGGGAAGTACCGACAGCAACAAAAAATCTTCGTCGCATATGGGCTTTTCCTAGTGTTTTACTCTTAAGTCCACCTAGGACCCGAGTTCTTGATACCTATTCTGAGATTGAGCGCGATAACCACATGTGGGGTGTATGGACACCTCTATCGGCTTAGTACCTGATTTCAAAGTACTATTCTGGGGGCCACAAACCAGTTCGAAGTTTTCATGCCATGTATGCCATGTTTATTATCTATTGCTCGATGAGTATTTACTACTGTACTGTTTAGGATGTGGGTTGTTATATTGAGGATTATACTATGGCCTCTAATCTCTTAGCCTATATCGCAACCTCTGGGTCCGTCTTCGAAGCTTGTCCGACTTCGTTACGGGTATCTTATTTGGGTGGCCCCCATGTCCTTGATTTGGGTATGGGAAAGCGTCATGTCCTAGGCCCCCCTGACATACCGATGGGTCTATGTTAATTGATCTAGCACAAGGGTCGAAGTGCATGTCGAAACTTTGGTGCACCCCTGCAGGGTTAAATCTTTTCAAAAAGCCGTGTCCACGGTTATGGACAACTTGGAGCACAATTTATCGATCATGGACAACTATAACTAAAGTTTATTGTTATAAATTTGACTTGTATCTGATATGACTAGTAAGTTGTATAACCACTATGGAAAGAATGAATAAAACTGCCAACCGTGTGAGTTTCCTCAGCTTGACTTCCTCGTTTGGTCTCGAGGGGGAAATACCAAGATGGATATGTTAGGTGATATTATCATGTTGGATCTGAATAGGTCTTTCACATCTCTCTCTGATAGCCGAAAGTTGTATTGAGTCTCTATAGGTTGTTTAGTGCATGTTGCGCTGCCATTTCAGTCCACCATACCTATGTAGGTGAGAGCCGCCGAATTCTAAGTCTCGTCGTGTACTGGCCTCGGTACTGACCGCACTCTTTTTCCTTTGCCCTTTGTCGGCACCTCTTTTGTTTAGCAGGTTTGAGATCAACGTTGTTAGCAGGGTTACCCTTCCGGCTTGGCCTGGGTAGGGTTCTAGATGCCATTGGTCATTCTTCAGGGCTCTTAGCCCAATTTGCATCTTATCCGTACTCGGATGTGTATCGTTTTTAAGGTGATTTGGATCTTTGAACTATACATCTATATTCTTGACTCATTGATTCATTGTTGTATATATGTTCTGTGGGTTCCATCCTGGACTAATGTGTAATGGTATTACTTCATTTTCCACCTGCACGCAAGTGCCTGGTGGGCAGCTTTGAATCGTTTCTATGCGAGTTTGGCGGGAATCACTAAAACTTGAATAGGGCCGATCCGAGTTTGTTACACCTAGCCCCCCGCTCGTGTGGCGTATGTAAGGGAACTCCAAACACACACGATTTTGGAGAGAATGTTTTTCTGAGGTACAACCAAATAGAAAGATGTGCGCGGGGCACAATCCAAAAAACCGCCAGAAGTTCAAGCTTATTACAATGCCGCCGTGGCTCACATGGGGTCTTACAGAAGATAAAGCTGTAAGGGATAATGGTTTTGGAAGTGACCTTCAAAAGGTCAAGAAGTCAGGTACACTATATGGAGAGGTTTGTCCACCTTCCCGCAACCTGATCCCACTGCTCAGTTGGTATCTTAGGTACTGTTGGGGAGGCAGTCGATGTTGTACGCACGATGAGTGCAATCCACTAGGAAGTCTGGAGCCCCCAGGTCGACGCAGTTCTCAAAAGCGTCGCCAGCACTCAAGAGGGTAGGCATTGGTGGTCCCAAGTCCCTCTTGAGGGCGTGGGTGCCAAGTGCACTCTCCTCCTCGCGAGGCGGGAACAAAGCGGTTGCTGCCCTCTTCGCCATGGCGTTTTCCTGGGTCACCATTTTCTTCCTCCTCGTGGATCCTCCGACATAGTCTAGGGTGTCCATGTCGTCCGGGTAGGTAGCAGCCACAGTTTTGTAGGCATGCTCGAGGGAGCGCAGGGCCTCCACCTCATCGCAATGGATCCTGGTGACTCCAGCGCTACCCCCATGCATATTGACGACATTGTTGGCGTGATGAGTGGACTCCATGAACTTGGCCAGCATGGGGTAGCCAAGGATGACGTTGTACGGGAGACTGATGTGTGCCACATTGAAGTCGATGAGCTCGGTGCCGTAGCTATCGCATGTCCCGAATGTGATGGAGAAGCGCACTTGTCCGATGGGTGTGGTGGTCCCATTAGTCACTCCGGTGAATGGCATGGTCGGTGTCATCCTGTTGTACGACACCTGTAGCTTAGCGAACGTCTCGGTGGATATCACGTTCAGGCTCGTGCCTCTGTCAATGAGGGTCTTCGCGACTGCGATGTTGGTGATGGTAGGGGTGCAGATCATGGGTAGAGTGCCCACGGGCCTGTTAGAAGCAGGGTCGTCGCTGGCATCGAAGGTGATGGCGCATTGGGACCACTTGGGCTTCGGGGAAGGAACACCCGGTATGGCGGCAGTGACCTCGCGAGTGAGCTGCTTAAAGTGCCGGTTGGACGCCCTGTGTCTCTTGGTAGCCCCTAGTGCTCCCCTCCATGCAGTCTTTCTCCTAAGGGCGAGGGTGCTGGTGCACCGTGTTAGCTTGGTGGCCCGCCTGGGGAGTGTCATGGCCGCCGAAGTTGTTGTTCCAGCATTCGCCCCTTGGTAGATGCCTCACGGGCTACTTTGCTCGCCTCCCTGTCCCCCCTCCTCTGGTTGCTACGCATGTCGCGGAGCTTCTTGAGCTTGTAGAAGTCATCGGTGGGGTGACCATGCTTCTTACGGAGGAGGCAGTATGAGTGGTCGTCCCGCTCCCTTTTTCCGTTCCCCTCGCGAGGGATTTTCCTGTCTGGCTCCAAAGCAAGGACAATGGTGGTCTTGCGCTTGGGATCCTTGTCCTTGCTCTTGGATGAGCTCGGGGCCTTGGGGATGGTCCCGGCCTCAGTGAGGCCAAACATTTGCCCTGCCTCTGCCTTGGCACACTTTTCAGCCATGATGAAGATTTCGGATACCGTGGTGAGGCTCTCACCTCGGATGCTGATCTTCTCCCTCATCTTGATATCCTTGACACCCTTGGAGAAGGCGGTGATGACATGATATTGGGTATCTTATTGCGGACTCGGCTGAACCTCTGCAGGAACTTGATGAGGGTCTCTCCAGGTTGCTGACATACTTGGCGAAGGTCGTAGTAGGTGAGTGGGCACTCGTAGGTACCCATAAAGTTGGCGATGAAGAGGGAGAAGAGTTCTGACCATGAGTCGATGGATTCCTCGGGAAGATTCATCAGCTAGGTGCTGGTCATGAATTTTAGGCACAGGGGGAACCAGTTCGCCATGACGTGATCATCGCCTCCTGTGGCCTTGACGCCCGTGGTGTAGACCTGGAGGAACTTGCACAGGTTGGGCGTCCCATCATAGCGCGAAGGCATCTCCGATCAGAACTTGTGCGGCCAGATGACGCGGCAGAGCTCCTTGGTGAAAGCGAGGCAGCCGTTAGCTTTCACCACCTTGCCGTTGACGAGGGCCGTGCGGTTCTGCCGACCCGCAGTGGCAATTTCCTCGATGAGGCAGTCTTCACGCCCGTGCGGTGGCGATTTCCTCGATGAGGCATTCTTCACGCCCGCGCGGTGGCGCCGTGGGGGGGACGATTTGGCAGTTGTTGACCGGTTATGGAGTGGTGCTGTCGGGCTTAGGGGCACTGTTGTGGCTCTCAACCGGGTGCAATCCCCCAGCCCCCGATGCCTTATCCTCAGCTAGAGCCTCCTACCCCTCCGAGGAGAGGGTGGCGATGTCGATGAGTTCGGCGAGCTGGTCGCATTAGCTCCCTTGGCCTGGTTCGACTGATAGGTGGTCCAAGAGCTCCTACACCATGCGTGTGGTGGCCTCCGGCATGAGGTGGTCGGCATGGCCGCGTGAAGATGCGGTGCGGGAGAGCGACGTGGCGGCACACGTGGAGGATAGGGGCTCCCACAACAGGCAGTCGGAGGAACCCCCTTCGTCCTCCATCCACGGGGCCTGCTTGGAGGTGGTGCGCCATGGAGTTGGCTTCGTCTAAGCCTTACTCGACACACGACGGAGAGCATGCTCGGCGTAGGTCTCGTTTCGAGCCGACATGCCACCGAGGTTGATGAAGGTCTTGATAGCGTGCCTTAGCCCCCTACCTGGCACGCAAAATGTCAGAGATTTGTGCCGTGAAGGAAACTAGGGTCCAACGATCCCTTGAACATGCGGTTCCAAGGAGTTCTGGCGACGGTGGTGACGGTGGAGAAAGCACACGACAGAGAGGTAACATAGGGGTTTTTTACCTTGGTTTCGGACCCTCATGAGGAGGTACAGCCCCTACTCCTGCTTGGTTGTATTGCTCGCATGCTTCGCGAGGGTACAATGGTGGATGAAAGTCTAGGGTTTTAGATCTCAGGTATCGACCCGTTCTAAGGTAGGAGGAGGGATCCTTATATAGAGGCAACGGGCCTCTTCCCCCAACTTTTGGAAGGGAAGTGCTACCACAATGACGCTCCTCGAAACCCCGGTCTTCAAGACTACTTTCGATGGACTAAGTCTTGGCCGCCGGGTGCTTCTCCATCCTCCCGTAAAGCGTCCTTATTTAGCATCGTTTGTCTTCGTCTAGCACCGCGTGTTATCTACCTTGTACCAAAACTGCAAATGGAATCTAGATGCGCACCTGAGGTCGTCTGTCCTATCCTTACAGGAGAGGGGGCAGGTTGGAACCTTCTTTACCGAGCCGAACCAGCTGCGCATGGATGCTGCATATATTGCGGGATACGCCTCACCTGCCAGCTGCCCGGTGAGATTACCAAACATTCCATAGACACGCTCCAAAGCATCCAAAGCCCTGCAGCACAGTAGGGTGAAATAGAGGGATCCTTCTCCCCGACGCAACGTCTTGAGTCCGTCTCCTCGTGAAGCGGGGCCTTGCAAGGGATCACCTAGCCAGGCCGCCTCTAGAGTCCCTTCAGCCTCTTGAGGGAACATCTGCCCAGACGATGGACCTGTCGACCATCGGGAGTTGGCACCCGATTGCCAGGACCCTTACAGCTACGCCATTAACTGGATTAATGAGCGCTTGGTAGCTACTTCTAGGTGGACCAAGTTCCGGAAAGTAGACAAACTTACCATTGGAAGAATGGTCAAGGTCAATATATCTTGATGTCCTGAATGCCGCATGCTGTTCATGAACTTTCTAGTTGTCTAGCTCTTTGGTGACACCTATCGTAATTAATTATTTGGTTGTCTTATCTCCACTGATCATAGATGGGTGTTAAAACTGTGATAACCTTTTGCTGGATTGAAGCTATATGACTAGTAGCATAATAGTGTGGTATATTTGTATCTGTATGACGGTTCCCTATATGATGAAGACGAACTATTATAATAATGATTGTGTTCCATCTTAATATGTGAGGAGGAGGTATGCACACAAAAGCATATTTGGTTGTCAGTTTTGCTTTCTCCAATGTTGAGTGTGTTTAGAGAAAAGGGAAAACTGATTGTGGGCATGATTTTTAGAGCTGAAACAAGAACTGGTTCCCTTTGTACTACTATTGAATTTTAGTGCCTGTATTGCTGAATCAGTCACTTTGTAATGATGCTGAATTGGTCAAGCATTGTTGAATATGAACTAGGAATCTGTCTATATATTCTCTTTGTTATTCTGTACTGTTGAATCACTCAAATGGTACTAAATTTGTGAAAAGTTATGTCACTTCCGGGCTGCTTTGATGCGCTGGTGCCTGACGGGGAGGAAGAGGTTGAAGTTGTCCTGTAGATCCCCGGCAACGGCGCCAGAAATCTTGATGCGTGCACCCCATGTTGATGTGGGACACTTCGTTGGAACCCCAAGAGCAAGGTGTGATGAGCACAACAGCAAGTTCCCCTTAGTAGAGACCGAGGTTATCGAACCTGAAGGAGGAAGGAAACTTCTCAAAGGTGTTGCTGGCAACATGGAGACCTGCACAACACAAACTCAAGACTTTGCTCCAACGAATCAGTGAGGTTGTCAAGCTCACCGGTTTGTTGTAACAAAGGATTAAACGTATGGTGTGGAAGGTAATGGTTTGCAGTAAGTAAACAAGTAATAGTGGAGGATGTATCAATGGTAAAGATTGGATCGGGGTCTATAGTTCACTAGAGGTGCTCTCCTTAGATAAACAACATGGCATGAAGGGTAAACAAATTACAGCGGGGCAATTGACAGGAACTGAGCAAGGCATAACAATGCAATTACTAGCTAGAAAGATCCTATGAAGTTGATTGGGCAATACAACATTATACATAGACCATAATCCAACTGCATCTATGACTAGAAGTCCACCTTCTGGTTATCATCCGAACCCCCTCCAGTATTAAGTTGCAAGCAATAGACAACTGCTTTAAGCAAAGTGTGTAAGGTAAACAATCCACATGTTCTATGAACAAGGGACCGTTGTTTTCTCCCTAGTAGCAACAACACATCTACAACCGAAGAGATTTCTGTCACCTCCCTTGGAAACTAGAGGCATGAACCCACTATCGAGAAAAAAATACTCCCTCTTGGAGTCACTAGCAACTACTTGGCCAAGATAACCACTAGCAACGGAGTGCATGCAAGATCACAAACAACACAAACATGATAGAATCATAAAGATAAAACCATTAATCAAACCAACATAATAATCTCAATATCCATCGGATCCCCGCAAACACAACATGCATGATTACAAATAGATTAGATCTTGATCATGAACGGAGCTCACTAGATCTATACATGAAAGCACAAAGGAGGAGATACAACCATCTAGCTACTACATGGACCCATAGCCCAAGGTGGAACTACTCACAAATCATACCGGAGAGAAGGCCTCCGGGATGATCTCCCCTCCGGCAGGTGCCGGGAAGAGCTTCAGATCCCCCTGATCTAGGGATGATGGTGGCGGCGGCTACAAACGGTTTCGTGGATTTCTGATCGGGTACCGAGAGTTTCTGTATCGGGGGATTCTTATTGGCGAATGGGTGAGTCCAGGAGGCGACCAGGGTCGCCAAACCCTACCCAGGCGCGGGTCCACCTGACCCCGCGCCTGGGGTTGGTCTGGCCCCCCTGGCCAGCCCCTCCGACTCTCCTCTGGACTTCTTATTCCCCACGGAAAGTTATTGACTTTGTCCTTCGTCCCGCCCAATTCCGAGAATATTTCTTTACTAACTTTTCTGAAACCAAAAACAACAGAAAACAGGCATCTGGTACTGTTGCAACTTGTTAATAGGTTAGTACCAGAAAACATGTAAAAAGCACCTCAAAGTGTAGACAAGTAAAGCAAAGTAGATACTAAACAAGCATGTATCATCAAAAATTATAGATACGTTTCCAGCGTATCAGCATCCCCAAGCTTAACTCATGCTCGTCCTCGAGTAGGTAAGTGATAAAAGAATATTTTTGAGGTGACATGCACCCTCACAATAAATATCCAACCATTTGCAAACATTGAAAGCTGGGATCAAAGAACTCTAAACATGTGCATGAAAGATGGAGTTCTAACAATAGGACATAGTAACTATGCATGCAACATGGCAAGCTAAAAACAAAGATCATGAATAATATGCGTTGAAAAACATTTGTTTGTTGCACATACAGAAAACATATCATAGTGGCAATCAGCTTGTCCCTCATAGAGTAGCAATATAAATGCATAGGACACCTGCAAAGTTCACAAGGGTGACTAGAAACAGATAGCACATGAACAAGTAATAACTCAATATGCATCAATTAATAAGCTTTGGAACACTGCACATAGAATGACAACTATGCTCTCTTAATGGTGCCTAAAGGTAGAAGGTGGAGACTCAATAATGGTGGAAGAAAGGCCTTTTTGTAAAGGAAGCAGGGATTACAAGTTTCAAAAAGAGCTTCCAAAAATTATGGTACTTATTAGCTTTCAGCCCTCATTGTCCCTATCATAAGCATCTTTAAGTGGTTAAGGTTAAAGTGGCAAAGCTGGAGTATATGCTTGACAAAGTATAAGTTGGCAATCTCAAGTCACTTGACTATAAGGGCTACACCTCATGGATACTCAACTTAGGGCCCAGGCAAGTTCTTGTCACTATAAGTATTTGCATATCATTGAGAACCGCCAACGGGGTACCCCTTGCACATAGCACAGGAGATTTCCCATAACCAAAATGACAAGGCAAGCAGACAATGAGCATCTCAATAATTCTTCTTATGTACCATGAGAATATGGTGCTTTTTCTCTCTTTCCTCTTTTCTCGATGTGTATCTCTTTTTTTATACTAGTAATCAAGCACGTGCACATGCATGTTTCATATAATATCCAAATTAGATGACAATATAACAATATGTATTTCTATATAATTATAGCTAGCGATTAAGTTCATAACAACCTCAGCAAAGCTACAAACAAATTATTTTATGATGAATAAGGCACCGCCCTTCGTTTACTGTTTACATAAAATGCAAGAGAATTGTTCTATTTTTTATGTAATACAAGAACATCATTAGTCATGAGATACAACTCATGAAACAATACACTAAGTAATTATATAGCTGTAGGTCTTACAACGTCTCTAGCAGAAAGGTCCCCTTTGTACATGTCACCGTGAACAAACTGCGTAAATCTCGATCTCCAGAGCTACTGGGCTGATGGGGCCATCAAGAATTTGGGAACCTCCGTGGTCTACTATTGAAGTTCGTGGTGCCACAGACCAGAAATGATTAACTTCGTTAGCTTTGCCAGATGCTCACTATTCATATAGTACTGGACTTGGTCCTCAAATATACACTTGACAATTGAGAATACTTTGACCTGAATAACGTGGTGGTGGTTGAGGATAAAAGATGCTGGTGGTTAGGAGTGGCGATCTAGTAAAAATGAATGTAAAACATAATTAGATATTCATGACTCCAACATGTCGCATAAAATGAAATAATGTCAGTATTGTGTCAGAACACTCATTCACATCATCACATTCATTCTTGGCTTCGCAACCAGACACAACTGTTGTCTAGGTTGCCATTTTTGTCCGAGGCCAAGTTCAGCTTGTACATGAGCTGATGTTGTTGCCAACAACGTCCAACAATCACTATCTTGAGGCACATATTGACAAATGGTGACCTGCAACAGATTCAAGAAAATACATGAGTGTCTCAAATGATATATACGTATTTTTACCAATGTTTTAAATATTCAGCTATGGAAAGTAGCTGCAGCATACCAATGTTTTAAATATTCGGCTATGGAAAATATCGGCAGCCCATGATTTCATTTGGAGACAACATGCTCAGACAGCTAGCGGGGTATAACCAGCTATTTAAAACTATGATTTGTACTATTAGTCCAAGTATATAAATTAAGACTATTTGAATACCAAGTACGTACTGCACCGTACTGCACCATGATACATTCACTTACATCATCATTACACAACACAGATTCAATCTGTTTCATTACCTAATCGTATATGCATGGTTATGAGAAAACTGTAGTAAGGTGTAAAGTAAATGCTTACCAAAATTCGACAGCCAAGAGCCGGAGGCAAACCCGATGTTATCTGCACTGAGAAGAACCACTTCCACAATTTGAAACTCCATGCTATCTGCATTGAGAAGAATCACTACCAAAATTTGAAACCACCTCATATATATCATCTACAAGTTATACCTCTCGTTTCAGTTCAAAATGTCGGGATTGTTGTGCAGAAATATTGAGAGATGCATTATTACATCGGAAAATTATCCTACCAATTAGAAGTGTGTACCCTACACCTCTTTGATCACCAAATTTAATCATGTATTCTTGGCAGACGCCTCGGCTTCAGAGCAGCCCCTGCTCCAACTGTGGCCAAATCTCCTAATTTATGCTGCCAACCGTTGTGGACTGTCCAGTTTCAGAAGCACTATAAAACAAGAGTACATGTTTGTATAATCCTAGTGAAAGTTACTTCAAGGATGGAAATTTCTGTGATTCATAGTGCAGGAGGTCCCCTGGTTTTAGCTCGGCGGGTGTGGTGCGTGCACTTCTTAGAGCTGAGGGAGATAACCTAGAGGATAATAACAGTTATTTGGATATAAATTCCTAAAAAAATGATGAGAAAACCACAAAGTTATCCATGATTCATAACAAATTCAGAGGGTGTTTCAACAATTTAACATCTTGTCACTTAAAAGATACATATTTTCGTAAAGAGCATTAAGAAGTTATAATTCCTGACATTTTTCAATTAAATGATCATATAAGAGGCAATGCTTTGCAATTAAATTTCATGATCAAATTTCATATAATAAGGATTGATGTGCATCCACCAGCATCAGATTAGAGGACATGCAATAGTAATCCTCGGTTAGTGAGAGCCCTATGGCAGCACATGAGATATGTTGAATTAAGGAGAAGAACAAATTACAATTAGTGTGCCTTGGCTCCTATTTCACAAGAAAAACACGCTGCACTGTTATCCGATCAAGTAGGAGTCTGCAGCTCTCATCTAAAATCCATAATGATCATGAGCTCATGATGTGGTATCCTACTCTAAAGATCATGTACTGACTTTACCTGATGCATAATGCGGTCTCCTACTATTTAGAAGACATCAGTTCTGAACAAGTTTCACAAAAACGAAAGCAACCTTGCCACAATTACACAATATAGTTTCTTCAGTGCATAGGAAACAAAAATTTCAATGGTCAAATGTAGTCTGAATCTATACATCAACAATTCCAACCATGCAAGTAAACAAGCAAAAAAGGGAAAACTAACCAAGTCAAACCGACATCAGCTGTATGGCCAACATGTAGTACGACAGTAGTCGTCAAACTGAACCAGAATTCTAGAGCAGAATGCATTAGAGGGTGCGACGGCAACGCACGGACGTGCCTGGGGAGTGGTCCGTGGCTACATCGACGACGTCAACGCGCGAGGCAGCAACATCGGGCGAGCGACGCATGGACATCGGGCGAGCGACGCATGGACATCGGGCGAGCGACGAAACGTCTAGGCGGGAGCGCGTACAGGGGCTCAAGGCGAGGGTGCTCTCAGAGTCATCGCTACCACATCACATGAGTAGATCACATGAGTATGAGAGGACATTGGCGGGGGTAGGAGAGGGGGATTTGCGCAGGGCGATCTCCAAAAGAGGAGCGAAGGATTGGGCTGCAGCGGGCGGCAGACTGAGGAAGAAGGGACGGGCTCCGGGCTGAGGAAGAAGGTGGCCGGGGCGGGCGGAGGGCTGAGGATGAAGTCGGCCGAGGAGTAGGAGCAGTCGTGGGACGGGTGGGTCGTTGTGGAGGAGGCAGTCGTGGGAGTGTGGGACGGGGTGGGTCACGGGGGCATTGATCATTAGGCAGATGATGACAATTGGATTAAACAAATCAGCGCAAGAGATTACGGGGGTATCACGGAGGACAACTCATCGTTGGGTAACTCTGGAGTGTTAGATATAGGCAATCGTATGGTTAATATTATTTGGATTTGACCCTCTGGGCCTTTTTATATTAGTGTAGAAGAAGAATGCTTCGTAGATGTCACTATGGTGATGCTGCAAGTTTCCACCATGATTAGGCATGGCCCAGGCGTTTCTCTAAAACAGAATACAAACTCTATGGACTTACAATTTCCCACTTCATTTCACACCGGTAACATCCATAGACAAAAGAGCATGATATCCACGGAGTACAAAAAGTACAAGTGCAATGTTGAAAACGTTCCTCGTGACAGCACTGTTCTGCTAATCCCAACTTATAAGTGCAAGCATGTACAACAAAGTTGCCTCAATGGTTCAAGTTTATTAGGGGCAAAGAATAAAATGTGCCATCAAGTTTGTGAGGACTTTAATCACTAAGTTTTCATATAACAAAATAGTTTTTAATTGGAAGATAGTTGAAAATAAGAATATACTTGGAATGGTGTAACACACCATGCATAGGAGTTTATAGTGGACACTTTGAAATAACTTGGTTTCTTGGGAGTTGGAAGGATGAGTAGAACTTACTCATACAAGTGTAGGCTAGCAAAATACTGGGAGCAACCAACTAAGAGAGCAATAATGGCCATAATTATGTAATGCCACAAAGCAAACTAATCAAAGAAAAGAGTGGTACGAAAAGTCAAGGACTAAATGATCATAGAGTCTAATGGTGACTTGTCATAGTCATAACATGGTGTAAGCATGTGCCAAGTCAACCCAAGCAAAACATCAAAGGAGAATACCATAATACTATGCTTTTGCATGCTAAAACAACACATAATTTATTCAAAGCACACTAAGAAATCCCAATTGTTTGGAACAAGATATGCTACAGCAATAATCACTAAGCATAATGCAAAAAAACACCTAGCATGTCATGCTAAAGTCTTAGTCACAGTCAATGCAAACTCCTCTTGCACTTCAAGCAAGAACTTACTACTCCTTTCCAAACACCAAGCAAACTTATTTGCAAAACAACACAGCGAGAATGGGGGTCCAAACTACTAAAGCAAACTAAACAAACTAAGCAAAGCAAACGAAAACTAAGACGCTCCAAGAATAACACAACTGTGCATGAAACAATAAAAATGAAGTGTCTAGACATACCTGATCTTTTTATTGATGAAGAAGGGGATGCCTTGGGCATCCCCAAGCTTTGACGCTTGTACCTCTTGGATATTTCTTGGGGTGACACCATGGTGGAATCCCCAAGCTTTAGCTTTTGTCCATTCTTTATCTCATTGCATCATTCTCTCTCTACACCTAAAATTTTTCCTTCATACAAAACTTCACACAATCTTCATTAGCAACATTAGCTTATTCAAAAGATATTAGACCGCGAGAAAAGCTTTGGAACAGCAAGGCTTTTCACTAAAAACATAATCTACTGAATTAACTCCTTCAAAGAAACTCAATTTACCTGAAGAGAGCTCAAAAAGGAATCAATAAGAAGCAAATGCAAATAATGGCAGAAATCTGTCAAAACAGACCAGCAGGTAGAAACGAATTTTTCCGAACATCTTCTGTTGCTCAAATCAAAAAGTGTTGAACTAACTAAAGTTATACAAATACTGGGGGGATTTATTCGTAAATTGTGAGCTTAATCCGAGTTACAGAGCCTCCTCACCAAATTGTTTGGTGGAGGACAGAAATCTGTTTCGGGACAGCAACTCCCCAAATCTTAGTTTCCCTCATTAGAGGTCATTCTTGGCACAAAAATCAAACAAAAAGGATAAGGAGAGGTCATTACAGCAGTAATAACTTCCAAGACTCAAGGAAACTCTTGGGTTATCTCCCAACAAGTACTTTTCTTTAACGCCTTTAAGTTAGGCACAAGAAGCAAGATGAATCAAGTATTTTCAAATGAGGAGGCATTAACATTCATACTTGAAAAATCTTCAACTATGAAATATATCTCATCCAAATGGGTTTTGGAGGATCCTTTGTCATCTCTCTTTGGTCTACTACCTTCATCAAAAATATTTTCAGGGGCAATCCAATCAAAGTTATTTTCAAAGGCTTCATGCATTCCAACAAGCTTATAGGGTATGGGTATATTGAATTCCTCTCTAGGCTTAGTTTTATCAGAATAACCACAACATCTACACTTGTACCTAGCATATTGAAACGTTCAAAAACTTTTTTGGCCTCCCTAGCCACATCATGGAATTCTTTTGATAAAGTTTCAAGGATGAATTCCCTTTTTCAACATTCTTCTCTTCTTTTAGTTTTAGGAATAAGAATTGTATGAAGGGGTTAAGGCTAACAAACCTAGCCTCCAATATATGAACTAAAGAAGCTGCAGCAATCTCATAATTAGGAGCAAGTTTAGCTATAGATTTATCCTCAATATCCTCATGCTTGCTAACATAGTTAAAGAGTTATTCAATATTATCTTTCCCAATTATGGAGCCACTACCTATTGCAAGATCTTTTAGAGCGAACTTGGGGAGCAACATAGTGATCTAGAGCAAGGTGGCAACTAGAGCAGGAACTAATTTTTTTGTGTTTTTAAATAAAGCAAGCAAACCAAACTAGACTATTTTTTTGGGTTTTTTGAAAAGAGGAAAACAAAACCAAGCAAAAGAAACAAAGCAAACTAAATACAAAGTAAAGAGAAAGGAAGTGAAGGACTCCCCTAGTGAAGACGTCCTTAGCCTCCCTAGCAACGGCGCCAGAAATCTTGTTGATGCGCTGGTGCCTGACAGGGAGGAAGAGGTTGAAGTTGTCCTGTAGATCCCCGGCAACGGCGCCAAAAATCTTGATGCGTGCACCCCGTGTTGATGTGGGACACTTCGTTGGAACCCCAAGAGCAAGGTCTGATGAGCACAGCAACAAGTTTCCCTCAGTAGAGACCGAGGTTATCGAACCTGAAGGAGGAAGGAAACGTCTCAAAGGTGTTGCTGGCAACGTGGAGACCTGCACAACACAAACTCAAGACTTTGCCCCAACGAATCAGTGAGGTTGTCAAGCTCACCGGTTTGCTGTAACAAAGGATTAAACATATGATGTGGAAGGTAACAGTTTGCAGCAAGTAAACAAATAACAATGGAGGATGTATCAATGGTAAAGATTGGATCGGGGTCCATAGTTCACTAGAGGTGCTCTCCTTAGATAAACAACATGGCACGAAGGGTAAACAAATTACAGCGAGACAATTGACAGGAACTGAGCAAGGCATAACAATTCAATTACTAGCTAGAAAGATCCTATGAAGTTGATTGGGAAATACAACATTATACATAGACCGTAATCCAACTGCATCTATGACTAGAAGTCCACCTTCAGGTTATCATCCGAACCCCCTCTAGTATTAAGTTTCAAGCAACAGACAACTGCTTTAAGCAAAGTGTGTAAGGTAAACAATCCACATGTTCTATGAACAAGGGACCGTTGTTTTCTCCCTAGTAGCAACAACACATCTACAAATGAAGATATTTCTGTCACTTCCCTTGGAAACTAGAGGCATGAACCCACTATCGAGCAAAAATACTCCCTCTTGGAATCACTAGAAACTACTTGGCCAAGATAACCACTAGCAACGGAGAGCATGCAAGATCACAAACAACACAAACATGATAAAATCATAAAGATAAAACCATTAATCAAACCAACATAATAATCTCAATATCCATCGGATCCCCACAAATACAACATGCATGATTACAAATAGATTAGATCTTGATCATGAACGGAGCTCACAAGATCTATACATTAAAGCATAAAGGAGGAGATACAACCATCTAGCTACTACGTGGACCCATAGTCCAAGGTGGAACTACTCACAAATCATACCATAGAGAAGGCCTCCGGGATGATCTCCCATCCGGCAGGGTGCCGGGAAGAGCTTCAGATCCCCCTGATCTAGGGATGATGGTGGCGGCGGCTACAGACGGTTTCGTGGATTTCTGATAGGGTACCGAGAGTTTCTGTATCGGGGGCTTCTTATAGGCGAAGGGGTGAGTCCGGGAGGCGACCAGGGTCGCCAAACCCTACCCAGGCGCGTGTCCACTTGACCCTGCGCCTGGGGTGGGTCTAGCCCCCCTGGCCAGCCCCTCCGGCTCTCCTCTAGACTTCTTGTTCCCCACGGAAAGTTATTGACTTTGTCCTTCGTCCCGTACAATTCCGAGAATATTTCTTTACTAACTTTTCTGAAACCAAAAACAGAAGAAAACAGACATCTAGCATTGTTGCAACTTGTTAATAGGTTAGTATCAGAAAACATGTAAAAATCACCTCAAAGTGTAGACAAGTAAAGCAAAGTAGATACTAAACAAGCATGGAGCATCAAAAATTATAGATATGTTTCCAACGTATCATGCTTACACTAGTGATTTTGCCTATGTGTCATCGGAATCATTGGATGTGTTTTGGATAGTGATGATAGGGTAAAGATACAGTGTGATTTCAGCAAGTGAAGTGATTAGATACTAGTTCAGTTTTGGCGCACGTAGTGTGTGTCTCTGGTTCATTATATATTTTTACATGAATATATATATTAAAAAAATATTGCGTTTTCCCTCCGTCAGTGAGGTCTTTGTTCTGAATCTGGCAGTGCCACAACAGAATGCAAATTTTTCTAACGAGGCGATGAAAACTAATATCATTTAATTTCTTTGTCATAATGGCAACACACATGGTTTATATGTGTGAAGTCTTGAGTTTGAATCTTCTCTACTTGACATATTTTTTGGGTTTACATTATTTTCTTCTAGCAATATTGCTTTATAGAGAGGCTAACAAGGCCGACCCACCAGCCTACAGCGTCCCTCTTAATGCATAGGTTTGAAAAAAATAATTTAAGTACTTATACAAAGAGGCTGCCATCAGGGACCCATAGGCTAGGACATACCAGAGAGGCTGACATGTGGGGCCCAGCAGCAAGACCATACATGACTGCCACATAGAGCTACGTTGCCAAGGTCAAAATAGCAGACGCAACCGAAAAAAAGTCTATCATACACACGTTTCATTTACAGAGATTGACATATGGGACCCACCAGCGAGAACTTATACACGTGAGGCCACATCGAGCAATGTTGCCAAGTTCCAAACAGGGAGGTGAGAGCGAGAAAAAATTCCAGCATGCACAAGTTTCTTCTAATGAGAGGCCAACATGGGGGACCCACCAGCCCGTATAAATAGCCGCCACATCGAGCAATGTTGCCACGTTCGAAACAGGGAGGCGCGAGCGAGAAAAATTGTAGCATGCATAAGTTTATTCTAAAGAGAGACTAACATGGGGGACCCACCAGCCTGGATAAATGGATGATGCATTGAGCAACGTTGCCAAGTTCTAAACAGGGAAGAGCAAGCAAGAAAAAAGTCCATCATGCACACGTTTCTTCAAATGAGAGGATGCCATGGGGAACTCACCAGCCTGTATGAATGGCTAATGCAATGAGCAATGTTGCCAAATTTGAAACACGGAGCCCCGAGTGAAGAAAAATTTCTAGAATGCACATGTTTCTTCTAATGAGAGGTAGACATATGGGACCAAGCAGCATGACCAAACAACAGATTCGTCAAGCAACGCTATGTAGTTCGGAACAGGCTAGCGCTAGAGAAGAAAAATTATATCATACACACGATTCTTCTAATGTGAGGCTCACATAAGGGACCCACCATCTTGAATAAATGGCTAATGCAGCGAGCAACACTATGTAGTTCGGAACATGATAGCGCTAAAGAAGAAAAAATCCATCATACACCCGTTTCTTATAATGAGGGGATGACATGTGGAGCCCAGCTTCGTGATTAAAAGGTAGATGCATCGAGCAACACTATCATAGTCGGAACAAGGTACCATGAGCGAAGGAAAAAATTCCATCATACACATGATTCTTATAATGAGAGGTTGACATGGGGGCCCTAGCAACATGTCTAAACGGTAGATAGATCAAGCAACATTATCTAGTACAAAACAGGGAGGCATGAGCCAAGGAAAAAATTCCATCATGCACGCTTTTCTTCTAGTGTGAGGATGACATGTGGGACCTAGTAGCCAGATGAAATGACAGAAGAATTGAGCAACGCTATCAAGTTCGGAACATGAAAGGAAAAAAGTCCATCATGCACATGGTTCTTTTAATGAGAGGTTGACATATGGGACCCAACAGCCTGACTAAATGGAAGACACATCGAACATTGTTATCGAGTCCAAATCAGGGATGCGCGACCGAAAAGTATGGTCTGCTAGATTCACTGACGTTTGCGACCCACATGGCTAAAAATAATTAGGCGAGTCAACATCGCGCGAGGAACCGAAAATCTTTCTTATGCCACACGCCCATAGAGCTTCGTCCATATTTTTAGCGGTTTTGTCATAGTAGAAGGGTGTGAAACCGAAAAAAAGTTTTCCATCGGCCCCGGTCGAGCCGAGAAATTCTTCGCAGAAGACACGTCTTCTATGATGACTGACGGCCCAAGTTGTTGCAGAAGGAAATATTTCTTGTAGTGAAAGTAGGAGATGCCCCCATGACGGCTGTGGGACATTGGTCACCTTCCATGACTTCCTCAACCAAAAGATGCCATTCCCGCATGGTCTATGCATCTACACCGAGCATGGATATGAGTTCGCGGCCCCGCCCATAGCTCTCATCGCCCACCTCGAAAAATCCCACTCGATGGAAGTTCATAGTTTTCACTATAGCACGGAACACAGGTACATCTCTCAGCCTCTGCTGGCACATGTCTCATGGATAGTAGAGATCTTCTTACCCAAGGACGATGGTACGGTGTTCGCCATGTGATTTGACATGCTCGACTATGGCCTCACCATATCCGTCTAGTGCGTCAGGTCGGCGACGTGCTTGTTTCTGTGGTAAATGGTGGATTTGCACTTATATAAACCTTCAATGATGGGAGGGGACCTGCAGGAGTTCGCCAAAGACAGCTTGTTTTTTGAGCCGAAGAGAAGTGTGTCACTGGCCACTGTCAGGATTACTGAAGATTTTCTGATTAATAAACATGATAGGTTCACCCTGGATTACTCATTCTACATCCACAAGGTGGGAGATGGCAAATATGAACGTCTTGATTCTGATGATGATCTGTGGTTCATATTTGGGATTAAACATTGATGTTGATTTTGGTCGAGGGGTTTCAGTGTGTCGAAAAGCTGGATTTTGGCTGCAAAGTTGTATAATATAGTACTATTATACTAGTTCTTGTACTTAGGAGTATATTGTTTCTAGTTCTACTTGTGCTAATGTATTTTGTAGTATGTACTGGTAGAACTTGTTTAAATCAAACGTTGGAGATGATTTAGCATTTCCTTTGAAACATGGATCCGTAATGGTATCTAGCACTATTTGATTTGATCAAGTAGCTTTTCTTTTCAAACATGGCCTTGCACAGGGTGCTCTATAGGTACTACGTATGTTTTATCGCAGTCAGTTAGGTTACTGATATTTACTTTTTTTAATAATATTTAGCATGCTATAATTTAGTCCTTTGATTCTTACTTCCTTTAGAAACCTATGTACATCTCTCAGTCGATGTTGGCACCACGCTCATCGAGACTAGAGGACATCGGATACGGAGACATTGGTACGGTGTTTGCTATGCTATTTGCGCGAGTCAGGCGACATCATGATATCTGTCGTGTGCGTCAGGCTGGACGCATGCTCGTCACCCTTGTAAAATGTGCAGTTCTCCGTCTATCACCCATCAATAGAGCCAGGGTTTTGGAAGGGTGCAATCTGCAGTTCCTTCACGCCTGGGAGCGGGGTGGTGCCAGGCATCATCTAGAAGGAAAAGCATTCCATGTTTGTGTACCATGAAACATCACATATTACCTGGGGCCTGCATTACACAATATTTATCCCTCTCAGGGATTTCCGTGTGTTGGAGGATGGATTTTGGATGCAGAGTAGTATAATACTATTTCTTGTACTTCGGAGTATTTTGTACTATATACTTCTAGTACTTGTTTAGGTCAAGGGAAGGAGATGGTATTGCTTTTCCTTTGTTCCGTCGTTGCTATTACTAAAGTATTTTTTTGAACAAATAGTGATGTACTGTTACTTGTTTAGATCAAGTGCGCTGATTGTCTTGCTTTTATTTTGAAACATAGTATTATCACAATTATCTAGATGAGACTTGCGCATTTTGGGTTGCATATGAGGGTCACACAGACATTGACCAAAGGTGGAGGTATTCGCACAGATGCAGACTTGATCGTCAGTTTTGCTTGCTCCAATGATCAAGTATGTTCGCAGAACATGGCATACTGATCGTGTGCCAAGGTTTTTTGAGCTAGAACAATAACTTATTCTTTCTATACTGCTATTGAATTTCAAGCAGAAAAGCTAATGAATCTCTCAAATGTTAAGTCGTTGCTATTACTAAAGCATTTGGTGGAACTAATACTGATATACTAGTACTTGTTTAAATGAAGGGTAGTCGTAAGTCTTGCTTTTTTTTGAAATATGTCCTTGTCACAATCTAGATAAGACTTGGTCATTTTGGGTTGCATATGGGGGTCACAGAGGTATTAATGTGAGAAGAAGGTACTCAAAGTAGACTTGATCGTCAGTTTAGCAAGCTCCAATGGTCAAGTGTGTTTCGAGAAAAGGGCAAACTGATTGCGCGACAAGGTTTTTAGAGCTGAAACTAGAACTGGTTCTTTCTGTACTGCTACTATATTTCAGTGTTTGTATTGTTGAATCAGTGACTTTAAAATGCTGCTAAATTGGTCAAGTGTCGCTGAATATGAACTACAAATCCCTCGATAATTTTTCTATCTTATTTTGTACTTCTGAATTTTTACATGCATACTGTATCATCCAAAAAGAATTATCACTTCTTCTCCTCCCTCTTTGAGGTCTTTGTTTAGAATCCAGACGAGCCACAAAACAATGCAAATTAACTAGGAGAAGAAATCTAGCCCATTCGGCCCCTCTTTAACCCAGAACATTCTAATTTTGCCTTTTGGGGTCAGGGGACTGCTGACCATAGCCTAGAGAAATTTGAGAAAGGAGCCGATGGAGCATAACATATAACATATCAATTTGGCCTTTTAGGGGTAATGGGACTGCTGACCATAGCCCTGAGAAATTTGAGAAAGGAGTCCATGGAGCATAGCCCTAAACATTTTAGTTCGGACTTTTAGGGGTCACGGGACTACAGAGCACAATCCCTTCAAATTTGAGAAAGGATCCCATGGACCATTGTCGAAGATTTGTCCCGTGAAGGAACAAGGGACGAATGATCCCTAGGTTCGAGAGGGGGATAAACACGCGTTCCCATGGAGCCTCGACGATGGTGGGGATGGCGAAGCAAAAATCATGACAGAGAGGTTACACGGTGTTTTTTACCCAGGTTCGGGTCCCTCGCGAGGAGGTAAAGACCCTACTCCTGCTTTGTTTTATTGCTCGCTTGGCTTCACGGGGGTACAATGGAGATGAGATCTCTAGGGTTCAGTTCACTAAGGATCGATCCGTTCTAAGGTAGGAGGAGGAGCCCTTCTATACGGTTGCAATGGTTCTCTTTCTCCAAAACATTTGGAGGGAAGGGTTAGCACATTCCCGCGCTGGAGGCATAGGCTGCCTCTTGTCTTCTCTAGTCGCTGCCATCTATCGGGTGGTGTAGTGGACGGTTGCTGCACTACCGCTCCGTCCTGGCTTCTTTACACCAACGCTGCGCATATGGATCTGAGACCTCCTTGCGTCATATGCTCCTTCTTTTACCCAAAGGGGAGGGGCAACATCTTGCTTTCCCGAGCCAGTCCAGCCTCACCATGGATCACCCGTTGGTGCGTCGTCTAGCGCGTGATGCCCCGAACCGCGAAGCCATCCCTTGTGAAGGGACCGTCCTTGATGAGGGTGGGCCTCCATGCTCTTTAGGCATCCTCGCGAGGGTCTCACTCCTTGAAGACTCCGCTTGGGTATGCCTTGTGGGTCTGACGTCTCGACGGGACGTGGTACCCCTAGTGCCAATAGTCCGATAGTAGCCCTCGGTCGCTTGGCTTGCACGCGTTGGGTAACGGGTGAGGAAGTCAAGGGACCTTCTGACGCCGGGCGCACGAATAGTCACGTCCAGGCGTGACTCGCCGTAGAGGTCGTCGACGCCTTCCACGTGGCCATGCGGCCCGTGGCACCCGCCCAATGTGCGAACCGTCCCTCTTGTTCAAGGGGGTTGGGGTTCGCACCGCCCATAAAATGCCAAACCTTGGAATGGCCAGGACGCTTCATCTCCTCTGCCTCCTTCCCGGCCAGCCTTTGAGATGGCCCCAAGAAGACCCATGCGGCTGCCTCTGCCTCGGGCTTCCCGGCGCCGAAAATGCAGGAGTTATGCCTCGGCCCACCATTCTCAATGTCGAGGGTTTGGATAAGGTCGAGAAACTCATGGCCGCTCGCTCAAATGAGTGGGGGGCTTCGCGGGCCTGGTGTCCCAGAGTCGGGGAGAGTGGATGGCGTCCTACTGCCACCACGGTCTTCATGTGCTCCATCACAGTCCGGCTCATTCCTCCTTTCTCGTTGTTCTTCCTTGCAGTCCTAGAGCACTACTGCATCCAACTGCTCCAGCTCCATCCACGGAGTGTCACGCTCCTCGCCGCCTTCGCTTATTGGTGCGAGGCTTTCGTCCGCATCGCTCCAACTGTTGCTTTGTTCCGGGACTTCAACCACCTCCTCGTCCTTTCGCGGAGGATACCCTAGGAGGCGTTGGGTTCTTCGCCAACGAGGAAGGGGATTTCGCTCCCATCTCCATTCTTGGAGGCTCGTCGGAGTTTCACCGCGACTAGTTGCTGGTTGTGGCCAGACGTGCATGGCCGCAACTCCGTGTCCTAGTGGGGGCTGCTGTGGAGAACCCATGATAGGCTGCTTGCGAGGCTGCTGCCTTCATGTGCTCTGGTCCCCTCGCGAGGCGCATGGAGAGCCTGAGGATCTTGGGGCTAACCGGTGATATGGTGGTGTGGGAGTATCTGCGGAAGCAGATCGCTCCTCTCCAGGAGCATTGGCGGCCCCTCTGGACCTTGGTGCCCGATCAAGACGAGGCTAGGCTCTCTGAAGGCCTTCGAGATGAGGAGACGGTGGCAGCTATCGTGCGCCTAATCCTAGGCGTGGAGTCTATGGCGGAGCTCCCTCCCGGTGTATGCGCCTTCTAATTGGAGGGGGATACGAGCTCCATCCGCATGGAACTCCCCACCTTCGACGCGCGGGGTGAGTTCTCTCTAGTCAAGTTCGATGATGAGGGGGCAGAGCTGGGTAATGGCCCTGGATCCTCACGACCTGTCGGCCACGGGAGAATGATCAGCAGCGTGTCTTCCTATGAGGAGGAAGACACCCCCGAGCCTCCCGAGGGGGAGGTCCACGGTCTCGCTGAGCAGGTAGAGTGCACGGCCACAGCTCGGCTGAGGCCGTCCCCCACCGCTCTCGCGGCGTGGGTGGCCGGGAAGCGGCCAAGCTCGAAGAGGTGCCTACTTTCCTGCCCCTAGGAGTGCAGAAGACCGACTGGTCCTTCGTGAGGACAGCGACCACAGGGTGAGTAAGCTTCTGACCGCTCCCAGGGATCTCTTTTCTCCCTCCCTTCTAGCCGATGATCATGTTTTCTGATGCAGACGCGAAGAGAAGAGGAAGGACGCGCCAACGCCAGGCTCCAGCAGTGCCTTGGGGCGATAAGGGTACTATGCTTATTCCCAACCGGAGCAGCGGTGTCGCTACCCTGAGGTAGGAAGAGATGGCCTTAACCTGATGGTTTTGGGTGATGATGCTCCGCTAGTTGAGGACCCTGTGGGCGCGCAAGGTGTGTCACCATCTCTGGTCCGAGCTAGCCATGGCGATCCTCCTGAGGGGATCCCCCGAGCCTCCAACAGCACGGGTCTGAGAAAGCTCGCTCTACCATCCTCAGCGGATCCCTCCCTCGGCAGGTCGAAGTCTCTCCGTGCTGTCATGTCCGCTGCACACTCTGGGCATGAGTAGTACCTCGTGGACTTTGCCGCGGAAGAGCACCGCCTGGCTAGCGCATGGCGCCGGCTACACCTGGAGCGTGCTACTCTTGAGGAGGTCCAGAAGCGATGGGCGGACCATCGCAAGGTGCTTGTGCCCCTGGAAAGGCTCGGTCTTAGGATCCCTCTCAAGGACCGGTTCCGTCTTTGGGTGGGACCGAAGCCTCTCTCACGGACCTGAGCAGGGCAGTGGGTGACCTCTCAGCCCATGACCGTGCCCTTCCCATTTCCGAGCAGGATGTTGAAGAAGACCGGCGGAGGGTTGCCTAGCGGGAAGAGGACGCGACCCTTCGTGAGGAGGCTGTTTGGATCCGCGAGGATGAGGTTGAGATGGAGAAGAGCCACTTGGAGGCATGGGATGTGCAACTGGAGACCACTCTCCAGAGGGTCAGGGAGCGCACCCTTTATGTGGACAACCGTAGTGCCAAACTCGACGATCGCCTTCGCCGTTGCTACGCGAAGGTGCCCGAGGAGAAGGAGCGACTGCAGAAGGACAACGACAAGACTCTCTCGCAGCTTCGCCAATCTCTTTGGAATGAGTGGCAGGAGAGAGCCCACACTCAAGAGTCCCGATTCACCGAGAATAGGTGGGAGCTAGAGACCCCCCTCTGTCGCATGAAGGAGCGCCTGGCCGAGGCCATTTTCGAGCTACACGACCTGAAGGAGATTCGGGGCGCGCATGAGGACCTCCAGAAGGGCTGGAATGAGCGTGACAAAATGGAGCAAGACCTCCAGGTGCTCGAGAGAGAGTGGTGCAGCATGTACTAAGCGCTCGCCAGGCGCATGCGCGACACCCTCGCGACCTTCAGAGTGACCGACTTCAACCCTGGGCCCCTTGCCAATGTCGATGGGGATATCTCCTTCCTGGAGCTCTTCTCTCGGATCACAGCGGTGTTGGAAGGGGAGCCGCCCTCTACCACGAGTACCACCTCTGCGAATGCCAGAAGATGATGCGTACCATCATGATCCAGGTCTTCTCTACCCTTTACCAGCACGATACCAACTTACCCTAGAAGGTGCTGCTACAGGAGGTGGAGCATCATGAGGGGGCCCGGGGTGAACGAGGTCGCCCGCTTCCAGCAGCTCGTCGATGAACGTGTGGATGAATTCTTGCCATTTTTCAAGCGATATGAAGTGGAAGATTCCTCCGAGGCTGACGCGAATCCTGAAGGTGAAGGCAGTGTTCCTACTGGAGGTTTCCCTTCTGCAGGCGGGAGCGACATACAGTCTCCCGAGGGTAGAGCTCTAGAGCCGTCGACCTGAGGGGCTCTTTTCCTTGAAGTCCTTTTTATTTTGGTGAACTTTGGTTTGTTAGTCGTGGCTGGACCTGGAGCGGATATGTATGTTTGTTCCGTCTGTATCCGCTAGCGCGTTGTCGAAGCATTGTGCTTCCCCGTGGGTATCTCGCGGAGAGGGCCGCGCGATCCTGCGGGAACCCTGCATAGCAATGTTAGGAGCCAAGGGAGAGGTAACTTACCACCGTCGCCGGGTGGTAGGTTCAGATCTTGGAGGTTTTTAGTCCCGTATGCTTCTGGCTTCAGGAGGGATAGAGCCTCGTGAGCCGCCCCGAGTGCCTCTCGAGGAGAGAACCGTAGGGCTAATGTTGAGCCGGCTGGCCTCTCGAGGAGAGAATAGTGGCCATCACGAAAGTTTTTGTATTTTTCGTTTTTAAGGGTCAGGAACCGTGGGTGAGGTAACTTGCGGCCAAGGAACGGGCCATAAGTTCAGAGCTCAACGCTTTAGGTCCCGATGGGATTGAGCTGCGGAGATCTGAGCCACCCATGCGATTAGGAGCCCTGGGCGAGGTGACTTACGGAGATCTGAGCCTCCCATGTGATAAGTAAGTTCAGAGCTTCGCACTTTAGGCCTTGAAGAGTTTGAGTTGCGGAGATCTGAGCCTCCCATGTGATCAGGAGCCGTGGGAGAGGTGAATTACGGCCGAAGAATGATCCGTAAGTTTAGAGCTCCACACTTTAGGCCCTGAAGAGTTTGAGCTGCGGAGATCTGAGCATCCCATGCAATCAGGAGCCGTGGGAGAGGTGACTTATAGCCGAAGAACGATCCATAAGTTCAGAGCTCCACACTTTAGTCCCTGAAGAGTTTGATCTACGGAGATCTGAGCCTCCGATGAGATTAGGAGCCATGGGCGAGGTGAATTTCGGACGAAGAATGATCCGTAAGTTCACAGCTCCACACTTGAGGCCCTGGAGAGTTTGAGCTGCGGAGGTCTGAGCCTCCCATGCCGCCCGTAGGCCTCCCAAGGGGATCTCCGCGGGGCCCGTGCCTGCTTGTGATCTTCCCGAGGCGGGATCCTAGGTCCTAGATGTTTCCACAATCCTACCTAAGGGCTAACACACCCCTGGGCCTATCGTGCCTCCAGCGTTGGCATGTTTTGTTTATACGCCATGCGATGGTTTTAAGCACCGAGAACCATAGGTGAGGTGACTTATCGCAGGAGCTAGTCTGCAAGTTCAGATCTCGACACTTTAGGTCCTCGACCTTGACAGGGGAAAGTACGGCAATGGCACCATCCCAGCCCCCGCTCGCGTGGCGGATAGACGAGGACACGACAAGCTTGTGGGAAGAAGGGAATAACCAGCAGAACGAACGTGTTTGTAGGAAAGAGCGAACAAAAATTGCAGGTAACATTGGCCATTCCCTGTCTCAAAACCCTACCCCGGGGAGGGGGGGGGTGGGGAGAGCCCATCAGGAAGAGAGTGGGGATAGGAGTCACCTTGGGAGGGTAGAGTTTGCGCCTCTTGAGGGATAGAGGCATCCTGGGCCTGATGAGCCCTTCGGCGCGGTCATCACCCTGCGACTCCCTGGCCAGCCCCTGGGCCTCCCGAGGGGATATAGATCCAGGGCTTTAACGTGCGGAGCCTTGCTGTGCTTGCTGCTCCGCTGGCATCTTCTATTGATGTCGTATTCCTCTCTCATCTTCCTAAGTCTGACGCATTCTTTGGTCTCATGGCCTTGTCTCTGGTGGAAGACGCAGTACGGGCCTTGGTCAGGTGCTCGGCCTGCACCTCGCCACATTAGGTGCTTCCTAGAGACCTTCTTCGTGCGCTGGTCAACGCTTCCCTCAGGATCCACTGTCATGTCTTCTGACTCCTTGTTGCCACGGGAGAACAGGTCGCCTGTTTCCGCCTTGGCACAGTGATCTACCATCACGAAGAGCTCGACAACCTTTGGGAGGTTCTCTCCGCGGCGGCCAATCCTGCCGAGCACCCAGGTGACGGCGACACCTTCGGCGAAGGCCACGATGACCTCCACGTCGGAAGCCCCTGCAACCCTGACGAGTGTCTGGTCGAAGCGTTGCAGGTATTTGTGCAGGGTTTCATTCGGGCCCTGCCTGACCATCCTGAGATTGTCACAGGTGCACGCTCGCCGGTCTAGGTCCCCGAACTTGGTGACGAAGAGTCCGTAGAGATCTGACGATGAAACGATGGACCCCTCTGGAAGGTTGAGCAGCTAGGCGCAAGCCTCCCCCGCCAATCCCATGGGGAACTAGTTGGCAAGGACGTGGTCGTCGCCTCCCGCTGCCTCGACTCCCATGGTGTAGATCTGTAAGAACTCCGTGGGGTTGGTGGTTCCGTTTTTGCGCGGCGACACCTCTGGCTAGAACTTGGTTGGCCATACCACCTTGCAGAGGCATTTGACTAGGGCTAGGCAGCTGGAGCAGCTGATGGCCACGCCTCCGGCAAGGGCCGCTCTATTCTGGAAACCGGGTGCCGATATGGTCTAGAGGACCCGAGCCTCATGTCCCCAGCACCTCGCCAACGTTACCCGCGCATCCTCTGTTGATTGAGCGACCTTTGCCCCGGGACTGGTCTCTCTCGGGCACGGTGCGATGGGTAATCTTGTGACGCTTGATCCCCAGGTCCCTCGCAGAGCGGGGGTGGAGGGGGTGCGCCATGCGCGATGTTGCTCGACCGTTCCTCTATCACCTCGGCGCTGTCCTAGGCGGAATCCATCAGGTCCGCGAGATGGGCTTTCCACTCTTCCCGTGCGCCTTCCGCAGGTGAGTAGCGAAGGAGCTCCTTCATCATGAGGCACGCTGCTTCCGAGGTGAGCGGGGTCCAGCGCGCTAGAGCCGGTGTTGGGCTGGAAGGGGCTTTCTGTCCATGCGGCTCGGCGGAAGGACGTGGCAAAGAGTGGTTGCAGGCGCTGCAGCGGTGTGCGGGCGACATGGCACGAGCCCCTGAGTCTTTTCTCCTGCTCCCTCCGGGAGAGGTTGTCACGAGGCTTGATACGAGCCACCATGCCATCGTAGTCGGTGATAGTCTCTTGGCGCGTCTCAGCCCCCTACATGGCACGCCAAATGTCAGAGATTAGTCCCGTGAAGGAACTAGGGCCCAACGATCCCTAGGTTCAAGAGGGGGCTGAACACGCGTTCCCAAGGAGCCTCAGTGATGGTGAAGAAAGAACCACGACAGAGAGGTGACACGGTGTTTTTACCGAGGTTCGGGACCCTCGTGAGGAGGTAAAGCCCCTACTCCTGCTTTTTTGTATTGCTCACTTGGCTTCGTGAGGGTACAATGGAGATGATATCTCTAGGGTTTAGATCCCTAAGGATAGATTCATTCTAAGGTAGTAGGAGGAGGCCTTATATATGGCATCGTTGGTCCTCTTCCCCCAAAACATTTGGCGAGAAGGGTTGCCACATTCCCGCGCTGGAGGCATAGGCTGCCTCTTGTCTTGTTCTCGCCGCCTACCAGTTGTCGGGTGGTGTAGTGGACGGTCGCCGCACTGCCGCTCCATCCTGGATTCTTTACACCAAAGTTGTGCGTCTGGATCTTCCACCTTCCTGCGTCATCTGCTCCTTCTTTTACCCCAGAGGGGAGGGGCGACATCTTTCTTTCCCAAGGTGGTCCAGCCTCACCATGGCACGCCAGTTGGCGGGTCGTCTAGCGCGCGATGCCCCGAACAGTGAAGCCATCCCTCACGAGGGGACCGCCGTTGATGATGGTGGGGGCTCTATGCTCCTTTGGAATCCTCGCGAGGGTCTCACTCCTTGAAGACTCCGCTTGGGTATGCCTTGTAGGTACGGCGTCTCGACGGGACGTGGTACCCCCAGTGCCAATAGTCCGATGATCATAGCCTATGTAGTATAACCAATGTAGGGAATCCCATGTAGAATAGCCAGACTCTTTTTAATTCGGCCTTTTGAGCATTGCCCTCCACCTCTCAAAATAAAAAAAACTCTTCCTACCCATGTTTTTAAGAAACTACTTCATTATGTGGTATTTTATAAATTGAGATGCCAGGAGCGCTACCCCCTCCCCCCCCCAAATCTCCACATATCGATGTTTTTTTTGTAGAAACTACTGCATTATGTAGTAGTTTTTAGTTGAGCTGCAAGGAGCGTCACCTTATTATTTGAAGGGAGATAAACATGGACAAACAAAGGATTTTTAAGGAGACAAACTTGTGAGATAGTAGTACCATTTGTATCAACTGTTTCTTGCATAGTGGCAACAAAGAATAGTTAATAATGTTCATGCTTGTTGCCAATATTGGCAAGCGTTCGGTTAGTTGTTTTTTCCAAAAGTTGTCAACATGTATGTTTCTGAATACATGTAACAGGTTTCCACAAAAAATATATTATACTTTTATTATTTATGTGAATGTTATCAAAACCGTGTCAACTTTGTTTGGATTTGGATGCATAGCAAGAACTTGAATTTTTCAAAACTTTCAGTGAGTTTTGATGTACTGATTTCCTGGTTAGCTTCAAAAGATTTTTGAAATTTTTTAAGAGAAATCTATCATGCTTACTTTCATATGGTTGGTTATAGTACAGTACTTCGAAGACCTCAAAAAATAGAAAATTATATAGACGTCGATACATTTAGCACAAAGGGACCTAAAATTAAGTAAGGAAAAAAAGTCGGGTATCCTTCTCGAGCGAGGACCTGAGCCATACACATCGTCCTACTCTACTTGCTTCAGCAAAAAAGCTCCTCACTTTCGAACCATAGCGCTACGGGTGTGTTTGGTGCTTCCTGTTTGCAGGGTGTAAAATGGAACGAGAATGGAATACTACGGAGTACTAGTAGAAAAACTGGCTAGATCATAACGAAGTGCATCGAATGCGATGGGACGTACTACATATAGTGTAGTATAAACAATCCCTTGTGCACCACTATCTTTTGAATAACCTTCTCTTCGGATGTTTGGGAAGGAAGTGAAAATTTTGAAACCGGGAAAGTTTGAACTGCTAAGTATTACTATTTTTTGCTGCCAAGCCCGAAAATGGTTCCTTCTTATGCACACCAACGCAGCTGAATAAACACGCCAAATAATGACACGAAGCCGCTGACACAAGGCATGTGGACACAGGGGTGCAGCGCCACGTTTTGGACGAGGGAGAGATCAGCTAGCCACGGTGTTGGGATGGTGATGAGGCAGTGAAGTTGAGATAAAACATAATTTGTTTTGCGTGAATATATACTATTATACTAGTAAAGGTGGTGATATTTACTACTACTCCATACTAGTAGTACTACTATTTGACTATACCATGTACCATGTGTTAGGAAGTCATCATAGCTTTGCTCTAATATTGCACCGCATTCAACTCCTCATCTTTGCTGCTCTCTCGAGCTGCCTCTTTTGTGCTCATAGTATCTCTTCTTGCCCTTTGTTTTTTCTATATAAAATACATATTCTTCCTACTTGCTTATAGAAAATACACTCTTGTCACTTGGAAAATTGATTCTTTCCTTTTCCTAATGGTTGGAAACTCCAAGTGACAACATTGTTTACCATGCTAAGATTCACCCATCTACTCCCAAATATGGGAACATAACGGACCGGGGGAGTACATTTTACATCAACAACCTAAAAAAAGGGAAAATTACATTGAGGTCCATACATCTAGCATAAAGCACCATAAAATTAAGCAAGAAAAACAGTCTGGTCGGCTCCTTCTCGAGAAAGAAGCTCATCGAGCCATACTCTTCATACTACCTACTCTTCAATTGTTTTTAAAATATGGCCAAATTTGGCACCATGCAATTTCTTGGATATGGGATGATCATCAATATAAAGTATTATGTACATATGTCCATGACCTTGGTTGGTCGGCATGAAATCCAAGAATGTTCATTCTCATTGACAACTAAGCTTAAATTCATTTATATTTTACCACTAACTTTTAGGTTCAAATTTTACACGGATAGTGGGAGTAATTTTTACATCAAATACCTAAAAAAGGGAAAATTACATGGAGGTCCATACATTTAGCATGAAGCACCCTAAGATTAAGAAAGGAAAACAGTCGAGTTCAGTTCCTTGTTGAGTGAGGAGATGATCGAGCCATACTCTTCGTACTACTTCCTCTTCAATTGTTTTCAAAATATGTCCGAATTTGGCGGCATACAAATTTTTGGATATGGGATCATTATCAACATAAAGTATGATGTTGATATGTTCATGACCTTGGTCGTTCGGCTTGAAATCCAAGAATGTTCATACTCATGGAAAGCTAAGATTAAATTCATTTAAATTTTACCACTAACTTTTAGGTTTGAATTTGAAACGCACGGTGGGAGTACATTTTACATCAAGGAACTAAAAATAGAAAATTACATCAAGGTCCATACATTTAACACAAAGCACCCTAAAATTAAGGAAGGAAAATAGTTGGGTTCGGCTCCTTCTCGAGAGAGAAGCTGATCAAGACATACTCTTCATACTACTTCCTCTTCGATAATTTTCAAAATATGGCCAAATTTGGCGACATGCAAATTCTTCAATACGGGATAATCAACATAAATTATGATTGATGAGGGGTAACGTCGGCAATACCGATGGTTATGGACTTAGGGTTTCATGGAAAAGAGAGTGTTAGGTATTTTGTCAGCTGATCAGACCAACAAGGAAGTCGATGTAGTATGATTATGGAGAAAGCTCGGTTACAAGGTCGCCGATTCACTAGCTTTGATCTACCTCCTGGCGGATTGCTGGAAAACTAATGTGCCCTCTTTGTCGGGTCCTCCCATCCTTTATATGAGAGGCTGGGTCCTGGATCCATAGCCGAAGAGGACTCTATGTTGGTTAATGATTATCCCTTGATCGGTAAGGCAATTCTTTATTCGTCAGGTGCCTCTTGGACTCTATTGGGCCTTTGTGGGTCATAAGTTTTTATGCGTCTAGGGTAACTAATCATAGGGACCCATTAGGTCATATCCATGTGAGTAGCCCCCAAGACTCTATCTGAATTGTAGATTCAGATCGAGTCTCAAAGATCAATTTAGCTGTAAGCTGAAGTTTTGGTGTAAGCAGATATTCTTTGTATGTTTATTCAATCGTTGTAGGGATTTGGTATAACGCGTGTGATGCACCCGACGGATCAGGAATCAATTATTTGTTCTTGGGAAAAACAACGTGAAACTACAAATGCAAGTCCCTAGGCTTGCACTCAGTATTGGCGTAATTCAGTTCGAGCCGTAGAGGTCGTATCGAGTACTGAATGCTAGTGCTATTATATCGGGTACATGACACATCCATCGATATATTTCATCGTATAGTGGATACATATTTAATACTGGTAGAGCGCATTCATGTGCGATTACCAGGCCGCATATGATAGATCCTAGGGTCTTATCTTCATGTCATGGACATGGAATTCAGACATGTTATCGTGGCAGACGCGGTCTGAGAAAACTTATCGACTACCGTGTTTGGCTATTATAATAGCTGAAGTTATCGACTTCATTAGTATTTTTATCGGGTCCTCCAGATGGGAGTAGCCGTATGTGGATACAAGCATGTAATACTCATAGGTTTGCTTCTATTTAACCTTTTTTATTGGGTGCGCGACAGCGCTCCCGATGGGAGTAGCCCCTGAGGCTATAGATGAGTACTTGGATTCGAGTGTAGGAACAACTCTTATGCTCTATTCTTGCTAAAGTTTCGACTTTGTAAGAGGATTCATTTATCAGGTGCGCGACAACGATCCCGATGGGAGTATCCCCCGAGGCTATGTTGTGTTGCTTGCATCGAAGCATAGGCTCAAAGTAGATCCTTTAGCCAAAGAAAATGTTGTGCTGAATTCTATTAGGTGCGCGAAAGCACTCCCGATGGGTGTAGCCCCGAGTCTATGATCGGGTGCGTGCATCAGAGCATAGACTCCAAGCCTTTTATGCGGATGAACTTTTACTTCATATTTTTTGACCAGTCATGACGTCATATATGATGAAGATGGTGTGCCACAGTTTTGCCGATGGGACATGACAATAGTGGGTCACATTGCTCCAGTGTATGCTAACGCGTGGGTGGCAAAGCGGTGTTACTTTTACCGTGTGTCCCCATGTCTATGCGATAATCAAGGCGTCATGCGGTCGCCGC
Source organism: Avena sativa (assembly GCA_916181665.1). Lineage (NCBI taxonomy): Eukaryota > Viridiplantae > Streptophyta > Magnoliopsida > Poales > Poaceae > Avena > Avena sativa. The sequence continues at coordinate 102,240,299 of OV702280.1, forward strand.
CGGAATTACCGTGAAGTTTTAACTGCCCATGATTTTCCCCTTTTTTTGTAGCCACGTGTCACCATCCTCTTTGCTCTGGTGCTTCATCGCGATCAACGGCTCATATTCTCCTCGTATTTCTTTATATTGTGATGGTTAGGATTTTTACTGCCCATATCCCTCTTTCCATCATCTTCTTCCGCTTCTACGCAGCACGTGACGAGGTTTAATCTCGTCAATGCCCATTGTTATGGACTTGGGTTTTGGAGAAGATGGGGATGCTGGAGATCGCGGAATGGTTAGCAAACAAGCAACACGGGGACACGAGGTTTGCCCAGGTTCAGGCCCCCGGAGGGAAAACCCTACTCCTGCTTGTCTACTCTTGATTACGGCGGAACCAAAAGTTACATGGGTGCGGAGATGCAATCTGGCGTGGAGGTGTGTATGTGGTGAGAGAGACCCTCCTCATCATGCCCTCGTAGCCATCATATAGATAGGCAGGTCCTGGGCATAGGTCGAGTCGGTTACAGATTAGGGTTTGTCCCTTTGAAATTTTATCTACTCTAGTCTTGTTCTCCAAGCATCCGAAGGCGTCATGGGCATGGGCCACCCGAAACCTCCGCAAGCTGTGTATCTTGCAGTGGGACTTCTCTTGGGATGGACTAGGTATGCTGATGTTGTGTACCCGTGGGGTATAACCATGTCAGTAGCCCCCGAGTGCTCAGTTGAATCGCAGATTCGGCTGGGGACTCCTCAATCTTTCGGGTGCAGTTTTATGCCTTGTTTATAAGAGAATGGTTTTAGTTTGTAGGGATTGCTGATGCGTGTGCCTGACTCTCCTGACGGATCAGGGCCAGTTAACTATCATAGGTCAAAACATCACGATCTTCTTTAGTTCGAGTCCCTAGACTCGAATCTGGAACGAGTGATGGTGTAATTCGACTCAGGCCGCTAAGGTCTTATAGGAGTCAAATCGCAGTAGTTTTCGAGTGATATACCCAATGCGTCCGTCAAGATTTTCATCGCGTCAGTTGACACGGTATTTTACTGGCAGAGCGTAGTCAGGTGTGTTACCATGCCATCAGATGATATCTCTAGGTCTTATCTTTGTGTCATAGACACAACATCCGAAATGTTATCACCACGGAGGTGTTTCAGGTGGCTAAGGAAAATGTTTCCCACTTAGTGTTTGTTTGGGCAAAGTTTCCAGAAAGTTTTTGCATTTTGATCCGAAAGATCACAGTCGAAGAATTCATTGGGTGCACGACCAGCGCTCCCTATGGGAGTATCCCCCGAGTGTCTGTTCGAGTCATAGACTCGAGCAGAGACTTTAGTTTAGTCATTTTTAGCTTCAGGTCCGAAGGACACAATTTTTCGTATGCTTGAACCAATACTCCCTATGGGAGTAGCCCCCGAGTCCGTAGTGGAGTCATAGACTCGACGTGGGACTCGAAGATAGTGGAGAGTTATGGTTCTTCAATCATTTCTCAGGTGCATGGTCAATGCTCCTGATTGGAGTAGCCCCCGAGTATTTGCTCAAATCGTAGATTCGAGTTAGTACTTTAGTTATCAGTGTAGGGTTCGCAGCATAGAAAACAAAAATTTTCCTACGATGGGAACAACTACGTACCAAGATCTATCTACCAGATACAAAAAACGGGCGGATATATATCCGTAGAGAACATACCCTTGAAGACCGACAAAGCTTAACGAGTCCAAACTCGTGGTTGATGTAGACGATCTCTTGCCGATCTCAAGATCGAGAGGAAGTCCTAGCGCCGCAAAACAGCAGCGCATCCGTGCTCGCACACATGTTCGAGGCACCGAGCAACCTCCGCCTCCTCGCTCCAGCGATGCAGCGGAAGCACAACTCTTTCTTGCCTAAAAGCCACCGGGAACATGTATCTCGCTAGTCCGAGACCATGGGGGATAAATTCTAGAGGGGGAGAGAGATCCTTCACGAGGAGGTGTGATTTGAGAGGAGGAGAGGGGGCCTTTTATAGGGGAGAGGGGGGGGCACCCAAGGGGCATGGCGCCCAGCCATGGGGGCTGCCCCCACCTCTTCCACATTCATGTGGGTGGAGCTCCCACTCAAAATGAAAAGCCTCCACTCCCATTAAAAAGCCTCCACTCAAAAATCCACTCACATGCATTAAATTTCCACCAAATTTAATGCAAGCTCTCATTTAAATAAAACTCTTTTATTCATTTATTCAGAATTTTGTTAATTACTTTAATTAACAAACATTCACATAAAACCCCGTACAACATTTCAATTTCACATGCAGAACCAGTTTCAGCAATTTCAACCGAAACAGTTCCGGTGTCTAGTGAAATAAATTCCAGCGCTTTCCTTTTCTTCTTCTGGCATATCATTTTCTCCGAATGGTGTCGGTATCCCTTAAGTGTGTCACCCTACGGTTCGCGAATAATGCGGACATGATCGAGACCCTTCTCCGATCAATAATCAGTAGCGGGACCTGGAGATCCATACTGACTCCCACACATTCAACGATGACTTCTGTGATCGTGTGAACCTTTTACGCTAGTATCTTAATCCCTTTGTTTCACGATATATTACATGTTCGAGATTCGATCATCAGTATATCCATACCTAGTTTGATCTCGTTACCGACATGCACTCTTTTCTCGTTCCTGTGATATAACATTCTAGTGATCAAATCACTTGCTTGCAAGCTAATCAATGTGATATCACCGAGAGGGCCCAGAGCATATCTATCCGTCATCGGGATGAACAAATTCCACTCTAGATCCATGGGCCTCAACATAACACTTTAGTAGTTCTGAAGCCATCTTTATAATCACCCAGTTACGGTGTGACGTTTGATGTTATCAAGAAACTCTTCCAGTGTTAGTGATTGACATGATCTCATGGTCTAAGGATTAGGATCACTTCGTAAGTTGTTATAGCAATATAAACTCAATGACTTTGATCGTAATGCTATACTTCGGATGAATGTTCATCACATCATTACACTAATGTTGTGACCTCGTTATTAACAACATCCAATGTCCATGATCAAGAAACCTTTGATCATCTTGTTAATCAATGTGCTAGTTTATAAGAGAGGCATAACTAGGAACTTCCTTTTTGTTTATTAAACACACATGTATTAACGTTTTTGTCTTAATACAATTATAGCATGTAAAATAAACATTTATCATAAACAAGGAATACGATAATAACCACTTTATTATTGCCTCTCGGGCATATTCCCTTCAGTCTCCCACTTGCACTAGAGACAATAATCTAGTTTGAAAACTTTGCATTTTGAACACCTATGGCTTTCTGGTGTTCCATATACGCAACTGCAAGTGGTTAACATAATCTACGGATCTGACACTTTCAGGTCCGTGTGTATTTGCATGTCTTTGCGTCTTCACGCATCACTCATTCTCCAAGGAGATGGCATTGTATAAATTTGGTCTTTTGGTGAGACCTTTAGTTCCTTGGGGTTAAAACACGTCGATACTATTGTCATACAATATATCTTTAGTGTTAGCCCGTTGCGAACCACACCTTAGTTTGATAACAAACTACTTGACACAAATTCCCTCCTTTGCTGCTACTATAGCAGTCATATACTTAGCCTTTTGTTGTAGTATTCGTCACAATGTCTTAACTTTGGAACTCTTCCAAATCCATCATGGAATCCCCTTTCCATTACATTGTGCCACCCATAGTTTAAATTGAGATAAACTTAATTTGTATCTTGTGACAAAACTAGTATCAATGTAACTCTTTACAATGAACTATTTGTAATTGTTTGTCACCTCTACACAAATATATTCTTAGTTCTTCTAAAAGATCATAAGAATATCCTTACTATCGTCCAATGATCATTTTATGATTCATTCTGGTATATGCTCATAACACTTAGAGCATAGGACATATCTGAATGTGTACATATCATGGTATGATTGATCAAAACATTCTCGTGATTTCACTCATCAAGTGTCAAAGCACTTGAATCTTGTTTCACTTATCAAGTGTCGATACACTTGAATCTTGATTCAATTCCTTTTCCATGCGACAAGAACCTTTTCTTGTCGTTTCTATATTGAACTCCTTCAATATCTCATATATGTACGTTTGGCACAACCATATTAGCGTCACAGTCTATCCACTATAGACATTCATGCTAAATATTCTGGTTTTGCCTAAGTATTTCATCGAAATGAAATTCTTAACCTTTGTCAATAAAATATACATCATTTCTAATCAAAAAGATGTCCTCCACATAACGTATTAGAAATATGTCTTAGCGCTCCCACTTAATTTCTTGCAAATGCAAGCATCTTCATCGTCTCCTGATGAAAAACTCCTTTTTCATCATGGTGAAGATTCCAAATCCGCGATGCTTACTTCAACCATTGAAGTTTGCATGCCATTTTTAGCATCCTTTGAATTAACAAAACCCTTTGGATCGTGTCATGTACACGTCCTAGGTAACCATTCTATTAGAAGAACTTTGTTTTGTTTATTCATCTACCATAAACCAAATTATATGTAGTGGTTGCTACTTTAATCCGTCCAGACTAAATATCGCTATGAAAGATCAAATCTTGTCATATTCAACTCCTTGAACATTGTCATAAAATACTTTACGACATGTCGACTATTTCATAGATGTGAAACATCCATGTCTGTTTCTTTATAGATCCAAATACGACCGATAGGTTTTTACACCTTTCCGGAGGGTCTTCCAAGTTCAAAACTTGATTTATCGTGTATGTAATTATCACGGATTTTATGGCTTCAATCCATTTGACGAAGTCAGGGCCCATCATCGCTTCTTTGTATGTATTCGGTTCATCATTGTCAAACAATAATGATTTACTCTCAAATCTTAGCATTTGATTGTTTAACCGACCTACTTGGTTCAATAGGAACTTAGATCTCCGTGACCACAACCTTTGAGGCACATAAGCTATGAGCATTATGGCAGCCTTCGGAACGATTTCCGGCGCTGCGCAACTCAACACATATAGCTAAGGTTCGTTAAACTTATCAAAGTTCTATTGTCCTCCCACTTAACTTTTACGAAAAATTCCTTCTTCAAGAAACTTCATATTTCAAGCGACAAACCCTTTTGTCCTCGGTGTTATGGAGGAATAACCAATTGTTATTCAAAATAAACCTACAAAGACATGCTCATCCGACTTCGGTTGTAAACATCTTACTTATGTTTAGCATACCAAAATTTAAGAAATGACAACTTGGGTTTTACCCCAAACCATAACTTCCATGGTGTCATTTCAACGGATCAAGATGGAGCTCTTTTCAGTGTAAAAGCGGAAGTCTCTAAAGCTTAATCTTTTAAAACATAATGGCAGTTTTATGAATAACACCTTTGATCTAACCATGTCAAACAAGGTTTCATTACAAATCTCAAACACTCCATACTCCTATGGTGTTTCGGGGAATGTAAATCTAGGTGTTTTGCTAAACTTTCAACTCAAATAAATCCCTTTATGATAAATCATAATTCATTTATTTTTCTTGTTACACTTGTAACTCAAATAAATCCCTTATGATAAAATCATAAACCATTTATTTTCTTGTCACAATGATTTTCACTTCATCTTGAAAGTCTTTGAACATTTTCAAATATTTCACACTTCTTTCTCATTAAGTGAATATTCACTCAAATTTCCGGAGAAAGTATATGAAGTTGAAACCCATCGCTTACGACTACACATAATGGACTACATACATCGATATGTATAAATTCCAATATTTTAGTCATTCGTTCTTCTTTGGCCTTTGAACGAAGTTTTAATTATCCCGAGATAAGTCTCACAAGCGTCACTTGATCAAATCAAAGACTCCAAAAATCCATGAAAATGGAGATTCTTCATGTTTTCTTTCCAATATAATTTAAACGGCGATGTCACTTCGTAAGTGATCTTCCAATCATTTGTCTTGCGTCATTTTAGCATTAGGTTTTATGGATGTGATTTCTCCAACTAGATTTGTAAATCATCCATCTTATATGGAATATGGTAATTGTTTGAACAACCTTTGTTCTCATAATACCTGATTCAAATAACAATTATTAAAACAAATCTTGAAGTCAAGCTTTGATGTCAACGAGAAATACAAACAACGGTTTGTTTGTTTTCGATGAACATCATCACATATTCTCTTGCTATTTAATTAGGCCATTGTGGTTCATGAATTGCGTTGTTCCGTATGAAATTTCATACCAACCAATTCGGTATCCAATACCCAAGAACCACATTGTTTAAAAAGCAAAGAATACAACCATAACATGTATATCATCCATATACCTAAATTGGATATTTTCAATCTTTTCTTTTCTGCCAAATATATTTTATAGATTCTCTTTCAGCATTTCCTTTTCCTTTTTAAAAGAATCTATCAACATCAAAAGTGGTGCCATATACATGACACATAGTCCAAAGCGTGTATATTCAAATAATATTACCTTTGGACTTGCACTTTGAAGTAGATCACCATCATCAAAATGATCGGTATTCTTTCAAAATCCATTCTTTAGTAATCTTTTAGTGTAGTAAACACTTTACATACATCTTCTATTCACTTCTTATCATGACGACTTTCATGATCAAGCTACTGTAGCTTATAAAGGCGAATCGTGAGTATAACATTACTTTCTAAAACCCTTTTTGGATGATTAGGATGTCTAGCATCTCCAACCTTTGTAAATTCTCATCCAATATGAGAACATATATTATACTCTATCATATTGCAACCAAAACATTATTTCAGATATCATTATATCTGCCACACATGATGGTTTCTGAAACAATTCTTTCAGCTCCTAGATAAACTTGATATTAAAACAATCAAGATTCATGGAGGCAAACATGATACTTAAGATACTAACACTGGAATTGTTACTCTTGATTTAATACCAATTATTAAATCTCACGGAGTAAACAGAGTTTGCTGAAAGTTTGCAATAGGACTTTAAACTTTAGATTGACACTCAACACAATACGATACCAGTTCGTAAAGTATATATCCAGAATTCTATAGTTCTATTATCTCAATTACAACTATGCATAAGGTGGTGAACGAATGCCAATGACTACAACAAATTATGCAAATTCACTTTGATTTAATTTATGATAAATTGAGTTCTACTAATCCAAATTAGAAATGAACTCCCACTCAAAAACGACATCCTCGTGTCTTTTTGGTGATTACATGAACCAAATCCACTACACCAAGTCCGATCATCACGTGAGTCGTTGTAGCTTCAAAGGCGAGCACCCATATGGTCATCATATCAAAACATATGACTCATGCTTAACCTTTCGGTCTGTGTTCCGAGGCCATGTCTGTGCATGCTAGGCTCGCCAAGTAAGAACCTTAGTATTCGCGTGTGTAACTGTCTTACACCCGAGATATGCTCGTGGATTCAAGTACACCCGATCATCACGTGATGCCTTGAAGCGGCGATACATTGTCGGTGCATACTTAAGGAAGAACACATTTTTTATCTTGATATCTAAATGAGGGATCATCTTATTATGCTAATAAAACGCCAAACAAGCAATATAAGATGCTATCAAACATCACATGTTTATTAGTGGAATGATATGGTTCCCGCATATGATCTCTATCATGTGCATCGTGGTATGATCACTATCATACCTTTATATGTAAATCCAAGGTCTATGGAGTTTACACGTTATGTATGTTGTAAGAGTATCATCTCATACTTCTACTTACAACATCACCATATCATAACACTAGCCCAGCAACAATCTAAACTAGACGCCTCTAATTTATCCATTGCAAATTTAATGTGGCTTAGGGCTTTCGAAGATAGAACCGTTCTTACCTACGAACATGAACCACAACGAGGATAACCAAATTATTGACAACTCGTTGCAAATTAGATATTGACTATAGTAGGAGAGACAGACACCCGCTAGCCACTTATGCAAACTAGTTGCATGTCAAGCGTGGAACAGGTCTCATGTGCGAGGACATATAAAGTTTGTCCGGGCCGCTTCATCCCACTATGCCACCAATATCCAAAGTACAACTAAGAAGCAATAAAATGATCATCATCGTCCACATACTCATATGTGTACTACCCGTGCAAAGCATCTATGCATAAACCTGGCTCTGATACCACTGTAGGGTTCGCAACATAGAAAACAAAAAATTTCCTACGATGGGAACAACTACGTACCAAGATCTATCTAAAAGATACAAACAACGGGCGGATGTATATCCGTAGAGAACATACCCTTGAAGACCGACAAAGCTTAAAGAGTCCAAACTCGTGGTTGATGTAGACGATCTCTTGCCGATCTCCAGATCGAGAGGAAGTCCTAGCGCCGCAAAACAGCACCGCATCCGTGCTCGCACACACGTTCGAGGCACCGAGCAACCTCCGCCTCCTCGCTCCAGCGATGCAGTGGAAGCATAACTCTTTCTTGCCTAAAAGCCACCGGGAACATGTATCTCGCTAGTCCGAGACCATGGGGGATAAATTCTAGAGGGGGAGAGAGATCCTTCACGAGGAGGTGTGATTTGAGAGGAGGAGAGGGGGCCTTTTATAGGGGAGAGGGGGGCACCCAAGGGGCATGGAGTCCAGCCATGGGGGCTGCCCCCACCTCTTCCACATTCATGTGGGTGGAGCTCCCACTCAAAATGAAAAGCCTCCACTCCCATTAAAAAGCCTCCACTCAAAAATCCACTCACATGCATTAAATTTCCACCAAATTTAATGCAAGCTCTCATTTAAATAAAGCTCTTTTATTTATTTATTCAGAATTTTTTTAATTACTTTAATTAACAAACATTCACATAAAACCCCTTACAACATTTCAATTTCACATGCAGAACCAGTTTCAGCAATTTCAACTGAAACAGTTCCGGTGTCTAGTGAAATAAATTCCTGCGCTTTCCTTTTCTTCTCCTGGAATATCATTTGCTCTGAATGGTGTCGGTATCCCTTAAGTGTGTCACCCTATGGTTCGCGAATAATGCGGACATGATCAAGACCCTTATCCGATCAATAATCAGTAGCGGGACCTGGAGATCCATACTGACTCCCACACATTCAACGATGGCTTCTGTGATCGTGTGAACCTTTTACGCTAGTATCTTAATCCCTTTGTATCACGATATATTACATGTTCGAGATTCGATCATCGGTATCTCCATACCTAGTTTGATCTCGTTACCGACATGCACTCTTTTCTCGTTCCCGTGATATAACATTCTAGTGATCAAATCACTTGCTTGCAAGCTAATCAATGTGATATCACCGAGAGGGCCCAGAGCATATCTATCCATCATCGGGATGAAAAAATTCCACTCTCGATCCATGGGCCTCAACATAACACTTTAGTAGTTCTGAAGCCATCTTTATAATCACCCAGTTACGGTGTGAGTGTTTGATGTTATCAAGAAACTCTTCCGGTGTTAGTGATTGACATGATCTCATGGTCTAAGGATTAGGATCACTTCGTAAGTTGTTATAGCAAGATAAACTCAATGACTTTGATCGTAATGCTATACTTCGGATGAATGTTCATCACATCATTACACTAATGTTGTGACCTCGTTATTAACAACATCCAATGTCCATGATCAAGAAACCTTTGATCATCTTGTTAATCAACGAGCTAGTTTATAAGAGAGACATAACTAGGAACTTCCTTTTTGTTTATTAAACACACATGTATTAACGTTTCTGTATTAATACAATTATAGCATGTAAAATAAACATTTACCATAAACAAGGAATACGATAATAACCACTTTATTATTGCCTCTCGGGCATATTCCCTTCAATCAGTCGAAGATTTCCAACCATTGTTAGATTGGTTTTTATGATGTCAGTGCTGACGATCGATGACCTCAACCGTCTGCGGCGCCAGAGGTGACGTAACAGGACGAACGTGGGTTCCACTTTTCTGCCTTGAAGTTGGCTAGTCATGCGCGACGTGGCAACAATTACGGCGTCTCCTTGGTTTCCGTGCTTAGTGGACGGCGTGCGGGCGTCGGTTTGCTATTGTGTTGACACGTGGATGGTTGGATCTGTCCCTGGCATTAGGGCTTCTGGATGAACGGTTCCTGTTCGTCATCTTCATCCTTATAACCATGGGGAAAATAGTGATTTGATTTCACCCTTTGACATTTGCTTTCTCCACTGCTTCCATTTTCACGAGCCCTTCCTCGTGCGCACTGGACGTTCTCCGATCCTTTCCTTCTTCCTTCCTGCGCGAACATTGCCGTCGTTGATGCTCTTCCTGGTTAAGTCGAAGAAGGCGTCTGCCAGAGCGGGCTCGAGCACCGCTGGCGGCGGCAAGAAAGGTGCCACCGCCGCTCTCATCACTGATGGCGGGTGGAGGGGCACGGAGACACACAAGGGTGACCTGCGCAAGCTGCGCGATGCGGGTTTAATCCCGCAGGACAAGGAGGACGTCAATATCCCCCGGCAACGAGGCAATTCCCCATCCACCCGCAGGATTTCGGGTGATGTTTGTCGCTTTCATTCTTCGCGGTTTGTCGCTCCATGTCCACGATTTTCTTCGCGGACTCTTGTTTTTCTATGGCATCCAACTCCACCATCTTTCGCCCAATTCTCTTCTTCACATCGCCTGCTTCATTACCTTTTGCGAGTGCTGGCTCAGTATCCAGCCACACTTTGGCCTCTTCCGGAAGCTCTATTCCGTGAAGAGGCAGTCCGGCACCGGCGGGTCTACCCGCTTGGTGGCTGTATCATTTCCATCCAATCTACTGTTCTTTTCTTTTCCTTTTCTATGTCTGAGTCCGTCCAATACTGGCGGAAGAAGTGGTTTTATATCCGCGACTCCACAGTGGACGGGCAAGACTTTGGCCTTGCCCCCTTCGACTCCTCCCAGGAGATCCTGCCGAAGAGATCCTGGAAGAACCATGTCCTGGAGGGCGAGGTGGCAGAGGTAGAGGAGCTCTACCATCGGGTGGAGGCCCTCCAGATGGTTGCAGAGAAGGAGGTGAATGGTGTGTATATCATCTGCACCTTCCTCAAATGTCGGGTGCATCCACTCTAGGCAAGGGCGCATCCGATGTTTCTTTACACTGGCCGGCATGACCCGACGAGGGTTTCATACGAGGAGCTGTCCAGGGGCGACCTTGATAGGGCTCTTCGGCTACCGCTGAAGTTCAAGGCTGAAGAGGACCTCCCAAAGAAATCCTTGACCACCCCCTTCAGTTCTTCGAATCCAGTTCCTCAGGTTTAGAACTGCTTCACACGCGTTACGCTCTTTTTATCGTTGCTTTTGATTGTTTGTACTAATTGCTATCTTTGATGTCTTTGGTGTGCAGGAGCTCAAGGAGGCTGGCATGGTGCCCCCGTTGACCGAAAAGTTTCCGGTTGCGCCAGACAACGAAGTTGTGGACTCTGAGTCTGAGCTTCCGCCGGCGCAGTCGCCAACTCATGAAGCCCCCGAGGCGAGCGAGGGGCGGACCCGAAAGCAAGCACGGAGTCTGAGTAAGTCTTCGGATGCCTCGACTCTGCCAACGCCTAGGGACCCATCCTTTCTTGTGTTCCACGGCGAGGATGACGGTGCTTATTTCGCACCGTTCCCGGCTGTGCCTCTGCAGGCTGTGGTGTCGCAGCCACCGGCTAAGAAGAAGAAGAAGGAGAAGGCGCCACCCATCTTCAATTTGAGTGACATTGACTCATAAGTAGCTTCAGATTTCTTTTACTCTATATCATGCATGTGCAACTGTTATTTTTGTCTTGATCAATATTTTTCCTTGCAGCCACTCCTCAGAGAGTTCTCTTAGTGAGAGCGCTCAGGAGGCTATAGGGGAGTCAAAGCCGATGGCCCCTCCCTCTTAGACGGTGGCCAACCCTAGGGGAGGTGCTCCAAACCCCTCTCCGCAGGAGGCTCGAGTAGTCATTACTCGGAAGACTGCACCTGGACCTTCGGAGTCTCCGTCTGAGCACGTAAGTAACTTGCACCTCTTGGCTTTTTAGGGGGAGCCCCCGAGCCCATTTTCGGGTTGTTAGTTGAGTGTTTTGCTCTTTTCGGGGCGCAGCCCCCGAGCCCATTTTCTGATGCTTTCTTGATTGTTTGCTTCTGCTTCTTTCCACAGCCCTTTGTGCACAGCGCGAACCTTCTCATCCAGCAGCATCTGGCGCTAGAGGCCAGTATGCAGCAGCTTTGAGGTACGGAGTTTGATCATCCGTTGCTTATTTCGGTTGTCTCTTTGCTTCGATTGACCCTTTGTTCTTGACATGTGCAGATGAAAATAATGCAGCCCTTCGTCGGCTGGACGCTCTTGACAAGAGCCTCGGTCGAGCGGAGAAGAGGGCTGCAGATGCTGCTGAGGTGAAGGAGCGGCTGGAGAAGGAGGTGGCTGCTACCGTCGAGGCTCAGGAGCGCCTGCGGAAAGAGTCCGCGGATCACGAGAGGGAGCTTGCTGCTGCCGCTCGTGAAAAGGAGATGGCCGACAGGCTGATGGCTGCGGCCAAGGCTTTCTCTGGTTAGTGTATTTGGTTCGTCCTTCCTTTTTTGGTTTCTCCATATCTTGTTCTTATTCGGGACCTTTTCTTCTTTTCTTTATCTCAGATGCTTCAGGCATCGCGATTAATCGCGGTGTGATGGAGCATGGGAGTGCTCTTGACGATGCCACCGCAGCGGTCGAAGATCGCTGTGGCACTATTGCTGGTTCCTTGGCGAAGGCCAAGGAGGTTCTTCGATGCTTCTATAGGGAGCTCGTCCACAAGAGCACTGCTCTTGAGGATGTCGTCGCTCTGGCGGATACTTTGTCAAAGGATGCCCCTGCGGCCTACAAGCGCAAGTAGAAGGGCATCGGCGCCTCCATGGCCATGGCGTCCGGAGCGGAGATGGATCTTCAGCACGTCACCTCCCAGATGCTAACAGCGCCAGACGGCTTAGAGGTAGCCTTTGCTCTTTTCACCTCCTGCTGTAAGCGCTATGGGCCAAATTTCATTGACCTGTTGGCGGACTATGCTGCGAAGCAGCAGGGGGAGGCCAAGAGCAGGCACTCTGGCTCCGAGGCCAGTCCGGGTGCTGATGCCTAGGATCTAGGGATGTAGTTTAGGATAGTTTTATCTTCTTCCTCTTGTTGTAAGATTTTGCTGATGAACAATTTATACTTGTGCCACGTAGTGGCTTTTAATATATATAAGTTATATTTCGAGATGTCACCAAAGATGTGTGTGATTTTCATACCCTTGTTTGATGTTCTTTAGGGGCCTTCGGGTGAGGGACCCGTTGGTACTTCGACTGCTCCGGATCCACGACCATCGCTGGATGATGCGTCGCAACTTGTTTTCCTTCGCGATCGCGTCCATAGCTTGGAGAAGGAGATCCTTGGCATTCGAGGCCACGCGGACGTGTGGAAGTCGAAGACTGAGCGAGCTACCCCCAGGGAGGAGTATCTGATGGGGGAGTTACGACAGTTGAGTGAGCAACTGCAATGTGAGTTTTCTTTGAGCTGCTGCTTGGTTTCGGATGCACCTTGTTGTCGCATCACCTCATTCTGAGTTTTCTGCAGGTGCCAACCTTGTTCCGAGGGAGGAGAAGGAGCGTGTTGTGGTTCGGATCAACTGCTTGACCCAACAGGACATGGAAGCTGGAGGCTTTTTCTGGATGGACCTTGACCGGGCCACCGTCCATGCGATGGTGCAGGATTGTGTTCATCAGTTGTCGTGGGTGTTGATGCAGGTGAAGACTTCCCTTGCGTCGATTCTGTACGTCATGTTCCCTCTAGACGAGGCACCATCCACCCTTTGGGGTTTGTTGTCGAAATTTCAAGACGTGTCACGTGAGGGAGTTAGTGCGGCACCAGCTGGTGGCAGGGGTGAAAGCTTCCCTTTCGCTTGTTCGTCTGCACCGCCCTGACGTTGATCTTGCGGTCGTGGCGGCTGGGCCGCCTCTTCGACCAGATGGTGGCCTCTAGGACATGCGCCCACATTATACGGCTGTTAGGAAGTATGCCGAAAAGAGCACATATCTTTTTGAGCATCGGGCACATGTGATTCTTCAGAATAGATAGGCCCTGTAAAAAGATAGATGTAAAACTTGTATATATTCGAGTGCGCTTGTTATGCTTTTTTCTGTAAAGTTTACTTGTGCTGGCATGTGGTGCTTTTGCTGTGTGCATGTCCTTTTCGTTAGCCTGATGTGGTCAACTATTCAGGTTACATGTGTTATTCTCAGTCGACGAAGTCGTGAGGTGAGGCGGAGCCCCCGAGCGTGTTATAGCAAAAAGTAATGCAGAGAAAGAGAAATTTCGGCCAAGGAACTTAGCTTTTATTAATAGCATAATCGAAGAGGTTCATTGTTCGGCTGAATAGCCTTGGATGAGTAGCCTTATTGAAAGTAAAGAGGTACTAGGGGTAGAAGCGTAGTAGACTCGCGACGTTCCAGGGGTTGGAGTATTCGACTCCTGACGCGATGTCCATGAGGCGATAGGAGCCACCTGGGATGACTTCTGTGACGATGTAGGGTCCTTCCCAGGGTGACTCGAGCTTTTTCGGCCGCTCTTGCTTGAGTCGTAAGACGAGGTCTCCTTCGACGAAGGACCTTGGGCGCAGCCGTCGGATGTGGTAGTTGCGGAGGCTCTGCTGGTAGACCTCTGAGCGAGCCGCGGTGATGTCGCGTGCCTCGTATAGTGTGTCGAAGGCGTCTTCGAGTGCGGCCATTGATTCGGCTTCACTGTAGGTGACGACCCGTGGGGCCTTGTGGCGTACTTCGGCATGTAGTATGGCTTCGGCTCCGTCCACCATGAAGAAAGGCGTGAACCCAGTTGCGCTATTCGGCATTGTGCATAGGCTCCAGAGGACGGAGGGTAGGTCCTCTTCCAAGGCTCCCGCAAGCCGTTCGAGTGGGCTGAGCAGACATTTCTTGATGCCTTCGCCTATGAGTCTGTTGGCCTTTTCGACCTTCCCGTTAGTTTGCGGGTGCACCACTGAGGTGTATGATATGTTGATTCCAAGGCCCTCGGAGAAGTCCTGAAATTCTTTCGAAATGAAGTTCGAGTCGTTGTCCGTGATGATGCTGTGTGACACACCGAACCTGTAGACTATGGACTCAAAGAACTTGATGGCAGTTTTGCCTCTTTGGTTGGTAACGGGCATGGCCTCGACCCACTTGGTGAACTTGTCGACTGCGACCAGGAGGTAGATGTGGCCTCCTTTCAAAGATTTGGGTAGTTTGCCGATCATGTCGAGGCCCCATTGGGCGAAGGGCTAGGCCAGTGGTATGGGCCTGAGCTCCGACCCAGGTGTGTGTGGTTTGTCCGCGAACCTTTGGCAGCCGTTGCATCTTCAGATGATGTCCTTGGCATCGTTCATGGCCATTGGCTAGTAGAATCCAGCTCGCAGAGCTTTGGCGACGAGGGCGCGTCTGCCTACATGATGACCAATGGTGACACATCTTTGGAGCACACCCGAAATACTGCGCTTGTACAGCTCACCATTGTGGAGGGTGAAAGCTTTGGACCGGCGAGATATGTGTCGGGCATCTGTCGGGTTGTCGGGAAATTCCTTGTTTAGCAGGTTCCGAAGGTATGGCTACGTCCATGTCTCCTCGATCGCCATGACCTGCATCAGGCTGACAAGTTCGACCTTCGTATCGAGCTTTTCGGGTCCTTCTAGTCCTTCGGGTAGCGCAACCCCCGAGTGCTCTGCTTCTTCGGGTGATCCCTTGGGGAATTTCCTTTTGATAGAGGGTATGCAGATTTGTTCGAGGAACACACCTGGCGGCACCCATGCGCATGTGGAGACGATGTTGGCGAGTCTGTCGGCCTCCTCGTTGCTTTCCCTTCCAACGTGCTGAAGCTCGCAGCCGTCAAAATATCCTTCGAGTGAATTGTAAAGCGCGCGATACGCGATCATGTTGGCGGCGTGGGAGTCGCATTCATTCATCGTCTGCTGGGCGACGAGGTTCGAGTCACCGTAGATGATTAGGCACGTAGCGCCGCATATCTTGGCCATCCACATTCCGTGGATGAGGGCTTCGTATTCGGCATCGTTATTGGAGACGCGAAATTTCTTCCGAAGGACATATTTCATCTTGTCGCCCTTGGGGGATGTCACTATGACACCAGCCCCTGCTCCAGCCTCACGCTTGGAGCCATCGAAGTGCATCGTCCATGATTTCGTCATGTCCGGAGTATCCGGCAGCTGAAGTTCCATCCAGTGGACGAGGAAGTCAGGGAGGACCTAAGATTTGATTGCCTTGCGTCGCTCGTTGACAACTATCTAGAGGGGATAGATCGATGCCCCACAGGGCCACGCGTCCCATGGCTTTGGGGTTGTTCAGGATGTTGGACAATGGAGCCTCGTTAACAAACCATTATCTGGTGCTCCTGGAAGTACTGGCTCAGCCGATACGCCATAGGCAAGCTTCTGATAGTAAGGGTACCACTTCTTTGTTGGTGTCAGTACCTCGCTGAGATAGTAGATTGGGAGTTGGACCCTGTGGGTCTTGCCATCTTCGGGTCGCTCAACCACGAGTACGGTGCTGACTACAGCAGCAGAGGTTCTCGCTCCTTCGGCGTGACCAGGACATGCGAGGTGGAGAGTAGCCGCTTGAGTGCCTCGAATGCATTGTCTGCTTCGGGTGTCCACTCAATCTTGTCCACCTTGTGCAGCAGCTGGTAAAAAGGCAGGGCCTGCTCACCCATGCGGCTGATAAATCTTCTTAGCGCCGCGATGTGCCCAGCTAGCTGCTGGACACCTTTGAGGTTCTTCGGCTTCTCCATGGTCAGTATGGCCCATATTTTCTTCGGGTTTGCCTTAATCCCTCGCTGGGAGATGAAGTAACCGAGTAGCTGTCCAGATGGGACGCCGAATGCACACTTTTCTAGATTCAACTTGATCTTGTAATGATCAAGGTTATCGAACGTCTCGCGAAGATCGTCGATCAGCGTCTTGGCTTCCCTGGTCTTGATGACTATGTCGTCGACATAGACTTGTATGTTGCGACCGATCTGGTTCTTCAGACACGCCTGCATGCACCTCGGGTATGTGGCACCTGCGTTCTTCAGCCCGAAAGGCATGGTGTTGTAGCAGAACACTCCGAACGGCGTGATAAACGCCGTTTTCTCTTGATCTTCGACCTTTAGTCGAATATGATTGTATCCTGAGTAGGCGTCAAGGAAGGAGAGTTTCTCGCATCATGCAGTCGAATCGATGATCTGATTGATCCGAGGGAGAGGGAAGTGGTCCTTGGGACAGTGCTTGTTGAGTGACGTAAAGTCCACGCACATCCGCAGGATGTCTGTGTCCTTTTTGGGGACCAGCACAGTGTTGGCCAGCCACTCGCTCTCCTTAATTTCTCGGATGAAGTTCGCATCGAGCAGTCTGTTGACTTCGACTCCAACTGCTTCGACTTGTGGTTCGGAAAGTTGTCGGATTGACTGCTTGACTGGCCTTGCATTAGGGAACACATTGAGTGCATGCTCGGCGAATTCCCTGGGAACTCCTGGCATGTCTGCAGGACACCAGGCGAAGATTTCCCAGCGCTCACGGAGGAATTCAACGAGCGCACTTTCCTATGCGGGGCTGAGGTCATTGGCGATCAGCGTCGTCTTGGAGGCATCAGTTGGGTGGACCTGCACTTTCTTCGTGTTGACCGTGGAGTCAAACGACATATCAGGTGAGTTTTGCCTGGCGACTGGGGGTGCCCCGTTGTCTGCCACCTCTCGGAGCCTCGTGAGCTCCTCTTGCATACCGAACGACTGGGAGATTTTGTTGAAATCTCTATCGCAGTGGTCCGATCGGGTGAAGCTTCCCTGGACCGTGATGACGCCCCTTGGTCCTGGCATCTTGAGCAGTAGGTACGCGTACTTCGGTACTTCCAAGAATCTTGCGAACGCCACGCGCCCGAGGATGGCGTGGTACTGTGATGGCCAATCCACCACTTCGAATTCTAGCCGCTCGCATCGGAAGTTTTCGGGCTTGCCAAAGATGATGTCGAGCCATATCTTTCCAGAGGTAGATGCCTTTCCCTGGGACTATGCCGTGGAACATCGTGTCAGATTGTTCCAGGCTGCACAGTAGGATCCGCATCGCTGCGAGGGTGCTGGCAAACATCAGGTTGATGCCGCTACCGCTGTCATGAAGACGTGGCTCATCTCGAATCCTCCGATCTGCGCCTCGAGTACCAAGGCGGCATGGCCTAGGAAAGGGATCTGGTGGGGGTGATCCGAGCGATCGAATGTGATGCAGGACTCCGAGCCACTGAGGTACTCAGGGATGGCGGGCGGAGCGGTCACAGCGACGCTGACCTATCGGGTGATATTCTTTTGCACCCTATTGGTAGGGCGTCATTTCTGAATCATCAGGGACCCTTTTGGCGGTGGGTATCCACCTGTGCCATTGTTTGGCGCAGGTGCTGCTGGATTCGACGATCCCACGGGTGGTGGTGCATGATCTCCGTGGGCGACCTCACCTGGTGCGGGCCCGAACCCAGGGTTTACGATCTGGCGTCGCATTTGGGTGAAACCCTCGCTGAGTTTCTGGAACTCGCGGCAGTCCTTGAGCATGTGGCTGGCCTTCTTTTTGTCATCCTGCTTGTCGATATAGAAGTGGATGGTGCAGGGACCCGACAATTTGTCATATGCCGAGGGTTCGTCGTCACGGCCGCGATGTTGCCATGTTTGTGTGGGGCGTCCTCCATCGCGGAAGTTGCCTCCGCGGTATCCTCCGCTGTTGCGGTTGTTGTTGTTGCGGCGGTCAGCGTAGCCGTGCGCAACCATGTCGGGTCCGTCATGATCATTGTAGACGCGCGATCTTCGTTTTCTATGGCATTCGCGCCTGTGGCCGTATTCATCGTCATCATCCGAATGTGCTCGGTGGAGGGAATCCTCGCCATCTGCCCACCTGTTGGCGATGTCCATGAGGTGGTCTAGCGTCTTGGTCTTGACGCACCCAAGTTTTTCCTTGAAGTACGGGCGCTTGACGCCATCCTTGAAGGCGTCGATCGTTCTCTCCTCGGAGATGTGTGCCGTGGAGTTTTTGATGTTGGACCAGCATAGGATATACGAGCGAATGGATTCGCTCGTACGTTGAGTGCAGGCCCGTAGTTCCTCGATTGAGGCTGGCCTCTTGCTGGTGCCCTTGAAGTTTCCGATGAAACTGTACGCTAGTTCCTCCCAGCTTCGGATGGAACCTGAGGACAGGCTGCTGAGCCAGATCCGTGCTGCGCCTGTCAGCTTCAGCTGAAGGAATTGCAGGGCGGTGTTCTTGTTAGCACCATGTAGTTTGATGGACGAGAGGTGGTCGCTGAGCCAGGCCTTCGGGTCCTGTGTGTTGTCGAACTTCGGAGTGTCCGAAGGAAGCTTGAAATTTTTCGGCATACGTGTGCACAGAACAGATCTGCTGAAGCATCGTACTCTGCACAGTTCTCTATCGTCATCCTCTTCGGATTCGGTAGATCGTGCTCGTCCTCGTCGGATGATGGTGTGGGGCTACGGTTGAATCTGACCACAGCCTTTTTCTTTGGCTCTGCGGGAGCATCTTCATGGAGCGCAACTCCGACGAGTCTGAGTTCGGCTAGCGCGGACTTGTGCATGGCGCTCTTCAAGTCCCCCACCGGAGGTGGATGGGATGCGAGGTACGTGGTGGCCGCCATGATTGCGGCCTGCTGCGTCTTTGGTATGACGTTGTCGTTGGCACAGACCGCCCTTTCCATGGTGATGAGCCACCAAAGCGATATGGAAATCTGGCATGTCACCAAGTGTATCGCCGATGAGGACGATGAGGGTAACCCACAGAACATTAAGGCTATCCAAGAGTCCTGTGCAGGTTATGCTTTCCGTGTGGCGGAGATGACCAATTACACGATGCCATTCTTTAAATCTGTCGCTGTGCCTCCCTCACCTCAAGAGCCAGAAGACAGCCTCGCTGAAGTAGCTTCTGAGTCCGAGGTCCAGGGTGACGACAATGTCGACTCCATCGCTCCACGCTCTTCATCACCAGCACCTGATTCTGCATCATAAACCTTTATAATGCATTATTCTGCACTTGGGAATGTAATAATGGAAACAATATTTTGTGTGTGCTGGTCTGTAAGAACTGATGCTTGTACTATCGTAGCACTTATGTTTGTATATATTTTATGGGTGTGCTTGAAAATGTCCGAAGCACTATTTTTTATGCTTATACTTGTCATTTTATCTGGTTCTCTGCCTCGTCCCTTTCATGAGCCGGCCAACCTTTAGCACGAAAACTTTGCCGAGAAATAGAGGTTAATTGCTAAACCAGTTTAAAATCGGAAACAAAGCCGGCTTCCAGTACCAACAATTCATTACTTGGAAGATACCCGCGTCTAAGCAATCAGATAAAAAACCAAAGTATAAACAATAAATTGAATTTTTTACCCTAGGGTAACATTTTCTAGATATTCAAAAATCATAACCAGAACGAACATGAGCATAAAGTACTTTCAAGCATTCTAGGATTTCTAAAAACGACATGCTCATTTAGAAATAAGATGGCAAAAAACTTCTCAAAAATAACATATGAGAAAACCAATACTTTATTTCACTTTGAACATGTACATATATGATTACAAGGAAATATAACTAAGAATAGAAGGGACGTAGATCTGCAATATTCCATGGACGGTCTATCTCATCCGAGTCTGTACTATCTCCAGCTCTCTTTCTCTTTCGAGTATCTGGTCTTTCCTTGACTTGTCTCATATCAGTTAAATAATATTACCCATTATGCAGAACCCTGTTGATCATAAAAGGTCCTTCCCAAATCGGGGAAAGTTTGTGCTTTCTTTTGTGCACAAGCCGGAGAACCAAATCGCTCTTCCTGAAAGAACGGTTCTATACTCTCTGACTATGATACTTGCTCAACTTCTGCTGATAGGCTGTAGATCTCTGCTCAGCAACGACGCGAACTTCTTCAATTATATCGAGATCATCTTATCGAGAAACTTCTTTGATATACGCTTTGACTCGTGGAGACTGATGAATTAGATTGCTTGGAAGAATTACCTCTCGACCGTAGACCAAGAAGAAAGGAGTGTATCTGGTTGATCTGTTAGGAGTTGTACGTAAGCTCCAAATCACAGATGGTAATTCTTCCGCCCAAGCCCCCGCGACACAACAAAGTGGTGCCTCGAGACAAGGCCAGAGTCCTTGTAAAATAATACCGTTAGTTCTTTCAACTTGTCTATTAGCTTGTGGATGCGCGACTGATGCAATATCAAGTCTGATCCCTTGTTCTTCGCAGAATTCGACAAGTTCCCCCATGAAAACATTGCTCCCGTTGTTAGTAATTATACTATGTGGATATCCGAATCGGATGATCACGTCCTCGACAAACTTTCTGGTTCTGGCTCCATCACAACTCGTTACAGGTTTAGCCTCAATCCACTTTGTAAATTTATCCACCATCACTAGTAGGTGAGTAAATCCACATTTTGCCGTCCGAAACGGCCCTACCATATCAAGACCCATACCACAAATGGCCATGTAATTGGGATTGTTCGTAGCTGATCAGCCGAAACGTGTGCTTGACAGGCATACTTTTGGCAGCCTTTGCACATTTTGACCAGTTTGTCAGCATCCGCCTTAGCTGTAAGCCAAAAGAATCTGTGTCTAAACTCTTTTGCCAATAAAGATCTGGCTGCATCATGGTTACCACACTCGCCTTCGTGGATTTCTCGTAAACTTTGCACTCTTTCTTCCGAAGAAATACATCGCTGAAAAACCCTAGAAACACTCTGCTTATAAAGGTCACAATTTATTATTGTGTAGGCTTTCGCTCGTCGGACGATCTGCCGTCTCAGGACTTCATCTTCGGGTAAATTTCCATCTATCAGGAAATCCAAATAGGGTTTTGTCTAGCGGGGAATTATAGCAAGAACTGCTATTAAAGGTGAGTCGGGTTTTGTTAGATAGTCCTCATGAACTCCGGTTATGGAGGGGACCTTTAAATGCTCTAAAAAAGCGCCATCCGCTACTTGTTTCCACGCGGAGCCTATCCTTGATAGAGCATCTGCTTACTCATTTTATACTTGAGGGATGTGTTGAACCTCAAAACCCTCGAACGATTTAGATAATTCATCCACGATAGCTTTGTAGGCTTCCATGTGCTTGTTTGCATTTCAAATGTCAAATACTTGATGAGCAACTAAATCCGAGTCTCCGTAACACATGAGTCTTGTTACTCCAATGTTTTTGGTCATGCGTATTCCATGTAACAATGCTTCATACTCGGCGATATTATTTGTCGTCGTGAAGTGTATTTGTAACACATAGAATATCTTATCTCCATCGGGTGATTTGAGCACCACGCCAGCCCCTGAGCCTCCTTGTGCTTTTGATCCATTAAAATGAAGGGTCCAAAATTCTGAGTCTGGAGGACTTGTGTTTTCTGTCGTCTCTGTCCGGTCGACAACGAAATCGGCAAGTATTTGGGACTTGATTGCTGTACCCGGCTTGTACTCAATGTCAAAAGCTGCAAGATCTATTCCCCACTTTACGACACATCATGTGTCATCGTGATTATTGATTATATCTCGAATGGGAGCACTGCTCAACATTGTGATCTTGTGCTATTGAAAGTAGTGGCGTAGCTTTCTGGATGCAAAGAATACTCCATAGGCTAGCTTTTGGTGGTGTGGATACCATTGTTTTGACTCT
This sequence comes from Avena sativa, assembly GCA_916181665.1. NCBI lineage: Eukaryota > Viridiplantae > Streptophyta > Magnoliopsida > Poales > Poaceae > Avena > Avena sativa. Next base: position 102,262,941 of record OV702280.1, read on the forward strand.
ATCAGAACCTCACTCAGGTAATAAGTTGGACGCTGCACCGTATGCTCGTGGCCTTCTTCCTTGCGCTCCACTACTGTTACCACCCTTATGACCTTGTTGGTCGCTGCAATGTAAAGCAACATAGGATCCTGATGTTCTGGCGCTGCGAGAACTAGTGGGTTTGAAAGGAGATCTTTCAAACTTTGTAGGGAAGTATCAGCTTCTTGGGTCCAGACAAAATTTTCATTTTTCTTTAAGAGTTTGTATAAAGGCGCAACTCTTTCTCTGAGCCGACTTACGAACCGACTCACTGATGCGATGAAACCAGTGGTTGCATGTCCTTCAAGCGAGTCGGCCTGGTGATGTTGAGTATAGCCTTGATTTTGTCCCGGTTCACTTCTATGCCTCGCTCAAAGACGATGAAACCTAACAATTTTCCGGCAAAAATTCCAAAGAAACACTTCTTCTGATTTAGCATCATATTGATTTTTTGTAGGCTAGCAAATGTTTCCTCCAAGTTGGAAATTAAAGTTCCCTTCTTTTTGGACATATCTGCTATGTCATCTATATATACATGGACATTGCGTCCGATTTGGTCGTTGAGACAACATTGCATAATACGTTGATATGTTGCTCCTACGTTCTTTAAGCCAAAAGGCGTAGTTTTGTAGCAGAATGTTCCGAAAGGAGTGAAGAAATACGTCTTAATTTGATCCGAGTTTTTCATCGGTATTTGGTGACATCCGGAATATGCATCGAGAAAACAGAGTAATTCTGACCCTGCCATTGAGTCGATAACTTGATCGATTCTTGGCAAGGGGAACGAGTCTTTTGGGAATGCCTTGTTCAAAGCTGTATAATCAACACACATCCTTAAATCAATAGTGTCCTTTTTAGGGACGAATGCAGGATTTGCCACCCAAACTATATGGATGACCTCTATTATGAATCCGGCTAATTCTAGTCGGGCCAATTCCTTGGCTATTGCTTTGCACTTTTCATCACCAAACCGTCGTAAGGACTGTTTGACGGATTTAGCGTCAGGGTACACATTAAGAGAGTGCTTGGCAATTTCCCTAGGTACTCTGGTCATGTTAGAAGGATACCATGCAAAGATATCACTATTAGATTTGAGGAAATCTACGAGCACGCTTTCCTATGCGAGGTCTAAGATTACCCCTATGTTCGTCGTCTTGGGGGGATCATCTTCCTTCAACGATGTTTTCTTTGTGTCTTCGGACACCTTGAATTGTATGCTTGGCTTTAGCACCTCGTTCTTCATGGCGGGCATCTCAGACGGGTCGATGGTCTTCTTAATCTCCTGGTACTCCTGGGCGTGTAGCACGGCTTTGGCAAAGGCAACAGATCCTTCGTCGCACTCTCACGCTTTCCTCGGATTTCCCTGAATGGTGATGACGCCCTTTGGACCTATAACTTTTATTATATTGTTAATGTAGCAGGGACGAGCCATGAACGCCCAGTAAGCCGGACGCCCGAAGATGGCGTGGTAAGCACTTTTGAACGGTACCACCTCAAACGATAGTGGCTCGATCCGGTAATTTTCTCTGGTACTGAATGTCACGTCCAGAGTAATCTCACCCAGAGAATCCACATGTTTCCCTGGTACAATGCCATGGAAAGTTACACTACTGTAACTCAACTGGCTTTCGTGGATCTTCATGCGGTGGAGCATTTCAATTTAGAGGATGTTGATGTTGCTACCATCGTCCATGAGGGTTTTAGAGAACTCATTGCCATCAATAAGAAGATTGACGACCAGAGGATATTTTCCCCGACGATGTGTTTTCCTCGGGTGATTTGAGCGATCAAAGATGATAGTTACATCCGACCAATCCAGAAATTGTGGAACAGCCGGAACCGTGGCATTGAGCTCACGGAGAACCTCCTTCTTGGATTTAGCCGGTTGGGATCCAAGGATGCAGATGTATGTGTCTTTCTAACTCGGAAAAACCTTCTTTCCATCCAACTTGGTCTGTGCGGAATCCACTTCTTCTATGTCGGAATCTTCCTTGGGTTCTTTCCTTTCTTGGAATTTTTCTTTCCTTTTCGTCGCTTGGCTCTGTAGCCAGTGAATTCATATTTTTTGATGTCCTCATTGAAACAACACACAGAATTTGTGTGGGTAGATCCTCTGTTACTATCCAAGTGGTGGACACGTGGATTGTTGGCAATGCCGACCCAGGTATAGGTTCTTCCGGGTTGCTGTTCTCCTCTGCCCTAGATTTGGGAAGTTCTGCGGCCTTGACCTGGCCGCCTCTGCGCCCTCCTCGTCCTCCGGATGTGAACATTGCATTAACAACTGCGTTGTCTGGATCCGGTTTATCTTCCGAGGTGTTCTTGCGCTTTTGAGCTTATTGTTTTGGCTGTTTGGCCGCATTGGGATTGGCCAGAATATTTAGCAGCCCTTCTGAATTGTCATCGGCATCAACATATTTGCTTGCTGTTTCTATCATTTCTCCCAAATCTGTGACGTGGTCACGCTTCAATCTGTGGCGCAAACTTCGACTGGGAGTCCTGCAATCAAAGCTTCAATTGCAGTTTTCTTGTTTACTCCTTCACATGAGTTTTTTGTGTCAATCCAGCGTCCGAGGTAATCCTGGCAAGTTTCTCCATGTCTCTGGGTGCAACGCTGCAAGTCTCCGACTGTGCAGGGCCTCCTGTATGTTCCCTCAAAGTTTGAAAAGAACCACTTTGCATATCATACCAGTTATGAATTGAATTTTCTGGCAGTTTATTGAGCCATGATCGAGCCATCTTCCACAGCATAAGCGGGAGATATCGGACTGCGACCAGGCTGTTTCCTCCTTTGGCGATGCAGCAGGCCTAGAAATAATCCTGGAGCCAGGTATCTGGCCGAGCCGCTCCGTCGTAGGGCTGGATGTGTTTGGCAATACCAAAATCAACAGGAAATTTTGTTTGACGTTTGCGTGGGCCAAAGCATGTGGGTCCCACGTATGCATCTTCTTCCTCATACCACCGTGCCTCTATGTTTGATTCAATGCGGTGGCGAGCGTCGTTTGGCGAGAGAGATCTGCGCCTTGGAGGCTCGCTGCTTCTGCACGGCGGAGTCGGATTTCTGCTTCCAGCCGTAGGTGCCTCTACATGCACTTCGGGCCTTCGCCCCTGCGGCTCCCAATGCTATGGTGGGATACTTCATGGTCACTGCCTGGAGGTGATGGTGGCCCTGGTGGATTGTTTTCAGCTGGGTTACACGGTGGTGGTGGTGGATCCCCATTATGATGACTCGAATGTTGATTTCTTCGGGCTCCGTCCCTACTTGATTCAGGACGATCCGGATCATCTCTTCGTCCAGCGTTACCAGCCGGACGGCTTGTATTGGCATTCTTAGCTGATCCTTCTCTCGCTGGCGGCACACTTCTGAGTCTTCTCTATAGCGGACGTTTTTCCGATGATGGCCCTGATGGGGAACCATTGTCCTGATGGCATCTTCGGACGCAGCCGGCCCTCGAATTCTCTTCTTCTCCCTAGGGATGATAGCGTTGTTCCGTATCCCTGCGGGGTCTTTCATCAGCACTTTGGTCGGTGCCACTGTGGAAAAATTCCGAATTTGAGCCCATCTTGCCACTGAATGACGCGGCCGTTATCTGCTACTTTAATCCTTTGTCTAGCAACGCAACGTACTACCGGGACTGCTCGGGAGACAGATTGTTGGCGAGGATCGCTCGAGCTGCTGCAGCGTTTTCCAACAGCGTGCTGTAGACTCGGATCTTCTCTCCAGTTTTTACCATCGAATAGATCTCTTTGGATATCCGGGTTCTTATTAGAAAGAACCAGACCTCCTCTTGTCTTGTTTGGTAGTCGCTTGAAATCTGATTGACATTTGGCAGGATCACTGTATAACTGTTGTTTAAGCTCGACGATACACGCGGCTTCTTCGAGTAAAAACAAACGGTGTTTTTCTAGTTTCTCAACCCTTTTCTCTAGCACATCCGGACTAAGATTCGAAGCCGTTGGGATTGGAATTGTGAGAGAATCTCCGTAAATTTCTCGTGCACCCTTGGTGATGACATGTCCATCCATGGGAGGGTCGATCGGCGTGGTATTAGTCGGATCTCCATCCTGATTCTCCATCTCGATTTCTTCATCAACTTTTTCTTCATTGGTTTCCTCGACGTCCAGCTCTGCCGGTGTCGGATTATTGTTCTTCGTTTTCTTCTTTGACCGCCCAGTAGCCTTGACGTGCGTACCGGTGGCAAAGACGGCTTTCGGTCCTATAACGGAGGATAAACTTTCGTCAGTACTTTCCATAGTAGTTGGCTTGTGGACCTCGGATGAATCTCCGGTGTCCATGTCATCCTGCGAGGTGTAGCTTTCATCCATGCTATCATATGGACTGGGTGGATTTTCTGGCTCACCTTGCGTTGGTTTGGAGGCGTTCTCTTCTTCGTACTCCTCCATCTCCTTCTCGAAGTCCCTAAGTTCCTATGACATTATTGACTCCTGAGGGGATCCAGGTAATTCGGTGTTTTCTTCGATTGCGTCGAGGACTGAATCGCTACCGGCTCTAGCATCGACATAGTCAGATCTAGAGCTTACGAGGTATACGAAGCAATGCCTCTTCTTCATCCCATGCTTCAATAGTACTTTTTCTGCTACGGAATCGGTAGGTCTGGATCCATAGTGAATATATTCCTCGTCCGTGTATCTGACCTCGACGAGGAGATCAGATCCTGACTTTTCTTCCACCGTTTCTTCAACTACAGGAGTGGGCCAGGTGGGTTCGATTTTTTCCGGGATCTTGTACTCTTCCGCCTTTGCGAACAGAGCAAATACGGATATTTCTTCCGCCATGGTCATCACCTCAAGGGTGGATTCAGCAAAACCAAGATAAATATCGATCTCGCCGCTACACATGATCATGTAGGTTGTCATGGGTTTGCTAGCCATAATCTAGGTCTCGTCGAGAAGGATGAGAGGGACATCACTAGCATAGACCACGCGACCCATTGCAATTGTTTTGCGGATTCCTGCATGCGCAGATTCCGCCTAGAACAAAGCTCCAAAAGTCACCCGCCCCATGGTGGGTGCCAACTATCGTTGGATTATTGACAAGTACGCCATAGGGGGTCCTGAGAGCGTTGAGAAGATGGGGTGTGAGACGTTGGATGTTCCAGGAGCGGTGAACACAACTTTACCCAGGTTCAGATCCGACTGTCGGTGATCGGATCCTACTCCTGCTAGAAACCTAGTAATATGTCAGCGTAAGCCGGATGTTACAACGGATTACAAGAGAGGTTTGCCTATCCGAGTTGTGATTGAGGTTATTACTATGGTTGTGCCCTAAAGGCTCCCATAGGGCTGGTTTACATAGTCATCAGGGCCTAGGGTTACAGGAGAGACCTATCTAGCTATGTTACATAGTCGGTAACTAGATACAGCTTGGACTACAAGTAATACTATAGGCCTAATTTGGTAACTCTTCTGGGCCTTGGCGTAGCCGGAACTAGCTCCTCCTCTTTCTTTGACTGGCCCGCCTGTGAAGCAAAGCTCTAACCAGTTGGTGGGCCACCCTAGTCAGCGAGTCCTGTGGGTATACCCAGAAAGTATATTGCCAACACTAAGTTATTATCTTCACATCTCTACAAACCTTTATGAATATTATGAAGACAATGATTAAATGAAGTTCCATTAATAGAAAAATTCGTCCATGAACACTTCCATAATAATTTCAACATAATCAGCAAATATAGTAGTCATGCACCTTTGGAAGGTGGCAGGGGCATTGCAAATACCAAAATGCATATGAAGATCAACATATAACCCATAAGGGCAAGTGAAGGTTGTCTTTAGTTGATCATCAGAATGGACAACAATTTGAGAAAATCCGAAATAACCGTCTAGATAGCAGAAATGAGAATGCATAGCAAGCCTATCCAAAGTTTGATCTATAAATGGTAAAGGGTAATGATCCTTTCTACTTTCCTTATTAAGTTTTGTATAATCGATGCACATCCTATGACCAATAATGGTTCTCGTTGGTATCAACTCATTGTGTCATGGGAATGGCCACGACAGATGCTGCAATCGGCAGCGAGTAGTAGAATGAGGGGCAAGGGCGACCATCCATCTGCGGTGCGAGATGAGGGGGAAGACACATGGGTTTACCCAAGTTTGCCCCCCAAAGGGTAAAGACCTACTCCTGCTAGATTGTATTGATGAGAGAGTACAAAGGCGAGCTCGACGACTAGGCGGCGAGTCGTAGGGGGTGTATGGTGGAACGTGAGTTCTATGCGTACCCTAGGGAGGTTTATATAGAGTCACCTCGCTAGGTTTTACAGATATACAACCAAGTTGGATAAGGACTCGAAGGGTGTTTGACCTAATCCGACTAGGCCTAGCTACGCTTCTGGGCCTCCAGCTTCCAGTCGCCTGGCTCCTTGTTGAGTCTCGATCCAGTCGTCGTCCTGCAGGCCCACTCGCTGGCAGTATGGGCCAATGGGAAACGTCCAGCTAGGTATACCCCACTTGGCATATCCCCATCAGTAGTCCCCGAGGCCGTCGTCGATTCGTCGCAGGTGTTCTTTGGCAGTCGGAGTATTCGGGTCCAATTTGGACGCCCAGTCGAATCGGCGGTGGAATCCTTCAATGAAAGAGAGAACATGTCATCTTAATCGCAATAACGGCGACCAGTCGAATCGCAGCCATGGCGAATGGGTCGGCGAGAAGTTGTGTCGCGGCTATGGCGAATGAATCGATGAGTAGTTGAATCGCGACTATGGCGAATGGGTCGGCGAGTAGTTGAGTCGCGGCTGCTGGCAAGTAGAATAGATGAATAGATAATATCGGCATAATCACCGCGCGATAATGGCTCCCCGAAAATGGCGGGTAGCAACCGCTATATAAGGAGACTGACGGGCGAGGGGTGATCATTCCCCACATTTCTTCCGATCTCGTGCGTCTCCCAATCTCCCATTCCTCTATAGCGATCCAGAGCCATCTAGAGCAATCCAGAGCGACTCCGTGAGCCCAGACCCTCCAATCGATGGCTCCTCCAACAGATTCATGGGGAAGATCCAAATGCACCAAGACACTGCTAAAATCCTTCGAGGATGCGAGAATCCTCCGCGCTGGGAGATGGCGAATCCCTGTGGCCAGAGAGGTGGTACCGGATCCGCACAATGGGGAGTTCATCTGCTTCACCAGCCACTTGGAGAGGGGGCTCGGCTTCCCCACCTCCATCTTCTTCTGTCTTTTCTGCGTGTACTACGGCATCCAACCATCGGATCTGGGGCCACACAGCATCGAGCAACTCGCCATCTTCATAGCATTTTGCGAATGCTATTTGGGCTGCCGCCCGTACTTCTCCCTGTGGCAAGATCTGTTCCACAGGCGAGTCGGACGCGAAGGGGCAGGCGGCCCGATGCTAGCTATGGGTGGCCTCACCTTCCAGCTGATGTCCAAGGCCTCTTTCCTCAACCTGATGCCTCCGAAAAAGGCGGCGAACGAGGGGAATAAACATTGGTCTACGTGACCGAGTCGACATTGGATGACGAGGTGGCGCTTTCGATGTACTCCGCCGACCGGCCCGAGCCATGTCGTCTTCAAGTCTCCAAGCTCCCGCATGACCAGCGGATGGTGGTCGACAAAATGTTGATGACAATCCGCAACCTGAAGAAGAAGGGCCTCCAAACCATCAACTTGTACAACTGCTGGCTCGGGCGGCGGCTGGTGCATCTGGCCAGTCGCGCCCATTGGATGTACGAGTACACACGCAAGGATGATGCGACCAAGTCCTGCACCACCGAGTTGATCGCGGACGACTACGCCCTCGCGTTGAGCAAGATCACCGACGCGGAATATCTCGACTCGAAGGCTGGGATTCCCCCGTACACCGCGAAGCACAAAGCACCACCGGTGAGTCTACATTCCCCTGTTCATTTCGCAGTCGCAGAATTGCAGTCATGGCTCTTACTGACCGTGTTTCATTTGTGTAGCTATTCCAAGTGGTGGAAGGTTGGCTTCCACCCGCCGACGATGAAGACTCGAGCGAGTCCATTGAGGACGAGAGCGAGTCATCCTCTGACAAGGGAAACATCGGAGGTGACGATGATGACGGTGAAGATGACAACAAGGCCATGGAGGTCGCCGCACATGTGGTCCGGAAGACCCGCGGGCAATGACAGCGAGAGCTCGAGGCTAGCAAGAGCCTCGAGGCTCAAGACTGGGGCGAAGGCGAGGGCCTCGAACAAACTTCTCGGCGCGCGGCCATGCCGTCGAAGAAGAAGTTGCCGTAGAAGAAGAAGGGCCCGGCCAAGGCGGTGTCGCCGCCTCGGTCTGCGAGTAGCTCTGAAGAGACCAGCACAGCCAACAAGGCCGGGGCCAGTGTGTCGGCGCAGGCGTCTGCGGCAGCGATGGTGGAAGATGAAGTGCCATTGGCGTCACTGCCACCACCCTTATCCGCAGTCACCAGGATTGGGGCTGCCCCACCCGCGGGAGCATCGCCGCCACGGGAGGCACCCGTGTCGACCGCCGGGGAGCTTCCTGCCACGACTTCATCCTCGAAGAAGGCGTCCATGTCATGGGCGCCGAGCTTGTTTGAGACGGGCCTCGGCCGAAAGCTGGGGACAGAGTTGGAGAAATCGGCGAGTATCCGCACCGGTCTAAGCTTCATCCCAGTCGCTAAGTAAGTATTTTTGGTGTACTCCTTTGGATGACTGGCTTGAACTTGTCTTGCGAGCTTGCTGATAATGACATTTTGCAGGACTGGTGTCAAGAAAAGCAGCCACCCCTCGGTGGCTAAGGTTCTAGTAGACACCGCTGGGGCAGAGGGCGACCCCTCGAAGAAGAGCAAGGGCGACGAGGTCGAGGCACCTACAGAAGGCACAAAGAGAGTGAAGGGCGACGAGGTCATCACGATCTTGGACGAGCCAGTCGACGGCCCCAGCGAGGCTCCAACTGGAGTGGATGCGGCCGTGAAGGCCGTAACGGACGCAGGGTCACAACAAGCGGAAGCTGCGGCATTCGTCGGGGAGACGGCCCCGTCGACGAGCACTGCAGGAGCAGCAGTGGCGACCTTCCCTCGCTTTGTGGTGAGGGCCTCCATTGCGAGCGCGTCGGCGCAGTCGGCCCAAGTACCTAAGGCTTTGGGCTCGGAAGTTGTGCAGCATCGTGGGCGCACACCTCTCGTGCTCCCGTCGGTGGACGCGATCGAGTTGCACAGTATGCTGGTGCGGCCATCCAGTTATGTCCAGTCCCCGAGGATCTGGTCGCTGAGTTTCAGCGGGTATATTCTTACTTCTCTTTTTTTGTTTCAATATCCAGTCCCTGAGCGACTAGTCGCTGAATTTCAGCGGCTAGGTGCCTAGGAACTTCTTCGTTGTCCAATCCCCGAGTGGCTAGTCACTGAATTTCAGCGGCTAGGCACTTAGGAAATTCTTCGTTGCCCAGTCCCTGTGTGGCTAGTCGCTGAATTTCAGTGGCTAGGTACTTAGGAATTTTTGTAAACTTTTGCTGATGTTTGCCGTATCTGTGCAGGGTCTCCAACGCAAGTCGTCGGAGCGGCTGGCCGCCAAGGATCGGCTGGAGAGGGAATTCCACTCCGTGCGGGAGTTGAACGAACAACTTCAAGCGGCTGCTGGTAAGAACTTGAGATGCCCTTCTCCATGGGCGTTTTTTCTGATTTCGTACCCATGCTTGTGTTTGTGCAGAAGGTCATGCGGCCACAGTGGAGAAGGCTCGCGAGGGTTTGGTCCCTGTGAGTGACTTGACGGCTGCCCAGTCGTCATTGTGTGCCGTGGAGAAGCGGGTGGCCGAGATGGAGCGAGAGCTCAAAGCCGCGAAGGCGGAGGTGACCTTGGCAGATGAGAGAGCAAAGCGGTCGTCACTGCTACTGCCGAGGAGCGGAAGGTGTCGGATGCTGTGGCATCCCGCAAAACCACTACTAGAAAATCGCGTTGTTTTTGTGCATTGCATCATCATGACCGCATGCTCATGTCATCATGCCACATTGCATTTGAGCATCGTCATGTCATCTTGCCTTTTGTTTGCATAAAACTATTTTCGAAAAGCCTGGTTTTGTTTTCTAAACGCCCCGTCTTTAATTCAAAACCAAAACCCGGGTCTCCGGAACATTTTGTTTCGTCTACCAACGGTTTGCAAAAGCCCTGTTTTAAATAAATAAAATAATTAATTATTTTTTAGGGGCAGCCGAACCGGGCCGACCCGACCCAGTCGGCCACCCCAGTACAAAACCAGCCCCCCCCTAAACCCTTTTCCTACCCAGTCCTATTCTACCCACCCTTCAGCCACCTCACCCCCTCCAATCCCTCGGCGACACCTCACCACTCCCTTCCCCCTATCCTATCCCAGCCCTCCACCTCACCTCAGACCCTCTCTCTCTCACCCACCCTTCTGGCCACAAACACACCCAGCACACCACGCACGCACGCCTGCAGCACACACCCACCCCACGCGAGCCGGCCCCACCCTAGGCCGCACCTACCCCTGTCCCGCTCGGCCCACCCGCGGGTCCCGCCACTCCCCACCTACCCTCCCTCACCCCGCTCCCCCTCGACCCGCACCCATCTTCCTCGCGATCTCTCCCTCTCGCTCGCCCCCGTCGCCGGCCCGACCTCACGCGGCCCTCCCCGCCGCTGGCCTTCGGCCGCCCGCGCGTCGCTCTGGCCGTGCCGCTCGGCTCCACCCTCTTCCGCGGCCGCCTCCTCCTCGCCAAGCTCTGCCCCGATACGACGTCCGCCGGCCCCGCCAGCAGACCCGCCGCCTGGGGCTCCCTCCTCCTCCGCCCCTGTCGTCCAGCCACTGCCCCTGGTCTCTCTTCTCGCGTCGGCCCCGTCGGCCTCCACCCTCTCCCGCGGCTCTGTCCCCTGCGCCTCTTCGAGCTTCGCCGCCGGCCGCCGCTGGACCTCCCAGTCGCCCTCCCCGTCACGCTCGCCCGTGCTCCTCTGCCGGCCACCAACGTTGACCTCTCCGGCGAGCGCCCCCTTTTTCCCGGCCTCCCTCCTCTCCGGCAGAACCACCACCAGGAGGCCGCCGTTCGCTTCGACCGCGTCCTCTCTCTCCTGGCCCCGCCGCCTCCCTCAAGCTCCAGCGCCCCCAGGCCCTCCGCTCCCCGTCGGCCTCTCCCGCGGCCGCCCTCCGCTCCCCGTCGGCCCCGCCCTCCATTGGCAGGCCCGAGCGCCCTCCTCCCTGCGACCACCTCGCTCGAGTCTCCATCGCCATCTCCGCCCTCCTCGCTAGACCTCGTCCCCGCGCCCGCCGACCTCCGGCCGCAGCCGTGCTTGCTTCTCCGCCGCCACACCGTACCCCGCGTCAGGCCGGCGACCTCGTCTTGGTGCCTTGCTGCACGCGCGCCAGCAGCCACTTCGTGGACGCCAACATCCTGTTCAGGGTCTGCATGTGCATCTGCTGGCACGACTACACGTTTTGCCACATGCCACTCTTGCCCATGTCCTGGTTGTGCTTGCATCCGTGTGGTGATCGAGTACCACTCGTTGTCCACCAAGATCTCCGGTGCCACTCGTACCACAGACAAGGATGTATCCAAGCTCGCCATCGGAAAATGAAGTCGGGACCCCAAGTTCGTCAACTTGGAACCAAAGCCCGTTGGCCCCGAAGGACGCTTCCCCTCAAGATCTTCTTCCCGAGACCAAGATCGCCTTCCTGGGCCTCCTGGATCGCCAAGACCATCTTCATGGACACCGAAGACCGAACCCCGGCGCGTCAAGCTCTCCTTCCCGGATGCCAGGGTCATCGACATGGATACGCCGAGTACTTCCTCGAGGACGCCAAGCACTTCACCCTAGGTGCCAAGACCGACTCGATACACGGACCCGACAAGATCTTCGCGACGGCAAGATCGACCGCTTGGACCCAAGTTCTCCGTCACGACACAACAAGTTCTCCTCTTGTATCCGAACCTCGCCGTCCCCGTCGAACCCTGAGACCGAACCCCGAACCCCCGGAACCCAAGATCTCCCGAGCCCAGTTGTGTGACCCCTTTTCCTGAGACCCTTATTTTGTAAATAACATACAACTTGTTGCATAATTAAATCATTCATCTCGCATGCATATTTGTGTGGTTTGGGGGCATTATGTCGAGTCACCTCATAATTAAATATGGGGCCCATATGCGGACAAATCTAGTCTCATATTGGTTCCATTTAAATTTGTGCATCGAACCGGTACTATATTTTGCCATGTTAAGACAATATTTAAATTGCGGGGTATCTAACTAACTTGAACCGTTTAATTAATTGTCGGGACCCCCGGTTCCACTTAATATTGCCTAATTGCACCGCACCTTTGCCATGTCATACATCATACATGCATCATGCCGATCTTCTGCGGTAATATTAAATAGTGCATCCGGTGTTTGTGCTAGTGTTTTGCTTCTTCACGGACTAGGCCGATGAGTTGATGCGAGTGTCGACCCGATCTTCGGCTGAATCTTCGGCAATGTTTTCAGGCGAGCATCTCCCCCTTTCTACCTATCTTACTTTTATAGCATTTATTCCCTCCTGTTGATCTATTGCTATCTGTGTTGCGATGCTCTAGTTTTCGTACCCGTGATATCCCTTGCAGCCTTATATTGCCTTGGACACATCCTATTACCGGTTGTTTGGTAGATAGTTGGACTTGCGCGTCGTAGTCGCTTGCTCAAGTGCTGTTGCGTGTCGTCCAGTACCACAGTTGTTGGAGTATTGCCGCATGTTTAGTGTTGGAGATGATCATGGCTTTAATTATCGTTTACTTCAATTACTGTTTAATAACTAAAATTAAAGTAGGTAAATGCAGAGGCACAGGTGGGCAATAGATGTTATTTGGTTGTTAACCGTCCACTTGTGTCCCGTAGGACCCCAAGTTCTGGACACCTGTTCCGAGATCGAGCGCGCTAACCACATGTGGGATGTATGGGCACCCCATCGATTTAGTACCTGATTTCAAAGTACTGTACTGGGGGCCACAATTAGTTTGGGGCTTTATTATGATCCTGTACTTATGCCATGCTTTACTGCTTTATTTAAATTGTGCGAGGAGCACCTGTACTGTTTAGGACCGGGACACGATTTCGCGGTATCGACAAGCCCGAGTTTTCGGGTTCCCAGTCGTTTACAGCCGTCCACCCAAACCCTGAGTCCGTCTCGGAGACCGGCCGACTTCGTTGCGGGTGTACTTAGTGGGGTGGCCCCCCGTGCTTGCTTTGGGTCTGGGAAACGTCATGACTTAGGCCCCGCCGACATACCGATGGGTGTATGTTAACTGATCTGGCAAAAAGGGTCGAAGTGCGTGTGGATACTTTGGTGCACCCCTACAGGGTTTAATCTTTTCGAGAAGCCGTGTCCGCGGTTATGGACGACTTGGAGCACAGTTCTCGATCATAGACAACTATAACTAAAGTTTACTGTTATAAATTGACTTGTATCCGATATGACTAGTAATCAGCTTCACTGCAACGGAATGGCTAAATAAAAGTACCAACAACTGCTGGGTTTTGGGGTTATCTCATGCTATTTGTATCTGACTAGTAAGTGTCGCAACTACATCGGAATGGTTAACTAAAACTGCCCACTGCTTATTATATCAGGATGACTATCTTTACCTGACTAGTAATTACTGCAACGATAACTGAATAAATAAAACTGCCAACTGTGTGAGTTCCTCGGTTGACTTCCTCGTTTGGTCTCGAGGGGGAAATACCAGGATGGGTATGTTTGGTGGTAGTATCAGGTTGGTTCCGAATATGTCTTTCTTACCCCTCGCTGATAGCCTCCAGTGATATCGAGTCTCTATAGGTTGTTCTAGTGCATGCTGCGCTGCCGCTTCAGTCCACCATACCTATGTAGGCGAGGACCGCCGAATTCTAGTCTCGCCGTGTACTGGCCTCAGTACTGACCGCTCTCTCTTTTTCCTTTGCCCTTTGTCGGCACCCCTTTTGTTTAAGCAGGTTTTGAGATCGACGTCGTTAGCAGGGTCACCCTTCCGGCTTGGCCTGGGCAAGGTTATGGACGCCATTGGTTATTCTTCAGGGCTCTTAGCCCCATTTGCATCTTGTCCGTAGTCGGACGCTGAATCATTTTCAAGGTGATTTGGATCTTTGTACTGTATATCTGTAATCTTGACTCTTTGAGTTGCTGTTGTATATATATGTTCTGTGGGTTCCATCGAGGACTATTGTGTAATGATATTACTTCGTTTTCCACCCGCACGCAAGTGCCTGGTGGGCACCTTTGAATCGTTTCTATGCGGGTTTGGCGGGAAGCGCTAAAACTTGCATAGGGCCGATTCTGAGGGTGTTACAGAGTGGTATCAGAGCTCAGCAGTTGCGATACCCCACAAGTCCAGCCTGTAGGATAACCTAGCTAACGGCCGAAGTAGAGTGTCAAAACTATTTTTGCAAAATCGGTTGGATAGTTCTGATTAGGTCTGGTTTTACTTATTACCCCTCTAATGCTCTCCTCTCACCTCTGCGTGTTTTGGATCCGCTCTCTTCTCTCTCTTCGAGTCCAGGGTTTCTCGTGGTTGGGTTTTCGTCGTACCTTCAGGGTTTCGCTTCCTCTTTGGGTAACGATGCTTCTACATCTGGTCGTCATGCTACCCGAGGAATCCTTCGTCTGGTGGACTTCTCTTTGCTCCTCCTCGTGCCTTACGGTGTTTTTCCGACGCGACGACATCATCTACGCCAGATCCGATGCAGAATCTGCATCACCCCTTTGTTTCCGAACCTCGCTTGTCGAGATCTACAATCTGAATTCTGAGAGTTGGTTGCATAATTCCCCTATTCTTGTGCAGAGTAATGCTTTGGGTGCGCGATGGACTGATCACCATCCGACTACTCTTATCATTCGCTCTTGCACCTTGAATGGTGAATCATTGCAGTTATACTCCTTCCATGGAAGTTAGAGGTGGACTTACCTTTAACTCCTCCATTGTTTGTCCGGAGTGCTCCCTCGACGAACATGAGAAAAGACCTCTTGTTGGTGGTGTCGCCAATTTCAAGATGAAGAAAGAACCCTTGTTAGTGGTGTCGCGAGGATCTACATGAAGCGAGCAGATTCAGACCGTCGGCCTTCTTCCCCGTATCGTGGGGCGGATCTCGAGGGCGAGATCCATTGTTAGTGGTGTCGAATTGTGGCATCCCGCAAAACCACTACTAGAAAATCGCGTTGTTTTTGTGCATTGCATCATCATGACCGCATGCTCATGTCATCATGCCACATTGCATTTGAGCATCGTCATGTCATCTTGCCTTTTGTTTGCATAAAACTATTTTCGAAAAGCCTGGTTTTGTTTTCTAAACGCCCCGTCTTTAATTCAAAACCAAAACCCGGGTCTCCGGAACATTTTGTTTCGTCTACCAACGGTTTGCAAAAGCCCTGTTTTAAATAAATAAAATAATTAAATTTTTTTAGGGGCAGCCGAACCGGGCCGACCCGACCCAGTCGGCCACCCCAGTACAAAACCAGCCCCCCCTAAACCCTTTTCCTACCCAGTCCTATTCTACCCACCCTTCAGCCACCTCACCCCCTCCAATCCCTCGGCGACACCTCACCACTCCCTTCCCCTATCCTATCCCAGCCCACCACCTCACCTCAGACCCTCTCTCTCTCACCCACCCTTCTAGCCACAAACACACCCAGCACACCACGCATGCACGCCTGCAGCACACACCCACCCCACGCGAGCCGGCCCCACCCCAGGGCGCACCTGCCCCTGTCCCGCTCGGCCCACCCGCGGGTCCCGCCACTCCCTACCTACCCTCCCTCACCCCGCTCCCCCTCGACCGGCACCCATCTTCCTCGCGATCTCTCCCTCTCGCTCGCCCCCGTCGCCGGCCCGACCTCACGCGGCCCTCCCCGCCGCTGGCCTTCGGCCGCCCGCGCGTCGCTCTGGCCGTGCCGCTCGGCTCCACCCTCTTCCGCGGCCGCCTCCTCCTCGCCAAGCTCTGCCCCGAGACGACGTCCGCCGGCCCCGCCAGCAGACCTGCCGCCTGGGGCTCCCTCCTCCTCCGCCCCTGTCGTCCGGCCACCGCCCTTGGTCTCTCTTCTCGCGTCGGCCCCGTCGGCCTCCACCCTCTCCCGCGGCCCCGTCCCCTGCGCCTCTTCTAGCTTCGCCGCCGGCCGCCGCTGGACCTCCCAGTCTCCCTCCCCGTCACGCTCGCCCGTGCTCCTCTGCCGGCCACCGTCGTCGACCTCTCCGGCGAGCGCCCCCTTTTTCCCGGCCTTCCTCCTCTCCGGCAGAACCACCACCAGGAGGCCGCCGTTCGCTCCGACCGCGTCCTCTCTCTCCTGGCCCCGCCGCCTCCCTCAAGCTCCGGAGCCCCCAGGCCCTCCGCTCCTCGTCGGCCTCGCCCGCGGCCGCCCTCCGCTCCCCGTCGGCCCCGCCCTCCATCGGCAGGCCCGAGCGCCCTCCTCCCTGCGACCGCCTCGCTCGAGTCGCCATCGCCATCTCCGCCCTCCTCGCTGGACCTCGTCCCCGCGCCCGCCGACCTCCGGCCGCAGCCGCGCTTGCTTCTCCGCCGCCGCACCGTACCCCGCGTCAGGCCGGCGACCTTGTCTTGGTGCCTTGCTGCACGCGCGCCAGCAGCCACTTCGTGGACGCCAACATCCTGTTCAGGGTCTGCATGTGCATCTGCTGGCATGACTACACGTTTTGCCACATGCCACTCTTGCTCATGTCCTGGTTGTGCTTGCATCCGTGTGGTGATCGAGTACCACTCGTTGTCCACCAAGATCTCCGGTGCCACTCGCACCACAGACAAGGATGTATCCAAGCTCGCCATCGGAAAATGAAGTCGGGACCCCAAGTTCGTCAACTTGGAACCAAAGCCCGTTGGCCCCGAAGGACGCTTCCCCTCAAGATCTTCTTCCCGAGACCAAGATCGCCTTCCTGGGCCTCCTGGATCGCCAAGACCTCCTTCATGGACACCGAAGACCGAACCCCGGCGCGTCAAGCTCTCCTTCCCGGACGCCAGGGTCATCGACATGGATACGCCGAGTACTTCCTCGAGGACGCCGAGCACTTCACCCTAGGTGCCAAGACCGACTCGATACACGGACCCGACAAGATCTTCGCGACGGCAAGATCGACCGCTTGGACCCAAGTTCTCCGTCACGACACAACAAGTTCTCCTCTTGTATCCGAACCTCGCCGTCCCCGTCGAACCCTGAGACCGAACCCCGAACCCCCGGAACCCAAGATCTCCCGAGCCCAGTTGTGTGACCCCTTTTCCTGAGACCCTTATTTTGTAAATAACATACAACTTGTTGCATAATTAAATCATTCATCTCGCATGCATATTTGTGTGGTTTGGGGGCATTATGTCGAGTCACCTCATAATTAAATATGGGGCCCATATGCGGACAAATCTAGTCTCATATTGGTTCCATTTAAATTTGTGCATCGAACCGGTACTATATTTTGCCATGTTAAGACAATATTTAAATTGCGGGGTATCTAACTAACTTGAACCGTTTAATTAATTGTCGGGACCCCCGGTTCCGCTTAATATTGCCTAATTGCACCGCACCTTTGCCATGTCATACATCATACATGCATCATGCCGATCTTCTACCGTAATATTAAATAGTGCATCCGGTGTTTGTGCTAGTGTTTTGCTTCTTCACGGACTAGGCTGATGAGTTGATGCGAGTGTCGACCCGATCTTCGGCTGAATCTTCGGCAATGTTTTCAGGCGAGCATCTCCCCCTTTCTACCTATCTTACTTTATAGCATGTATTCCCTCCTGTTGATCTATTGCTATCTATGTTGCGATGCTCTAGTTTTCGTACCCGTGATATCCCTTGCAGCCTTATATTGCCTTGGACACATCCTATTACCGGTTGTTTGGTAGATAGTTGGACTTGCGCGTCGTAGTCGCTTGCTCAAGTGCTGTTGCGTGTCGTCCAGTACCACAGTTGTTGGAGTATTGCCGCATGTTTAGTGTTGGAGATGATCATGGCTTTAATTATCGTTTACTTCAATTACTATTTAATAACTAAAATTGAAGTAGGTAAATGCAGAGGCACAGGTGGGCAATAGATGTTATTTGGTTGTTAACCGTCCACTTGTGTCCCGTAGGACCCCGAGTTCTTGACACCTGTTCCGAGATCGAGCGCGCTAACCACATGTGGGATGTATGGGCACCCCATCGATTTAGTACCTGATTTCAAAGTACTGTACTGGGGGCCACAATTAGTTTGGGGCTTTATTACGATCCTGTACTTATGCCATGATTTACTGCTTTATTTAAATTGTGCGAGGAGCACCTGTACTGTTTAGGATCGGGACACGATTTTGCGGTATCGACAAGCCCGAGTTTTCGGGTTCCCAGTCGTTTACAGCCGTCCACCCAAACCCTGAGTCCGTCTCGGAGACCGGCCGACTTCGTTGCGGGTGTACTTAGTGGGGTGGCCCCCGTGCTTGCTTTGGGTCTGGGAAACGTCATGACTTAGGCCCCGCCGACATACCGATGGGTGTATGTTAACTGATCTGGCAAAAAGGGTCGAAGTGCGTGTGGATACTTTGGTGCACCCCTGCAGGGTTTAATCTTTTCGAGAAGCCGTGTCCGCGGTTATGGACGACTTGGAGCACAGTTCTCGATCATAGACAACTATAACTAAAGTTTACTGTTATAAATTGACTTGTATCCGATATGACTAGTAATCAGCTTCACTGCAACGGAATGGCTAAATAAAAGTACCAACAACTGCTGGGTTTTGGGGTTATCTCATGCTATTTGTATCTGACTAGTAAGTGTCGCAACTACAACGGAATGGCTAACTAAAACTGCCCACTGCTTATTATATCAGGATGACTATCTTTACCTGACTAGTAATTACTGCAACGATAACTGAATAAATAAAACTGCCAACTGTGTGAGTTCCTCGGTTGACTTCCTCGTTTGGTCTCGAGGGGGAAATACCAGGATGGGTATGTTTGGTGGTACTATCAGGTTGGTTCCGAATAGGTCTTTCTTACCCCTCGCTGATAGCCGCCAGTGATATCGAGTCTCTATAGGTTGTTCTAGTGCATGCTGCGCTGCCGCTTCAGTCCACCATACCTATGTAGACGAGGACCGCCGAATTCTAGTCTCGCCGTGTACTGGCCTCAGTACTGACCGCTCTCTCTTTTTCCTTTGCCCTTTGTCGGCACCCCTTTTGTTTAAGCAGGTTTTGAGATCGACGTCGTTAGCAGGGTCACCCTTCCGGCTTGGCCTGGGCAGGGTTATGGACGCCATTAGTTATTCTTCAGGGCTCTTAGCCCCATTTGCATCTTGTCCGTAGTCGGACGCTGAATCATTTTCAAGGTGATTTGGATCTTTGTACTGTATATCTGTAATCTTGACTCTTTGAGTTGCTGTTGTATATATATGTTCTGTGGGTTCCATCGAGGACTATTGTGTAATGATATTACTTCGTTTTCCACCCGCACGCAAGTGCCTGGTGGGCACCTTTGAATCGTTTCTATGCGGGTTTGGCGGGAAGCGCTGAAACTTGCATAGGGCCGATTCTGAGGGTGTTACAGATGCACTCGTCGCCGGGCTACAGACTGACTTCTAGAGTCTCCAGGACTTTGTTACGGGGATCTGCCGTCCGTTGATCGGTGATCTCTGTTGAATTTCGTGTGTTTGGTCTGGCGAGTCCCCGAGCGCACGGGTGGCCTTTGCGTTTTTTGTGCCCTTCTGATTGTGAACTTCTTGTGCTTTGTAGGGAAGATTCTGGACTACGAGGGCGAAGCGCAATCGTATGATGCGCGATAGTGTGTCACCATGTTGGTGGACTTTGCCGCTCTGTCAGCGACCTGCATTCGCGTGTACCTTCAGGAGATTTCGCCGACGGAGGTGATCCCCAGCGATCTCACTGAGGTCTGGCGCTACCTGGAGAAGGCTCCGGCGGTTGTGGAGTTCATATCACGGTCGGCTTTCCGCCGTGGGGCTTCGACTGCGCTGAGCCTTGGGCTCGCGCACTTTCCCAATGATTTCGACTTCGACGACGTGACCAGCGGGTACCCTTCATCGACGGGCGAGGTCGAGATCTCTAATTTCTTAAAGCTGACCAACCGGGCTGCAGTCTACTCCGATCGGGTGTTGGCGATGGGTGATCTTCTTCCGTATCAGGAGACGATCGTTGCCCCGAACGACCCCGAGCCGGCGAACCGCGACTTCAAGGTGGAGCAACCGTTTCGGGCGGTGATGGCGGGTGCTTTGACGACGTAACCATCAAACCCGTGGGTTCCTTTCATCCGTGTTCATGGTGGTGGTGGCGCATCGTCGTCCAAACCTGCGGAGTAGACCAATGTGCTGATCGGCGTTAGTTGTAAAAAAATTTTGCCTGCCCTTGTAAGCGAACAAGATTTTGTTGCCATAAGGAATGCGTGGATGCTTTTGTCAGTGTGCATTTGATTATGAATTGTTGGGTTGTGCGAGTCCCCGAGCGCGTCCGCCGTTTTGTGGGGTTTACCTTGTTTCTTTGTGTGTACACTTGTTATTATACTGTTAGTTAGTTTAGGTCGACTCGTCGTGGCTTGGAAAGCCAGTCGCATGGCGACCCCAAGGGGTGCTCTATACTTAGCCGTTTTCCCAAGAACGAACGGGATCGGTTGGCCGAGTCCCCGAGCGTGGTACTTAGGCGTTCTAGTAGCATGCCCAAGGTAGGTGAGGATGAGGCACGTTGTACTAGGCGCATCGCTACACCTGACTCGGAAAATCAGTCGCGTGGCGAGTCCAGGACGCGCTCTGATACTTGTTGTTTTCCCTATCCGCTTGGGTTTGGGAAGACATCAGTCCCCGAGCATGGTACTTAACCATTCGAGTCGTTGCGCCAAGGATGTGGAGGACTAGGTCGCTGTGGGAAGCTAATGCGGTCGTCTTGTCTCGGAAAGCCAGTCGAGCGAGGCGACTTCGATGGGGCTCCGGGTTGGCATTCTCATGGACGATAAAAGGCCCGAATCTTATCGGTGCCCTGATATCGCACTACTTAGCCGTGTCGGTCGCGTAACCAAGGGTTGACTTTCGCGATTAGCGTAACGCTGTTTTTACGAGTTCGAGTGGCACAAGGTATGGAGAGTGGACACGAATTGTGCGAACCGATCTTATTTATTGCATAGCGGGGGGAGTACATGTTGGAGTTCTAGGTGTAGAACTTCCTTAGGAGTTTTATATTCCACGGCCGCTTGACGTCGAGTTGTCCGTCGCCTCGGACGTCGATGAGGTAGTAGGCATCAGTTCCTAGGACCCGCCCTATGGCGAATGGTCCCTCCCATGGGGGAGAGAGCTTGTGCATGCCATTCTTGTCCTGGATCAGCCGGAGGACCAGGTCGCCTTCCTGGAAGGTGCGACTTTGGACTCGGCAGATGTGGTAGCGGCGGAGCCCTTGTTGGTAGATGGCGGTACGGGAGCGAGCCAGGTCGCGTGCTTTGTCGAGCTGGTCGACTCCGTCTTGGCGTGCGAGCTCGTTGTCGGCCACCGCGTAGTTGACGACCCGAGGCGAGTCATGCTCGAGGTCGGTCGGCATGACAGCTTCAGTGCCGTATACCATGAAGAAGGGGGTGAACCCAGTCGACCTATTGATGGAGGTGCAGATGCCCTAGATGATGGAGGGGAGCTCTTAGACCCAGCACCCCGGAGTTCGCTCGAGGGGAACTTGCAGTCGCGGCTTCAGTCCATGGAGGATGCTCTGGTTAGCGCGTTCCGCCTGGCCGTTGGACTCCGGGTGGGCGAATGAGGCGAGGTCGGGTCATATGTTGTGCTCCTCGCGGAATTCGGACATGGCTCCCTTGGTGAAGTTGGTGCCGTTATCCGTGATGATGCTGTGTGGGAACCCGTAGCGATAGATGAGCTCGCGTAGGAACTTGGTGGCGGTCTTCCTGTCGCACTTGCTGACTGGCTTGGCCTCCACCCACTTTGTGAAATTGTCGACTGCGACTAGGAGGTGGGTGAAGCCGAAGGCGGCCTTCTTGAAAGGGCCTACCATTTCCATGCCTTATACGGCGAATGGCCAGGTGATGGGGATGGTCTTGAGCGTCGAGCTCGGTACGTGCGTCTGATTGGCGTAATTCTGACACCCGACGCAGCGTTGGACGATGTCGACCGCGTCGGCATGTGCGATGATCCAGTAGAATCCATGTCGCATGGCCTTGGCAACTAGAGAACGGGCGCCAGCATGGTGGCCGCAGTTTTTGGCATGGATATCTTGGAGGATCTTGCGACCTTCCACGGATTGTACGCAGTGTTGGAACACGCCGGTCATGCTGCGCTTGTGGAGCTCGTCGTTGATGATGACGAAGGACTTGTAGCGGCATACTACCATCCAGGCCTGCGTCTCGTCGGCGAGTAGGGTCCCTCCCTCTGGGTAGGCGACATATGGCGCGGTCCAGTCGCTTGGCTCCGTGACCATGGTGACCAGAGACAGACAACTTGGTGATGTTGTCGAGGAAGACGCCATCGGGTGACATGAGGCGAGACGACCCGATGCGAGAGAGGGTGTCGGCTTCCTCGTTCTTGCACCGGTTGATCCACTCGATGGAGTAGCCGGCAAAGTGGCCCCCCATCTGGTCCACTGCTTGGCGGTACGCCGCCATGGTGGTGAGACGTCATCACAGGTACCGGTGACCTGTGCCGCGACCAGGTCGGAGTCGCCGTAGCAGCACATGCGATAGATGTTCATCTCCTTGGCTGCTTGCATGCCGTGAAGGAGGGCCTCGTACTCGGCCATGTTGTTGGTGCAGGGGGTGAAGTCGAGGTACAGGAAGTAGCGCAGCTTGTCGCCCTTGGGATACGTGAGGATGATCCCTGCCCCTGCGCCGTCTGCGTTCTTGGACTCGTCGAAGTGTAGCGATCAGTAGTGGAGGTACGGCAATTTCTCCGGCTGTTGCGCCTCCTCCCAATCGGCGAGGAAGTCCGCCAGGGCTTGCAACTTGATTGCCTTGCAGGGCTCGTACCTGATGTTGTGGACTCTGATCTCGACAGCCCACTTGGCGACTCACCCAGTCACCTCGTGGTTGCGGATGATGTCCTGCAACGGCGTTGAGGAGAGGACCGTGATTGGGTGCTCCTGGAAGTAGTGCGGCAGTTGCCGCTGGGCTCTGAAGACCGCATATACCAGCTTCTAGTATTGCGGGTAGCGCTGGCGCGACTCGGTGAGGACTTTGCTGATGTAGTAGATAGATCGCTGCACCGGGCGCTCCTTGCCCTCTTCTGGTCGCTCGACGACCATGACGGTGCTAACGACTCGTTCGGAAGCCGCGACGTAGACGAGCATGGGCTCCTTGTCGACGGGGGCCGCGAGTAGCGGGGCCGCGAGTAGCACTTCATTGAGTGCGTGGAGCATGTTGTCTGCCTCCTTGTCCCACTGGAACATGGGGTTCTTGCGCATCAGGCGGTAGAGGGACATTGCCTTCTCGCCTAGTCGAGGGATAAAGCGACTGAGAGCTGACACTCGCCCGGCCAGCTTCTGGACGTCGCGTAGGCACTCGGGTTTGCCAAGCCGGGCGATTGTGTTGATCTTGGTGGGGTTCGCCTCGATGCATCGTTTCGACACTACGTACCGTAGCAGCTATCCAGTAGGTACACCAAAGGTGCACTTTCCTGGGTTTAGTTTGATCTTGTACCTCCGTAGATTCGTGAAGGTTTCATCCAGGTCGGCGAGTAGATCGCCCTGGCGAGTAGAATTCACCACCACGTCGTCGATGTAGACGTGAATGTTGCGGCCAATTTGGCTCGCAAGGCACTCATGCATGCACTTCTGGTAGGTCGCTCCAGCGTTCTTGAGGCCGAATGTCATGGCGATGTAGCAGAATGCTCCGAATGGCATGATGAATGTTGTCTTCTCCTCGTCCTCGACTGCCATTTTGATCTTGTTGTAACCAGAGTAGGCGTCAAGGAAACATAGCGACTCTAAGCCCGCGGTCAAGTCGATGATTTGATCGATCCGCGGGAGGACGAACTGCTCCTTTGGGCAGGCGCTGTTGTGGTTTGTGTAATCGATACACATTCTCCAGGTCCCGTTCTTCTTCTGGACTAGGACTGGGTTTTCCAGCCATTTGGAGTATTTTATTGGCCGTATGAAGCCTGCAGCGAGTAGACGATGCACCTCCTCGGTGATTGCTCGGCGGCGCTCTTCATTGAAGGGCCGCAGCGATTGCTTGATGGGTCGCGCTTTGGGGTCGACGTTGAGTTTGTGCTCAGCGAGTTTCCTCGGGACACCAGGCATGTCGGATGGCTTCCATGCGAAGATGTCCCAATTCTCACGTAGGAACTCGATGAGCGCGCCTTCCTATGCTGGGCTCATGCCCGTCCCGATCGTCACCGTTTGGCTGGAGTCGCCTGGGACCAGCTCGATGGAGCGCGTGTGCGTGGTTGCCTCGAACGTGGTCGAGCCGCCGTTCTCATAGTTGGGCTTCTTGAGTATTGTGGGGTCGTCGTTGTTGACCCCGCTCGTGTACTTGGCGAGATCTTCCACATGGTTGGCTTCTGCGGCAATGGCAGCTTCGGCAAGCTCGGCGCCCTTGGCCTCGCAATCCGCGGCCATGTCGTGGTCACCGTGGACGGTGATGATACCGCACGACCCTGGGAGCTTCATTGCGTTGTACGCGTAATGTGGCGCTGCCATGAACTTGGCGAACGCTTGCCGCCCCAAGACACAATGGTAGGGGCTGTTGAAGGGCACCAACTCGAAGACGATCTGCTCGGTGCAGAAGTTTGCTGGTGTGCCGAAGGTGAATGACAGCGTCACCTTGCCAATCGGGTACGCCTTCCAACTGTGGATGATGCCATGGAAGTTGGTGTAGGTTGTCTCAATCATCGACTGCGGGAGTCGCAGTCGCCTGAATGTATCCAGGTAGAGGATGTTGATGGAGCTCCCGCCATCCTTTAGTGTCTTGGGGAGCCAGTATTTGCCTACTTTGGGCTTGACCACCAAGGCGACTCGCCCCAGATATTCGATCCGTGGCAAGTGGTCCTCGCGGCTCCAGGTGATCCGCTGCTCGGACCAGTTGAGGAAACGAGGGACATCGACATGGGATACCACGTTGACGGCGACGGCGCCGAAGATGACCTTCTTCTCACGCTTGGTGCTGAACCCGGTGAAGGTGTTGAGCGATCCCACGTCGTTGCCGAATGCACCGCTGTTTGGCGGTTTGTTGTTGGGGTCCTCCCGTGCACGCCGTGCCTTCTCGATCTCCTTCAGGGAGTGGAAGTCGGAGGTCGTGCGTGTGGCGGGCTTCCCCTTCCTGTTGTGGAACACACAGGGCTGGTTGAGGAGAGTGGCAGGGTCAAATTTCGGCCTCGCCTTGTAGTATCCACTGTTGTGGCGGAAGCTCTTGGGCTCGCGTGGCGCGTAGCCGGCGTTGGCGACGAAGTCGACTCGCCCGTCACCGCGGAGCTTGCCGGTGAGGCCAGTGTTGCTGTAGCGTAGCTCGGGTCGCCTCCCGTTGTCGTGGCTGCTTGGGTGGAGGTTTCCACCCGACTTGTCATCGGTTTCTTGGTTCGGGTCCCCCTCTGTGTACCGCTTGGAGATCTCGACGAGGTCTGCGATGTTTTCGAGTGTCTTGTACACCCGCTTGAGCTTGGTGAAGAAGGGTTCATAGCGACACGAGGTCTTGAAGCAGTGTATCGCTGTGTCCGGGTGGATGCCGGCCGCGTTGAACCACAGGTCCTGCCATCGTTGGACCCAGCTGCAGGTCGACACGCGGGATCCCTGGACCCAGCTACGAAGGCGTCGCGCATATCCTCCCAGGAGTCGATGCTGTCCGCGGGGAGGGTGCTGATCCATTGCCGGCTCGCTCCCTCCATCATCACGGGGAGGTAACGAGCGGCGAGTAGGTCGGTGTGGCTGGCAATTCCCATCGCCATGAGGTATGTGTCTAGCCATACAGACGGGTCGTACGAGGGATCGTAATTCTCGATCTCCTTTGGCGCTTCGAAGTTCGCCAGGTATTTTTTTCCTCAGATCATTGGTCTGAAGCACTGGGGGCCGACTCGACTGAGTGAGCCCCTTGGCTCGCTGTCGCATCAGTTCGTGAGGGTGTGCCTCGGGTCGTCGGGCTGGCGTGCGCACTAGATCTGGTTGTTGATGATGTGGTTACGCGTGTCGACTGGCTGCCTGTTGGCAGTGACCATGTTGTTCATCGGTCGTGGGTCGTTGGTGGAGAGTGCCGCGTTCGCGGGTCATGGTTGGAGCTGCAGGGGCTTGGGGGTGGGCAATTGATATTATTTGCCATAGTTGGGCGGCCACTCAAGGCCTCTCTGCTTCCTGAGGAGCAGGAGTACATGCGCCCCCGCGAATCAGCGCCTGCGGTTTGCTGGTCGGCGTCCTTGGCGAGTAGGGCCTTGGCGTACAGGATCTGCAGCGCGCCTTCCACCGTCACATTGGGCACATTGTCCTTTTGAGTGGAGAACAACGGGAGGCTGTTTGTGTCCCTCTCTTGCGGGAAGATCATGATCCTTGGCTGGTCCGGGGGAGGCGTGCGACCGGGTGGTGGTGGGGAAGCACCGTTCACCGTTGCTCCCGGTGGCGACCGGGCACTTCCTCCTGGTGGAGCATTTTCGCAGGCCACGCGGTCGGCCATGCAGGCCGGGTCGTTCTCATCATTGAAGTTCAGGGCGAGGCCCTGAATGGTGGGGTTCAGGCGCCACCTGATGCGGCGCTGGTGGTAGAGCGAGAGTTCCTGCGCTGTTGCTTGCTTGAGGCGAAATTTTTCGCGCTCCGCATGTTCCTTGCGGACCGTCTCCTCCAGTCGCAGGCGGAGTTCCTCGACCTCCATCACCGTCGCGGTCGGCGAAATCGGCGTAGATAAGGGGTCTTGCGGGGCGCTCGTGCCGCTCGCCATGTAGGTCGTGACGAAGGGACCCGATCCGGCGTGGAGGTCACCGGAGTTCTCCGACACGGAGTCGGAGTCAAAGATCCTGAGGATGGATGGATCCTTGAACTCTCCCACGTTGGAGACTTGGGTGATGGTGCCCGCGGGTGACGCAGCGACAATGGATCCGGCGATCGACACGGGGTCGCTGAGTCGTCCTCTTCATTGAGGGCCGTGTCGTCCGCGGCCACGCTTGTCTTGGCCACGTTGCTGTTGGTCGAGCCATACTCGGAGGCGAGGCGGTGGATGGTGCAAACCTGACTCTCGGAGATCCGATCACGCGGTGGCGACTCGCGGATGTGAGCCGAGTCCTCCGAGACGATGACGTCGGTGAAGCCGAGAAGAGGCTGATCATGCCGACCGGCATGATCATGATGTGCGTGATGGGGCGTGCCGCCGGGATGTAGCTGCTCGGCAAGATCTGGAGGATCTCGCCGATGGAGTGCCGTCGGGACATAGCTGCTGGGCAAGATCGGTAGCGAGTAGTAGAACAAGGGGCAAGGGCGGCCATCCAACTGCGGTGCGATATGAGGGCGAAGACATAGGGGTTTACCCAGGTTCGGCCCCCCGGAGGGTAAAGACCTACTCCTGCTAGATTGTATTGTTGAGAGAGTACAAAGGGAGATCGACGACTCGGCGGCGAGTCGCAGGGGGTGTATGGTGGAACGTGAGTTCTATGCATACCCTAGGGAGGTTTATATAGAGTCACCTCGCTAGGGTTTACAGATCTACAACCGAGTTGGATAAGGACTCGGAGGGTGTTTGACCTAATCCGACTGGGCCTAGCTACGCTTCTAGGCCTCCAGCTTCCAGTCGCCTGGCTCCTTGTTGAGTCTCGATCCAGTCGCCGTCCTACAGGCCCACTCGCTGGCAGTATGGGCCAATGGGAAACATCCTGCTGGGTAATACCCCACTCGGCATATCCCCATCACATTGTGTTCATTTTGAATAATAGTAAACCCACCTTTCGTAGAAACACAATGAGAAGGACTTACCCATTCACTTTCCTCCACATGGAAGATGATTCCTACATCTAATAGATGTATTACCTCCTTCCTCGCCTCTTCTTTCATGTGAGGTTTTAGTCGCCTCTAGAAAGTTCTTCGAAAAATAATTGTACAATAAACATTAGTAGGCATATCAACAAGTGTATAATCAATGGTATATGTCGTCAGATTGTCGACAAGTATTCCATAGTGGGTCCTAGTGGCGTTGGAAATATGGGGTGTGACACGTCGGATGTTCCAGGAGCGGTGAGCACAAGTTTACCCAGGTTCAGATCCGAATGCGGTGATCGGATCCTACTCCTGCTAGCAACCCAGTAATATATCGGCGTAAGACGGATGTCAGGGAGAGACCTATCCGGCTACGTTATAGAGTCGGTAACTACGTATATCTTGGACTATAAGTAATACTGCAGGCCTAAGTCGGTAACTCTTCTGGGCCTTGTCGTAGCCGGGACTGGCTCCTCCTCCTTCTCTGACTGGGCCGCCCGTGAAGCAAATCTCTAACCCGTTGGTGGGCTACCCTCGTCAGCGAGTCCTGTGGGTATACCCGAAAAGTATATCCCCAACAGCAGCCCCCGGAAGTCTTCAAGATCTGAAGTCGGATAACTCATCTAGCTTGATGGTTTCTTTGTCTTGAGAATCTTGAAGGGTTCCCTAAAACTTCTTTCATCAATGTAGGATTCCGAGTCAGTTGAGTCGGATATATTCTATTCCGACATTAATCTTTTCCCTTCTTGATTTGAAACATAAGCCGGATTTTATAGCTGCGTGCTGACTGACAACTTTATAGGTCAGGTCCCATCACTGACAGGATTTCCATCAGACCGACCGTTGGTGGGTCCGTTCCTTACGGAACAGAACGCTGTTTCAAAGCCTGCGCGAAAATAGAGGGGGCGGAAGAGTCGCGAGGAAACTAACTCCCCCTCTCCTATACGTGTGGCAATAATCGCGTGTCTCAACGCACGAATATTGATGCAGAAACAAATAAGAGGAGAGGAAACCCTTCCTCTTATATTCATCTATCTGTCGATTCATTCATTACTTCCTCGTATTCCTCGAGCTTTCCTCACCCGTTCCAAGAACCATGGCGTCTACCTCGTCCTCAGGAGCGGCAGCGGCGGGTTCGTCGGTAGCGGACGAGAAGAAGATGCGGGGTCTTTGGATCCCCAGCTCCATGGATAATGCGGAGCTCCAAGTCATGGAGGATGAAGTGTTCATCGTTGCTGGTGCGTGGCGGAGCACTTCAGGACACGCCATTCCCTCGCCGAAAGACGGCGAGAGGGTGTTGTTCGGCACTCACGTCGACCGCGGCCTTAGCTTTCCTCCGTCGGACTTCTTCATCGACGTCCTCAACCATTATGGTGTGCAACTCCATAATCTTCCTCCCAACTCTCTACTTGAACTTAGTGCTCACGCAGCTCTGTGCGAGGGGTTTCTTGGCATTAGGCCAAGTCTCACCCTTTTCTGGTACTATTATGGTACCCAAAAGAACTCCATCAGTGCCGGTGTGCCTTATGTCACCGACACTCTTAGCTTAGTCCTTAGGAGGAATCAGATTTATCCTAGGATTAATGCTAGTGAGTCCGTCAAACACTGGGACGGAATTTTCTTCTACCATAAGGATATTCCGGCTCCAGGAAAGGTGGAAGGTCTTCCAGCGTTCGCCAATGGTGCCGCTCCCCACCAAGATCCATGGGATGTGGAAGCGCTGGAGCTGTCAGATGTTTTGATTCTCGTCAAGAGGCAGATCGAATTTTTGATGAAGCACGAGGGTCTTCGTGGATCCGACTTGATCCACTGCTGGCTGGAGCGCCGGATTCAGCCTCTCCAGCACCACGGAGACCGCCTCATGCACCAAATCACCGGCGACAAGAAGGACATCATGAAGATCAGCCTGAACCGGCTTTCGCCGAAGGACTATAGGACCCTCATGCAATATTTAGTCAAGGAAAGAGTTGAACAAAAAGTTCCAGAAGTCTCCATGAAGATGTATACGTCCAACCGTCCTCTGACTCCGGTAAATATTTCGACTCTGCTTTCGCGTTTCGTCGTTTTCTTTGGTTCTTTCTTCGACTCTATTTTCATCGAAGCTTTGCCGACTCTGTCAGCTCGAGAAACTCTCCGAGTCCGAGCTAGGTCCACTAAAGGGCTATGCTTCTGACGACCCGGAGGCGACGGAGGATGATGAGGTGCAAGAAGTTGCCGCCTCCGCCTACAAGAAACGTAGGGCGAAGGAAGTTGTTGCTGCTGGTAGCCAAGTGCTGCCAGTAGTTAAAAAGTAAGCACCTCACCTTCTATTTTTAGTACTCATGTACCTTTGTTATCTTTCCAGATCACACCTAATATTTAGGATTTTCGTGTTCTAGAGTTAAATCATCGTTGAAGAGCAAGGTAAAGCCGGACAGCAAGCTAGGCAAGCAGATGCGTCAGCAGAAGCTTGTAATTTCCCCTGTTGTGCTACCGTCGACCCCATCCACTACTTCGTCAGCGCAGGGAGCTTCTGCATCTCCTAACGCTGGAAAGATCTCGAAAGCCCTTGTCACCGTTGATGACTAGGCAACTGACAAGGGTGAACCCGTAAATGGTAATGATCCCATGGTAATGACCACATGTACCATGGATAAGGTGCTTGACTCTGCTGTACCTGACCTCAAGAGGAAGGAGAAAGAAGAGATCCTCAAACTGGCTCAGTCTAGTCTTGAGAAAGAAATCTTGACCCTAGAAGAAACAAGCCAAGAAGAGGAGGACGTCAAGATGGCTAGCCTCCTAGACCAAATTTTGGTCCGGGACGCTAAAGTCGCATCCGGCGAGCTTCCAGCGATGGATGTTCCTTCCCTCACCCTTACGGAGAAGGTGTTTCACAGCACCAAACTCGGATTTGAAAAGTTGCACCTGGAACACATTGTAAGTTTCCGATTCTAATTTGCATTTATTATCATATCCTCTAGCCCCAAGCATAAAGTCGAATAAACATTGCTGGATCCGGGTTGATGCTTTTATGTTGCAAAAGAATGATATAGTGTAGCCCCAAGGCTCGTGCTGTAATTTTTCTTAGCTAAACTTGCATGCCGAGTCTTACTAGTCGTCTGACGGTATTATGTCTCTAAACTTACAGAAAATTGCATCTTCTAACTAGGAATTGCTCAAGCATATTTGCAACAAGCGCAAAGAAATCAAAGCTTTGCGTTTTGAAAATTCAAAGGTAAAGGTTGAAAAAGATGAAGCAGAAGGTAAACATTTCTGCCTTCCTCTTTGTCAGTTAAAAGTTTTGTCATAGTCGAATTTTGCTTTATCCGACTAATATTTTTGTCTTTACAGAATTGTTATGCCAATCCAGCAAGATGGTGGAGCAGGTCGAAAACTTCAAGGTCTTCAAGCAAAAAATGCTGAACTCCGGGAAAAGCATGAGAAGCTAACTTTGGAATCAGAGAAATCCGGAGCCGCTGTCCTGGAGTCAAGAAACCACGAGACCATGAGGCTCGAGAGGCTCCTAGCCCTCCGAGATAAGGAACTTGCTGATCTCAGAAAGGATTTTGATATCCAGAAAGATCTTGCCCAGGCCTCAGCAAGTGAACTAGACAGCCTCCACAAGGAGCATGCTGAATGGAATCACTCCGTGCTTGGTAAGATTTCCGAATCTTTTCTTTGTGTTGTTTTATTTTCGACATTCATTTCAGTCGAATCTTATCTTTTTGGTTCTTTCCCGCCCCCGCTGAATCTTTCCGACTCCTCTACTTCTGAACCTCGCCTCGAGCGCATTAAGCTCGTCGGAGATGTCTTGTTCGACTTCTGCCAAACTCTAGAAGAGGCTGGCGAAGCCGTCAAGCTTTTCGACTTGCACACAATGTTAGTGCATGAGGTGAGGGACAAAGTTAAGGAGATTCCGAAGCTAATTGAGGACTAGAAGATTTCCTATGCCCGGACTGCTGTGCAAACAGCTCTGACCATGGTGATGAGTAACCATAGCGAGATGGAAATCTGGCACGTCACCAAGGGCATTGCCGAGGAGGATGATAAGGGTAACCCGCAAGACATCAAGTCCATCCAAGAATCTTGTGCAGGTTACGCTTGTCGGGTGGTGGAGATGACCAACTACACGACGCCATTCTTCGAATCCGTCGTCACGCCTCCTTCGCCTGAAGAGCCAGAAATCAGCAATGCTTCCGAGTCTGAGATCGAGGGCGCCACTGCTGTTGATTCTAGTGTTCCACCTGCTTCATCACTACCACCTGCAGCATAAACAATTTTTATGCATTATCTTAAACTTATGGCAATGTAATGATGGCTACAATATTTATTTTGTGATGGTCTGTAAAAACTAATGCTTTTACTATCCTAGCACTTTTTGTTTATATATTTTCATGATTTGTGCTTGAAAGTTTTTGAAGCACTCTTTTTTTATATTTATGTCTATACTTATCGGTTTATCTGGCTCTCTACCTCATCCCTTTCATGGGTCGGCCAACCTTTAGCACGGAAACTTTGCCGAGCAACCGAGCGCAATTGCTAAACCAGTTTAACCTCGGAAACAAAGCCGGCTTCCAGTACCAACAACTCATTACTCGGAAACTGCACGCGTCTAAGAAATCAGATAAAGAATCAAAGTATAGCTAATAATTTAAACTTTGTACCCTAAGGTAACATTTTTAGATTGTTCAAAAATTGTAACCAGAATGAACATGAGCATAAAGTACTTTCAGGCATCCTGGGATTTTTGAAAAAATTACATGCTTTTTTGGAAATAAGATGGCAAAAACGTCTCAAAAATAACAATATTGTAACATCCCAATTTCATAAACCCTGAACTGTTGTCCAAAAGGCAAAAATCAGGGGGAACAAAAACTTTTTCTTGTTACATGTGCAATGTTTGTTTACTTGCTAGCTTGTGTTCTTGCAACTGTTTATGTATTAGATGCTATACTTCTTATCTCAACACTAGTTGACAAAAGCTATTTTACAAAAGAGATGTCTTGGCTCATCCTTCATATTCTCAAATGTTCTGGCATTTCAAAACCTGAGCCAAGAAGACTTTGACAAAACAAAAGTATTCTTACTAGTTCTATTGCCAAAACTATGGAGACATATATATACTCTCCTTATGTTTTCAAGACAAAACATTCAAATAACCTTATCTCTAAGTTTTCCAAAAACCTTTATTAAAAACCCTTTTCATCTCAATCTTGGTAGAGATACCAAGATGGTACTTATCTCACTTCAAAGCAAAACCCTTTCAACATACCCCTCCTTAACTCACGCTAGGCTTGATGGTAACCCTACTAGTAGTTAGATAAGTGTTAAAATAAATTGCCTTCATCTGATGGTTGATGAATTGCCTTGATCCGTTGTCTGATGAATTGCCTTGATCTGCTGACTGCCTTTTTTGCTTAGGAAGTAGAGTGACCTAAGATAGCATCCCATCCCTTAGGACCCAATCATTCCTAATGATCATCAGTCTCAAGCAAGCATCCAAGTCTGGATCCATCCTAAGCCACTCAAGTGACCCTCTCATCCCCAAATCAGCTTAATCCAAGGATAATCCCTCTGGATGGTTTCCAACTTAGTGGAGACCCAATACAATCATGGATCCCCTCCTTGCAATCTATACATTAACATAAACCACTTGATGGGAAGGATAAAATATTGCAACCCTCTCAAATGTTTCCCCCTTGAACACTAGTCTAAAACCCTAAATCTGCCAAAATGGCTAAGTCTGGATTCCTTATCTAGATTCAATCTTTGGAGCCCTACCTCTTCCAACCTATGTGCATTCTTGGGAATGAACTTGAACCATCTTGTAGTAAATAATTAGTACTACCAAAGCCCACTCTTTACCTTAGCTAAGCCATTCTATTTCCCACTCATCCAGGATGGTTTTGTAGCCAAGATAATAAGCTTTTCTGCAAATCTTATCATCTTGCCTACTTTGGCAGAAGCTCACATCTATATGCTACCTCCCCTTGACCACTCTTTTCATGGTTATGATCTACAAATAATGGACTATCAACCCCCACTCCCCTTGTTTCCATTGGAGCACTGTGCTTCCTGAACCCACATGGTTTAGGAGGCTACCTGATGTATCTGTTATGGCAGCCTTATTTTCAACAAAGTTTGCCATCTCTTCTAGATCACCTCAAATGCAACCAAGCCCAACCCTTGCCTCCATGATCACCTATATGTCTTGGTCTATCCATCCATATACCCCTTGTACCAAGGTGAGCTCTGAGCTCCCTAACCCAACCCTGTTTAGCTCCCGTATCTAACTCTACTTCCCTCTTTGCCCAGGACCACCTCCCTCGCCGATGCCATGAAGCACCGAAGCGACCACCAAGGTCGCGTCCGCGCGAGCGGGCCCCCATGCCCGAGCCACCCCCATGCCGCCCATCATTGGACTCCCCGCCGACCTCCGCCTTGCCCTGGAACCCCCGCGCTGCCTCTACCGCGCCCCCGTGATCTCCCTAGGCACCGCCGGCGTCGACTATGGTTTCCTCCCAGCTCTTCTGTTCGCACGGAAGGAGACGAGCCCGCGCCATCAATTGCCATCTGATCCAACGGCCGGGATCTCCAGATACCCCTTTGCAGGTGGCCTCTCGCTCACAAACGGGCCCCTCTTGTTAGCTTCAAACCACGGTCCCGCCCAGGATCTGGCCTAGTTGGGACGAATGAGTGGCTGCGGCCCAGTGAGGTCCGTATTTGGCCCGTACACTCTCCCCCTCCTTTTTATTTTTCAATTATTTTAGATCTGCTTATTAGCTACTCAGTTTTAATGCAAATCAAAATGAAAAATTGCTCAAATTTGTCAGATCCAAATTTATTATGGTAACCACATGTTTTGTCAAACATGCAGTACCCTTAATTTTCCTATATCTTATCCATATTAAATAAGAAAAAATCAATTTCCTAAATGGACCCTTTTTGCTATTAAATACTTTCTGTAAGCTTCACATCCCCAAATGAAGTGAACCTTGTTTGCACAGAAAGGTATAAGTGATGACTTCCATTGCACCCTGGCCCCTTACCCATTTGCTTCCTAGATTGTTGGTAGCAAAAATAACAAAATCAGGCCAATTCTGCATTTAGGATTTTCTCTAAGTCAAATCAAATAAGTTTTTGACCTGATTCCAACTCCTAGTGGACGCACATAACTATATATTGCAAACCCCAATAAACCTTTATGAACCCCTGATGAATTATGGTGAAGTAAACCTTTCTGTGCATGGTTTGTTCACCAATAAATTCACAAATTGAATTCTGTAAATTCAAAAAGGGTGATTCCAATTTCTTCAGAAAGGTATTATCATTACCTACCCAGAACCCTTGGAATCACATCAAAAGCTTATGTAGGTTTAATCTGGTGAAAAAGACAAGTCTCATCCAGTACTGTCTTTGATAAGTTATCAAGGGCATTCTGGTAATTGTTTTTGGGTGATTCCAACACCTCTTTAATAAGTCCACCAAATACTAGCTAATCACCTAAGGAAATAATTTTTGGAGCTCCAGAACTCTTCTGGTGAATTATTTCCTCAAACTAGAACTTTATTCACTACAAAATCCACTATAAATCATTGGAAATTGATAAAATAGTGAAACCACTATTGTTGGCTTCATTTTATCAAAACCTATCTGAGGGTATCATGTTTATACAATGGTATCCCACAAATCAAGCCCTTGGTCAAAAACCCTCTCTTAGGTAGTTCCTAGACTACAAATCCAAAAGGATTCCCTTTCCCTATGCCCCAAATCTTCTCCCAATCCAAATCAAATCCTCATCCAGCACCCTACTGAGGTATATCTTGTGTTGCATGATTTCTTGCTGTATGTATTGATGCTTGTAAGAATTGTATTTGATTGTAGTGTTGGTTGTTTGCATGTATGCTCAACAACGGCGATAGTTGCGATTGTGTGACGTCGAGAAGAAGGAAGCACTGGGTTATTCATATTACTGTTACCATTGGTATTCTGGTATTATAAGGAAGTCACGGGACATCTCGCTGGTCACAAGCAAGCCACCTTCTTGCTCGTACACCTTGTCCTATTACTTTACCTATGCATGATTTATCTACTCGTTTACACAAAGTGCATTGGTTTTTTCTGTATTACACTTCATATGGGGAATGTTTGGCTCCTCCAAATAATTACCCCTTAGTTCCATTAGGTATAGACCATTTGGTACTTACCTACCTTCCCTTAGTATGGTAGATGGTGTTTAACACCATAACCCCTTGGAGACCCCGTTTTAGCCAAAGTAAAAACTATGGGATGGAACGACCCCGGGAAAATACATAAAAAAATGTTTTATGCGAAAAACATGGTGAGGCTTGGCCTATCAAGTGGTTTGGAAAATGAGAAGTGTTTTGTTTTACAAAAGGTGGACAAAAGATGGAGGAAAAATATTTACGAAAACATGCCCGGCTGTACAGTTCCTAATGCTTGAGCAATTAACCCGTGCAACCACATTACTCTGGAATGGGACGGGGCTGGGCTGGAAGTTTGTCTAATCCAGTATAGGTGTCTCAAACTACTATGGGGAAGAACAAATTCCCAGAGGCTGGATTTTCCCCTGTAAAGGCCCATGTGAAACATCGGTCTGGGAAGGTAAATACCGTATAAATGGCGGCCAGACGATACTATGAGTCCCTCATTGAAAGCGAACACCCTGCAGGGTGCAAAACGCGCTCCAGTTGGCTTGTGACTATATAGGGCGTCCCGGTTTTTAGGGGGTTAACCTCATAGGGTAGGCACCTATATCGGAGAGGGCATTCAGAAGGACTTGACCGGTTATTCAACCCACGATCGGTGTAGATCAGGGACGAGTAATCGGATGGTGTGGGTCCAGTGTGCAACCTCTACAGAGTGTAAATCTATTCGAATAGCCGAGTCCTCGATCATGGACGGTTGTGATGGCTGCTGTATGGGGGTGATGGTTTTGTTTTCAAAAAGGACTTCGGAAAAGCAATGGCTCGAAAATGTTTTGACCATGGGATGGTCGGTGTTGGGGATATGCTATATGGGTATCCTCATAGCATGTCACCTATCCGGATAACCCGGGTGGCCCACAGTTGGTAGCATGGCCTATGGCCTGCTGGGCGGCCCAGCTAGATGGATCCATAAGGGAGGCCCACGCCGGATAAAGGAAGGCTACGGTGGAGTCACCAGCGTACCCGGAGCCTTGGAGTGCAAGATACACAAGACTAGTAATAGACGGTGTAGGACTCTGTAACCTGTCCGGCTAGGACTTTTCCATGTAACCCTAGGACCTGGCGACTATATAAGTCGGGCCTATGGGAGCCTTTAGGGCACAACTTCAGACAACCTAGTGTCGACTACGACGCACCTCGCACAGCGAACCAGTCCCTATAACTCGGCGTATTGCCCTTATAGTGATTTATAGCAGGAGTAGGATTCCGCCACCGTTGTGGGATCTGAACCTGGGTAAGCTGTGTTACCTCGTACCCGTCAACCGTCCGCCTTACCCCACGTCTCTAAACACGCACTGTGAGGACCCCTCCATGGAGTACTCGTCGGCAATACCACGACAGTTCGCGCCCACCGTGGGGCAAGAGGCGCTTCAGGCTCTTCAGCGGGCGAGGACCAAGATCTTCGCGGGAATCGGCGAAAACGTAGCCATCGGTCGCGTTCTCTTTTCCGGCAACGTTCTGATCGTCCCTCCTGACGAGTTCTGGATCCCGGCGAAGACGAACCCTACGCGGTGTTCGATCGTTCCTATCGGAGACATCAACCTCTTCATCGGCGAAACCGACTCGGGCAATAATTCCCTGGGAGTCGGAGGAGCATCAAGGCCCGCACGGACCTCCTACGGGCTGGATACGTTCGCAGAAGGATCAATGTCGGATCTCTCCTCGGAGTTTGCCCGCAAAGATCAGAAAAATCCAAGGCCCACCCAAACCGCCCCTGTGCAGGATATAAAGGTGGAAGATCACTGCAAATCCGCCGGCTTCACCCGTGCGTCTGGACAGCAGAGATCCAAGTTCGTCAGCATGGTTACCATGTTCGATCTGGCATGCTGCGTTCAGAGAGAAGGCGAAAACCCCCGCGATTACCTGGCATGGTGGCTCCGTATACAAGCCGATCTGGCCCACTACCCCGGTGATAACGCTTTGTACCACTTCGTGGAACGACTGGACCGTGGCACGCTTCTCTGAAATTCTTTAAGATGGCAGCAGGCAACAGGGCGTCTTAGCCTCGAAGAGATGGTGAGCACCGTCAACAACTACGCGGAAGCTGACGCAGCAGCCCAGATGGCGCTTGCGCTCAGGGACGGAGAACCTCCAATTCAGCAACCGCCACCACCACCTCCCTCCGCCATCGTCGCAGCAGCACCACCACCTCCAGTCATCGTCGAGGCCGTTGCACCTCCACCGCCTGTCATCGAGGAAGTCCTGGCACCCTCCGACTCTGTCATTGACGCGCTTTATGCTGATTTCAGTGCAGATTCAGAGGAGATAGATTTCAGTCCATAAGAGCTAGACTCCGCTATGCAGGAGATGGAGGAGGAGTACTCGCGCGACGAGCAAGCCAACAATGTCGTCACGTCTCGAGGGGTGTTCGTCACCATTGGGACGGCGATGGATGAAGATCAACCCGGACAAGCTTCGCCTACGGCGCTGGAAAAGGGGAAGGGGCCACTCATTGCTGCTAACGATGATCGCGCAGAGGTCATGCCTCCTCCGCCTAACCCAGTGCAGCAGCCGCAGGAACTCGGCACCGGCCCGAGCAATAACAACACCGCAAGCTTGCCGCCTCCAGCATCTACGTCTGTAGCAGCCCAAGTTACTCCAGCTGATAGAGTGATGTACGGCAATATCCTCGTCGAGCCACTGACCGTTGCTCATATCCAGAACGTGACCCAGCTTGACGAGAAGCGCCAGCAGCTGTTGGAGGAAGCACAAGCCATCGCAGAGCAAGGCGCTAAGCTAGATTGAGATATGGTCAACGCGCAGAAGTCCATAGAGAAAGCTAGAGCAATGGAGGCCGAGTACAAGACTTTACTGCAGCAGCAGAAGGCTAAGAAATCTCCAGCTCGCGTCATCAACGATCCTGGTGTGCGGCGTAACCTAGGATGGGCCCCCTCGAAGCCGGCACAAGCCAAGCCATACATTGACAGTGAAGGCAAGCAGGTGATGCCCACCCCACTCCTTAACCTCGCCGTCGCCAAGACCCTTCTGGAGCAGGATAGATCGCCTGAGGTAGTGGAACAGGTCTATGACCTAGTGGCCAAGGCGGTGAAGCAGTAGGAAAAGGCCACCTCTCAGAGGCTTGAGTCTGACCCAGCACTTTGCCAGTCTAGCCAGTACAAGCCGCCAAGGGACAGATCTCCTCTTGATGTTGGGTCCCAGACGGGTTCATCAGAACGAAGAAGGAGGGACGCGTGCAACAGGAAGGATGACATCCCCATATCCTCCGACCACGGAGAAAAGGCCCGACCTCGTCGCCCGTCGCCACCGCCCCGATCTCCCCGGCATCGCGAAGATTACAAAGGCTCACCATCGTATGGATATTCCCCCACCAAAGCAGTGTGGCATCGTCATCCGTGACAACACGGAGCAGACCCGTCATGACGGAGAGCGCAACCAAGGGCACAGGAGCAGGTCACACCACGACCCTCGATGTCCGACAAGCAACCGTGACAGGCGTGAGGCGTCGCAGGAGGGTTACAGCACGAAGGCTAACCCACCGCCACCTCCGCCTCCGACACCACCAAGCAGTCACCATGGCGGAGGAGGCCCGCGTCGTTCACGCTACCCATCCCCTGTTGACAAGAAGAAGAAGAACCCGGAGCCGTACGATGCACGTTCGCGGATCGATAAGATCCACGAGGCCCGGGAAGGACCATACCTGGTACCATGTTGCTTTGGACCTGCAATACGATCCGCAACTTACCCCAAAGGTTTCCGGATTGACAAGACCATCAAGCCCTATGAAGGCACCGCCAAGCGAGCCACATGGTTGCAGGACTACGGCAACGCGGTGGAGATTGCTAGATGCAACCCCAACGTCGTCGTCAAGTACCTCCCATTAATGTTGGCAGGCACGGCCCGTCAATGGATCGACGACTTGCTGGAGAAATATATCTACAACTGGATGGACATGCAAGAAGCGTTCACCAAGAACTTTGAGGGTACATACAAGCGTCCCTGCACTGTGGGCGATCTACAACGGTGCGTGCAAGAGAAATACGAGACATCTCGCGCCTACCTCTCTCGCTGGCTGGACATGAAGAATTCCTGCGCAGGAGTGCACTACCGCCATGGTCACCTTCATCGATGGGTTGGAAAGGGGCACGTTGCCCCGACATAAACTAAAGAGCTTGCAGGACAATCACCAGCTTGACTTGAACCAGATGATTCAGTTGGCTAGCGATTTCGCAGCTGCCAACGGCAATGCTCGCGGCTCCTTGCCGGCAACAGCCGTTCCAACTCAAGCTCGGAGGAACAACAGTACAAAGCGGAAAACCGCTCCAGAAGAAAAGCAATCTACCGACATGGTCGCTATGACTTTTGCAGGATGAGGTGAAGGCAGACAACGTGGCCGAGGAAGGGGAGCTGGTCGTGGGCAGCAACGAGGAAGTGAAACCACCTCGGCGTCACTCCGCGTTCCCCAAACCTACAAGGAGTACCGCGATATGTCGTGCCTCGTACACCTCGATGCCAACGGCAAGGCCACCCATACCAATCGACACTGCAAGTTCGTCAACGACCTCAAGGAAGACCCGGAGTCCGGCTACAAGCAAAGTCAGAAGAACAGACTGCGAGGCAAGGGCAAGGGGAAGAAGAAGGAGGAGGAGTCCATGGATTCAAGTGACATGGACGAAGACGTTGACCCCAAACACGCCGCTAAGAGCGACGACAAGGGCAAGAACCCCTTCGCAAAGAAGGCTCCAGTCTACCACACTTTCCTTGGCACCCCCACCGTCCGACAACAGAAGACCTCTCTGAGGATCCTGATGGCCACTCTCCTCCTAGTTCCCCAGTACCTGCGCTGGTCGGAGGTTCCAATAACTTGGGACAGGACGGACCACCCAGACCTTATACCCATGGAGAACTAGTACGCCATGGTCATCAACCCCTTGATTGACCACGTGGAGTTCACCAAGTGTATGGTGGATAGTGGAAGCAGCATCAACATCATGTACCTGGATACACTGCAGAAGATGAACTTTACGGAGGCAAACCTAAGGCGGACCATAACCATCTTCCACGGCGTAGTTCCTGGTCGGGAGGCTCGGTCCCTTGGGTGCATTACACTTCAGGTTGCCTTTGGCGATGTTAATAATTACCGCTAAGAGCGCATGACCTTCGAGGTGGTCCCCTTCAAGAGTGTGTACCACGTCATATTCGGCTGCGACATATTCCACACATTCATGGCCAAGCCATGCTTCGTCTACAACAAACTCAAGATACCCGGACCAAACGACACCGTATCCAGAAGCTTTACCAAGGCAAGGGACTGCAAGATCAATGAAGCAGCCGTTGCAGAAGCTGTCCTCTAGAGCGAAGAATTCAAAGAGATCCAGAGCAAGGTCGATGACTCAGAGATGCCCGCGTCAAAGAAGCAGATCTCTGACTCCGCTCCTGCGTTCAAGGCCGCCATCGAGACCAAGCGGGTGGAACTTGTGGTAGGCGATGCCTCCAAGGTCACCGCCATAAGGATGAACCTGGATCCCAAATAGGAAAGCGCGCTCATCGAGTTCCTCTGTGAGAATAGGGACATCTTTGTCTGGCAACCTGCCGACATGAAAGGTGTACCTAGGGAACTTGCCGAGCAAAGCTTAAACATTGATCCAAAATGCAAACCAGTGAAACAACCACTACGATGATGTGGAGATGAGAAGAGATGCGCCATGGCAAAGACATAGCTAGGTTACTTAATGCTAGATTTATCCGA
Organism: Avena sativa; assembly: GCA_916181665.1. Lineage (NCBI taxonomy): Eukaryota > Viridiplantae > Streptophyta > Magnoliopsida > Poales > Poaceae > Avena > Avena sativa. Next base: position 102,304,685 of record OV702280.1, read on the forward strand.
GAAGTCCTTCACACCCGATGGGTGGCCAATCCTGTAGTTGTCCCCAAAAAGGGAACTAATGAATTAAGAATGTGCGTTGATTACACCGGCTTGAACAAAGCATCTCCCAAAGATCCGTTTGCTTTGCCTCGCATTGACCAAGTCATTGACTCGACGGCTGGCTCGGAACTTTTGTGTTTTCTCGATGCATACTCAGGATACCACCAGATCAAGATGAGGAAGTCGGACCAATTGGCCACTTTGTTCACTACCCCATACGGCATGTTTTGCTATGTCACGATGCCCTTTGGGCTGAAAACGCAGGTGCCACGTACCAGCCGACAATGCAACGTTGCCTCCACGACCAAATTGGTCGGAACGTTCACGCCTATGTGGACGATATCGCGGTGATGTCTAAAAAGTCAAATGACTTAATCTCCGACTTAAAAGAAACCTTTGATAATCTCCAGAAATACAACAGGATGCTTAACCCTAAGAAGTGCGTCTTCGGGGTTCCAGCCGGCAAATTGTTGGGATTCATCGTTTCCCAACGTGGAATCGAGGTCAACCCAGAGAAAATCAAGTCCATCTTAAACATAAACCGTCCGACATGCCTAAAGGACATTCAACGACTAACAGGTTGTGTTGCAGCAGTTAGTCGGTTTGTCAGCCGACTTGGAGAGAAGTCCTTGCCGCTGTACAAGTTGCTGAAGAAGGTGGACAAATTTACATGGACGGACGAAGCAGATGCAACATGGAAGCAGCTCAAGGAGATTCTTTCCTCAGCGCCCATCCTTGCAGCACCCGAACCTGGAGATCCCCTTTTAATCTACATGGCGGCAACCAACCGGGTAATCAGCATCATCGTCGTGGTAGAGCGGAAGGAACCAGGCTATGAGCACGGAGTTCAACGACCAGTTTACTATGTGAGCAAGGTCTTGACGGAGTCCAAGCAGCGTTACCGCACTACTAGAAGATAGCTTATGGAGTATTCCTTGCTTCTCGCAAGCTGAGGCATTACTTTCAGGAGCACCCAATCACAGTGGTGAGCAAGACTCCACTGTCCGACATTATCAATAACAGCGACGCTACAGGAAGGGTCGCGAAGTGGGGCATTGAACTTTCCGCCTTCGATATCACCTGCAAGAGACGCGACGCTATCAAGTCACAAGCCTTGGCGGATTTTATTGCAGATTGGACGGAGATGCCAGATGCTACTCCGTTGCTGGAACCAGAATATTGGGTGATGCACTTTGACGGATCAAAGCTGCTCAACGGCTAGGGGGCTGGTGTATTGCTACAGTCACCAACAGGAGACAAGCTACACTACATTCTGCAAATCCACTTCGAGGCTACAAACAACATGGCGGAGTATGAAGCACTCATTCACGGACTACTTGTAGCCAAGGATATTGGCATCAAGCGCATAGTTTGCTGTGGAGATTCTGACTTGGTTGCCAGCAGGTGGCTGGCACCTAGAATGCGCAGAACCCTATGATGGCGGCATATCGAGACGAAGTGGACGAGATAGCCAAGAGCTTCTTGGGATACGAAGTCAAGTATGTACCTAGGGAGCAAAACGAGGCGGCTAATCTTCTGTCTAAACTTGGATCAGGGTGCAAGCAAATTCCGCCAGGAATTTTCCTAGAGCATCTACGCACACCATCTGTGAAGGGGGCCGACATCGACAACCCAGATAGAGCTAAATCTTTCATCAATATGGTGAATAAGGTCCCTCCGGCTTGGACAAAACCGTTCATGGAATATCTCGAACACGGAACTTTGCCCGACGACGAAGTCGAAAGACAGCAAATAGTACGACGAGCAAAGGGTTATACCATAATTAATGGGCAACTCTACAAAAGGAGCACTACTGGTGTATACCTAAAGTATGTTTCCCAGCTAGAAGGTATGGAAATCCTACGTGAAATCCATCACGGAGATTGCGGGCATCACGCCGCTCCTCGATCGTTGGTCGCGAAAGCCTTCTAGCAAGGATTCTACTGGCTGACCGCGAAGGCGGACCCTGACAAGCTAGTTGAGACATGCATGGGATTCCAGTATTATGCCCGACAACCACATGTTCCTGCTGAAGAACTGCGAACAATACCAATAACTTGGCCGTTTGCAGTCTGGGGGCCGGACATGGTGGGACCATTACAGACGGCACCTTGTGGGTTTACGCATCTGCTTGTAGCAGTTGACAAATTCACTAAATGGATAGAAGCTAAACCCATTAGAAATCTTGATGGGGCAACTTCCCTCAGGTTTGTCCGAGATCTAGTGGTGAGATTTGGTCTCCCACACAGCATTATCACCGACAACGGCAACAATTTATCACTCGGAGAAGTGGAGGCTTATTGCTGGGAGAAAGGCATCCGACTTGACCTTGTATCTGTGGCACACCCACAATCCAATGGTCAGGTTGAGCGAGCTAATGGATTAATTCTGCAGGGAATCAAGCCACGTCTTGAGGCACCGCTACATAGAGCAGCTGGAGCCTGGGCGGAACAATTGCCATCTGTGCTATGGAGTTTACGAACTACACCCAACAGATCCACCGGCTACACCCCTTACTTCATGGTATATGGAGCAGAAGCCATCCTGCCTTCCGACATACTTCACGATGCACCAAGAGTTGCCGCCTACGACAAAGATGACGCTGAAGAATCCAGACGCCTAGATGTGGACCTTCTCGAGGAGGAGCACGTTTTGGCATGCCAAAGATCCACCATCTACCATCAGAAGCTACGTAGCTACCATAGTCACCGCGTTCGGCATCGCTCATTTAAAGAGGGGGGTTTCGTGCTCCGACTTAAGCAGAAGAAGTCACACAAATTATCCCTTCCATGGGAAGGACCGTTCATCATAAGCAAGGCGCTGCTCAATGGGTCTTACTACCTCGTTGACAATCGTGAACTAAAGGATAGACCCAACAAAGATCATAAGCGTAAGCGACGTGACCCGGATGATGACTACCCGGAGCTTGATCGGCCATGGAACATAGCATAGCTACGTCCTTTTTACACTTAGCATCTTTTATCTAATTGTGTACCTCTTATATGATCAATGAAATAAAGCTCTCTGGTTCACTCATATTTCTGAGTCTTTTACCTCCTTTAGTGTTCATTTTTGGATCATGTAAAACCTTTATGCACAAGCCTTGTGTTTGCACTTGTGAAAATTCCGCCTACGGGCGTTAGCTTAAGTTTTGTAGTCTACACGTTCTTTGTCATTTTTATGTGGATTCTGGAGTAGTGACTTTTGGCACTTATTGTCGGCGATTTTGTGCTTAGGTTATTGACGGTGCCATTGGGAATCATCACCTGAGCGCATGGTTCCGGCAACGAGTCTTCCGACTCACGAAAGGTCAAGCATAAAAACCAAAGTAATGGATAAGCCAGCACTTGCTTAAAAAATATATACATGCTGGAAACTAGTTCTTAAGTAGCAGGAAATAACAACCATTGTTTTTCTCCTTAAGTTACATCAATAAGTTTTTTCCGCACATGCACCAAAGGTGAAACAAATAATACAAAGTTGTTCTTCATTCCTTTGGCGAAGGAGACTTAGATGCAGCGTCGTCACCAGCCGGAGAGCCACCCTCGAAGTCGGCGATGTGGTGGGACTCAGAAGAATCTTGGTTGCCGCTGTCGATGGTGTTCATGGGCACGAAGACGTCGATGTCCACCAACTCAGCAACTCTGATGTCATAGCCCACGAGTGACGACAAGATGGCTTTGTGATTAATTTATTTGCCAGCATCATCGACGCCGGGGATACCAGAGGTCACCGTGTCGATGTCGGCATCTTCATAGTGTGCCTTCACCATTGACAGCACCATCCTCGCGCCAGCCCGTGCACATGAAGCTTTCCATCTTGTGACACGCTCGGGGGCTCGGCGCAAAATCTCCGAGTACTTCGCCACGGAGTTTGATGCCTTGATGTTTATCTGGAGGGGCTTGGCAATCTCCTTAGCTTGTGTGATGGCGGTGTTGATAAAGTTGCTGGCAAGAACCATGCATTCCTTGTCTGAAGGAGGCGATCGGGTTAAACCCATAGGAGCTGCAAGTTCCGACAAGGAGCGCATGAGTTCAGTAAATTCAAAGTATCCAGACTACAGAAATACAAGGCGGAGAAAACTTACTGAAGATGCTGGCCTTAGCCTGCTAGAGGGTGTCCGCCAGGGATTCTTTCTCTTGTTGGAGGAGCTTATACGCCTCGCTATGGCGTTGATTCTGCTCATCGGCAGCTTGCTTTTGATCTTTTAAGATCGCAATCTCCTCCTTCAAGCGAGACATTTCTGCGGAGGCGGAGTCCTGCAGGGCCTTCATTGAATCCTCATGCATTTTCAGCATATCTTTCCTCTCCTCTTTAAGGATCTTGTTCTCGCTGTACAGCTATTGAATATGCTTGGACTGCTCGACAATGTCCTTGGCCTTGGCAACATGTTCTGCAAAGTCAGAGAAAGCAAAAGTACACAGTAAGGACTCGGAGTAAATAGGAACAAAACCAAGACAGAATGCGCAAAAATAAAACAGACTCTTGTTTTTTATGATTTGTTCCTTCAAGATGGCAGTTTTACCCTTTTCGGCTTCAAGATCTACACGCATTTTCTTGTACTTGTCATTGGCCATTCCCCTCCGAGCATTCTCGTTCTGTGGAAAAAAGGACAAAGTTAAAACGTTGATTGGTCTGCTTGGAGCATCTAGCCGGAAATCCTCCACCTAGACGCTCGGGGGCTACAGCAAGAGTTTTTGACTTAACAATATGCATAGCTTTCTTTAAGCATCTAGTCAGACCTAATTCAGTTACAACTAGAAGCTTGGGGGCTACTGTATAAAGTTTTCAACTCAGATATATACTTAGCTTTCTTTAAGCATCTAGTCGGAACTAATTCAGTTGCAACTAGAAGCTTGGGGGATACAGTACCGAAATTTATGAATACTATGTTTGCTACTCTTAAAGCATTTAGTCATAATAATTCATTCCATATACATTCTTGGGGGCTACAGTGAGAAGTTTTCTAGCTTAGTCACTCTTAGAGCATCTAGACGCAAAAGCCTATGGTTTTCTGTCTACATCCTCGGGGGCTACAGTGGGATACTCATATGAAATGCAAAAGGCAAGTAAAACTTACAAGTGCAATGATCTTGAGGTTTGTAGAGCTCTCGGCTAGCAGCTTGCCAAAGGAGATGTTATTTCCTCGCAATATTTCTGCTTGTCGGAGGAGCTCCTCAAGACCGCACGTCGGAGATGTCGGTGCTGCTCCAGGAACCAGAGTTGTGCTGCTCGGCGTAAGCGCCGGGTAGACTATCTTGGGGAACTCAAAAGGTTTCTGGGGAGCAAGGGCGCCGCCTTCGGAAAAAGTACAATCTTCCACCACCTCCTTGCTGCCATCGATGGCATCCTTAGCCGGAGCTTCAGCCATTTGTTGAGCGGTGCTCTCCTGCGTTGCCTGCTCGCCGACAACAGCGAGTTCGGTAGAGGCGCCAGAATCCACTTCCATGGCGGAAGGGCCTGATGCCTCCTTAGCTTGTGAGCTTGTTTGAGCAGACGAGGGCTTGACGACAGGAGTAGCAGTGGCAATGGCAGGGGAGGCATCATGATGCAGCATGTCCTTGATATTTCGAGAAGCCCCCGATGTTTTGCAGGTCTTCTTGAGGCTGGTCGTGGCTTTCTTCCTGAAACGTGCGAAATGCATAAGTACAGGAGCAAGACAGATAAATAGACAATGTCGGAAAATGATAAGCTTACACAAGTGGGGGTGCTTTGGCAAAGGGGATCCCGGTAACTTTTCTCTTTTCCACCTCCAGGGCGGCGGTAGTCTTCTTGGAGGCTCCACCCTCCGTCTTCTTCTTCTTGCCTCCGTCAGCAGGGTCAGAGGTGGAGCTCTTCCGCTTCCGCGCCAACGGAACCTCGTCGTCGGACTCGACCGTGACTTCCTTCATCTTTGGATCATAGATTTGGGCAGCCAGGTTGCCCTCCTCTAGATTGCTAAGCTGTTAAGTGAGAAATAACCTTGTTAGATAGGATGGTATTTGCAAGACGGAAGAACTGGAGCATATGTCGTACACGGAAAATGAATACCTACCTTTGGGCACTTGACGTCTACGAACATGTCGTAGGATGGTGAAGCCACGCTTCTTATCCTTCACCTTGACGATGTCCTTAAGGCGGAGCTTGACGGAGTCGCTCGAGAAGTTGTCCACGGAGATGCGGAGACTATCCCTTCTGTCGCTGGTTTACTCGTGCATGAGCTTCACGCGGTGCTGTAGAGGTTGTATTCGCCTGATGAACCAGCACATGGCTAGGTCCAAGCCAGTCAGACCCGTCTCTATGAACCACTCGATCCGCCTTATGGCCCGAGAAGCATCGAGGTCGGAGGGAAGAGAGGCTTGGGATCTCCATGACGAGGTACGTAACTTGTCAGCCAGCCAGAGGGATGTCTGGGCCGTAAAAGTACGTCCGTTGCCAATTCTTGTAGGACTCGTGGCCGACGATGTCGGGGAACCGCCGGCCAGGTCGAATCTTGAAGCTTATGGTGCCACAGTTTCTAAGATCTTCCTTGATGTGTCCGGCTTCACGTTTGACGGTAAAGAAGTACACAAAAAGATCTAACTTAGGCTTTATCCCTAGATATCCCTCGCAAAGTGCCGCGTAGTTGCTAAGCACTAAGATACTATTGGGGGAAAGGTTCTGGGGCTGGACCCTGTAATGGTTCAAGACGGAGAGGAAGAAGTTGGAGATGGGCAGGGAGACGCCACGTACCAGTTGAGCTTTTAGGTACACCTTTTCTCCGGCTTGGGGAGAAGGTGTCACCTTGTCGGTCGGCGCCGCCCGCCAGGCAAGTCCCTCTGTCGCGGGGAGGTAGCCATCGGCGATCATCTCTTGGATATCACGGTCTGTGATATCCGAGCCGCGCCAGTCGCCTTTGTGCGAGTCTGGTTCCTCCTCCAGTGGCTCTAGCGCCGCCAAATTTAGGTCACCGCCGGTGGACTCTATCACCGCCGACGCGGGATGACCAAACCTTCTGGGGGCACGATGACGGAGCTCGCCGGCTTCGCCGCGGCTTCGCTCGACGCCGCCATTGATGGAGAAGTGTTGCTGCTAGCCATGGAGTGTGGATTGGGTGTGACTGGTGCAGATTGGAGCTAGGGTTTTTTCAAGAGTTCTCGCGGAGAGCTCGAGGAGACACGCGGCTGGAGGAAGAAGATGATGCGAGGAGAATGAGGTAAAAAGTGGAAATTTCCCCACGGTTACTATTTATCATCCTCGGCGTCAAGATTCGTGCAGCTTGATCGGACGGTTGCCGCGTAGACGACGTGTTCAGGAACGTGCGTGGAATTTTCGCCACGTCTCCAACTGTCGCTGCCAACGGTTCGTATCGCTCGCGCGGGAAAATCGGACATGATTGCGTTCTTTGCATGTGTGAGTTACGAGGCGTCGCTGACCTAAGACTACATCGTCCTAGCTGACATGGGTAGATGAGCCGTCACATCGAAGATTCTGACATAGACGGATCTAATCCGACTACGGAAGTGTACGATGGAAGATTCAGCATTTATCCGGCTTACAAGTTAAAGACGGAGAAAGTTTTGCAGGGTTCTTTGGGAGGACTACAAGATATTGCTCGACGATTTGCCGACATCCAACTGGACGGAGCATTCATCTGAAAAGGCAAGATGGCGCAAGATCTCGGAGTTCTCCGGGGGCTACTGTTGGGGATATGCTATATGGGTATCCTCATAGCATGTCACCTATGCGGATAACCCGGGTGGTCCATAGCTGGTAGCATGGCCTATGGCCTGCTGGGCGACCCAGTTAGATGGATCCAGAAGGGAGGCCCATGACGGATAAAGGAAGGATACGGTGGAGTCACCAGCGTACCCGGAGCCTTGGAGTGCAAGATACACAAGACTAGTAATAGACGGTGTAGGACTCTGTAACCTGTCCGGCTAGGACTTTTCCATGTAATCCTAGGACCTGGCGACTATATAAGTCGGGCCTATGGGAGCCTTTAGGGCACAACTTCAGACAACCTAGTGTCGACTACGACGCACCTCGCACAGCGAACCAGTCCCTGTAACTCGGTGTATTGCCCTTATAGTGATTTATAGCAGGAGTAGGATTCTGCCACCGTTGTGGGATCTGAACCTGGGTAAGCTATGTTACCTCGTACCCTTCAACCGTCCGCCTTACCCCACGTCTCTAAACACGCACTGTGAGGACCCCTCCATGGCGTACTCGTCGGCAATACCACGACAGTCGGGAAAATGGAGGAAGGAGTTTGGTCATGAGATGACCGGAAGGAAAAACAAATGGGTGACTCAATCCTAGTGTTTTTCTTAAAAAAATTCAAAAAGGTTTCCAAAATGTTTTACAAAATCTTTTCAACAAAGATTTAGAGACATGCTATATCTACAAGAGAAAGTGGTTTATAAAAGAACCTCTATTGGAGCCATCCTACCACAGCCATATTGCATATCCGTTATTATTATTATCTTAAGGTGGTTTGCGAGTACATTCGAAGTACTCACCAGCATTGTCCCTGGTTATTTACTTGGCCATATTGCAGATTTTAAGAAGTGACAAAGGTGTTGACGTCTATGCGAGCTCGGCCGTCTTCCCAGTCAGTTGCCTGTAGGTTAAGGCACGGGCTCTGTGCTGAAGACTTCCGCTATTTGTGTTGTATTCGCCATAATGGCCATTTTATAAGTTTTTGTAATCGTTACTTTGTGGATGTTGTAATGATACTAGTCGGTTATGCTCATGGCTCACTGATCATGGGGACGTGAATTGTATGCATAACGTTTATTCTCGGACCGTAAATCCCCGGTGCCACAGACATGGTATCAGAGCCATCCTGAATGTAGGAGACCTTAGTTAGCATGGACGTTAGACAGGACAACCCTATTTCTGAAAACACCGGCTTTCAAAAAATATTTCTCAAAAGCTTTTCAAAATATTTCTTATCTTATCTTCTCCGATTTAAAAGAATCAAAAATGAATTACTCTATATCTCGTCTACCTCAAAATGTCCCGTTCTCAAAAACAAAGTCCGACCTGGACACTATGAAGACGGAGATCCCAGAATGAAGAGAAACCAAGACAAGCAAAACAAAGGAGCTACCAACAACGAAAGGCACTACAAGATCGCCCTACCAACGGAGTCCTTCATCGCCCCCAAATTAATCAAGTACGACACCGACGACAACCAATGGCAAAACAGATGTCAAGACCCCGTAGCGTCCGTACTTAGGATTAGCATCCCTAATATTGGATTCCCTTATGGCGTGTAGTCAGCCCCTTAGTACCTATGGTACGCCATGTTTGTTTGTCATGTGCGTGTATGATGCTTGGAATGTGTTGCTTGTCTGCCTCGGATCACTCGATCCTATTAGGTGACCGCCTTTGTTGGCGTATCTCGACGCTAACTTCCGCAACCCCATAGCTAGAAACTCTCCTCAGCAGGATGGCCGCATAAAGAAATCCCTGACAACTCTTGCTCATGCCTTAGTTCTAATCGCCCCAAAGGAGCAACGACCTAGTCAACTCTCTGCCAAATCAATGGGAATTCCTCACCATAAAACAAATGCCCCGGGATTACGGAATATAAGGAGGCCCAAGGACAACGAGTCTACTCCGTCATCAACACAAAGCAACACAAAATAGCTCGATCTACGACCACCACTCTGAAGCTAACATGCCTCCACCCCGACGAAGGACTAAGAAGAATAGTCGCTAACCACTAAAACAACCCCGAGTTAACCTTTACAGCTTCTCTAAGTAACCACCATAGGAAGGTAGTCGCAATAAGGCGTCACTCAAGGATCTCAACTCAAGCGTCACGCCTTGCTCCAAGATGAAGGATCTACCCCCAACCTCGACGACCCCAAGTAAAGTTCTAAGGTGGAAAGACTGCGTCCTTCCACTCCAAGCCAGAAGACCGCCTACGAGAAGACAATCTCAGAAGATCTGCAATCCAAGAACCTGCCCGAAGCCCCCACCTCGAGAGTCGTCAGAAGAACAAAACTCATACCTCAGCAACAATCTTCAAAAGACTGCTCGATCCTCAACACCGAGACATTCAGAATTAAGACAACAAGACTACCAAACGTTGCCAATACTACTCTCCAAGGAGTAGAAAGAAACCCAAAAGATCAAGTTTCTCTGAAAACGTCGCGAAGCCCTTCTCTGCTTCTGCTACTAACAACCCACCAAAATAGAGACCTCCGAATCCACAAGCCCCGAGACGGGGGTATCAACCCCTTTTCAAGTCACCAACCCCGGAAGATCCACTCATCAAAGCAAACATAGAGAAGACACACCCCTCACCGCTGAAGAGCTGAATGTCCCTCCTGCCCTCGAGGAAATGCAGTAACCCAAGTTGGTACCCAACCCAAGGACGACTACCAGATTCAAGGAGCACTCTCGACATAGTCCTTCGTACCCTACCAACCCACTCTCCCTACCAATAGAAAGAGGTGGATTGTCTCGAAACCTGTTCAGTAAGCATCCAGTACCCTCGCTGTTAGCCAATGCAAATCTGCTAAAACCTGGAGGCACCATGCTGGATGTTATGCAAGAATGATGTCGTTCCTTGCATGTTTTACCCATGACGTTGCATCAGACCGAACCTGAAACAAACCCCTTTCTACAGGACTGCGTTCCTAGATCGCCGACCTCCAACGCCATCCTCCATCCGTTGCCGGACCAAAAACCCCTAATTTTCCTCCAACCCGTCGGACCCGTAACCCTCTCACAACTAACTACCCGGAATCTAGTAGACGCCCTTTTCGGTAGACCTTCCATATCATGAAGCAGTTCCGACGACGTCAACAGAACATAACTACCCCGAAGGATAGGGTAGCGCCTTACCCCGACATCAGCATACGACTCCAATCAAGAAAGTCAGCGACTTCACCAAGAACCCCTAATTTTGCTCTAGGGGGGAAAGACTGTGTCTTTCACGCCCAAAAACCCTATAGACCCCTGGAGTCGACCACTGACAGCACTAAGTGATGACCACCCCTCCAAGCCCGAATCATCGACCCTGCAAGAAGAACGACAATCGACACTTCTCCACAGAATCAGAATGAACTTCAGGAAAGTCCTCCACTCCAAGGTCGAACGTCTAGTCAACACTCCGGTATATCAAGACCTCGAAGATAGAAACGTCAACCATGAGGCGAAGGAATAAAGAAGACTCAACTCGCCATCCCGCCTCAAGAAGAAAGTACCCCCACCAACGTTAAACTCATCTAGACTTGTCCTAAGGGGAAAAGACTACGTATTTTCCAGTTGTTTAAATCTAAACAGCTCAATCTGAAGCCACTCAGCTCTGACCCGTAACTGACCACGCATGTTCGATTGTAAAGCCCGATAGCATCTAATAATTCCACCCTGAAATTGCCAAGCAGATGTTATTACCCAACCCTACTCCTCCCTAATCTCGGGACGAGATTATTTTAAGGGGTAAAGGTCTGTAGCATCCCAATTTCAGCAACCCTGAACTATTGTCCAAAAGGCAAAAATCATGGGAAACAAAAACTTTTTCTTGTCACATGTGCAATGTTTGTTTACTTGCTTGCTTGTGTTCTTGCAACTGTTTATGTATTAGATGCTATACTTCTTATCTCAACACTAATTGACAAAAGCTATTTTACAAAAGAGATGTCTTGGCTCATCCTTCATATTCTCAAATGTTCTGGCATTTCAAAACCTGAGCCAAGATGACTTTGACAAAACAAAACTATTATTAATAGTTCTATTGCCAAAACTATGGAGACATATATATACTCTCCTTATGTTTTCAAGACAGAATCTTCAAATACCCTTATCTCTAAGTTTTCCAAAAACCTTTATTAAAAACCCTTTTCATCTCAATCTTGGTAGAGATACCAAGATGGTACTTATCTCACTTCCAAGCAAAACCCCTTTCAATATACCCCTCCTTAACTCAAGCTAGGATTGATGGTAACCCTAGTAGTAGTTAGATAAGTGTTAAAATAAATTGCCTTGATCTGCTGGTTGATGAATTGCCTTGATCCGATGTCTGATGAATTGCCTTGATATAATGACTGCCTTGTTTTCTTAGGAACTAGAGTGAGCTAACCTAGCAGCCCATCCCTTAGGACCCAATCATTCCTAATGATCATTAGTCTCAAGCAAGCATCCAAGTGTGGATCCATCCTAAGCCACTCAAGTGACCCTCTCATCCCCAAATCAGCTCAATCCAAGGATAATCCCTCTAGATGGTTTCCAACTTAGTGGAGACCCAATCCAAGCATGGATGACCTCCTTGCAATCTATACCATAACATAATCCACTTGATGGGAAGGATAAAATCTTGCCACCCTCTCAAATGTTTCCCCCTTGAACACTAGTCTAAAACCCTAAATCTGCCAAAATGGCTAAGTCTGGATTCCTTATCTAGATTCAATCTTTGGATCCCTACCTCTTCCAACATATGTGCATTCTTGGGAATGCACTTGAACCGTCTTATAGTACATCATTAGTACTACCAAAGCACACTCTTGACCTTAGCTAAGCCATTCTATTTCCCATTCATCCAGGATGGTTTTGTAGCCAAGATAATAATCTTTTCTGCAAATCTTATCATCTTGCCTACTTTGGCAGAAGCTCACATCTATGTGCTACCTCTCCTTGACCAACTCTTTGCATGGTTATGATCTAATAATCATGGCCTATCAACCCCCACTCCCCTTGTTTCCATTGGAGCCCTGTTCTTCCTGAACCCACATGGTTTAGGAGGCTACCTGATGTATCTGCTATGCCAGCCTTATTTTTAACAAAGTTTGCCATCTCTTCTAGATCACATCAAATGCAACCAAGCCCAAACCTTGCCTCCATGATCACCTATATGACTTGGTCTATCCATCCATATACCCCTTGTACCAAGGTGAGCTCTGAGCTCCCTAATCCAACCCTGTTTAGGTGGCATCAGTATAACCAAACGCTAGATCCTCCCATATCTAGTTTCCATCCTTTTTTACCACCTTTCTTCAAAACTCAAGGTTGCCTTTGATGCATATATCAGGGTTACATCATCTACCTTGGATATGATGTTTCCCCAAATAATTCCCATAATTATTTGGACCCCAAAACTATTTAAATTCCACTTTTCCCAAAACCCTAAAAACTTGGTTTATGAAGGCAAGTTTGTTCTTCTCCAAACCACTTGGCAAACTCAAGGCATATATAAGCTCTATACATAAAACCCCACCTTCCCATCTCAAAAATAAATATTTTTGAGACTCTTTATTATTTCTTTTTGCCCTTTTTCTTAAATGGCAGAAACAAGAAATAATTCCTTAAAAATACTTCCCCATCTCAATAAATTCCAAATAAATTATCCAATGTGTAATATGGTATTTAGGACCATATCACATCAAAAACCAAGCTTTTCCTCTGTAAAACTATCAAGTAATCATCTAGAAACTAGTTCTTGACTATTTGAATATTTAAGTTTAAGTGCACCTTTAATCATTAGAAAAATCCCAAATAAATCTTGGAGGTGTACAAGGACCTTATCCATCTACCGACAACCTTTCCCCATCTTGGACAATGTAAATTTTTGGACTTCATTCATAACCCAAGCTTTGATCAAATATGGCAAACAAATCAAAACCATTAAACCAACCCCATCAAACCCCATCAAAGCTTGTCTCATACACCACTCCAGCACTCATCACTCCCCTGGTAGACACCACTGTAGCACAACAGAACCCTACCACCTTTCCTCTTGTCCTTTGTTCTTGTTTATAAGAGGGACACGGGTCATGTCCCTTCAAGCCATTTAAAACTCTTGCATCTGCTACACCCCATCACTCCACCCCTTCTGCACGACCAGAGCACACTAGCAGGACCCACTCCATCGCCCCTCTAGCCCTATCCTAGCCTAGCACCTTGCCCATGTCCAAATTGAACCTTGTCCACCATGGACCCCTTTTTCCTTGCATATAAGTCCAGAGGACAGTACCACCCTCCCATCTGGCTCATTTCCACCCACCTACTACTTCCATCTCTCCTCTCCAGAACCAGAATACTATCCCCTCTCTGCTGCCATGGAGAAGGAGGAAACTCCATTTTCGGGCTTCGTCAAGATCTAGCCGGTGAGCCCTCTTCTCTGCTCCCCTACCGTTGCATGCCAGCTTGTTGAGCTCCCCTGAACCCTCTGTATCTAACCCTACTTCCCTCTTTGCCCATGACCATGTCCCTCGCAGTAGCCACGAAGCACCAAAGCGACCACCAAGGTCGCATCCGCGTGAGTGGGCCCCCGTACCCGAGCCACACCCATGCTGCCCATCATTGGACTCCCCGCCGACCTCCGCCTTGCCCTGGAACCCCCGCGCCGCCTCTACCGTGCCCCCGTGAGCTCCCCAGGAGCCGCCGGCATTGACTATGGTTTCCTCCCAGCTCTTCTGTATGCAAGGAAGGAGACGAGCCCGCGCCATCAATCTCCATCTGATCCAACGGCCGGGATCTCTAGATACCCCTTCACAGGTGGCCTCTTGCCGACAGACGGTCCCCTCTCGTCAGCTTCAAACCTCTCTCCCGCCCAGGATCTGGCCTAGTTGGGCCGACTGAGCGTCTGCGGCCCAGTGAGGTCCGGATCTGGCCCATACCCTCTCCTCCTCCTTTTTCTTTTTCGATTATTTTAGATCTGCTTATTAGCTGCTCAGTTTTAATGCAAATCAAAATGAAAAATGGCTCAAATTTTTCAGATCCAAATTTATTATGGTAACCACATGGTTTGTCAAACATGCAATACCCTTAATTTTCCTATATCTTATCCATATTAAATAAGAAAAAATCAATTTCCTAAATGGACCCTTTTTGCTATTAAATACTTTCTGTAAGCTTCACATCCCCAAATGAAGTGAACCTTGTTTGCACAGAAAGGTATAAGTGATTACTTCCATTGCACCCTGGCCCCTTCCCATTTGCTTCCTAGATTGTTGGTAGCAAAAATAACAAAATCAGGCCAATTCTTCCTTTAGGATTTTCTCTAAGTCAAACCAAATAATTTTTTGACCTGATTCCAACTCCTAGTGGATACACAAAACTATATGTTGCAAACCCCAGTAGATCATAATTTTATGAACCCCTGCTCAATTATGGTGAAGTAAACCTTTCTGTGCATGGTTTGTTCACCAATAAATTCACAAATTGAATTCTATAAATTCAAAAAGGGTGATTCCAATTTCTTCAGAAAGGTATTATCATTACCTACCTAGAACCCTTGGAATCACATCAAAAGCTTATGTAGGTTTAATCTGGTGAAAAAGACAAGTCTCATCCAGTACTGTCTTTGATAAGTTATCAAGGGCATTTTGGTAATTGTTTTTGGGTGATTCCAACACCTCTTTAATAAGTCCACCAAATACTAGCTAATCACCTAAGGAAATAATTTTTGGAGCTCCAGAACTCTTCTGGTGAATTATTTCCTCAAACTAGAACTTTATTCACTACAAAATCCACTATAAATCATTGGAAATTGATAAAATAGTGAAACCACTTTTGTTGGCTTCATTTTATCAAAACCTATCTGAGGGTATCATGTTTATACAATGGTATCCCACAAATCAAGCCCTTGGTCAAAAACCCTCTCTTAGGTAGTTCCTAGACTACAAATCCAAAAGGATTCCCTTTCCCTATGCCCCAAATCTTCTCCCAATCCAAATCAAATCCTCATCCAGCACCCTACTCTGGTATATCTTGTGTTGCATGATTTCTTGCTATATGTATTGATGCTTGTAAGAATTGTATTTGATTGTAGTGTTGATTGTTTGCATGTATGCTCAACAATGGCGATAGTTGCGATTGTGTGACGCCGAGAAGAAGGAAGCACCATTAGTGTAACACCCTCGGAATCGACCCTATGTAGGTTTCAGCGATTCCCGCCAAACCCGCATAGAAACGATTCAAAGGTGCCCACCAGGCACTTTCGTGCGGGTGGAAACGAAGTAATACCATTACACAATAGTCCACGATGGAACCCACAGAACAGATATATATACAACAGCGACTCGATGAGTCAAGAATACAGATATACAATACAAAGATCCAAATCACCTTGAAGACGATACAACGTCCGAGTACGAACAAGATGCAAATCGAGCTAAGAGCCCTGAAGAATAACCAATGGCGTCCATAACCCTGCCTAGGCCAAGCCGGAAGGGTAACCCTGCTAACGACGTCGATCTCAAAACCTGCTAAAACAAAAGGGGTGCCGACAAAGGGCAAAGGAAAATGAGAGAGCGGTCAGTACTGAGGCCAGTACACGGCGAGACTAGAATTCGGCGGTCCTCGCCTACATAGGTATGGTAGACTGAAGCGGCAGCGCAGCATGCACTAGACAACCTATAGAGACTCGATACAACTGTCGGCTATCAGAGAGATAAGAAAGACCTATTCGAAACCAGCCTGATACTACCACCAAACATACCCATCCTGGTATTTCCCCCTCGAGACCAAACGAGGAAGTCAACCGAGGAACTCACACAGTTGGCAATTTTATTTATTCAGTTATCGTTGCAGCAATTACTAGTCAGGTATAGATAGTCGTCCGGATATAATAGGCAGTGGGCACTTTTAATTAACCATTCCGTTGTAGTTGCGACACTTACTTGTCAGATACAATTAGCATGAGATACCCCAAACCCAGCAGTTGTTGGTACTTTTATTTAGCCATTCCGTTGTAGTGAAGCTGATTACTAGTCATATCGGATACAAGTCAAATTATAACAGTAACTTTAGTTATAGTTGTCTATGATCAGAACTGTGCTCCAAGTCGTCCATAACCGCGGACACGGCTTCTCGAAAAGATTTAACCCTGCAGGGGTGCACCAAAGTTTCCACACGCACCTACACCCTTGTTGTCAGATCAGGTAGGTACAAGATCACAAAACATACACTCAACGGTATGTCGACGGGGTTTCGGACACGACGTTTCCCAGACCCAAAGTAAGCACATGGGGGCCACCCCACTAAGCTACCTGTAACGAAGTCGGCCGATCTCCGAGACGGACCCAGAGGTTTGTGACAATGGCTGTAAACGACCGGGAACCCGATAGTGTGACTGGGCTTGTCGATACCGCGAAAACATTCCACATTGGTTCCAAAACAGTACAGGCTCTCCACGCGCAATCGTAAATAAAGCAGTAAAGCATGGCATAAGTACAGGATAGTAATAAAGCCCCAAACTACTTTGTGGCCCCTGGTACAGTACTTTGAAATCAGGTACTAATCGATGGGGGTGCCCACACACCCCACCTGTGGTTAGCGCGCTCGATCTCGGAACAGGTGTCAAGAACTCGGGGTCCTACGGGACACCAGTGAGCGGTTAAAACCAAATATTGTCTATTACCCACCGGTGCCTCTACATTTACCTACTTTCAATTTTAGTTATTATACAGTAATTAAAGCCATGATCATCTCTAACATTAAACATAAGGCATTACTCCAACAACTGTGGTACTTGACGACACGCAACATCACTTGAGCAAGCGACTACGACACGCAAGTCCAACTATCTACCAAGTAACAGGTAATATGATGTGTCCAAGGCAATATAGGCTGCAAGGGATATCACGGGTACGAAAACTAGAGCATCGCAACACAGATAGCAATAGATCAACAGGAAGAAATAAAGACTAGAAAGGTAAAATAGGTAGAAAGGGGGAGAATGCTCGCCTGGAAACATTGTTGAAGATTCATTCGAAGATCGGGTCGACTCTCGCATCAACTCATTGGCCTAATCCGTGAAGAAGCAAAGCACTAGAAGAAACACCGGATGCACTATTTAATACTACGGCAAAAGATCGGGCATGATGCATGTATGATGTATGGCATGGCAAGGATGCGATGCAATTAGGCAATATTAAGCAGAACCGGGGTCCCGACAATTAATTAGGTGGTTCATATT
Source organism: Avena sativa (assembly GCA_916181665.1). NCBI lineage: Eukaryota > Viridiplantae > Streptophyta > Magnoliopsida > Poales > Poaceae > Avena > Avena sativa. The sequence goes on from OV702280.1 coordinate 102,322,617, forward strand.
GTTTAGATACACTGCAATTTAAATGTTGTCTTAACAAGGCAAAATTTTATCACTGATTTGATGCACAAATTTAAATGGGCCAATATTGGACTAGATTCGCCCACATATGGGCTCTATATTTAATTTAGGTGAATCATCTAGATACCCCCAAACACCCACAATATGTATGCAAACATGTTCATTTAATATGCAATAAGATCAATAACATATATTACAAAAATATGAGGGGTCTCGGATAGGGGTCACACATCGAATGGCGATCTTGGGGTTCACCGAGGGTTCGGGTTTTTGGATCGGGCTTCAGGGGTTCGACGGGGTTCGGTCTTCGGACGTCGGGATCGGTACGGTCTTTAGGGTTTAGCTTCTCGCGTCGGTCTCCAAAGCAGTCCAACACCACACCGCAATATCACCATCGCCAATCATCAAACTAGAGTCAACCCACACATGCATCTAAGGAAAAACTAGAAGCTCGGGATTGAAGTAGAGGTTGTCTTTGTCGCATACGAGTCGCTGGCCTTGTGCTGAGAACAAAAGTCATGAGAAGCTCTCAGGAACACATACACTTGCGCACATACAAGCACACATGTACAGCAAGCGAGCGAGAGATCAGGGAACAGGGTACCCGCACCAAAAACATGGTGGATACGCGATGGCCTCGTGCTGGCCGAGCAGGGCGTGGCCGGAGGGTAGGCCTGGGCTCACGCGCGTGAAGGCGAGGCTGGAGACGAAGGCAGCGGTAGAGGCCAAGGGCGGCGCTCAGGATGGTTGCAGAGGGCGGTGCAGCGCTGCAGGTCCGAGGCCAGGAAAGCGGACGGGGTGCTGGGGAGGAGCAAGGCGGCGGCGGAGGGGTCCGGTGGCGTGCAGAAGGAGGCCTCGGGGAGGCGGCCTGGTGCGAGATGGCGGTGGAGCCTGGGGGTCGGGGAGGGCGCGCGGAGGCCGACGAAGCAAGGAGGGAGGAGCGGCAGACGGCAGGGTTGGCGGAGAGCAGGGGCACCGAGGGAGCTCTGCCGGTGGCGGCGACGGGGGGCACCTGAGGGGAAGAGGGAGATGGAGGCGGGGCGAGCGCGTTGGGTGGGGAGGAATCGGGGGCTCTCGGGGTGGGTCGCAAGAGCGAGGAACGAGGTGGGGACATGTTCGGTGGAGCGAGACTAGGTTGGGCCGCTCGCGACAGAGAGAGGAAGCGGGACAGGGGCGCGTGCGTGGAGATGTGTCGCGCGGGTTGTCGTGTTGGGTGGGAAGGTGGGTTGACCAGGTGAGTGTTGGGTCTGGTGGGCGGAGAGAGGGAGTGTGGCGGCGGGGTGGGGGAGGAAGGAGGTGGCGGTGCCTGCAGGTAAGGGACAGAGGCGGTTGTCGATTAGAGAAGTAGAGGAGGGAGCGCAGGGCGGCGGCGGTTAGCGAGATGCAGGGGAGATGGGGTCACGGGGGGAAGAGGTGGACGCGAGCGAGGCTCAGTCTTCGGGGAGGTGGGGCCAGCAGGGTAGGGATCGGTGGGGTAGGACCGATATCAAATAGAGAGGGGAGAGAGGGCGGCCTGCATGAGTCGCGCGGCTGCGCATGCGTGAGTGGTGTGCATGGTTGACCGCGGTGGGTTCTGGGTGTGGCGGCGGGTTAGGTCTAGGTAGGGATGGGAATAGGATAGGTTAGGGTTTCCAGATAGGTTAGGGTTTGCAAGGTGGGGTGGTAGGTGGCTACCGGTTGGGCCTTTTGGGCCTAGCCTGCGGCTGCCTACCTCGGACAAAATATTTATGTTTAATATTTTTCTGTTTTTTTTATGAGGCCTTTTATAAATAATTTTATACAAAACAAAATATTCGGAAAAGACCGAGATTTCAATTTTAGATAGAGAAGGGGATAATTAGAAAATAATATAGGCTTTTGGGGAATAGGTTTAGTCAAACACATGCATGATGATGTCATGAGGATGCGCAACATACAAAAAACCGCGATTTTCTAGTACTGGTTTTACCCGGGGTGCTACAATTCGACACCACTAACAATGGATCTCGCCCTCGAGATCCGCCTCATGATACGGGGAAGAAGGCCGACAATCTGAATCTCATAGCTTCACGTAGATCCTCGCGACACCACTAACAAGGATTCTTGTTCTACCTTGAAATCGGCGACACCACCAACAAGGGGTGTTGCTCAAGTTCGTTGCGTGAACACTCCAGAAAACAAAGGACGAAGGTAGAGGTTTCAAAAGGTAAGGCCACCTCTAACTTCTGTGGAAGGAGTAAAATTGCTTGATCCACCGATTCAATGCACAAGAGCGAATGATAAGAGTAGTCGGATGGTGATCAGTCCATCACGCACCCAAAGCATTACTCTGCACATGAATAGGAGAATTATGCAACCAACTCTTGGAATCAGACTGAAGATCTCGACAAGCGAGGTTCAGAAACAAAAGAATGATGTAGGCTCTTCATCGGTTCTAATGCAGATGAAGTCGCCACGTTGAAAAACACCGGAAGATACAAAGAAAAAATTTAGTGAATTTTTGATCCACCGAAAATACAACAGAAGGAAGATCCATCAGATAGCATGAAGACCGGATGTCGAAGCACCGTTACAAAGAGGATGGAAGCGAAACCCTGAAGGTACGACGGAAGCCCAACCACGAGAATTCCTAGACTCGAAGAAAAGATAAGAGAGCAGATTGAAAACACGCAGAGGTAAGAGGAGAATAGCAAAGGGATAAGGAATAAAAGCAGACCTAATCAGATCTATCCAACCGATTTCACAAAATAGTTTTGACTCTACGACGACCGTTAGCTAGGTTATCCTACAGGCTGGACCAGTGGGGTATCGTAACTGCTGAGCTCTGATACCACTCTGTAACACCCTCGGAATCGACCCTATGTAGGTTTCAGCGATTCCCGCCAAACCCGCATAGAAACGATTCAAAGGTGCCCACCAGGCACTTTCGTGCGGGTGGAAAACGAAGTAATACCATTACACAATAGTCCACGATGGAACCCACAGAACAGATATATACAACAGCGACTCGATGAGTCAAGAATACAGATATACAATACAAAGATCCAAATCACCTTGAAGACGATACAACGTCCGATTACGGACAAGATGCAAATCGAGCTAAGAGCCCTGAGGAATAACCAATGGCGTCCATAACCCTGCCCAGGCCAAGCCGGAAGGGTAACCCTGCTAACGACGTCGATCTCAAAACCTGCTAAAACAAAAGGGGTGCCGACAAAGGGCAAAGGAAAAAGAGAGAGCGGTTAGTACTGAGGCCAGTACACGGCGAGACTAGAATTCGGCGGTCCTCGCCTACATAGGTATGGTGGACTAAAGCGGCAGCGCAGCATGCACTAGACAACCTATAGAGACTCGATACAACTGTCGGCTATCAGAGAGAGATAAGAAAGACCTATTCGAAACCAGCCTAATACTACCACCAAACATACCCATCCTGGTATTTCCCCCTCGAGACCAAACGAGGAAGTCAACCGAGGAACTCACACAGTTGGCAATTTTATTTATTCAGTTATCATTGCAGCAATTACTAGTTAGGTATAGATAGTCGTCCAGATATAATAGGCAGTGGGCACTTTTAATTAACCATTCCGTTGTAGTTGCGACACTTACTTGTCAGATACAATTAGCATGAGATACCCCAAACCCAGCAGTTGTTGGTACTTTTATTTAGCCATTCCGTTGTAGTGAAGCTGATTACTAGTCATATCGGATACAAGTCAAATTATAACAGTAACTTTAGTTATAGTTGTCTATGATCGAGAACTGTGCTCCAAGTCGTCCATAACCGCGGACACGGCTTCTCGAAAATATTTAACCCTGCAGGGGTGCACCAAAGTGTCCACACGCACCTACACCCTTGTTGTCAGATTAGGTAGGTACAAGATCACAAAACATACAAGCAACGTTATGTCGACGGGGTTTCAGACACGACGTTTCCCAGACCCAAAGTAAGCACATGGGGGCCACCCCACTAAGCTACCCATAACGAAGTCGGCCGATCTCCGAGACAGACCCAGAGGTTTGTGACAATGGCTGTAAATGACCGGGAACCCGAAAGTGTGACTGGGCTTGTCGATACCGCGAAAACATTCCACATTGGTTCCAAAACAGTACAGGCGCTCCACGCGCAATCGTAAATAAAGCAGTAAAGCATGGCATAATTACAGGATAGTAATAAAGCCCCAAACTACTTTGTGGCCCCCGGTACAGTACTTTGAAATCAGGTACTAATCGATGGGGGTGCCCACACACCCCACCTGTGGTTAGCGCGCTCGATCTCGGAACAGGTGTCAAGAACTCGGGGTCCTACGGGACACCAGTGAGCGGTTAAAACCAAATATTGTCTATTACCCACCGGTGCCTCTACATTTACCTACTTTCAATTTTAGTTATTATACAGTAATTAAAGCCATGATCATCTCTAACATTAAACATAAGGCATTACTCCAACAACTGTGGTACTTGACGACACGCAACATCACTTGAGCAAGCGACTACGACACGCAAGTCCAACTATCTACCAAGCAACAGGTAATAGGATGTGTCCAAGGCAATATAGGCTGCAAGGGATATCACGGGTCCGAAAACTAGAGCATCGCAACACAGATAGCAATAGATCAACAGGAAGAAGTAAAGACTAGAAAGGTAAAATAGGTAGAAAGGGGGAGAATGCTCGCCTGGAAACATTGTCGAAGGTTCATTCGAAGATCGGGTCGACTCTCGCATCAACTCATTGGCCTAATCCGTGAAGAAGCAAATCACAAGAAGAAACACCGGATGCACTATTTAATACTACGGCAAAAGATCGGGCATGATGCATGTATGATGTATGGCATCGCAAGGATGCGATGCAATTAGGCAATATTAAGCGGCACCGGGGTCCCAACAATTAATTAGGTGGTTCATATTGTTTAGATACCCTGCAATTTAAATGTTGTCTTAACAAGGCAAAATTATATCACTGATTTGATGCACAAATTTAAATAGGCCAATATTGGACTAGATTCGCCCACATATGGGCTCTATATTTAATTTAGGTGAATCATCTAGATACCCCCAAACACCCACAATATGTATGCAAACATGTTCATTTAATATGCAATAAGATCAATAACATATATTACAAAAATATGAGGGGTCTCGGATAGGGGTCACACATCGAATGGCGATCTTGGGGTTCACCGAGGGTTCGGGTTTTTGGATCGGGCTTCAGGGGTTCGACGGGGTTCGGTCTTCGGACGTCGGGATCGGTACGGTCTTCAGGGTTTAGCTTCTCACGTCGGTCTCCAAAGCAGTCCAACACCACACCGCAATATCACCATCGCCAATCATCAAACTAGAGTCAACCCACACATGCATCTAAGGAAAAACCAGAAGCTCGGGATTGAAGTAGAGGTTTTCTTTGTCGCATACGAGTCCCTGGCCTTGTGCTGAGAACAAAATTCAGGAGAAGCTCTCAGGAACACATACTCTTGCGCACATACAAGCACACATGTACAGCAAGTGAGCGAGAGATCAGGGAACAGGGTACCCGCACCAAAAACATGGTGGATACGTGATGGCCTCGTGCTGGCCGAGCAGGGCATGGCCGGAGGATAGGCCTGGGCTCGCGCGCGCGAAGGCGAGGCTGGAGACGAAGGCAGCGGTAGAGGCCAAGGGCGGCGCTCAGGATGGTTGCAGAGGGCGGCGCAGCGCTGCAGGTCCGAGGCCGGGGAAGCGGACGGGGTGCTGGGGAGGAGCGAGGCGGTGGCGGAGGGGTCCGGTGGCGTGCATAAGGAGGCCTCGGGGAGGCGGCCTGGTGCGAGATGGCGGTGGAGCCTGGGGGTCAGGGGAGGGCGCGCGGAGGCCGACGAAGCAAGGAGGGAGGAGCGGCAGACGGCAGGGTTGGCGGAGAGCAGGGGCACCGAGGGAGCTCTGCCGGTGGCGGCGACGGGGGGCACCTGAGGGGAAGAGGGAGATGGAGGCGGAGCGAGCGCGTTGGGTGGGGAGGAATCGGGGGCTCTCGGGGTGGGCCGCAAGAGCGAGGAACGAGGTGGGGACGCGGTCGGTGGAGCAAGACTAGGTTGGGCCGCTCGCGATAGAGAGAGGAAGCGGGAAAGGGGCGCGTGCGTGGAGATGTGTCGCGCGGGTTGTCGTGTTGGGTGGGAAGGTGGGTTGACCAGGTGAGTGCTGGGTCTGGTGGGCGGAGAGAGGGAGTGTGGCGGCGGGGTGAGGGAGGAAGGAGGTGGCGGTGCCTGCAGGTAAGGGAGAGAGGCGGTTGTCGATCAGAGAAGTAGAGGAGGGAGCGCAGGGCGGCGGCGGCGGTTAGCGAGATGCAAGGGAGATGGGGTCGCGGGGGGAAGAGGTGGACGCGAGCGAGGCTCAGTCTTAGGGAGGTGGGGCCAGCAGGGTGGGGATCGGTGGGGTAGGACCGAGATCGAATAGAGAGGGGAGAGAGGGCGGCCTGCATGAGTCGCACGGCTGCGCATGCGTGAGTGGTGTGCGTGGTTGACCGCGGTGGGTTCTGGGTGTGGCGGCGGGTTAGGTCTAGGTAGGGATGGGAATAGGATAGGTTAGGGTTTCCAGATATGTTAGGGTTTGCAAGGTGGGGTGGTAGGTGGCTACCGGTTGGGCCTTTTGGGCCTAGCCTGCGGCTGCCTACCTCGGACAAAATATTTATGTTTAATGTTTTTCTGTTTTTTTATGAGGCCTTTTATAAATAATTTTAGACAAAACAAAATATTCGGAAAAGACCGAGATTTCAATTCTAAATAGAGAAGGGGATAATTAGAAAATAATATAGTCTTTTGGGGAATAGGTGTGGCATCCCGCAAAACCACTACTAGAAAATCGCGTTGAATTTGTGCACTGCATCGTCATCATCATGCATTGTTTGCATAAAACTATTTCCGCAATGCCCGTTTTGTTTTCCAAACGCCCCATCTTAATTCAAATGCAAAGCCCGGCCTCCGGATTATTTTTGTTTGAATGCTATCGGTTTGCAAACGGTGTTAATAAAACAAATAAAAATTATAATATTTTTAGTGGGGGCAGTCGAACGGGCCAGATCGACCAGAACGACCACCCCCAGGATTTTAAATCGGTCCAACCAGTCCACCTCTAATCCTATTCCTACCAAACTACCTACCCCAACCCAGCCTCCACCTCACCCCATCCTATCAGTGCTCGCCACGTCATCTCTCCCCTTCCCCCCACCCAACCAACTGCTGCCACATCACCCCAACCCCCCTTCTCTCTCTCCACACACAACACTGCCCACACTCCCTGCCCCACCTAACCCCCACACACGCGTGCAGCACGCTGCCAAGCACGCGCCGTGGCCCCGCCCTGACACGCATGGCCCACCCCGACCCACCTGCCTCGCTCCCCCTCTCTCCTTCCCCGCACAACACCAACCCCGCGCGCTCCCGCGATCCTCTCCCCTCCCCAGGCAGCCGGCGACCTCGCCGTGCCGCCCCGTCCCCGGTCCGCCCACCTTCCTCGCCGCCACCCAGCGCCCTCCGCTTCCCCACCTTCCTCTCCCCACCGGCAGGCCCGAGCCGCCCCGCTCGCCGGCCGCCGCGCCCCCCAAGCCTCCTCCCACCGTCGGCCTCCACCACCGCCCGCCCCGGCGTGTCCCCGCTGAGCTCCCTCCGCCGTCTGTCGGCCCTGCGCGTCCACCCCTGCAGCCTCCAGCCGCCCCCTCGTAGGCCGCGTCGGCCTTCGCCTCTGCGACGCCGCGGCACACCAAGCCGTCCGCCATCGCTTCCTTCAGCCCCTGCCGGCAACCTCCACCGTCGACGTCATGTTCGTCTGCCTGCTGTGGCTGCCCAACAGAAGACGAAGACCAAGATTATCCAGGTGTAGGGTACATGCTTGCGCCACTAAAGATCTCTGAGGTACTTGTGTTGACGCAAATTGTCGCAAGGAGGACCCCGGCCCGAAGGCTAAAGTTGTGAAACTCGAGTTCGGCACCGATCCCCGGGAACGCCGACAAGGACGCCATGACCTTCGGCAAGGTTCCGACAAGATCGTCTACACGGACGACATGCTCTTCGTCACGGACGCCGAGACCCCGAACCCGAAGGCCGATCCCGTACCCGGTGCCGCGCCAAGATCTCCGAAAACCTGGTACCGGACAAGTTCGCCATCGACCTCGAGAACGCCTACACGGAACAACAAGACCGCCACACGGAGCGTCAAGATCGCCTCACGGAATCTGAAACGCGGACCCGACAAGATCTTCACAACGACAAGCACGACACCGACCCGGGCGGGTCCGATGCGCCCCCGACGCCGAACCAAGCCCGGCTTCCCGGATGCGCCAAGACCTACCTCTGTTATCCGAGAACGTTTCCGTCGAACCCTGGACCCTGAGACCGGACCCCGAACCCCGGAACCCCCAAGTTCGTCGAACCCTAACGTGTGAATCCCTTCCCGAAACCCTATTTTATAATAAAATATAACTGGTCGCATAATAATTGTCTTGCATGCATACACTCATGTGGTTTGGGGGCCTTATGTCGATTCACCATATAATTAAATATGGGGCCCATATGCGGGCAAATCTAGCCTTATATTGGCCTCATTTAAACTTGTGTAGCGAACCGGTGCTATCTTGTGCCATGCTAAAACCACATTTAATTTGCGGGGTAGATAAACAACTTGAACCACTTAATTAATTGTCGGGACCCCGGTTCCGCTTAATATGACCTAATTGCATCGCACCTTTGCCATGTCATACATCATACATGCATCATGCCCGATCTTCTGTCGATCTTAAATATTGCATCCGGTGTTTCTTCTAGTGTTTTGCTTCTTCGCGGATAAGGCCGTTGAGTTGATGTGAGCTTCGACCCGATCTTCGGTTGGACCCTTCGGCAATGTTTTCAGGCGAGCATCTCCCCCTTTCTACCTATCTTACTTTTATAGTATTTACTTCCCTCCTGTTGATCTATTGCTATCTGTGTTGCGATGCTCTAGTTTTCCGTACCCGTGATACCCCTTGCAGCCCTATATTGCCTCGGACACATCCTATTACCTATTGTTTGGTAGATAGTTGGACTTGCGCGTCGTAGTCGCTTGCTCAAGTGCTGTTGCGTGCCGTCAAGTGCCACAGTTGTTGATGTATTGCCGCATGTTGATGTTGGAGATGATCATCGTTTTACTTATTGTTCACTTTAATTTCTGTTTAACAACTAAAATTGAAATAAGCAGAGGCATCGGTGGGTGATAGATAACATTTGGTTTCCGAACGCCCACTTGTGTCCCGTAGGACCCCGAGTACTTGATACCTGTTCCTTGATTTATCGCGCTATCCACATATGGGGAGTATGGGCCCCCCTTAGCCAGAGCTTGATTCCGTCTTATTTCTTGGGGCCACAACTAGTTTGAGGTTTTATTTACTATCCTGTACCTATGCCATGCTTTACTGCTTTATTTACGATTGTGCGAGGAGCACACTGTACTGTTTAGGTATGCGGAGTGATTACGCAGTATCGACAAGCCCAGCCACACTTTCGGGTTCCCAGTCGCTTACAGCCATTGGCGCAACCTTGAGTCCGTCTCGGAGCTTGCTTACTCCATTGCGGGATCTACTCAAAGGGGTGGCCCCCTGAAATATTTTCTGAATCTTGTGATTGCTCTGTCGTGAAGACCTCGTTGGGTTTTGATTTGGTTTTTCCGAGGTTGATCATGTGTGTGTTGCTATTTGTGCACCCCGGCCGGGTTAAAACTTTCTGAAAGCCGTGTCCGCGGTTATGGACGACTTGGAGCACAGTATCTCGATCATAGACAACTATAACTAAAGTTTACTGTTATAAATTGACTTGAATCTGATATGACTAGTAATCAGCTTCAACTACAACGGAATGGCTAAATAAAACTGCCAACAACTGCTTGCTTGGTTTGTCGCTTGCGACAATTGAATCTGACTAGTAAGTATTGCAACTACAACGGAATGGCTGAATAAAAGTACCAACAACTGCTGGGTTTTTGGGGTTTAACTCATGTTATCCGTATCTGATTAGTAATTGTTGCAACTGCAACGGAATGGTTAACTAAAACGGCCCACTGCTTATTTTATCAGGACGATTATCTATACCTGACTAGTAATTGCTGCAACGATAACTGAATAAATAAAACTGCCAAATGTGTGAGTTCCTCGGTTGACTTCCTCGTTTGGGCTCGAGGGGGAAACACCAGGATGGGTTTGTTTGATGGTAGCATCAGGTTGGTTCCGGATAGGTCCTTCTTACCCCTCTCTGATCGCCGACAGTTGTATCGAGTCTCTATAGGTTGTTTAGTGCATGATGCCGCTGCCGCTCAGTCCACCATACCTATGTAGGCGAGGACCGCCGAATTCTAGCCTCGCCGTGTACTGGCCTCAGTACTGACGCTCCTCTTTTTCCTTTGCCCCTTGTCGGCACCCCTTTTTGTTTAAGCAGGTTATGAGATCGACGTCGTTAGCAGGGTTACCCTTCCGGCTTGGCCTGGGCAGGGTTATGGACGCCATTGGTTATTCTTCAGGGCTCTTAGCCCCATGTGCATCTTGTCCGTAGCTGGACGCTCTATCGTTTTCAAGGTGATTTGGATCTTTGTATATTATATCTGTATTCTTGACTCTTGAGTCGCTGCTGTATATATATCTGTTCTGTGGGTCCCATCGAGGACTGTTGTGTAATGTTATTACTTCGTTTTCCACCCGCACGAAAGTGCCTGGTGGGCACCTTTGAATCGTTTCTATGCGGGTTTGGCGGGCTTCGCTAAAACTTGCATAGGTCCGACTCTGAGGGTGTTACAATAGGTTTAGTCAAACACATGCATGATGATGTCATGAGGATGCGCAACATACAAACAACCGCGATTTTCTAGTACTGGTTTTACCTGGGGTGCTACAATTAGGTACATCCCATTTGTATAGTACCTACCTTCCCTTAGTATGGTAGATGGTGTTTAACACCATAACCCCTTGGAGACCCCGTTTTAGCCAAAGTAAAAACTATGGGATGGGAAGACCCCGGGAAAATACTTAAAAAAATGGTTTATGCGAAAACCTTGGTGAGGCTTGGCCAATCAAGTGGTTTGTAAAATAGAAGTGTTTTGTTTTACAAAAGGTGGACAAAAGATGGAGGAAAAATATTTATGAAAACACGCTTGGTTGTACAGTTCCTAATGCTTGAGAAATTAACCCGTGCAACCACATTACTCTGGAATGGGACAGGGCTGGGCTAGAAGTTTGTCTAATCCGGTATAGGTGTCTCAAACTACTACGGGGAAGAACAAATTCCCGGAGGCTGGGTTTTCCCCTGTAAAGGCCCATGTGAAACATCGGTCTGGGAAGGTAAATACCATCTAAATGGCGTCCAGACGATACTATGAGCCCCTCATTGAAAGCGAACACCATGCATGGTGCAAAACGCGCTCCGGTTGGCTTGTGACTATATAGGGCGTCCCGGTTTTGAGGGGGTTAACCTCATAGGGTAGGCACCTGTATCGGAGAGCGCATTCAGAAGGTCTTGACCGGTTATTCGACCCACGATCTGTGTAGATCAGGGACGGGTAATCGGATGGTGTGGGTACAATGTACAACCTCTACAGAGTGTAAATCTATTCGAATAGCCGAGTCCTCGGTCATGGACGGTTGTGATGGCTGCTGTACGGGGGTGATGGTTTTGTTTTCAAAAAGGACTTCGAAAAGCAATGGCTCGAAAATGTTTTGACCATGGGATGGTCAGGAAAATGGAGGAAGGAGTTTGGTCATGAGATGACCGGAAGGAGAAAAAAATGGGTGACTCAATCCTAGTGTTTTCCTTAAAACTTTTCAAAAAGGTTTCCAAAATGTTTTACAAAAGCTTTTCAACAAAGATATAGAGACATGCTATATCTACAAGAGAAACTGGTTTATAAAAGAACCTCTGCTGGAGCCATCCTACCACAGCCATATTGCATATCTGTTATTATTGTTATCTTAAGGTGGTTTGCGAGTACATTCAAAGTACTCATCGGAATTTTCCCTGGCTATTTACTTGGCCAAATTGCAGATTTTAAAAAGTGACGAAGGTGTTGACGTCTATGCGATCTAGGCCGTCTTCCTAGTCAGTTGCCTGTAGGTTAAGGCACGGGCTCTACGCTGAAGACTTCCGCTATTTGTGTTGTATTCGCCATAATGGCCATTTTGTAAGTTTTTGTAATCTTTACTTTATGGATTTTGTAATGATACTAGTCGGTTATGCTCACAGCTCACTGATCATGTGAACGTGAATTGTATGCATAACGGGTATTCTCGGACCGTAAATCCGGGGTGCCACAAATATGAGGAAACCAATACTTTATTTCAATTTAACATGTACATATATGATTACAAGGAAATATAACTAAGCATAGAAGGGAAGTAGCTGTGCAATATATCATGGACGGTCTATTTCATCCGGGTCTCTACTGTCGCCAGCTCGCTCCCTTTTTCGAGTGTCAGGTCTTTCCTTGACTGGTCTCATGTCGGTTAAATAATATGACCCATTATGCAGAACTCTGCTAACCATAAAAGGTACCTTCCAAATTGGGGAAAGTTTGTTCTTTCTCTTTTGCACAAGTCGGAGAACCAAATCGCCTTTTCTGAAAGAACTGTTTTGTACTCTGTAACTATGATACTTGCGTAACTTCTGTTGATTTGTTGTAGATCTCTGCTTAGCAACGATGCGTACTTCTTCGATTATATGGAGATCATCTTGCTGAGAAACTTTTGCATCTTCTTTGATATACGCTTTGACTCGTGGAGCTTGATGTATCAGATCACTCAGAAGAACTGCTTTTGCACCGTAGACCAAGAAGAATGGGGTATAGACCTGTTAGGAGTTGTGCGCAAGCTCCATATCACAGATGGTAATTCTTCCGCCCAAGCCCCCACAGTCCGACAAAGCGGTGCTTCGAGGCGAGGTCGGATTCCTTGTAGAATGAGGCCATTAGTTCTTTCGACTTGTCAATTGGCTTGTGGATGTGCGACTGATGCAATATCAAGTCGGATCCCTTGTTCTATGCAGAATTCAGCAAGTTATCCCATGGAAAAGTTGCTCCATTGTCAGTAATTATACTGTGTGGATATCCGAATCTGATAATTACATCCTCGACGAATCTTCTGGTTGTGGCTCCATCGCAACTTGATACGGGTTTATCCTCAATCCATTTTGTAAATTTATCCACCATAACTAGTAGGTGAGTAAATCCACATTTTGCCATGCGAAACGGCCCTACCATATCAAGCCTCCAGACCGCGAACGACCATGTAATAGGGATTGTTCGCAGCTGTTCACCCGGAACATGTGTCTGATGAGCGTACTTTTGGTATCCCTTGCATGTTTTGACCAGTTTGTCGGCATCCGCCTTAGCTGTAAGCCAAAAGAATCCGTGTCGATAAGATTTTGCCACTAAGGATCTGGCCGCAGCGTGGTGACCATACTCGCCTTCGTGGATTTCTCTTAAGATTGCCACTCCTTCTTCCGAAGAAATACATCTCCGAAACACGCCAGAAACACTCCGCTTATAGAGCTCACCATTTATTATAGTATATGCTTTTGCTCGTCGGACAATCTGCCGGCTCAAGACTTCGTCTTCGGGTAATTTTCTGTCTATCAGGAAATCCAGATAGGGTTTTGTCCAGCTGAGAATTACAACCAGAACTGCTATTAAAGGTGAGTCGGATTTCGTCGGATAGTCCTCATCAACTCCGACTATGGAGGGGACCCTTAAATTCTCTAGAAAAGCTCCATCCGGTACTTGTTTTCGTGCAGGGCCTATCCTGGATAGTGCTTCTGCTTCCTCATTTTCTTCTTGAGGGATGTGTTGAACCTCAAAACCCTCGAACGATTTAGATAATTCATCCACGACAGCTTTATATGATGCCATGTGCTTGATTGCTTTGCAGATATCTGATACTTTTTGAGTAATTAAATCCGAGTCTCCGTAACACATGAGTCTTGATATGCCAATGTTTTTGTCCATGCGTATTCCATGTAGCAGTGCTTCGTACTCGGCAATATTATTGGTTGTTGTGAAGTGTATTTCAACACATAGAACAACTTATATCCTTGGGGTGATTTGAGCACCACGCTAGCCCCCAAGCCTCCTCGTGCTTTTGACCCGTCAAAGCGAAGGGTCCAAAATTACGAGTCTGGAAGGCCTGAGTTTTCTGCTATTTCTGTCCAATCAACGACAAAGTCGGCGAGAATTTGGGACTTGATTGTTGTACGTGGTTTATACTCAATGTAGAAAGCTTCAAGCTCTATTCCCCACTTTGCGACACGTCATGTGGCGTCGCGGTTGTTGATTATATCTCGCATAGGAGCAGTGCTCACTACTGTGATCTTGTGCTCTTGAAAATAGTGGCGTAGCTTTCTGGATGCAAAGAACACTCCATAGGCTAGTTTTTGATGGTGTGGATACCGTTGATTTGATTCTGTCAGGACCTCACTTAGATAATAAGTTAGCCGTTGCACCTTATGCTCGTGGCCTTCTTCCTCGCGCTCAACTACCGTTACCATGCTTATGACTTTGTTGGTCACTGTGATGTAGAGTAACATAGGTTCCTGAGATTATGGCGCTGCGAGAACTGGTGGATTTGAAAGTAGGACTTTCAAACTTTGCAGGGCAGTTTTGGCTTCTGGGGTCCAGAAAAATTTGTCGGTTTTCTTCAAGAGTTTGTATAGAGGTGCGGCTCTTTCGCCGAGCCGGCTGACGAACCAACTCACTAGTGCAATGCAACCAGTGAGACGTTGTACGTCCTTTAGGCGAGTCGGCCTGGTAATTTTTAGGATAGACTTTATTTTGTCCCGGTTCACCTTGATGCCTTGCTCAGAGACGATGAAACCTAACAATTTTCCGGCTGGAATTCCAAAGAAACACACCTTCATATTTAGCATCATGTTAAATTTTCATAGACTAGCAAACATTTCATCCAAGTCAGAAATTAAAGTTTCCTTCTTTTTGGACATAACTACTATATCATCTACGTATATGTGGACGTTGCATCCGATTTGGTTGTTTAGACAACGTTGCATGGTATGTTGATATGTTGCTCCTGGGTTCTTTAAGCCAAAAGGCATAGTTTTGTAGCTGAAGGTTCCAAAAGGAGTGACGAAAGACGTCTTAATTTGATCTGACTTTTTCATCGGTATATGGTGATATACGGAATATGCATCGAGAAAACAGAGTAATTCAGAACCTGCCGTTGAGTCGATAACTTGATCGATTCTTGGCAAAGGAAATGGATCTTTTGGGCATGCCTTGTTCAAAGTGGTATAATCAACACACATCCTTAAATCAATGGTGTCCTTTTTAGGGACGAGTACAGGATTTGCCACCCAATCTTTATGGATGACCTCTGTTATGAAATCCACTAGCTCTAAGCAGGCTAATTCCTTGGCTATTGCTTTGCGCTTTTCATCACCAAACCGTCGTAAGTACTGTTTGACGGGTTTAGCATCTGGGTACACATGAAGAGAGTGCTCAGCAAGTTCCTTAGGTACTCTGGTCAGGTCAGATGGCTGCCATGCAAAGATATCACTATTAGCTTTGAGGAACTCGACGAGCGCGCTTTCCTATGCGTGGCCTAAGCCTACCCCTATGTTTGTCGTCTTGGAGGGATCATCTTCCTTCAACGACGTCTTCTTCGTCTCTTCCGACGCCTTGAACTGCAAACTTTCCTTCAGCACCTCATTCTTCATAGCGGGAATCTCGAACGGATTGATAGTCTTCTTGATCTCCTCGTACTCCTGGGCATGTAGCACAGCTTCGACAAAGGAAGCAGATCCTTCGTCGCACTCTCGCACCTTCCTCGGATTTCCTCGTATGGTGATTACGCCCTTTGGACCTGGAAGTTTAATCATGTTGTAGATGTAACAGGGATAGGCCATGAACGCCCAGTAAGCCGGACGTCCGAAGATGGCATGGTAAGCACTTTTGAACGGTACCACCTCAAAAGAGAGTGGATCGGTCCAGTAATTATCTCGGGTTTCGAATGTCACGTCCAGAGTAATATCACCTAGAGAATTTGCCTGTCTCCCTGGTCCAATGCCATGGAAAGTTACACTGTTGTAACTCAACTGGCTCTTGTGTAGCTTCATGCGGTGGAGCGTCTCGATGTAGAGGATATTGATACTGCTCCCACCGTACATGAGTGTTTTTGAGAACTCATAGCCATCAATAAGAGGATTGACGACCAGAGGGTACTTTCCCCGATGATGTGTTTTCCTCGGGTGATCTAAACGATCAAAGGTGATAGTCACCTCTAAGCAGTCTAGGAATTGGGGGACAGTCGTAACCGTGGCATTGAGCTCAAGAATAACCGCCTTTTTGTCCTTAGCTGGTTGGGATCCAAGGAAGAAAACGTATGCGTCTTTCTTAGTCGAAAAAGTTTTCTTTTCGTCCGACTTGGGCTCTGCAGTGGCTTCTGCTTCTTCTATGTCGGAATCTTCCTTGGGCTCCTTTCCTTTCTCGGAATTTTTCTTTCCTTTTTGTTGCTTGGCTCTGTAGCCAGCGGATTCGTCTTTCTTGATTTCGTCATTGAAACGACACTCGGCATTTGTATGGGTAGATCCTCCGTTACTATCCAAGTGGTGGACACAGGGATTATTGGCAATGTCAGTCCAGGTATAGGTTCTTCCGGGTTGTTGGTCTCCTCTGCCCTGGTTTCGGAAAGTTCCTCAGCCTCTACCACGGACGCCTCCGCGCCCTCCTCGTCCTCCATATCCGAACGTTGCGTTGACAGCTGCGTTGTCCGGAGCCGGCTTTTCGTCCGAGGTGTTCTTGCGCTTCTGAGTTTGCTTTGGTTGTTTGTCCGTATTGGGATTGGGCATAATATTTAGCAGCCCTTCTGAATCATCATCGGCACCAGTGGATTTGCTTGCCATCTCTATCATTTCTCCCAAATCTATGACATGGTCACGCTTCAGCCTGTGACGTAAAAGTCCGACTGGAAGTCCTGCAATAAAAGCTTCTATCGCAGTTTTCTCATTTACTACTTCGCAGGAGTTCTTCGTATCGATCCAGCATCCGAGGTAATCCCGGCAGGGTTCTCTGGGTCTTTGGGTGCAACGCTGCAAGTCTCCGACTGTGCAGGGTCTCCTGTATGTTCCCTCGAAGTTTGAAAAGAACGCAGTTTGCATATCATACCAGTTATGAATTGAATTCTCTAGCAGTTCATTGATCCATGATCGAGTTGTCTTCCTCAACATCAGTGGGAGATATCGGGCTGCAACCAGGTTGTTTCCTCCTCTGGCAATGCAACAAGCCTGGAAAAAATCCTAGAGCCAAGTATCTGGCCGAGCTGCACCGTCATAGGGCTGAATATGTTTGCCGATGCCAAAGTCAACCGGAAATTTTGTCTGACGTATACATGGACCAAAGAACTTAGGTGCTATGTACACATCCTCTTGCTCGTACCGCCGCACTTCTATGTTTGATTCGATGCGATGGAGAGCGTTGTTTGGCGAGAGAGATCTGCGCCTTGGAGGCTCGCGGCTTCTGCGCGGTGGAATTGGATTTCTGCTTCTTCTGTCACCATTGCCGCCTCCGCCCCTGCGGCTTCTGGGGCTACGAAGTGATCCCTCATGGACGCTGCTGGGGGCGATGGTGGCCCTGGTGGATTATTTCCGGTTGTGTTTCTTGGTGGTGCCGGTGGAGCCTCATTATGCTGACTCCGATGTTAGTTTATCCGGGCAATGTCCCTACTAGATTTAGGATGGTCCGGATCATCTCTTCATCTAGCATTGCCATCCGGACGGCTTGGTGGTGGCATCCTTAACCGATCTTGCTCCTCTCGCTGGCAGCGTGTTTCTGGGTCTTCTATGTAGCGATTGTTTTGCCGACGATGGTCCTGATGAGGAACCATTGCCCTGATGGCATCTTCGGCCATAGCCGGAGTAACTCTTGCCCAGTCACGTGCTGGCCGGCGAGAGTGGCTATTGGAGTCGGTCTTGGAATTTTCTTCTTCTCCACGGGGATGATAGCACTGAGCCGTATCCCTGCGGAGCCTTACATCAGCGTTTTGGTCAGCGTCAGTGTGGCAAAACTCGGATTTTGAGGCCAGCTTGCCACAAAATGACGCGGCCGTCTTTTGCTGCTTTAATCCTTTGTCTAGCAATGCGACGCACTGCTGGACCTGCTGCGGATACGGATTCTTGGCGAGGATGGCTCGAGCTACAGCAGCGTTTTCCACCGGCGTGCTGTAGACACGGATCTTCTCTCCGTCTTTTCCGTCGAATAGATCTTTGTGGATATCCGGATTCTTGTTTGCAAGAAACGGACCTCCCCTCGTTTTGTTTGGATGTCGCTTGAAATCTGACTGGTATCTGGCAGGATCGTTGTCTAACTGTTGTCTCATCTCGATGAGGCGCGCGACCTCTTCAAGTAGAAACAGGCGGTTCTTTTCCAGGTCCTCAGCCCTTTTCTCCAGCGCCTCTGGCGTAAGATCTGAAGCTGTTGGGATTGGAATTGTGATAGCATCTCTGTAAATTTCACGTGCACCCTTGGTGACAATGTGTCCATCCACAGGAGGATCGATTGGGGTGGGATTAATCGGATCTCCGTCTTGATTCTCCATCTCGATCTCTTCATCAACTTTTTCTTCGTTGGTTTCCTCGATGTCCGGCTCCGCTGGAGTCGGATTCTTGTTCTTTCTTGTTCTTCTTCTTTGACCGCCCAGTAGCCTTAACGTGCGTACCAGTGGCAAAGACGGCTTTTGGTCTGGTACCAAGGGATAAACTTCCATCGGTACTTTCCGTCATGGTTGGCTTGTAGACCTTGGAGGAATCTCTGGTGTCCATGTCGTCCTTCAAGGTGTAGCTTTCATCCATGCTATCATATGGACTAGGAGGAGTTTATGGATCACCTGGTGTTTTTCTGGAGACGTGCTCTTGCTCGTACTCCTCTATATCTTTGTCGAAGTCTCGAAGTTCCTGAGACGTGATTGACTCCGCTAGGGATCCAGGTAAGTCGGTGTTTTCTTCGATTGCATCTAGGACCGAGTCGCTACCAGCTCCAGCATCGAAAAAGTCAGATCCAGTGATTATTTGGTACATGAAACAGTGTTTCTTCTTATTCATGTTCTTGAAGTAGTGGCACATCTGGGTTTCTGCCTCCTCCATCTCAAAGTTCTCCGCGATACCGGCGATTTCTTTGTAATCAATGTAGGGGTGCTTCATCAACTCCTTCATCATGTGCTTCAAGGGTAATTTTCCTGCTACGACGTCCGGTATGGCGGAGCCGTAGTGAATATATTCCTCATCGGTGTATCCAATATCATCTGAGAGATCAGATCCGGATTCTTCTTCCACCTCTTCCTCCACTACAGGAGTAGGTTGGGTGGGTTCGATTTTCTCCGGGACCTTGAACTCTTCCGCCTCTGCGGACAAAGTAGATTCGTATGTTTCTTCCGCCATGGTCATCACCTCAAGGGTGGGATGGGCGGGTTCAGCGAAGCCGACATAGATATCGATCTCGCTGATAGACATGATCGTGTAGGTCGTCACGGGTTTTGAAGACGGAATCCAAGTCTCATCAAGGATGATGAGAGGGACATCACTGGCGTAGACCACGCGACCCATGGCGATTGTTTCACTGATTCCTGCATGCACAGATTGCGCCTGGAACAATGCTCCAAAGGTTACCTGCCCCACGGTGGACGCCAACTATCGTCGGATTGTCGAAAAGTACGCCATCGGGGGTCCTAGTGGTGTTGGAAAGATGGGGTGTGAGACGTCGGATGTTCTAGGAGCGGTGATCACAAGTTTACCCAGGTTCAGATTCGACTGTGGTGATCGGATCCTACTCCTGCTAGCAACCCAATAATATATCGGCGTAAGCCGGATGTTATAATGGATTACAAGAGAGGTTCGCCTGTGCGAGTTGGTTGTGGTTGTGTATCGAGTTGTCCCCTAAAGGCTCCCATAGGGCCGGTTTATATAGTCACCGGGGTCTAGGGTTACAGGGAGAGACCTATCCGGCTACGTTACAGAGTCGGTAACTACGTACAGCTTGGACTACAAGTAATATTGCAGGCCTAAGTCGGTAACTCTTCTGGGCCTTGTCGTAGCCGGAACTGGCTCCTCCTTTTTCTCTGACTGGGCCGCCCATGAAGCAAAGCTCTAACCCATTGGTGGGCCACCCTAGTCAGCGAGTCCTGTAGGTATACCCGAAAAGTATATCCCCAACAGTATACTTATAAGGTCCAATAAAAATTGGACATCCCTAATTATTCTCATAGGAACTCTGAGCATTTTATCTACAAGCATTATTTTCATATCAGTATCCTCTAATTCGGCTGGGGCTAGTTCATTTTGGATTTTAGATAAAAATTATAGGGGATTACATTAACAATTGTTCCTATATCATAGAGACCATAATAAGAATATCCACCAAAAGTGCAAAGGAGAATATGTTTACCAACTTATTTATCTTTTACCTTTCCTTCAACAAACTGCGAAGCTTCGGTATCTAGCTCTACAATGTTTCAATGTGAAAACATGGTTAAGATGTCTTCTTTCATTGGTTCCCCAGTCTCCTGCATACTTACCCTGTTAGTTTTTCTTGCTTGTTCCTCCTTTTCTAGCATCTTGAGGAACACTCTTTCTTCTTCACGTTGATCTTCGATTTGTTGAGCCATCATATTTTTCCTTACGGTCCTTGGAAAAGGAAGAGGTTCAACATACGGGGGCATCTCCCTCAATGGATCCATATGAGCTGCAGTTATTATATCAACGTCTTCAACTAGCTCAGGTGGGGGAGTATATTGAAACCAGTCTTTCTTGGGATCTTCAATGTGTTCTGTAAACAACTTAAGGATTTGAAAAATAATATCATGATTAAGTTGAAGCTCAATAGTATTTTATTTTAGCTTGCTAGATTATTTATAAGCATTGAGACGGTTATATTCAATTTCTACACCCCGTTCGCCTCCTAAATCGAAACCCCAAGTTTCTCTATTACGACAAATAAATTCTAGGAGTTCCCAAGATTTAGTTATAGTTAGATCCATAAAAGAGCCTCCGGAATTTGTATCAAGCTCATGTTTAATTTCTTGATTAAGTCCCCCATAGAAAATATGTGAAACATACCATTCATGTAAATCATAGTGGGGACATTTATTAAGGATAGACTTATTCCTTTTGAAGGCCCTTACCAAGCCTTCACCTGGGCGGTTCTGGAAGTTCGTGATTGCCCTTCTTACCTTAGCAGTCTTTACGTTGGGAAAGGGTCGAAATAAGAATTCTGCTTTGACCTTTTCACAAGTGTCAATTTTTTTAGCAGGGAAAATTCTATACCAAGCTAAGGCATTGTTGGTTAGAGATTGGCTAGCAAATTAAAGTTTTAGTTCATCATCATAATAGCCTCTCAATTCAAGTGTCCAACATAACTAAGTAAAATGTATTAAATTAGTGTAGGGATCCTCATCTAGATCATCTCCTACAAAAAGTTTTCTCTTTAATAATAGCGAAAAACGAGGGTTGACGTTATATTTTGGTTCGCTCCCACTCAGGAATTCTTCGACAAAGTTTCTATTGAACTTCCTGTGGTGTTTAGGTGCATCGAGCTGATTCATCAGTCCGAGTGTAGTCATGGTGTTTACCTGAAACTAATAAACAACTTTACTACAACAAATAGTAAAATTAGCAACTAAGAACAAAAACTAAAAGCGCTTAGCTCCTCGGCAACAGCACCTTAAAATAGCTTGACGACTGCAAGTGCACTAATCGATTATAGCTAGTTTTGAAATAAGAGTATCGAACCCACAAAGAGCTATTTGGTTAAGGTCTTTATGCCCCTCATCACTATCTACCAAAGGATACTTGTAAGCTGCCTTTGATTTCAAGTAATGGGTGTTTGAAAGGTTTTTGGGTTGAATGCAGAAAATTAATTAAAACAAGTAAAGGGAAACAAGTAACAAAAGCGTTTGGAATGTTGGTTGAACTCAATAGGGATAAAGCATTTTCAGGGATGTAGGATACACCACTAGCATGTTGTAATTAACCATAATTAGGATAACCTATTTCTTATGTCATGATATGTGTGGAGAGAGTTCCATAATAAGATGTTCACAACGAGGCTTGTAGGCAGTCACTTTGTTGAGATAGGAATGAGGTCATCTCTAAATAACCACCGCATTGTCTAAGAGCAGTCACCCATACATACCACTACAATTAAGGGTCTCATCATGGATATTTTTATTATCTTATTGAATCTCTCTTTGTTCCTTCTTCGACTATGCAGGTTGCTATCCGTTCTTCTAGTCACAATAGCTCCAGGCACGCTTCTAAGCATGTCCAAAGGATTTCACCGTCTTCTTTTACCCAAAGGAAAATAATATGTGCCCAACTACACATATCATCTAAAGAGAGAGATCAAACACAGATCATTGGTCAATAGATCATAGACACAAGTAATAGATCATATTTATTTCATTTCATAATAATTTTAGGGTTTGTCCATCTCCCCAAGAAAGAAGGAA
Source organism: Avena sativa (assembly GCA_916181665.1). NCBI lineage: Eukaryota > Viridiplantae > Streptophyta > Magnoliopsida > Poales > Poaceae > Avena > Avena sativa. The sequence continues at coordinate 102,345,088 of OV702280.1, forward strand.
ACTACTCACACATGTATGCAATGAACAACATCATTATAATCAAATGAATAGATAAAATTTCAAGAATTAATCTAGTGCAAACCACAATTGAATCTAGAACTACAACAAGATCTAATGGATGGTAGATTGGGGTATAGATGGTGATGGTGATGGAGTAGTTAATGATGATGGCGATGATGCGTTGTCCTCCAATGATCCGTGGAGAAGCAAGGATTTTCCCTTCTCCAAGTTCCTCCTTCAGATCCCTTTTTGGTGTGGTTTTTCGTGGCTAGAGGTTTCTGTGAATGTCGGATCTCAGATCTGTCTTTGCAAAGTGGAAGTATTTGACGAGGCGGTCATGCTGTGACCTCATAGGGCGGGCTCCACCGGTACCAGTGGTCATTAAGTGCCATGTGACCTCCCATGCACAAGAAATTCCTCTATGTGCAAAGATAAATCAAATAAATGACTTCTATCACTTAAAAATATCATATTATAGTATAATATGATAGTTTCGATCGATATATACATAAGAGACTTAGTAATTTGGGATCCTATTGAAACAAGGAAAAAAGGTGCGCACAAACGCGGTAAAATACTAAAAACTATACTCTACTTATGAAAAAAAGGTAAAAAATGCTCCAATTTTGGACTCATCAAGAACCATAACAACAAACATCCTATTCTCCTTTGATATAATCCCATCTATCGTCTTCATGGATCCCACATGCAAACACACAAGGCCACAATCAATACAAGGAATATAAACACCAATACAATAAAAAAAATTAGCAAGGCATCAACATACTTCAGTAGGGTTTGATTGATTGGGTTTATAGTAATTGGAATCACTTTATTTGCATTTGCAGAATTTATTTTATGATTAAAGGACAAAAACAACTTAGTTAAGGGGGTTGTTTTCAAGGCCAAGTTCCTTAGGATACCAATGTACAAAAATGATATCATGAGATAGGTATTGACAAAACAAATCCACCAAAGGTGGTTTCACTATTTTACCAATTTTCTTTAATTAGCTATAGATTTTCTGGTGAAATTAACCCTAGTTTTAAGGAATAAATCCCCAGAAAGATCTGTAGCTCAATTAAATTTGTCCTCATAGGATATAGTAGATCTTGGAGTTTAAGATTTTTGAGAGTTTACTTCACTTCATAATAATTACCAGAATGCCCTTGGGAAAATTCCAAAGTTAGTTTTGAACACATTTTTTCTTTTTCACCATATTTATTCTATAGTCTCTTTTGATATAAATACAAAGACACATGGTAGGTATTTGAAATACTTTCTGTAGAAATTGGGTTCACAATTTGTGGAGTTGTAGAACTACTATAAGGATTTATCTATTGAAAGCACACTAAGCAGAAGTGTTTTATTCCCTATAAATCATCAATAGATCAAAAAAACTAGATCACCTTGGGTTTGGTATGGTCTAAAGTATCAAAACACTGAGAGTTGAAATCAAGTCAGTACATGCTATAGTTTGTCCTAATGAATTTTCTAAAGGCATAAATGAATAGTTTTTGTTATTTTTATAATAGGTACAACATAGCTATATTTGGAATGAGACCAAGGCCAAGCGATGGATACTTCAAATACCTACTAGGGGAGGTTGGTTTCATTTCATTTGGAGAAGTGAACTTCGTGAGAAATTTAATGATTGAAATTGATAGATTTTAGTAGGTTTAATACCAGAAAATAATCATATTTATTTTCGGCATGAGGCTTGCTTTGCATGTTTTAGAAAATCCTAGAGAATATGAAGATAACTATATCTGGGAAAACTCATGTATTTTTCATTTTTTTTTTGCATTTAAATCTATCAGTAATTCTATTGATCTTGAAAACAAATTTAAAAGAAAAGGGAAACAACACTACTTGGACTTGGTTGACACGGAACTAGGCCGTGCAGAGGAGATCTGGCCCACCCGGTGGGGTTGTGCACGCGAGAAGGCCGAGATTTCAAAAGACAGGGTGGGGCCTGCCAGTTAGTGGCCCAGGAGGCCGAACCAATATGGACGATTGTCATCTATTTGATCAAAGGTTGATTGACGTTCGAGGCTCGCCGTCGACCTCTCGCCTCCTGTGACTTGGCAAAACCCTATCGAAGGGCAGGGAGGCACATGGGTGCACCTAGGAAGGATCTCTGACGGCTTGAAGATCACAGGAGAGCGTGGTATGCCATGGCGATTCCGACTAGGTGCGTGACGAGGCATCTTGGAGATGAAGGTTGGCTCGTGCGAAGGCCCTTGCAAGATGCGCTCGTGAGCTCGCCAGCCTTGGTACCTGTGATGACTCAGAGTCAAGGAAGAGGGTAGGGTTAGGTAGTAGAGAGCTAGCAGAGGGCATTCATGCATGCATGGGAAATAGAGGGCAAGGATATGACTACCACTTGAAGATCTTGCAGGATAACGAGGGGAGGAGGTCTTCCTCTCTACAACGATCCAGGCCTTGGGTTTAGTTCTAGAGCTCGGTGGAGATAAGTAGAGAGGTATGGTAGGAAATGTGGCAAGGCATATTTATTAGGGAGGGATAGGTCCATGATGGTCTAAGTCCATGGGGAGCTTGGGGAAGGGAGGTGGCAAGACATTGGGTAGTAGGGGCGGTGAGAGTAGGGTGGTGGGGCTCTGGTAGTGTAGAGAGGGCTGGTGGTGGCTACTTCCTTGACACGAAAGATCTAGCAAGGGTAGGCTTGCGTCTCTCTAGATCGACTTCCAAGTGCTAGAGGACAACGGGGAGGTGTGCTACAGTACGATGATATAGTACATGTCGACCAGGGCAGAGGGGGTGGTGTTGTGGTGGTGGTCTGGGGTGGGGGTGGATGATGGTTTGCGAGAGGTACGGTTCATTGTTTTTTACAAATCTAAAATTTCCCTATTTAATGGTCATGAGGTAATTCTTAGAACTTGATCTTGGCATGGTGGTGTAATGGTGCTGGTAGATGGGTATGGTCAAGGTGTACCCTAGGGAATTGTTTTGGATTTTTCAGAAGCATAACAATAAACATCCTCTTCTCCTTTGATAAGAGGAAAAATGCTTCAATTTTGGACTCCTCAAGAACCATAACAATAAACCTCCTCTTCTCCTTTGATATAATCATATATATCGTCATCACGGATCCCACATGCAAACACACAAGGCCACAATCTATACAAGGCATAAAAACACCAATATAATACAACAACAAAAATGATCAAGGCGTCAACATACTTAAGTATGGTTTGATTGATTGGGTTTACAGTAATTGGAATCACTTTATTTGCATTTGCAAATTTTACTTTATGAATTAGAGGCAATAAACAACTTAGTTAAGGGGTTTTTTTGCAAGGCCAAGTTCCGTAGGATACCAATATACAAAAATGATATCATGAGATATGTATTGGCAAAACAAATCCACCAAAGGTGGTTTCACTATTTTATCAATTTTCTTTTATTAACTATAGATTTTATGGTGGAATAAACCCTAGTTTTATGGAATAAAACCCCGAAAACATCTATAGATCAATTAAATTTGTCCTTATAGGTTTTAGTAGATATTGGAGTTTATGATTTTTGAGAGTTGTCTTCACTTTATAATAATTACCAAAATGCCTTGGGAAAATGCCAAAGTTAATTTTGAACACATTTTGTCGTTTTCACCATATTTATTGCTCCAACAAGTTCCTGGGTAGCCTCACAGGGACTAATCCATAAATATTATGTGAGTGGCTATTCGAAGCTCGGTAAGCTTCCATTACGCTTTGTGCATTTTCAGCAGTTTCCGTACGACCACGCCGTACGGGAACATCTGCCCGTATGGAAGTTCATTGTCTGCCTTGTGTTCTCTTGTTCGTTTGGCCTTTTAATTACCAGATCATTTGATTTTAAAAACTCTCGAAGGCAGTAACCACCAGTACGGTCAGACCGTACAAGTGTAGGGGTTCGTAGCATGGAAAACAAAAAAATTCTACCGCATACAAACAAACAAGCCAAGATCTATCTACTAGATTGTAGCAACGAGTCGATGGAATAACTCACCCTCGAAGATTCCAAAGTGTTTAACGAGAGCGGATTCTCGTGGGTGATGTAGTCGTACTCTTGCCGATCTCAAGATCGCGTAGACAATCCTTCCGGCGCTGCGTTCCAGCAGCGTTTCCGCAGTCGGTCACACGTTCGGTACTCGACGAAGACCTTCCTCTCCCTTGTTCCAGCAGGCAGCGGAGGTTGTAGCACTCTCCTCGCGATTCCGGCAGCACAACGGCGTGGTACCTGAAGTAGAGGGGAGATCTCGCAGGGCTTCGCCTTAAGCCGGAGCGAGTATGGTGGACTATGAGAGAGAGCCTCGGCGATCTAGGGTTTAGACGCACCAAGGAGGAGCAAGGCCGGCGGCTAGGGTTTTCCTAGGCAGCGGCGGCTTGCCCTAGGCGGCGGCAGCAGGAGGTGGCGGCGCCGGCGGCTAGGATTAGGGTTTGCGGGGCGTGGTGTTGTGTGCTTGGAGGGGCAGCCCTGCCCCTCCTTATATAGGTGGAGGGGGCGCGCCAAGGGGAGGGGAGTCCCTCCCCAACTCGGTCTCCAAGTGGGCCGGCGATGGAGGGAGGGAACTCCTCCCTAAATAGGTTTCCTACTCTCCCTCCACCTCACAAAATAGCCGTTTGACTTTTCAAATTGGCGTTTGACTTTTCAAACTAGGATTTGACTAAACCCTTTATTTTGTTCAGCGATGACACCTAGTACATGATGGAATCATTCCAACTTGTTATGACACATTCATGTACCCTTCCCCTCCGGAGTGCCGGACATTCCGGAACCTTCTAGAACATTCCCGATGAAAACACCGGAACCATTCTCCAACCCCGAAACAGGACTTTCCTTATATGAATCTTATTCTCCGGACCATTCCGGATCTCCTCGTGATATCCCGGATCCCATCCGAGACTCCGAACAACATTCGGTCTCTTACTCATCATTCCATAACTACTCAAACAATGTCGAATCCTTAAGTGTGTCTCCCTACGGTTTGTGAATTATGCGGACATGATCGAGACACTTCTCCGAACAATAACCAATAGAGGAATCTGGAAATTCATATGTCTCCCACATATTTCTACGATTACTTTGCGATCGAATGAACCACTTACATACGATACCAATTTCCCTTTGTCTCACGATAGTTTACTTATCCGAGGTTTTGATCGTCGGTATCTCTGCATACCTAGTTCAACCTCATTACTGATAAGTACTCTTTTCTCGTTCCCGTGATATGTGATCCCTTGTGAGCCAGTCACATGCTTGCAAGCTAATTTGATGACATTCCACCGAGAGGGCCCGAAGTATATCTATCCGTCATATGGATGGACAAATCCCACTCTTGATCCATGTGTCTCAACCAATACTTTCTGAACACTCAATGCCACCTTTATAGCCACCTAGTTACGGTGTGGTGTTTGATGTCATCAAAGCATCCTTCCGGTGAAGGTGATATGCATGATCTCATGGTCGAAGGAATTAGGTTACTATGTATCAGAAAGCATATAGCAATTAAACTATTAAAATGACTTGATATTTTATGCTACGCTTATCTATAGGAGTATGTTCACCATATCATTCTCCTAATGATATGATCTTGCTGTTAATAACATCTCAATGTTCATGATAGGGAAACCACAATCATTTATTAACCAACAAGCTAGTATTTATAAAGAGGCTTTACTAGGGACTCTATTTTAGTTTACAAATCACACAAGTATTAATGTTTCCTTGTTAATACTATTATAGCATGAATGTAAACATTTATCATAAACACAAATATATAATAATAACTACATTTATTATTGCCTCTAGGGCATATCTCCAACAGTCTCCCACTTGCACTAGAGTCAACTAATCTAGATTACATGGTAATATATCGAACACCCATGGCAGTTTGGTGTTGGTCATGTTTTGACCTCGGGAGAGATTTAGTCAACGGATCCGCCACATTCAGATCTGTGTGTACTTTGCAAATCTTTATGTCACCATCTTGGACATGTTCTCGAATAGCGTGAAAACGTAGCTTGATGTGCTTCAGCTTCTTGTGTGACCTTGGTTCTTACGCATTGGCTATGGCGCACATGTTATCACAGTAGATAGACATTGGGTCCAGCGCACTTGGAACCACACCAAGCTCTGTAATGAACTCTTTCATCCATACCGCTTCTTGTGAAGCCTCCGAAGCAGCCATGTATTCTGATTCAGTTGAAGATCTCGCCACAACGCTTTTCTTTCCACTCCTCCAGCTAACTGCTGCACCATTCAAAGTAAATACGTATCCAGATTGTGATTTAGAATCATCCGGATCGGTGTTCCAACTAGCATCGGTGTAACCATAACAACGAGCTGTTCATCACCTCCATAAGAAAGAACCATATCCTTAGTTCTTCTCAAGTACTTAAGGATGTTTTTGACCGCTGTCCAATGATCCACTCCTGGATCACTTTGATATCTGCTAGTCAAACTAACAGCATATGCAATGTCGGGTCTAGTACATAGCCTGGCATACATTAGAGATCCTATGGCTGAGGCATAGGGAGTCTTACTCACCCTCTCTCTATCTTCTGCCGTTTTCGGACTTTGAGTTTTACTCAAGGTCGTATTGGGAAACATGGGCAAGAACCCTTTCTTGCTATCTTCCATTCCAAATCTCTTTAGAACTTTGTCCAAATATGTACTTTGTGACAATGATATTAGGCGTCTCGATCTATCTCTATAAATCTTTATGCCTAATATGTAAGCTGCTTCGCCAAGATCTTTCATTGAAAAACTATTATTCAAATATTCCTTAACACTATTAAGAAGGTCTACATCATTCCCAATCAACAATATGTCATCTACATATAGTATTAAGAATGCTACAGAGCTCCCACTCACTTTCTTGTAAATACAAGCTTCTCCATAAGTTTGTATAAAACCAAAACTTTTGATTACTTTATCAAAACGTTGATTCCAACTTCGAGATGCTTGCTTCAATCCATAGATGGACCGTTGAAATTTGCATACCTTGTTAGCATCTTTAGGATCGACAAAACCTTTGGGTTGCATCATATAAAACTCTTCATCAATGTCTCCATTGAGGAATGCTGTTTTGACATCCATCTGCCATATCTCATAATCATAATATGCAGCGATTGCTAACATAATCCTCACAGACTTTAGCTTCGCTACAGGTGAGAAAGTCTCATCGTAGTCAACTCCTTGAATTTGTCGAAACCCTTTTGCGACAAGTCGAGCTTTATAGACAGTAACATTACCATCAGCATCTGTTTTCTTCTTGAAAATCCATTTGTTCTCGACAACCTTCCGGCCATCTGGTAAGTCCACCAAAGTCCATACTTGGTTTTAGTACATGGATCCAATCTAGGATTTCATGGATTCTTGCCATTTATTGGAATCTGGGCTCATCATTGCTTCCTCATATGTCGCAGGGTCATCGGTGTTGTCCACCAACATGACATTCATAACGGGATCATACCAATCAGGAGTGGTACGAGTTCTCGTTGACCTGCGAGGCTCTGTAGCAACTACAACCGAAGTTTCATGATCATTATCATTAGCTTCCTCTCTTATTGGTGTAGGCGCCACAGGAACTACTTCCGGTGTTGCGCTACTCGCAAGTTCAAGAGAAGGTTCAACAACCTCGTCGAGTTCTACTTTCCTTCCAGTCACTTCTTTCGAGAGAAATTCCTTCTCTAGAAAGGATCCATTCTTGGCAACGAAGATTTTGCCTTCGGATCTATGATAGAAGGTATACCCAATAGTTTCCTTCGGGTATCCTATGAAGATGCATTTTTCCGCTTTGGGTTCAAGCTTGTCCGGCTGTAACTTCTTTACATAGGCTTCGCAACCCCAAACTTTAAGGAACGACAATTTAGGTTTCTTCCCAAACCATAATTCATACGGTGTCGTTTCAACGGATTTAGATGGTGCCCTATTTAAAGTAAATGCGGCTGTTTCTAATGCATAACCCCAAAATGATAGCAGTAAATCTGTAAGTGACATCATAGAATGAACCATATCCAAGAGAGTTCGATTACGACGTTCGGACACACCATTACGCTATGGTGTTCCCGGCGGTGTCAATCGTGAAAGTATTCCGCATTTCTTCAAATGCTCACTAAACTCATAACTTAGATATTCACCTCCACGATCAGAACATAGAAATTTAATCTTCTTGTTACGTTGATTCTCCACCTCACTTTGAAATTCCTTAAACTTCTCGAAAGTTTCGGACTTATGTTTCATGAAATATATATACCCATATCTACTCAAGTCATCCGTGAAGGTAAGAACATAACGATAACCACCGCGCGATGCTACACTCATTGGACCACACACATCGGTATGTATGATTTCCAATAAGTCCGTAGCTCGCTCCATCATACCAGAAAATGGAGTCTTAGTCATTTTACCCATCAGACATGCTTCGCATCTTTCAAGTGATTCGAAATCAAGTGATTCAAGAAGTCCATTGGAATGGAGTTTCTTCATACGCTTCACTCCAATGTGACCAAGACGACAGTGCCACATATAGGTCGAGTTATCGCTCGATTTCAAACGTTTAGCTTCAATGTTATTAATATGTGTATTTCCACTATCGAGATTCAATAAGAATAGACCATCTATCAAAGGTGCATGTGCATAAAACATATTACTCATATAAATCGAATAACCATTATTCTCGGACTTAAATAAGTAACCATCTCACAATAAACAAGATCCCGATATAATGTTCATGCTTAACGCAGGCACCAAATAACAATTATTTAAGTATAAAACTAATCCCGATGGTAGATGAAGAGGTAGCGTGCCGACCGCGATCACATCAACCTTTGATCCGTTTCCCACGCGCATCGTCACCTCGTTCTTCGCTAGCTTCCGTTTATTCTGCAGCACCTGTTTCGAGTTACAGATATGAGCAACCGAACAAGTATCAAATACCCAGGCACTACTACGAGTACTAGTGATATACACATCAATAACATGTATATCGGATATACCTTTCTTCTTGATGTTGCCGTTCTTCAAATCCGCCAAGTACTTTGGGCAATTCCGCTTCCAGTGACCTTCTCCCTTGCAGTAAAAGCACTCAGTATCAGGCTTGTCCAGCCTTGGTCTTCTTCGTCGGCGCGGTAACTTTCTTACCACCCTTCTTGAAGTGTCCCTTTTGCTTAGACTTGCCTTTCTTGAATTTGGTGGTCTTATTGACCATCAACACTTGGTGCTCTTTCTTGATCTCCACTTCTGCAGATTTTAACATGGCGAAGAGTTCTGGCAACTGCTTGTTCATGTTTTGCATATTGTAGTTCATCACAAAGTTCTTGTAACTTGGTGGTAGTGATTGGAGGACACGATAAATCCCCAAAGCATTAGGAATCACTATACCCAAGCTTTGAAGTTTGTTTGCGTGCCCAGACATCTTAAGCACATGCTCACTGACGGAGCTGCCCTCTTCCATCTTGCAGTTAAAGAACTTTTCAGAAGCCTCATAGCTCTCAATTGCCGCGTGAGTCTCAAATATCAATTTGAGATCACGGATAATATCATGTGGGTCTGAATTCTCAAACCTTTTCTGAAGCTCCGATTCTAAACCATACAAGATAGCACACTGAACTGTGGAGTACTGAGTCTTCCGAGCGAGGTAAACATTCTTTACTTCATCGGTAGCAGTAGCTGCAGGTGGGTCACCCAGCGGTGCATCCAGCACATAGGTCAAATTACCAGCAGTTGTCGGAATTATGCCCTAGAGGCAATAATAAAGATGTTATTATTATAATTCTTGTTCATGATAATGTTTATATTCCATGCTAGAATTGTATTAAGCGGAAACTTTAATACTTGTGTGGTTTGTGAACAACACCGTGTCCCTAGTACGCCTCTATGGACTAGCTCATTGATTAATGATGGTTAAGGTTTCCTAATCATGGACATGAGTTGTCGATTAATAATGAGATCATATCATTGGGAGAATGATATGATGGACAGACCCAAACTAAGCGAAGCAATTAGATCGTGTCATCGTGTTCATCTTTGCGAAGCTTTTCTTATGTCAAATATTGTATTCCTTAGACCATGAGATAATACAACTCCCTGGTATCGGAAGAAATCTTTGAGGTCATCAAACGTCATCCTATGAGAGGGTGATCATAAAGGTGTCTCTCAGGTGTTCGGAAAGTATTTGTTGGGTTGTATGTATCGAAATGGGATTTGTCCCTCCCAAGTCGGAGAGATATACTTCGGGCCCACTCGGTAATCGATATCAACACCACTTGCAAGCATGTGATTAAGGAGTTAATCACAAAGTGATATCGGATTACGGAACGAGTAAAGTACTTGCTGTGAACAAGATTGAACTAGGTATGACGGTACCGACGATCAAATCTCGGGCAAGTAAAATATCGCGAGACGAAGGGAATATATATATGGGATTGATTGAATCCTGGCATCGTGGTTCATCCGATATGATCATCGATGAATGTGTGGGAGTCAATATGGGTTTCCAGACCCCGCTGTTGATTATTGATAGAAGATCATGTCTGCATATTCTCGAACCCGTAGGGTCACACACTTAACGTGTCTCAACGCTAGGATAGATTGGATAATTGGTTTATGAGTTTTTGTTCGGAGTCTCGGATGGGATCCGGGACATCAAGAGAGGTTCCGGAGTGGTCCGGAGAATAAGATTCATATAAGGCAGTGCAGTTTTTGGAGTTCGGAATTATTCCGGGTTAATCGATATTGTACCAGAAGCTTCTAGAACCTTCCGGAAGGGGACCAACGTGGCCACACCTTCCGGGAGGGGGCATGGTCCTATGAGGGAGTGCCCTGGCCGCATTGGGCCAGGGGCACAAGGCCCCATAGGGCCCAGCCGGCCAAGAGGGTTTAAACCCTAGATAGAGCTTCTAGAAGGGGGGGGTTCCTTGCCCCCCACTCCTCCTCCTTGGCCGCCGGCCTTGGCTTGGGGGAGGGGGCTAGGGTTGCCGCCCCACCCTTCTATATAAAGAGGGCTGGGGGCGCACCACCACCCACACCTTCCCCTCCAACCCTAGCCGCCCTGCTGCCCCTCCTCTCTCCCTCCCGACTGTTTGTAAGGCGAAGCCCTGCTGCAGAAATTCTCCACCATATACACCACGCCGTCGTGTTGTAGATTCAATCCGTCTCTCCACCATACTTGCTGGTCCGAGGAAGGAGGAGACGTCAAGGTGCTGCACGTGTGCATCTCACGGAGGCACCGCCACTTGTGGTGCTAGATCGGATCGGATCACGAGGAGGAGAAGCGAGTACGACTACATCACCCACGTTCCGACGAACGTTCCGCTGTGCGAATCTTCAAGGGTATGAAGATCTAATCCAATCTCTCTCGTTGTTTGCATCTCCTAGATTAGATCTTGGCTTTCCCTCTGTTCGCATCCGTAGAAAATTTTGATTTACTATGCCGCGAAACCCTTCAGTGGTATCAGAGCTAGATCTATGCGTAGATGTGTTTCACGAGTAGAACGCAACATGGTTGTTGCGGGCGTTGATGTTTTCTGTTGGAAGCCTCTTGTTTGTGTTCTTCTTATGACGCGGGATAGTGAGATTGAAGCGGTCCAGGCCAACCTTACGCGACGTCGTTCGCGAGACCGGCTCCGCACTTGACGTGTGGCTTGTTCCACACATGCGGCTGGTGGATGCCAGTTTCTCTCACTATAGTTGTCATGGGATTAACACCGGAGTTTGGCAACCATAATATCACTGTTGTGGCTTTCCGTAGGTAAGAATCGTTCTTAGCATCTACTCCCATAAGCCACGTAAAACATGCAACAACAAAGTAGAGGCGTCTAACTTGTTTTTGCAGGGAGTGTTTTCTGTGATATGGTATGGCCTAAGATGTGATGTGTATAATGTATGCGATGATCATGTTTTGTAATGTTTCACGACTTGCATGTCGATGAGTACACAACCGGCAGGAGCCATATGGTTGTCTTTATAATTGTGTATGACCTGTGTGTCAACTTCTTATACGCCATGTAATAGTTTCACTTTATCGCTAAGTAGTTAGCAATAGTTGTAGTTGCTATTCGTGGTGGAGGCAATCATGGTGGAGTGATGGAGATCATGCCGGCACGCATAAGATGGAGATTATTGCGCGAAGATTGGCTATACCATGTCACATAAAGTTATATGCATGTGATGTTTATCCTTTTATGTATCTTATTATGCTTAGATCGCGACGGTAACATTATAAGATGATTCCTCACTTAAAGATCAAGATAAAAACTGTGTTCTCCCCAAGTATGCACCGTTGCGAAAGTTCGTCGTGTCCAAGCATCACGTGATGATCGGGTGCTATAGACTCTACGTTCACATACAACGGGTGCAAGCCAGTTTTGCACAGGCGGAAATACTTGGGTCTAACTTGACGAGCCTAGCATGTACAGACATGGCCTCGGAACACATGAACCGAAAGGTTAAGCATGATTCATATGAATTATATGATCGACACTTCGTTGTCCACCATTGAAACCACATCTCTTCTCGTGAAGATCGGATTAGGTGTGGTGAATTTGGATCGTGTTCACTAAACAACTTGAGGGATGTTGAATTTAGTGGGAGTTCATCTAGTAATTTGATTAAAAGTTGAACTAGTTATCATGAACATAGTCTAATTTGTACTTGCAAATATTGTAGATCAAATGGCTAAATCCAACTTCAACTTCAACGTTTTCGCTGAGAAGGAAAAGCTTAGAAACAATGGGTCTAACTTCACCAATTGGTTCCGCAATCTAAGAATCATTCTCTCTGGCGGTCAAAAGGACTATGTCCTTGGGAAAGCGTTAGGTGACCCCCCTGCTGCAACTGCGCCGGATGATGAGAAAGCTGTCTATCAGTCGCGCAAAGATGATTATGGTGTGATTAAGAGCACCATGTTGTTTGCTATGGAACCGGAACTTCAAAATCGTTTTGAAGACTATCCCGGGCCCTTTGAGATTCTCGAAGAGCTGAAAACCATGTTTCAGACTCAGGCCCGTTCTGAGAGATATGAGATCTCTGAGAAGTTCTTTAACTGCAAGATGGAGGAAGGGAGTTCCGTTAGTGAGCACGCCATTAAGATGACGGGCTACACTCAACGCCTTGAGCAACTGGAATGCACGATTCCAGAGGAGCTCAAGATTGACAGGGTTCTGCAATCACTCCCTCCCAGCTACAAAAGTTTTGTAGTGACTCATAATCAGATTGGTTCCACTGATACGATCACCGAGCTCTTCGCAAAGCTGAAGGCCGCGGAAGTGGACATCAAAAAGGATAATCATGTGTTGATGGTCAACAAGCCCACCTTTAAGAAAGGTAAGGGTGCAAAGAAGCCCTTCAAGAAAGGGGGCGGCAAGCGCGTTGCCCCTGCTGAGAAGAAGCTCAGGTCTGGTCCTAAGCCGGACACTGAGTGCTTCTATTGCAAGGACAAGGGTCACTGGAAGCGCAACTGTCCGAAGTACTTAGCGGACAAGAAGGCTGGCACCATCCAAGGTATATTTGATATACATGTTATTGATCTTTTCCTTACTAGCCCTCGTTGTAGTGCCTGGGTATTTGATACCGGTTCAGTTGCTAATATTTGTAACTCGAAACAGGAGCTACGGAATAGACGGCGGCTTGCGAGGGATGAGGTGACGATGCGCGTTGGCAACGGATCAAGAGTTGATGTGATGGCCGTCGGCACGCTCTCCTTAGTTTTACCTTCAGGATTAGTTTTAAACCTTAATAAGTGTTATTATGTGCCTGCGTTGAGCATGAACATTATTTTTGGATCTTGTTTATTGCAAGACGGTTATTCATTTAAATCGGAGAATAATGGTTGTTCTATTTATATGAGTAACATCTTTTATGGTCATGCACCTATTGTGAATGGTTTATTTCTTCTAAATCTCGAAAGGGATGAAACACACATCCATAACATTGAGGCTAAGAGATGCAAAGTAGATAGTGATAATACTACTTATTTGTGGCACTGTCGTCTAGGTCATATTGGTGTAAAGCGCATGAAGAAACTCCATTCTGATGGAATTTTGGATTCTCTTGATTTTGAATCATTTGACACATGCGAACCATGCCTCATGGGCAAAATGATCAAAACCCCGTTCTCCGGTATGATGGAGCGAGCAACGGACTTGTTGGAAATCATACATACCGATGTATGCGGACCGATGAGTGTTTCGACGCGCGGTGGATATCGCTATTTTCTCACTTTTACCGATGACTTAAGTAGATATGGGTATATCTATTTAATGAAACATAAATCTGAAACATTTGAAAAGTTCAAGGAATTTCAGAATAAAGTGGAGAACCATCGTAACAGAAAGATTAAGTTTCTACGATCCGATCGTGGGGGCGAATGTTTGAGTTATGATTTTCTCACGCATCTTAAAGCAAGCGGAATTGTTTCACAACTCACGCCACCCGGAACACCACAGCGCAATGGTGTGTCTGAACGCCGAAACCGAACCCTATTAGATATGGTCCGATCGATGATGTCTCTTACTGATTTGCCGTTATCATTTTGGGGTTATGCATTAGAAACCGCTTCATTCACTTTAAACAGGGCACCATCCAAATCCGTTGAGACGACACCGTATGAACTGTGGTTTGGTGCTAAACCTAAGTTGTCGTTTCTTAAAGTTTGGGGATGCGAAGCTTACGTCAAGAAGTTGATGCCGGACAAGCTCGAACCCAAAGCGGAGAAATGCGTCTTCATAGGATACCCTAAGGAAACTATTGGGTATACCTTCTATCACAGAACCGAAGGCAAAGTGTTTGTCGCAAAGAACGGTTCCTTTCTTGAGAAGGAGTTTCTCTCGAAAGAAGTGAGTGGGAGGAAACTAGAGCTAGACGAGGTTATTGAACCTTCTCTTGAATTGGAGAATAGCGGCAGCACCTGAAATTGTTCCAGTGCTGCATGCACCAACAATAGAGGAAGCTAATGACAAGGATCATGAAGCTTCGGACGATGCTGCTACTGAACTTCGCAGGTCGACAAGGTCGCGTGCCCCTCCTGAGTGGTACGGCAACCCTGTCTTGACTGTCTTGTTAGTAGAAGACAGTGAACCTATGAGCTATGAGGAAGCGATGATGAGCCCAGACTCTGAGAAATGGCTAGAAGCCATGAAATCCGAATTGGGATCCATGAGCGAAAACCAAGTATGGACTTTGGTGGACCCTCCTAGCGAACGAAAGGCCGTTGAGTGCAAATGGATCTTCAAGAAGAAAACGGACGCGGATGGTAATGTTACCGTCTATAAAGCACGGCTTGTCGCGAAAGGTTTTCGACAAGTTCAAGGTGTTGACTACGATGAGACTTTCTCTCCCGTAGCGATGTTTAAGTCCATTCAGATTTTATTAGCAATTGCTGCATTTCATGATTATGAAATATGGCAGATGGATGTCAAGACTGCGTTCCTCAATGGCAACATTGATGAAGAGTTGTATATGATGCAACCCGAAGGTTTTGTCAATCCTAAGGATGCTGATAAAGTATGCAAACTTCAGCGTTCCATTTATGGACTGAAGCAAGCATCTCGGAGTTGGAACCTTCGTTTTGATCAAGTGATCAAGAGCTTTGGATTTTTTCCAAATTGCTACGAAGCTTGTATCTACAAGAAAGTGAGTGGGAGCTCGGTGACATTTCTGGTACTATATGTGGATGACATATTGATTATCGGAAATGACATTAACATGCTTAACGATGTGAAGAGTTATTTGAACAAGTGTTTTTCAATGAAAGACCTAGGTGAAGCTGCTTATATATTGGGCATCAAAATCTATAGAGATAGACAAAGACGCCTGATAGCTTTAAGCCAGAGTACGTACCTAGACAAAGTTCTGAAAAGGTTCAGAATGGATAAGGCAAAGAAAGGTTCAGTGCCTATGTTGTCAGGTGAGATATTGAGCAAGGCTCAGTGTCCAGCTATGGTAAATGATAGGGAAGCTATGAGCAAAGTGCCTTATGCCTCGGCCATAGGTTCCATCATGTATGCCATGCTATGTACTAGACCAAATGTGTCCAATGCTCTTAGTTTGACGAGCAGATATCAAAGTGATCCAGGAGTGGAACACTGGACAGCCGTGTAGAACATCCTAAAGTACCTAAATAGGACTAAAGAAATGTTCTTAGTCTATGGGGGTGATGAACAGCTCGTCGTAAAAGGTTACGTCGATGATAGTTTTGACACCAACAAGGATGATTCTAAATCTCAGACATGATACGTTTATATTTTGAATGGAGGAGCTGTGAGCTGGAGAAGCTGCAAGCAAAGCGTGATCGCAGGATCTACAGTAGAAGCGGAATACATGGCTGCTGCAGAAGCGTCAAGTGAAGGAGTTTGGATCAGGAACTTCATCACTTAGCTTGGCGTGGTTCCAAGTGCATTGGACCCACTAGAGATATTGTGTGACAACACTGGCGCCATAGCACTCACTAAGGAACCAAGATATCATCCAAAGACCAAGCATATCAACTGCAAGTTTCATATAATCCGAGATTATATAGCAGATGGAGATCTGAAGATTAGCAAAGTACATATAGATCTGAATGTCGCAGATCCATTGACTAAACCTCTTCCACGTGTAAAACATGATCAGCACCTCAGTGCCATGGGTGTGAGATTGTTGCCAAATGTAAACTAGATTATTGACTCTAGTGCAAGTGGGAGACTGTTGGAATTATGCCCTAGAGGCAATAATAAAGATGTTATTATTATAATTCTTGTTCATGATAATGTTTATATTCCATGCTAGAATTGTATTAAGCGGAAACTTTAATACTTGTGTGGTTTGTGAACAACACCGTGTCCCTAGTACGCCTCTATGGACTAGCTCATTGATTAATGATTGTTAAGGTTTCCTAATCATGGACATGAGTTGTCGATTAATAATGAGATCATATCATTGGGAGAATGATATGATGGACAGACCCAAACTAAGCGAAGCAATTAGATCGTGTCATCGTGTTCATCTTTGCGAAGCTTTTCTTATGTCAAATATTGTATTCCTTAGACCATGAGATAATACAATTCCCTGGTATCGGAAGAAAGCTTTGAGGTCATCAAACGTCATCCTATGAGAGGGTGATCATAAAGGTGTCTCTCAGGTGATCGGAAAGTATCTATTGGGTTGTATGTATCGAGATGGGATTTGTCCCTCCCAAGTCAGAGATATATACTTCGGGCCCACTCGGTAATCGATATCAACACCGCTTGCAAGCATGTGATTAAGGAGTTAATCACAAAGTGATATCGGATTACGGAACGAGTAAAGTACTTGCTGTGAACAAGATTGAACTAGGTATGACGGTACCGACGATCAAATCTCGGGCAAGTAAAATATCGCGAGACGAAGGGAATATATATATGGGATTGATTGAATCCTGGCATCGTGGTTCATCCGATATGATCATCGATGAATGTGTGGGAGTCAATATGGGTTTCCAGACCCCGCTGTTGATTATTGATAGAAGATCATGTCTGCATATTCTCGAACCCGCAGGGTCACACACTTAACGTGTCTCAACGCTAGGATAGATTGGATAATTGGTTTATGAGTTTTTGTTCGGAGTCTCGGATGGGATCCGGGACATCAAGAGAGGTTCCGGAGTGGTCCGGAGAATAAGATTCATATAAGGCAGTGCAGTTTTTGGAGTTCGGAATTGTTCCGGGTTAATCGATATTGTACCAGAAGCTTCTAGAACCTTCCGGAAGGGGACCAACGTGGCCACACCTTCCAGGAGGGGGCATGGGCCTATGAGGGAGTGCCCTGGCCGCATTGGGCCAGGGGCACAAGGCCCCATAGGGCCCAGCCGGCCAAGAGGGTTTAAACCCTAGATAGAGCTTCTAGAAGGAAGGGGGTTTCCTTGCCCCCCACTCCTCCTCCTTGGCCGCCGGCCTTGGCTTGGGGGAGGGGGCTAGGGTTGTCGCCCCACCCCTCTATATAAATAGGTCTGGGGGCGCACCACCCCCCCCCCACACACACCTTCCCCTCCAACCCTAGCCGCCCTGCTGCCCCTCCTCTCTCCCTCCCGACTGTTTGTAAGGCAAATCCCTGCTGCAGAAATTCTCCACCATATACACCACGCCGTCGTGTTGTAGATCCAATCGTCTCTCCACCATACTTGCTGGTCCGAGGAAGGAGGAGACGTCGAGGTGCTGCACGTGTGCATCTCACGGAGGCACCGCCACTTGTGGTGCTAGATCGGATCGGATCGCGAGGAGGAGAAGCGAGTATGACTACATCACCCACGTTCCGACGAACGTTCCGCTGTGCGAATCTTCAAGGGTATGAAGATCTAATCCAATCTCTCTCGTTGTTTGCATCTCCTAGATTAGATCTTGGCTTTCCCTCTGTTCGCATCCGTAGAAAATTTTGATTTACTATGCCGCGAAACCCTTCAGCAGTGAGGACAATCCTCAAATTGCGGAACCAATCCGCGAAGTTTCTTCCATTGTTTTTCAACTTTTCTTTCTCTAGGAACGCATTAAAATTGATGGTAGGGGCCGCCATTGATCTACAACATATTTGCAATAGTTTAGACTAAGTTTATGACAAATTGAGTTCTAATTAATAGTTAAATTAATCTAGGTGAACTCCCACTCAAAACAATATCCCTCACATTGTTTTAGTGATCACACGAACCAAATCCACCACATCAAAACCGATCATCACAAGAGTTGATGTAGCTTCAATGGCGAACAATCGACATGTTCATCATATCTAACTATATGATTCATGCTTTACCTTTCGGTGATCCGTGTTCCGAGACCATGTCTGTACATGCTAGGCTCGTCAAGATCAAACCTTAGCTTCCGCATGAGCAATCTGGCTTGCTCACGTTGTATACACTTGCGGAATCTAACACACCCGATCATCACGTGGTGCTTCGAAACAACAAGCTTTAGCAACGGTGCTTACTAAGAGTGAACACTTTAGAACTTGATATTCATGTGCATGAGGGATCATCTTATAATGCTACCGTCGTTAACTAAGCAATACAAGATGCATAAAGGATTAACATCACATGCAATTCATAATATGTGATATGATATGGCCTTTCTTCTTTGTGCTTCCAATCTCCATCTTCAAGCACGAACATGATCTCCATCATCACCGGCATTGCATCAAGGTCAATGATGCCGCTCCATGGTTGCCGTCCACCAGCTTCAACTATTACAACTACTTTGAATAGACACGTGGGTCTTAACAGAAATTAAAGACAACCATATGGCTCCTGCCGGTTGCCAACTTACAATAAGGAACATTGCATACATCAAATATAATCACAATCATGGCCATATCACATCACAGCACACCCCTGCAGAACAAAGTTAGACGCCTCTACTTTCTTTGCATGTTTTACGTGGTTTGGGGCTTTCAATAAGTGTCGTTCTAACTTATGAACAAGAACCACAACATTGATACTAGTATTGTCAATCACCCGTTGTAAATTGAATCTTAACTATGTTGGGAGAAACAGGCACCCGCAAAGCCACTTATGCAATACAAGTTGCATGTTAAGCGTGGAGCAAGTCTCATGAACGATGTCATGTAAGGTTAGCCCAGGCCGCTTCATCCCACCATCCCGCAAGATGCAAAGTACACAAGAAGCAATCGACAACAAAAGCATCAACGCCCACAATGACCATTGTGTTCTACTCGTGCAATAGATCTACATATAGACACGGCTCTGATACCACTGTAGGGGTTCGTAGCATGGAAAACAAAAAAATTCTACCGCATACAAACAAACAAGCCAAGATCTATCTACTAGAGTGTAGCAACGAGTCGATGGAATAACTCACCCTCGAAGATTCCAAAGTGTTTAACGAGAGCGGATTCTCGTGGGTGATGTAGTCGTACTCTTGCCGATCTCAAGATCGCGTAGATGATCCTTCCGGCGCTGCGTTCCGGCAGCGCTTCCGCAGTCGGTCACACGTTCGGTACTCGACGAAGACCTTCCTCTCCCTTGTTCCAGCAGGCAGCGGAGGTTGTAGCATTCTCCTCGCGATTCCGGCAGCACAACGGCGTGGTACCGGAAGTAGAGGGGAGATCTCGCAGGGCTTCGCCTTAAGCCGGAGAGAGTATGGTGGACTATGAGAGAGAGCCTCGGCGATCTAGGGTTTAGACGCACCAAGGAGTAGCAAGACCGGCGGCTAGGGTTTGCCTAGGCGGCGGCTTTCCCTAGGCGGCGGCAGTAGGAGGTGGCGGCGCCGGCGGCTAGGATTAGGGTTTGCGGGGCGTGGTGTTGTGTGCTTGGAGGGGCAGCCCTGCCCCACCTTATATAGGTGGAGGGGGCGCGCCAAGGGGAGGGGAGTCCCTTCCCAACTCGGTCTCCAAGTGGGCCGGCGGTGGAGGGAGGGAACTCCTCCCTAAGTAGGTTTCCTACTCTCCCTCCACCTCACAGAATAGCCGTTTGACTTTTCAAAATAGGATTTGATTAAACCCTTTATTTTGTTCAGCGATGACACCTAGTACATGATGCAATCATTCCAACTTGTTATGACACATTCATGTACCCTTCCCCTTCGGAGTGCCGGACATTCCGGAACCTTCTAGAACATTCCCGATGAAAACACCGGAACCATTCTCCAACCCCGAAACAGGACTTTCCTTATATGAATCTTATTCTCCGGACCATTCCGGATCTCCTCGTGATATCCCGGATCCCATCCGAGACTCCGAACAACATTCGGTCTCTTACTCACCATTCCATAACTACTTAAACAACGTCGAATCCTTAAGTGTGTCTCCCTACGGTTCGTGAATTATGCGGACATGATCGAGACACTTCTCCGAACAATAACCAATAGAGGAATCTGGAAATTCATATGGCTCCCACATATTTCTACAATTACTTTGCGATCGAATGAACCACTTACATACGATACCAATTTCCCTTTGTCTCACGATAGTTTACTTATCCGAGGTTTTGATCGCCGATATCTCTGCATACCTAGTTCAACCTCGTTACTGATAAGTACTCTTTTCTCGTTCCCGTGATATGTGATCCCTTGTGAGCCAGTCACATGCTTACAAGCTAATTGGATGACATTCCACCGAAAGGGCCCAGAGTATATATATTCATCATATGAATGGACAAATCCCACTCTTGATCCATGTGTCTCAACCAATACTTTCCGAACACTCAATGCCACCTTTATAGCCACCCAGTTACGGTGTGGTGTTTGATGTCATCAAAGAATCCTTCCTGTGAAGGTGATATGCATGATCTCATGGTCGAAGGAATTAGGTTACTATGTATCAGAAAGCATATAGCAATTGAACTATTAAAATGACTTGATCTTTTATGCTACGCTTATCTATAGGAGTATGTCCACCATATCATTCTCCTAATGATATTATCTTGTTGTTAATAACATCTCAATGTTCATGATAGGGAAACCACAATCATTTATTAACTAACAAGCTAGTATTTATAAAGAGGCTTTACTAGGGACTCTATTTTAGTTTACAAATCACACAAGTATTAATGTTTTCTTGTTAATACTATTATAGCATGAATGTAAACATTTATCATAAACACACAGATATAATAATAACTACATTTATTATTGCCTCTAGGGCATATCTCCAACAACAAGAGGGTCCTGCCCGTACCACTTGGTTGGTTGATTTCTTAACGATGTTGGAGAGTTGAGATTTTGGAAAAAAGACCTGGTACGGGCGCGCCATACGGGCGTCCTACCGTACCAGTGGTCGTTACGGTTTCATTTTCTTCATTTTCTGCTATCTCCTTCCTTATTTGTAGGGATTCTTTTCGTGGCTGGCCCATTTTCTTTTAGTACGAGTTTTACCTATTTCTAACCCTTCTTAAGCCTCCCTAGAGGTCTTCCTCCCTATTATATCAACAAGTCCAACCGTCTTGGTGCACTACCCAGTTCCAGTCAAAGGAAAACCTCTTGGCCTCATGGCTCCTTTGTGGGATAGCTTCCAGACTTCCTCCATTGAATCCTATGATTGCGAAGCTCAAGGCCTAAGCCTGAAGAACAAGAGTTATGCTTATGACTCCGATGCTGAGGAATTCGAGATCTTCATGGAGCAAACAAAAAGAGGGTGGATGTAGCCAGAATATCTGGCTATGGTGAGGCATAAATATGTAGAATAAGCAAAGAAAGCCCATGGGAAGGGATGCACAGAGTCTCTCAAGTTCATCTCCACCAACTACTCTTGACCTAAGCATAAGAAAGCTAACCGAGCTGATGCAGGAACTTATTGGGAGATCACGAAGAATATTACCATGAATGAGTGCATGAGCGTGAAGCCCCAAGAAGATTGGGTGTTCAAACTTATGGACGTGCCCATCCTTCTTCATGTTCCAAAAATTAAACCACGTCTTCACGAGATAGAGAAGGATCAGAAGGAAGAACTCATCCATCGGGAGATTATGCACAAGCATCTCTTAGATATTGAAAGCAAGAAGGAACTCCATGATGTGCTAAGTAGGGTCGCTGAAGGGATGTCCGCTTGTGTTTAGATCTACAAAAGAGTCTTCATCGCATATCTGCCCTGGAGGAGACAAACAAGAAATTTCATGCGGCTGTCTCCAACAACACTTCTTCTCTTGAAGGGCATGACAGTATCGAATAATTGCAAGGGATTATTTGATCTCACCGGCTTGATCTCAATCTTGGGGGAGATCTATAACACTTTGTAATCTATCTTCCAGTTTTAGCATGTTTACTTTACCACACGCATGTTAGTTTTTTATTCAAGAGTTTCCATTAGTTTCATCATCTTCAAGTCTCCCTTTGTTCAAGAGAAGAATTATATCCCTTGAGTTTTGATACTTTATGATATTTGAAGTTATCTTTTGATTCATGAATATTGTATTATATGATTGAACTATGTTGAGTGTTATTATATTTGTACAACTATTATGATTTTGGTATTTCTATTTTCGTGTCCCTGGTTCGTTAGTTGTACTTACTTTTCCCCACCCGCTTAAATTTTATCTCACTTTTTCCCAGCTCCTTGTCCGAAACTGTCACATCGGTCTGAAACTCGCTCTCCCTCATGTCCCGTGAGTGGACCCTCGCTGTTACGTGCTGACAAGTGGGGCCGCATTCAGGTGGGTCCCGTAATGGACCCTCGCCGTTACGTGCTGACAATTAGGACCCCCCCCCGTGCTGATAGGTGGGGCCACATTCAGTCGGGTCTCATAGTAGGACCCCCCCATGTTGGACTGCGTGGGGCCGGCTTGTTGGGAACGCGTTTTGGGGATGTGGTGTGGGACCATGTAGCGCACGTTTGGTAGTTACGTGTGCCCTATCGCCTAAATTGGAAGATTTATTTTTGTTATTTTTATGATTGGCCTTTCTAAGAGCGTCTTTCCCCTTTATGTCGCTAAGAGTTGTTATTTTTTCCTAAAAAGGCAGCGAATCTAGAGCAGCTTGTCTCTTCATTCATGGTTCCTTTTGGACCTCGTATTTTCCCAATCTGGTAGCAAATCTAACCAACACCATAAATATATAGATAAACAAAGCACATGTAGATAAAGTAGCTAATATAGGATTATATATAGTGCGGTACTTAAACGAAGTTCGACAATTAGGCTGCTCAGCAGCAGCAGCTTACAAGTTCAACACAGACAACAAAACAAAAGAAGCTGCTTTACAGTAGAAGCATCAGCACAAGATCAGTGGCCCCTCATGGCCTCCGCTAGGAGGGTGTAGCACCCGGATAAAACCACTACTAGAAAATCGTTTGTTTTTTGAATTTTTTTTGCATCATCATAACATCATCATGCTACATTGCATGGAACATAATTTAAGTTGCTACATTTAAACTATTGCCCTTGTTTTTGGTTCTTGGTAAGTGTATTTGATCTTGCTATGTTCCTCTCTCTCTCTATGTGTGTTTTAATATCTAGTTCGTTCCAAGCTTTGGAACCATAATGTCCAAATTATATGTATTTGAGTCTTGCTAGTTAAACTCGTCAAAATGCCCAAATTAAGCTGGGGGCATAATCTTTTAAATTCCTTTCTATCCCTAACTTGCCAATGTATCTTGCCATATGCTCTTATTCAAATTCTACCACATATGACACATGGGTTCTATTTTATTGCTTTTATGGTTTTTAAATCAAGTCCATTTGTATTTTGTATGGATCCATCCAAATATTGGCATTCTTCCAATGCTAGTGTCTATCCTCCTTTTCTCTTAAACATGCATGTGCGACTTGCTTTCTCTCTATTCCTAGAGCACATGCACTAATAACCACTATCTCTAGTCACATAAAATGACAACACCCATCATATGATAATATTCCTATTTAAAATCCTTGTGAGCTTTTGCTAGTATTTGAATTTGTTCAAACCTCCAAACCATCGAACCTAACCCTCTTCCTCTTCTATTTATATAAAATTATTTTCTAATGATCAATTGCAGTTTGATTTACAAAAATCTTGCAGGTTTTCAATTTATTTCAAATGTTTTCCCTTTTCTATCTATTTTTTTGTCCTAAAAGTCTATGGAAAATAGGTTGCAGAATTGAGAAGAAAAGGAAAAGAAGAATTCCCCCGTATACCTCCTGGCCTCTTTCTTTGCAGCCCAATGGACAGCCCATTTATCTGATCGTGAGTACGCTTTCCTGCTTGTCTTCTTCCTCGCACGTAGAGTATGACCCTCCTCTGTCGTCACAGCGCACCACCCCCACATCCTCCTTTTCCCCTCCACAAATCCCCATTCCGAGGTCCCTCTCCAACCCTAGCCTTCTCCCTTGCGCCGCCACCGTTTTTCCTCTCCTCTTCCTCCTCCCTTGCCCTCTATTTCCTCTCCACAAAATTCGACCGAGAGATACCACTAGAAAGGAAGGTCGAGACGACGCCAGGGCCAACGCTGACCTCACCTGAGCATGGGAACGGAACCGCAGCATCAAGGATGCCCTCCTCGCTGAATAACTAGGACCAGAGCCGTACCACGTCGACGTATACCTCGAGGTCTCCTCCAGGTGGGCTGTCCGCGACTCTGCGATCGCGGTCACCAGCCGCTTCACCACGTCGACGTTCTCCTCCCTGACCTCTTCCAGCTTGTCGTCGACCCTAGGTGAGACACTACATCTCCTCTCCCCTTTTACCTCGCTCTTCTCTGTTCCGGTGCTACAGCGTTGCTCTGCTCGAGCCATGTCTGCAGTTGTACGAACTCGTCCTGTTTCACCGGCACACCATAACGCTCCGAGGGCACGGCCTCTGTTTGGTCATTGTTGCTGGCTTGATCCTCCGATAAAACCACTCAGACATGATATGTTCTCTGAACAGGTTCAGTTAAAACCGTCGAGGCTTCCTTGCAAATTCAATCTATCACAGCTGGATGTAAGTGCCCAGCCAATCCTTGCACGAGATCCTGACAGCGATTCTCTGCTAATCCCTTTATATTAATTTTTCACCGCAGGTTCCCACCTCAACTTTAATTACGTTTCCACTGTTTCCATATCTGGCTTGCAGTATAAATGGTCCAACGACTTGTGCAGTTTCCTGATACATCTTGAGATCAAGTATCTCCGGCTCAAAATAAATCTACTCCTTTTCCTTGTTCTTTGAATTTATGTTGTACTGACTCTGAAACTAGAACGAAGAAATTCAGATAACTCAGACAGTTTCAGCTCCCGTTGGATCTTGTTATTTCTTTTGTTTCTCGCAACTTGAGCGAGGTCCTAGATCAAATTCAAAAGAAATCATATTTCCTTTTTACAACAGCAGCAGTGGCTAGTCCCAGTTTTCCCCCATCGTTGGACCTCAAGTTCAAATCACGTCCAGCCCATTGATTTTCACCTCTGACTATTTCCTTTTTATGCAAATATGATGTATTTTGTATCTTTTAAACTACAACTCCTTTGAAAATAAATTATATATGGAATTTGATCAGAAAAATATGAAGAACATGAATATGCCATTCTTACATCTGTTTGCATCTTTTGTCATGTGGTTTGAGAATAATTTTGAAAATCGCCTAACAAATAATATATGGAGTAATTTGGGAAGTGCTAATTATAAATCCCCAACTTTACTTAAATTTAAGTATCTCATCTATACCATGATTTTCTTGTTAATAACATTTAATTTTGATGGTTAGAAAAATAATATAACTTCTGATTAATTATCGGGATTCCGAATTCCGCCTAATCTTGATAAGTTGCATTGTGTCTTGCATTGTCATGCATCATATCATCATCATGCTGTATCTTTTGCCATAGTATTAAATAGTGCAATAGTATTAAATAGTGCATCTGGTGTGTTTTTTAGTGTTTGACTTCACGGACTAGCCGATGAGTTGATGCGAGTGTCGACCCGATCTTCGGATGTACCTTCAGCAGTGTTTTCCATACGAGCATTCTCTCCCTTTCTACATATTTTATATTTATAGTCTTTACTTCCTCCTGTTTATCTATCTCTATCTGTGTTACGATGCTTTAGATTCTGTTCCACTTTATATTCCATGCAACCTTTATATTGCCTTGGACACCTCCTATTACCTGTTGTTTGGTAGTCAGTCGGCCCTGCAAGTCGTAGTTGCTTGCTCAGGTGCTGCTTCGTGTCATGGATGTTCCACTATTCATAAAGGTTGAGATGATCGTGGTTTTAATTATAACAGGTCAATTAAATATTAAATGGATATAATTAATGAAGAGACACCGATGGGTAATAGTTGAGATTTGGTTGTTAACTGCCCACTTGTGTCCACCTAGGACCCGAGTTCTTGACACCTGTTCCGAGACTGAGCGCGCTAACCACATGTGGGTGTATAAACACTCTCGGCTTAGTAACTGATTTCAAAGTAGTGAACTGGGGGCCACAAACTAGTTTGAAGTTTTTATGCCACGTTACGCCATGTTATGCCATGTTTATTACCTGTTGCTCGATGTGCGTTTATTACTGTTGCGTAGGAGTGGCACTCTGTCACGGGAATATTTTGTCTATGACCTCAGCTCCCGTGCAAGTGTACGCAACTCCAGGTTCCGTACGAGGAGGATTAGCTATACCTCGTACGGGTAGCTCTTTCGGGTGGCCTCCATGTACTTGTTTTTGGTCAGGGAGAGCGTCGTGTCCTACACCCCGCCGACATATCGATGGAAGTATGTTAATTGATCTGGCAATAAGGGCCAAAGTGACCGTGGAAACTTTGGTGCACCCCTGCAGGGTTAAATCTTTTTGAAAAGCCGTATCCACGGTTATGGACGACTTGGAGCACAGTATCTCGATCATAGATAACTATAACTAAAGTTTACTCTTATAAATTTGACTTGTATCTGATATGACTAGTAAGTTGGATAACCATCATGGAAAAATGATTAAAACCGCCAACCGTGTGAGTTTTCTCGGCTTGACTTCCTCGTTTGGTCTCAAGGGGGAGATACCAGGATGGGTATATTTGGTGGTAGTATCAGGTGGGTTCCGCATAGGTCTTTTTTATCTCTCTCTGATAGCCGACAGTTGTATTGACTCTCTATATATAGGTTGTTTAGTGCATATTGTGGTGCCGCTTCAGTCCACCATACCTATGTAGGCGAGGACCGCCGAATCCTAAGACTCGTCGTGTACTGGCCTCAGTACTGACCGCTCTCTTTTTCATTTTCCCTTTGTCGGCACCCCTTTTGTTTTAGCAGGTTTTGAGATCGACGTTGTTAGTAGGGTTAAGTTTTTGGCTTGAGCTGGGCAGGGTTATGGACGCCATTTTTCGTGGTGGTGGCATGGCAGATGCCATGGGTAGGCTTAAGTTGGGGGGCAAATGGGTGCTTGTGGTCACCGGGGAGGGAGTGCACGATCGAGCCATGCACGAAGAACAAGAAGAACTCTCCAGACTTGACAATTTGCTTGATACCCCAAAGATTACAAGTGCTCCTTGAGCTGTGTAGGCATGAGTACACACCACTAGTTCCCTACTTGGTCCAACCTCCCTCTGCTACTGCTATGCCCTCTCTTATATAGGCAGTGCTAGCTTGCTAATACCGCTTTGGGTTCTAGGGTTTACTGTTTGGATCTTGGTCCCTAAAATATGTGTCGGGTCATGGGCTTGCCCTAAGCCTAGTGGCCCGGTCCATAAAGCTTGACAGCTAACGGTCTTCTGGTACGCTGCTCCTTGTTCTTTTTGGCGTCATGCTGTTACTTTGTACGTCAGCGCATGCTTTGGGCGTCACCCGGCTCCTTTTGTGTCACCCGGGATCGCCCTTCTCTTTTGACCATGCTTTTCCATGATCCCTTCTGAACCTTACTCGGAAAGGTGCCACGTGTCCTTCTTGACTCGGCCCTTCCTCGGTTGACTCGGCTCGTTGGTTCCTACAAGGGTTACAACTTGGTCCTATGTGGGCCGACATAGTTTATATGTCGGCTTTCTTGTTTATCTTAACCTGCCGTTCTTACTCGGCCGGGTTCTTTCTTTACTCGGAGCCAACCAAGCTGCGCTATGTTTTTCCTCTCGTGACCCTACCGGGGGTTATCCCCCCGACATTAGTCCCCGAAGCTGGTGAGGTCTAGCAGTTCAAGCTGTTAGGCGTCTCCAGGTTTCTTTTGTGTGAATGGAACTTAGTTTTTGTCTTTATCTGTTGCAACTTCGCATCTTGCCGGGTTAGTCTAACAACTTTGAGTCAATTCTTTGACTTCTTGGCTCATTCTTGCCTCGAGCCGAGTTACTTTGGCCAATTCCAAGTCATTTTTGGCGCATTTCAGTCACTGACAGCTGATAATCATGATTACTTGCCTCAATTTTTGTTCCAAGCTCTGGCGGCACAGTGACGGCTGCGTAGTTATTCCCCGTCACTGTGGCAGTCCCATCGACCTGCGCCTCTTGCCCTTCTAGTCATGATGTGGCACGAGATTTTTCGTGTATCCTTGGATACGTGGCGCTCGCTGACTGGTTCTCCCGGCCTGGTACACGGCCACACGCTGGCCGCACGGCATAGGTAGATCCCACGACGGGGTTTTTTACTGCCCTTAAGTAGGGGTTGGGGGTTTCCACTTCCCCCGCGCCCGTTCAGTTTTTCCTTTGCCTTTCTTCTTCCTCGCGCCTGCAAAATCGAACTGCCTCCTTTGCGGTTCCTTCTTCCTCTTGTTCTTGTGCTGCGATTGTCCCTGTCCTCTTTCCATCCCAGCACGGGTCCTCGCTGTTCCAAGCCTCTCCTTTCCGTGGAGGAGACAGACTCTGCCGATCTCATGGACGCTCGCGACGACGCTGACGGTGCTGAGGAGTAGGAGATTTCCGTCGGCGAGCGCGACGGCTAGGAAGGCTCGGAGGTCTTCGCCGAAGAGGTGGAGTGGCTCCGCTCCACCAGACGCATCCCACTGCAAGTGGATTGCCGTCTCCCCTCCTGTGAGATTTCTCCTAAACCTCAAACTGGAGAGCGGGTGGTTTTCCTTTCCCACTTTGAACGTGGTTTCGCTCTTCCTGTGAGCACTTTCTTTTCTTTGTTTCTTTCTACCTTCCATCTGCAGACCCACCATCTTCCTGCCAATGCGATTGGCTCTCTTTCTTGTTTCATCTCTGCCTGCGAGGCCTATCTTGGAATTTGGCCCACGGTTCCTTTGTGGGCCAAATATTTTGGCTTTAAGGTTCAGGTGGTTCCCCAGCCTGGTGCTCCTCGTTCTGAGAATAGGCCGACCTAGTGCGGTGCTGCTAGCATCACGCCCAGGAGGGATTCTATCTTTCCTCAGGTCACTGGCATTGACTCCTGCAAGAAGTGGCATAGAACCTTTTTCTATGTCAAAAACAGCGGGTCCACTGATAACATCCGGCTCCCTCTTTTCTCGGATGAGGTCCCCAACAAGAAGCACTGGCAGCTTGACCCGCACGACCAAGACGCCGCGGTAAACGAGGCTAACGCAATCTTGGAAAGGTTGCTCTCGTCGGATGAAAACTTTCATCTCACCGACTCCGACCTCATGTGCACCTTTGTCTCACGCCGGGTTAGCCCCATCCAAGCGAGGAGCCACAAGATGTGCTTCATGAGTGGCTCTCATGATCCCACTCGGCACTCCACTATGGAGCTCTCCCAAGACTCCATTGCCCGCCGAGTAAGCTCAATCTTTAAATTGAACTTGGCGGATGATTGGGCTTGGAGTTGCCCGCCGTTCAGCCGGGTCAGGCCTGTCCCCTGGGTAAGTTTTCCGAGTTACTTTCTCGCCGAGTAGGCTTTAGCTCTTTTGCCACTTTTAGTTTAGTTTTTAGTTTCTCATTCTGTTTGTCCTCCGCAGAATCTCCTTCACCAGGTTGATGACAGTACTGTCCCTCCCGCTGGCTATCATGGGGCCCGCTCCGACTCGGATGAGGTCGAGTATGACCTAGAGTGCTTCATGCCGATCCCGCACACTGTGGCTGCTTCGGCTTCGGGTAAGAGTCAATCTCGCAATCCCTTACAAGATTGGTCTGACGATGATGAGGATGATGACTGTACGCTTTTGGATGTATATGCCTTGTGACCTTAATCTCCTTGCTTATCCGAGTAAGCCCGTTATTTACTTATGCAGCTGGCCAGGTACATGACACTCCTCTCGCCATGGGTGGAGTCGGCAAGATCCTCGTCGCCAAGCCAAAGCGACGCGGAGCCTCCTCCAGCACTCAGCCGGCCAAGAAGAACAAGCCCTTCTCCGGCAGCTCCTGCTGCCCCTGCTGCTACCAGCCTGGGCGAGACTCGCCAAGCTGCTGGGCGCCGAGTCACACGCCGAGTCGTCCGTGACCCGGTTGTCACCGGGTAAGTTTTTGTACTTTGCCTTCTCTGTTCTTTTATTTTTCCTCCTTGATGTTCTCTTATATATGTCTCGTTGTTTTCAATGTTGCACCTTTGACGGCGAATCAGGCTGCTTCTAGCATTGCCTCGCCGCTTAGGCATGCACCTCCTCCAGCTGACTCGGCGACGCCGAGTCCCATCCGGGTTGAGGGTCGCACGGTTCAGGCTCACGCTTCTCAGTGTTAGTTAGACCCGGTGGGTCACTCGGCCAGCGCCTTTGGCGCTGGCCAGGAAAAACTTCCTGATCTTGGTGCCCGCAAGTCTGGCGCTGAGAAACACTCTGCCACCAGTTCCTCTGGCATCAGCCCTCAAGCTGATGTGAATGAACAACTTCCTGATCTTGGAGCCAGCAAAATCGCTGAGCCCAGTCAGGCGGCTCCGCGATCTTCTCTAAATCCTTCTGCTCGCTCTCAAATTCTGTCAAAGGGCTAGACCTATCCCAAGGCTTCTGGTTCTACTCGCCCCTCATCTGGCAAGTCCACCTCTTCCAAGCAAAATACGCTAGTCCGCGCTCCGGGTTCTGATCCTCAGATCCGGCCTTCGACGTCGGCGACAATGATCACTTCAACGGGTAAGGGGGACGAATCTGCGGCCGCCGGGTCAGGTGACGAATCCAGGGCTGTCACCCTCCATACTTCTGCTGCTGCGACCCGTGCCACTGTGGGAACCGCACTGAAAACGGGTCGACTTCTCACTCGGACGCTCAGTGGCAAGAGCCTTGGTTCGGCTAAGGCTTACGCCGTGGCATGGAATGCAGCAGGCGAGCAGGAGGTCAGCACTCGTGCTGGCAAGAAGCTGAAGTTGGGCCCCAAGGCCATCTCCGTCATGACCCAGCAGGCCATTACTCTGATGGCCCGTGCCGACGAAGTAAATGAGGTAAAGTAATTTCTTACTCTTTCGTATTATTGAGTATTTCCTTTATACATATCACTTAGTCCCCGAGGTTACAGTCGAGTAAGAAACTTAATCGGCTGTAAGCTCTGCAATAGTTACTTAGTCTTTAAATCCTTTACTCCAAGCTTGTATGTTAGAGCTTCGATCCCTAGCCCTCGAGGTTACTGCCGAGTAAGGATCTTACTCGATTGTAAACTCTCAAGCCCTTTGATTTCTTTATGCCAAACTTATGTTAGAGTTTCAATCCCTAGCCCTCGAGGTTACTGGCGAGTAAGAAACTTACTTGGCTGTAAACTCTTAAGCTTGATTTATTTATGCCAAACTTATGTTAGAGCTTCAATCCCTAGCCCTCGAGGTTACTGGCGAGTAAGGAACTTACTCGGTTGTAAACTCTTAAGCTTTTTTATTTGGCAGGTTGCCTAACTCGACTCTTCCTTATTGTCTGTTCTTTGATTATCTCACGCATAACGAGCGCACCAAGGTGCACCAAGCTCTCGTCCTAGCGCATCGCAAGCTCGAACTTGCGTATGAGAAGCTACAGACTGACACCCACGGCCAAGGTAATATCTTTGCTCTTCCATTTTTCTATTCGGCTTAACTTTCCTTGGTTTATCTTCTCATTTCTTCTCTCGCTCTTGTTCCACAGCCACTGCTTAGTCTACCATCAATGATCTTCACTCGCAAATCAGCGAGGTCGAGAGTAAATTTCTTGCCTCCATAAGTCAATAGCTGAAAATTTTCTGTTGGTACTGGCAAATATTTGTTCTGAATAAGCAGAGAAGCACCAAGCCGAACTCTAGAAGGAGCGCGGTGAGGTGACTCGGCTGAAGAAACTGATGGCCGAGACGGAGCAGAAGCACTTGGCCGAGGTGAAGGGGCTGAGGTAAAAGCTTGGTGAGAAGAACGAGCAATAGGCTGCCAGTGCCGAGAAGACCAAGAAGCTGCTCGACGAGGATGAATCATCGGTCGAGTCGGCAAATTTTAACTTTGATGCCCTTCAAGCCAAGGCCAAGACTTGGCATAGAAAACTCGCCGCCATCAACTTCTTTCTCGGTAGTGAGTTCTTACTCTTTACGCATTTGTCCAAGTCCTTCTGGACTTCTTTCATCTGCCCTTGTTATTTGCTAACTTTCTCTTTTTGCTTGCAGAGAATTTTCCTAAGGCCAACATGTTTGCCATCCGAGCCATGAAGAAAGTGAGAGCCGAAGCTGGTGCTCCCGCTGACGGCGAGGTGTCTATGGAAGAGCTCCTCGCAGCGGTGTCTGAACGGGTCAAGACCCTCAGATCTTGCGGTGTGGACTTGCTCAAGTCAGCTATCCATGCGTTTCGCATGCTCTGGCCGGATGAAGACCCAACCGAACTCATCGAGCCACTCGCTGACATATTACTCCTTACTGAAGACCGGCTGGATCAATGGCGTGAGTCAGCAGGCCGAGCTGCAGCGGACAAGGCTCTCTCCTTCGTGCTTTCATGGTACGAGGACATCAACCTCGACGTTCTTGCTCGCATAAGGGAAGATGGCAAATGGCTGAATGACCCGGAGCTGATCAAGAAGCGCCAGGAGCGAGCTTATGCCATGATCGAGTACACCATGGTGCACGCTTGGTGTGAAGGGCCCAGCTTCATTGACCTTGGCGACCCGCTCGTCGAAGTTGCTGCTGAAGAGGGTGGCGACAGCGAGGCAACTGAGTCAGATGATCCAGATGACCCGTCCACATATGCCTCTCACCTGGCCGATGCTCCAAGCACTATTCCTGGCTCCGAGAGTGCTCCTCTGAGTTCTTCTGCTCCTTAGGCCAACAAATACTCGAACTTTTATTAGATCCCGGGTATGCCGGGTACAGATGTAACATACATTGCACTTGATGTTTGACTATGTTCCTTTTGATAGGATTTATATGTTTGCGTTATTCTCTAAGTGCGAATCATTCAAGGGCAAGTCCCCGAGTTTCATTTTGCCGTGTCACCTTTCCTTGCCTCTGGCCCTTGTCTACCTTTTTCGGTGTTCGACATTAGGGTCTCAAAGTACAAAGGATATAGTTAGTGGGTATGAAACTTGGATAACTTGGCCGAGATTACTCGTCACGTAGTATAACACGACCTGCAGAGAGTTAGGCAAAAACTAAAGCCGACTCGCGTTTCTCCCTTGTACTTATCCGGCGTTCGTATTTACCCGTCTTACATCTTTTTCTCTTGCTTGCCATGAAGCCGTGTTTTTGGACAACAACGAAGTCAAAGAGTTGATTTCTTCTGAGTAAACACTACTTGTTCCTAGATAAATTTCGGGTACCACGCCAGCCGACGTAAAATAATTGAAATGGAAAACTTAGGGGGTAGTCCCCAAGTTAGTTTTTCGAATCATACCACTTTATTATTAGCACATAGCCGGCAAACATGTCCGACGTATGAGAATCCGAGTGATACATGCACTGCTTCTCCTAAGTATAGAAGGGACGAAGAGTGCCACATTCCATGGCCTTTTGGTTTCATCTCCTGGCCTGTCCGCCTTGTTCTTTTGCGCTTCACGAGCGTCTATGAGATAGTAGGAATCATTGTGCAATGCTTTGCTTACAATGAATGGACCATCCCATGGAGGTGATAATTTATGCATTCCTGCTGTGCGCTTCACCAGCCTTAGAACCATATCTCCTTCTCGAAAAACACGAGGTTGCACTTTCCGGCTATGGTAGTGTTAGAGATTTTGTTGATATATAGCGGATCTGGAAAACTCCAGTTCTCTTGCTTCTTCGAGTAAGTCTACTTGTCGTTGTATTGCCGATGAGTACGCCATGGAGGGGTCCTCACAGTGCGTGTTTAGAGACGTGGGGTAAGGCGGACGGTTGACGGGTACGAGGTAACACAGCTTACCCAGGTTCAGATCCCACAACGGTGGTGGAATCCTACTCCTGCTATAAATCACTATAAGGGCAATACGCCGAGTTACAGGGATTGGTTCGCTGTGCGAGGTTGTGTGAAGTTGTCAAGTTATCGTGCCCTAAAGGCTCCCATAGGCCCGACTTATATAGTCGCCAGGTCCTGGGGTTACAGGGAAAAGTCCTAGCCGGACAGGTTACAGAGTCCTACACTGTCTATTACTAGTCTTGTGTATCTTGCACTCCAAGGCTCCGGGTACGTTGGTGACTCCACCGTAGCCTTCCTTTATCCGGCATGGGCCTCCCTTCTGGATCTATCTAACTGGGCCGCCCAGCAGGCGATAGGCCATGCTACCGACTATGGGCCACCCGGGTTATCCGGATAAGTGACATGCTATGAGGATACCCATATAGCATATCCCCAACAGTAGCCCTCGGAGAACTCTGAGATCTTGCGCCGTCTTGCCTTTTCAGATGAATGCTCCGTCTAGTTGGATGTCGGCAAATCGTCAAGCAATATCTTGTAGTCCTCCCAAAGAACCCTGCAAAACTTTCTCCGTCTTTAACTTGTAAGCCAGAAAAATGTTGAGTCTTACATGTACTCTTCCATAGCCGGATTGAATCCGTCTATGTCGGAATCTTCGATGTGATGGCTCATCTACTCATGTCAGCTAGGACGACGTAGGCTTAGGTCAGCAACGCCTCGTAACTCACACATGCAGAGAACACAATCATATCCGATTTTCCTGCGCGAGCGATATGAACCGTTGGTGGCGACGGTTGGAGACGTGGCAAAATTTCCGCGCACGTTCATGAACACGTCGTCTACGCGGCAACCGTCCGATCAAGCTGCACGAATCTTGACGGCGAGGATGATAAATAGTAACCGTCGGGAAATTTCCACTTTTTACCTCATTCTTCTCGCATCATCTTCTTCCTCCAACCACGCGTCTCCTCGAGATCTCCGCAAGAAACCTCGAAAAAACCCTACCTCCCATCTGCACCAGTCGCACCCAATCTTTACCCCATGGCTAGCAGCAGCACTTCTCTAGCAATGGCGGCGTCGAGCGAAGCTACGGCGAAGCCGGCGAGCTCCGTCGTCTGCCCCAGAGGGTTTGGTTATCCCCGCATCAGCGGTGATCGAATCCACCGACGGCGACCCAAATTTGGCGGCGCTAGAGCCACTAGAGGAGGAGCTAGACTCGCACAAGGGCGACTGGCGCGGCTCGGACATCACCGACCGCGATATCCAGGAGATGGTCGCCGAACGCTACCTCCCCGCGATGGAGGGGCTTGCCTGGCGGGCGGCGTCGGCCGGCGAGGTGACACCTTCTCCCCAAGCCGGAGAAAAGGTGTACCTCAAAGATCAACTGGTACGCGGCGTTTCCCTGCCTAAACAACTATAGGGTCCAGCCCCATAACCTTTCCCCCAATAGTATCTTAGTGCTTAGCAACTTCGCGACACTTTGCGAGGGATATCTAGGGATAAGGCCTAGGTTAGACCTTTTTGTGTACTTCTTCACCGTCAAACGTGAAGCCGGACATAGTAAGGAGGAGCTTAGGAACTGCGGCACCATAAGCTTCAAGATTCGACCTGGCTGGCGGTTCCCCGACATTGTCGGCCACGACTCCTGCAAGAATTGGCAACGGACATAGTTTTACGGCCCCGACATTCCTCTGGCGGGCCGAGAAGTAACGTACCCGGACTTCGTGGACGGATCCGCCGCTGAAGTTTCCACATGGAGATCCCAAGCCTCCCTTCCCTCCGACCTCGACGCTTCTCGCGCTATAAGGCGGATCGAATGGTATGTAGAGACGGGTTTGACCGGTTTGGACCTAGCCATGTGCTGGTTCATCAGGCGAATCCAACCTCTGCAGCACCGCGCGAAGTACATGCACGAGTATACCAGCGACAGAAGGGATAGTCTCCGCATCTACGTGGACAACTTCTCGAGCGACTCTGTCAAGCTCCGCCTTAAGGACATCGTCAAGGTGAAGGATAAGAAGCGTGGCTTCACCATCACCTACGACATGTTCGTAGACGGCAAGTGCCCAAAGGTAGGTTTTTATTTTCCGTGCATGACATATACTCTAGTTCTTCCGCCTTGCAGATGTCATTTTATCTAACACGGTGATTTCTTACTTAACAGCTTAGCGATCTAGAGGAGGGCAACCTGGCTGCCCAAATCTACGATACAAAGATGAAGGAAGTCATAGTCGTGTCCGACGACGAAGTCCCGTTGGCGCGAAAGCGGAAGAGCTCCACCTCTGACGCTGCCGACGGAGGCAAGAATAAGAAGACGGAGGGTGTAGCCTCCAAAAATACTATCGCCGCCCTCGAGGCGGAAAAGAGAAGAACCACCGGGATTTTTTCCAAAGCACCCCCATTAGTTTAAGCTTCTCATTCTCCAACATTGTCTATTTATCTGTCTTGTTCCTGTACTTATGCATTTTGCACGTTTCAGGAAGAAAGCCATTACCAGCCTCAAGAAGACCTCCAAAACATCGGGGGCTTCTCGAAATATCAAAGACATGCTGCCTCGTGATGCCTCCCCCGCCATCGCCCCTGCTACTCTTGCCGTCAAGCCCTCGTCTGCCTCGACAAGCTCACAAGCTAAGGAGGCATCAAGCCCTTCCGCCATGGAAGTGGACTCTGGCGCCTCTACCGAACTCGCGGTTGTCAGCGAGCAGGCAACGCATGAGAGAACCGCTCAACAAATGGCTAAAGCTCCGGCTAAGGATGCCATCGGTGGCGGCAAGGCGGTGGTGGAAGCTGGTACTTCTGCCGAAGGCGGCGCCCTTGCTCCCCAGAAACCCTTTGAGTTCCCAAAGATAGTTTACCCGACGCTTACGCCGAGTAGCACATCTGTAGTTCCTGGAGCAGCTTCGACATCTCCGACGTGCGGTCTTGAGGAGCTCCTCCGACAAGCAGAAATATTGCAAGGAAATAGCATCTCCTTTGGCAAGCTGCTGGCTGAGAGCGCTACAAACCTCAAGATCATTGCACTTGTAAGTTTTACTTTGCCTTTTGCATTTCATATGAGTATCCCACTGTAGCCCCGAGGATGTAGACGGAAAACCATAGGTTTTGCATCTATATGCTCTAAGAGTGACTAAGTTAGAAAAAAACTCTCACTGTAGCCCCCCAAGCATTTAGATGGAATGAACTATTCCGACTAGATGCTTTAAGAGTAGCATACGCAGTGTTTACAATTTTCAATGCTGTAGCCCCCAAGCCTCTAGTTGTAACTGAATTAGTTCCGACTAGACGCTTAAAGAAAAGCTAAGCAGATATCCGAGTTAAAAACTTTATATAGTAGCCCCAAGCTTCTAATCGAGAACTGAATTATTTCCGACTAGATGCTTAAAGAAAAGCTAAGCATATTGCTAAGTTAAAAACTCTCGCTGTAGCCCCCGAGCGTCTAGGTGGAAAATTTCCGACTAGATGCTCCAAGTAGACTAAACAACGGTTTAATTTTTTATTTTTTCCACAGAACGAGAATGGTCGGAGGGGTATGGCCAATGACAAGTACCAGAAGATGCGTGCAGATCTTGAAGCCGAAAAGGGTAAAACTGCCATCTTGAAGGAACAGATCATCAAAAACAAGAGTCTATTTTCTTTTTGCACATTCCGTCTTGGTTTTGTGCC
This sequence comes from Avena sativa, assembly GCA_916181665.1. NCBI lineage: Eukaryota > Viridiplantae > Streptophyta > Magnoliopsida > Poales > Poaceae > Avena > Avena sativa. Next base: position 102,383,264 of record OV702280.1, read on the forward strand.
TACATTCTTCGAGTACTCACTGTGTACTTTGTTTTCTCCGACTTTGCAGAACATGTTGACAAGGCCAAGGACATTGTCGAGCAGTCCAAGCACATCCAGCAGCTGGACAGTGAGAACAAGATCCTTAAGGAGGAGAGGAAAGAAATGCTGAAAATGCATGAGGATTCCATGAAGGCCCTGCAGGACTCCAGCTCCGTGGAAATCAATCGCTTGAAGGAGGAGCTTGCGATCTTAAAATATCAGAAGCAAGCTTCTTATGAGCAAAACCAACGCCACAATGAGGCGTTTAAGCTCCTCCAACAAGAGAAAGAATCCCTGGCAGACACCCTTTGGCAAGCTAAGGCCAGCATCTTCAGTAAGTTTTCTCTGCCTTGCTTTTCTGTAGTCTAGATACTTTGAATTTATTGAACTCATGTGTTCCTTGTCGGAACTTGCAACTCCTATGGGTTTAACCCGATCGCCTCCTTCGGACAAGGAATGCATGGTTCTTGCCGACAACTTCATCAACACCGCCATCACCCAAGCCAAAGAGATTGCCAAGCCCCTTCAGATACACATCAAGGCCTCGGACTCCGTGGCAAAGTACTCGGAGATTCTTCGCCAAGCCCCCGAGCGTGTCACAAGCTGGAAAGCTTCATGTGCACGGGCTGGCGCAAGGATGGCGCTGTCAATGGTGAAGGCACACTATGAAGGTGCCGACATCGATATGGTGACCTCTGGTATCCCCGACGTCAACGATGACGGCAAAGAGATTGATCATGAAGCCATCCTTTCGTCACTCGCGGGTTATGTCACCAGAGTTGCCGAGTTGGTGGACATCGACGTCTTCGTGCCTATGAACACCATCGACAGCATCAACCAAGATTCCTCCGAGTCCCACCATAGTGCCGACTCTGAGGGTGATTCTCCGGCTGGTGATGATGCTGCTTCCAAGTCTCCTGCGCCAAAGGAATGAAAAACAACTTTGTTATATTTGTTTCACCTTTGGTGTATGCGCGGAAAAAACTTGTTGATGTGACTTAAGGCGGAAAACAATGCTTGTTATTTCCTGCTACTTAAGATCTAGTTTCCAGCATGTATATATTTTTAAGCAAGTGTTGGCTTATCCATTACTTTGGTTCTTATACTTGACTTTTCGTGAGTCAGAAGACTCGTTGTCGGAACCATGCGCTCAGGTGATGATGCCCAATGGCACCGTCAATAACCTGAGCACAAAATCGCCGACAATAAGTGCCGAAAGTCACTACTCCAGAATCCACATAAAAACGACAAAGAACGTGTAGACCAGAAAACTTAAGCTAGCGCCCGTAGGCGGAATTTTCACGAGTGCAAACACAATACTTGTGCATAAAGGTTTTACATGATCCAAAAATGAACACTATAGGAGGTAAAAGACTCAGAAATATAAGTGAACCAGAGAGCTTTATTTCATTGATCATATAAGAGATACACAACTAGATAAAAATGCTAAGTGTAAAAAGGACGTAGCTGTGCTATGTTCCATGGCCGATCAAGCTCCGGGTAGTCATCATCCGGGTCACGTCGCTTACGCTTATGATCCTCGTTGGGTCTATCTTTTAGTTCACGATTGTCAACAAGGTAGTAAGACCCATTGAGCAGCGCCTTGTTTATGATGAACGGTCCTTCCCATGGCGGGAATAATTTGTGTGACTTCTTCTGCTTAAGTCGGAGCACCAAATCCCCCTCTTTAAATGATCCATGCCGAACGCGGCGACTATGGTAGCTGCGTAGATTCTGCTGGTAGATGGCTGATCTTTGGCATGCCAAAACGTGCTCCTCCTCGAGAAGGTCCACATCTAGGCGTCTGTATTCTTCAGCGTCATCTTCGTCGTAGACAACAACTCTTGGTGCATCATGGAGTATGTCGGAACGCAGGATTGCTTCTGCACCATATACCATGAAGTAAGGGGTGTAGCCGGTGGATCTGTTGGGTGTAGTTCGCAAACTCCACAGCACAAATGTCAATTCTTTCGCCAGGCTCTAACTGCTCTATGTCGCGGTGCCTCAAGACATGGCTTGATTCCCTGCAGAATTAATCCATTGGCTCGCTCAACCTGACCATTGGATTGTGGGTGTGCCACAGATGCAAGGTCAAGTCGGATGCCTTTCTCCCAGCAATAAGCCTCCACTTCTCCGAGTGATAAATTGCTACCGTTGTCGGTGATAATGCTGTGTGGGAGACCAAATCTCACCACTAGATCTCGGACGAACCTGAGGGCAGTTGCCCCATCAAGATTTCTAATGGGTTTAGCTTCTATCCATTTAGTGAATTTGTCAACTGCTACAAGCAGATGCGTAAACCCACAAGGTGCCGTCTGTAATGGTCCCACCATGTCCAGCCCGCAGACTGCAAACAGCCAAGTTATTGGTATTGTTTGCAGTTCTTCAGCAGGAACATGTGGTTGTCGGGCATAATACTGGCATACCATGCATGTCTCAACCAGCTTGTCGGTGTCCGCCTTCGCGGTCAGCCAGTAGAATCCTTGCCAGAAGGCTTTCGCGACCAACGAAAACCTGAAGTGTAATGCACCCAAGGGACCGAGCCTCCCGACCAGGAACTACGCCGTGGAAGATGGTATTGGTCCGCCTTAGGTTTGCCTCCGTCAAGTTCATCTTCTGCAGTGTATCCAGGTACATGATGTTGATGCTGCTTCCACTATCCACCATACACTTGGTGAACTCCACGCCGTCAATCAAGGGGTTTATGACCATGGCGTACTGGTTCTCCGTGGGCACAAGGTCTGGGTGATCCGTCCTGTCCCAAGTTATTGGAACCTCTGACCAGCGTAAGTACTGGGGAACTGGGGGGAGAGTGGCCATCAGGATCCTTAGAGAGGTCTTTTGTTGTCGGACGGTGGGGGTGCCAAGGAAAGTGTGGTATACTGGAGCCTTCTTTCCGAAGGGGTTCTTGCCCTTGTCGTCGCTCTTGGCGGCGTGTTTGGGGTCAACGTCTTCGTCCATGTCACTTGAATCCTTGGACTCTTCCTCCTTCTTCCCCTTGCCCTTGCCTCGCGGTCTGTTCTTCTGACTTTGCTTATAGCCAGACTCCGGGTCTTCCTTGAGGTCGTTGACGAACTTGCAGTGTCGATTAGTATGGGTGGCCTTGTCGTTGGCTTCGAGGTGTACGAGGCACGGCATATCACGGTACTCCTCGTAGGTTTGGGGAACACGGAGCGGCGCCGAGGTGGTTTCGCTTCCTCATTGCTGCCCACGACCAGCTCCCCTTCCTCGGCCGCGTTGTCCGCCTTCTCCTCGTCCTGCAAAAGTCATAGCGACCATGTCGGTAGATTGCTTTTCTTCTGGAGCGGTTTTCCGCTTTGTGCTGCTGTTCCTCCGAGCTTGAGTTGGAACGGCCGTTGCCGGCAAGGAGCCACGAGCATCGTCGTCGACAGCTGCGAACTCACTAGCCAACTGAATCATCTAGTTCAAGTCAAGCTGGTGATTGTCCTGCAAGCGCTTCAGCTTATGTCGGAGTAGCGTGCCCCTTTCCAACCCATCGATGAAGGCGGCCATGGCGGTCTGAGCGTGCACTCCTGCGCAGGAATTTTTCATATCCAGCCAGCGGGAGAGGTAGGCGCGAGATGTCTCGTCTTTCTCTTGCACGCACCGCTGTAGATCGCCCACAGTGCAGGGACATTTGTATGTAACCTCAAAGTTCTTGGTGAACGCTTTTTACATGTCCAGCCAGTTGTAGATAGATTTCTCCGGCAAGTCGTCAATCCATTGACGGGCCGCACCCGCCAACATTAATGGGAGGTACTTGACGACGATGTTGGGGTTGCTCCGGCAATCTCCACCGCGTTGCCGTAGTCCTACAACCATGTGGCTGGCTTGGCGGTGCCGTCATAGGGCTTGATGGTCTTGTCAATCCGGAAACCTTTGGGGTAAGTTGCGGACCGTATTGCGAGTCCGAAGCAACGTGGTCCCAGGTATGGTCCTTCCCGGGCCTCGTGGATCTTATCGATCCGTGAACGTGCATCGTATGGCTCCGGGTTCTTGTTATTTTTGTCAACAGGGGACGGGCTGCATGAACGACGCGGGCCCCCTCCGCCATGGTGACTGCTTGGTGGTGACGGAGGCGGAGGTGGCGGTGGGTTAGCCTTCTTGATGTTACCCTCCTGCGACGCCTCACGCCTGTCACGATTGCTTGTCGGACGCGGAGGGTCATGGCGTGACCTGCTCTTGTGTCCTTGGTTGCGCTCTCCGTCATGACGGGTCGGCTCCGCGTTGTCGCGGATGACGATGTAGCACTGCTTTCGTGGGGGCATATCCGTACGATGGTGAGCCTTGTAATCTTCGCGATGTCGGGGAGATCGGGGTGGTGGCGATGGGTGACGAGGTCGGGCCTTTTCTCCGTGGTCGGAGGATATGGGGATGGCATCCTTCCTACTGCGTGCATCCCTCCGTATTTGTTCTGATGAACCCGTCATCAAGAGGAGATCTGTCCCTTCGCGGCTTGTACTGGCTAGATTGGCAGAGTGCTGGGTCGGACTTAAGCCTCTGAGAGGTGGCCTTTTCCTGTTGCTTCGCCGCCTTGGCCACTAGGTCATAGACCTGTTCCACTGCCTCAGGCGATCTATCCTGCTCCAGACGGCGAGGTTAAGGAGTGGGGTGGGCGTCACCTGCTTGCCTTCACTGTCAATGTATGGCTTGTCCTGTGCCGGCTTCGAGGGAGCCCATCCTAGGTTGCGCCGTACACCAGGGTCGTTGATGACGCGAGCCGGAGCTTTCTTAGCCTTCTGCTACTGCAGTAAAGTCTTGTACTCGGCCTCCATTGCTCTAGCTTTCTCTATGGACTTCTGCGCGTTGACTAGATCTCGATCTAGCTTAGCGCCTTGCTCTGCGATGGCCTGCGCTTCCTCCAGCAGCTGCTGGCGCTTCTCGTCAAGCTGGGTCATGTTCCGGATATGAGCAACGGTCAGTGGCTCGACGAGGAGATTGCCGTACATCACTCTATCAGCTGGAGTAACTTGGGCTGCTGCAGACGTAGATGCTGGAGGCGGCAAGTTTGCGGTGTTGTTGTTGCTCGGGCCGGTGCCGAGTTCCTGCGGCTGCTGCACTGGGTTAGGCGAAGGAGGCATGAATTTTGCGCGATCATCGTCAGCAGCAATAAGTGGCCCCTTCCCCTTTTCCAGCGCTGTAGGCGGAGCTCATCCAGGTTGATCTTGACCCATCATCGTCCCAATGGTGACGAACACCCCTCCGGACATGACGGTGTTGTTGTCTTGCTCGTCGCGCGAGTACTCCTGCTCCATCTCCTGCATAGCGGAGTCTAGCTCTTCTAGACTGAAGTCTATCTCCTCTGAATCTGCACTGAAATCAGCATAAAGCGCGTCAATGACAGAGTCGGAGGGTGCTAGGACTTCCACGATGATGGGCGGTGGAGGTGCAACGGCCTCGAAGATGACTGGAGGTGGTGGTGGTGCTGCTGCGACGATGGCGGCGGGTGGCGGTTGCGGCGGCTGCTGAATCGGAGGTTCTCCGTCTCTGAGCGCAAGCTCTATCTGGGCTGCTGCGTCAGCTTCCGCGTAGCTATTGACGGTGCTCACCATCTCTTCGAGGGTAAGGCGTCTTGTTGCCTGCTGCCGTCTTAGATAATGTCAGAGAAGCATGCCATGGTCTAGTCCTTCCACGAAGTGATACAAAGCGTTATCATCGGGGTAGTGGGCCAGATCGGCTCGTATACGGAGCCACCTGGCCAGGTAATCGCGGGGGTTTTTGCCCTCTCTCTGAACGCAGCGCGCCAGAATGAAGATGGTAACCACGCTGACGAACTTGGATCTCTGCTGTCCAGACGCACGGATGAAGCCGGCGGATTTGCAGTGGTCTTCCACCTTTATATCCTGCACATGGGCGGTTTGGGTGGGCGTTGAATTTTTTCGATCTTTGCCGGCAAACTCCGAAGAGAGATCCGACATTGATCCTTCCGCGAACGTATCCGACCCGTAGGCGGTCCGTGCGGGTCTTGATGCTTTCTGATCTTTGCAGGAAAACTCCGAAGAGAGATCCGACATTGATCCTTCCGCGAATGTATCCAGCCCCGTAGGCGGTCCGTGCGGGTCTTGATGCTCCTCCGACTCCCAGGGAACTAGTGCCCGAGTCGGTTTCGCCGATGAAGAGGTGGATGTCTCCGATAGGAACGATCGAACACCGCGTAGGGTTCGTCTTCGCCGGGATCCAGAACTCGTCAAGAGGGACGATCGGAACATTGTCGGAGAAGAGAACGCGACCGATGGCTATGGTTTCGCCGATTCCCGCGAAGATCTTGGTCCTCGCCCGTTGAAGAGCCTGAATCGCCTCTTGCCCCACGGTGGGCGCCAACTGTCGTGGTATTGCCGATGAGTACGCCATGGAGGGGTCCTCACAGTGCGTGTTTAGAGACGTGGGGTATGGCGGACGGTTGACGGGTACGAGGTAACATAGCTTACCCAGGTTCAGATCCCACAACGGTGGCGGAATCCTACTCCTGCTATAAATCACTATAAGGGCAATACGCCGAGTTACAGGGATTGGTTCGTTGTGCGAGGTTGTGTGAAGTTGTCAAGTTATCGTGCCCTAAAGGCTCCCATAGGCCCGACTTATATAGACGCCAGGTCCTAGGGTTACAAGGAAAAGTCCTAGCCAGACAGGTTACAGAGTCCTACACTGTCTATTACTAGTCTTGTGTATCTTGCACTCCAAGGCTCCGGGTACATTGGTGACTCCACCATAGCCTTCCTTTATCCGGCATGGGCCTCCCTTCTGGATCCATCTAACTGGGCCGCCCAGCAGGCCATAGGCCATGCTACCGACTATGGGCCACCCGGGTTATCCGGATAAGTGACATGCTATGAGGATACCCATATAGCATATTCCCAACACTACTCCATCTTCTCAGGCCTCTTTTACCTCGGCTTCCGAGTATTTCCTTATCCTTGGCGAGTCATATTCTATGTCGGCAGGCAAAACTGCTTCAGTCCCATATACGAGGAAAAATGGCGTATAACCAGTTGACTGATTCGGAGTTGTTCTTAGGCTCCATAGTACTGAGGGTAGTTCATCTATCGAACAACTAGGTGATCTCTGGAGTGGTTCCATTAAGCGGGGGTTTATCTCGGACATAACTAAGCTATTAGCCTGTTCAACTTGTCCTTTTGATTCTGGATGGGCGACTGATGCTACATCGAGCTTTATTCGGTGTTTCCCACAGAAGCGAGCAAAATCTCCTTCGGCAAAGTTCGTGCCATTGTCAGTGATCACACTGTGTGGGTAACCATATCTGAGGATTATATCCCTTAGGAATGTGACAGTTGTTTTACCATCCAATTTCTTGATTGGTTTCACTTCTATCCACTTGGTGAACTTATCGACCATGACCAAGATATGAGTCATGCCTCCCCTTGCTGGTTTGAATGGTCCTACGATATCTAGGCACCATACTGCAAAAGGCCAAGTGATTGGTATAGTCTTTAATTCAGACACTGGTAAATGTGACTTGGACGCATAGTGTTGACAACCACTGCATCTTCCAACTAACTCTTGCGCTTGTGCCAATGCGCTTGGCCAGTAGAATCCATGTCGGAATGCCTTGGCTACCAATGCTCTTGATGACGCATGGTGCCCTCACTCTCCTTGATGGATATCCAATAAGATCTCCTGGCATTTCTCTGAGCTGATGCAACGCTGCAGTACACTTGTCACACTTCGCTTGTAGAGTTCCTTGTTGATTACGGTGTACGCTTTTGCTCTCCGTGCTGTTTTCCTTGCCAATGTTTCATCACTCGGCAAAGTCCCATATTTCAAATAGCCGAATATTGGTTGTGCCCACGTTGGTATTAGTGGTTCCGGGTTTTCTTCAACATCAATGTCCATCGGCTCCGTCGACATATGCTCTGCCGACATAACCTGAGGAGGTTCTGAGTGTGATTCGGCGACCCCTGAATTGAACGGATCAGTCCCCGAGTGACTCGAACCTACCCCTAAGTCGATGTCCATTGGCACTTCCTCTGATTCCTGACTCGCCGAGATGATCCTGATTGATTCGGACTCCGGTGACGGCTTGATCAATGGCTTCCTGAGATGCTCCAATGCTACCCCTAGTGGTATTGCTTGTCTAGATGATCCTAGTTTGGATAATACATCTGTTGCCTCATTTTCTGCTCTAGGAATGTGATGAAATTCACAACCGTCAAAATACCCCGAAATTTGTTGTACGTGGAAACGATATAATGCCATGTTTGCGTCCAGCGCATCCCAATGTACAGACACTTGCTGAATCACCAAATTCGAATCGCCAAAACACATGATCCTTTTGATACCAATTTCCTTGGCTACTTTAATGCCATGGACAAGTGCTTCATACTCGGCAACATTGTTAGAAGCAGAAAAATGAATCTGTAACACATACCTTAGTTGATCCCTCTTTGGAGATGTGAGCACTATCCCGGCGCCCAGACCAATTCTCGTCTTGGACCCGTCAAAATGCATTTTCCAGTAATTCGGATCTGGCAGTGGTGGTTCGTACTGCATTTCCATCCATTCTACAAAGAAATCTGCAACAGCTTGAGATTTTATTGCATCCCGCCTTTCATATTGTAGAGTGTATGGTGCCAGTTCAATGGCCCATTTGGCGACTCGGCCGCTGGCATCTTTGCTTCCCAATATATCCGAGATAGGTGCCTCGCATATTACCCGGATTGGGTGTTCTTGAAAATAATGTTTCAGCTTCTTTGCTGCCATATATACCCCATATGTCATCTTCTGATAATGCGGGTAATTCTATTTCGAGACAGAGAGCACTTCGCTCAAGTAATACACCGGTCTTTGGACTGATTTGCCCCCTTCTTCACGTTCAACCACTATTACTGCACTTACAACTCTGTTGGTTGCGGCGACATAGAGCAACATTGGCTCCTTGGATAGTGGTGACGCTAATATTGGTGTTGTTGCCAATATTTTCTTTAATTCATGGAAAGCGCTATCAGCTTGCTGTGTCCATGTGAATTTGTCTGATTTCTTCATCAGTTGATATAGCGGTAGGGCTTTTTCACCTAGCCGACTAACAAACCTGCTCAACGAGGCCAGGCATCCAGTAAACTTCTGGACATCATTGAGGGTTTTTGGCAATTCCATTCTTTCGATGGCCCTTATCTTTGTCGGGTTAGCTTCGATTCCTCGGCTGGACAAGGAATCCGAGTAACTTGCCAGCCGGTACACCAAATGTACATTTTTCCGGGTTAAGCTTCATCCGGAATCTTCTCAAGTTTGCGAATGTTTGACGCAAGTCCTCAATTAGAGTATGACTTTGTTTGGTTTTTATTACCATGTCATCGACGTATACTTGAACATTTTTATCCAATTGATCTGCAAGCATTTTTGCATGTATCTTTGATATGTTGCGCCTGCATTTCTCCATCCGAATGGCATGGTGCGATAGCAATAAGCCCCGTACGGGGTGATAAAAGCTGTCTTTATTTGATTATTTGGATTCAGTGGAATCTGATGGAATCCTGAATACGCATTCACAAACGACAACAACTCACACCAGCAGTAGAATCTATGACTTGATCGATGCGAGGCAGAGGAAATGGATCTTTTGGACATGCCTTATTAAGGTTCGTGTAATCAATACACATGCGCCATACCACCGCCACGTTCGGGTCATCTTTTTTCTTCTCGACCAGGACTGGATTTGACAACCAGTCCGGGTGCAGTACTTCCATGATGAATCCAGCAGCTAAAAATCTTGCAATTTCGGCAGCTATTACTTTCCTCCCATCTTCGGCGAAGCGGCGGAGGGGTTGCTTCACCGGCTTATTCGGCGAGTCCACTCTGTCTCCTTTCTGAAACCAGGTGCATTGCCTCGTTGAGTGATTGGCTGGTTTACTCGGACTAGGCGTGTGAAACTTACACAGCTGATCCAGCATCATCTCATAGGTGTATTTTGTCGGTCCTGATACTGCTTCCTCTGATCGTATGGCCTTTTGCCTTCATTCTTTGGCACCCATTGTTGTTGACCATTTGTACTTTGACGCTGACTGCTTCCAGCATCTGGATGATCCTGACCCACGGCCGCAACCTGAGTCGAACCATATCTGTAATCTGGTCTTTCATCACTTCTCTTGCTTCTATATTTAGATCTTTCCTGGCGCCTTTGCGACCCGGCAGCGTCATAGATCTGAGTCTCAGTCATCCCGTCTGCTGACATGAGTAGCGGCTGAGTCGGATCTCCTAATGCATACGAGTCGGCGATTCTTATCGTCTCTGCCAGGCTTGCCGGCATATCCCTTTGTAACATTTGCCACAACACACTTCCATGTCTACATCCTTGTGCAAACCATGCGATTGCTTGTGACTCGATTACCCCTTAACAAGAGTTACGCATCGTACACCACCTTGTGAGGAATTCCCTGTCTGTCTCATTCGGTCTTTGCTTGCACATTGCTAGTTGTTGTGGGCGATTTAGCCTCTTGTAAGTGCTTATGAAATTGCTCACGAAAGCGTCGTGAAAATCGATCCAACTGTTGATGCTTCTGGGTGGCAAATTGTTCAACCATACCCGAGCTGGTCCTTCCAGCATCTGTGGCACGTAACGTACTGACCATCTCAAGTTTCCCTGCGCGATCTTCACAGCGGTTCCATAATCTATGAGCCAGTCCTGTGGCTTTGTTCTTCCATCATACGTTTATGTCCCTCTAGCTAGCTGGAAATTTGGCACCGGTGGCTCCTTCATGATCCTCGGGCCAAAGCACGGTGGACCCTGCGGACCTTGTGATTCAATTATCTCTGCCATTTTTATGCGGTCAAGCTTCAGCCTTGCATCATCCGGTTGAAGGTTCCTGCCCCCAAATCTTTCTCCCATTGCCTGATATGCATGATCCGGCAGTTCATACCCGTCATTTACCATAGCCGAGTAACCATCATTATACTTATTTGCATTCGGGTCAGCAGGCTGTTGAACTGCTTTTCCCGCGCTTTGCTGTCTTCTTTCCGGCTGAGCTGGTGCATTATTCGGAGCTGGATTTCCTCCTCCTGCCGAGTGAGTTCCGCGCCTAGCATGAGGTGCAAAATTCTGCCCTCCGTTGTCATTTCTCTGCCCAATTTTTTCCTGGTTTTAATTTTCTCGGGGATTATTTCTTTTTGCCCCTTGCGAATGCGCCGGGTTTCCTTGAATCACTGCCGGATAATAGGCGACCATCTGCTTGTTTCTTCCAGAATCCACACTTTTCTCTTTTCTCGGTCTGGGCGCCGCTCCGGGTGAGGATGCTGTGTGCCCAGCCGATCTTGCCAGGATAGTAGTCGCCGAGTGAACCAACTGTGACCTCCCTGCTATACCCGGATTTTCTCTGTAGTACGCCTCATTCAGCATGCTGGCTGCTTTTACTAACTCATTGACTCGTTCTTACTGCCTTTTCTTTGCTTCCCCCTCCAAGTGGGGTAATTCTGCCATTGCTGCCTCTGCTGCTCGTAGATTAGCTGCTGCTGTGTTGTACGTTGGGCGCATGGCCGTCTCATTGCTGTTCTCTGGAGTTATCTTGGATGTCGCATCTGCCAGCTCTTCATTGAGGTTCCTTCCTCTCAATCTCGTTGCATCAAGCCGGGTTTTTGTGCCCTTGACTCGATTTGCCGAGTTAAGCTCTCGGATAGTGATATCCACGTCCTATTGTAACTGTGCTAGATCCTTGGCTTTCTCTAGGACTTTTATCCTGGATTCTTCCAACTCGGCTTGCACACACGCCGGGTCAGTTCCTTGTGCCACTGGCTCTACCAACTTGTCTATCGCTTCCTGCAGCTCCTTAGCCCTTCTGCTCCTAGCTATGTTCTCTGGTTTTTCCAGCGGCGCCTTTGCTGTTCTTGCAGCCTTTGGCGTTTCCTCATGATTTCCTCCCTCTGCGTTCTCATTCACTACTAGAACTACTGGAGGAGCTGTGGGATTTGGGGCTGTCATCATTACCTCCATGGAGACAAGTTGGTGTGGTTTCCTAGCCACAGGAGCCGTTGGAGGATCCGGCGCCAGGACAACATGCTCAGGATATGCGCGCTCCATGCGCACCGCGACGTAGACCTGGTGCTCGCCAAACTTGATGAAGCGACCGCCCCTAGGGAACGGCTTGGTCCCGAAGCAGCCCGCGTTGTCGCTGACAAAGTTGAGCGCTCCAAACCTCTGGATGAGGCCGGAGTAGATGCGCTCGCCGGTCTTCGCGATGATGTTGCCCGTCCGGATGAAGACTCCATCAAGCACCTGCTTCTGCCCCACGGTGGGCGCCAACTGTCGTGGTGGTGGCACGGCAGATGCCATGGGTAGGCTTAAGTTGGGGGCCGAATGGGTGCTTGTGGTCACCAGGGAGGGAGTGCACGGTCGAACCATGCACGAAGAACAAGAAGAACTCTCCAGACTTGGAAATTTGATTGATACCCCAAAGATTACAAGTGCTCCTTGAGCTGTTTAGGCTTGAGTACACAGCACTAGTTCCCTACTTGGTCCAACCTCCCTCTGTTACTGCTATGCCCTCCCTTATATAGACAGTGCTAGCTTACTAATACCCCTTTGGGTTCTAGGGTTTACTGTTTGGATCTTGGTCCCTAAAATATGGGCCGGTTCATGGGCTTGCCCTAAGCCCAATGGCCCGGTCCATAAAGCTTGACAGCTAACGGTCTTCTGGTACGCTGCTCCTTGTTCTTTTAGGCGCCATGCTATTACTTTGTACGTCTGCGCATGCTTTGGGCGTCACCCGACTCCTTTTGTGTCACCCGGCATCGCCCTTCTCTTTTGACCATGCTTTACCATGGTCCCTTCTGAACCTTACTCGGAAAGGTGCCACGTGTCCTTCTTGACTCAGCCCTTCCTCGGTTGACTTGGCTCGTTGGTTCCTGCAAGGGTTACAACTTTGTCCTATACGGGCCGACATAGTTTATATGTCGGCTTTCTTGTTTATCTTACCCGGCCGTTCTTACTCGGCCGGGTTCTTTCTTTACTCGGAGCCAACCCAGCTGCGCTATGTTTTGCCTCTCGTGACCCTACCGGAGGTTATCCCCCGACACCATTGGTTATTCTTCAGGACTCTTATCTTAATTTGCATCTTGTCCGTACTCGGACGTTGTATCGTTTTCAAGGTGATTTGGATCTTTATATTGTATATCTGTATTCTTTACTCATTGAGTCGCTGATGTATATATCTGTTCTATGGGTTCCATTGTGGACTAACGTTTAATGGTATTACTTAGTTTTCCACCCGCATGAAAGTGTCTGGTGGGCACCTTTGAATCGTTTCTATGCGAGTTTGGTGGGAATCGCTAAAACTTGCATAGGATCGATCCGAGGGTGTTACAGAGTGGTATCATAGCTCAGTAGTTGCGATACCCCACTGGTCCAGGCTGTAGGATAACCTAGCAAACGGCTGATGTAGAGTGTCAAAAATATTTTGGAAAATCTGTTGGATAGATCTGATTAGGTCTTAATTTACTCCTTAGCTCTGTGCTATTCTCTCCTTACCTTTGTGTGTTTTGAATCGTCTCTCTTATATTTTTCTCAAGTCCAAGAATTCTCGTGGTTGGGTTTCTGTTATACCTTCAGGGTTTCGCTTCCGTCCTCTTGTAACGGTGTTTCGACATCCAGACTTCTTGCTATATGAGGAACTTTCCTCTTTTGTACCTTTCAGTGGACCGAAAATTCACTAAATTTTTTCTTTGCATCTTCCGGTGTTTTCCAACACGACGACATCATCTATGTCAGATACGATGAAGAGCCTGCATCAATCCTTTGTTCCCGAACATTGCTTGTGAAGATCTTCAGTCTGAATTTCGAGAGTTGATTGCATAAGTGTTCTATTCATGTACAGATTAATGCTTTGAGTGCGGGATGAAGTCGTGACCATACCACTACTCTTATCACTCGCTTTTGTACATTGAATGGTGGATCAATGCAATTTTACTCCTTCCGCAGAAGTTAAAGGTGGCCTTACCTTTTGAGACCATTATCTTCTCCTTTGTTTATCCGGAGTGTTCTCTCGACGAATGTGAGCAATAACCCCTTGTTGGTGGTGTCGCCAATTTCAAGATGGTGAAAGAATCCTTGTTAGTGGTGTCGCAAGGATCTACACGAAGTGAGGAGATTCCGATCATCGGCCTTTTCCCGTACCATGAGGCGGATCTCGAGGGCGAGATCCATTGTTAGTGGTGTCGAATTCTAGCACCCCGGATAAAACCACTACTAGAAAATTGTTTGTTCTTTAAATTTGTTTTGCATCATCATGACATCATCATGCTTCATCATGCTACATTGCATGGAACATAATTTAAGTTGCTACATTTAAACTATTGCCCTTGTTTTTGGTTCTTGGTAATTGTATTTGATATTTCTTTGTTCCTCTCTCTCTCTCTCTCTCAGTTTTAATCTCTAGTTGGTGCCAAGCTTTGGAACCATAATGTCCAAATTATATTTATTTGAGTCTTGCTAGTTAAACTTGTCAAAATGCCCAAATTAAGTTGGGGGCATCATCTTTTAAATTCCTTTCTATCCCTAGCTTGCCAATGTATCTTGCCATCTGCTCTTGTTCAAATTCTACCACATATGACACATGGGTTCTATTTTATTTCTTTTATGGTTTTTAAATCAAGCCTATTTGTATTTTATGTGGATCCATCCAAATATTGTCATTCTTCCAATGCTAGTGCCTATCCTCCTTTTCTCTTAAACATGCATGTGCGACTTGCTTTTTCACTATTTATAGAGCACGTGCACTAATAACCACTATCTCTAGTCACATAAAATGACAACACCCATCATATGGTAATATTCCTATTTAAAATCCTTGTGAGATTTTGCTAGTATTTGAATTTGTTCAATCCTCCAAACCATCGAACCTAACCCTCTTCCTCTTCTATTTATATAAAATTATTTTCAAATGATCAATTGCAGTTTGATTTTCAAAAATCTTGCAGGTTTTCAATTTCTTTCAAATGTTTTCCCTCTTCTATCTATTTCTTTTGTCCTAAAAGTCTATGGAAAAAAGGTTGCAGAATTGAAAAGAAAGGAAAAGAAGAATTCCAGTAGCCCGTATACCTCCTGGCCTCTTTCTTTGCAGCCCAATGGACCAGCCCATGTATCTGATCGTGAGGAGGCTTTCCTGTTTGTCTTCTTCCTCACACATAGAGTGTGACCCTCCTGTGTCGTCACAGCGCACCACCTCGACATCCTCCTTTTCCCCTCCACAAATCCCCATTCTGAGGCCCCTCTCCAACCCTAGCCTTCTCCCTTGCTCCGCCTCCCTTTTTCCTCTCCTCTTCCTCCTCCCTTGCCCTCTGTTTCCTCTCCACAAAATTCGACCGAGAGATACCACTAGAAAGGATGGTCGAGACGACGCCAGGGCCAACGCTGACCTCACCTGAGCACGGGAACGGAACCGCAGCATCAAGGACGCCCTCCTCGCTGAATAACTAGGACCTGAGCCGTACCACGTCCACGTATACCTCGAGGTCTCCTTCCAGGTGGGCTATCCGCGACTACGCGATCGTGGTCATCAGCCGCTTCACCACGTCGACGTTCTCCTCCCTGACCTCTTCCAGCTTGCCGTCAACCCTAGGTGAGACACTACCTCTCCTCTCCCCTTTTACCTCGCTCTTCTCTGTCAGTTCCAGTGCTACAACGTTGCTCTGCTCGAGCCATGTCTGCAGTTGTACAAACTCGTCCTGGTTCGCCGGCACCACCTGCAAGAACGCTCGTAGGTGCACCACATCCACACCATAACACTCCGAGCGCGCGGCCTCTGTTTGGTAATTGTCGCCGGCTTGATCCTCCGATGAAACAGTTAAAATTGTCGAGGCTTCCTTGCAAATTCAATCTATCACAGCTGGACGTACGTGCCCAGCCAATCCTTCCACGAGATCCTGAGATCGATTCTCTGCTAATCCCTTTATATCTATTTTTCACCGTAGGTTCCCACCTCAACTTTAATTACGTTTCCACTGTTTCCATATCTGGCTTGTAGTCAAAATAAATCAACTCATTTTCCTTGTTCTTTGAATTTATGTTGTACCGACTCTGAAACCAGAACGAAGAAATTTAGATAACTCGACAGTTTCAGCTCCCGTTGGATCTTGTTATTTCTTTTGTTTCTCTGAACTTGAGCGAGGTCCCCGATCAAATTCAAAAGAAATCATATTTCCTTTTTACAACAGCAGCAGTGGCTAGTCCTAGTTTTTCCCCATCGTTGGACCTCAAGTTCAAATCACGTCCAGCCCATTGATTTTCATCTCTGACTATTCTTTTCCTTTTGAGTTATTTTTGCAAATATGATGTATTTTGTACCTTTTAAACTACAACTCCTTTGAAAATAAGTTATATATGGAATTTGATCAGAAAATATGAAGAACATGAATATGCCATTCTTACATCTGTTTGCATCTTTTATCATGTGGTTTGAGAATAATTTTGAAAATCGCCTAACAAATAACATATGGAGTAATTTGGGAAGTGCTAATTATAAATCCCCAACTTTACTTAAATTTAAGTATCTCATCTATACCATGATTTTCTTCTTAATAACATTTAATTTTGATGGTTAGAAAAATAATACAACTTCTGATTAATTATCGGGATTCAAAATTCCGCCTAATCTTGATAAGTTGCATTGTGTCTTGCAGTGTCATGCATCATATCATCATCATGCTGGATCTTTTGCCATAGTATTAAATAGTGCATCTGGTGTTTTTTTAGTGTTTGGCTTCTTCACAGACTAGGCCGATGAGTTGATGCGAGTGTCGACCCGATCTTCGGATGTACCTTCGGTAGTGTTTTCCAGACGAGCATTCTCTCCCTTTCTACCTATTTTACAATTATAGTCTTTACTTCCTCCTGTTGATCTATCACTATCTGTGTTGCGATGCTTTAGATTCCGTTCCACTTTATATTTCGTGCAACCTTTATATTGCCTTGGACACCTCCTACTACCTGTTGTTTGGTAGTCAGTCGGCCTTGCGAGTCATAGTTGCTTGCTCAGGTGCTGCTTCGTGTCGTCGATGTTCCACTGATGTTAGGGGTTGGCATATTCATAAAGGTTGAGATGATCGTGATTTTAATTACAACAGGTCAATTAAATATTAAATGGATATAATTAATGAAGAGGCACCGGTGGGTAATAGTTGAGATTTGATTGTTAACTGCTCAGATGTGTCCACCTAGGACCCGAGTTCTTGACACCTATTCCGAGACTGAGCGCTCTAACCACATGTAGGGTGTATAAACACTCCTATCGGCTTAGTGCCTGATTTCCGAGACTGAGCGCTCTAACCACATGTAGGGTGTATAAACACTCCTATCGATTTAGTGCATGTTGCGCTGCTGCTTCAGTCCACCATACCTATGTAGGGGAGGACCGCCGAATTCTAAGACTCGCCATGTACTGGCCTCAATACTGACCGCTCTCTTTTTTCGCGCCTGGGGGGGTGTGACCACCCTGGATGCCCCCCTGCCTCGCCTCTTTGCCTATAAAGATCCCTGATGTAGAAATCCTAAGTACCCGATCAATTTTCCACGAAACCGTCTCTAGCCGCCGCCACCATCGTCCCTAGATCAGGGGGATCTGAAGCTCTTCCCAGCACCCTGTCGAAGGGGAGATCATCCCGGAGGCCTTCTTCTTCATCATGCCAGCCTCCGGTATGAAGTGTGAGTAGTTCCACCTTGCACTACGGGTCCATGTAGTAGCTAGATAGTTGTACCTCCTCCTTTGTTCTTTCATGTTTAGATCTAGTGAGCTCCGTTCATGATCAAGATCGTCTATTTGTAATCATGCATGTTCTGTTTGCGGGGATCCGATGGATATTGAGATTACTATGTCATATTGATTAATGGTTTTGTATTATTGATTCTATCATGTCTGTGTTTTTTGTGATCTTGCATTCTCTCTGTCTCTAGTAGCTATCTTGGACAAGTAGATGCTAGTGAGTCCAAGAGGGGGTGTTTTATGCTAGATAGTGGATTCATGCGTCTATTTAATCTAAGGAAAGTGACAGAAATCACTAAGGTTGTAGATGTGCTGTTTCCACTAGGGAGAAAACAACGGTCTCTTATTCATGGAACAAGTGGATTGTTTACCTTACACACTTTGCTTAAAGCAGTTATTTGTTGCTTGCAACTTAATACTGAAGGGGGTTCAGATGATAACCTGAAGGTGGATTTCTAGTCAAAGATGAAGTTCGATGGCGGTCTATGTATCTTGTTGTATTGCCCAATCGAATCTCATAGGATCATGAATGTCTAGTATTGCATTGTTATGCCTTGCTCAGTCCTGTCAATTGCCCCGCTGTAATTTGTTTATCGAGCATGCCATGTTTGTTTATCATAAGGAGAACACCTCTAGTGAACTATGGACCCCGGTCTAATCTTTACCATTGATATATCTTCCACTGTTATTGTTTACCTTTCTACAAACCACTATTACCTTCCACACCATAAAGTTATTCCTTTGTTTTCAGCAAACCAGTGAGAAAACCTCACTATTCATTGGGGCAAAGTCTTGAGTTTATGTTGTGCAGGTTTCCAGTTGTTAGAAACACCTTTGAGTCGTTTCCTTCCTCCTACTGGTTCGATAACCTTGGTTTCTTACTTTTTGAAATTTTCCACTGTGCTCATCATACCTTCCGCTTGGGGTCTCCCAACGAGGTGTTCATGCACTCATCAGTATAGAAGCTGTTGAACTGGCCGAACTTCAGCTTCCTCAGCATCTGACGAGTCTTGGTGTTCGCGGACTCATCGTCGTTGCAGACGTTGCTGCTATCCACCTATTACAAAAAACAGTACCATGCAATAAGGACATGATTGAGATAACGTGATGATCGGGATTGATTACTTGCATAAATTAACCGATTGAGATCCCCTGATTATTCCCCAATCCCCAAATCTCAAACCAAATCGAATGCTGGTCCCAACAACAGATCGGTGCTAGTACTGATCCCAACTACAGATCGGTGCTAGTACTGATCCCAACTACATATCGATGCTAGTACTGATCCGAAATACGATAACATAAGAGGATTAGCTACTATAAAAATACCTAGCATCCAACGACTGAAAATACTGTAGGGTTTCCTAGCATGGAAAACAAAAATTTTCTATCGCATACAAAAACACAAGCCAAGATATATCTACTAGATTGTAGCAACGAGTCGATGGAATAACTTACCCTCGAAGATTCCAAAGTATTTAACGAGAGCGGATTCTCGTGGGTGATGTAGTCGTACTCTTCCCGATCTCAAGATCGCGTAGACGATCCTTCCGGCGCTGCGTTCCGGCAGCGCTCCCGCAGTCGGTCACACGTTCGGTACTCGACGAAGACCTTCCTCTCCCTTGTTCCAGCAGGCAGCGGAGGTTGTAGCACTCTCCTCGCGATTCCGGCAGCACAACAGCGTGGTACCGGAAGTAGAGGGGAGATCTCGCAGGGCTTCGCCTTAAGCCGGAGCGAGTATGGTGGAGTATGAGAGAGTCCTCGGTGTTCTAGGGTTTAGACACACCAAGGAGGGAATGCTAGAGCCGGCGGCTAGGGTTCCGGGGACCCCAAGTCGGCGGCTAGGGCAAAACCCTAGGGGGCGGCGGCGGCTATGGTGGCGGCGCCAAGCTAGGGTTTGAGGAGAGGGACTTGTGTCTGCTAGGAGGGAGCCCTGCCCCTCCTTATATAGGTGGAGGGGCCGGCGGCCAAGGGGAGGGAGGGGAGTCCCTCCCCAACTCGGCTTGGGTGGTGCGCCGGCTTGGGGAGGAGGACTCCCTCCCCAACTCGGTTTCACCTTCCTCTTCTTTTCCTCTTTCCAAAACTTGCCGTTTGACTTTCAAACTAGTCGTTTGACTTTTCAATTTAGGATTTGAATAAACCCTTTATTTCGGACAGCGAATACACTTAGTACATGATGCAATCATTCTAACTTACAATGACACACTCATGTACCCCTTCCCCTCCGGAGTGCCGGACATTCCGGAACCTTCTAGAACATTCCCGACGAAAACACCGGAAACATTCCCCAACTCCGAAACGGGACTTTCCTTATATGAATCTTATTCTCCAGACCATTCTGGATCTCCTCGTGATATCCCGGATCCCATCCAAGACTCCGAACAACATTCGGTCTCTTTCTCATCATACCATAACTACTCAAACAACGTCGAATCCTTAAGTGTGTCTCCCTACAGTTCGTGAATTATGCGGACATGATCGAGACACTTCTCCGAACAATAACCAATAGAGGAATCTGGAAATTCATATGGCTCCCACATATTTCTACGATTACTTTGCGATCGAATGAACCACTTACATACGATACCAATTTCCCTTTGTCTCACGATAGTTTACTTATCCGAGGTTATGATCGTCGGTATCTCTGCATACCTAGTTCAACCTCGTTACCGATAAGTACTCTTTTCTCGTTCTCGTGATATGTGATCCCTTGTGAGCCAGTCACATGCTTGAAAGCTAATTGGATGACATTTCACCGAGAGGGCCCAGAGTATATCTATCCGTCATATGGATGGACAAATCCCACTCTGATCCATGTGTCTCAACCAATACTTTCCGAACACTCAATGCCACCTTTATAACCACCCAGTTACGGTGTGGTGTTTGATGTCATCAAAGCATCCATCCGGTAAAGGTGATATGCATGATCTTATGGTCGAAGGAATTAGGTTACTATGTATTAGAAAGCATATAGCAATTGAACTATTGAAATGACTTGATCTTTATGCTACGCTTATCTATAGGAGTATGTCCATCATATCATTCTCCTAACGATATGATCTTGTTGTTGATAACATCTCAATGTTCATGATAGGGAAACCACAATCATTTATCAACCAACAAGCTAGTGTTGTATAGAGGCTATACTAGGGACTTCAAATTAAGTTTACAAATCACACAAGTATTAATGTTTCCTTGTTAATACCATTATAGCATGAATGTAAACATTTATCATAAACACAAAGATATAATAATAACTACATTTATTATTGCCTCTAGGGAATATCTCCAATAGTCTCCCACTTGCACTAGAGTCATCTAATCTAGATTACATGGTAATATACCGAACACCCATGGCAGTTTGGTGCTGGTCATGTTTTGCCCTCGGGAGAGGTTTAGTCAACGGATCCGCCACATTTAGATCTGTGTGTACTTTGCAAATCTTTATATCTCCATCTTGGATATGTTCTCGAATAGCGTGAAAACTTAGCTTGATATGCTTCAGCTTCTTGTGTGACCTTGGTTCTTGCGCATTGGCTATGGCACCCATGTTATCACAGTAGATAGACATTGGGTCCAGCGCACTAGGAACCACACCCAGCTCTGTAATGAACTCTTTCATCCATATCGCTTCTTGTGAAGCCTCCGAAGCAGCCATGTATTCCGATTCAGTTGAAGATCTCGCCACAACGCTTTGCTTTGCACTCCTCTAGCTAACTGCTGCACCATTCAAAATAAATACGTATCCAGATTGAGATTTAGAATCATCCGGATCGGTGTTCCAACTAGCATCGGTGTAACCATTAACAACGAGATGTTCATCACCTCCATAAGAAAGAACCATGTCCTTAGTTCTTCTCAAGTACTTAAGGATGTTTTTGACCGCTGTCCAATGATCCACTCCTGGATCACTTTGATATCTGCTAGTTAAACTAACAGCATATGCAATGTCGGGTCTAGTACATAGCATGGCATACATTAGAGATCCTATGGCTAAGGCATAGGGAGTCTTACTCATCCTTTCTCTATCTTCTGCTGATGTCGGACTTTGAGTTTTACTCAAGGTCGTATTGGGCAACATGGGCAAGAACCCTTTCTTGCTATCTTCCATTCCAAACCTCTTTAGAACTTTGTCCAAATATGTACTCTGTGACAATGATATTAGGCGTTTCGATCTATCTCTATAAATCTTTATGCCTAATATGTAAGCTGCTTCGCCAAGATCCTTCATTGAAAAACTATTATTCAAATATTCCTTGACACTATTAAGAAGGTCTACATCATTCCCAATCAACAATATGTCATCTACATATAGTATTAAGAATGCTACAGAGATCCCACTCACTTTCTTGTAAATACAAGCTTCTCCATAAGTTTGTATAAAACCAAAACTTTTGATTCCCTTATCAAAACGTTGATTCCAACTTCGGGATGCTTGCTTCAATCCATAGATGGACCGTTGAAGTTTGCATACCTTGTTAGCATCTTTAGGATCGACAAAACCTTTGGGTTGCATCATATACAACTCTTCATCAATATCTCCATTGAGGAATGCTGTTTTGACATCCATTTGCCATATCTCATAATCATAATATGCAGCGATTGCTAACATAATCCTCACAGACTTTAGCTTCGCTACTGGTGAGAAAGTCTCATCGTAGTCAACTCCTTGAATTTGTCGAAACCCTTTTGCGACAAGTTGAGCTTTATAGACAGTAACATTACCATCAGCATCTGTTTTCTTCTTGAAGATCCATTTGTTCTCGACAGCCTTCCGGCCATCCGGTAAGTCCACCAAAGTCCATACTTGGTTTTCGTACATGGATCCAATCTCGGATTTCATGGCTTCTTGACATTTATTGGAATCTAGGCTCATCATCGCTTCCTCGTATGTCTCGGGGTCATCGGTGTTATCCACCAACATGACACTCATAACGGGATCATACCAATCTGGAGTGGTACGAGTTCTCGTTGACCTCCGAGGCTCTGTAGCAACTTCAACCGAAGTTTCATGATCATCATCATTAGCTTCCTCTCTAATTGGTGCAGGCACCACAGGAACTTCTTCCGGTGCTGCGCTACTCGCAATTTTGAGAGAAGGTTCGACAACCTCGTCGAGTTATACTTTCTTTGCAGTCACTTCTTTCAAGAGAAATTCCTTCTCTAGAAAGGATCCATTCTTAGCAACGAAGATTTTGCCTTCGGATCTGTGATAGAAGGTATACCCAATAGTTTCCTTCGGGTATCCTATGAAGACGCATTTTTCCGCTTTGGGTTCAAGCTTGTCCGGCTGTAACTTATTTACATAGGCTTCGCATCCCCAAACTTTAAGGAACGACAATCTAGGTTTCTTCCGAAACCATAATTCATACGGTGTCGTTTCAACGGATTTAGACGGTGCCCTATTTAAAGTGAATGCGGCTGTTTCTAATGCATAACCCCAAAATGATAGCGGTAAATCTGTAAGTGACATCATAGAACGAACCATATCTAAGAGAGTTCGATTACGACGTTCGGACACACCATTACGCTGTGGTGTTCCCGACGGTGTCAACTGTGAAAGTATTCCGCATTTCTTCAAATGCTCGCCAAACTCGTAACTTAGATATTCACCTCCACGATCAGAACGTAGAAATTTAATCTTCTTGTTACGTTGATTCTCTACCTCACTTTGAAATTCCTTAAACTTCTCGAAAGTTTCGGACTTATGTTTCATGAAATAGATATACCCATATCTACTCAAGTCATCCGTGAAGGTAAGAACATAACGATAACCACCGCGCGATGCTACACTCATTGGACCACACACATCGGTATGTATGATTTCCAATAAGTCCGTAGCTCGCTCCATCATACTAGAAAATGGAGTCTTAGTCATTTTACCCATCAGACATGCTTCGCATCTTTCAAGTGATTCAAAATCAAGTGATTCAAGAAGTCCATCGGAATGGAGTTTCTTCATACGCTTCACTCCAATGTGACCAAGACGACAGTGCCACATATAGGTCGAATTATCGCTTGATTTCAAACGTTTAGCCTCAAAGTTATTAATATGTGTATTTCCACTATCGAGATTCAATAAGAATAGACCATCTATCAAAGGTGCATGTGCATAAAACATATTACTCATATAAATCAAACAACCATTATTCTCGGATTTAAACAAGTAACTGTCTCGCAATAAACAAGATCCCGATATAATGTTCATGCTCAACGCAGGCACCAAATAACAATTATTTAAGTATATAACTAATCCCGATGGTAGATGAAGGGGTAGCGTGCCGACCGCGATCACATCAACCTTTGATCCATTTCCCACGTGCATCGTCACCTCGTTCTTCGCTAGCTTCCGTTTATTCTGCAGCACCTGTTTTGAGTTACAAATATGAGCAACCGAACCAGTATCAAATACCCAGGCACTACTATGAGTACTAGTGAGATACACATCAATAACATGTATATCAGATATACCTTTCTTCTTAATGTTGCCGTTCTTCAAATCCGCCAAGTACTTTGGGCAATTCCGCTTCCAGTGACCTTCTCCCTTGCAGTAAAAGCACTCAGTATCAGGCTTAGGTCCAGCCTTGGTCTTCTTCGCCGGCGCGGTAACTTTCTTACCACCCTTCTTGAAGTGTCCCTTCTGCTTAGACTTGCCTTTCTTGAATTTGGTGGTCTTATTGACCAACAACACTTGGTGCTCTTTCTTGATCTCCACTTCTGCAGACTTTAACATAGCAAACAGTTCTGGCAACTGCTTGTTCATGTTCTGCATGTTGTAGTTCATCACAAAGTTCTTGTAACTTGGTGGTAGTGATTGGAGGACACGGTAAATCCCCAAAGCTTTAGGAATCACTATACCCAAGCTTTGAAGTTTGTTTGCGTGCCCAGACATCTTAAGCACATGCTCACTGACGGAGCTGCCCTCTTCCATCTTGCAGTTAAAGAACTTTTCAGAAGCCTCATAGCTTTCAATTGCCGCATGAGTCTCAAAAATCAACTTGAGATCCTCGACAATATCATATGGGTCTGAATTCTCAAACCTTTTCTGAAGCTCTGATTCTAAACCATACAAGATAGCACACTGAACTATGGAGTACTGATTCTTCCGAGCGAGGTAAACATTCTTTACTTCATCGGAAGCATCAGCTGCAGGTGGGTCACCCAGCGGTGCATCCAGCACATAGGTCAAATTACCAGCTGTGAGGACAATCCTCAAATTGCGGAACCAATCCGCGAAGTTGCTTCCATTGTTTTTCAACTTTTCTTTCTCTAGGAACGCATTAAAATTGATGGTAGGGGCTGCCATTGATCTACAACATATTTGCAATAGTTTAGACTAAGTTTATGACAAATTGAGTTCAAATTAATAATAAAATTAACCTAGGTGAACTCCCACTCAAAACAATATCCCTCACATTGTTTTAGTGATCACACGAACCAAATCCACTACATCAACATCGATCATCACGAGAGTTGACATAGTTTCAATGGCGAACAATCGACATGTTCATCATATCTACTATATGATTCATGCTTTACCTTTCGGTGATCCGTGTTCCGAGACCATGTCTGTACATGCTAGGCTCGTCAAGATCAAACCTTAGTTTCCGCATGAGCAAATCTGGCTTGCTCACGTTGTATACACTTGCAGAATCTAACACACCCGATCATCACATGGTGCTTCGAAACAACAAGCTTTAGCAACGGTGCTAACTAAGGGTGAACACTTTATGACTTGAAATTCATGTGCATGAGGGATCATCTTATAATGCTACCGTCGTCAACCAAGCAATACAAGATGCATAAAGGATTAACATCACATGCAATTCAAAATATGTGATATGATATGGCCTTTCTTCTTTGTGCTTCCGATCTCCATCTTCAAGCATGAACATGATCTCCATCATCACCGGTATAGCATCAAGGTCAATGACGCTTCTTCATGGTTGTCGTCCACCAGCTTCAACTATTACAACTACTTTGAATAGACACGCGGGTCTTAACAGATATTAAAGACAACCATATGGCTCCTGCCGGTTGCCAACTTACAATAAGGAACATTGCATACATCAAATATAATCACAATCATGGCCATATCACATCACTGCACACCCCTGCAAAACAAAGTTAGACGCCTCTACTTTCTTTGCATATTTTACGTGGTTTGGGGCTTTCAATAAGTGTCGTTCTAACTTACGAACATGAACCACAACATTGATACTAGTATTGTCACAAAGCCACTTATCCATGAACCGTTGTAAATTGGATCTTAACTATGCTAGGAGAAACAGGCACCCGCAAAGCCACTTATGCAATACAAGTTGCATGTCAAGCGTGTAGCAAGTCTCATGAACGATGTCATGTAAGGTTAGCCCGGGCCGCTTCATCCCAACATACCGCAAGATGCAAAGTACACAAGAAGCAATCGACAATAAAAGCATCAAAGCCCACAATGACACGGCTCTGATACCACTGTAGGGTTTCGTAGCATGGAAAACAAAAAATTTCTATCGCATACAAACAAACAAGCCAAGATCTATCTACTAGATTGTAGCAACGAGTTGATGGAATAACTTACCCTCGAAGATTCGAAAGTATTTAACGAGAGCGGATTCTCGTGGGTGATGTAGTCGTACTCTTCCCGATCTCAAGATCGCGTAGACGATCCTTCCGGTGCTGCGTTCCGGCAGCGCTCCCGCAGTCGGTCACACGTTTGGTACTCGACGAATACCTTCCTCTCCCTTGTTCCAGCAGGCAGCGGAGGTTGTAGCATTCTCCTCGCGATTCCGGCAGCACAACGGCGTGTACCGGAAGTAGAGGGGAGATCTCGCAGGGCTTCGCCTTAAGCCGGAGCGAGTATGGTGGAGTATGAGAGAGTCCTCGGTGTTCTAGGGTTTAGACACACCAAGGAGGGAATGCTAGAGCCGGCGGCTAGGGTTCCGGGGACCCCAAGTCGGCGGCTAGGGCAAAACCCTAGGGGGGCGGCGGCTATGGTGGTGGCGCCAAGCTAGGGTTTGAGGAGAGGGACTTGTGTCTGCTAGGAGGGAGCCCTGCCCCTCCTTATATAGGTGGAGGGGCCGGAGGCCAAGGGGAGGGAGGGGATTTCCTCCCCAACTCGGCTTGGGTGGTGCGCCGGCTTGGGGAGGAGGACTCCCTCCCCAACTCGGTTTCACCTTCCTCCTCTTTTCCTCTTTCCAAAACTCGCCGTTTGACTTTCAAACTAGCCGTTTGACTTTTCAATTTAGGATTTGAATAAACCCTTTATTTTGGACAGCGAATACACTTAGTACATGATGCAATAATTCTAACTTACAATGACACACTCATGTACCCCTTCCCCTCTAGAGTGCCGGACATTTCGGAACCTTCTAGAACATTCCCGACGAAAACACTGGAAACATTCCCCAACTCCGAAACGGGACTTTCCTTATATGAATCTTATTCTCCGAACCATTCCGGATCTCCTCGTGATTTCCCGGATCCCATCCGAGACTCCGAACAACATTCGGTCTCTTTCTCATCATACCATAACTACTCAAACAACGTCGAATCCTTAAGTGTGTCTCCCTACGGTTCGTGAATTATGCGGACATGATCGAGACACTTCTCCGAACAATAACCAATAGAGGAATCTGGAAATTCATATGGCTCCCACATATTTCCACGATTACTTTGCGATCGAATGAACCACTTACATATGATACCAATTTGCCTTTGTCTCACGATAGTTTACTTATCCGAGGTTATGATCGTCGGTATCTCTGCATACCTAGTTCAACCTCGTTACCGATAAGTACTCTTTTCTCGTTCCCGTGATATGTGAGCCAGTCACATGCTTGCAAGCTAATTGGATGACATTTCACCGAGAGGGCCCAGAGTATATCTATCCGTCATATGGATGGACAAATCCCACTCTTGATCCATGTGTCTCAACCAATACTTTCCGAACACTCAATGCCACCTTTATAACCACCCAGTTACGGTGTGGTGTTTGATGTCATCAAAGCATCCATCCGGTAAAGGTGATATGCATGATCTCATGGTCGAAGGAATTAGGTTACTATGTATTAGAAAGCATATAGCAATTGAACTATTGAAATGACTTGATCTTTATGCTACGCTTATCTATAGGAGTATGTCCATCATATCATTCTCCTAACGATATGATCTTGTTGTTGATAACATCTCAATGTTCATGATAGGGAAACCACAATCATTTATCAACCAACAAGCTAGTGTTGTATAGAGGCTATACTAGGGACTTCAAATTAAGTTTACAAATCACACAAGTATTAATGTTTCCTTGTTAATACCATTATAGCATGAATGTAAACATTTATCATAAACACAAAGATATAATAATAACTACATTTATTATTGCCTCTAGGGCATATCTCCAACAAATAAAAACAGCCGAGCCCTAATAACACACGATATAGCATCCAACGATTGGAATGGGGGGGGGAACAAAGGAAGGGGAGAAAACCCTAGTTACCTCCTGATGTCTACGCACTTCTATTCTTGTAGACAGTTGTTGGGCCTCCAAGTGCAAAGGTTTGTAGAATAGCAGCAAGTTTCCCTTAAGTGGATTACCCAAGGTTTATCAAACTCAACGAGGAAGTGGTCAAAGGTATCCCCTCTCAAGAAACCCTGCAATCAAGATACAAGAAGTCTCTTGTGTCCCCAACACACCCAATACACTTGTCAGGTGTATAGGTGCACTAGTTCGGCGAAGAGATAGTGAAATACAAGTGGTAACGGTGCCACAAATTAGCTTGACGGTGAGGTAAAGAATAAAGCAAGCAAACATGAAACATATCTAGATGCAAACGGTGTTTCAATGTTTGGAAACAAGGCCTAGGGATCATACTTTCATTAGTGAACACTCTCTCATATAAATATCCTCTCTTCATGATACTACTCTTAACTACTCTCCGGTTGGACACTCTAATCATCGGTAGGGCTATAACATCACTCCTCAAAGTCCGCCTTCCCCAATCGAGATAAGCCCACACTGTCACCTTGAGCGCTAGATGGTTCCAACAAACACCACAATTTCATAGAGACATCCAACTCGAAATATAACTCATAACAAATATTCAATCTAGCCAAAGTGCCACACACGGTATGCACGCTGTCACTTTCACACACGTGGGGAAAAGCATAGATCTATTAAAGAACAAAGAGTATTTATGTAGACTCAAACCTAAGTGCCACCATGGCGTGCATGCTGTCACTTTCACGCACCTGGGGATAGCAGAGATCTATTAAAGCACTTGAGTAGCAAGGTAGATCTACTTGATTACAAAGCTCATGATCACAATATGACCATGCATAGAGAGAGAGATGAACACATAGCTACCGGTAGAGCCCTTAGCCTCGAGGAAGAACTACTCTCTCCTCATCATGGGAATCAGCAACGATGATGAAGATGGCGATGGAGATGGCTCCGGGGGCACTTCCCCATCCCGGCAGGGTGCTGGAACAGAGACATTTTGTCCCCTGAATATCCCGTTCGGCGGTGGCGGCGCTACAGAGCTTTCCGTGGATTTCTTCTGGATGATTTAGGATTTTCTCCCCGGGGGCTTCTTATAGGCGCAGGAGGCAAGTCGGTGGAGGTCCGGGGGGCCCACACCCCTTGTGGGCGCGGCCTAGGGTGGGCCCGCGCCCACCTAGGGTGTGGCCACCCTAGTGTCCTCCTCCGTCTCGTCTTCGATTTTCCGTATCGCTCAGGGAAAATATGAACTTTGGCTTTTGTCCCGTCCAATTCCGAGAATATTCATTTTTTAGCTTTCTGAAACCAAAAGCAGCAGAAAACATGCAAGTGGCACCGTGGCATCTTGTCAATAGGTTAGTTCTAGAAAGTTTATAAAAATACCTCAACGAGTAGACGAAACATAGCAAAGTGGGTACTAAACAAGCTTGGAGCATCAAAAATTATTTATACGTTTTCAACGTATCAAGCATCCCCAAGCTTAACTCATGCTCGTCCTCGAGTAGGTATGTGATAAAAAGAATAATTTTTGAGGTGACATGCACCATCACAATCTTTGATCAAACATTTGCAAAGCATTGAAAGATGGGATCAAAGAACTCTAAACATGTGCATGAAAGATGGAGTTCTAATAATAAGACAAGGTAACTATGCATGCAACACGAAAGGCTACAAACAAAGAACATGGATAACATGCATTGAAAAATAGTTGTTTGTTTCACATACAGAAAACATGGCATAGTGGAATTCAGCTTGTCCCTCATAGAGTAGCAAATAGATGCATAGGACACCTTCAAAGTTCATAAGAGTGACTATATACAAATAGCACAAGAGCAAGTAATATCAACAATATGCTTCAATCAATAAGTTTTGGGACAATGCACATAGAATGGCAACTATGCTCTCTTATTAATGGTGCCTAAAAGTAGAAGGTGGATACTCAAATATGGTGGAAGAAAGGCCCTTATCAAGGGAAGCAGGGATTTCAAGTTTCAAAAAGAGCGTCCAAAAATTATGGTACTTATTAGCTTTCAGCCCTCATTACCCTATCATAAGCATCTTGAAGTGATTAAGGTTAAAGTGAACAAACTATGGACTATATGCTTGACAAAGTATAAGTTGGCAATATCAAGTGATGGGGATATGCCTACCGGGGTATGCCCAGCAGGAAGTTTCCTATTGGCCCAAGCCGCCAGCGAGTGGGCCTGCAGGACGGCGACTGGATCGAGACTTGGCAAGGACTCAAGCGACTGGAAGCTGGAGGCCCAGAAGCATAGCTAGGCCCAGTCGGACTAGGTCAAAGACCCTCCAAATCCTTAACTAATTCGGTTGTAATCTGTAAACCCTAGCGAGGTGAGCCTATATAAACCTTCCTAGGGTACGCATAGAGGACACGTTCCATCATACACCCAAGCGACTCGCCGCCTAGTCGTCGAGCTCGCCCCTTGTACTCTCTCCATAATACAATCTAGCAGGAGTAGGTCTTTACCCTCCGGGGGGGGGGGGGGGCGAACCTGGGTAAAACCTTGTGTCTCCGCCCTCATATCGCACCGCAGATGGCTGGCTGCCCTTGCCCCATGTTCTACTACTCGCTGCCGATTGCAGCATCTGCCATGGCCATTCCCACGATAGTGGCGCCCACCGTGGGGCCTGGCCGGTCAGGCCGGTGTTCTGCGGTGAGATCCAATCTACCCATCAATGAGTCAATCGCCACCGGCCGCATGATTGCGATCGGCGATATGATCCAGATCTTGTCGAGCAGCTACGTCCCGGCGGCACGCCCCGTCACGCGTAGCGTGATTTTTCCGGTCGGCACGATCAGCCTCTTCGTCGGCCTCACCGACGTCATCGTTTCGGAGGACTCGGCTCGCATCCGAGTCTCAACGCCACGCGACCAGCTCTCTGAGAGCCAGGTCCGCACGATCCACCGCCTTGCCTCCGAGTACGACTCGGCCCACAGCAACATGGTCGAAACCACAGTGGCCGCAGACGACCTGGCCCTCAACAACGACGCCGATTTAGCGACCCCAGTGTCGGCCGCCGGATCCATCGTCACCGCATCTCCCGCGGGCTCTATCACCCAGGTCTCCAACGGCGGAGACTTTGAGGACCCCTCCATCCTTGGGATCTTCGACTTTGACTCCGGGTCAGAGAACTCCGCCGACCTCCAAGACGGAACCGGTCTCCACATCGCGACCTACATGGCGACTGGCGCCGACCCCCCGCAAGACCCCTTCTCCACGCCGATCCTACTAAACACAACGACAACGGAGGTCGAGGAACTCCGCCTGCGGCTGGCGGAGGCGGTTCGCAAAGAACAAGCCAAGCGCGAAAAATTTCACCTCGAGCAGGTGACAGCGCAGGTGCTTTCGCGCTATCACCAACTATGAATCAGGTCGCGCCTGAACCCTACCATTCAGTGGCGCTCCCTGAACATTGACGATGAGAACGATCCGGCTCGCGTGGCCGAGCGCGCGATCTGCGAGAATGCGCCGCCAGGAGGGAGCTCCCGACCCCCACCAGGCGTGACGACCAACGACGCCCCACCACCACCCAACAACGCCCCCCAGGGACCAACCAAGGATCGTGGTCTCCTCACGGGAGCGAGATGAGAACGGCCTCTCGCTATTATCCACTCCAATGGACAATGTCGTCGCGAGCCGAGCTGCAGTCGACAACATAAACGTCACCGGGGAAGGCACCCTGCAGATCCAGTACGCCAAGGCTCTGCTCGCCAAAGCAGTCGAGCAACAAAATGCAGGCGCCGACTCACAGGGTCGGATGTACTCGCGTTCATCTGGCAGAAGGGCGGCCTCGAGCGGCCGCCCAATGGTGGCGAATACCCTCAACTGCCCATCACCCGAGCCCCTGCAGCTCCAACACCGACCCGCGAATGCGGCACTCTCCACCAATGACCCACGACCGGCGAACAACTTCGTCGCCGCCAACAGGCAGCCCGTCAACGCGCGCACCCACATCATCAACAACCAGAGCTGGCGCGCACGCCAGCCTGACGACCTGAGGCCTACCCTCACCAACCACCATGACGGCGAACCAAGGGGATCGCTGAGCCGAGTCGGACCCCCATGCTTCGGACCGATGATCCGAGGCGAAAGATACCCGGCTGAAAGAGCATTTTTCTATCCCTCTAATTTGGATGTTTGATAATAATACACTTATCGTTTTAACAGTGTACTAAGTTTATCACAGGATTGATAAAAGGAGGCACAAGTTATGGCATATCATTTCCCCTTTACAAAAACTTCTGTGTCAACCGGTAGTACCAGACCTGCAACCGGTACTACCGCTTGACACCGGTACTACCGGTTCCAGTACCGGTTGGCACTGATCAAAAGAGAGAAAGGTGCGTACTAGTCAGTACCCACCGGTACCACGAAGCGGCACTACCGTCCCAACCGGTAGTACCGCTTGGTACAAGCGGTACTACCGCTTGGGGCGGTCGTACCGCTCGTCAGTACCGTGGCATACTGACTAGCACCCACCCCTCTCTGTTTTGGTCAGTACCAAGCGGTACTTGGGACCGGTACTACCGCCTGAACCGGTAGTACCGCTTCTTACATCCGGTACTACCGCTTGGGGGTAGTACCGCAAGGGCGTACCGCCCAAAGACTGAAGAACAAGGCCACCTCCGGTACCTGGTCCGGTACTGGACCGGTAGTACCACATGCAAGCGGTACTACCGCTTGAGTACCGGTACTACCGGTCATTAAATGCTCCAACGGCCATATATTTCGTGGAGGGGTATAAATACCCCTCCACCTACCTTGGGACAAATTGCTCAGCACATTAAAGTCATTGCCCACCATTGGAGTCCATTGGAGCCACTCTAATCTTCAAGATCTACTCATCCAACCACCCAAAGTCCTTGATCTTTGGAGAATCGAAGGAGGAGACCCCGATCTACTACTTCACCAAAAGAGATCTTCATTTCCCCCTCATTTCATTGAGGGCCCCTTTGCTCTAGTGTTTTGTTGGAAACCCTAGCTCTTGTTTTTGTTCTTACAAGCTTGTCTTTGATTGCTTTGACAGCTTGCTTGTATTTGGGAGCCTCCGATTAAGTTGTGGATGTGTGCCCCAAACTTGTAACGGTGTCGGCTTCCACCTTGAAGGTTGCCGATATAGTGGAAGGTGAATCGATCCCGTTGGGGTGAGATTCATCGGAGAACAAGGGAGGACTCTCGTGGCGTTGGTGGTTTGAAACCACCCCCTCTCCAAACGTAGACGTACTTCCCCTCAAAAGGAAGGAACTACGGGAAACAAATCCTTGTGTCTCCGCGTCCACTTTTCGGTTACCTCTATCCTTTACCGCACCTTACTTACTTGTTACTACTTTGGTTTGTGGTAGCACTTGCATATTTGTCATATAGGTAAATTCACCTTAGTTGCATTATCTAGAGAATTTACCTTATTGTCAAACCTTAATTTGAAAAAGAAGAAAATTTGAAGTAACACCTATTCACCCCCCTCTAGGTGCCCATACGATCCTTTCAATTGGTATCAGAGCCTCGGCTCTTTATTCGGGCTTTACCGCCTAAGAGAATATGGGTAGCCAAGATGGGGATGGTGGTAGTGAGTTAACCCCGGTGACCATGGAAGATCTCAGAAACTTGGAAACAAGATTGAGCTCTTCCTTGGTCAACGAAGTCAAGAAGATGCTTGAGCAACTTCTTAAAGACAAAGATGGCTCATCACCCCCATCCCCTCAAGAGGAACTACCATCCGTACCTAAAGGGAATACTCCGGTATCCCTCGAAGGTATGGTGGTAGGGGATAAACTAGACAATGCTAATTCCTCCACACGACTTGATGGGGGGAAGGGCGAGCACCGTGATTCTTGGTACTCTCCCGATCCTCCCATCCCTCACCCTCATGTGTACAGTAGAGGTGACCCACCTAAGCTAGAAGAGTCTGCTACTTTTGCTCAATGGAAATCACTAATGAGAACTCATATGCGCAGCTCATGCATTGAACTATGGAACATCATCGAGCATGGACTCTTTATTGGGGATCCAAACAACTTGGCAAGAAGAGAGGTTGTCAATAGTCAACTCAATGCCACTGCTTTGCATATGATTCAACAAGGATTGGGAACAAAGGATTATCCACACATTGAGCACTTTAGCATTGCCAAGGAAGCTTGGGATGCTCTCACTGTGTTGTTTGTTGGAAATGAGAGTATGAGGAGGAACAAATATGATGCTCTAAGCAATGAAGCCGAAGGTTTCTACATGAAAGAAGGTGAAGATCACGAAGACATGTATCGAAGGCTCAATACCACCGCCACCGCTTTTAGAAATGTGGGTGCCTCACATGTGGATGATGCATGGATAAAAAAGAAATATGTGAGTGCACTCATGCCTTTTGAGCCCACTGACTTGAAGAGCTTACAAGGAAGACACAACTATCATCTCATGACCTCAAATGAAGTTATGCAAGAGATGGCCGCTTTCAAGGTCGCCGCCAAGAATGCCAAAGATGCCCGTGCTCGTGCCCTCGGTATGAGCAATGTGGTCAATGTTGCTTTGAAGGCCAAAGTTGTGGACTTTGAAGATGAAGATGATAGTGATGAAGGCCTCTCCTTGGACCATCCCGATGACGTCAAGATTGCTCATAGTCAATATATGGCTTTCTATGCAAAGAAATTTTGGAAGAACCCCGCCAAGGCCAAGATGGAAATGCAATGAAGAAGCAATCCAAATGGGAAAAGAGAGAATACCACTAGGTTGAGAACTTGCTTTAATTGTGGTGACCGCTATCACTTTGTGGCAAGCTGTCCCTATGAGAAGAGAGAGGATAACGGTGGTAAGCTTGTGTTGAAGAAGACTCTCAAGGCACCTTACAAGAAACCCTTCATCAAGAAGAATCCCGTCCACAAGAAGTCGGGAGAAATTGGTTTGATCACTCATGAAGAATACTCCTCCGACAATGAAGATGATGAAGATGAGGAAGATGAAACTTCGCATGGTGTGGCTGCTCTAGCCACCACCTCTACTCCGACACTCTCACTCTTCGATTCTCCAAATGAGAACTCTTCCACCAAGAACGTCACTTGCCTTATGGCAAGAGGAACGGAGATATCATCATCATCCCACTCTACTCAATTAGATAATGATGAATGTGATGATGAAATGTCTCTTGATGTTAAAAAGGAATTAATTGCCTTTGATGAGTTCATGATTAAACTAGAAGGTGATGCTAAGATACATTTTGGGAACATCTTAGATCAACTCTCCCATACTCAAGAGCTTCTAGATGTTAGATGTAAAGTTGGGCATGAACATATGATTGAACTAGAGGCTTTGAGCAATGCTCTAGAAGAAGAACAAGAGACTAGGTTGTCTCTTGAGTCAAAGCTTGAAGGGCTTGATGAGGCCAATGACATCATTGTTAACAAACTCATCAAAGAGCGTGATCATGCTATTGCTAATTACAAACGTGCTAAAAAGGACAAGATTGAGTTTGGTGTGGTTCATGAAAAACTTGCCGAGGATTTTAGCTTGCTCAACAAGGCCCACAAGGTCTTGGAGAGTGAACTCTTGTCTCTCACAAAGTCCCATGAAACACTTCAAACTCAATTAGCCAATATTCCTTCACCTAGTAACTTCATTCCATCTAGTAGCACAACTATCCTTGAAGAGAATGCTAGGTTGAAGGGGGAGCTTGCGAAGGCCATATTTCCACAAGGCAACAAGTCTATTGATGATCTATTGAGCAAGCAAAGGCGTAGTGGTGATAAAGGGGGCATTGGTTTTGTCTCCAAAACAAAGAATAAAAACAATAAGAAGAAGAAGGACAAACCCGCACAAGAGACCAACAAGACCATTGTGGAAGTAAGACCACAAATGGCAAAACTATGTCTCATGATGATTTTGCGGGAAGTGCTAACCCTCACTATGTTCTAATGCGTGATTACTATGGTGATGTGTATGCACAATATGTTGGTCCTTATGATGGTTATATTGCTTGGTCTATTTGGGTTCCCAAGACCCTTGTTGCTAACAAAAGAGGACCCATTGAAAAATGGGTACCTAAAAACTAGCTTGATCTTTTGTAGACTTATGCTTCCGGAGGCTAAAAATGGGTGATCGATAGTGGTTGCACTAGTCATATGACCGGAAGCTCGTCTATTGTCAAGGACTTGGTGCCAAATGAAGATCAAATCACCGTCACATATGCCGACAAGTCAAAATCTATGGTAATGGGTTTCGGCAAGGTTGTGGTGGCTCACGACATTACACTCGTGAACGTCATGCTTGTTGAAACCCTTGGATACAATTTACTTTCTGTTCGTGCTCTTGGAAAGATGGGCTTTGCCGTCTTTATTGATAATGATATTGTGTTCCTCATGTGGAGCAAGTCTCTCAAGGTCGCTTTCGTTGGGTACGTCGAAAATGACTTGTATGTGGTGGACTTTTCGGGGCAAGCCACTGCAGGTCCGATGTGCTTATACGGGAAGGCCGATGTGGGTTGGCTATGGCACCGCCGACTAGCCCATGTCAATATGAGAACTTTGCAAAGTCTCCATAAAGAGGGTCATATTGTTGGACTAAAAGAAAATGTTTCCTTTGCCAAAGATCATGTTTACAGGGCATGTGTTCTAGGGAAGATGCATGACGCTCCTCACAAGCCCACGAACCAAATCAAGTCTAACAAGATCTTGGAACTCCTTCATGTGGACCTATTTGGTCCTCCATCTCATGCAAGTCTTGGTGGGAAGAAATATTGTTTGGTGATTGTTGACGACTTCTCAAGATACTCTTGGGTTTATTTCTTCAAGTTGAAGAGTGAAACTCAAAGGATTTTTATTGACTTCATCAACTTGGTTCAACGGCAACACAGTGTTCCCGTGTTGATTATAAGAAGTGACAACGGCACCGAGTTCAAGAACTACACCTTGAATGACTTTCTTAGTGATGAGGGGATTAAACATCAATATTCCGCTGCATACACCCCTCAACAAAATGGTGTGGCCGAAAGGAAGAACCGGACTCTTATTGAGATGGCTAGGACCATGTTGGCGGAGTTTAAATCTCCATACAACTTCTGGGCCGAAGCCGTCTCCACCGCTTGCCATGCTTCAAACCGGCTCTACCTCCGCAAGAAAATCAACAAGACTCCATATGAGATACTTACCGGTAACAAGCCCAACATATCTTATTTCCGGGTGTTCGGTTGTAAGTGTTTCTATCTCATCAAAGGTGTTCGTTTGTCTAAATTCGAATCTAAAGCATTAGAGGGTATTTTTGTTGGCTATGGTCTCGAATCTCACACTTATAGAATCTATGACAAGCTCTCCGGAGCCGTCATAGAATATTGTAGTGTGACCTTCGAAGAATATGATGGTCCCCAAGGGGGGCGTGTTGATGCTTGTGATGCAGATGATGAAATGCCTCAGGATGCCATAGGAAGAATGGGTGTGGGTTATATCCGCCCCATTGAGGAACCCCTTATGGCGGATCGAGAAGAACTATGCTCCACTCGAGTGGAGCCCTCATCTTCACAACCTCAACATGCTCCATCTACCAAGGAGGACATTGACTCAAGACAAAGACAAGATGTGGACCCTCAACATAGTGATCAATGTGTGAACTCTAGTCAAAGGGTGCTTGGTCCATTCGATGGGTTGTCAAGTGGTGCCAAGTCAATTTGTCAAGGAAGATCCATCCAAACTGTTTTGAGACAAGCTCAAATTGAGGCTAGAAGAGCACTTGATCAAGACCAAGGTCAATCCGTGCCTCCCAATGCAGAGGAAGACTCCAATGATGATCAAGGTCAAGTTGATGGTCAAGACGAGGATCAAAATGATGAAGAGGTTCCCCCAAGAAACAATGAGGAGATCCACGCTCGTCGCGAAGATAGAAAATAAAGAATGTTGGAATTAAGAGACCACACCCTCCAAAATGTTCTTGGAGATCTAAGGAAAGGAATTTCCACAAGAGCACAATTGAAGAGGTTCAGTGAACACCAATCACACATCTCCATGATTGAACCAAAGAAAGTGTGGGAAGCCCTTGAAGATTCGGATTGGTTAGAAGCTATGCACAAAGAGCTCAACAACTTTGAGAGAAATAAAGTGTGGAAGTTAGTTGAGAAGCCAAAAGATTGCCGCAATGTTATTGGAACAAAGTGGATATTCAAGAACAAGCAAGATGAGCATGGGATCATTGTAAGGAACAAGGCTAGATTGGTTGCACAAGGTTATTCCCAAATTGAAGGCATTGATTATGGAGAAACTTATGCACCCGTGGCTCGTCTTGAGTCCATCCGTATCCTTCTTGCTTATGCGGCACATCATAATTTTAAGTTGCAACAAATGGATGTAGAAAGTGCATTCCTTTATGGTCCTTTAAATGAATTGGTATATGTTAAGCAACGCCCGGGATTTGAGGACCCCAACTTCCCAAACCATGTCTACAAACTTGATAAGGCGCTCTATGGGCTCAACCAAGCCCCACGCACGTGGTATGAGCACCTTAGAGAGTTATTGTTTGACCGTGGCTTTGAGGTTGGGAAAATCGATCCCACTCTTTTTACTAAGAGGGTTAATGGGGAGCTTTTTGTATGCCAAATCTATGTTGATGATATTATCTTTGGCTCATCTAACAAAGATTTTAATGATGAATTCTCAAAGCTTATGACTAGTAGGTTCCGGATGTCCTTGATGGGGGAGTTGAAAGTATTCCTTGGCTTTGAGATCAAGCAAGTTAGAGGAGGAACATTCTTCAATCAAGCCAAGTATACTCAA
Organism: Avena sativa; assembly: GCA_916181665.1. NCBI lineage: Eukaryota > Viridiplantae > Streptophyta > Magnoliopsida > Poales > Poaceae > Avena > Avena sativa. The sequence continues at coordinate 102,422,244 of OV702280.1, forward strand.
GATATGCTCAAGAGATTCAAAATGCAAGATTTGAATGGAGCCCCAACTCCCATGGCAACAAAGACTCATCTAGAAAAAAATCCAAATGGTAAAGATGTGGATCAAAAGGTATACCGGTCTATGATTGGTTCTTTGCTTTACCTTTGTGCATCTAGACACGATATTGTGTTGAGTGTAGGTGTGTGTGCAAGATATCAAGCGGCTCCTAAGGAAAGCCATTTAATGGCGGTCAAGAGAATCTTTCGATATTTAGTTCATACCCCATTTTATGGTCTTTGGTACCCTCAAGGCTCAACATTCGCTCTTTGTGGATACACAGACTCGGATTGGGCGGGAGACAAGGATGATAGAAAATCAACATCCGGGGCTTGCCAATTCCTTGGAAGGTCCTTGGTATGTTGGTCTTCTAAGAAGCAAAATTGTATATCTCTCTCCACCGCCGAAGACGAGTATGTTGCTGCTGCTAGTTCTTGCACCCAATTGCTATGGATGAGGCAAACTTTAAAAGAATACGGTGTCCATTGTAACAAAGTGCCTCTTCTATGTGACAATGAAAGTGCCATCAAGATTGCATACAACCCGGTGGATCACACAAGGACAAAGTATATTGAGATTCGACATCACTTTATTAGAGATCATGTTGCTAGAGGTGATATTGATCTATCCTATGTATCAACCAAAGATCAACTTGCCGATATCTTCACGAATCCACTTGATGAAGCAAGGTTTTGCTACTTGAGGAATGAACTAAATATCGTAGATTCTAGGAGTTTGACTTGATTATCTTGCACTCTCACCTAATACTTGACCCATGTTTGGTTTAGGTGTAGGCATGGACATAGGGGGAGTGCGGTCCTAATTGATTGGACTATCCCTCCCCCCATTATGCGCAAATTAAACAAAAATCATTCCTCTTAATATCATTTTGTGATATGTGAGCTCAATGATGAGTTTCGGTAATGGACCCAAGATATATCTTCGTGGTGACAAGCCGAGTATACTCAAATATGGTGGCCTAGGCCACCGCCCCCTCTCAATCGAGAGGTTGATGTGCTTACTCATGTTTGTCACTTAGTTGATTTGGTCTTCTCTCATGATTGTCATCTATTTGAAGTATCCTCATCATTCTTAGCCTCATGCACTCTAGTTTGGTATTTATTTGTTTCTTCCATTGTTTTTAGAGTGCATGTGCTTCTCAGCTCACTTGTCTTAACCCAAGCCTCCGTACTCTCTCATGAAAACCCTCTCTCTATCCGCACAAGAATCATCCTTGGTCCCTGGCTTTGGACTCAGATGGGACCGGTACTACCGGATGTGCGAGCGGTACTACCGGACCTGGGAAGTTCCCAAGTCGTCTCCTGGCAAAACTGCTCCAGGAACGGTACTACCGCCCGCATGTCCGGTCCTACCGGTCACCGGTACTACCGGTCGTGGAACCGGTACTACCGCTTCCAAGCGGTAGTACCGCTCCAACAACCGGTACTACCGGTTGACGGTTCCAGGTATATATTGGACGCGTGGGGAGAGGAACCCTCAGTGCCTCATTATTTCCCACGCCCTCCACTCTAACCTGCGCCGCCACCGGAGATCTTGAAGCCACCGGAGCCCTGTCGCGCCCTCCTCTCTCCGGATTCTCCTTGGATTCGGCCTCTTGGCGGGCTCCCCACTCCTTTCCACCGCCATGGATCCCGGTACAACCGCCTCTTCTCTTCTTGTTTGATTTCCCCATTATATCTAGGTTTTGGCTTAGATTTGTGGAGAAATCGACTACTTGCAAGGTTGTACTGCCATATTATTCCTTGTTACCGCGTAGAATCTTCAATTTAGCAGTTTATATCGTCAATTTGGGCCGTTCCCATCAGATCTGACAACCTGTGTGTCGCTCAACTGGTAGTACCGGAACTTTTTCCGGTACTACCGCTTGCAAGCGGTACTACCGGTCGTCAGGTCCGGTAGTACCGGTCCACTCTGACCACTTTGTTCTGCTCAACTTGTAGATTCTCTCGGTTTTGCCTTCTTGATTCTTGTGTCCTTATCTCCTTGCTTTCCTCCCTCGTGCTTTCACAGATGCAGGTGGTTCTCGGGGTGCACGCAAGCGCTCCAAGTCTGACCGTGAGATTGTTGAGGAAGAGACTGAGTCCAAGGAAGAAGTTATGCCACAGCCAAGACACCGTTCCAAGTTGCCTACCAATCGAGGTGGTCGTGGGGTTCGTGAAGGGATTACCAAGCGCTCAGCTGGGCGTGGCAGAGCCCCTCCCTCTCACCCCCCTTCCACTAGGCGTACCAAGAGTGTCAGATCTGGGCCATCTGGGCCAAAGAAACTTTCAGACATCTCTGAGTCATACTTTAGGGCTCTCCGGGTGGACAACGCATACGCCCGCAACAGGAGCGAGTCCAGGGCAGACAATCTTTTCTATGATGACTTCCAAGAGCGTGTGTATCATGAGGTTATTTTGACCAATACCCAGCTGGTGGTGCCTCAGCAGTGGCTTGACATGGGACACATTGACAAGAACTCTGCCTTCTTTGCTGAAGCTAAGGAAATCTGCTCAAACCTTGGCATGCTTCCCATTATGGAGTTTCAGCATGACTATGATCCCCTACTCATCTGCCAGTTTTATGCCACTGCACACTTCCACAATGGCCGCAATTGGAAGATTACCTGGATGACTCAAGGTGCTGTCAAGGAAGCTACACTTGCGGAGTTTGCTGCCATCTTGGGGTATGAGGACCGCGGCCGGGACGTTCCTAGTGGTTTCCGCTGTCACTTGCGGGAGCATCCCTCCAAAAAGGATGTTCTCACACCTTTGTACATTCGAGGCCGTGGGGTTGCTGGCAAGATCAAGGATCTCCTCCCCACATATGACATTCTTCATCGCATTTTCCGTGAGACTATTGCTCCTCGTGCGGGCAACAAGGACGAGATACATGGGTTCTCCGTTGACTTGCTGTTCAACACCTTCCTCAACAGAGAATCTGGCCAACCTCTTGATGTGACAGACTTCATTTGGAATGAAATGGTTGCCGCTGCACACACTTGGAGGGTTCCACCATTTGCTCCTTACATTATGGCCCTCATTGTGTCCAAGTGCCCCATCATTTCTAGGACGCTCTCCACTCGCTCTCTTGTTGTGCACAAGCCAAAGGCACTCAAGATCAAGACACATGCGAAACCTCGCGCTGCGCCAAGTGAGGAGGATGAGGATGAGGATGACTCTGAGCATGCTGACAGTGGTCATGACACTGACTATATTGTCTCTCGCCGCAAGAACGCCAAGCCCTCTTGGGCCAAAAGTATGGAGGTCAAGCTCAAGAAGATCTTCTGCTTCCAGGTTGACAACCAGAAGCGTATGTATGAGGCGCACGTGTATGCAAAGAAAGCCTATGCTCGTCAGAAGGAACTAATGTCTGCTCAAGGGTTGACCATCTCCGAGGGATCCGAGAACAACATCACTCCAGAAGATCAGTGGATTTCTCAGCACAGCCGTTGGGACGATGATGTCTCTTCCTCGCACCGCGCCCCACCTACGTATGAGGATGAGGAGGATCTTGAGGATGAGGATGAGGAGGAGGAGGAGTATGATGATTGACCTTTGGGGCGGTAGCTCTGCACTTGTCCCTTTTTGGCGTCTTGATGCCAAAGGGGGAGAAGTTGCACTTTAGGCACGGGTGTTGCATGGGAAGTCACAAGCTCGTTCTTCTCTTTGATCCTTTTATTGCTTGTGAACTTCGATTTCTCTCCATTTTATGTGTGAGACTATGTGGTTTATGTTATGTGAAACAATGTGGTTGGATCCATCTTATGCGACTATGTGGTTTATTTCTTTGGATCCATCTTGTGATGTTATGCAATATCTATTGTCTATATATTCCTCATCACATGTTTTGTGCAAAGGTATGTTTTCTAATGCTAGTATCCATACTTGTGTACCCATGTTGGGTTTGTAAAATAGAGGGGGAGGTTTGTCTCTACACATCTAGGGGGAGTCTCTTCTCTATTTTACAAATATCATTTGCCTATTGTTAAAATCATCCTGCAAAAGTGTATTGTCATCAAACACCAAAAAGGGGGAGATTGAAAGAGCATTTTTCTATCCCTCTGATTTTGATGTTTGATAACAATACACTTATCGTTTTAACTGTGTACTAAGTTTATCACAGGATTGATAAAAGGAGTCACAAGTTATGGAATATCATTTCCCCTTTACAAAAACTTCTGTGTCAACCGGTAGTACCGGACCTGCAACCGGTACTACCGCTTGACACCGGTACTACCGGTTCCAGTACCGGTTGGCACTGATCAAAAGAGAGAAAGGTGCGTACTAGTTAGTACCCACCGGTACCACGAAGCGGCACTACCTTCCCAACCGTTAGTACCTCTTGGTACAAGCGGTACTACCGCTTGGGGCGGTCGTACCGCTCGTCAGTACCGTGGCATACTGACTAGCACCCACCCTTCTCCGTTTTGGTCAGTACCAAGCGGTACTTGGGACCGGTACTACCGCCTGAACCGGTAGTACCGCTTCTTACATCCGGTACTACCGCTTGGGGGTAGTACCGCAAGGGCGTACCGCCCAAAGACTGAAGAACAAGGCCACCTCCGGTACCTGGTCCGGTACTGGACCGGTAGTACCGCATGCAAGCGGTACTACCGCTTGAGTACCGGTACTACCGGTCATTAAATGCTCCAACGACCATATATTTTGTGGAGGGGTATAAATACCCCTCCACCTACCTTGGGACAAAATGCTCAGCACATTGAAGTCATTGCCCACCATTGGAGTCCATTGGAGCCACTCAAATCTTCAAGATCTACTCATCCAACCACCCAAAGTCCTTGATCTTTGGAGAATCGAAGGAGGAGACCCCGATCTACTACTTCACCAAAAGAGATCTTCATTTCCCCCTCATTTCATTGAGGGCCCCTTTGCTCTAGTGTTTTGTTGGAAACCCTAGCTCTTGTTTTTGTTCTTACAAGCTTGTCTTTGATTGCTTTGACAGCTTGCTTGTATTTGGGAGCCTCCGATTAAGTTGTGGATGTGTGCCCCAAACTTGTAACGGTGCCGGCTTCCACCTTGAAGGTTGCCGATATAGTGGAAGGTGAATCGATCCCGTTGGGGTGAGATTCATCGGAGAACAAGGGAGGCCTCTCGTGGCGTTGGTGGTTTGAAACCACCCCCTCTCCAAACGTAGACGTACTTCCCCTCAAAAGGAAGGAACTATGGGAAACAAATCCTTGTGTCTCCGCGTCCACTTTTCGGTTACCTCTATCCTTTACCGCACCTTACTTACTTGTTACTACTTTGGTTTGTGGTAGCACTTGCATATTTGTCATATAGGTAAATTCACCTTAGTTGCATTATCTAGAGAATTTACCTTATTGTCAAACCTTAATTTGAAAAAGAAGAAAATTTGAAGTAGCACCTATTCACCCCCCCTCTAGGTGCCCATATGATCCTTTCACTGGCGAACTTCAAAGCACTGAAGGAGATCGAGAAGTACGACCCCTCGTACGATCCGTCCGTGTGGCTGGACACTTACCTCATGGCGATGGGAATCGCCAGCCACACCGATCTACTCGCCGCCCACTACCTTCCGCTGATGATGGAGGGAGCGTGCAGGCAGTGGATTAACACCCTTCCCGCGGATAGCATCGACTCCTGGGAGGAAATGCGCGACTCCTTTGTCAGGCAATTCGAGGCAAGCGGTACACGGAGGAGGACCCAAACCAAGAAACCGACGACGAGTCGAGAGCAAATCTCCGCACGAGCGGCCACGACAACGGGAGGCGACCCGAGCTACGCTACAGCAACACTCGCCTCATCGGCAAGCGCCGCGGTGATGGGCGAGTCGACTTCATTGCCAACACCGAATACGCGCCGCGCGAACCAAAGAGCTTCCACCGCGAAGGAGGCCATCGCTGCGACGGTGGCAACTACAAGGCAAAGCCGAGGTTCGATCCCACGGCTCTCCTCAACCAACCCTATGTGTTTCATAGCAGGGAAGGGAAGCCCACCACGCACACGACCGCCGACTGCCACTCTCTCAAGGAGATCGAGAAGGCATGGCGCTTGCGGGAAAATTCGGCAGCGTCGCCGGCTCGCTCCACACCTTCACAGGCTTCAACACGCAGCGCAAGAAGAAGGTCATTGCCCGTGTCGTCGCCGTCAACGCGGTGTCCTAGATAGACATCCCCCAGTTTCTCAACTGGTCTGAGCAACCAATCACCTGGAGCCGCAAGGACCACTCGCCACAGATCAAATATACGGGCCGAGTCGCCTTGGTGGTCAAGCCAAAGGTCGGGGACTACTGGCTCCCCAAAACACTGATGGACGGCTGCAGCTCCATCAACATCCTATACCTGGACACATTCAGGCAGCTATAGCATCACTGTCCATGGCGACCCCGACATGGGCGCAAAATGCAAGGGCAAAGGCGCCGAACTCGCTGACGCCGTCATCGCGGTGGAGGACAACAACGCCGAGGAGATCGCCAAGTATGCGAGCGAGGTCAACAATGACGACCCTACCATACTCAAGAAGCCCAATTCGGAGGGTGTCAACTCCACCGCCTTCGAGGCAACGACACACACCCGCACCGTCGAGCTGGTCCCAGGCGACTCCAGCGGTGACGATCGGGGTGGGCATGAGCCCAGCATAGGAAGGCGCGCTCATCGAGTTCCTACGTGAGAATCGGGACATCTTCGCATGGAAGCCATCCAAAATGCCTGGTGTCCCGAGGGAACTCGCTGAGCACAAACTCAACACCGACCCCAAAGTGCGACCTGTCAAGCAGTCGCTGCGGCCCTTATATGAAGAGCGCCGCCGAGCAATCGCCGAGGAGGTGCAGCATCTACTCGCTGCAGGCTTCATCCGGCCAATCAAATACTCCAAGTGGCTAGCAAACCCAGTCCTGGTTGAGAAGAAAAACGGGACCTGGAGAATGTGTATCGATTACACAAACTTAAATAGCGCCTGCCCGAAGGAGCAATTCGTCCTCCCACGGATCGACCAAATCATCAATTCAACTGCGGGCTCGGAGTCGCTATGCTTCCTCGACGCCTACTCTGGTTACAACCAGATCAAAATGGTCATCGAGGACGAAGAGAAGACGGTGTTCATCACGCCATTCAGAGCCTTATGCTACACCGCCATGACCTTCGGCCTCAAGAATGCCGGGGCGACCTACCAGAGGTGCATGCAGGAGTGCCTTGCGAGCCAAATTGGCCGCAATATCCACGTCTACATCAACGACGTGGTGGTAAAATCTACTCGCCAGGGCGATCTACTCGCCGACCTGGCGGAAACCTTCGCCAACCTGCGAAGGTACAAGATAAAGCTAAACCCAGGAAAGTGCACCTTCGGTGTACCTACTGGACAGCTACTGGGATACGTCGTCTCCAAGCGCGGGATCGACAAGGAGCCCATGCTGTTCTCGGCAGAACCGAGTGCCTGCGCGACATCCAGAAGCTGGCCGGGCGATTCGCGGCTCTCAGTCGTTTCATCCCTCGGCTAGGCGAGAAGTCGATGCCTCTCTATCGCCTAATGTGCAAGAACCCCACCTTCCAGTGGCACAAGGAGGCAGACGACATGCTCCACGCTCTCAAGGAGTTGCTGCTCGCAGCACCGCTGCTCGCCACCCCCGTCGACAAGGAGCTAATGCTGTTCTACGTCACTACTTCCGAGCGCGTCGTCAGCGCTGTCATGGTCGTCGAACGGCCAGAGGAAGGGAAGGAACGCCCGGTGCAGCGACCCGTATACTACATCAGCGAAGTCCTTACCGAGTCATGCCAGCGCTACCCGCAGTACTAGAAACTGGTATACGCGGTCTTCAGAGCACAGCGGCGAATGTCGCACTACTTCCAGGAGCACCCAATAACGGTCATCTCCTCAGCACCATTGCAGGACATCATCTGCAACCGCGAGGCGACATGGCGAGTCGCCAAGTGGGCCATCGAGATCGGCGGCCACAACATCAAGTACGAGCCACACAAGGCGATCAAATCGCAGGCTCTCGCGGACTTCCTCGCCGACTGGGAGGAGGCCTAGCAGCCAGAGAAGTTGCCGTACCTCCATTACTATAGCCTACACTTATACGGCTCCAAGAATACATACGGTGCATGAGCGGGGATCATGCTAACATATCCGAAGGGCGACAAGCTCCGCTACGTCCTCTACCTTGACTTCACCCCCTGCACCAACAACATGGCCGAGTACGAGGCGCTACTCCACGGCATGAGGGCAGCCAAGGAGATGAACATCAATCGCCCGCGCTGCTACGGAGACTCCGACCTCGTCGCCGGCCAAGTCGCCGGCACCTGCGACGCAGTCTCCCCCACCATGGCAGCATACCATCAAGCAGTGGACCAGCTGGGAGGACACTTCGTAGGCTACTCCGTCGAATGGATCGACAGGCGGAAGAACGAGAAGGACGATGCTCTCTCTCGCATCGGCTCGGCTCGACTCGCACCACCCGCCGGCGTCTTCCTCGACACCATCACCAAGCCCTCCGTCTCTCCCCCAAGGGATATCGACATCGGAATTCCGCTGCAACTAGAAGCATCCCTGGTCGCACTAATCGCCGAGCCAAGCAACTGGACCGCGCCATACGTCGCTTACCTGGAGGGAGGCACCCTACCTGCAGACAAAACGGAGGCCCGGATGATAGCACGCCGCTGCAAATCCTTCGTCATCATCAACGGCGAGCTCCACAAGCGCAGTATGACCGGCGTTTTCCAACGCTGTGTCCAACCCGCCGAAGGACACAAGATCCTCCAGGACATCCACTTCGGCGACTGTGGCCACCACGCCGGTGCCCGCTCTCTGCTCGCCAAGGCTCACCGCACATGCCGACGGAGTCGACATCGTCCAGCGATGCATCGGGTTCCAGAATTACGCCAACCAGACTCACGTACCGAGCTCGGCGCTCATGACAATCCCCATCACCTGGCCATTCGCCATATGGGGCATGAATATGGTAGGCCCCTTCAAGAAGGCCCCCTCCAGCTTCACCCACCTCCTAGTCAAAGTCGACAAATTCACAAAATGGGTGGAGGCCAAGCCAGTCCGCAAGTGCGACGAGAAGACCGCTACAAAGTTCCTACGCGAGCTCATCTATCGCTACCGGTTCCCAAACAACATCATCACGGACAACGACACCAACTTCGCCAAGGGAGCCATGCCCGAGTTCTGCGAGGAGCACAACATCCGACTTGACCTCGCCTCAGTCGCCCACCCGGAGTCCAATGGCCAGGCTGAACGCGCCAATCAGAGCATCCTCCATGGCCTGAAGCCATGACTACAAGTCCCATTCGAGCATATCGCCGGGTGCTGGGTCGAAGAACTCCCCTCTGTCATCTGGGGCATCCGCACCTCCGTCAATAGGTCAACAGGGTTCACCCCTTTCTTCATGGTGTATGGTGCCGAGGCAGTCATGCCAACCGGCTTCGAGCACGACTCACCTAGGGTGGTCAACTACACGGAGGCCGACAACGAGCTCGCATGCCAAGACGGAGTTGACCAGCTCGATGAAGCACGCGACCTAGATCTCTCCCGCACCGCCATCTACCAGCAAGGGCTCTGCCGCTACCGCAGCCGATGAGTACGGACTCGCACTTTCTAGGAAGGCGACCTAGTACTGCGTCTAATCCAGGACAAGGGAGGGACCATTCGCCATCAGGCGAGTCCTGGGCAACGACGCCTACTACCTCACCGACGTCCGAGGCGACGGAAAACTCGACATCAAGCAGCCATGAAATGTAAACCTCCTACGGAAGTTCTACTCTTAGAACTCCGGACATGTACCCCCTACCCGCTATGAAATAAAATAGATTGGTTACCGCAAATTGCGTCTACTCTCCATGCCTTGTGCCACTCGCACTTGTAATAATAGCTTTACGCTATTCGCAGAAGTCAACCTTTGGTAAAGCGACCGGCACGACCAAGTAGTGCGGTACGAGGGCACTGGAAAAATTCAGGCCTTGTACCGTCCACGAAAAAAGCTAACCCGGATCCCCATTGGAGTCTCCTAGATCGACTGGCTCTCCGAGCCAAGACAACTGCACTCGCTTCCCACAGCGACCAAGTCCTCCGCATCCTCGGCGCAGCGACTCGAACGGCAAAGTACCACGCTCGAGGACTGACACCAGACCAAAGACGAGCGGCTAGGAAAAAATGCCAAGTACGAGAGCGCGCCCAGTACTCGCCATGCGACTGATCTTATGGATCAGGTGGAGCGACGCGCCTAACATAACACGCTTAGTCCTCACCTACCTTGGGCATGTGACTAGAATGGCCAAGTACCACGCTCGGGGACTCGACGACCCAACCCCGTTCGCGCCCGGTAAAACGGCCAAGTAAAGAGCACCCCTGGGAGTCGCCACACGACTGGCTTTCCGAGCCATGGAGAGTCGACCCTAACTCACTAACAGTTCACACAACATATAAAAACGAGGTAAACCCCATAAAAAGGGTAGACGCGCTCGGGGACTCGTACAACCAACAATCAAATCACAAAAGTAATGACAAAATAACCCAAGCATTCCTTCATAGCAGCAAAATTTGTTTCGCGTACAAGGAGAATTTCATGGTTATCCTATACTAACGCCGAATGGCACAACATTTTATTCCGCAGGATTTGATGAAGACGCGCCACCGTCCTTGCGGCTGCGGATAAAAGGCACATAGGGATTCGACGGGTACGTCGTCAGCTCTCCCACCATCGCCGCACAGAATGGTTGCTCCACCTTGAAGTCACGGTGCTTCGGCTCAGGGTCATTGGGGGCGACGACCGTCTCCTGGTAGGGGATAAGGTCGCCCATCGCCCAAACGCGGTCGGAGTATACCGCGGCTCGGTCCGTCAGCTTCAACACCTCGGAAATCTCCACCGAGCCCGTCGACGAGGGGTAACCGCTCGTGACATCATCGAGGTCGAAATCGTCTAGAAATTGTGCGAGCCCAAGGCTCAGCGCAGTCGCCGCTCCACGACGGAAGGCCGACCGCGTCATGAATTCCACGACCGACGGGGCCTTCTCTAGGTAGCGCCACACCTCGACGAGGTCGCTGGGAATCACCTCCGTGGGCGATATCTCCTGAAGATATGCCCGGAGACAAGTCGCTGACAGCACGGCTGAGTCGACCAGGGTGGTCACACATTGCCGCGCGTTGTACGACTGCGCCTCCTCGGCATTATCAGTGATTCGGCCTGCTGTACGCAATCAAACAGTAAGAATAGCACCAAAACCGCAACGCGGTACGTGCACTTGGAAGTTGGCTGAAGGAAAGCTTACCAATTAGTGGGCGGCAGAGGTCCGTGATGAAATTCTGAAGAGCAGAGAAATCATTCTGTAACCCGGCGACAAGCGCGTCCGACACCTTCCGCTCCTCAGTAGCAGAAGTGACGGCCGCCTTGGCTCGCCCGTCCGCCGAGTTTGCTTCCTCCTTCGCCTCCTTGAGCTCACGCTCCAGTTCGACGATCCGCGTCTCCGCTATGCTCAAGGAAGACTGAGCCGCCGTTAATTCACCAACTGGGATAAGGCCATGGCGAGCCTCCTTCACCTCGGCCGCACTATTCTCTGTTTGCAAAAACAAACGGTCAACACCGCAAAAATTTAGCGACCAGCGCCAATTAAGGTATATACTCACCCGCAGCCGCTTGAAGCTCCTTGTTCGTCTCCTGGACGGCGAGAAGCTCCTTCTCCACGCTGCACTTCGTAGCAAGCCGATCGGCTGATTCGCGCTGCAGGCCATGTGCGACAACCACAACGTCAACAATCAAAAAAAAAATCCTAAGTGCCCAGTCGCTGAAATTCAGCGACTAGGCACTCGGGGACTTGACAAAAAAATTCCTAAGTGCCCAGCCGCTGAAATTCAGCGACTAGGCACTCGGGGACTTGACAAAAAAATTCCTAAGTGCCCAGCCGCTGAAATTCAGCGACTAGGCACTCGGGGACTTGACAACGAAATTCCTAAGTGCCCAGCCACTGAAATTCAGCGACTAGGCACTCGGGTACTGGACAACGAAATTCCTATGTACCCAGCCGCTGAAATTCAGCGACTAGGCACTCAGGGACTGGATAACACCAAAAATATTAAGAATCCAACCACTAAAATTCAGTGGACAGATCCTTGGGGACTGGACATACCTGGATGGCGGCACCTAGCATGCCATGAAGTTCCATCGCGTCCACCGACGCAAGCACGAGCGGAGTGTGACCACGACGTTGTTCAACCTCCATGCCGGTGGCCCTAGGAAGCTGGCTCGACAGTACTGAGGCACTCGTTGTGGCGGATTTCGCCACAAAGCGAGGGAATGTCGCCACCGCGGCCCCCGCGCCACTCGAGGCCGGCTCGGTCACCTCGGTTGAACCTGCAAGCACCATATGCTGCGACCCCACATCCTCCTTGGCCTTCAGAGCTACGTCCACTGTGGTCGGAGGTTCGCTCGGGGCAGTCGCCGGCTCGTCAGAGATAGTGACGACGTCATCACCCTTTGTTGTTTTGGCGCCTTCGGCGAGAGCAACGACTTAGTCGCCTTTCCTCTTCTTCGAGGGATCAGCTGGCGCCTCCGTGGTGACTGGTGGAACCTTGGCCACTGAAGGGTGACCTATCTTCTTAACTCCAGTCCTGCGAAACAACTCTGTCAATAAAGCTCTCCGATCAAAACACAAAGCAAGCAGACGGATAAAAGGTCAAGGAACACTCACTTGGAGACCGGAAGAAATCGCAGGACGGTGCGGATGCTGGCTGGCTTCTCCAGTTCTGGCCCCAGTTTCCGACTGAGGCCCGTCTCGAAAACATTATGTGCCCAAGACACTGATGGTTTCTTCGAAGATGAAGCCGTGGAGGGAGCCTCCATGGCAATTGTTGCGGGAGCCCCCCTCGGCGGCGAGGCCCCTGTAGCTGGAGCGGCCACCAAACCGGCGACTGGGGCGAACGGCGGTGGCAACGACGCCAGCGGCGCTTCGTGCACTATGATGGCATCGCCAGTCGCCGTGGCCGCATGCGCCGCTGTCTCTTCGGCCGAGCTGGTAGCGTCGGAGCTACTTGCGGACCGAGGCGGAGACGCCGGATTGGTCGGCTTCAACTTCTTCTTCGGCGGCGCCTGCTTCTTCTTCTTCTTCTTCAATGGCGTAGCCTCACGGTGTGAGGTATTCTCAGGGAGCTCGTCATCATCATTGTCATGGACCTCGAGGCTCTTGCTGGCCTCAAGTTCGCGCTAGTGCTGCCCGTGAGTCTTGGGGACCGTGGGGGCAGCAACCTCCACGGGTTCATCATCATCATCGTTGCCAGTGTCACCCCCATCACTCTCAACATCGCCCTTGTCGGGCAATGACTCGCTCCCGTCCTTGGTGGACGAGCTCGAGTTCTCGTTGTCTGCGGGCGGAAGCCACCCTTCCACCACTTGAAACAACTGCACCAATCAAACAACATTAGCACAACCGCAAATGCACAAACTGCGACTGCGAGTGCAAAGGGAATAACAGCTTACAGTTGGAGCTAGGCGCCTTGCGGTGTAAGGAGCGACCCCGGCCTTCGCGTCGAGATACACTGCCTGGGTGATCTTCTTTAGGGCCAGGGTGTAGTCCTTGAGTCTCCACTCGACGAGGCAGGACTTCGTCGGGTCGTCCTTGCCCATATACTCGTACATGTAGTGGGCACGACTGTCCAGGGGCCCGAGCCGTCGCCCGAGCCAACAGTTGTAGAGGTTGATGGTTTGGAGGCCTTTCTTCTTCAAATTGCGGATGGTCTGCAGCATCTCGTCGACGACCATCCGCTGTTCTAGCGGGAGTTTGGTAACTTGGAGCCGGCGCGGCTCGGGTCGGTCGGCGGAGTACCTTGGAAGCGCCACTTCGTCGTCTGGAGTCGACTTGGTAATGTAGAACCAGCTCTTCTTCCACTCGTTCGCTGCTTTGGCAGGCAGCATCAGATCGAAGAACGATGCCTTCGACTTCAGCTGAAAAGTCAAGCCACCTGCGGCTAGAATTGGGCTGCCTGCCTCTTCGCGACTAATTCTCCCGTGGAATAGATCTTGCCACAGGGGAAAATAGGGCCTGCAGCCCAGGTAGCACTCACAGAACGCCACGAAAATGGCTAGCTGCTCGATGCTGTGCGGACCCAGGTCCGACGGCTGGATATCGTAATAGGCATAGAAACGCCGGAAGAAGAAGGAGGTTGGGAAGCCGAGCCCCCGCTCCAGGTGACTGGTGAAGCAGATGAATTCCCCTTCGCGCGGATCTGGAATTACTTCTCCGGCTGCGGGGATGCGCCATCTCCCGGCACGGAGGATCCCCGCCTCCTCGAATGATTTTAGCAGTGCCTTCGTGCACTTGGATCTGCCCCATGGTTCGGTAGGAGGAGCCATAGGCTGGAGGATCGTGGGATGCGGATCACTCTGAGTCATTCTGGTCGCTGCGCGGAATGGGGAAATGAGGATGCACAAGATCGTAGGAAGTGAGGGAAGCATTTTCCCCTTCACCCGTCATTCTCCTTATATAGTGGTTGTTACCCGCCATTTTCGGGAGCCGTTACTACGGGGTAATTACGCCAATATTACCGTTGGATTACCCAATGGCTAGTTTGACCAAGCTGACAGACCAACTTCGTCTACTAGACTCGCTGCCTTCAGCGACTCGACGATTCGCCGACCTGATCACTATGACAGTGACTAATTATTTGCCGACCCGCTCGCCAAGATGCGACATGATTGGTCGCCGTTATTGCGACTAAAATGAATAGTTCTTTCCTTTGTTCAGGATTCCGCCGCCGATTCGACTGGGCGTCCGCATTGGACCCGCATACTCTGACTGCCAACAAACGCCTGCGACGAATCAATGACGGCCTCGGGGACTACTGATGGCGATATGCCTGCCGGGGTATGCCCAGTAGGACGTTTCCTATTGGCCCAAGCCGCCAGCGAGTGGGCCTACAGGACGGCGACTGGATCGAGACTTGGCGAGGACTCAGGCGACTGGAAGCTGGAGGCCCAGAAGCATAGCTAGGCCCAGTCGGACTAGGTCAAAGACCCTCTGAATACTTAACTAATGCGGTTGTAATCTGTAAACCCTGGAGAGGTGAACCTATATAAACCTCCCTAGGGTACGCATAGAGGACATGTTTCATCATACACCCAAGCGACTCGCCACCTAGTCATCGAGCTCGCCCCTTGTACTCTCTCCATAATACAATCTAGCAGGAGTAGGTCTTTACCCTCCGGGGGGGCGAACCTGGAGAAAACCTTGTGTCTCCGCCCTCATCTCGCACCGTAGATGGCTGGCCGCCCTTGCCCCATGTTCTACTACTTGCTGCCGATTGCAGCATCTGCCGTGGCCATTCCCACAACATCAAGTCCCTTGAATACAAGGGCCACACCTCATGCTACTCAACTTCAGTCACCTGTAAGTTCTTGTCATTATAAGTACATGCGTATCATAGAGAACCGCGAACGGGTTACCCCTTGCACATGGTACATGAGCTATCCCATAACTAAAATGACAAGGCAAGCAGACAATGAGCATCGCAGCGATCTTTTTATTTACTATGTGCATAGCTTGTTATTAAGGATGCTTCATAGATAGGTCATTATGGTGATGCTGCAAGTTTCCACCATGATTAGGCATGACTTAGGCTAGCGTCCCAGGCGTTTCTCTAACACAAAATACATACTCCATGGACTTACAAGTTCCCTCTTTATTTCACACCGGTGACATCCATAGACAAAAGAGCATCATATAAACTGAGTACAAAGTACAAGTGCAATGTTGAAAACGTTCCCGTGACAACACGTTTCTGATAATTCCAACGTATAATACAACATAGATGACACAATGGTTCAAGTTTATTAGGGGCAAAGAATATAAAGTGTTCCATCAAGTTTGTGAGGGCTTTAATCACTAAGTTTTCACATAAAAAATAGTTTTTTTATTAGAAGATAGCTGAAAACAAGAATATACTTAGAATGGTGTAACACACCATGCATAGGAATTTATAGTGGACACTTTGGAATAACTTGGTTTCTTGGGAGTTGGAAGCATGAGTAGAGCTTGCTCATACAAGTGGAAGCTAGCAAAAGACTGGGAGCAACCAACTAAGAGAGCAATAATGGCCATAATCATGCAGAGCAACAAAACATTACTAATCAAAGCATAGAGTGGTACTACAAGTCAAGGACTAAATGATCATAGAGGATATGGTGACTTGTTCCTAGTCATAACATGGTGTGAGCATGTGCCAAGTCAACCCAAACAAAGCATCAAAGGATAATACCGCAATACTATGCTTTTGTATGCTAAAACAATGCATGATTCCTTCAAGGCACATTAAGAAATCCTAATTATTTGGAACAAGTCATGCTACAGCAATAATCACTAAGCATAAGGTCAAAACAAGATCTAGCATGACATTATAAAGTCTAAGCCATAGTCAAAACAAGCTCCCTTTTGTACCACTATAAGCATGAAACTTTCTATTCTTTTCCAACACCAAATAACTTATTTGAAACAACTCACAAAGATAATAATCAATAAAGATCAGTGAGATTGTCTCACAAATCCACAAATAAGAA
Organism: Avena sativa; assembly: GCA_916181665.1. Taxonomy (NCBI): domain Eukaryota; kingdom Viridiplantae; phylum Streptophyta; class Magnoliopsida; order Poales; family Poaceae; genus Avena; species Avena sativa. The sequence continues at coordinate 102,438,804 of OV702280.1, forward strand.
CTAAATGTTCTAATCTGAAAGCACAAGAAAACTAAGGCTGAACGCAGTGCTAGCAAAAGTGAACACTCACAAAACAATAAGAGTGAAAACTAGAGTGTTCTAGGCAACGGAAACAGAGTGTGTGTGTCTCTCCAAAAGAAGTGTGGTGTAACCAACCAACTTACTCAAGAAAACTATGCAAACGAAAACCAAAAATGAAAACTAAGACGCTCCAAGAACAACATAACAGTGCATGAAACAATAAAAACGAAGTGTCTAGAAAGACTTGAGATTTTTATTGATGAAGAAGGGGATACCTTGGGTATCCCCAAGCTTTGACGCTTGTAACTCTTGAATATTTCTTGGGGTGACACGGGGTGGCATCCCCAAGCTTGAGATTTTGTCCATTCTTCATCTCATTACATCATTCTTTCTCTACACCTGCAAATTTTCCTTCATACAAAATTTCACACAATCTTCAATAGCAACATTAGTGTATTCAAAAGATAATAGACCTTTGGGTTTAGTTTCAAAACAGCAAAACTATCACTAAAGACACAAGCTAATATAGAAACTCCTTCAAAAAGCTCAATTTCCCAAAAAGAACCCAAAAAAGGAATCAATAAGAAGCAAATGCAAATGATGGCAGAAATCTGTCAAAACAGACCAGCAGGTAGAAACTAATTTTTTCGAAGACCTTATGTTGCTCAAATCAAAAAGTGTTTGACTAACGAAATTTAGCTAACATAATGGGGGATTTATTCGTAAATTGTTAGCTCAATCCGAAATACAGAGACTCCTCATGAATATTTATGGTGGAGGACAGAAATCTGTTTTGGGACAGCAACTCCCCAAATCTTACTTCCCTCTCATTAGAGGTCATTCTTGGCACAAAGAACAAACAAAAAGAATAAGGAGAGGTCATTACAGAAGTAATAACTTTCAAGGCTCAAGAAAAATCTTGGGTTATCTCCCAACAATTACTTTTCTTTAACGCCTTTAAGTTAGGCTTGATAGTTTGAGAAGATGCTCACATAAGAAATATGAATTGAAGTAAAAGAGAGCATCAAGAAGCAAATTCAAAACACATTTAAGTCTAACCCACTTCCTATGCATAGGAAACTTGTAAAGAAACAAGTCATGAAAGCACAAAGCGACAAGCATAGGAAAGCAAAACAAGTGCAACTTCAAGATTTTCAACATAAAGAGGGGAAACTTAATATTATTGAGATGCATAAAACCATGTTTCCCTCTCTCATAATAACTTTCAGTAGCATCATGAATAAAATTAACAATATAACTATCACATAAAACATTCTTATCATGAGCCACATGAATAAAATGATTATTACTCTCCACATAAGAATAGCCATTCTTATTAATTGTAGTGGGAGCAAATTCAAAAAAACAGCTATCATTATTATTCTCATCACCATAATCATCAAATATAGGAGGCATATTGTAATCACAATAAAATTTCTCCTCAATAGTAGGTGGACTGAAATTATCATATTCATCATTGTAATCATCATATATTGGAGGTTTGGTATCATCATATGTAATAGAATAGCTATCTTGCAAAGTTGGGGGACTAAAAAGATCATTTTCATAAAAAACTAGCTTCCCCAAGCTTAGACTTTTTCATAGCATTAGAAATAATGGCGTCCAAAGAATTCATACTAATAACATTGCTATTAGCATGCAAATAAAGCTCCATAGGTTTTTTAATTTTCTCTTCAAACACTTCATGTCCTAACTCAAGATAGATGCTATAAAGCTCTCTAATTTTGTTGTTGTTTTCCATTAAGCCTAACTAGTGAAAAAAAGAAACAAAAAGACAAAATTGCAGAATCTAAAGAAAATAACTTCGAGCACTCACACCGGAGGATGTGAGTACCTTTTACCTTACCTCACCGGCAACAGCGCCAGAAAATAGCTTGATGTCTACGCACTTCTATTCTTGTAGACAGTTGTTGGGCCTCCAAGTGCAGAGGTTTGTAGAACAGCAGCAAGTTTCCCTTAAGTGGACTACCCAAGGTTTATCGAACTCAGGGAGGAAGTGGTCAAAGGTATCCCCTCTCAAGCAACCCTGCAATCAAGATACAAGAAGTCTCTAGTGTCCCCAACACACCCAATACACTTGTCATGTATATAGGTGAACTAGTTCGGTGAAGAGATAGTGAAATACAAGTGGTAACGGTGCCAGAAATTATCTTGACGGTGAGGTAAAGACTAAAGCAAGGAAACATGCAACAGATCTAGATGCAAACGGTGTTTCAATGTTTGGAAACAAGGCCTAGGGATCATACTTTCACTAGTGAACACTCTCTCAAATAAATATCCTCTCATCATGATACTATTCTTAACTACTCTCCGGTTGGACACTCTAATCATCGATAGAGCTATAACAACACTCCTCAAAGTCCACCTTCCCCAATCTAGATTACACCACACTGTCACCTTAAGCGCTAGATGGTTCCAACAAACACCACAATTTCATAGAGACATCCAACTCCAAATATAACTCATAACAAATATTCAATCTAACCAAAGTGCCACACACGGTATGCACGCTGTCACATTAACACACATGGGGAAAATCATAGATCTATTAAAGCACAAAGAGTATTTATGTAGACTCGAACCTAAGTGCCGCCATGGCGTGCACGATGTCACTTTCACACACATGGGGAGAGCAGAGATCTATTAAAGCACTTGAGTAGCAAGGTAGATCTACTTGATTACAAAGCTCATGATCACAATATGACCATGCATAGAGAGATAGAGATGAACACACAGCTACCGGTAGAGCCCTTAGCCTCGAGGAAGAACTACTCCCTCCTCATCATGGGAATCAACAACGGTGATGAAGATGGCGATGGAGATGGCTCCGGGGACACTTCCCCGTCCCGGTAGGGTGCCGGAAAAGAGACTTTATGTCCCCCGAATATCCCCTTCGGTGGCGGCGGCGCTATGGAGGTTTTCGTGGACTTCTTCTAGATGATTTAGGGTTTTCTCCCCGGGGGACAAGGTCGGTGGAGGTCCAGGGGCGCACACCCCCTGTGGGCGCGTCCTAGGGTGGGCCCACGCCCACCTAGGGTGTGGCCACCCTGGTGTCCTCCTCCGTCTCATCTTCTATTTTCCGTATCGCTTAGGGAAAAATATGAACTTTGCCTTTTGTCCCGTCCAATTCCGAGAATATTCATTTTTTAGCTTTCTGAAACCAAAAACAGCAGGAAACTGACACTATGGCATCTTGTCAATAGGTTAGTTCCAGAAAGTGTATAAAAATACCTCAAAGTGTAGACAAAAAATAGCAAAGTGGATACTAAACAAGCATGGAGCATCAAAAATTATAGATACGTTTTCAACGTATCACCTCCGACCATGGGTTGGCTAAGCTGGTGTCGAAGGGGTTCTCTGGCCTGATGTAATCGTTGTTCCCGTAGGGGTCCCAGCCGTTCGGGATCTGCAGAACAGCGGGGGCCTGTACGGGGACGGGGGCCTCCTAGCCGCCGGCTACGGGTGGAAGCGGGGACGGGGGTATGGACGGGGATGGCGGCTGCCTTCAATGCCTCGATGGGGGCCTGCATGGGGACAAGGGCCTCCTCGTCGGTCGCCTTGGAGGCAACGATGGCCAACACACCGTTCTTCTCAATCACCGGTGTGGTTGGGGTTTTCTTGGGGGTTTGCAGAAGATGATGGGACAGTGGAGATGGTTGCGTGAGTGAGTAAGCGAGTGAGTGATGAGTGAGAGTGAGGAGGCCTCCATAAAGGTGAAGGGAGGAGACATTTTGTTGCACCACCGTGCACTGCATAACCGCGAACGCTAATGCATCGTGCACGGCCACATGCGTTCGCTACCGCCCCGTGCACCGCGACACGCATACCGTGCGTCACGTTTTCCCCCTCGTGTCTAACCTTGGCCACTTAGTTGTGCTCAGTTATACCCTCGAGTCTAGCACCAGCAGTTTGGTTGTACTCAGTTTTGCCCTCCAGTACTAACACTGCCGTGTGCAATATACTCACTTTTACCCTCCGATGGCTGGTCAACAGAGAGTCAATGAATGGGTTTTAGCTAGCTAATTGAGTCATTTTATGCATAACAAATTAAAAAAGATCAAAACATAGTGGCAGCTATCTAGGGAGTCTTATTATGTGACCTTCCACCATAATGCATATAAATCAAGTTTTAACCTAAATCACCACTTCTCAAATCACCTACTATCTATGAAGGTTCATGGCTTTCTACTCAAGCCTCTTCCCAAAACAACCCTCCCCAAAACATAATTTGTTTGAATGAGGCAATAATTGTCAAAGTGATATATATTTGAATTGCAAATATTTTTATGTATGCTAATATGTATTATTGTATAAAAGAAGAATTTTCCATTTTTTAAATCTCTTTCTGTTTTCTATTTGAACCCCCTTGTCAGCTTTTTCCTTGGTTTTAAAGTTCTACTCAGTTTTGCCCTTGGTTTTTAAGTTCTACTCAGTTTACCCCTCCCTCTTAGTCACAAATTCTCACACCTGTGCTCATCTTGGCTGGTCCAGGCTAGTGCATCATACGGCGCTTGCGATTCTCACTGGCTTGATTGATCTTTCCTTCCATCTGGATAGCAGAATCCACTAGAGCTTCTAGATCGGCAAAATAAATATTGACTAACACTGTCTTCATCTCATCAAGCAGGCCATTCAGGAATCTTTCCTTCTTCTTTGCCTCGATGGTGATCTCATCGGGGGCATACCTGGATAGAGACAGAAATCTGTCATGGTATTCCACCACAGTAATTCTTCCTTGCTTCAACTCCGTGAATTCATCCCTTATCCTCTTGATCAAACCTGGGGGCACATGAGCCCTGCTGAACTTGATCTTGAATTCCTCCCAAGTCATCATTTGTCCTTCGTTCATTGTACGAGTGCTATTCCACCATGATCTTGCATAACCTGCCAGATAGTGGGTGGCAAACAGTACTTTCTCCTCATCCTCTACTCCTGCAACTTATAAGTTGTTCTCCATTGATTGCAGCTAGTCATCATCATCTAAGGGCTCTTTAGATTTGTTAAACATAAGAGGATTGGTGTTTTGGAAGTTCTTTAGCTTAGATCCATGGTGATCCTGATTTCCATGGCCTTGGTTGTTATGTGCCATTTGGGCGATGTACCGAAGAGTGGCGAGATTGGCTTGACGCTCGGTTCTAACAACTTCTCGATCAGCTACTAGTATTTGCAGAATCTGAACCATCGGGTACTTGGATTAGTTGCTTCCACTGGTGTTACCGCGAGTCATCTGAAGATTGAGGTAGATCATAAGACAAGAGGGAAATTTCTATGGCTTATGGGTATGGTTCAAAAACTTTAAACTTTGAGAAGGGCTAAGGTTTGAAAACAACAACTCTTGTTCATTTATTCCAAACAACACATACAAACCACACATTCCAAACAACTCGCCACAACTACCAAGCAGATGGTTTTAAGAACCATTCTGTCATTCTACGATACAGTGGGACCGGATACAAACTCACACCTACGACAGTGATCTAGTGATACTACTCATCATTAGAACTGGTGTGCTCTCAAGCATCCAGGAAATTGGCGTCCTCCTCGTTAGTGTGGAACTCCATGTTGATGTCCTAAAAATAGTCATCATCGTCACGGAGGTATGAAGTGATATCCCCATGAATATCTTCACCTTCGTTTTCCTTCTCCTCGAGGTGAATCTCCTGGTCTTGGATGGTTTCTTCAAGGGTTGCCACCTTCTGGCAGAGGCGAGCGATGATGCGGTCCTTCTTGTCATGCTAGCAACAAAGTGACTTGCACTCTTTAGCTAGGATGGCGAGGGTCTGATTCTTCTCGGTTGCAACAAGGTGCTTCTGGTTGGCGTAGGCACGGGCGTTGTCCAACTCCTTCTGGTTCTCGTGCAGCATGAAGGTGAGGTGATCCACATGATGCTTCAGCTCCAGATGTCTTGGCATGGCCAAGGGCTGTCCCATGGAGTCACGTCTTGTGTAGTGAGTGAAGCAGGTGCCAATGATCTGGTTGATGTTCTGCCCACACAGATGGGCAAGCGCCTCCTGCATGGCTCTAGATAGTACATCCAGCCAGTTGTTCTCCCTCAAGTTGAACTGTATCTTCTTCGAGGTGGGTGGCTCCATCTTTCCTCTCAGATCGGCAACGATCAACTAGTTTAGTTCTCCTCATGGCTGGTCATTGAGATGCGCTCCAAAGAACTCCGGGTGTGGGCATCCAACAAACTTCGCGAGATGACCCAAGTCCCTCCCGAAGATGAGTTCCCCTCCGTTGCCAAGCTGGTGTAACTTGTTGTACTTGACTTCCATCTATAAGAAATTAGGATGAGTAAGTTAGTGAGGTGATCAAGTGTGTCCAATTTTATGTAGGATTGCAAAAACTTTGAGGAACATATGGATCTCTATTGGAAAGAATCTCAAGGATAAGGGTGAGAATAGGTTTTCATAAATACTCACTTTCTTTGTTTTGAAACTAAGTTTTCAAACGTCCATTCTAACTAGAGAGCCAACTTGTCAACACCCAGATTTTTAAGTCCAGATGCCTGTTATGTCATACATCACAATCCTAGGATTACCATTTTTGTGAGACATAACAGAATTGATAGCACAGTACATCATCCATTACAAACCATAATAGTCTTACAAATAGTTGATCACTTGATCAAGTCTTCATACACATCAAAGCAGCAGAAAATAACGTAGTAGATGCTCCATCTTCATTGTCACAAGCAATGCTGACGATGGGAGATGATTCTATGTAACACTACGATTCTGAAAAGACCATAGCTTCTATGTGACACGCCAATCCCCAGATCAGTTCATTGGCTCACAATAGAATAAAGAGGAATAACATAGCAAAATATCCGTTTAACATAAATAATGAAGGATCCAGAGTAATCATTTATTACAATAAATCTTAGGTCTAGGCTAGCTCAACTTATTCAAGTAGCAACATAAAATAATAACTCCTCCATTCTTCAAATTGCCCATAAGTGAACAAGTGCTGAGTGGAGTACCATGACCTAATCAATCACTTAGAATCTGAATAACCTGCAACATGAAATGTAGCAGCCCCGAAGGGTCAATACATGGAATGCATGGCAAGTAGATCTATAAAAGGAGACAATAAGACTAGCATCTACATGCTTATTTGTCAAGTGGAGTTGTGGTTAGCTTGGATTTGCAAATATCTTTGTCCTACTTTCACAAACAGTTTTTGATTTTCTTTGAAAATATCCCAAATAGATTAACCCATCAACATTAAAGAAATTAGGAAATTAGGATGAGAGAGAAACATGTCATGAACTCAATATCAAGCAACTCAGATGTCCATAACCGGGGACATGTCTAATCGATTAGATTATACAGCCTGCAGGGGTTAGTACACTTTACCCATGTGACTTGGCTAGCCAAGCTCGTACCACCACTCTCATATTGGGTGATGATAGGGAAAAGTCCAATAAGGGACCATTCGGGAAGTAGCTCCCCAAACCCGACACGCACCGTACCAACCTACCAAAATTCTACATCTCTGGCTACGCGGGTTCGAGTTGCCACAACCTACTAAGTCCAACCAACCGCCCATTTTATTATTGGCATATGGTTGACACGTAAGCTACCAAATAAAGAAGCCAATCATTTTCTCTTGATATCTGGGTGCCTTTCCGCAATGATACCACTAAAAAATGTCAATCCCATCACACACAAGAGGTTCATTGATTAAGTTGTTTTTAGTTTTTGCAACCAACACTTTTAGAAACCACTTTCAGTGATGTAACCCAACCCTCGTCCATCATAGCATGGTTAAGCACATCTACCAACGGTGGCTTAACTACAAGAGATCCCTACCACATAATAGGATATAACATAGCGATAGTAGTTCCTATCATGCATCTACAAAAATACACCATAATGCATTGAAAATAGGAGGACAATAATCATGAACAATTAGCATCTACTTTTCTTGGCTGCAGCGGTCGAATGAACAATCCTCATACGAGCAAGCGTTGCACTCGTCACAATCTACACGACACAATGGCAACACATAAACAATCCAAACACAACCATAGATAAATGCACAAATGCATGCATGGCTTCTTAATGCAAGTTTCAGTAGTATAAGAGTGTTCTCTGTTTTTTATGACTACTGATGATATGCATGAAAGAATTTTGATGCAATGGAAAATATTTGAATAGAAATAGTGATCCCAATAATGGGTTCTAAGGCAAGATAATAAGCCAAGGTTGTGTACTGCATTGTAAAATCTAGGATAAAAACCTAGTGTATGGGCAAGTTAATTTGTGACCAGGACCAACTGAAATCACGCAAAAAGGACTTACAATTTTTTTGTATAATTAAAATACTCTATAAATCCTTCTAATTACTTCTGCAAAATTATGTACTATAAGACTATCATTTTAATTCATAAACAGATTCTATAGGTTTTTTTGAATCCTTAAACATATTATTTGTAATTTTCTGAGTAGTACTTAATTTAATATGATTTTATTACTCTAAATAGGCTATTATTCCATTTAATTAAGCACGGGAAAACATTGCTGTAAAAGTTTGAACTAACAGCACATCAATGTTCTACGTGAAAATATGAATCCAACAGCATACCATTTGTAATTTTTGGACCTGTAGATTAATTGCTATGAATTTTACAAGTCTATTTCATATTATGCAATTTTACAATTAATCTTTAACCAGAAAAAAGGCAGCGCTGACTGGTTGCTGACGTGGCGCTGACCGTGCAGGTTTGACTAGTCAGCGGTCAGCGCTGACTGTCAACGCGGGATGCAGGCTGTGCATACAAGATCCAACGGATGTGCGCGCTCGCGAGAGGGGGATCACCGGCGGCGGTCGGAGGTCGACGATGGCGGTGGTTCTGGTGAGGGCCGGCGGCGGTGATGTGGTCCACGCGGTGCTGCAGTCAGCGGCGGTTCGGATGATGGCTTCGGAAGCGTTCCTCGTGTCCCCGAACAGCGACGGCGGCGAGCTGGAGCGACGCGGTGGCGTCGGTCTCCGGCGAGATCGCGTGATGGCTCGGAGGTCTGTGAGCAGGGGAAAAAACAGCAGGGCATATCAGTCGAGTGCGTGGCTGGCCCGACGAGGCATGTTCTCACCATGGAAATGGCGACGGCGGCGGTTCGAAACTTCGGCGAGCAATCTCCGCGAGCATGGCGGCGATGCGGCTAGGGTTTTCGGGGGATTATGAAGAGGGGGTCTAGGCTTTATCAAAACGGAAGAAGCGCGCGGATTAGTGGCCGATTCGGCGAGGAACTTGGTGTAGAACGCGGCGGCTTGTGTTGGAGTGGGACTTGGCGGCGATGAGAATGACAGGCGGGCCCATCTGTCGGTCAGCGCGGGTATAGTGGGCTGGCTGCACCGCTGGCCGCGCGTGCGCGTCACACGCTATCTGTCTCCTGGCTGGTTCGCGCGTTAGCGCTGGCAGGCCCCGGGTGGGTCGGCCGGCTAGGACGCTGTGGCACGCGCTTTTTTTCCTTTTATTTTTTTGATTTCCTGAATACACAGTTAACTGAATTTTTTTGCAGGTGTAAACTGTCTGTCTAAAAAGGTAACTGGTTTTTTTTGCAGGTGTAAACTGTCTGTCTGAAAAATCTGGACTGAACTTTTCTGAATTTTCAAAAGGCCATAACTTTTGATCTGCTACTCTAAATAAGGTGATTCAAATTGCTACAGGTTTGTGTTGGAACCCTCTATGAACCTATGCATCCCAAATGACCATGAGGTGACATTTTAACAGATTCAAGGTGAAAACCGATACTATTTATCTATATATGATGGGCAAGTGTTTGTGTGGTGTTTTGACAAAAGTTTTCAAAATGATTTTTTGCATGATATGTAGAACTAATTCTAAAAATTGGGATGTGATATCCTAGTTATCATAGACATCCTGCTATCCGTCCTCCTGGTAGTCCTCTTCATAGTCTGTCCATTGGAATAGCCAGGGACAAAGCCATGAGTACTTTAAGGTACTCGCAAACTATCACTAATGTATGTAAGACAATTGTAATAGGAATCCTAGGCTCTAAGTTTGTTTGCAATAAGCCAGTTTTACTTCAGAGGTACTTAGTAGTAAAGACCTATTTTAGTTATCTAGATTACTCAAGGGGGAACGTAGTTTCATGTCTACAACCCTATTTGCTCAAGTCTAATCATATTTCAAGTCACAAGTCATTTTGAAAACATCTGACAACGGAACAGTACGGCCATCCAACTGTCCATTATCGCGGACGCGGCTATTCGAATAGTTTGACACTCTGCAGAGGTGGTACACTTTCACCACAACATTCGATACATCCGTCAGGGATAACCCTGGATCATCATACTTGGTATGCACATAATCAATCCTAACCTTTCAATTACTCTAGTATAGGCACCTCTCCTATGAGTTTGGGCTCCCAGCCATGGCCATCCGCCATCCTGGGCACTGCATCGGTGGAAATACATATTCACGAGGTAGCCTCATCTCAACTCCTTTCCGCGAGGGAACCCATACTAAGACACATAAACTTCCAGTTAAGCCCTACCCAACTCAGGATTGTGGTTGTACGATAAAGTTAGAATGGTATCGCATCCGAACCCAACCATCATTTTTTATCAAAGTTAGGGCACATACTTCATTCAGTATCATCTTCAGCTCATTGTGTTCCATAACACATGTCAAAACATTTTAATAGAATTACTCATCATCCCAAGGTTTTCATAATCATTTTCTCCAAGTGTTCCCATCTATAGTGATCAAGATTTGTTTAGCACTAGTATTTATCAATGAGGGTGTCACTATTGATGGGTACTAATCAAGTGTAACTACCTACACCTAGTTCAATGCTCTTGATGGCATCTTTCCTATTTCTCCACTGATCACCAATTAATTAACTAATTGAGCAACTTTGATAGAAAGAAAGAAAAGACAAAGCTTGCATGTTAAACTTGGGATTGGTATAATCAGGGTTGCATCACCATAGCATGCATAGTTTTAGCTTGCCTTGGTTGGTGCAGTTGTCGACGTTCTCCTCTTCTTCATCGTAGAACTCCTCTTCCTCATACCCCGGGTTGATACTAGCGTCTATAAATAAATATGAGGTACACAATCGCCAACCAATACTTAACTACTTCTATTTATCACACAAATATCCACACTAGATGATCTAGCATCATCTCAATCACTACAAGAAATATTGACATGGCCTTATTTATCTTATTTTAGAAATGCAATTTCTACTCATTGAAAAATATTTAAGATTTAATATTCTCCAATTATAAAATATGGGATCATGTTGACACATGTCATCACCACATATTCCAATACTTGGGAATGTGATTTAAAGTGGATGGCATAAATCACAAAGTTTAATATTGCTATTTAATAATAATATTACAGTGACTAGAAATGACTATATAGCATTCTTTTAATACTAGTCCATGATTAATGCATGTAAAACCAAATATTTTTACATATTCAGATAGATCATGGAAAATGTGATTTTTGAGAATTGGAATCAACTCAAAAGAATTTATGGTTGATTTTATATAAATGTTTGAAGTTGTAAAAGTCTCTGCCTTGTTATTTTTACTCTGGGTGATCTATAACTTCAATCTGTTTGAATCCAATGGGAGTGTTTCGATATTTTCATTTCCTTTCTAACAAAATTGGAATCATGCAATTTGGTTTGGTGAATCTTCTTGAATTCAATTTCAAAGTCGCCTGCAGAATAGGGTTTTGAAATAAAAAGGAAAATCTACATTTGAATTCATGGGCTCACGCGGGAACGATACTGGTGAAAGTACTATGTTTTCCCTTGCAATTTTGGTGATGATGATAATCCCACTTGTGATCTAACCGTGTGCTTGAGTTTCAGTTAATTGTTTTTGATGAAGCTTATGGAGTGTGTGGATGTTATTCATGGGATCTCGTGAAGACGGCGGTGTTTCGTTTTTCTCTTTCTCTCATTTTATTGATTTAGATCGCCATACTATCAAGAGGGGGTCCACCTCGGAAGGCTGTGGGGAATCATCTGTTCTTGCACATGCCAAATTTGCACCGCTATAGCTATCCTATTCATCAGCGAGAGCGAGTTTCTGATCAGTTGGAGCAGTTTTTGTCTGATCATGGGCCGGAAGTTCTGATAAGGGTGCTTTGTGGGTTGGATCTAGGATTATTTCCGGTCCAACTTACAATGGAAGTTCCGGTGATAGTTCAGAACCTATTGTATGGTAATGTTCTATTTGACGGAATTTCCACTGGAAAACTTCCTTTGATTTTCCCACTGCGACCCTGAGGGGAACTTCCTCCTAGGCATCGGAACTTCCGGTCAGGCATGTTTTGTGACCTATTTGTTCTACCCCTAGTTCAGTTCCAAGTTTCGCTGAGGTTCAGAATACTTCTGTTTGCAAGTGTTCTATTTGACGGAACTTGGCCTGGAACTTGCTCCGTAAGTTACACCGGAACTTACGGTCATTCTAATCGGAACATCCGCTTAGGCTTTGGATCGTGCGTCAACGGTCTTCGAACCTTTGGTGCTGTGCTAGGCGGAACTTCCGATCCCTCACCAGAACTTTGGGTGAGGTCGCGAACTGCCCAACGGTTCAGTTTGGAGGGAGCCTATTTAAGGCACCCTCCTTCTTCATCCTACCCAACTCTTTAATTTTCTCTCTCCTCCATTAATACCAGAGCTTCACCTCACTAGATATCTCTCCCTAGCCACACAAATCACTTTATCTTTTGAGAGGTGGGAGAGGTGACCTAGATCAACACTTCTACCAAAGAAGATTTTATTCCCCGCACTTATCCTTTGTGGATCTTGTTACTCTTGGGTTTATTGGAACCCTAGATTGTGTAGGGCATCCTCGGAGCTAAGGGCATGTGTTGTAAAGCTCCGTGGTGTTGTTGAGGGACTCCAATTGAGTTGTGGAGCTTCCTGCTCAACCTTGTTGTAAAGGTTTCGGTTGGCGCCTTCAAGGTCACCGGTTAGTGGATTGTGAGGCCTCCTTTGTGGGGGAGCTCACCGGAGAAGAAGGTGAGGCCTTTGTGGCGCTTGGGTGAGCTTGTGTGGCCCTGACACCTCTCCAACATAGACATAGATTCCTTGGAAGTGAACTACAGGAATTACATCTCCGTGTCCCCGCTCCGGTTATCTCGTTCCTTACCTTTACTACTTGCTCTTTACCGTTGTTGTGCTTGTTGTTAGTTCTCTAGCATATAGGTTATTCACCTAGTTCCATATCTAGAAAACTTATCTTCTTGCCAAGCTTAAATTTTAGTAACTAATTAAAAATTTGTAGTCGCCTATTCACCCCTCCCTCTAGTCGATTCAAAGTCGGTACTTTCAATTGGTATCAGAGACAAGTTTCTTATTTCGGGCTTTACTGCCTAAGAGACGACGGACGATGAAGGGGGTAGTGAGAGTGATAACTCCAAGCACTTGGCGACCATGGATGACCTCAAGCAATTGGAGATATCCATGATGTCCATGTTTGAGGAAATGATGACTATTTTGCAGTCTCTCAACCAAACCCCATGGTTCCTCTTGTCACACCCCAAAACACCGAGCTTCCTCCCACCGTTCCCGTGACCGCCCCAGGGGTGAATCCCACGGCCGTCACCACTCACTTGGGACTTGTTTTGTTGCTCAAATATCTACCAAGGTTCCAAGCGAGAACACCGAGGGGCTCGAAGACCAAACTTCCAAAGAGGAAAGTGGAGGAAAGGACTACTCGATGGTGCCCCCACCGATGAAGTATACTCTGGATCCACCCATTACCATGCCACACATCTTTCCTCAAGGAGCACAACCTATGTTAGATACTTAAAATTTTTCCAATTGGAAATATCTAATGCGCTCACATATTTCCAGCTGTTCTATTGAGTTAATGAGGATTGTGGAGGATGGGTTATCTCCATATGACTCGAAGAAGTTGACTCGAGGTGAAGTGGTGGACAAGCAACTCAATGGCACGGATTTGGGCATGATTCAAAAGGCATTGACTCCCAAGGACTTTTCTCACATTCGCCAATTCAACACCGCCAAGGAAGCATGGGATCAGCTCACCGAGCTATTTGTTGGGAATGCAAGCATTCAAAGCTCCAAGTTTGATGAAGTCAACAATGAGTGCGATAGATTTGCTATGCACGATGATGAGACTCCCGAAGACATGTATAGGCGGCTCAAGGTCCTTTGTTGCACTATGAGGGATCTTGGTGCCAGGGCCGGTCCTGAGATTTTAGGGCCCCGGGGCGAAACTAAAATTTTGGGCCTCCTTCCTAATTTTTTTTGATATACAAGAATGAAATGATGAATAATAAATACTTCAAGTATACCCATTTGCAATATTCATATAAAAATGACAATTTTTACATATTACCTTCAAAAATTCTCCGTGTATTCCTAGAAGCGAAGTCGGTGATAATAAAATCAATATCAATCTCGTCCAATAACTTCTCGATGCCGGATCATAAATAACCACACTAATTGGTTCCTCATCAACACTAGAAATTTTTGTAGGAGATGAATCAAATGCGATATCATGATCACTTATATTGTTATTACCCGCGTTAATGTCATCGTTCTCCTCTGTACCGATATCATCCTCTAGATCAATATTACCATGTTACTCAGCAAGAACTACTACCTCCCTTTCGGTTTACAAGTCTTGCGCGTACTTCTATGTCGCTAAATTGAGCAACTTAGTATCAAGTATATATTATAAAATGTATATCATTGAAAACTTTAGACTTTGTATTTTAATTTTCTTAGCACCGGAATAAGGTGACATAACCAATTAACTACACTAAAAATATAAAGAAGAACAACTATTAGAACAAAAATTAGGGGCAACGTTAGACTGTAGAAAACTGAGATCATAAATTCAGAATTCGAACCTATAGACGCTGAACGGCCAAAGCGAGACGAGAGATAGGACACAGACAAAGGCAGAGGGCGAGGGGGCGATAGGCGACAATCGGCTGATAGGTGGCGGCTTGCTGCTTTCCACGTGCGGACCTTCCTACAATCGACAGCGCAGTGTTGAGTCGAGGTTGAGGCAGGAACCGGGGTGCAGCGTGCCTTCATACGATACAATCAAAGAGGATAGCTGATCTAATCGCAGGTTAGGTACGTGATGCCGTGATGGACTCCAAATTTGAAACGTATGTGTATGTCCAGCAAAGTAGAGCGCTCAATCTAGCCCAATAGAAAAATCAAAATTGCTATTTTTTTATCTTTTTTAAGATCTATTATAGCCTATATATGCAGCACATATCTGGGGAGGGCCCCCCAAAAATTTGGGCCCGGGGCGGCTGCCCCTCCGGTCCCCCCAAGGGCCGGCCCTGCTTGGTGCCACCTATGTTAATGACAAGTTCATGAAGAGGAACTTCATTCAAGATCTCCTTCCATTTGAAGAACAAAAGCACAACTCCATTAAGGGAAGAACCAACTTTCACTTGATGACATCCCAAGAAGTCTTGAGTGAAGTGATTGCCATGACCATTTCCAAGAAGAATGCAGAGTCCGCTCGTGCTAGGGCGATTGGGTCAACAAAAGTGAATGTTGCATTGAAGGCCAAGGCTATTGAAGTTGATGATGATGATACATTAAGTGAGTGGTCGCAAGAGGACTTCACGTGTGCCTTAAACTAACATGTTGTTCTCACTTCAAGAGCCTTTTGGAACAAGCCCGACATCAAGTCAAGGTCAAGGGACAACCCAAGATTCAACTCATCCAACAAGTCTCTCAAGGGGAGATCATGCTACAATTGCAATTACAAGAGTCACTTTGTCGCCAAGTGTCCCTTTGAGAACCGTGAAGACAATGGTGGTCGTCTCATTCACAATATCAATTCAAGGCCTCCTCATCCTTTGAACAAGAACTATTCCGTCAAGAATGTCGCGAACAAGGTGGTCCATGAACAATACCTTTCGGGCACATATGAAGATGATGATGATGAAGTCCAAGGGGGAGAGATTATGGGAGTTGCCGCCATTCCCACTACCTCTACTCCACGATTGTCCCTATTCGACTCACCAAATGAGAACGTCATCTCCTCCAACCAAAAGTGTCTCATGGCCAAGGCCAGCGAGGTAACATCTAAACCCACTCCTCAACCCATCTCTAGTGAGCCTCATTCTCTTGATCTTGAAGGTCTAGAGATAAAGAAAGAGATGATAGACATGTGTGAGTTTATTGCTACCTTGGATGAAGATACTAAAACTTTCTTTGATTCCTTGCTTGCACAACTTGACAATGCTAGGGATTCTTTAGATGAAAAGGAAGAACTTCTTGACTTGCTAAGTAAAAATGAAAGGGATGCCGCTGATGAAATTACTTCTCTCACTCAAAGTCTTGAGGATGAAAATGTGTCTAATCTTGTAGATGACCATAACAACATCTTGTTCTTTCTCACTAAAGAACGTGATCATGCTTTAGCTTTATTGAAGGTGCTTAAGAAAGAGAAAGTTGAATTTGGTCTTGGTCATGATAGGACTAGAGAAGACCTTGAGAAACTCAAAGAGGAACACAAAGCCTTGGAGATCATATTCTCAAGTATTTTTGGAGCCCATGAACAACTTAAAACTCAACTAACTTGTGAACATGCTAAGTCTTCCACTTTGCAAATTATAGACTTTTCTAGCCCTTCTAACCCTTGTTGCAAGCATGAGAATCTCATTGAGGAGACCAGGGTGTTGAAGGATCAACTTGCCAAGGCTAATAAGAAGAACAACAAGAAGAGGGGAAAGAACAAGGGCCCTCTTATGGTCCCTCTATCTTGCAAAGTGACAACTTTGCCGGAAAGAACTATCCCTCTTATACTCTTTGCAAGTCCTATGATGGTCATGTATATGCTAGATATGTTGGAACTTCTTACACGCATGATTATCATTGGGCCATTTGGGTGCCAAAGACTCTTGTTACTAACAAAAGGGGACCCATTGCAAAATGGGTACCTAAAACCAAAGCTTGATTTTCTTGTAGGACTATGCTTCCAGTGGAGCAAAATGGGTGCTTGATAGCGTCGCCACAAGTCATATGACTGGAAGCAAGTCTATCATGTCGGAGATAAGGCCAAATATTGCCAACACTATGGTCTCCTATGGTGATTAAACCAGTTCTCAGGTATTGGATTTTTGCAAAGTGGTGGTAACCCCGGATGTATCCTTGGTTGACGTCATGCTTGTCAAAACCCTCGGTTACAACTTACTTTCAGTTTGTGCTCTTGCCATTATGGGTCTCTATTCTTTCTTTACTCAACGTTCCTTAATGGACCTTTGAAAGAGTTGGTATATGTCAAGCAACCTCCAGGATTTGAGGATCCAGTTTTCCCGAACCATGTCTATAAGCTCAATAAGGCACTCTATGGTCTCAAACAAGCCCCACGTGTGTGGTATGATTGCCTTAGAGAGCTCTTGTTAGACCGTGGTTTCAAAGTGGTCCTCATTGATCCCACTCTTTTTACTAAGAAATTCGGAGGCCAATTATTCTGTTGTCAAATCTATGTTGATGACATTATCTTTGGGTCTATTAACAAAGATTTTAATGAGGATTTTGCCAAGCTCATGACCGATTGCTTCAAGATGTCCATGATGGGAGAGTTAGAGTTCTTCCTTGCACTTGAAGTCAAGCCATTGAGGAAGGGGACTTTCATCAACCAAGCCAAATACATTCAAGACATGCTCAAGAAGTTCAAGTTTGATCAAGTCAAAGGTGCTAAGACCCCCATGCCAACTAAGGTTAATCTTGATCTCGATCCTAAGGGTAAGGATGTGGATCAAAAACTTTATCATTCTATGATTGGTTCTTTGCTCTATCTTTGTGCATCCAGACTGGATATTATGTTGAGTGTGGGTATGTGTGCAATATTCCAAGTCACACCAAAATAAATCCACATAGTGGCGGTCAAGAGAATCTTTCGATATTTGGTTCATACCCCGAACTTTTGGCTGTGGTACCCCAAGGAAGCCATCTTTGACCTCATTGCATACATGGACTCGGATTGGGCTGGAGACAAAGTGGGAAGGAAGTCAACCTCCGAAGCTTGTAAATTTCTTGGAAGATCTTTGGTGTGTTGGTCCTCGAAGAAGCAAAACTGTGTGTCTATGTCCACTGCCAAAGCTGAGTACATCTCCGTCGCAAGTTGTTGTGCTCAATTGCTATGGATGAAGCAAACCTTGAAGGATCTTGGACTTTCTTTTGACAAGGTGCCTCTTCGTTGTGACAATGAGGGTGCCATTGCCTTTGCTCACAAACCCGTGCAACACAACTGGACTAAGCACATTGAGATTCGTCATCATTTCATTCAGGACCATGTTGCAAGAGGAGATATTTCTTTCGAGTATGTTCCCACCAAGGCAAATCTTGCTGATCTTTTCACGAAGCCTCTTGATGAAGCAAGGTTCTGAGAGTTAAGGCATGAGCTTAATATCATAGATTCGAGCAATGTGGCTTGAGTACCTTGCATACCTACCCATTTCTCAATGGGTATCTTTGTTTGGATGTAGGCATGAATTTAGGGGGGGTGTAGTTCCTCTTATGAACGAACACTATCCCTATTATGTGCACATTAAAGTTTTCATACTCTATAGTCTCTAAAGGAGACCATTTGAGCTTCATGCTGAGTGTTGGTAATGAACCCAAGATATATCTTCACAGTGTCAAGCCATTTACTCTTATATAAGGTGGCTTCGGCCACCGACTCTTTTGTGTTTCTTGTTTGTTTTTTCTTGTGTTTTGTGCTTGGTTGTTCTTGTGTATTCTTGGTGTCCTTTGTTGTTTTGGTTCTTCACAGTTTGAGCTCTCTATCCCAAGCCTTTACTTTCCTCAAACCCGTTCTATTCCCTGGACAAGTTCTCCCTTGGTTTCTTCCTATCCTAGGAAGTGTTTTTGGCGTCACCGGAACTTCCGGCTAGCTACCGGAAGTACCGGTCAGTGCGTAGTTCTTCGGAACTGCCTGCTGACTTGGCTACTTCCGCCTGTGCTCAGAACTTCTAGTTCACCAGAACTTCCGGTGAGGCTCTTTGTCCTATATAAAGTGGGCCCTGAGGAAAACGAGATCTTCTTCCAGTTTCCCCAAGACCCACCTTTTATTTGGAGCAGCCGTCGGCGACGTCCTCTCCACGGAGGTGCTCCGGCCCCTCCATCTCTGGCCACCTATTCTCAGATCTGCTCCATGGGAACCTTACCCAGCTCGATCTCCCCCCATGGACTCCGGTATTTTCCCTCAACTCCCTCCGTTAATGGAGATATTGCTCACTACATTGCTTGAGTTAGGGCTCACCTTGTCTAGGCTAGTTCTTTGGCTAGAACTTGTTGGGAGGTCTTTGTAGGCCTAGGGAACCTTGCTAGGGTAGATTGGACCAATACATTTGTGTGAATCCGTACATGTGCACTTTAGATCTTAGATCCATGCGATTTTCCTGTTGAACCGCTCTATTCGTGGCCTCACCGAAACTTCCGGTGAGTCACGACCAGAACTTCCGGTGGTGACTTTTTCACCGGAAGTTCCGATGGTTCAGCGGAAGTTCTGGTGCACTACATTTGATTCACTGACTATATTTTTTCAATCTATCTTTGTTTCTTCCTTCGAACTTGTGCACTTACCCCACCATCCCTCTCTATTCTTTGCTTTCTTCTCAGGGCAAGGTGGTTCCCGTATAGGCAAGCGCACCCGTATTCCTACCGGTCCTCTCCCGAGATTGATGAAGACGATCTTGAGGTTGTGCGAACTTCTATTCAGACTACCCGTCAGAAGTCTGCTGCTGCTTGTCGTGCTGCCACTACTAAAGGGAAGCGGCCTGCTCTTGCTTCTCAAAAGGCCACTGCTACTGGGCCTGACTCCTCCAAGAAAAAGATCTCCAAGTGGCCTCAGAAGGACTATTCAGCATTTCGCCATGTGGATCCCTATCTTGTCCCTCGTGACCGTCTTTTGCTTGGATCCTTTCTTCCACAATTGTCGCCAAGAGCAGATTTTTGCAGAGATCTATGCTACCAAGACCAATTTCGTTGTAGATCCTTAGAAATACATTAATGTGGCTCATATGGAAATCAATCTTGAGTACTTTGGCAAAGCTCTTGAGATTTGCAGGATGTTTGGGATGATTCCTATCATGGAGCACCGTGAGAAATTTGATGAGCCCACTATTGCTCAGTTCTACTCCACTCTTCACATGGAGATGAATCCTATCGATGGCACCTTGAAGTGGATGACTAAGGATCTGAAGTTATCTGCCACATGGTCTGAGTTTGGGGCGGTCCTTGGATATCCCATCTTGCTTGGAAAGGGTGCAAATGGTTGGCGTGTTCATGGCTCCCAGGATTCTACTCCTGAGGTCCTGGAGTCACTCTATATTGAGGTTTGGTACTTGTGGTTATGTAGTTATCTCTAGCCAGTCTATGACATCATGCGTAGGGTCTTCTTGAACACCATATATCCAAAGGCAGGCAACTTTGATTAGTTTCATGCTTATCAAATTGACCTTATGTTTCAGACTCACGTCGCCGCGACTCTGACCAGAAGATGGATGTTATGCACTTTCTATACAATGAGATCTGGCAAACTATTATTCACAAGTGCTCGTGCCCCTATGCTCCATACATTCAGACTCTTATCAACGCCAAGTGGTTTGAACCAACGGGTACCCACTTCCCTCAGGACGACATCACTATTCATGAGGAGAGGAAGCTGCGTGTGAGTAAGCATGAGAAGCCTAGCACCCAAGCTGAGAAGGAAGAATCCATATGGAAGTCTAGGGGTGCTACTGGTGCTGGTGGTCCCTCTTCGGCACATGCTGGTTCTAGTGCTGGTGGTCCCACTCTTGAGAGGCAGCCGTCTTGGGCCAAGAAACTGCTAGAGAAGATGAAGAAGACGTTTTGCTTCTTGCAGAATCATGAGTACTGGGCTTATGTTGATCAGCGGCACAGTGCTCGGCGCCAGAAGGCTATTATGACAGCTCTTGGTCTTCCTTTCTCTCCAGAGACTAGCTCCTTCACCACGCCCAAGGATGAGTGGATTCGTGACAACTACAAGTGGTCTGAGGAGGATTCTGAGGAGGAAGTCACCAGTCCTCCGCCTGCGTGGAACAATGCCTCTTGGGACCCCGAGCCTTCTCCTCCTCCTTCCCATGGTTGGGGAGATTAGAGTGGTCTTTTCTCACTTTTTGGTGTAATGAGGCCAAAGGGGGAGAAAGATGTCTATTATGTTGTTCACAGGAGTGTCATGGGTTGAGTCACGAGTTCATTTTTATCTTTGATCCTTTCTTGCTCGTGAACTCTCTAGTTTATGTGTGTGCTTGTGGACTTATTAGTGTACCTTGTTATTTGTGCGTCTTATTTATGTATGAGACTATGTGGTATGTTATGCATGTTGGATGGTATGCTTGTTGTTGGCTTATGGCTGTTTGTATATGGTGGTGGAGTCTACATTGATATTACTTCATATTGTCCCCACCACATATGATTGGTGCAACGGTATGTCCCCTATCTTGTTTTTCCGTTGCACATGTGCTGTTTTTGCAATAGAAAGGGGGAGCCTCGTTATACGTGTGCTAGTCTTGTCCATAGAACTTTGTCTCTACCTTTCACACATATTGGGGGAGCTTGTTCCGTTCATTGCAAAAACTGCTCCTTCTTATGCAAATCGTTTGGGATTGTCATCAAACACCAAAAAGGGGGAGATTGAAAGGACTATGTTTCCCCTTGCTATTTTGGTGATGATGCAAATCCCACTTCTGACCTAAACGTGTGCTTGAGTTTTAGGTTAATTGTTTTTGATGAGCATATGGACTGTCTGGATGCTATTCTTGGGATCTCATGAAGACGGCGGTCTTTTGTTTTTAACTTTCTCTCATTTTATTGATTTAGATCGTCATACTATCAAGAGGGGGTCCACCTCGGAAGGCTATGGGGAATCATCTGTTCTTGCACAAACCACATTTCCACCGCCACAACCATCCTATTCATCAGCGAGAGAGCGAGTTTCTGAAAAGTTGGAGCAGTTTTTGTCTGATCGGAACTTCCGGCCCTGGCCGGAAGTTCCGCTCAGGGTGCTCTATGGGTTCAATCTGGGATTATTTTTGCTCCAACTTTCGATGGAATTTCCGGTCAGAGTTCAGAACCTACTATATGGTAATGTTCTATTTGACAGAACTTCCACTGTAAGTGGCACCGGAAGTTCCGGTCAGGAACTTCCTTTGCTTTTCCCACTGAGACCCTAAGCGGAACTTCCGCCCAGGCATCAGAACTTCTGGTCAGGCATATTTTGCGACCTAGTTGTTCTGCCCCTAGTTCCACTCCGAGTTCCGCTCAGGTTCAGAATACTTATGTTTGCAAGTGTTCTATTTGACGGAACTGGGCCCGGAACTTGCTCTAGAAGATTCACCGGAATTTCTGGTCATTCTGACCAGCTTTGGAGCATGCGGCAACGGTCTTTGTACCGTTGGTGCTGCGCTAGGTGGAACTTCTGGTCCCTCACCGGAACTTCCGGTGAGGTCGCGAACTTCCCAATGGTTCAGTTTGATGGGCTCCTATTTAAGGCGCCCTCCTTCTTCCTCCTACTAACTCTTTAATTTTCTCTCGCCTCCATTGATACTAGAGCTTCACCTCACTAGATCTCGCTCCCTAGACACTCAAATCACTTGATATTTTGAGAGGTGGGAGAGGTGACCTAGATCTACACTTCCACCAAAGAAGATTTGATTCCCCCTACTTATCCTTTGTGCATCTTGTTACTCTTGGGTTTCTTGGAACCCTAGCCAGTGTAGGTTATCCTCGGAGCTAAGGGTATGTGTTGTAAAGCTCCGTGGTGTCGTTGAGGGCCTCCAATTGAGTTGTGGAGCTTCCCCCTTAACCTTGTTGTAAAGGTTTCGGTTGGCGCCTTCAAGGTCACCGTTTAGTGCATTGTGAGGCCTCCTTTGTGGGGGAGCTCACCGGAGAAGAAGGTGAGGCCTTTGTGGCGCTCAGGTGACCTTGTGTGGCCCCGACACCTCTCCAACATAGACGTAGCTTCCTTGGAAGTGAACTACGGGAATTACATCTCCGTGTCCCTGCTCCGGTTATCTCATTCCTTACCTTTACTACTTGCTATTTACCGTTCTTTTGCTTCTTGTTAGTTCTCTAGCATATAGGTTGTTCACCTAGTTGCATATCTAGAGAACTTATCCTCTTGCCAAGCCTAAATTTGAGTAACTATTTAAAAATTGGTAGTCGCCTATTCACCCCCCTCTAGTCGATGCAAAGTTGGTACTTTCAATGGGCCGGCCCAACTACACGGCGCGCGTGCAGCGGGATGCACTGGAGTTGGTCCCACGCGTCAGCGGCTATTCTAATGCGAAGCGATATCAGCTAATTTGGGCTGCACGATTAGAGCTCGATCGACGGCTCCGTGTCGTCGTCTTGATCGCACAGTGCACGCAGGATTCAACCCTAGCTCTACTGCGGGGGTCGTCGGGGATTACCAGGGCTCCACCTAGGTCCAGCGAGGTGGGTGAACAAGCTACTAGACGATGGTGGATCCTAGCGATGGCTCCTTTCCACCACAACAGCGGCGGGTTCCGGTGAAATTCTGGCGATGCAGTGATTGCCTTGCTCCGGGGATGGGTCAGAGAGGTTGTTGGGTGAGAGAGGAGTGGAATGGTGTAGGCTGACGCGGGGCTCCTTGGCGATCGTCATGCACACAGTGGCATGGCGTGGCACGGTCTTAATCGAACGGCAACATCCCTGCTCTGCTCAGGTACCACAGGTGTTTGTCATGGCATACTGTGGTTACGGGTTGTGCAGGGTCAAACGAGCATGTCTAGGAGGTTGCAGACGAGGCGGCGAACACATTGATGCAAGGGGAGAGCGGGACGCCGCATGGTAGCACGGGATTGCTCGACGCTCTGGCGCGATGCTCGACATGGTTAGCAGAGAAATGGGCACGGCCGCATTGGAATTTCCATGGGCTGGTGTTGGTCGAGGCGTACACAAGCAGTTGCGGTGAGGTCACAACTACCTTCTAGACATCATGGGCGAGGGCGGCGAGGCGTGTAGTAGTGAGTCCATGTCGGGGTGACATGGCGAGCTCGGGTACGGCTGGCACTAGTCAAATGGTCGAGTGAGAGAGGCTGGGCTGCATGGTCTGGTACTGAGGTGAGTAAGGGTGAGTAGTGGAGGTTAGGTGAGGTACTAATATGATCACTAGATTGATCACAACAGTGTATAGTTGGTATATCTGTATTGTGCCTGCTAAGTGTTTGATAAAAGGGCCGCAAGAGAAAAAGATTTGAATTTTCAAATCCTTTTTGGTGGGTGTGTTGCTCATATGCTTGGGAGTCTCTGGTTGCAAGGATTGGTCAAGTGGATAAAGTTTGGATGGTTTTTGTAAAGTGGCCATCTTGATGCCTATGATAGATTCAAATTTGAAAAATCTCTCAAATGAATTTGAATTTATTTTTATAAGTTTTGAAAGCTCACTTGTGTTCATTGTCACTTGGTATAGCAAGGTGACAAAATAAATGGAATTGTTTCTATTTGAAATCATTTACTACATATGCCCAAAGTGGGCTAGGTGTTAACTTTGGAAAAAATGACCATTAGGTCATATGCTACACCCTTTGATTTTCTTTTGATTTGATTTGGTTTGGAATTGACCTATATGATGTTGCTTTGATCTTTAAACCAAACCTCATCATTTACAGCAAACAAATCATGGCATATCACTTAGCGACAATTTAATAATAAAAGTATCTCATATTTTATCTATAAGTGCATGATACCTGCTTAGTCAGGGTTAGGGGTTGAGGGTTTAGGGTTTTTAGGGTTTAGGGATATAGGGCTTAGTATTTAGGTTTTATGGGGTTAGGGTTTAGTGAATTTTCAATAATGTTCGAGCCATATGCCGATATTCGTGAGATAGAAAGGCGTTAGCGCAATTTAATGAACGTATCTCAAACTTTGATCTATAAATGCATGATATCTACTTGGTTAGGTTTTGATTATGGGTTGAGGTTTTTAGGGTTTAGGGTTTTAGTATTTTGGGGTAGAGGCTTTAGGTTTTAGGGGTTGTTTAGGGTTTCATATATTTTCTACACTGTTCAAGATTTATGCATATATTCGTCGAATAGAATGGCATTGCCCAATTTAATGAAAGCATCTCAAATTTGATATACAAGTGCATGATACCTGCTTGGTCATGGTATAGTGGTTTATTATTGTTTAGGGTTATATTGTTATATGGTTCAGGGGTTTAGTATTTCGAGAACTTTCAATAATGTTCAAACTTTATGATTACATTCGTGGAATACAATGGCGTAACAAATTTTATCAGCGCACCAATTTACGGTTCAAAGACTATATATGGTTCAAAGTCTCACCGAACCAATTTTATCAAAAAGTATGAATTATTTGATGAATAATGCCAAAGTTTCTTAAAAATTTTAAGTTCACGAGCCAGTTTCGCCGAGTTTAACAAGTTTGTCTCGGTTTAGCGATAAATGTTCGAACTTTGAACTGCAAACGATGGGAATCTCTACTTCCTGTAATTCCGGGTAACTGACAAGTGGGTAAATTGCATTGTGGGTCCACAAAGTCAGTGTAAGGCCGGAGGTGGCGGGTAGGTAAATACACTTATTGAAGAAGGTAAGGGAACCAGGTCGATGGGGTGATGCACGTGGGAGAACGTAAAATTACCACCTATATCACTCTATTATTGCACTGCTCGTCGGGTTCTTGTTTCCCGAGCAGGGATAGAAGGGGAATTTTCATTCTAAAAAATGTTAAGTATGTTTGGGGCTGGATGTTTGAATGGATGGGCGGGATATTTTGGCACTCTCTCGAAATTTTGAAGCTGAAGCTTCTAAGGTACGCTACTCCTACTCCCACTTGCGGGATGCTGTCCCCATCAGATAGACCTAGATGCTTATATGTTTTTGGGCATTTAATGAGTTGATAGACATCTGCCGTCTTTCAAACAAGATGACCATGGTCACAGTCGTAGTTGCTTTTGTTGACCTCCACAACCATAGTTGTTGGTGCCATGTCCATTTCTTGTACTCCGTACATTGGATGCATCTTGGCCAATCAAGCTTTTCTTACAAAGGGAAAATCCAATTTTATTTTTCCAAGTGACAACATTGGTTTTGGTTGTGAAGCAACTTGAAAGATTATGGCTCAGTATGACAGCGTGCCAATTGTCACACAAAATACACTATTTATGGATAAACCATAGCAATCTTACTGACTAGATTTTTATGATAAATTGATAATACGACAATTTACTAAAAACATGTCAATTTTTGTAACATGGTTTAGATAAATGATGGAGAAGACTCTATAACGATGGAGAAGTGTGTTTTGAGGTTTGTGCATAGTTTTTATTGTGCTAAAGACTATCAATAGTATCTTCTAGCATTAGATGCTAATAGAATGAAAAAGAAGATCCGATGGCTAGCAATGTTGGCATTCGCGAGTCTTGATCCATCGGTCAATATTCAAAGTGGTAAGATGAGATAAGATATGTACCAAAATGCCACCTTCCATAATTTCACACAAATTACTAATTTAACGGATAATTCATGAGTTTCATGAATTTTCAAGTTTCTATGCTGATTTCGCCACTTTAACTAGTTCATCTCGATTGAGCCAAAATTGCTCAATTTTGATCTATGGTCACTGACAGGGGGGCCACGTATATGCTGGCGCCCAAAGCAAAGTTATCCCTCCCCACCCCTTCACGCTGTGTTAACATCCACCCTCCGCCGCCTAGACCCACACCCCCTTGGAAGACCACAAAACATACGCTCTCACCGCTGCTCCTCATCTCACCACCATGCGCCCAAAGAAGCTTTCCCTACCCGTCGGTGTTCTTGAGACGCAACGGTGGTCACTAGGATCCCACGATAGTCCTTCTATCTCTAGCTCGATCTGGTTAGCAATTTATTTCCATTTCACCAGATCGTCCTCCTCAAATATGTAGTTTAATTTGTCCTCGGTCTACATGGTCATAGTTGTTTCTGGGCTTGATATATGTTATTAAGTAACTTTGTCGATTATTTCTGTCAATATGTTTGCTGAAATGCATGAGAATATATAGTTTATATACTCCATCTATTTGTTTCCTGCTTTTCTTTTACTAATTAAGAACTAATCTTGTATGTCATAATTAAATAGATGGAGATATCTGGGATGTAGGTTGCTCCATTAGGCAACCCTAAACATATCTTGGGTGGTGTATGATTTATTGAGTTTGTTAGAGCTCAATGTGAAAACTCAGAAGTACATTGCCTCTGCCGCTTGTGTGTGAATCAGAGGGTGCTGCCTTTTAGTATAGTGAAAGACCATATTTATATGTTTGGAATGCTAAGCACATATGTTAGATGGTTATGTCATGGTCAAGCATATGAACCGGGGGAAGAAAATCTTTATCATTCAGATCAAGTAGGGAATGTAGTTGTTGGTCATCTATATCAACTGACAGAGGCAGCTCCTGAGTATCTAGATCAACTTGTAGAAGGGGGATGAGAGAAAAAGCGCAAGGTGCATGAAATGGGTTTTGTTTCAGGTACTTACGCTATGCTAGATAAAAAGATACTATATCTATAGAATGATAAATTTTTAGGTTGTGTGTCTTTGATGTTTATCTTTAAATGTATCTGTTAATCTACTAATCCCAGAAGCGGACAACCGAAGAGGGCATTGATGGTAATGACGATGACCTGTTCTGCTTCTGGATGGAGTCGATGCAGGGCTACTGATCATAATAAGGGGTGTACTTTTGGTTTCGTATGTGCAGTCTCATGACCACTAGCCCAGCTGCAAAACTCTAGGGGTGCACCTAAGAACGCTCTACATATATGTAGAGCTATCCCATGATTGCTCTATTATTGCCGTAGAAGTGTAATATGGAGCTACCTTATGATTTTTAGGCCTTTGTTAGCAGATCTATAACTGGAAACTAATCCGTACATAAGAAGAGTAGTATATATGTGTGTATATGTGTGTTTTCTTCTTTTGAGGCTTCTCAAGCGGCTTTCAAGGCATCGAGCTAGTGTCCTATGCTAGAATAAATGCCATCTTTTCCTCTGCCAGCCTTTACCCTCCCTCAAATGCCGATCTTCAGAGTATATATATTGTCTGAGCTATAATGTACTTTGTTTCTAATATTAATATATTAGCTCCTCCGTTCAAAAAAAATTCTCCATGAGACGAATCTGTTTGATTCGATACTGGGCGATTTTCTCGGTCCTGGGAGAGGAACACGGGACGATTTTCTCGGTCTTGGGCAAAGAACACGGGACAACAAGGGGAAAAGGAGGAGGTTGTATGTGGGTCCCGCACAATTTATTATCCCACGCCATGATGTGTTGAATTTTTTTCAAAAAACCCGGGAATCTCTTTATGCCGCTGCCTGACACTGTAGAAAATGTTTAGTACTTCTGCCCCTACTACTAGTAGTAGTACTACTATTATGGATGCCCATCCTTTTCTCTTCCGACCAGCAACTTCCAAACCCTAACTCCCATCATCAGGCAAGCAAAGAAAGTGTCACCTAATCAGGATCTATTCACCTAATCAGGGTATTTTCCCGCCTCTTCTCTAATCGATTGGGCTATTGGGGTGGGGGTGGAGGTGGGGTGGAGGTGGGGTGGGGGGTAGGGGTGACTGATTTCCTTTGGATTCAGTATCACGACATGGTCACCACTATTCTAATTGGGGCATTTGGTCGGGTTCCAGGTCATATTCTTCACTTTGTAACCTTTAATTTATACTAATGTGTAATGGATTTGCATCAGATTCTATATGGAGAACTATGGGCCAGTGTTGGGCACAGCCACTACGGATAGTGATGGTCCTGCCAGTTCCCTTAAAAGTTGCCTAAAAAGGTAATGGACTAGTATATTCGTTCTATTCTTCCATTCTTTCCCATGCTGAAAGTGGTTGTCTGCAATCTGGATGTATCCCTATGCTCAAGGTTGTCTCTGTGTACATATTATTTTTCTAGAAGCCTATGTGACGCCATCTTGTTCTTTATTTATTGCAGCACAGTAGTACATACCTACGAAATTGCGGTGCTCTAGGTGGGGCAAACAACATGCTACCCCCACATGCCGGAGGATCCGGCCAGTACCACTACTCACCAAACAAGCGCAAGGCCACTGCCCAGCTGGGAGGACCCATCCTAAAGAGAAGGTTTTTTTTCTTAATCCACTTACTATGGTGTGGTTTGATTTAATTATTATCTGCTTGGTGTCATGCATGATTATCAGATGTTCAGAAACATGTGTGATTTTATTAAGTCGGGCACTGTGTTTATGTCAATCGAGATCTAGATCTATCTAACTATCTCATACACAGTCATATATATATATGACTACTATGTACTACATTGAACTGTTGAGCTCTGTTGCTATTTACTTAGATTGAAGGTGCTGCTACGGAGGCTGAGGCTGTTGTAGAGGCTAGTAGATTGCTCATGCCCTCACCAAAGCGGACATTTTCTACACGACGAGGAAGCGCAAACATAGTACCCAGGTTGGCACTGACCTCTCTAAGAAGTGGGTATAATTTGGAAATCCACAATTTCACATGTTATAATTTTTTGTGCTATTGTTATCAGCTATAATTATTTTTACGCTCAACAGAAGTTCACAAACATCAAAGTTGTTTGCTTTTCAGGCAATGATTTTGTCTGATATTATTAGATTTACATGATATTTACATAATTTAATCTTTCCACTTAATTTCATTTAGTACCACGGACCAGCTGCTTAGCCCATTCTTCTACTGTCCTCTTGTCAAGCTTGTGGATTGAAAGCGGGCCCTGTATGCAATTCCAAAGGAAGATGGAAGAAAAATGGTGCATGGCCACCCTTCACGAAGGGTTCCCATGGTATCAGGTATGGATTCCAAGCGGGTTTAGAACTAATTGATTTAATATCTTGTATCTCACTTTTCTTGTTGTTGTCTTACTTGTCTATCAATTTTCTCATGAAGGTTGTCCCTTGTGTTGCTCGCCCCATTATAAACAAGCTGTTCGAAAAGAACAAGTTTCTAACTCTATATACCGAGGACCCAAAAGGATTGCGGCAACTATATGATGTAGATGTCTCACTGGCAATGGCCACCACCTATTTGGGTGGCCGGGGTTGGTCCAAGTATGTCCCTAAGAATGGTCTGAAGCAGGGGGACGAGGTAGCACTCGATTTTAGCAAGCCTGTGAAGATACTTGCAAGCCATCGTTCACCTATAGACCAAAGGGACAAGAACAAAGGTACTACTAATTAATTTGCTTCTGTACTCATCACAACCTCTGATGACTTTCTTGTGGCTAACTGTTCTGCACCATTGTCTTCTAATCATATGACTCTTACCACTTGTGCAGTCCGCTTCCAGAAGGGTGCCAACATCAAGCTGCAGGCACCGGCCCCGACCCTAGTTCCTGCAAAGGCACCTGATGACCTAAGTAGGATAAATAATAGAGGTAGTAACTTAATTTGCTTGTATACTCTGATCACTATCTAGGTGTGTAAGAACCCATTTTGCTTGTGCACATCTCATATAACTCTCTGAACACTCCTGTAGTCCCCTTACCTCCCTCTAGAAGGAAACCAACAACAGGCTGCTGGCACCGACACCGGCACCCGCACCGACACAAGACCTAGTTCCTGCTCTGACACCTGTTGACCAAAAGAGAAAGATTGGATGTAGTAGTAACTTAATTTGCTTGTATACTCATCACATCCTCTGATCACTGTCTTGTGAGTAATTGTTGGAGTATAAGAGCCATTTTGCTTGCACACATCTCACATGCCTATACCATCCCTGCAGTCAGCTTACCTACCCATCAGAATAAATCTAGCATCAAGGTGCTGGCACCGGCGCCGACACTAGTTCTGGCTCTTGCACCATCCCCTCTTCAATTAACTTCATCGGCACCAACTCCTATCCGCACCAACTCCTGCACCAGCACCAGCCCCAACATAGGCAACAACACAATCTCCTGCACCAGTCCCTGTAACTAAACCAGAACTAGCTACTGCACCAGCACCAGAACAGGCACCGGCGCAAGCTCCTTGTCAGATCGTATCCTACACATGTGTCATCTCAAGGTCGCACCGGATTATGTTTGTTAGCGACGACAGATAAATTGCTCTCACTGTCTTCTCAAGTTTCACATGATTCAGTTCATTGCTCTTATTAATTATGCGTCTATCTCTTGCTTTGACTCAAAAATTGCCTAAGAGCAACTCGAGACTGGACAAGATGACACAATATTCCTCATGATGCAGAGCGAAGGAGTGATAGTCGAGGGACGCTACGCCATTAACTGGACTGATGGGCGCTTGGCAGCTACTTCTAGGTGGACCATGTTCCAGAAAGCTGCCAAACTTACCATTGGAAGAATGGTCAAGGTCGATGTATCTCAGTGGCCGGATTGCAGCAGTCTGGTGATGCAGTTCCTAGCTGTTTAGATCTTTGGTCACATTCTATCATAATTAATTATTTGGTTGTCTTATCTTCAATCATCAATTATGGGTGGTAAAACTGTGATAACCTTTTGCTGGATTGGAGATATGACTAGTACGTACTTCTATGGTATATTTGTATCTATATGGGGCTTGTTACTTTGCGGCCCGAAAGTTCGCAGGCGAAGCCGTCACGGGGTCCGAGTTGCATGTAATCACCACGATTCGAAAAGTTGGTGGGGTAATTATGGAGAGGGGCATTTCGAATGAATGGTGGGCAAACCAAATATTTTCAAATCTTAGCCGTTATGTCAGGATATTCCATTATATTAGTACCTTTTGTTCCCCTGTTGTTCCCCTTCTAAGTCACCCTGCACGTGTCGCACGGGCAAATCCATTTCTGTACTTTCCTAACCCCCGATACTGAATCCGGCAGCGGCGGTCCTTTTTTCCCTTCCCCTATACTAAATCCGGTTCGGCGGCAGCGACGTCCGTTTTTCTCCCTCCCCCTCCTCCTAACCCACACACCCACCCCCTCCCCACCCACACACACACACTGAATCCGGCGGCGGCATGTCAAGCGAGGCCAAGGTGGTAGCTACATCGGCGACTGATTCGGCTTCGTCGGAGCCAACGTCTCGGGCACAATGCCAGACAAGCGAAGTAGCGGAAGGTTATGCAACCCAGGTTAGCGAGGAGGTCAGCCAGAAGTCTACTTAAAGGGTACCTACGAGCAGCGGGTTGAAGAGAAAAGCTAGGCCGGCGGCAGAGTGTTCTGCTGCCGTGCGAGGTCGTGCAACCCAGATCTCGAAGAAAACCACCCAAGAGAAGAGCGATAGGTGAGTTTTTCTTTTTTGTGCCTTGTCTTGCAAGTAGATTAGTTACTGCAAAGTAGTGTCGAATGAACTGAAAGGTCCCCTTTTTAATCAAATTAGGAACTACTTCGATGCATCGGATCTATACGAGTTCACGGTTCATGTCCTCCAGTACACTTCAAAACTAGATTTTGGTTGCGAGAGGGTTGTGTTCGGGCAGGATGTACGTCTGCTTGTCAACTAAAAAGAGGTTGTGTCTTTTTTACAGTTGATAGATATGCTTCATTCTAGAATTCCTTGGGGATTCAGACAGAGGGCAAAATTTGTGTGGCGTAACATGAGTGATACATATGTGCAAATTGAGCAC
Organism: Avena sativa; assembly: GCA_916181665.1. Taxonomy (NCBI): domain Eukaryota; kingdom Viridiplantae; phylum Streptophyta; class Magnoliopsida; order Poales; family Poaceae; genus Avena; species Avena sativa. The sequence goes on from OV702280.1 coordinate 102,471,451, forward strand.
TCCCATGAGCTTCAGATGCTTTGAGAGTGTTGCACAGCTAATCGTCAGGTGAATGTTGAAGCGATGATTCATGATATGTATGTCGATACTGGAGATCTTGCTTCTAGAGCTTCTGTTGCTCGATTTTACGGACCATCAGATGTTGATCTTAATATGGTTCCCTATATGACCAAGATCAACTATTATGATAGTGATTGTGTTCCATCTTAATATGTAAGGAGGAAGTTTCACACAAAAGCAAAATTGATCGTCTATTTTGCTTGCTCTAGTTATTTGAGCGTGTTTGGAGAAAAGGGCAGACTGATTGTTGGCATGGTTTTTAGAGCTGAAGCAAGAACTGGCCGGTTCCCTCTGTAATGCTATTGGATTTCAGTGTCCGTATTGCTGAATCAATTATTTTGAAATGCTGCTGAATTGGTCAAGTGCTGCTTAATATGAACTAGGATTCTGTTGATATTTTCTGTGTATAGTTCTGTACCGCTGAATCATTTCTTATGCTACTGAATTTGTGAAAAGTTCTGTTGCTTCTGCTACGCTGCTTGCACTAGAGATTTTTCCTATGTTTCATCAGAACCATTGATTGTGTTTTGGACACTGATGAAGGGAGATAGGGTAAAGATAAAATGTGATTTCACCAAGTGAAGTCATTGGATACTGGTGTAGTTTTGGCACTTGTGTTGTGTGTCTCTAGTTCTTTAGATATTTTTACATGAATATATCTGTCAAATAAAAAGAATTATCGCTTTTCCCACTCCGTCGGTGAGGTCTGGTTCCTGTTGTACTGCTATTGAATTTTAGTGTTTGTATTGCTGAATTAGTCATTTTGAGATGCTGCTGAATTGGTCAAGTGCTGCTAAATATGAACTAGGAATCTGTCTATTTTCTATTTCTTATCCGGTACTGCTGAATCATTCAAATGCTACTTAATTTGTGAAAAGTTATGTTGCTATGCTGGGCTGTTTGCAGAAGAGATTTTGCCTCTGTTTCGTCGGGTATCAAGTGCTGAATAGGGTAAAGGTACAGTGTGATTTCACAAGTGAAGTTATTGGATACTAGTTCTGGCACACGCGGTGTGTGACTCTGGTTCTTTTGAATATATATGTCAAAGGAATTATCGCTTTTTTCCCTCCATCGGTGAGGTCTTTGTTCGGAATCCGGCGGATCCATAGCAGAATAAATAGTTTACTAATAATGATATGAAATCTAGTATCTTTTGATTCTTTGTTATGTGGCAACGCACACAGTTATATGTGTGATGTCTTAAGTTTGAATCCTCTGTGCTTGAGAAATAATTTTTTGGGTTTACATTATTTTTCTTCTAGCAATAGTGTTTTATAGAGAGGCTGACATGACAGATCCACCATCCTATAGCATCACTCTTAATTTTGTTCTAGCAATATTGCTTTATGAAGAGGCTGACATGGCGGACCCACCATCCTGCAGCGTCCCCCTTAATATTTCTTCTAGTAAAGTTTCTGTGTGGAGAGGCTGACATGGCAGACCCACTAGTCTGCAGTGTCTCTCTTAATTTTCTTCTAGCAATATTACTGTACGGAGAGGCTGATATGGTGGACCCACTAGCCTACAGCGCCCTCTTAATTTTATTCTAGCAATATTTCTTTGCGGGGAGGCTGATATGGCGGACCCATCAGTGCAGCGTCCCTCTTAATTTTCTTCTAATAATATTGCTTTACGGAGAGGCCGACATGGCGGACCCACTAACCTGTAGTGTCCCTGTTAATTTTCTTCTAGGAAGTATTTCTTTATGAAGAGGCTGACATGACGGACCCACCAGCCTGCATCGTCCCTCTTAATTTTCTTCTAGCAATATTGCTTTACGGAGAGGCTGATATGGCGGACCCACCAGCCTACAGCGTCCTCTTAATTTTATTCTAGCAATATTTCTTTGCGGGGAGGCTGACATGGCGGACCCATCAGCCTGCAGCGTCCCTCTTAATTTTCTTATAGCAATATTGCTTTACGGAGAGGCTAACATGGCAGACCCACTAACCTGCAGTGTCCCTGTTAATTCTCTTCTAGGAAGTATTTCTTTGTGACGAGACTTACATGGCAGACCCACAAGACTGCAGCATCCCTCTTAATGTGCGTGTTTGAAAAAAAGAAGTTAAGTGATTGTATAGAGAGGCTGGCATCAGGGACCCACTAACCAGGACATACCAGAGAGGCTGACATGTGGGCTCCAGCAGCAAGACCATATAGGACAGCCACATCTAGCTATGTTGCCAAGTTCAAAACAGCAGACACAGCCGAAAAAATAGTCCATCATACACACATTTCATGTACAAATATATTGACATGCCTGTCATTAACAAAAAGGATATTGACATGTGGGACCCACGAGCGAGACCTTATACACGTGGTGTCACATCGAGCAACGTTGCCAGGTTCCAAAGAGGGAGGCGCGAGCGAGAAAAAAGTCCAGCATGCACTTGTATCTTCCAATGAGAGGCTGATATGGAGGACCCACTAGCCTGTATAAACGAATGATGCATCGAGCAACGGTGCCAAGTTCGAAACACGAAGACACGAGCGTGAAAAATGTTCAGCATGCACACGTTTCTTATAATGAGAGGCTGGCACGGGGACCCACCAGCATGTATAAACGGCTGACGCATCGAGCAATGTTGCCAAGTTTGAAACACGGAGGCGCGAGCGAGTAAAAAATCCAGCATGCACACGTTCTTCTAATGAAATGCTGATAAGTGGGACCTCGGAGCGTGACCAAATGGCAGATTCGTCGAGCAACGCTATCTAGTTAGAACAGGGTAGCGCTAGAGAAGGCACGATTCTTCCAATGTGAGGCTGGCATAAAAAACCCACCAGCCTAAATAAATGGCTGATGCAGCGAGCAACGCTATCAAGTTAATACGGAGGTGGGGCCAAGGGAAAAAAATCCATAATAGACACGTTTCTTCTAATGAGAGTATGATACGTGGGGCCCAGCTGTGTGATTATGCATCTGGCAGCGCTCTCATGTTCGGTACAGGGTAGCGCTACCGAGGGCAAAAAATCCATCATACACACGTTTCTTCTAATGAGAGGAGGACATGTGGCTCCAGATGTGTGATTAAATGACAGCGCAATCATGTTCGGAACAGGGTAGCGGGAGCGAAGGAAAAAATTTCATCATACACACGATTCTTCTAATGAGAGACTAGCATGTGGGACCCATCATCATGATTAACAACAGATACTTCGAGCAACATTATTGAGTTCAAATCAGGGAGGAACGAGGCAAGGAATTTTTTTTATCATGCACATGTTTCTTCTGATAAGAGGATGACATATGGATCCCAGTTGCGTCATTAAACTGTAGATGCATCTAGCAGCGCTATCAAATTCGGAACATGGTAGAGGGAGCGAAGGAAACAATTCCTTCATACACATAATTATTGTAATGAGAGGTTGGCATGTGGGACCCAACATCTTGATTAACGACAGATAGATCAAGCAACATTATTAAGTTCATATCAGGAGGCACGAGCCAAGGAAAAAATACATCATGCACACATTTCTTCTAGTGTGAGGATGACACGTGGGACCTAGTAGCCTGATTAAACGACAGATGCATCAAGGAACGCTATCATATTCGGAACAGGAAAGAAAAAAATTTTCATCATACGCACAATTTCTCTAATGTCAGTTAGACATGCGGGACCCAGCAGCCTGACTAAACGGAAGAGGCATCGAACAATGTTATCGAATTCAAATCAGGGAGACGCGACCGAAAAGTTTGGTCCGCTAAAATCACCGACGTTCGGGACCCACACGCAAAAAATACTTCGAAGAGTGAACATCTCGCGAGGAAGCGGAAATCTTACTTATGTCATGCGCCCGTCGTGCTTCCTTCATGTTTTTAGCGGTTTTGTCGTAATAGAGGGGTGCGAAACCGGAAAAAAAAAGTTTTGCATCGGCCACGGTCGAGCCGAGATTTTCGTCGTGGAAGAGACGCCTTCTACAACGACCGATGGGTTAGTCGTTGCGAAAGGAAACATTTTTTGTAGTGAAAGGTGTGATGCAATTAGACAATATTAAGACAACCCTGGTCCCGACAATTAATTAAGTGGTTTATGTTGATTAGATAACCCACAATTTAAATGTTGTCTTATCAAGGCAAAATATGCCATAGTTCGCTACAAAAATTTAAATGGAGCCAATATAAAATTAGAAAAGGATACATATGGTCTTCATATTTAATTATGAGGTGAATCTAAATAATACCCCAAAACCACCAAATATATATGTAAGCATGATCGATTAATATGCAACAAGAATATGCCAATATTATTAAAAACATAGGGGGTCTCGGATACGGTCACACATAGGGGATAATGTCTCGAGGCTCGAAAGGTTCTAGGATCAGTCTTCGGAGTTCCGGCCTCTTGCATCGGTACAGATATGCGGGTGGTCTTTGCATTGAAGATCTTGGCTTCCTATGGCACACGCGGCGAATGAAGATCTTGTTAGAGAGGATACTAGGGACACATGGGCCCTTGACTCCCGACATAAGCAGCACCTTGCCTTGGAGCGAGAAAGAATCATGGATTAACACCGCAAGGCACACGTTGGCATATTAGCGACCTTGATATCTTGCCGCAGGGATAAATGCCTCACTAGCATCTTCTACTAGGTGTTCTCCTGCGGAACCGAAGCAAACCGAGGCGACCATGCATAGGGAGGAAAGGAGGTGCAGCAGAGGATCAATGCTGGGAGGCCTGGTCCTTGGTGGCGCCATGAGCGGGAGGCATGAGCGGCGCTCGAGCCGGAAGGGGGCTGCATGCGGCCACGGCGAGGACCCATGCATAGGAGGAGGCGCATAGCTGGACTCCACAGGGCCGGGATGGAGAGGGCGGAGGCTTGCCGCGGGGTGGAGTACTTGAGGCTAGGCGCCAGGAGAAGCTCAGGACGGCGCCGCTCGCGGGCGGTCGGCGATGGGCGCAGGGGCTCTAGGAGGAGGGCGACCAGGTTGGCTTTGGAACAAGGAGGGCGACCCATCCGGGAGCCGAGGGAAGGGGCGAGGTCGATGCGACCGGAGCACGTCTGGACAGAGGCGGCGACAGAAGAAACCAACGGCGAGGCGGAGCTTGGCGAAGGGGAGGGGCTCGCGCCCCTGGTGGCAGCAGGAGGGAGGGTTGAAGAGCGAAGGAAGGATGAAGCAGAGAGAGAGGGGACGAGGGAACACACGAAGGAGACAAGATGGTGCGGGCATGTGTCCGTGAGCATGGACGGTAGAGACTGGGTGGGGTATTAGGGCATGACCATTGGTTGTGATGTATGTAATAAAATTTATAGACAATATTATAGATAACTTGTACAACAATTTGTCTGTAACATATCTATTTTTAGTAATACCTATCTGAGTACAAGTTACAGACACCACTCATACAATAACAAAATTATCGTCTATAAGATGTCTGCAAGATTTCTATAGACTGTCTACAACTTTATATACAGCCTCACTCTTTCTCCTCTTCACATCATCAAAATCATATATAACCTCCTCTTACAGATAGCTTAGTCAGCACTATTGTATATGCCCTTAGTGTGGTATGCCTGCGTTTCCGTGTGTGTTGGTTGGGTCACGTGTTGGTGGGTTTGGGTGCGTCACGTGGAGTGCGTGGGTCGGTTGTGTGTGCGTGTAGTGCACGCGGGATGGTCGGTGGGCAGGGTAGCTGTGACATGGGTGCACGCCAGACAGTTGGGTGGGATGCAGCGGCTATAGAGGGAGTGGGGTCGAACGGTTGAGTCTAGGGTTAGGTTTTGGTAGTCTAGGGTTTGGTTTGATTGGGCCAGGCAAGCCGCGGTGGTAGGTGGCCTGGCCTACGGGTTGTGCTTCCTCCCTGCTTTAATAAAATATTTTGTATTTATATTTCAAAGTCTCGGGGGTTTAGGAAACTCGGCTCTCACCTAACCATGTTCTATAATCCGAGTTAGTAGGGGTTTTCAATAGTGGCAACTAGCAAGGGTTCCTGAGTTACTAGGTGGTTTTTTGATCGTAAATACACATGTGAATTGGGTCAATCAAGCCAGAGCATACAATCCAGGGTGAACAGAGTGATTGGGTCTCAATATTTTTCCCAATCATAGAACCACAAATAGCACACATCAAGCAACACACTAAGCACTTAGTCAAACAAACACGGTCTACTGTATATACCAAGGAGTTAACTACTTCGCTAGATGTCGCTTTATTATGGTTTGCGTCACTATCTTGCATAGGAAGCTTTTCCGTGTCATTGGAAACTTCTGGGTAGTGTAGCATTTGGTTCTTATAGTCATGAGAATTCCGCGGGTGGGGCGATCTTGTAGTCTCCTTGTGTTTCTGGTAGTTGCTTTTCTTCATATGGTTATCATTGCATTCTTCGGGTTCTGGGTCCTTTTTGTTTGAAATCCGTAGGTTTGAAGTTTGGATAAGAGATTGAAGAAACCAATTTTTGAAATCATTTAAATTGGTGGAGATAAGAAATAGAATCTTTAAAAAAGATTTAATAAAATAATTTTATTTAAAGCCGGTGATGGCGCCCAGCACTTGTCGTGGGACGCTTTGTTGAAAACCCCAAGAGCAGGGTGTGAAGCAGCACATCAGCAAGTTTCCCATAGTAAGAAACCGAGGTTATCGAACCAGAAGGAGGAAGGAAACGTCACACAGGTGTTGCAAGCAACGCGGAGACCTGCACAACACAAACTCAAGACTTTGCCCCAACGAATCAGTGAGGTTGTCAAGCTCATCGGTTTGCTGTAACAAAGGATTAAATATATGGTGTGGAAGGTAATGGTTTGCAGCAATAACAGTGGAAGATGTATCAATGGTAAAGAGTGGACCGGGGTCCATAGTTCACTAGAGGTGCTGTCCATAGATAAAAAACATGGCATGGAGGGTAAAAAAATTACAGCAGGGCAATTGACAGGAACTGAGCAAGGCATAACAATGCAATTACTAGTCAGAAAGATCCTATGATATTCGATTAGGCAATACAACAAGATACATAGACCGCCATCCAAATGCATCTATGACTAGAAGTCCACCTCCAGGTTATCATCCAAACCCCCTCCAGTATTAAGTTGCAAGCAACAGACAACTTCTTTAAGCAAAGTGTGTAAGGTAAAAAGTCCACATGTTCCATGAACAAGAGACTGTTGTTTTCTCCCTAGTAGCAACAACACATCTACAATCGAAGAGATTATTGTCACTTCCCTTGTAAACTAGAGGCAGGAACCCATTATCGAGCATAAATACTCCCTCTTGGAGCCACTAGCAACTACTTGGCCAAGATAGCTACTAACAACAGAGAGCATGCAAGATCACAGACAACACAGACATGATAGAATCATAAAGATAAAACCATTAATCAAACCAACATAATAATCTCAATATCCATCGGATCCCCGCAAACACAACATGTATGATTACAAATAGATTAGATCTTGATCATGAACGGAGCTCACAAGATCTATACATGAAAGCACAAAGGAGGAGATACAACCATCTAGCTACTACATGGACCCATAGTACAAGGTGGAACTACTCATGCATTATACCGGAGAGAAGGACTCCAGAATGATCTCCCCTCCGGCAGGATGCCGAGAAGAACTTCAGATACCCCCGATCTAGGGACGATGGTGGCGGCGGCTACAGACGGTTTCGTGGAGATTTGATCGGGGGCTTAGGGTTTCTGCATCGGGGGCTTAGGGTTTCTGCATCGGGGGCTTCTTATAGGCGAAGGGGGAGGCCGAGGAGGCGGACAGAGGGGCCACACCCCTCCCAGGCACGAGGCAGGGCCCACCCGCGCCTAGGGGGGTCTGGCTGCCCTGGCCCGCTTCTCCGTCTCCCCTCTGGACTTCTTGTTCCCCATGGAAAGTAATTGACTCTGACGTTTGTCCTGTCCAATTCCAAGAATATTTCTTTACTAATTTTTCTGAAACCAAAAACAGCAGAGAACATGCAACTGGCACTGTGGCAACTTGTTAATACGTTAGTACCAGAAAACATGTAAAAAGAACCTCAAAGTGTAGACAAAGCAAAGCAAAGTAGATACTAAACAAGCATGTAGCATCAAAAATTATAGATACGTTTCCGACGTATCAAGCATCCCCAAGCTTAACTCCTGCTCTTCCTTGAGTAGGTAAGTGATAAAAATAATAATTTTTGAGGTGACATGCACCCTCACAATAAAGATCCAACCTTTTTCAAGCATTGAAAGCTGGGATCAAAGAACTCTAAACATGTGCATGAAAAATGGAGTTCTAACAATATGACATAGTAACTATGCATGCAACAAGACAAGCTACAAATAAAGACCATGAATAACATGCATTGAAAAACGTTTGTTTGTTTCACATACAGAAAACATAGCATAGTGGCAATCAGCTTGTCCCTCATAGAGTAGCAAATAGATGCATAGGACACCTTCAAATTTCACAAAGGTGACTAGAAAAAAATAGCACAAGAACAAGTAATATCACAATATACATCAATCAATAAGCTTTGGAACACTGCACACATAATGACAACTATGCCCTCTTAATGGTGCCTAAAGGTAGAAGGTGGAGACTCAATAGTGGTGGAAGAAAGACCTTTTATAAAGGAAGCAGGGATTTCAAGTTTCAAAAAGAGCTTCCAAAAATTATGGTACTTGTTAGCTTTCAGCCCTTATTGCCCCTATCATAAGCATTTTGAAGTGGTTAAGGTTAAAGTGAACAAAGATGGAGTATATGCTTGACGAAGTATAAGTTGGCAATCTCAAGTCCCTTGAATACGAGGGCCACACCTCATGCTACTCAACTTTAGTCACCTGTAGGTTCTTGTCATTGTAAGTATTTGCATATCATTGAGAACTGTCAATGGGGTACCCCTTGCACATGGTACAGGAGCTATCCCATAACCAAAATGACAAGGCAAGTAGACAATGAGCATCTCAGCAATCTTCTTATTTTCCATGGGAATATGGTGCTTTTTTCTCTTTCCTCTTTCTCAATGTGTCTCTCTTTTTTTATAAGAAGAATGCTTCATAGATGTCTCTATGGTGATGCTGCAAGTTTTCACCATGATTAGGCATGGCTTAGGCTAGCGGCCCAGGCGTTTCTCTAACACAGGATACAAACTCCATGTACTTACAAGTTCCCTCATTATTTCACACCGGTGACATCCATAGACAAAATAGCATGATATCAACTGAGTACAAAGTACAAGTGCAATGTTGAAAACGTTCCCCATGACAGCACGGTTCTGCTAATTCCAACGTATAAGTGCAAGCATATACAACATAAAAGACACAATGGTTCAAGTTTATTAGGGGCAAAGAATATAAAGTGTGCCATCAAGTTTGTGAGGGCTTTAATCACTAAGTTTTCATATAACAAAATAGTTTTTAATTAGAAGATAGCTGAAAACATGAATATACTTGGAATGGTGTAACACACCATGCATAGGAATTTATAGTGGACACTTTAGAATAACTTGGTTTCTTGGGAGTTGGAAGCATGAGTAGAGCTTACTCACACAAGTGGAGGATAGCAAAAGACTGGGAGCAACGAACTAAGAGAGCAATAATGGCCATAATCATGCAGTGCATCAAAGCATTACTAATCAAAGCAAAGAGTGGTACTACAAGTCAAGGAGTAAATGATCATAGAGGATAATGGTGCCTCTTCATAGTCATAACATGGTGTGAGCATGTGCCAAGTCAACCCAAGCAAAGCATCAAAGGAGAATACCACAATACTATGCTTTTGCATGCTAAAACAACGTATAATTTCTTCAAGGCACACTAAGCAATCCCAATTGTTTGGAACAAGACATGCTACAAAAATAATCACTAAGCACAAGGTCAAAAAAACACCTAGCATATCATGCTAAAGTCTAAGTTAGAGTCAATACAACTCCTCTTGCACTTCAAGCAAGAACTTACTACTCCTTTCCAACACCAAGCAACTTATTTGCAAAACAACACAGCGAGAACTTGGGTCCAAACTACTTTAGCAAACAAAACAAACTAATCAAAGGAAACGAAAACTAAGACGCTCCAAGAACAACACAACTGTGCATGAAACAATAAAAATGAAGTGTCTAGACAGACCTGAGCTTTTTATTGATGAAGAAGGGGATGCCTTGAGCATCCCCAGGCTTTGACGCTTGTACCTCTTGGATATTTCTTGGTGTGACACCATGGTGGCATCCCCAAGCTTGAACTTTTATCCATTCTTCATCTCATTGCATCATTCTTTCTCTACACCTGAATTTTTTCCTTCACACAATCTTCATTAGCAACATTAGTGTATTCAAATGATATTAGACCTCTGGAAAAGCTTTGAAACAGCAAGGCTTTTCACTAAAAACACAAGCTACTGCAGTAACTCCTTCAAAAATCTCAATTCACCTTAAGAGAACTCAAAAAGGAATCAATAAGAAGCAAATGCAAATAATGTTAGAAATCTGTCAAAACAGACTAGCAGGTAGAAACCGGTTTTTTAGAACATATTCTATTGCTTAAATCTAAAAGTGTTGAACTAACAAAAGTTATCTAACATATTGGGGGATTTATTCGTAAATTTTGAGCGCAATCCGAGTTAGAAAAACTCCTCACGATTTTTTTTTGTGGAGGACAGAAATCTGTTTCGGGACAGCAACTCCCAAAATATTACTTCCCTCTCATTAGAGGTCATTCTTGGCACAAAAGGAAAACAAAAAGGATAAGGAGAGGTCACTACTGAAGTAATAAATTCCAAGACTCAAGGAAACTCTTGGGTTATCCCCAACAAGTACTTTTCTTTAACGCCTTTAAGTTAGGCACAAGAAGCAAGAAGAATCAAGTATTTTCAAATGAAGAAACATTAACATCAAACCTTGCTTTCAAAGGAGGAGCAAAAAGCAACTTCTCTCTCCTCATAGGGAAGTGTTCAATACCTTTCTTGAATGGAAAATGATATTTAATGGTGTCTTCTTTCATATCAATGATGGCACCAACTTTTCTAAGAAAAGGTCTCCCCAAAGTAATAGGGCAATAAGCATTGTATTCAACATCCAAAACATAGAAATCAATAGGGACATAAGCATTGTTAATCATAATGAGAACATCATTAATACTCCCCATGAGTTTCTTCTTAGCATTATCATTAAGTGGGACATCCAAATAACAATCTTCCAATGGTGGCAAATCAAGAATTTCATAAATCTTCCTAGGCATGATAGAGACACTAGAACCAAGATCACATGAAGATTTGAGATCAAATTAATTCACTTGCATATTCATAATGGGTTCCCAACTATCTTCTACTTTCCTAGGAATAGAAGCTTTGTGTTTTAGCTTCTCTTCCTTAATCTTAACAAGAGCATCTGTAATGTGTTTGGTGAAAACAACATGCATATCACTAGCATCAGGACTTCTAGCAAGCTTTTGTAGAAACATAATCACTTCAGAAATATTGCAACCATCCATATCAAAATCAAACTTAGCATCACTAGTAGTAGGCTCAATAGGCTTAGGCATAGTAGTAGGAGTAATAGGGACTAGTTGTGATTTAGTGGTGATGGTGAACACACTATTGTTTCTATCAATTTCACCTTCCCTTTCCCACCTAGCATGAAGTTGAGCTAACAGCCTAACATTTTCATCAATAGTAACTTGTATGGCATGAGCAGTAGCAAAGGTATTTTCCATAGTTTCAGGTTTAGCAGCCATTTTATTAACCAAGGAAGTTTGAGCTTAAGACAAAGAGGATATATTTTTCTCAATAGTTAAAAGCTTTTCCTCTATAGTCTTATTGAAGGTGGTTTGTTTACTAATAAAGTCTTTGAGAATGACTTCAAGTTCAGAGGGGGCACTTGTAGCATTGTTGTAGGAGTTTCCATATGAATTTCCATTATTAGGAGGATAAGGCCTATAATTGTTACCACCAAAATTACTCCTATAAGCATTGTTGTTGAAATTGTTGTTTCTAATGAAGTTCACATCAACTTTCTCTTCTTGAGCAACCAAAGAGGCTAAGGGAACACTATTAGGATATAGAGGATGTTTCCCATTAACAAGCATAGCCATAATAACATCAATCTTTTCACTCAAAGAGGAAGTTTCCTCAATAGAATTTACCTTCTTACCATGTGGAGCTCTCTCAACATGCCATTCAGAATAGTTAACCATCATATTATCAAGGAGCCTTGTTGCAGCACCCAAAGTGAGGCCCATGAAGGTACCTCCAGTAGCTGAATCCAACAGATTTCTTGAGGAGAAGTTCAAACCTACATAAAAAGACTAGATAACCATCCAAGAAGTGAGTTCATGAGTGGGGAAATTCTTAACCAAGGATTTCATTATTTTGAATAAATTTCATAATGTCACTTCTCATAGATATAATCTTAGCAGCAGGATAGTACTTTCGAATAAAAGCATCTTTGCACTTAGTCCAAGAATCAATACTATTTTTAGGAAAAGATAACAGCCATTCTTTAACTTTTACTCTCAAGGATAAAGGAAAAAGGTTGAGCTTAATAATATCTCCATCTATATCCTTATACTTTTGCATCTCAAAGTTCAACAAAGCTATTGAGGGGCAGCAGGATCATCAGAACCAGCACTAGAAAATTGCCCTCTCATCACAAGATTCAACAAAGCAGGCTTAATTTCATAAAAGGTAGCATCAGGAGCAGGTGGAGCAATAGGTGTGCTAAGAAAATCATTGTTGTTGGTGCTAGTGAAGTCACACAACTTGGTGTTCTCAACAGAGTTCATTTGGGCAAAGGTGGGCAAGCCAAAAACAACAGCAGCAGCAGCTAGAGCAGGAACTAATTTTTTTTTGTATTTTTTAATAAAGAAAGCAAACCAAACTAGACTAATTTTTTTGGGTTTTTTGGAAAGAGGCAAACAAAACCAAGCAAAAGAAACAAAGCAAACTAAAAACAAAGTAAAAAGAAAGGAAGTGAAGGACTCCCCTTGTGAAGACGTCCTTAGCCTCCCCGGCAACGGCGCCAGAAAATAGCTTGATGGTGCCCAGCACTTGTCATGGAACGCTTCGTTGGAAACCCCAAGAGCAAGGTGTGAAGCAGCACATCAGCAAGTTCCCTCAGTAAGAAACCGAGGTTATCGAACCAGTAGGAGGAAGGAAACGTCACACACGTGTTACAAGCAACACAGAGACCTGCACAACACAAACTCAAGACTTTGCCTCAACGAATCAGTGAGGTTGTGAAGCTCACCGGTTTGCTGTAACAAAGGATTAAACGTATGGTGTGGAAGGTAATGGTGTGCAGCAAGTAAACAAGTAACAGTGGAAGATGTATCAATGGTAAAGAGTGGACCAGGGTCCATAGTTCACTAGAGGTGCTCTCCTCAGATAAAAAACATGGCATGAAGGGTAAACAAATTACAGCAGTGCAATTGACAGGAACTGAGCAAGGCATAACAATGCAATTACTAGTCATAAATATTCTATGAGATTCGATTAGGCAATATAACAAGATACATAGACCACCATCCAACTGCATCTATGACTAGAAGTCCACCTTAAGGTTATCATCCGAACCCCCTCCAGTATTAAGTTGCAAGCAACAGACAACTGCTTTAAGCAAAGTGTGTAAGATAAATAGTCCACATGTTCCATGAACAAGAGACCGTTGTTTTCTACCTAGTAGCAACAGCACATCTATAACCGAAGAGATTTCTGTCACTTCCCTTGGAAACTAGAGGCATGAACCCACTATCGAGCATAAATACCCCCTCTTGGAGTCACTAGCAACTACTTGGCCAAGATAGTTACTAACAACAGAGAGGATGCAAGTTCACAAACAAAAAAAGACATGATAGAATCATAAAGACAAAACCATTAATCAAACCAACATAATAATCTCAATATCCATCGGATCCCCGCAAACACAACATGCATGATTACAAATAGATTAGATCTTGATCATGAGTGGAGCTCACAAGATCTATACATGAAAGAACAAAGGAGGAGATACAACCATCTAGCTACTACATGGACCCATAGTCCAAGGTGGAACTACTCACACATCATACCAGAGAGAAGGACTCCGGAATGATCTCCCCTTCGGCAGCGTGCCGGGAAGAACTTTAGATCCCCACGATCTAGGGACGATGGTGGCGGCGGCTATAGACGGTTTCGTGGAGATTTGATCGGGTGCTTAGGGTTTCTGCATCAGGGGCTTCTTATAGGCGAAGGGGGAGGCCGAGTTGGCAGACAGAGGGGCCACACCCCTCCCAGGCGCGGGACAAGGCCCACCCGCGCCTAGGGGGGTCTGTCTGCCCTGTCCCGCTTCTCTGTCTCCCCTCTGGACTTCTTGTTACCCACGGAAAGTAATTGACTTTGATGTTTGTCTCGTCCAATTCCGAGAATATTTCTTTACTAACTTTTCTGAAACAGAAAACAACAGAAAACATGCAAATGGTAATGTGGCAACTTGTTAATAGGTTAGTACCAGAAAACATGTAGAAAGCACCTCAAAGTGTAGAGAAAGAAAAGCAAAGTAGATACTAAACAAGGATGGAGCATCAAAAATTATAGATACGTTTCCGAAATATCAGCCAGTGTTCCCAAAATAGTTTTCATGTCTAACGGCCATGCTAACTAAGGTTCTCCTATAGTTAGGATGGCTTTGATACCATGTGGGTGGGGCCCCCAAATTACACCTCCGAGAATCCATGTTATGCATATCACGATGATCCTATGTTCATTCTATCGTGGCACATAACCGACAAGTATCAAAGTAGACATCCAACTAAAATGAATACAAACCATACCTTAATGCCATTATGGCTACCAATCATCATTAGAGGAATTTTAGAATAGCGTAGAGCCCAAGCCATGCCTTAAACTACATGTAGATGACTGGGAAAACATCCTAGCTCGCATAGTCATCACGTCACCTTCTTCTTCCTTAATTCTCGAATCTTACCAAGTTAATATCCAGGGACAAATCCGGTGAGTACATTGAATGTACTCTCAAACCACCTTAGGATAATAATAATAAAAGGATATGCAATATGGCCGTGGTAGTAGGAGGATTCCAAAGGAGGTTCTTTCTCAAATAGTTTTTCTTGTAGATATAGAATCTACAAGTTTTTGTTTAAAAATATTTTGTACAACCTTTTTATATACTTTTGAAAAATCCTTTGACAAGTACTAGGACTGGGTCACCCTATTTTATCTCCACGGTCTTAACTTGACCGGGTTTCTCATCTTCCGCGGTCTTCAAGATCACCACACATTCTCTGGCGTCCTTTAGACCACCAGGTTTTTGAGAACTATTTCTTTTTTTTTGAAGTCCTTTTTGAAAACAAAACAAGCACCGCTCTACAGTAACCTTTCCAACCATCCACAAACACGGACACGGCAATTCGAATAGCCAAAGGTTGTACACTTTAACCACATCAAACGTGTACCATTCCCTGATCCGCACCGATCGTGGGTCAAGTAACCGATCAAGACTCTCTGGATGCTCCCCTAGTATAAGAGCCTACCCTATGAGCCATTCATAGTAAAAGCATGTCTGTCTATCGATAGTTCGTTTCTTCTCCTAGTCGATGATTCACTTGGAACCATACTGGAGAAGACCCATCCTCCAGGGACCACAATCCACTATAATAGTTGTGAGGAAAACTGTACGAGAGCAAAAAAACATCAAGTCCAGCCCTATCCCATACCAGGGTAAATGTGGTTGTATGGGTTAATTGTTCTAGGAAACTGCAAAGAACTGGGTGCGTTTTCGTAAACATTTGCTCCTCCACTTCTGCCTCATTCGTAAAATTAAAAACTTTTTCCTTTCAAACTTCGCTTGGTAGGTCAAACCTTACAAAGGTTTTATCATAAAACATTTTTGTAAAACATTATCGGAGTTTTCCCATCCTATAGTTTTGCTTTGGCTAAACCGGGGTCTCCAAAGGAGGGTGGTGTTATTCACAACTTTACTAGGGACAAGTAGGTGTAATCAAAGGTATTTTACCTAGTGGTAATAACATGGTAACGGTTTGGAGGAGCCAAACCTTCGCCCATATAAGACATAATATAGTAAATCAATGCAATTTGCATAAAAAAGTAGATAAAACATCCATAAGTAAAATAGTAGGACAAGGTCTTATGATCAAGAAGGTGACTTTCCTATGACCAGCAAAATGGCATATATTCCCTAGAATTCTTCTTAGGAAACCATAATAATAATATAATCCCTTCTTCTCGTCGTCAACACAATCGCAACTATCGTCATCGAGGATCACCCATGCAAGAAAGCAAAATGGCACAATTAACACCATGAATACAAGAACCATTGATTACATCAATAAAGTAAACAAGGCAACATCTACTTCAATAGGTTTTGGGTTTAGGGTTTTGGAAGCATTAGAAATGTTGTAATTACATTTGTGGCTTTGCCTTTATGATTTACTTGTCAAATACCACCTAAGTAAGGGGTTTCAAAATAAGGCTTGGATCTATATGATATCAATGTACAAAAATGATATCATCATGTGAATAAGGAATTAACAAAGCTACAAAAGTGGTTTCACTATTTTATTTATTTTCTTTAATTAGCTATGGATTTTATAGTGAAATAAACTATAGTTTTAGAGAATAACTCACTAGATATTATCTGTAGCTCAATTAAATATGTCCTCAGGGGTTATTGTATATATTGAAATTTATGATTTTTTAGAGTTGGAATCACTTCAACATAATTACTAGAATGCCCTTGGGATATTCCCAAAGTTAGTTCTAATGTTCAATTGTCTTTTTCACAAGAATTTTTTTATAGGTCCAAACAGTATGAGGTCAAGGGAATTGGATAGGTATTAACAATACCTACCAGTAGAAATTGGAAAAACTATTTTTCGAGTTGTAAAACTTCTGAAATTTTTTATATAGTGGAAAAACTATAGTAAGAAGTGTTTAATTTCTTAAATTTCAACTAGGGCTTAATAATTTTGGATCCCGGCCCAAGGGTTTGGTAGGTGTTGTAGTACACAAATACTGGGAGTTGGAATTAGGTCAAAGACATTTTTAGTTTGGCCTAAGGAAATTCATAAAGGCATAAATGTACTGTTTTTGTTATTTTTGCTATAGGCTAACCAAGGCTCAACTTGTCATGAGTAAAATACTAGATGATAGGTGTTTGAAATAGGACTCATAGAAATTGGAATCACGCATTTGGGTTTAAATATTTCTCTGAAAGGTTTATTGAGTGAAAAATACTTATGTGGTATTTTAATTATTAGAAAACAATAACAATTATTTTGGCCAAACAGAGGTACTACATGTGTAGGAAAACTCTTATAAAACATTACGAAATTTTCATCTTGCCAAAAATAATTATTTTCCATTTTCATATCCATTTAAAGCAAGAGTCTTATAAGTAGATCTGGAATAATGTTTAAAGGAAAAATGGGGAGCTGGGATAGAAACCGGATGAAGCTGGGCCGCGCAGCATCAAATTTGGCCCACCGGGCGAAAAAGCATGCAGGAGACTTGAGATGGATGCCCCAAGGCGAGGACCTTTCGTCAGGGAGCATGGCACGTTGAAGAGGTATTGGGCGATGTGATGGCGATGGGGACCCTAGACAGGGCCGGCCCTGAGATGTCAGGGGCCCGGTGCAAGGAAAATAATGGGGCCCTATATAGACAAATAATTATAAACTTTCTTTACTTGTAGTAGCAATTTATATTTTTCTGCACAAATATATAGCAATTTATATATTCAACATGACTCTCTCTAAATTTTAAATAGACACATAACATTTACAAGCATAATTTCTCTAAATTTTCATTAGACATATTACATAGCAAATTTTTCATTTGTCAATTTTCATAACCAAGGTGACATAAGGCACACGAGTGGAACACAAACACCACACAATTAAGACATGACATTTTTTTTGCACGGAAGACATGATATTATTATAGTTGAAACAAAAGCACCACGAGCAGAGATGAACCTTGATTGCTTTTGGGCTGCCACTTGCGGGCAACTTGCCCAGGGCCGGCCCTGAGATGTCAGGGGCCCGGTGCAAGGAAAATAATGGGGCCCTATATAGACAAATAATTATAAACTTTCTTTACTTGTAGTAGCAATTTATATTTTTCTGCACAAATATATAGCAATTTATATATTCAACATGACTCTCTCTAAATTTTAAATAGACACATAACATTTACAAGCATAATTTCTCTAAATTTTCAATAGACATATTACATAGCAAATTTTTCATTTGTCAATTTTCATAACCAAGGTGACATAAGGCACACGAGTGGAACACAAACACCACACAATTAAGACATGACATTTTTTTTGCACGGAAGACATGATATTATTATAGTTGAAACAAAATCACCACGAGCAGAGATGAACCTTGATTGCTTTTGGGCTGCCACTTGCGGGCAACTTGCCCTTGAATGTCATGTTGGTTCCTCGCACCAGGCGTCCTCCCCTATTCTCTCTATATTTGGTCCCTTCTTCCACCTTTTTGTTTTTCTCAAATCAAGTCCACGGGGAATGAAGGAGAAACAGATTGAATCTTGTCTATTGGCTATTCTAGATCGAGGAGGATTTTTGCCGGAAAACAACAGATCAGGATCTTCTCCTCTGTTTATTACTCTCTCCGTTTTAAAATATAAGATGTTTTAGGTTTGTAAAGAAAATGAATCTAGACTTGTTTTAGTGTGTGGATTCATCTCAAAGTTGAGTGAATCTATAAACTAAAACAAGTCTAGATTCAATTTCTTTACAAACCTAAAACATCTTATATTTTAAAACGGAGGAAGTACTTGAAAACGGCTAAAAACCTTAATGGGAGAACAACACCCATTGTCAGCGGTGGGAAGAACAAAGGAGGTGAGAGGAGAAGTCGAGGTAAGATAAATAGACGATGCGACCAGTTAGACAACCTGGAGTGGAATCGATACGGACCTTGGTCCTATTTTTTTATCGTTTAATGAGCATGCACGTGTGTACCTGGGCTGCTAGTAATTGGGCGGATTCAGTAATTTTCTCTAAGCTAATCAGCATGCACGTCCGTAACTGGCTGGGGCCCCTAGCAGCTCGGGTCCCTGTGCGGTTGCACTGGATGCACCGGCTCAGGGCCGGCCCTGAACTTGCCCTTGAATGTCATGTTGGTTCCTCGCACCAGGCGTCCTCCCCTATTCTCTCTATATTTGGTCCCTTCTTCCACCTTTTTGTTTTTCTCAAATCAAGTCCACGGGGAATGAAGGAGAAACAGATTGAATCTTATCTATTGGCTATTCTAGATCGAGGAGGATTTTTGCCGGAAAACAACAGATCAGGATCTTCTCCTCTGTTTATTACTCTCTCCGTTTTAAAATATAAGATGTTTTAGGTTTGTGAAGAAAATGAATCTAGACCTTTTTTAGTATGTAGATTCATCTCAAAGTTGAGTGAATCTATAAACTAAAACAAGATTAGATTCAATTTCTTTAAAAACCTAAAACATCTTATATTTTAAAACGGAGGGAGTACTTGAAAACGGCTAAAAACCTTAATGGGAGAACAACACCCATTGTCAGCGGTGGGAAGAACAAAGGAGGTGAGAGGAGAAGTCGAGGTAAGATAAATAGACGATGCGACCAGTTAGACAACCTGGAGTGGAATCGATACGGACCTTGGTCCTATTTTTTTATCGTTTAATGAGCATGCACGTGTGTACCTGGGCTGCTAGTAATTGGGCGGATTCAGTAATTTTCTCTAAGCTAATCAGCATGCACGTCCGTAACTGGCTGGGGCGCCTAGCAGCTCGGGGCCCTGTGCGGTTGCACTGGATGCACCGGCTCAGGGCCGGCCCTGACCCTAGATCGTCAGAGATCTCACGAGGAGCTCACCTGGGCTTCGTCAGCGGCAGGGAAGTGGCAGAGGATACTGGAAGACGAAGGCAACCTCAACGAGGGGCAGCATTCATGGATTTGTTGCTGGAAAGGGGGCGCGCGAGCAGGTGCTGACGAGCAAGCTCGGGTTATGGTCGGGAGGTTGCCAGAGTACCTGCATGTTGACAGTAGGTCGTCCATGCAGGATTAGGGGATGGTGAAAGAGGTGTAGAGGCTTTGGGCGAAGCAGCAACTGCTCGGGCAGGTTGGGCTCGCCGGGGAGACTCCGTTCGGGCATGCTCCATTGGTGGTGCTTTCGGCTTACCTAGGATAGAAGGGGGGACACAAAGGAGTAAATCTGAGTGAGAGGGGTGAGAAACAATGGAGAAAGAGGGAGGATGTGGCTTGGTTTGACAGCAGCTTCAACCTTTCGAGGAATGGACGAGGGAATCTTGTTCTTCCTCTCAATGGTGATGGAGGGCAGAGAGAGTGAGTAGTGGCTGGTGGAGGTGTTCTCTGGTGGCCAGGGAGGGGAAATAGAAGTACATGGAGGGAGTAGGATGGCCTGTGGCCTATTTAACCCGAGAGGGTTGGTTAATTGTGAAACAAGTTCATTGGAAGCATGGGAGGAAGTTGTTGGCTGGGGATTGGTGGTAAGGAGCGGTGGATAGGTCGTGGCCTGGTCCTGGTCATGGAGAAGAGTGTTGAGAGGAACTGGAGGCTGCTGCAAGTTTATTAAATATCAAGACAAGACATAGCACTTGTCTCCTTCCTTTCCATGAGAAAACGACAAGGGGAAAGTGATGCTACTGTGCTTGGTTGCAGTAATTTCGACCAAAGGTGTTATGGTCTGCTGTGGAGGAGTATTTGGCAAGCTTTGATGGGGTTTGGGTGGGGTTCAGATCATGATATTGATTCATTTGAAAACATGGCCATATGATTGATCATGAATAACTTCTTGTAATTTTATCATATCTATGTGGGAAAATGAGATACACCTCCAACAATTTTTGGGATTTATTGGATCATCTTTGATCCTTTTTATATCAATTATTTAGAACGTGCTGAAATTGTTTTCAGGAGTTGATTGATATTTTTGAATTGGACAAGATTGGTTTTTGGTTTGAGAAGGTCCCAATTATGTATCCACACTTAGGAGAATTTTCCCAAGATTTATTCAATAATAAAAGTATTTAAAACCAATATTTTTCCATTTCTGCTATTTAGGAAAAAGGGCAAAAAAGAATTACTGAAGCATTTAAAGAATATTTGTTTTTGAATTGGGAGGATAGGTAACAAGATATAGGTCTCAAATGTTCATTTAGATAAATAAGTGTTTTGGATAAAATCTAGGTTTCTTCAATAAAGGGATGTTTGAGGATTTTGTAAAACAGGAGAAATAAATAGTTTAGATCCTAAATAAGTATGGAATTTATTTGATAAATCTTTAAAATCAAGGTAGATATGTCAATATAATGTATCCATCATTCTCAACCTTGGTTTTTTAAATCAAACTTGATTTTTGGAAGAAAACAAGAGATGAAGGACCTAGGGCTAGAATATTTTTATACCACCTAAACCTTGTTGGCTTAAGGAGCTCAGAGATCACATTGGGTCATGGGCTATATGGATGGATATAACAAGTTAGCTAGATAATCATGGTACAAATAATTTATCTTGATCATGTTTGAGGGATTCTAGATTGGTTGCTATACTTTGTTGAAAATAAGGCTGCCAAAGCAGATTTTCATTTACCCTCAAAAACCATGTGGGTTTAAGAAGCAAAGAGATCCAATGGAAACAAGGTAAGTGTTGGTTTTTAGAACATGGTTAGTATATCACAACCATGCAAAGAGTTAGTCAAGAGAGGACACCATGGGGATGTGAGCTTCTGCTAAAGTAAGCATGATGATAAGATTTGTAGAGAAGTTTAATTTGTTGCCTGAACAACCATAAAGAACGAGTGGTTAAAAGGATGATTTGTTAAAGGGAAAGAGTGGGGTTTAATATTACTTAAGATGATCTACAAGATGGTTCAAGTGCATTTCCAAAAATGCACATGGGTTGAGAAATCCAAGGACTCAAAGATATGATGATGATAACAGTTCCAGAACTAGCCATGCTTAGATTTAGGGTTTTATACTAGATTACAAAGGGGATGATTTTGAGAGGATGCTAGGTTTCAAACTCATCATCAAGGGGATGTTGTTGAGGTGTTTATTTACTAGAAAGGATCCATGCTTAGATTTGGTCTTTATTGATTTGGAAACTATCAGAAGGTTGTAACCCTAGATTGATCTAGTTAAGAGGTTAGAGGGTCACCTAGTTACTAGCTATTGATTAAGATGAGGTGACCTTCTTAGGTTTTGTATTCCTAGTTTCGTTTTATCCTAGAGGATGAGCTCATAGGGTGGCTCATGCTACTTCCTAAGCAATCAGCACATCAATAGATCAAAACAATTGATCAAACAACATATCAAGGCAATTTATCTTAATCAAGAAATTTAAAATACTACGAAGGTTACCATCAAGCCTAGCTTGAGGTAAGTATGGGTAGTTTGAAAGATTTGAGTTTTGAAGTAGTTAATATTTCTTGGTACTTCTACCAAGAAAAAATTTAAAATCTTTATAAAAGGTTTTGGTAAAATCTAGGGGTAAGAGTAGTTGAAAGTTCTGTGTTAAAAACATAAGAAGATTATATCATATAGATCTCCATAATTTTGTTAAATATAAGCTAAGAAATAATTGTTGTTAAAAGTACATCTTGGCCCAGCTTTTTAAATGCTGGAACATTTGAGAATGTGTAAAATGAGCCAAGCCAGTTTTGTTAAATAGCTATTGTCGATTGGGGATTGAGTTAAGGAGTATATCATCTTCTACATCATAATATGCGTATGCACAAACAAACAAGCAAGAAAACATTGCATCATTAAACAAGAAGAAGTTTTTGTTCCCCTGTTTTTTACATTCTGTACAGGAAATCAGGGTTGCTGAAATTGGGATCTTACAGACCTTCCCCCCTTAAAAGAATCTCCTCCTGAGATTCAGGAGAGATAGGGTTATGGGATTTTGAGTCGAGGTAGGGCTTTGTGTCTCAAGCGTGCTAACTTATGGAATTCTCCTTTGAATGCGGTTACTTTGTTAGTGGAGTTGATCTTCACTCTTCTAGGATGCACGGAGAGTTAAGGAGGCTTCTGATCTGGGTAGAAAAGGATGATCTTCTTTTCTTTCTCGGACTCGAGATCTCAAAGACTTGGGCTGGGAGATTTATGTCTACTTTGAACTTCATGAAGTCCCTTCTAAGGAAAGAATCTACATCTTGAGGTCTTCTTTATTAGGACCCATGCCTTTTTCCTTGGAGGCTTATCGTAACCTATTTAACGACTAGGGTCAGGACTCCGAGGGTTGCTTCTATCAGCGGGTTACTCTATATTGTGTAAAACACGAAGTGTTTTACCCTTAGGGTTAAACTAGGGTAGCTCGAGGAGATTGATATCCTTTCCTTTTGAGTTGGGATGCCGACATGGAAGGTGTCGGTTGTCGTTGACACGACTTTGATGATCTTGAGAATTCCTGAGCGTCTTCATGGAATACTTCATCGGGAGCTTCCTCTTTAGAGGTTGGTTGGTGAATTGCGTCGAGATTCCGTGGGGTGTCTTCTGAGGTAGGGTTAATCTGATTTAGTGGGAAAGATGCATTATTTCCACCTTAAAAAGACACTAAAAGTGGTTCGAGAAGAAGCAGATCCTCTTTCTTGGAGTTACACGGTGAATACCGAAATCTTCCACCTGGGACTGAAATCTTGTGATGACGTCCGCAAGATCTGGCCTACGAGACTGGTATACTACTTTTACTTATAATTAGCTTATCAGAAGAGTTGGATTTTGTGGATCTTCTGGACGGTTAGATCTGACAGGTTTAGCAAAGTCAGAGGTCCTTTAGGTGAGTCTTTAGTAGAGGTATCAGAGTCGGGGCTTCGAAACATCTTCATAAATCTTGATTATCTAGATCCCTTTATACTCATGTGAGAGTAGTCTTGTTGGCTTCAGGTATTCTTATCGTCCTGATTCTGAGCTTTGCGGGTACTGAGAAGATCGAGTATACTTCTAATGTGATTTCCGAGGACGATCGTTAGCTATTCTCTCAGCTGATGACTAGCGAGTTGATCCTTCGCAAATGACGTTAGATTAGGGAATCTTCCTAAAGTATCTTTCATAGATGGTCTCCTGAAAATGAGTGGAAAGACAAAATCTTTCCATCGAAGACCTTACTAAGAGTCGTCGAGACTAGGGTATGTCTTTCTTCTTGGAGTGTTGGCATGAAGCTAGAGGGAGGCTTTATTTCCCTAGACCTTGTCTTGAGACCTTCGAGTGACGCCTTGTTTTGGAACACCTTGTCGAGGGGGGTTCCTAATGAGACTTAGGGGTTAACTCTAGGTAGGTTAGCTGTTAGCGACGCTTCTTGTTGGTCTTTAGTTGAGGTAGAGGCATCTAGATGCAGAGAGGTTGTCTTCACTTGAACTCTTTGTGTTGCTTCGACTCGATGGTGAAGTAGGATCACTATCTTCATGCATATTTATTTTCAGGATTTTGGGGCTTTCTGACCTTCCGGTAAGGGATTGCTCGTTGATTTGGTCAGATGAGGTCAAATAAAAACATCGTTCTTTTCGGGGTTGTTGGGAGTTCTAATATACCGAAGGTTGGTGTGGTTAGGTATTCCACTTCTGGTATTAACTAGAAAGTCTTGTGGTTTCTCCCAGATGGTGCGGATCCTTCGGTGGTAGACTTCCATCTTTAACGAGTCACTTGCTAATGCGGGCAGTTGAATAGAAAAGTGCCGGTTGGTAACAGGTCTTGAGAAGTTAGTTTAACGAGGTATGCCATCCTGTTGAGGAGGATTCTTCGAGTGGTTCTAAATTGATGATTTCAAAGTCTCGGGGGTTTAGGAAACTCGGCTCTCACCTAACCATGTTCTATAATCCAAGTTAGTAGGGGGGTTTCCGATAGCGGAAACTATCAATGGTGCCTTAGTTACTAGGTGGTCTATCGATCCTAAATACACATGTACCTTGGGTCAATCAATCTAGAGCATACAATCCAGGGTGAACAGAGTGATTGGGTTGCAATATTTTTCCAATGAGAGAAGCACAAACATCACACATCAAGCAACACACTAAGAACTTAGTCAAACAAACACGGTCTACTTTATAGACCAATAAGTTAACCACTCACGACACTACAAGAAATTTTTCCTTCAGCAATAACTGGGCCCGTCCTTCGTCGTAGAAGGCGCGCCTTCCGCGACAAATTTTTTGGCTCGACCGTGGCCGATGTAAAACTTCTTTTTCCGGTTTTGCGCCCCTCTACTACGATCAAACCGCTAAAAACTTGGAGGAAGCTCGACGGTCCCATAGCAGAAGTAAGATTTCCGCTTCCTCACAAGATGTCGACTCGCCAAAGTATTTTTTTTGTGTGTGGGTCCCAGACGTCTGTGACTCTAGCAGACCAAACTTTTCGGTCGCGCCTCCCTAATTTGAATTTGATAATGTAGTTCGACGCCTCTTCCTTTTAGTCTGGCTGATGGGTCCCGCATGTCTTCCTCACATTAGAGGAATCGTGTGTATGATAGAATTCCTTTCCTTTCCCTGTTCCAAACTTCATAGTGTCACTAGATGCATCTGTCGTTTAATTAGGTTGCTGGGTCCCACGTGTCATCCTCACACTAGAAGAAACGTGTGCATGATGGATTTTGTTTCCTTGGCTCATGCCTCCCAGATATGAACTCGATAACATTGATCGATCTATCTGACGTTAATCATGATGATGGGTCCCACATGCCAGCCTCTTATTAGAAGAATCATGTGTATGATGGAATTTTTTCCTTCGCTCCCGCTACCCTGTTTCGAACTTAATTGCGCTGCTGTTTAATCATGCATCTGGGACCACCTGTCATCCTCTCATTAGAAGAAACGCGTGTATGATGGATTTTTCCCATTGGTCGTGCTACCCTGTTCCGAACTTAATAGCGCTGCCAGATGCATAATCACGCAGCTGGGCCCCACGTGTCATACTCTCATTAGAATAAACATGTGTATGATGGAATTTTTTCCCTCGGTCACGCCTCCGTGATATCTTGATAGCATTGCTCGCTGCATCAGCCGTTTATCTAGCCCGGTGGGTCCCATATGTCAGCATCTCATTAGAAGAATCGTGTGTACATGATTGATTTTTTTCTTCTCTGGCAGACCCTGTTCCAGACTAGATAGCGTTGCTCGACGAATATGTCGTCTGGTCACGCAGATGGGTCCCACATGTCAGCATCTCATTAGAAGAGCGTTTGTATGTTGGACTCTTTTTCTCGTTCGTGACTCCTTGTTTTGAACTTGGCAACATTGCTGGATGCATCAACCATTTATACAGTCTTTGGCTCCCACATGTCAGCATCTCATTAGAAGAAACGTGCGCATGTTGGACTTTTTTCATGCTCGTGCCTCCGTGTTTCGAACATGGCAACGTTTCTCGATGCATCAACCGTTTATATGGGCTTGTGGGTCCTCCATGTCATTCCCCCATTAGAAGAAACGTGTGCATGCTAAATTTTTTTCTTGCTAGCTCCTCCGTGTTTCGAACTTGGAAACGTTGCTCGATACATCAGTCTTTTATACAAGTTGGTGGTCCCCCACGTTAGCCTCTCATTATAAGAAACATGTGCATGCTAGACTTTTTCTCACTCGCGCCTCCCTATTTCGAACTTGGCAACATTGCTCGATGACTTCATTGTATATGGTTTTCCTGCTGGTTCCCACATGTCCGCCTCTTCTATACAGGAAACGTGTTTATGTTGAACAGTTTTTCGGTTGCCTCTACCAGTTAGACCATGGTAACGTTGCTCGATGCGATAGACGTGTATGGTCTTGCTGCTGGGACCAACATGTCAGCATCTCTCTTATATAGTAAGATTGATGGGCGCTAGCTGCTGGCAGGTGGGTCGGCCCATGTCAACCTCTCAGTACAAAAATATTGCTACAGATAAAATGGTAATCTACGTAGCAAAACTATAAGTGCTGGATTCGAACTTTAAACTCGAGACTTCAGCACAGTTAAACTGCATGCCTTGATACTATGCAAATAAAATGTTATGCTTTTATAAAACGTTAAAAAATGTATTCTAACATCGTATATACCTTATTTATTGTCTGCTAAATTTGCTAGTGCATGTACTACTCGTGATTGCTAGCAGCTCAACTAAACAATGCTATACATAATGTAGTGCGTAGTATTTTTTATTTTAAAAACATGGATAGAAGGAGTTTTTTTAGGGGTGAGGTGACAATTCTCAAAAAGGCCGAATTGAAGAAAAATGGACCACGTAGGCGTTGATGGGCTATTTTCCATGGGCTATTTGCGACGGCCGAGTGCCCCAGAAAAGTCTGAATTAGAATGTCTTGGTCTATAATAAGGCCGGATGGGATAATTTCTTTGGCTCGATAGTTAAAATCCAAATGTACGTGTTGGGAATCGGACGGATTCGAAACAAAAACGTCTACTTGGGAAAAAACAAGGTATAAATATTTACTAATATTTCTAGGAAATATGTTGACAAACTGGGAAAAACACCCCGTGCCCACCAAAACTTTCCGTCGAGACCCCAAACTCCTTCAATCGAGTAACCAGCCCATGTGTCTTCAAATTTTACGCCCTAGATGTACCGGATTAGAACCAAGAGACAAACTTCTCCACACGCCTTTAAAAAAACTTCTCAACGACTTTGTATCAGCAGTTCATGCCTACCACGATTGGCCATGCTGTTCTTCACAAGACGCACCGGAGGGCGGTCAGCTAGGCGATCCCCATGCTTCACCTGCTAGATTCAGGCACTGGACATTCTTCTTGGCTTTGGTTTATATGAAACCCCCGGTATTAGGGCTAGACAAATCCCAGACCACTATCTGATATAATCCTAACCAAAATCTCGAAAGCATATAGAGGGAGAATTGATAACACAACAGTGACCCCACGACACAAAAATTATTACAACAAGCACATAACTGGGCAAAGAACAAAAATATTACATCAGAGGTCATTGGCCAAAAACATCAAACAATGGAAGGTAAATTATGCTATTAAGTACAACAAACTTAACAAATGGCCTAAGAGGCCTGAAGCATAACGATGACGTCCAATCCATAGATACCAAACTGCCGACTGGGAACCCCAAGCTACTCGTCGATGTCGATGCCGTAGAGAACTCTTCTTCTATGGTAACACTTACTCTACTGCAAAAGTATCAACAAAGCAAGGGTGAGTACAGGGTGTACTCTGCAATACGTATGGTTGGTGGAGTTATTTTGCATAAAGCCAATTTTTGTTTGTAAGACAAAAGAGAGAGGAAGCTCGACTAATCAGAATACTTTAAAAGGGGATAAGAGAGCGATAACTCTAGCTTTGATCATCTTTTGATATCCACCGAATCTTTATCAGCTAAACCTACCAACTAGGATCACCCCCTCGTACCCATGAGGAAGCATCCTTTAAGAACACGTCACTTAACTTGCCAAGTTTTACGATTAGGTTCAAGTTCTCTATGATCATCACATCCGTTCCCAAGTCGTCCATAAACGTGGACATGGATTTCGAAAAGATTAATACCCTGCAGGGGTGTACAACTTTATCCACACGTACCAACCGACTCTTAATGCCAGAACATTAGCCCTCTTCCTTGGAAGGCCAACATAGGGTGGTTAGACACGACCTTTACCTTGATTTTGCCGAGATCATGAGTCACACACTAAGGATATGCCGCCGTAATGGGTCGAGTCCCGAAGGTGGTCCCTAGCGATGTGCACAGGTTTTGAGATCATGGAGGTCGGGCCTCTCCCATTCCCTGCCAAGCTTACCTACCTATATGAATGCACCTCCTTCACCTCCTTCGAGAAAACCAGAATGCTTATCTCGAATGCAACGCCCGAACTATGTGACTCATGGAATCTACTAGGCAAGTTAGTTGGTCGAGGGGGTTCCCATGCCCCCGTGTAGTTGTATGCTCGTCTTGGTTCAAGAGGCAAGAACTCAGGTCCTAGTCATGGAAAATATGGGACTGTAAAAACCACAACCCACCGTGGCCTCCCATACAAGCCTTAGCATGCTTAAATTTCATCTCTGATCATACCACGTCATCCTGTCGTACTAGGTTCATTCGCAGTTTTGATTCATCAACCGGATGGACCAGTTGTAACAGCTAAGCATGGCTAAGCACAACAGATGCAACAACTCTAGCAATGCTTCACAAGCCAAACACTAGTTATTCTAGGAGCACTGGATCAGGGAATATAGGCTATAAAGGAAACATGCATCAGATAGGATTACTCTATCTATCGATAAAAGACTTTAGAATTGTATGCACATGGCAAGAATTGAAATACTTTGAATACATAGGATTCATATGTCTGTGTGGGGCTTCGCTTGCCTTTCTAGTTGATACCCAGAAAGCAGAGCTTAAGACATCTGGTAATTGACTTGATTACAGTTTGTAAAATATTGGTCTTCGAGCTTCGACGGTGTTGATATCGGTCTTCAATCTTGATCTCTATTCCAATATCGTACTCTACCGGGAAGAAGCAAGCACTATCGTGGGAATGGCCACGACAGATGCTGCGATCGGCAGCGAGTAGTAGAACAAGGGGCAAGGGCGGCTAGCCATATGCGGTGCGAGATTAGGGCAAAGACAAGGATTTACCCAAGTTCGCCCCCCCGGAGGGTAAAGACCTACTCCTTCTAGATTGTATTGATGAGAGAGTACAATGGGCGAGCTCGATGGTAGGCGGCTAGTCGAGGGGGTATATGATGGAACGTAAGTGCTATGCGTGCCCTAGGGAGGTTTATATAGAGTCACCTCGCTACGGTTTACAGATCTACAACTGAGTTGGATAAGGACTAGGAGGGTTTTGACCTAATCCGACTGGGCCTAGCTACGCTTATGGGCCTCCGGCTTCCAATGGCCTGGCTCCTCCTTGGGTGACGATTAAGTCGCCATCCTGCAGGCCCACTCGCTGGGAGTATGTTCCAGTAGGGAACATCCTTCTTGGTATACCCCACTCGGCATATCACCATCATTAGTCCTTGAGGCCGTTATTGATTCGTTGCAGGTGTTCTTTGGTAGTCGGAGTATTTGGGTCCAATTTGGATGCCCATTCGAATCGGTGATGGACTCGTTTAATGAGAGAAATAATCATTGGCACACATCTTCAGTCGTGATAACGGCGACCAGTCGAATCGCCAATTTGGCGAGTGGTTGAGTCGCACCTTTGGAGAATGGGTCGGCGAGTCGATTAGACGAAGTTGGACCGTCATCTTGTCAAACTAGCCGTTGGGTAATCCAACGGTAATATCGGCGTAATCACCGCACGGTAACAGCTCCCTGAAATTGGCAGGAACCAACCGCTATATAAGGAGAGTGACGGGTAAGTTGTGGCCATTCCGCACATTTCTTCCGACCCTGCACACCCTTCAATCTTCCATTCCCTCCAGAGCGATCCTGAGCGATCTAGCAAGCCCAAAGCCTTGAATCGATGGCGCCTCGGAAGGAATTGTGGGGGAAGTCCAAGTGTACCAGGACGTTGCTGAAGTCCTTCGAGGATGCAGGGATTCTCTGCACCGAGAGATGGCGAATTCCCGCGGCCGGGGAGGTGGAGCCAGATCCACGCGCCGACAAATTCATTTGCTTCACCAGCCATCTCGAGAGGGGGATCGGGTTGCCCACCTCGCTATTCTTCCGCCGGTTCTACGCGTACTATGACATCCAGCCGTTAGATCTGGGGCCGCACATCATCGAGCAGCTTGCCATCTTCGTGGAGTTCTGCGAGTGTTATCTGGGCTGCCGCCCGTACTTCCCCTGTGGCAGGAGCTGTTCCACAGGCGGATTATTCGTGATGGCGCGGGTGGCCCTATGCTGGCAGCGAGCGGCCTCACCTTCCAGCTGAAGTCCAAGGCCTCCTTCCTCGACCTCATGCTTCCGAAGAAGGCAGCAATCGAGTGGAAGAAACACTAGTTTTATGTCAGCGAGTCGACACCAGACAGCGAGGTTCCACTCCCTGCATACTCCGCTGAGCGGATCAAGCCGCGCCAGCTCCAAGTCAACAAGGTCCCACACGGGCAGCAGATGATCGTAGGTGAGGTGCCGATGATGATTCACCAGCTGAAGAAGTATGGTCTCGAGACCATTAATTTACATAATTGTTGGCTCGGGCGGCGATTGGTGCCCCTGGCTAACTGTTCCCACTGGATGTACGAGTACACCTACATAGACGATGGAACCAAGGCCTGCACCGCTGAGTGGAAAGCGAACGATGATGACCCACAAGTATAGGGGGGTGTATCGTAGTACTTTCGATAAATAAGAGTGTCGATCCCAACGAGGAGCAGAAGGTGCTGAACAGTGGTATGGAGCAAGTAATCCCTATGAATACTTAGCAAACGAAATTTTAGTGGTTTTCTAACAAGGCAACAAAACAAGGAGCAAGTAACAAAAGTAATGAACAAACGGAGCAAGTGGCCCAATCCTTTCTTAGCAAAGGACAAGCTGGTGGAAATACTTATAAGGACCAAACGTTCTCGAGGACACATGGGAATTCTATCAAGTGCTTTCACTTCAAATAGCTGAGTACTCTTCTTTGGTCTTTGTAAGTGTTGTGTGGGTGAACCTGTGCTAACATACCGCCCTTCCTAGGACTAATACATACTTGTGATTAAACCCCCAGCAAATATCCGTAACTATAAGAAAGTAATTAATATATAAATCTAACCACAACCTTAAACTCTGAGATCCTACGCTCCCTTGTGCAGAGGTGTCCTAATGGGGGTTCAGGTTTCTGTCACTCCAGCAACCCCACAATTAGTAGCCAAATACACAATGCATTCCCCTAGGCCCAAAAATGGTGAAGTATCATGTAGTCGACGTTCACATGACACCACTAGAAGAATAGCACCACAACTTAAATATTAAAACCATTGAATAATAACTCATCATAGATTCACTACTAACAACATGACTTCTCCCATGTCCTCAAGAACTAAACGAACTACTCACGAGACATCATATGGATCAAGATCAAAGATGATATGATAATGGATAACAATCTGAACATAAACAATAATCCAATGGTTCCACTCACAAGCATCAACTACAATAGCAATCAACACCGGGAAAGTTTCCCCTAACGAACTAAAGCAATATCCAACACAATTGTTATAGCGGGACGGAGTGGTGGTGATGGTGCTGGTGGAGATGATGGTGTGGATGATGATGGTGTGGATGATGATGATGATGCCGATGAAGCCTAGCTTGATGACGGTGTTGATGGCGACAATCTCCCCTCTCTGGGAAGGAATTCCCCCAGCAGAAATCTATCTGCTGGATGATCTTTCTCTCTCGGTGTTTTCCGCCCCCAGAGGCGGCGGAGATCTATCTGTGGTCGCTCCACTGGTATTAGGGTTCCGTAGGGAAGATATAGGCGAAGGGGCAGAGTCGGAGGCCGGGCAGGTGGGCCACACCTGCCCTAGGCGCAGGGTCAGTTGGGCCCGCACCTAGGGGGTGTGGGCCCCCTGAGGCCCATCTGCGTCCCTCGTTCTGGCTTCCTTCGTCTTCTGGTAAAATAATAAGTTTCCATATTTTTCTGATCTTCGCAAAATTGCACCGAAACGCCTTCTTTTCCATCAGAATCCAAACTCTGGCAGTCCATCCTCCAGGAATCATCCAACATGCATAAACAGATGAAAAGCCATAAATAATACCTCATAATAAGACAAATATCAATGCGTAGAGGTAAATTATGATATAGAATGGTGATGAAAATTGGGCGTATCAACTCCCCCAAGCTTAGACTTTTCTTGTCCCCAAGCGAAAACCAAGCTCAGTAAACATGTCCACAGGTTTATGGAGTGAAGTGTCGATAAATGAATACGAACGAGAAGCATCACACTTACCATTGCACAACTCATAGAAGAAAGCAACTCACCATTATATACGAGCGAGATACATAAAGAGAAATCATAATTGGAATTGATAAATTTGTTCTTCGTCAGAGAACACCTGGCAAACAGTTTCACAAAAGCTTTTTGTAGAAGTTTCAAAACAGGAGCACTCTTTGCTCAAAAAGGTTTTTTACAAGTGAAGGCTTCCAAAGTGATACTCAATATATAAGAGTTTTGTGCAAACAAGGAAGATAAAGAACATGATTGAATAAATCACCATATGAATGCTTGAAACACAACAACTCAAATGCTTGCTGGAGATAGAGAGGAAGTACGTTTACTGACTCAACTGGTAACTAGGAGAAAGGTCCCTTCTTAGAGGGTAGCAGGGATTACAAGTCATAAAGAGCTTCCAAAAGATTATGATACTTACTAGATTTGAGCCCTCATTGCCCCTATGATAAGCATCTTGAGATGATTAAGGTTAAAGTGAACAAAGATGGATTATATGCTTGACGAAATATAAGTTGGCAATCTCATGTCCCTTGAATATGAGGGCCACTCCTCATGCATACTCAACTTTGAGTCCAGGTAAGTTCTTGTCATTGTAAGTATTTGCATATCATTGAGAACCGCCAACGGGGTACCCCTTCCTCATGGTACATGAGCTTTCCCATAACCAAAATGACAAGGCAAGCAGACAATGAGCATCTCGGCAATCTTTTTATTTACTATGTGCATAGCTTTTTTTTAGGATGCTTCATAGATAGCTCACTATGGTGATGCTGCAAGTTTCCACCATGATTAAGCATGGCTTAGGCTAGCGGCCCAGGCGTTTCTCTAACACAAGATACAAACTCCATGGACTTACAAGTTCCCTCTTTATTTCACACCATTGACATCCATAGACAAAAGAACACGATATCAACTGTGTATAGAGTACAAGTGCAATGTTGAAAAAGTTCCCTGTGACAGCACGGTTCTGCTAATTCCAACGTATAGATGCAAGCATATACAACTTCGATGTTCACAATGGTTCAAGTCTATTAGGGGCAAGTAATAAAGTGTGACATCAAGTTCGTTAGAGCTTTACTAACTAGTTTTCACATAACAAAATACTTTTTTAATTTGAAAGGTAGATGAATCTTGAGAATTTGCTAGGAAGAGTAAAAGCTACTAGGTAGATATGGTGGACACTAATGGAAAAAGTTTTGGGTTCAAAGGATTTTGGAAACATGAGAAGTATGCCTTCTCAAAACAGTTTTTTGGCTAGCAAGGCTGGGTAGCATGTTAGAGAGTTGAAAGAAACAAGAAAACACACAAGTAATAAAGTCAAACATGCAATCTTCCTTGAAGACACAAAAAAATCTTAAATAAATAATACTAAGCTTATGAGCCAACAAGAAAGAAAACAAATGATACAAAATACCTATAAGATTTCTTTTTCTTTCTCCTTCAAAGTAATGCTACTGACCAAAACTCGGTTTACCAAAACCAATTTAGATCCACTTGATGATCCCAAAGTGGTGCCAATACTGATCATCAAGATCCATCATATAATAGAGATTGCAAACTAAAATAAGAAGTGCAAAAAGTAAAAGATGAGACTTCTCATTAATATTCAATAAAGGCACTCACACCAATGGATACATAGATAATCAACTAAAGGAGAGATACTTCCACATGCAAAACAAACTATAAGATAACCTCTCTACCACAGATATGAATCCACTAAAAAGGTAAAAGGTAATAGATAGTGGCGGTGATACCGCGGCACTCCCCCAAGCTTGGAACAAGCCAAGGGGATGCCAAACCTGATGACGAATTACTCCTTCGGTGGTGGTCCTGTTCTCTTGATAAGCTCCTCAATCAACTTCCTTTGTTCCTCGAACTCAAAATTAAGAGTATGGATTAGCTCCGAGTTTTGCTCTATACGATTCATGATCATGTCAGTCCGAGAATCCCAGTCCTTGTTGTTCTTTCCCCACTCTTCATCCCTAGCATGATCCTTCTCTGCATTGTTAGAATGACACATATCCCAAACCGAAGGAAAATTTCCTTTGGGCACATGTTGATATTGATATTCATGTATAAGTGTGTGGAAGGGTCTCTTGTTACGTGGAGGAGATGGCTGTGGATTGTAGAAGAGACGTGGAGGTTTACCTCCTGTAGACATCTGTGTTGTCTTCTTAAGCTTGGCCGGTAGTGCCACCAAACCAATGCTTGCGAAGGTAGCGCGGGTATCTTGTTGCTTGTCCTCCTCCATGTCACCTTCATATCCTTCCGGGATCTCATCCTCCTTGGAAACTTGAGGTTCTTCTTCCCCGGGGTTCTTGCCTTCGTCGTTGGCGGAGGCCATGGTGCTCTAAGCTTGAGAAGATTTCCTGATAGAAACAGATCGAAACGAAAACACAAGAACACGATGCACGAACCTCGGGGGATCCGGGTGGTTATATATTACGAAGATTCAATGCATAAGGAAAGTTTTGACACGGAAACGAAACGGAGACGGAGTTCGGGGGGGGGGGGGGGGGGGTCAAACCCCCTCCAGGCGCGGCCAGGATGGGCCCACGCCTAGGGTGGGTTTGTCCACCTCGGGCTCCATTTCCTCTTCAGTTTCGTCTTGTAAATTCCCTTATGTATTAAAAACATCAAAAATATGAAAAGATTGGGGTTTCACGAACCTTCTGTTTTCACCACTTTTACCTATTCAAAGACGAACTCTACAGATTCCTTCTCTCTTTCTCCTGATAATTTCTTTTTTACAAAACCCTTGCACAAACTCAATGACAACATTAGTGTAAGCAAAAAACAATAACCCTTTGGTAGACACTTAAACTTAAAAACCATCAAAACAAAACCTTCTGTAAGAGGCAAATGCAAATGATGGCAGAAATCTGTCAAAACAGACCAGCAGGTAAAGATAAATTTTTCTGAAGACCTTCTGTTGCTCAAATAAAAAAGTGCAGAACTGATGAAAGTTGGGTAACAACTTGGAGAACATGCTCAGAAAAATGCAGCTCCATCCGAAGTACTGAGATCCCTCATGAATTTTTACAATGCAGCACAAAAATCTGTCCTAGGACAGCCACTTTTCACAACTCCTCTACTTCACAAAAGTAGTTGAACTTGACACAAAAACCAAAACAAAAAGGATAAGGAGCGATTCTTACATAGGTAATAACTTCCAAGACTCGACAAAACTCTTGGGTTATCTCCCAACAAGTACTTTTCTTTAATTCCTTTAAGTTAGGCTTGAAACTTCCAAAGATGCTCACATAGGATGTATATACCTGGAGTGAAAGAGAGCATCAAGGAGCAAATAACCAACACACTTGAGTCTAACCCACTTCCTATGCATGGGTCTATCATGAGAAAACGAATTGTTGAAACAAAAGGCTACAAGGATAGGAAGAGAAAACAGACGCAACTTTAAAGCTTTGAACATAAAACGGGGAAACTTAACATCATTGAGATTCATAAAACCATGTTTCCCTCTCTCAAAATAAATTTTAATAGCACTTTGAATAAAGTTGACAATATAACTGTCACTGGCAACAACTTTATCATCACAATAAGCATACTTACAGTCACCAAAAAGAGGTCCAAGGTCATAAACTGGATCAATAGAAGAAAGTTGTTTCATCCTGAAATATTTATTAGGCAAGCTATTTTCACAAGGAGCTTTAGAAAATTTGGAAAAGTCAAACTCATAAGAATCTCCATCAAACTTAGTTAAAACTATCTCCTTCTTACAATCTATAACAGATCCACAAGTGTTCAAGAAAGGTCTACCAAAAAAGATAGAAGTTTTGCTAGCTGCAGAATTAAGCACTAGAAATCCAGCAGGATACTTAATCTTACCACAAAGAACCTGATAAGGACATCCATATACTTACACCTACCCCAGTTACTACTGATGATGTTCCAGCTGCTACTAACAAGTATAAGTCCAATGAGATTAGGATTGGACCCATTACAAGAGCTCATGATAAGCTACTAGAACAACAGGTGAATTTGTTTCTTAATGATCCTGATGTTTTACTTAATGAGAATTTTATACTGCCTAAGTCTATGTGTTATTGTATGATCAGGTACGTTGGAAAAGAAGGTATAGCACGTAGCGAGGAGGCGAAGCACATGGAGCAAGGTGTGTTGATCAATAGGGAAAGCGCGAAGGAGGAGAGGGAGGAAGCGCAAGGAGCTACAAAGGAAGGGATCGACACCTGGCAGAAGAGTCCTGCCGCGGCACGCTTTAGTCCCAATATGTTGCCACGGCAGGAACAGGCTTGTGCGCCTAGAAAGCTGTCCCACTTGGGTCGGCATGTATCTTAGTTGTAGTCGTTTGCGTCTTGGACTCTTAGCCTAGCCGCCCCCCTCTCTCTTAAATAGATGGGGGTGCCGTTTCTTTCGAGTAGACCACGTTAAAATATTTTGGAGTCGATTCTTTTTAGAACATCTGAAATTACCCTGTGATCGAATTATCTACTGCAATTGAGTGTGATCTGTTGTTCCATTGGGAATTAGTAGATTGC
Organism: Avena sativa; assembly: GCA_916181665.1. Taxonomy (NCBI): domain Eukaryota; kingdom Viridiplantae; phylum Streptophyta; class Magnoliopsida; order Poales; family Poaceae; genus Avena; species Avena sativa. Next base: position 102,508,787 of record OV702280.1, read on the forward strand.
AAACTACCGTTCATGGTCCACGGCTGCGTGCGCAAGAGCATGGTGTTGTGAATATCCCACAGGGTTCGAGAGCTGTTGCATTGGCATCAGGGTTCGAGCGGGAGATTTCATAGCTACAGGCTAGTTATCTATCATCCACCAAAATCATCGACAAGTGCTTGCTGAGAAGATCGGGCCACCCCATATCATCTTGGTATCAGATTTCCTCGTTTCCTCGGTGAGCATCCACAAATCCATCCATAGATTAGTTCTTGTTTTCGTCCTATACATAAAAGCCATACAAAAATATTTGCCCTAGCCTAGATTGCATCGTTTTTCAAGTTTTAGTTGCTAGTCGTGTCTTCTCGTAGATCCGATTTGCAGGTTTTTCTCATAGGAGTCTAGTTTTCGTTTGTGTTTAAAGTTTAGGGTTTTGATCTTGTTTTCCACCGAGTCCACCATCACCGTTTTCCGCAAGTTTCCATCTACTTTTCCGAGTCCACATAGCGTACTTTGGTGTTTCAAAACCTAGCTACAGCCTATCTACCGCATCCGTGCCTAGGAATGTACCCACGAGACTAGTTGCTTTGCTCTGACAAGATGCTCATTAGGGTTTTGAAAGTGCTCAATTTTCTCCCCAACAAACCGGATTATCCGGCCCTCCCTAGTTTTCATTCGTTTTGCATTGGGTCATATAGTTAAAAAAAAGAAAAACAGAAAAGGAAAAGAGATTCAGTATTAAAAAAGAGCGAGAATAGAGCTACAAGCGTGAAAAAAAAGATATCGAAGTGTGCTTTATTGGAGGCCTAGTTGATCATAGCACTTGTAGATTGAGAAATCTTGTGCCTGTTTATTTTGAGCTATTACTAGCGTGTCTCTTGTGCATTGCAATATTCCTGTTCATAAATTGCTTTGCCACGTTTATCTCCACCGTGTGTGTTTCTTGAGTTATCATAACGATCATCACTAGGACTTGTCTGTGGTGTAGTTATGATTCCATACCTACAGCTCCACCATAAATAACTTGTGTGCCCTGTGATCGTCTCTATACCCTTGATATTCACTTCATCACATCAGTGCATTAGTCTTGATCTCGTTTTTGGTTACGCATCTCTATTCACTTTGGAACGGTAAGATCTACTTTCTTGTCAGTGTGAGTGAATTGAGTGTTCCACCAAATAGATTTTATCTATTGCACCAATCTACTAATCATGTCTACTAGTGCTTCTGATGTTGTAGCACATAAAAAGAAGGATAATTAGTGTGTCAATTGGTGGGAATATGAAGCATTGAGATCCCATTTAACACTAGTGTTTAACAACACAACAGATGCCATTGACAAGAGTCTTCAGGATGTGCAAGTGACTTTGGAAGCAAACGTTCGGGACATGGCTACTATCAAGACACAAGTGACAGACCTCAACACGAACGTGACAGCTTTGCAGCGTTCGTAGAGGCCTTGACACTTGCTATTGAGCAACGGCAACAGCAACCAATGCATGAGGAGCTCGAGGATGAAGCCGATGGCAGTGTTGCTGGTGCTGCGCCACTAGGCAGGGGACGCCCTAATGATCCTGCACCTGCACCATTACATGGTCATGGTTTTGCCCCTATAGGTCGTGCTCAGCGTGTACCTATATAGCCGGTTGATGATGGTTTGGGCAAGCCTAAATTTTCAATTCCCAAGTTTGATGGTTCCATTGATCCTAAAGATTATTTGACATGGGAGTTGAAGATAGAGAAGCTCTGGCGCTTGTATGAGTATACTGAAGAAAAGAAGGTCAAGCTTGCAGCGTCAGAATTTGATGGTTATGCTTTGCGTTGGTGGGATGCTCTTGTTCAGCATAGAAGGGATGACAATGACCTTCCGGTGATGACTTGGCGAGAGATGAAGCGTATCATGAAGGAACGTTTTGTACCCACCAATTACTTGTGCTCTGTTTTTGACAAGTTGACACAATTGAAGAAAGGGAACTTGACAGTTGATGAGTACTACATGGAGATGGAGATGCTTATGCAACGTGCTCGAATCCGAGAATCACTTGAGATGACCATGCAACGATTTCTCAACAATTTGAGGTTACCCATAAAAAGCATAGTGCGTCATCACAAGTATGAGAACATGAACGAACTGTTGCATCATGCTAGAGAGGCCGAGTCACAGCTCGCGGAGGAAGCTAAAGCACGTCGTTTTCCAGCCACTAGCCGGTTCCCCAGGGCCACGCCACCTCCTATGGCTCCTCCTGCAGCGACCAACTACCCTACTACATCGGCGACCATGCCTGTTCCCTCGCCCTCTTTTGGCTCTAATTCTAAGAAACCAGCTGCTCTTGCTACTAGTACGGGTTCGAATATGTCAACTGCACGCACTCGCGATGTGGAGTGCCACACTTGCGGAGGTAGAGGGCACTATCAGAGAGATTGTCCAAACCGCAAGGTGATGTTTGTCAATGATCAAGGAGAATATGAGAGTGGAGATGATGTTGATCCTGATGATCATAGTGCTGATTATGAAGAGGAAGGTCTGGATGCCTTTCCTGCGCATGCACCTACTATCGTGGTATCTCCACGCATTCTTAGTGTGCAGCCCATTGTTGACTCTCAGCGCTGCAATTTGTTCCAAACAAAAGCTCTCGTTGGGCCTAACAAAGCTTGCAAAGTAATTATTGATGGAGGTAGCTGCAGGAATCTTGCAAGCAACGAGTTATGTGCCAAGCTGAATTTATCTTATTTGCCTCATCCTAAGCCATACTACATTCAGTGATTAAGTGACAATGGTGAGATGAAAGTAAACCATATGGTGAGAGTGAATTTTGAAATAGGGCCATACAAAGATTCTATTGATTTTGATGTGGTACCTATGACTGTTTGCCATTTGTTATTGGGTCGGCCTTGGTTATATGATCGCCATGTGCAACACAATGGCCGTGCCAATACTTATCACTTGGAGTTTACAGGAAATAAGATTAACCTGCAACCAATGACACCACAACAGATTGTCAATGAGTCTAGACAGAAAATAGAGGTGACTTGGAAAGATGCTTCTATTGGAGGCCGTGAGAGTGTTGCAGCTGTACATGATGTTATAGAGCCTACAAAGAGTGATATAAAGAAAAGAGAGAGAGTTCCTAACCTAGTAATGCTAACCACCAAGGAAGATATGAGAGAGTTTCGAGAGGATCCTAGTGCCATGCCGCTTGTGCTCATGTATAAGGGCGAGGTTCTAGTTTCTAACGACATGATCCCTATTTCTCTTGGTGTCTCTACTGTTTTGCAGGACTTTGGTGATGTGTTTCCAGAGGAGGTGCCCGCTGGACTTCCTCCCATGCGCGGCATAGAGCATCAGATTGATGTTATTCCAGGAGCCACATTACCTAACCGTGCACCCTACCGGACCAACCCCGACAAAACTAAAGAGATACAGAAACAAGTACAAGCACTACTCGACAAAGGGCACATTCGTGTTTCTCTTAGCCCTTGTGCTGTTCTTGTTATTTTAGTTCCTAAGAAATATGGTACATGGCGCATGTGTGTAGATTGTCGAGCTATTAATAACATCACTATTCGATATCGTCATCCTATTCCACGCTTAGAAGATATGCTTGACGAATTGAGTGGTGCTGCTATTTTCTCTAAGATTGTTTTGCGTAGTGGTTATCATCAAATTAGGATGAAAGAAGGGGATGAGTGAAAAACTGCTTTCAAAACTAAATTTGGTTTATATGAATGGCTAGTCATGCCTTTTGGGCTTACTAATGCACCTAGTACATTCATGAGATTAATGAATCATGTTTTGAGAGAATTCATTGGTCGTTTTGTGGTTGTTTATTTTGATGATATTCTTATATATAGCCACAATGAAACTGAACATTGTAATCATATCCGACAAGTTTTGCAAGTGTTGCGTGATAATCAATTGTATGCTAATCTTGAGAAATGCACATTTGCAAAAGATAAGGTCATATTTTTGGGTTATGTTGTATCTAAGCATGGGGTAGAAGTAGATCAATCTAAAATTGAGTCAATTCAGCATTGGCCTATTCCCATGAATGTTGGTCAAGTGCGTAGTTTCCATGGATTAGCTGGATTCTATAGACGATTTGTGAAGGATTTTAGCACTATTGTTGCACCATTGAATGATTTGACTAAGAAAGGTGTGCCATTTGTGTGGGGCGCAGCCCAAGATATTGCATTTGCTACATTGAAATGTTTGCTTACTTCTTCACCATTACTTGCATTGCCTGATTTTTCAAAGCAATTTGAAGTTGAATGTGATGCTAGTGGTATAGGTATTGGTGGCGTTTTGATGCAAGAGGGTCGCCCTATAGCATATTTTTCTGAGAAACTTACTGGTGCTAGATTGAACTATCCTATATATGATAAATAATTGTATGCACTTGTTCGTGTACTAGAAGTTTGGCAATATTATTTGTGGACAAAAGAGTTTATCATACATTCTGATCATGAACCTTTAAAGTATCTAAAAGCTCAATCAAACTTGCATAGGAGATTAGCTAAATGGGTTGAGTTTATTGAATCTTTTCCGTACATCATTCAATATAAGAAAGGAAAAGAGAATGTCGTTGCTGATGCTTTGTCTAGGAAAAACATGCTATTAACGAATCTTGATGTTAAAATTCCTGGATTACAGAGTATTTGTGCACTTTATGCAACTGACAATGATTTTTCTGAACCATATCGTTTGTGTGCTCTTAGAAACGCATGGGATAAGTATCATATACATGATGGGTATTTGTTTCGAGCTAACAAACTATGTATTCCAGAATCGTCGTTGCGTTTGTTCTTACTACATGAATCACATGTTGGTGGTTTGATGGGTCACTTTGGGCGTGAGAAGACATTACTCATGCTTGCTGATCATTTTTATTGGCCCAAGATGAGGCGTGATGTGTACAGATTTTTGAGTCGATGCATTACATGTCACAGGTCGAAATCCAAATTGAAGCCTCATGTTTTGTATACCCCTCTCTCTGCGCCAACTGCACCATGGGAAGACATTAGTATGGATTTTGTGCTAGGTCTACCTAAAACCCAGAGAGGGCATGATTCTATATTTGTGATAGTAGATAGATTCTCTAAGATGGCTCATTTTATTGCCTGCCACAAAAGCGATGATGCGTTGCATGTTGCTAACCTGTTTTTCAGGGACATTGTGAGATTACATGGAGTACCGAGAACAATTGTTTATGATCGGGATGTGAAGTTTATGAGCTACTTTTGGAAGACTTTATGGGGGAAGCTGGGAACAAAGCTACTATTCAGTACTACTTGTCATCCCCAGACAGATGGTCAGACAGAGGTGGTGAATAGAACATTATCACAACTCTTAAGGACTATGATAAAGAAGAATCTGAGGGAGTGGGAAGAGTGTTTGCCACATGTAGAGTTTGCTTACAACAGGGCAGTGCATTCAACCACTCAACTTTGTCCTTCTGAGGTGGTGTATGGTTTCAAGCCATTGACACCACTGGATTTATTGCCTCTACCATTACATGAGAGAGTTGATATGGAGGCATCAAGACGTGCAGACTATGTGAAGAAGATTCATGAGAAGACTCGAGAGGCTATTGAGAAGAAAGGCAAGAACATTGCTGCTGCAAGAAATCAAGCAAGGAAGGAAGTGTTGTTCAAACCTGGTGATATGGTTTGGGTACATCTGCGCAAGGATAGGTTCCCATTGCTGCGCCAATCCAAGTTGAAGTCGCGCGGTGCTGGTCCTTACAAGGTGTTAGCCAAGATTAATGATAATCCCTACTCGATAGATATACCTATTGCTGAATTCGATGGAGCTAGCAACAGTTTCAATGTTGCTGATTTATCACCATATGATGGAGAAGACCTTGGAGCGTCGAGATCGACGCCTTCTGAAGGGGGGGAGATGATGAGGACATCCATATACTTACACCTACCCCAGTTACTACTGATGATGTTCCAACTGCTACTAACAAGGATAACTCCAATGAGATTAGGATTGGACCAATCACAAGAGCTCGTGCTAAGCTACTAGAACAACAGGTGAATTTGTTTCTGAATGAGCCTGATGTTTTACTTAATGAGAATTTTATACTGCCTAAGTCTATGTGTTATTGTATGATTAGGTACGTTGGAAAAGAAGGTATAGCACGTAGCGAGGAGGCAAAGCACATGTGTCACATCCCAAGATTTTCCAAATCTTGTAATGTGAAAAATAAATAAACAAAATAAAATTATTGTTGAAATTCAGGGTGAAAAGAAACTTTTGGTATCTAAATGGAAACCTAAAATCCCATCTTGAACAAACTTTGGTAAAGGTTTGAATCCAACAAAATCCAAATCAAAATAAATGCATTCCTCAATGAATGTATCTGGAAATTTAAACATTTGGAAAATAAATTCAAACCCTAAACCCTAATGGAATAAAATCATTTCCAAGTTATCTCCAAATTTATGGATGTGATCCATATAAAATCTTGTCAACAAACAATCACAAATGATCAAGAAAGACAAATAGAAATATTACAAGACCATATAAATTGGTTTCACTCAATTTGGAACCATAAATAAAATCTTATGAATTTAATAAGATGAGGAATTGTATTCCCAAAACTAATAAAGCCTTTATCTAAAATCCATACCAAATGGTGAGCAATTAATCCTAAAAGGATTTAAAAGTACAAACAATTATAAAATAAGATTTCACAAATTGGAATCACCAAGTTTGGACCTTTAAATAAAAAGATATGGATTTTATAAAATGAAGAAAGAAATAATAAATAATGAATATTTAAAGACCAAACCAAATCTTGGCCAAATCCTTAAACAAATGGAATGAACTATAATCCAAATCCAAATAAAATAAAAGGATAAAGAATTTTCCAAATAAAATAAAAAGGCATTAACCATTCTATCCCTATCTTAATAAGACAAATCTCTAAATAAGAATTCATGAGAAATGGTATTTTGGAATTTACCCAAGTGAATTAAAAGTTGTTTAAATAAATTAAATAATAAGATCAAAGGAAACCTCTAAATAAAATTATGGAATTAAAACTATATTTAATCCTATGAGAATTAAAACAAATAAATCCAATCTTAAAAAGATTAATAAATCCTATTAAAATGCTTTTCCAAATAATTCAAGATGAATTATTTGACACCCTTTTAAGTAAACACAACCTACTGAAAGGATTGGAAAGTTTAAAAGAATTTAAATGGTAATTAAAACATTATTAAAACCTATTTGATTTAATACAAGGACCTACTTTATTAATTAAAAAGACTCCAAAAAGAATAAAGTTTTTATTCAAAATTGACATCAGAATATACTACTAACCAGTATTTAAACCCACCCAAAATTTGGCAAAGTTTTGAAATCAATTGAGTGTTTGAAATGATTAAAGGAAATCAAAACAGAATAAAGGAAAAGAATAAAGGAAAAAGATTCAGAACAGAAAAAAATAAGAGCAAGGTCGACCAAACCCAACCTTGCCCACTAAGCCCAACAGCCCACCTCCTCTTTCCCCTCCCGAAGCGTTTTCCTCACCCGTGACTGAACCCGCGCAGCCACTGATGAGTAGGCCCCACCAAACCCCTCTCTATCTCGCTGACGCTTGGCCCCACCGCCAGCTCACCTTCTTCCTCACCCGCCGCTGACCACGCCCGGCCGTTCCTGTCGTTGAATGCTCACGCAAATTCGCCGTAACGCCGCAGTGATTCCGCTCTGCAACTGCGCCCTCTTAATCGCCCACGTCCCCTCTACATTTCCCCTCGCTCGCCATCCTCCCTCTGCCCCCAGGCTGCCCCTTATTTGGTTTGCACGACCACTGCTCCGTCAACCTTCCCCAGCCAATTCCGGCGAACCCACGCCACCCCTTGCCTCCCCAAGCACACAGGCACATTCCCCAGACCCAGGCGCATCTCTCCGTATCATCAGCTCGCCCGCGCGTGCTTTGCAGCGTCGACAACAACGACGACCTGTAGCGCCACCGTCTGCTCCAACTCCGACGAGGTTTCCTGGTAAGCTCGGACCGCCCCGAAACTATTCGATGATGCACGCATGTTCCCTGAAACCGTGCGCGTCTAATGCACCCTTTACTCTGCTTCGGCACGCCTTGTAGCCTCGCCCCCATCAACGTCTGACCGCACCCGAGGCCCAGCTCAACTCCGGTGAGCGATTAAGGACAATCTCATGCGCCCCTTCACCAGCCAGTACCACGTTGAGCATCAGCAAACTTCGACGATTCTGGTGAGCCACCCCACTCCTCCTCTAGCTTCCTGTATCGCCGGCACCGTCATCGTCTGAGCGCGCCGCCGCCACTCGCCGCCGCCACAGCCGTTGATCCTTGGTCGACACGTTGAGGACCGTCAGATCTAGATCGTAAGGATGAGATAGAATGACTAACCGAAGCGGTATGGAGCTACCTATGCCGCACGATTTCATTTTGATCCAACGCCTCATAGCACGCGATCCACGCGAATCGTTTTCGTCGAATAGAAATCAGACACGTGGCCTGTAGTTGATTTAAAAGACAGAAACATTTCTATTAGTAGTTTGGATTTGTAAATTGCATAACTTTTGATCCACACATCCAAATTTTGCAAATTTTATATCAATGGATTCAGAAAAGCAAGCCCTAGCCAACCATGCCATTTGTTTAGTAAAAAGCTTCTGGTAAAATGTTTGTTTTTGCAGAAACTTATGTATGCTTGTTTAGGTTATAAAAATTATTCTAAAATGATTTTGGGGATAAAATCTTTGGCAAATGGTGTGTTTTGAACCTACTGACCATAGGAATCACCTTGTGGTTTCAAAAATGTATTTGGAGATGCAAGAGAATGAAACTTGGATTTAAAACCAATTCTAATCAAATAAAAATATGGCTTATTTATTAAAAATGGTTTTGGAAGAAAACCTTTGGGAAATGTTTTGTTTTAAACACCCTGACCCTAAACACAAGGTTTTATGGTTTGAAAACATATTTTTTGAATCCTATAGATTAATGCCTTATTAAAAACATTTCTACACCACATAAAATGATACTTTGTTTAGAAAAGGGTTTATAAATTGAAACCTTTTGCAAATGACTTTGCCACTTTATAAAATGACCAATAGGTGTTTTCAAATGTTTATAACCTATTAGAAACCACTTTTACAAATAAAACAACCCTTTTGCATGCTTGCATGTATTGTTTTGTTATATTTTATGTGATGTTTTGCTTGAATGGTAGATTGAAATATTGTTTGCTTGATTGAATTGTAGTGACTTGAAGTGTGTGAACATTGCAAAGATCAAGAAGTGAAACTATACTCTACCAAAAAGGCAAGTGATGCTTCATACTTTGTCCCATTATTTTCACTATGCATTAGTGATATTTCTAAGTAGGACTTGCATGGAATTTTGCTAAGTATAAACCATGCTATGGGAAAACCTAGTAGATGAAAACCTTAGTAGAATTTCCTAAGTTAAATTCCTACTACTATCATGCTTAGCTTAGCTAATAGAAAACAAGGGTGGAATATATACATTCATACTATGGAAAAATTTCTAAGTCTGAGGACTTGTGTTTTTGTTTAATAAAACAACTAAGTTAATGAATCACCTGGGTGGAAAGGGACTTGCTTGGTGGTTTTTGGTTGAGTGGTTACACAAGGCCCATGGCTATGGTTTACCTTGTGTATCACACTTGTGGATTGCCACCCAGGAACAAAGATATTTGAGATGTCAAATGTTGAGAAGCTTCAAGTGCAACCACTTGGCATTATGGGCTCTGCCTGGATCATATAGGTTGCTAGAACTTAGCCATTTGGACAATTGGTGGTAGTGGGAATGATAGGTTGGAGCGCGTCCATTTGGTCTAAGGGAAGCCTTCTGAAAGATCTTGTCTTGGTGAAACCAAGTCTTGTGGGGAAAGTGCACCACCTCTGCAGAGTGTAAAATCTAAGTACTTAGCCATGTCCCTGGTGAAGGAAAATTTGAGCATCAAGACATGGAAGCTATCAAGAATCTCATCATCCAAATTTCTAAGTTAAAAACTTGTGGTTGAACAAGGGTTAAAGGATCTTCAATCCTTGATTGGTAGATGCCTTGGGTGAATTTTGCCAAACAAAAACTTAGTGTTTTCAAATGATAAGGAAAAATCTATTTTGAGCAATGCAAGCCTAAGCTCCACTTATCCAAATGCATATAGATGATAGACTCCACTATACTACCATAGTATCACTTGCCAATACAATTCAAATGTATTGACCCTTGTGGCTGTAACTTGTTATGTTGCAGGTTTGATTGATATTAGTGAAGTTTAAATGATTAGGATTACAAGTCTATAACCAACATGTCTTCCTGTGGCACTTTGAAGATGAAGGACCCCATGCTTATAGATATTCTGCTGTAATGTAATGTAATAGCAAAATGATCTATGAAAGATGTAATAAATTATTTTATTCCTGGTTATGAAGTTGTATTATGACCTTTGTTTCTAGATATTACATCTTAACTGTGGATGCTAGCTATTGATCCAGGGACTAGCATTGTAAACACAGGGATCTCTACCTTATTAAAGGTTGGGAACCTTACAACATGGAGCAAGGTGTGTTGATCAATAGGGCAAGCGCGAGGGAGGAGAGGGAGGAAGCGCAAGGAGCTACAAAGGAAGGGATCAACACCTGGCAGAAGAGTCCTGCCGCGGCACGCTTTAGGCCCAATATGTTGCCACAGCAGGAACAGGCCTGTGCGCCTAGAAAGCTGTCCCACTTGGGTCGGCATGTATCTTAGTTGTAGTCGTTTTCGTCTTGGACTCTTAGCCTAGCCGCCCCCTCTCTCTTAAATAGATGGGGGTACCGTTCTTTCGAGGTAGACCACGTTAAAATATTTTGGAGTTGATTCTTTTTAGAACCTCTGAAATTACCCTGTGATCGAATTATCTACTGCAATTGAGTGTGACCTGTTGTTCCATTGGGAATTAGTAGATTGCAAACTACCGTTCGTGGTCGACAGTTGCGTGCGCAAGAGCGTGGTGTTGTGAATATCCCACAGGGTTCGAGAGCTGTTGCATTGGCATCATGGTTTGAACGGGAGAATTCATAGCTACAGGCTAGTTATCTATCATCCACCAACATCATCGACAAGTGCTTGCTGAGAAGATCGGGCCACCCCATATCAGAACGTCCACATCTCTTACAATGCCAATGGGGAAAATGGTTTCCTTATTTGCAAGGTGGATAACCACATCAATATCCTCAAGCTCACAAGGACCAATCTCATGCATAATTTCCCTGTAAAGCTCATAAGGAATAGCACTAGAACTAGCACCAGTATCACATAACCCATAGTAGCAATGATCACCAATTTTGACAGAAAGTACAAGAACACTAGCTTTTCTAGCCTTACTAGGATGAGAGATAATATTAGAAGCGTCTTCACAGAAGACAATGTGCTCATCCTCTATATTTCTAGTGACAGGGTCTTTCACAATATCTACCACAGGTTCATCACTCAAATGATTACCAGTCTCCATAGTTTCCATTGTACCCTTGCTATTTGCACTAATAATCATAGAATACTCCTTTACCTTAGCTGGGAATGGCATTTTCTCAACATGGGGTTCAGGCACAATATGATTAGTAGTGCAAACTTGAGTACTTCTAACTGGAGCATGATTAACAACATCTTTATAAGGAGCATGGTACTTATTCCACTTCTTCTTGGGAATTTCAATGTAAGAGGCAAAATCCTTAAAATAGCAGGCAATACTTTGGGAATCAAGACCAAACTCATTGCTAATATCACGGAAGCTGTCAGTTCCCATAAAAGATTTAATGCATTCATAATCATAGTTTATACCTGACTTTCTTCCATTATCATTCTCCCAAGCCTCAGTATTATCTTGAATACAGTCTAAGAGATCCCATTTAACTTCTTCCTTCATACTTGTGAATGATCCAGCACAAGAAGCATCTAGTAAATCTTTATCATGAAGAGAAAGCCTAGTATAAAAGTTATTGAGAATAATATTGTTAGGGATTTCATGAATAGGATATTTAAGCATTAGTAGCTTCAATCTCCCCCAAGATTGAGCTGTACTCTGTCCATCAAGAGGCCAAACTTTATATATAAGACTTCTATCCTTATGGATTTCACTGGGAGGATAAAATTTAGAGTAAAAGAGAGATGCTGACGAGGATCGATCTCGTCAATGCCCATTGTTATGAGCTTGGGTTTTGGAGAAGATGGGGGTGCTGGAGATCGCGGAACGGTTAACAGACAAGCAACCAGGGGACATGAGATTTACCCAGGTTCAGGCCCCAGAGGGAAAACCCTACTCATGCTTGTCTGCTCTTGATTATGGCAGAACCGAAAGTTACAAGGGTGCGTAGATGCAATCTGGCGTGGAGGTGTGTATGCAGTGGTATGCGAGGTGCCCTCCTCATCGTGCCCTCCTAGCCTTTATATAGAAGTAGGCAGGTCCCGGGCATAGATGGAGTCGGTTACAGGTTTAGGGTTTGCCCCTTTGAATATTCTATCTAATCTAGTCTTGCTCTCCAAGGATCCGAAGACGTCATGGGCTTGGGCCACCTGAAAGTCTTCATGGGCCACGTATATTTTCATGGGCCTTCCTTTGGCTGGACCAGGTATGCTGATGTCATGTACCCGTAGGGTATAACCATGTCAGTAGCCCCCGAGTGTTCAGTCGAATCGTATATTCGGCTGAGGGCTCTTCAATATTTCGGGTGCAGCTGTTTCTGTTTACTAGAGAATGATTCTAGTGTGTAGGGATTGTTGATGCGTGTGCCTGACTCTCCCGATGGGTCAGGGTCAGTTAACTGTCTTAGGACAAAACAACACGATCTTCTTCAGATTCGAGTCCCTCGACTCGAACCCAGAACATATGCTGGCGTAATTCGACTCAGGCTGTTGAGGACTTACAGGAGTGGAATTCCAGTTGTTTTTGAATGATGTACCCAACGCGTCCGTCGGGATTTTCATCGCGCCTATTGGGACGGATTTTTACTAGCAAAGCGCAGTCGTGTGTGTTACCAGGCCATCAGATGGTATCTATAGGTCTTATATTTGTGTCGTAGACACATCATCCGAAATTTTATCACCGCGGAGGTGTTTCAGGTGTCCAAGGAGGATGTTTCTCACTTGGCGTTAATCGGGGCAAAGTTGCTGAAATTTTTTTTACATTCTGATCCGAAGGATCGCACTCGAAGAATTCATAGGGTGCGCGACCAGCGCTCCCTATGGGAGTAGCCCCCCGAGTGCCTGTTCGAGTCGTAGACTCGAGCATAGACTTTAATTCAGTCTTTTTTTGTTTCAGGTCCGTAGGACACAATTTTTTCGGATGCTTGACTAGTCCTCCCTATGGGAGTAGCCCCCGAGTCTGTAGTGGAGTCGTAGACTCAACGTAGGACTCGAAGAATAGTTTAGTGGCGTAGTACACTATTCAGTCTTAGGGTGCGCGGCCAGCGCTCCTAATAGGAGTAGCCCCTGAATAGTTGCCCGAATCGTAGATTCGAGCGTGTACTTTAGCTATTTGAGACGAAAATTTGTAACCGTTGCTAGTATAGCTTTGATGACGTCAGTGCTGATGATCGATGATCTCAAGCGTCTGCAGCGCCAGAGGTGACGTGGCTAGACGAATGTGGGTCCCACTTTCTGACTTAGAGTTGACTGGTCACGCGTGATGTGGCTATAATTATGGTGTATCCTCGGTTTCCATGCTTAGTGGACGGCGTGCGAGCGACGGTTCGCTGCTGTGCTGACACGTGGACATCTTCGATTTGATTCTGGCTCTAGGGCTTCCCGATGAATGGTACCTGTTTATTGTCTTCGTCCTTATAATATATGGGGAAAATTTTGTTTGTTTTCACCACAGCCATTCGCTTTTCACTATTTCCACTTTCTTGAGCTTTTCTCGCCGCGCGCTGGAATTTCTTTGATCCTTCCCGTCCTCTTTTCTGCGCTCACGCCGCCACCATCGTCTTACAGCAATGGGGAAACTGAAGAAGGCCTCCTCCGTAGTGGGCACCAGCGCTGCTACCTGCGGAAAGAAGGGCACCGCCGCCACTAGCGTCACTGATGGTGGCTGGCGACGGTCGGAGACGAGCGAGGGCGACCTGCGCAAGCTTCGTGAGCAGGGTCTGATCCCACAGGACAAGGAGGCCGTCAAGATTCCCGGCGACGAGGTAATTCACCATCCACCTGCAGGGTTTCGGGTCACCTCACGACGCGCGGCGCGGTCCATGTTCTTTACGCGAGAACGGTGCTTGTTGTCGTGGTTGCCGTGGGAGCTGGAGCCGCCGATGGCAGAGAGCGCAGCTCGCCGTGCGCTAGACTCCGAGGCTGCTTGCTTGCATTTGTCAAGCACCTGTTGCATCTTCACCTAGTTTTTGTGCTCTTCAATGAGGAGCAGGTGGTATGCCATCATTAGGTCCCATGAGGCACCCACAGGAAGGAGCTTGTTGCCCGCCACGGCTTCGCGTGCTTGGTTCCATCCCTCCTCCTGAGGTGGATTACCCGATTGGCATCGGTGTCATCCTCGTTAGGCGGGGGGGGGGGATTGGTTCCTACTATTTTTGCTGTTTCTACCCTGCGGGTTGGGTGGCGGGTTTGGTTGTTGCTGATCCACGTCGCTCTAGATGAACACGGTGCATTGGTAGCGTCCGTAGGTCGGATCACTGCTGCCGCAGCTTTCGGATCCGGAACCGTAGGTCCCTTCATCTGACGGCGGATCGCACAGATCTGAGTTGCAGTTGCTGCTCTCATAGGAATCATCTGTCGATGGTAATGTGCGTAGCACGGGATGCGGAGCCCATGAGGCGGGCCTGAGTGATGGAAGTGGCACCCGCTCTGGGAGGCGGAGAGTGCCGGTCAGTCCTACCTGGAAGCAAAAGCTCCCGAAACGAATTTCGAGTTCGTCGCCTACGGGCTCGAAGTCCTTCATGGTGGCTGGCGAGTGGGCGGTGAAGTCGAAAGCGCCGAAGAGGAGATGGCTCTCCGTCGCCGAGGAGTTGTAGATCGCTTTGGTTGGGACCGTCACGATCGCACAATCAGCGCCCCCATTTCCCACAGACGGAGCCAATTGACGAGGATCTATCTCGTCAACACCCATTGTTATGAGCTTGGGTTTTGGAGAAGATGGGGGTGCTGGAGATCGCGGAACGGTTAACATACAAGCATCCAGGGACACGAGATTTACCCAGGTTCATGCCCCTGGAGGGAAAACCCTAATCTTGTTTGTCTTCTCATGATTACGGCGGAACCGAAAGTAATAGGGGTGCGCAGATGCAATCTGTCGTGGAGGTGTGTATGCGATGGTATGCGAGGTTCCCTCCTCGTTGTGCCCTCCTAGCCTTTATATAGAAGTAGGCAAGTCCCGGGCTCAGATCGAGTCGGTTACAGGTTTAGGGTTTGCCCCTTTGAATATTCTATCTAATCTAGTCTTACTCTCTAAGGATCCGAAGACATCATGGGCTTGGGCCACCCGAAAGCATTCATGGGCCGCGTATATTTTCATGGGCCTTCCTTGGGCTGGACCAGTTATGCTGATGTAGTGTACCCGTAGGGTATAACCATGTCAAATGCCATCTCCTCCCATTCCATGGATTGTCCATTCTTCAGCAGCTTATACCATGCATCAGCTCTCCCTTTCAAGGATACGAAGAGTAACTTCCTCTTCACCTATTTAGTTGTGATACCTGCACACTTAAACAACCCGCATAATTCATGGATAAAAAGCAAGTGATCACCAGGATGGACAGTTCCATCCCCAAAATAATAATTCTCCATAACACGATTAACAATACTTGTAGGTATCTTAAATGGATCGATTTCAACAGGAGGTGGTTCATCTACTACCCTACCAGCGGTAGTAGTTTTCCCAAACAGAAAACCAAGTGGGTTATCCATATTGGAAACAAAGTAACAAGTAGTAACAAAAGCAATACTCACAGTAAAAGTTTCCTTTACCAATTCCACTCTTCAATAGCGCTTCACTCCCCGGCAACGGCGCCAGAAAATAGTCTTGATGACCCATAAATTAGGGGGTGTATCGTAGTACTTTCGATAAATAGGAGTTTCGATCCCAACGAGGAGCAGAAGGTGCTGAACAGTGGTGTGGAGCAGGAAATCCCTGTGAATACTTAGCAAACGGATTTTTAATGGTTTTCTGATAAGGCAACAAAACAAGGAGAAAGTAACAAAAGTAACGAATAAACGGAGCAAGTGGCCC
This sequence comes from Avena sativa, assembly GCA_916181665.1. Lineage (NCBI taxonomy): Eukaryota > Viridiplantae > Streptophyta > Magnoliopsida > Poales > Poaceae > Avena > Avena sativa. The sequence continues at coordinate 102,524,996 of OV702280.1, forward strand.
AATCCTTTCTTAGCAAAGGACAAGTCGGTGGAAATACTTATAAGGACCAAACGTTCTCGAGGACACATGGAAATTCTATCAAGTGCTTTCGCTTCAAATAGCTGAGTACTCTTCTTTGGTGTTTGTAAGTGTTGTGTGGGTAAACCTGTGCTAACATACCGCCCTTCCTAGGACTAATACATACTTGTGATTAAACCCCCTGCAAACATCCGTAACTACAGGAAAGTAATTAAGATATAAATCTAACCATAGCCTTAAACTCTGAGATCCTACGCTCCCTTGTGCAAAGGTGTCCTAACGGGGGTTCAGGTTTCTGTCACTCCGGCAACCCCACAATTAGTGGCCAAATACACAATGCATTCCCCTAGGCACATAAATGGTGAAGTATCATGTAGTCGACATTCACATGACACCACTAGAATAATAGCACCACAACTTAAACACTAAACCATTGAATAATAACTCATCACAGATTCACTACTAACAACATGACTTCTCCCATGTCCTCAAGAACTAAACGAACTACTCACAAGACATCATATGGATCAAGATCAAAGATGATATGATAATGGATAACAATCTGAACATAAACAATAATCCAATGGTTCCACTCACAAGCATCAACTACAATAGTAATCAACACCGGGAAAGTTTCCCCTAACGAACTAAAGAAATATCCAACACAATTGTTACAACAGGACGGAGTGGTGGTGCTGGTGCTGGTGGAGATGATGGTGTGGATGATGATGATGATGATCCCGATGAAGCCTAGCTTGATGACGGTGTTGATGGCGATGGTCTCCCCTCTCTAGGAAGGAATTCCCCCGGCAGAAATCTGCCTACCAGAGAGATATTTCTCTCTCGGTGTTTTCCGCCCCCCAAAGGCAGCGGAAATCTATCCATGGTCGCTCCCTAGGGAAGATATAGGCGAAGGGGCGGTGTCAGAGGCCGGGCAGGTGGGCCACACCTGCCCTAGGCACGGGGTCAGGTGGGCCCGCACCTAGGCGGTGTGGGCCCCATGAGGCCCATCGGCGTCCCTCCTTCTGGCTTCCTTCGTCTTCTGGTAAAATAATAAGTTTCCATATTTTTCTGATGTTCATGAAATTGCACCGAAACGCCTTCTTTTCCATCAGAATCCAGACTCCAGCAGTCCATCCTCCAGGAATCATCCAACATGCATAAACATATGAAAAGCCATAAGTAATACCTCATAATAAGACAAATATCAATGAATAGAGGTAAATTATGATATAGAATGGTGATGCAAATTGGCGTATCAGACGATTACGCCTCCACGCTGAGGAAGATCACTAACGCGGAATACCGCGACCCAAAGCCGGGATTGCCCCATACACCGCGAGGTGCAAGGCACCGCTGGTAAGTCTTTTTTTCTTTGTCTATTTCACAGTCGCAAAAATGTAGTCGCAGTTCACTTATCTTGTGTTGTTGTCTCAGTTGTTCCAAGTTGTGGAGGGCTGGCTCCCTCCGTCCAATGAAAAAAGTTCAGACAAGGCTGAAGGGGTCGAGAACGAGTCCTCCTCCAGAGAGGGCGATGACAAAGACGACGACGATGATGAGGCCGTGGAGGTCGCCGCACCCGCGGTTCGGAAAACTCGCGGGCAACAGCAAGACGAGCTCGAGGCCAGCAAAAGCCTCGAGGTTCATGATAGGGGCGAGGGTGAGGCCCACGAACATAGTTCGCGACGTGTGGCCACACCATCGAAGAATAAGTCACCAAAGAAGAACAAGAAGGAAGCTCCTAGGGCGGTGTCACCGCCTCGGTCGGTGACTAGCTCCGCAGCGACTAGCGCGGCCGACGATGCTGGGGCCGAAGCGTCGATGAAGGAGCTAGAAGCATCTACTATGACCGTGGTGGAGGACGAGGTGCCTCTGGTGTCGCTTCCGCCCCTGTTCTCAGCAGTCACGGGGTTCAGGGCTGCTCCAACCACAAAGGCATCGCCATCGACAACAAAGAAGGCTACCGGAGGGGAGCTCCCTGCTGCCATGGCCTCGACAACAAAGAAGGCTACCGTGACGTGGGATCCGGCCCTGTTTGAGACGTGCATTAGCCGCAAGCTGGGCCCAGAACTAGAGAAACCGGTGCACATCCGCACCGGCCTGCGCTACATCCCAGTCGGTGAGTGTCTTGACATGTTGACTCAGATTACTAGTTTGTAAACTTTATCTGGATTGCTGATTACTCCCTTTGTAGGAATGGTGTGAAGAATATTGGTCACCCTTCGGTGGCCAAGGTCCCGGTAGATTCCTTAGGGGAGGAGGCCGTTCCCTCGAAGAAGAGGAAAGGCGACGTTGCTGAGGCGCCCGTTGAGGGCACGAAGAAGATGAAGGGCGAAGAGGTCGTCATAATCTCGGACGAGTCAATCACCACACCAAGTGGAGCTCCGAATAGAGTGTATGCATCCGTGAGGGCCTCTACTGCGAGTGTCTCGGCGCAATCAGCCCAAGTTCCCAAAGTCCTGGGCTTAGAGGTCGAGCAACGTCACGGGCGCATGCCTCTTGTGCTGCCGTCGGTGGATGCTGTCGAGCTGCACAATATGCTGGGGGCGGCTATTCAGGTCTATCTAGTCCCCGAGGATCTGGTCGCTGAATTTCAGCGGGCAGATTCTTATTGCTTTTTGATGCCCAGTCCCCGAGTGGCTAGTCGCTGAATTTCACTAACTAGGCACTTAGGAATTTTTTCGATGTCCAGTCCCTGAGTGGCTAGTCGCTCAATTTCGGTTACTAGGCACTTAGGAATTTCTTTGATGTTTGCTTTTATTATTATTACCTATGCAGGGCCTCCAGCGTGAATCGACGGAGCGACTGGCTGCCAGAGAGCCCTGGAGCGCGACCTCCGCTCTATGCAGGAGTTGAACAAGCAGTTGTAGGCGACCTCAGGTAGGCTCTTGAGTTACCCTCTCCATTGCTTTTTTTCCTTTGATTGTGATCTCACCCTTGTGTTGCTGTAGAGGGGTACTCGGCCGCGGTTGCGAAGGCCCGCGAGGGGTTTGTTCCCGTTGGCAAGTTAACGACTGCCGAGTCATCGTTGACCGTAGCGGAAAAGCAGGTGGCCGAGCTGGAGTGAGAGCTCAAGGCCACGAAGGCGGAGGCGAGATCGGCGGAGGAGAGGGCTAAGGCAGATGTCGCTGCCACAGTTGAGGAGCGGAAGGTATCTGATGCTCTTGTCACAGGGCTGCAGACCAATTATTCGAGTCATCAAGATTTCATCTCGGGGTGCTGCCGTCCCCTCATTGGTGAGTTCCTTGGACATGAGTCCCCGAGGGGTTGGACTCGATTCGTGCATCCTTATGATGCTAAGTTGCTTGTTCTTCTGCAGGTAAATTTTGATGACGAGCCCAAGGCGCAGTCGTACGATGCAAGGCAGTGTGTCACCATGCTGGTGGATTCTGCTGCCCTTTTGGTGACCTGCATTCGCGCGTACCTCCAGGAGATCTCGCCGGCGCAAGTTATTCCCAGCAAGCTCACGGAGGTGTGGTGCTACCTGGAGAGGGCGCCGGTGGTGGTAGAGTACATGTCGCGGCCGGCCTTCCACCACGGGGCCGCGACTGCACTAAGCCTTGGGCTCGCTCACTTCCCCGATGACTTCGACCTCGATGACGTCACCAACGGGTATCCCTCAGTGACTGGCTCGGTCGAAATCTCGGAGGTGTTGAAGTTGACCTATCGGGCTGCGGTTTACTCCGAGTGGCTATTGGCGATGGGCGACCTTCTGCCGTACTGGGAAATGATCGTCAATTCAAACGACCCCGAGCCGGCGCGTTGCGAATCCAAGACGGAGCAGCCGTTCCGATCGGTTATGGCGGGCACCTTTCCCCCATATCCATCGAACCCGTGGGGTCCCCTTAATCTGTGTTCATGGCAACGGTGGTGCGTCGTCTTCGAAGCATGCAGAGTAGATCGCTTTGCCGACTGGTGTTAATTTAGATAAGCGTATATCTGTCCTTGTAAGCGAACAAAATTTTGTTGCCGTAAGGAATGCATGTATGCTTGTGTCAGTTTTGATTTGAGTTTGGCTTGTTTTGTTGTGCAAGTCCCCGAGCGCGTACGCCCTTTTATGGGGTTTACCTCGTATTTGTGTATGTACGTTTTGATTTTATATTGTTAGTTAGTTGAGATCGACTCGCCATGGCTTGGTAAGACAGTCGCTTGGCGACCGCAAGGGGTGCTATGTACTTAGATGTTTTCCCGGACGCAAACGGGGTCGGTTGGGCGAGTCCCCAAGCGTGGTACTTAGCCGTTCTAGTCGCATTCCCAAGGTAGGTGAGGACAAAGCGCGTTGTGATTGGCGCGTCGCTCCGCCTGACTCGAAGAGCCAGTCGCATGGCGAGTCCAGGGCGCACTCTCATACTTGGTTTTTTCCCTAGACGCGTAGGTTTGGACTGGCATCAGTCCCGAGCGTGGTACTTGACCGTTCGAGTCGCTGCGTCGAGGATGCGGAGGAATGGGTCGCTGTGGGAAGCGAGTGCGGTTGTCTTGGCCCGACATGCCAGTCTAGTGAGGCGACTCCAATCGGGCTCCGGGATGTTTTGGTGGACGACGCAAGGCCCAAACTTTGTCGATGCCCTTGGGTCGCACTACATACCGTGCCAGTCGCGCGGCCAAGGGTTCACTTTCGTGACTAGCATAATGCTGCTTTTATGAGTGCGAGTGGCACAAGGGTTAGAGAATAGGCACAATTTGTGCGAGTCGAATATCTTTATTACATGGCGGGGGGAAGTATAGCTCGGAGTTCTAGGTGTAGAACTTCCTTAGGAGGTTTAAATTCCACGACCGCTTGACGTCGAGTTGTCCGTCACCTTGGACGTCGATGAGGTAGTAGGCGTCATTGCCCAGGACTCTCCCTATGGAGAATGGTCCTTCCCATGGGGGAGAGAGCTTGTGCATGCCATTCTTGTCCTGGATCAGTCACAGGACCAGGTTCCCTTCCTGGAAGGTGCGAGTCCGGACTCGGCGACTGTGGTAGAGGCGGAGTCCCAGCTGGTCGACCCTGTCTTGGCGTGCGAGCTCGTTGTCGACCTCCGCATAGTTGAAGACACGAGGCGAGTCGTGCTCGAGGTCAGTCGGCATGACGGCTTCGGCGCTGTATACCATGAAGAAGCGCGTGAACCCAGTCGATCAGTTGACGGAGGTGCGGATGCCCCAGATGACGGAGGGGAGCTTCTCGACCTAGCATCCTAGTGTTCGCTTGAGGGGAGCTTGAAGTCGCGGCTTGAGGCCGTGGAGGATAATTTGGTTGGCGCGTTCCGCCTGGCCGTTGGACTCCGGGTGGGCGACTAAGGCGAGGTTTAGCCGTATGTTGTGCTCCTCGCAGTACTAGGCCATGGCGCCCTTGGCAAAGTTTGTGTCATTGTCCGTGATGATGTTGTGCGGGAATCCATAGCAGTAGATGAGCTCACGTAGGAATTTGGTGGTGGTCTTCCTGTCGCACTTGCGGACTGGTTTGGCCTCCACCCACTTGGTGAATCTGTCGACTACGACCAGGAGGTGGGTGTAGCCGGAGGGGGCCTTCTTGAAGGGACCCACCATGTCCATGCCCCATATGGCGAATGGCCAGGTGACGGGGATGGCCTTGAGAGTCGAGCTGGGTACGTGCATTTGATTGGCGTACTTTTGACACCCGACGCAGCGTTGGATGATATTGACCGCGTCGGCGTGCACGGTGAGCTAGTAGAAGCCATGTCGCATGGCTTTCGCGACCAGGGATAGGCCGCTAGCGTGGTTGCCGCAGTCGCCGACGTGGATGTCTTGGAGGATCTTGTGGCCTCCTGAAGACTGTACGCAGCGTTGGAACACGTCGGTCATGCTGCGTTTGTGAATCTCGCTATTGATGATGACGAAGGATTTGTAGCAGCGCACGATCATGCGTGCCTCCATCTCGTCTGCTGGCAGGATCCCCCCCTCGAGGTAGGCGACGTATGGTGCGGTCCAGTCCCTTGTCTCCATGATCATGGTGACCAAAGCTGGTTCTGGTTGCAGTGGTATTCGGAGGTCGATCTCCTTCGGGAGAGAGACAGAGGGCTTGGTGATGGTGTCAAGGAAGACACCGGTGGGTGGCGCGTGGCGATCCGACCCGATGCAAGAGAGGGCATTGAACTCTTCATTCTTGCGCCGGTCGATCCACTCAACAGAGTAGCCAACAAAGTGGCCCCCCAGCTAGTCGACTGCTTGGTGGTATGCCGTCATGGTGGGGAGACGGCGTCGCAGGTACCGGTGACTTGCACGGCGACGAGGTCGGAGTCATCATAGCACCACAGGTTATTGATATTCATCTTCATGGCGGCTCGCATGCCATGAAGGAGGGACTCGTACTCGGCCATGTTGTTGGTGCAGGGGGTGAAGTCGAGGTACAGCATGTAGCCCAGCTTGTCGCCCTTGGGGGAGGTGAGTACGATCCCTGCCCCTGTGTCGTCTATGTTCTTGGATCCGTCGAAGTGGAGCGACCAGTAATGGAGTTATGGAAGCTTCTCTGGCTATTGCGCCTCCTCCCAGGTGGCGAGGAAGTCTGCTAGGGCCTGCGACATGATTACATTGCATGGCTCGTACTTGATATTGTGGACACCGATCTCGACGTCCCACTTGGCAACTCTCCTAGTCGCCTCACGGTTGCGGATGATGTCCTACAACGGCACCGAGGAGACGACCGTGATTGGGTGCTCCTGGAAGTAGTGCGGCACCCGCTGCTGGGCTCGGAAGACCGCATATACCAGTTTCTGGTACAAGGGGTAGCGTTTGTTACGACTCGGTGAGGACCTCGCTAATGTAGTAGATGGGGCGCTGCACGGGGCGCTCCTTGCCCTCTTCTGGCCGTTTGACGACCATGACGATGCTGACGAATCGCTCGGATGCCGAGACGTAGACGAGCATTGGCTCCTTGTCGACGGGGGCGGCGAGCAGCGGGGCCGCGAGTAGAACTTCTTTGAGTGTGTGGAGCGCGTCATCCGCCTCCTTGTCCCACCGGAACGTGGGGTTCTTGTGCATTAAGCGGTAGAGAGGCATTGCCTTCTCTCCTAGCCGGGGGATGAAGCGGCTAAGAGCCGCGACTCGCCCTGCCAACTTCTGGATGTCGCGGAGGCACTTGGGCTTGCTGAGCCAGGCGATCGTATTGATCTTGGTGGGGTTTGCCTCGATGCCTTGCTTGGAAAGTACATAGCCCAGTAGCTGTCCAGTGGGTACACCGAAGGTGCACTTTCCTGAGTTGAGTTTGATCTTGTACCTCCACAGATTTGCGAAGGTTTTGGCCAGGTCGGCGAGTAGATCGCTTTGGCGATTGTACTTTACCACCACGTTGTCGATGTAGACATGGATGTTCCGGCCGATTTGGCTCGCGAGTAACTCCTGCCTGCATCGCTGATAGGTTGCTCCAGCGTTCTTGAGGCCGAACGTCATGACGGGTAGCAGAAAGCACCGAATGGCGTGATGAACGTCGTATTCTCCTCGTCCTCGATCGCCATTTTGATCTGGTTGTAACCAGAGTAGGCGTCAAGGAAACACAGCGACTCCGAGCCCGTGGTCGAGTCCATGATTTGATCGATGCGCGGGAGGACGAACTGCTCCTTTGGGCAGGCGTTGTTCAGGTTTGTGTAGTTGATATACATTCTCCATGTCCCATTCTTCTTTTTGACCAGGACTGGGTTTTCCAGCCACTTGGAGTATTTGATGGGCCGTATGAAGCTTGTAGTGAGTAGACGCTGCACCTCCTTGGCGATTGCTCGGTGGCGCTCTTCATTGAAGGGCCGCAGTGACTGCTTGACAGGTCGCGCTTTGGGGTCGACATTGAGTTTGTGCTCAGCAAGTTTCCTCGGGACACCTCGCATGTTGGATGGCTTCCATGCAAAGATGTCGCGATTCTCACGTAGGAACTCGATGAGCATGCTTTCCTATGCGGGGCTCATGCCTGTCCCGATCGTCACCGTCTGGCTGGAGTTGCCTAGTACCAGCTCGACGGTGCGGGTGTGCGTGATGGCCTCGAACGCGTTCGAGCCGCCGTTCTCCGAGTTAGGCTTCTTGAGTATGGAGGGGTCGTCCTTGTGAACCCCGCTCGCATATCTGGCGAGCTCCTCCACGTGGTTGGCCTCCACGGTGATGACGGTGTCGGCGAGCTTGGTGCCTTTCTCCTTGCACACGATGGCCATGTCGGGGTCGACGTGGACGGTGATGATGCTGCACGGCCCTGGGAACTTCATCGCGTTGTCCGCGTAGTGTGGCGCCGCCATAAACTTGGCGAATGCTTGTCTCCCCAAGATGAAGTGGTAGGAGCTGTTGAAGGGCACTAGATCGAAGACGATCCGCTCGGTGTGGATGTTTGCTGGTGTGCCGAAAGTGACTGGCAGTGTCACCATGCCGATCGAGTACGCCTTCCGACCGCGGGCGATGCCGTGTAAGGTGGTGAGGGTCTGTCAACACCCAGATTTTTAATCACAGATGCCTGTTATGCCATACATCGCAATCCCAGGATTACCATTTTTGTGAGACATAACATATTGGGTATCACAATACATCATCCATTACAAACCATACATAAGGTCTTACACAAATAAGTATCTCATGATCCAGTTCTTAATACAATCCAAGTAGCGGAATAACGTAATAGTAACGATAGCGTTGGCGAAGCTCCATCTTCAGGGTCACAGGCAATGCTGACGATGGGATATGATCCTAGTTGTCGTAACCTTCCTGCTGTCCGTCCTCCTGATACTCCTCTCCATAGTCTGGCCACGGGAATAGCCAGGGACAAAGCAATGAGTACTCTTTAAGTACTCGCAAACTAATACTAACAAGTGAAGTGGTTTAGAAAAGGATATACTAAGCTCTATGGTTGTTTTTCAAAAAGCCAGATTTACCTCTACTAAGTTCAAAAGCAAAGGAAACTAGTTAAAAGTTTTATAACACCTAGGTTGGAACTTGAATTTCATATCACAACACTGTTGTGGTCAAGTCAAAGTCATGAATCATTTCACAAGTCCTTTTGAAAACATCTGACGATAGAACTGTATGGCCACTCAAACTATCCATAACCGCGGACGCGGCTATTCAATTAGTTCGACACTCTGAAGAGATTGTACACTTTCATCACAACATTCGATACATCCGTCAGGAACAATCCCGAATTCACCATACTCAGTATGCGGATAATCAATCCTAACCTTTCAATTACACGCCCTAGTATAGGCACCTCTCCTGTGAGTTTGGTCTCCCAACCATGACCAACTATCATCTTGGGTACTGCACAGGTGGACAATCTTCACAAGGTAGCCTCAGCTTAGACCTTGGCCGCAAGGGAACCCATACTAAGGTATATAAATTTCTAGTCAAGCCCTACCCAATTTTCGGGTATTGTGGTTGTACGGTAAAATTGGAATGGTATCGCATCCAGACCACCATCAGTTTTGTAAAGGTCTAAGGCTCATGCCTTAACATTTTCATCATCAAAATCATCTGGGGTTCAAGAACACATGTCAAAACATTTCAGTAGAATGACTCATCATTCTAAGGTTTTCATAACCATTTTCACCAAGTATTCCCATCTAAAGTTGATCAAGTTTTATCCTTAGCACTAGCATCTATAAGTGGGGGTAAATACTAATGATGAGTAATAAACAAGTGGGGATTAGCTAAGTTAAATCTCATGCCTAGTATGACTTCAATATTATCTAACTTAGGCCAAATTTTATGCTCTTTATGCTACCTTCAATTATCTTTCTAGAATCTACAAGTCACTAAGTAAACTTTTGATAGAAAGCTTTTAATAAAGCAAATAAAATACTAAGCTTGCAAGTAAAACTAGGATGGTGTGTCAAGTGGGTATAATCACATATGCTTAAGGCATATAGTTGGCATAGTAAGAAGCAAGTAGAAGCTTGCATAAGTAGGGTATCTTTCAAGTGTTAGCTTGCTTGTTGAGTAGCTTGCAAGTATTGACTTGCCAGGATATTAGTATAAGCTTGCCTTGTGCAGAGCAGTGGTTGAAGTTCTCCTCGGCTTCTTCCTCGTAGTATCCTCCTTCCTCCTCATATCCTTGGTCGGTACTAGCATCTATAAATAAATACGAGGTACACAATCACCAAACAATGCTTAACTATTTCTAATCATCACACAAAAGGTTCATACTAGATGATCTAGCATCATCACTAACATTACAAGATTAAAGAACTTGTCTCATTTATTTTATTTTATAAAAGTAATTTCTACTCATTAAAAAACTACTTAAGATTTAATATTCTCCAACTCAAACATGGGATCATGGTGACACATGTCATCACCACATATTTCAGTACATGGGAATGTGATTTAAAGTGGTGTCACAATTTAATAAGGTTTAACCTTTTATTTTATTTAATTAAAGTGACTACAAATGCCTAAGTGGCATTCTTTTATTACTTGATCATTATTTCTGTAAGTAAACCTATATATTTTTATATATTCTGAAAGGTAGGCTTAAATGTGACTTTTGAGAGCTGGAATCAACTCAAAAGCTCTTATGGTTGAATTTTGAAAAATGTTTGAATGCAGAAAATCTGCTGCCTTGTTATTTTTACCATGGGTGATCTACAAATCTAAATGGTTTGAATCCAGCGGGCTTGGATTAAGCAATCCAGTACCTTTCTAAAAAAATGTTTTCATGCATTTTGGTTCAGTGAATTGAGCTGGGTTGATTTTTGAATCTAGGTATAGAACTAAGTTTAGAACTAAATGAATAAAACTAAATTTGAATTGTTGGGTTGCGCGGGATGTTTCACTGGGCCATCCCACTATGCACAGTGCACACACGGGCTGGTTAAGTGAGCGACCCCACTCGTCAGTGAGACAACGAGTGGCGAAGTGGTACGGGGTGATCTAGGCTGCACGATCTAACTCTAATCGAACGGCTCTGGTTCATCATCCACATCGGGCAACGCCGGCAAGACAGAACCCTAACATGGCCGGTGGGGGTCATGGGAGGCTCACTGCGGCTCAGGAGATGGTCGGCGACGGGGGCAAATGACGAAGTCGATGATGGCGATTCTCCTGGTACCGATAGCTTCTCCTAGGGCGGCTCCAATCGACGGCGCCCCTCCTCCTCTACAGCGGTGAACTCCGGTGAAATTCCGGCCACCTGGTGCTCGCCTTTCTCCGGGAGTGAGTGGGTGTGATCAGTGAGAGGTGGGGAGTGAAGTCGCATGAAGAAAATGAGTGGGGGAGGTCTGCTTTTATAGTGGCTGAAGGGGACCGAATGGCGCGGGTGGAGCTCGTCGGTGTCGACGACACAGAGTGCTATTGGCATTTGCGATGATAGGGGTTGTGCTGTGCTCCCAGGCGACTCTCAACGGCATGGTGGCGAGGCGTGGGGCAGTGCGAGATGGTCGGAACGTCGCGGCGCTCTGGGTGGGTCCCACGGTGATTTTAATGGCGCACAGCGTCTACGGTCCACGCGGCGGCGAACGAGGTTGTTTGGTGGGGTGCTGGCGATCACGTCTGCAAGCGGCGAGGGCGGCGCGTGGACTGTGGGCAGGTGTCGCTGACGGTGCACTGGCGTGCTCTCGTCTCGCACGCAGAGATTCTAGGCGCGTGCTTGGCAGGTGGTCTAGTGGCTGGCAATGCTCGGGGCTAGGACAGAGGGTGGCGGTGGACGCAGGCTTTGTGGTTGTTGTGGCTAGCTAGCCATGGTCGGCTAGCAAGGGGGCCTTCGGGTTGGCATGGCATGGTGCAATGGGTAGGGGCTAGGGGTGGTCAAGGCACTGGTTGGCATTGGGGGAGACAAGTGTGATCAATGGTGAACAATGCTTAGCCAAATTACTGATCAAAACAGTGAAGTTTGGCCAGTTTGATTTTCCGTCTCCAAGTGTTTGATGAAATGGCCGCAAGAAATTGAAATTTGAATTTTTGGTTCAAACTTGGTGGGTTTGCGAGGCACATACTAGGGAGTATTTGGCTAGTTGGATTGGTCAAGGGGCACTGGTTTTGTTGGGTTTTGAAAATGTGTGATCTTCACATATGTTAAAGATTCAATTTTGAATTGTCATTTGAATGGGGTTGCCAAATGTTTCTGCAAGTTTGAAAGGTGGGCTTTGATTCAGTTTTACTTGGTCTTGCAAGGGGTGAAAAGAATTGGAAAAGTTTCTGTTTGAAATGTTGGACTAGAAACACTCAAAGTGACCTAGTAAGCAAGATTGGCAAATATGACCATTTGCTTTATTTGATTTGTTTTTGATTTTTTTATTTGTTTGTTTCTCCTTGGAAATGATTTATATGATGTTATTTTCATCTTTAAACCATTCCTTGCTATTTAGGTTAATCACACAAGTCCATTCATGCATTCATCAAATCATCACATCCACACATGCATTCATTTTGTTTTTATTTAATCAAAGTTTTTGTTAACCCTAATTTTAGTGATTAGAGGTTGATGATCATTGTTAAATATTTTTGGGATGTTACAAACCTTCCCTCCTTAAACAAAATCTCGTCCAGAGATTTGAAAAAGAAGAAAAAAGATTACCTTGTATTTAAAGAGATCGGGAAACTTCGTCTTGATGTGATCCTCTCGCTCCTAGGTAGCTTCTTCTTTAGTGTGGTTGCTCCACTGAATCTTGAGAAACTTGATGCTTCGGGTTCTGGTGGTTCTGAAAGCTTCTTCCAAAATACAGATGGGTACTTCGGGATACATCAGGTCATCGTTGATCTCTATGGTCCGCTCATCAATGTTCTTGACTTCGGTCTTCTCCGGAACTTCAAGGCATTTGCGAAGTAACGATATATGGAACACATTGTGCACTGTTGACATTTCCTCGGGCAGTTCCAATTGATATGATACTTCTCCTCAATGATTCAGAATCTTGAAGGGTCCGATATATCTGGGGGCTAACTTTCCTTTGAGCTGGAAACGTTGCATTCCCTTCAAAGGCGATACTTTGAGATACAAAAAATGTCCGATATTGAAGGTGAGGTCTGTAGGGATACGGGTAGGATACACTAGAGCAAATCAAAAAAATTCTACCGCGTATACCAGGATTACTGTTGTCATAGATCACGGGATTACCACTAGACGCGCAGTTGCGGAATTGATGAAGCGCGTCGAGGCAGTGCAGACGTTCCACGTCTCCTCCTTGTCCTCGTCCCACGGAAGCTCCCCTTGCGCGGCTCGTCCAAGCGCTACAGATGCAGCGCCTCCGAGGTATCCACACGTACATGGTGGAAGCGTTAGACGCCGGACTGCTAGGTCCGCGCGTGCAACACAGGCGTGAGGAGTGGCGGCTGGGAATGATCTGAGGTCTCACCCTGGCCAGCTCGCCCCGCCCTCTCTTATATAGGCGTCCCTAGTGGGCTTCTACATTAGTAGACCATTAGTAGCCTAAGCCTGGTCTAATTAGGATCCAATCCTCATTAGGCTTCCAGCCCCATAAGTGTGTGTGACCCTATAGGTTCATATGCGTATAGACATGACACGAATACACTTATTCTGTCAATAGTTGGTAGCGGCCTCTAGCAAGACGTGCCAACTCCTAAACGCATACAAAGATCATATCAGACGAACCATCACAAGGTTTAGTACATGCCTTTCCCTTTTCCTCACGATATTTGGTCTAGCTCCAAGCTGACCTCCCTTTCTCGATACCGTGATTCGGAATCCCTTTACTAGGTTAACTCTTAACCATAGGTAGCACGGCCATGCATTTCTGGATCCGATCACTCGAGGGGCCCCGAGATATCTCTCTCAAGTAGAGAGGGGCAAATCCCATCTTGATTGACCATGTCTTGCAGCATGCTTTAGGACAAACCCGAAAGCTACCTTTATAACTACCCTGTTACGGTGTAGCGTTTGATAGCCCCAAAGTACGTCGATCCACATCTCAAGTACATGCGACAATCTCAGGTCTAAGGACAAAACGTACATGATGTGTAGAGAGAGAGCTGCAACTAATTGCCAGTCTCAGGTTGGGTTAGTCCAACCCCATGTTCATAACATGTGTCCACATTATTGGTTTGACATCTCCATGTCTATGACTTGCGAAACATAGTCATCAACCAATCGATGTGCTAGTCTAATATTCACGTGTGTCCTCACATGAACTCCGACTAGGGACAACTATTAAATAACCATACAAGTATAGAGTTTCACAAACAATTCACGTAATTGCCAATCAATACAAGTTGCCTGATATGGATATTCAAGGAACATTACAATAACTCATGGATACATATGAAATATCATCATCTCTATGATTGCCTCCAGGGCATATTTCCTTTAGTCTTCCACTTGCACTAGAGTCAATCTGAAAATGTATCTAATACCAATTGCTCTTGTGTGCGCTTCATGCGCGGGCTGCGGGAGAGGCTTAGTCAAGGGATCAACAACATTTGAGTCCGTATGTATTTTGCATATCATGACACTACCATCCTCAACAAACTCTCGAATCTGATGGTAACGCATGCGAATATGTTTGTTCTTCTGGTGCTGTCTAGGTTCCTTGGCCTGTGCAATAGCACCATTGTTATCACAATAAACGTCCAAGGGATTGGACGCGCCCTGAACCACACCGAGAGCGATCAGGAAATTCCTAATCCAAACAGCTTCCTTTACGGCCTCCGAGGCAGCAATATATTCAGCTTCTGTTGAAGAGGTCACCGTATCTTGCTTGGAACTTTTCCAGCTCACAGCACCACCATTCATGACAAACACATAACCTGATTGCAATTTCAAATCATCTGAGTCGTTAAGGTAACTCGCATATGTGTAACCCTTTACACTGAGTTCATCCTCACCTCCATAAAGTAGGAACACATCCTTAGTCCTTTTCAAGTACTTAAGGATGTTCTTTACTGCTGTCCAATGACCTTCATCTGGATCAGCCTGGTATCTTCTCGTAACACTTAGAGCATAGGAAACATCTAGGCGAGTACATATCATTGCATACATGATGGATCCAATAGATGAAGCATATGGAACCCTACTCATGCGCTCACGCTCATTAGTAGTCGAAGGACACTGAGTCTTGTTGAGTTTTATGCCATGAGACATGGGAAAGAACCCCTTCTTAGCCTCTTCCATGCTGAACCGTTTCAACACTTTGTCAATGTATGTACTCTGGCTTAATCCAATTAGCCTTCTTGATCTATCTCTATAGATCTTGATTCCCAGAATATATGTCGCTTCTCCCAAGTTCTTCATCGAAAAACTATTTTTCAATGAGGTCTTAACAGATTCGAGCATAGGAATGTCATTTCCAATCAGCAATATGTCATCTGCATATAATATTAGAAATACCAGCGCTCTCCCACTTTCCTTCTTGTAAACACAAGGTTCTTGTTCGTTTTTTATGAATCCAAACTCCTTTACAACTTCATCAAATCGAATGTTCCAACTCCGAGATGCTTGCTTTAGCCCATAAATGGACTTTAGAAGTTTGCATACCTTTCCAGCATTGTTTGGATCGACAAAACCTTCGGGCTGCATCATATACACGTCCTCAGTTAGGATTCCATTTAGGAAAGCCGTCTTGACATCCATCTGCCATATTTCATAGTCGAAATGTGCAGCAATGGCTAGAATTATCCGTATAGATTTAAGCATCGCTACGGGCGAGAAAGTCTCGTCGTAGTCAACTCCTTGAACTTGTCGAAAACCTTTTGCAACAAGTCGAGCTTTATGGATGTGAACATTTCCATCCATATCAATCTTCTTCTTATAGATCCATTTGCACTAGATGGCTTTAAAACCATCAGGCAGGTCAACCAAGTTCCAAACTTGATTGTCTCCCATGGACTCTATCTCGGATCTCATGGCGATCAGCCATTTCTCAGAGTCTGGGTCCACCATCGCTTCTGCATAGGTCGCAGGCTCATCATTGTCCAACAATAATAATTCCCGCGCTTCGCGGAGCCACGCCGACCTTCGTGGTTGTGGTGCTTCTATTGCCACGGGTTCCTCAACTTGTTCTGCTAGAATAGCATCATTCGTAGAAGCATCCCCAACTGGCTCATCTTGAACTTCTTCAAGTCGCACCGACCTTCCACTTGTTCCCTTTGTGAGAAACTCTTTCTCTAGGAAAACACCGCTACGAGCGACAAACACTTTGCCCTCCTATCGGTTGTAGAAGTAATACCCTAAGGTTTCCCTCGGATATCCCACGAAAATGCACTTATCCGATTTGGGTGTTAGCTTGTCCGACTGAAGTCGCTTGACAAATGCATCACAACCCGAAATCTTTAGAAAAGACAAACTGGGATTCTTTCTAGTCCACATCTCATATGGTGTCTTAACTACGGATTTAGATGGTACCCTATTAAGTGTGAAAGCTGTCGTTTCTAGAGCGTAACCCCAAAATGATTATGGTAAATCCGACTGGCTCATCATAGATCGAACCATGTCCAACAAAGTTTGATTACGCCGTTCGGAGACCCCGTTTCCTTGAGGCGTTCCGGGCGACGTAAGTTGTGGAACAATTCCGCAACTCTTAAGATGATTGCTAAATTCGTGACTCAAATATTCACCTCCACGATCATATCGCAAGGCCTTTTTTTCTTGCAACATTGATTCTCTACTTCACTCTGAAACTCCTTGAACTTTTCAAAAGTTTCAGACTTATGCCTCATCAAGTAGACATAACCATATCTACTGAAATCATTAGTGAAAGTAACGAAGTAGTGATATCCTCCTCTGGCTGTCATGCTCATTGGCCCACATACATCAGTATGTATGAGTTCCAACAAGTCTGTCGCTCTCTCGGGTAAACCCGAAAAAGGTGACTTGGTCATATTTCCAAGTAAACAAGCCTGACATGTCTCGTTTGATTCAAAATCAAACGAAGTTAGAAAACCATCACCATGGAGCTTCTTCATGCGCTTTTCACTTATATGCCCCAAACGACAATGCCATAAATAGGTAGGACTCAAATCATTAGGCTGAAGCCTTTTAGCACTAACATTGTAAACAGATGCATCATCAAGATTTAAAATAAATAACCCATTCATAATGGGAGCATCAGCCATAAACATAGCATTCTTAGAGATTATACAACCATTGTTTGCACTCGCGAATGAATAACCATCCCTCATCAAACATGAAGGTGATAAAATGTTTCGACCCATACTTGGAATGTAATAACAATTATTCAACTCCACAATAAATCCTGAAGGAAGGTGAAGTTGCATGACGCCGACGAACAATGCAGAAACCCTTGCTTTATTTCCGACGCGAAAATCCACTTCGCCTTTCTGCACTTCTCTAGTCCTTATTAGCCCCTGCATCGAATTGCAAATATGAGCAACCGATCCGGCATCAAATACCCAAGAGTTAACATAGGAATCAGCGAGAAGAATGTCCACAACATTTACAACAAGCGTACCTGAGTGGGAAGTACTCTTACTTCCACTCTTCTTCAAAGAAGCTTGGTACTTGCTAAAGTTTCTCTTCCAGTGGCCATGTTCATGAAAAAAGAAGCACTCAGTGTCTTCTACAGGTCCAGCCTTTTGCTTGGGTGCAGACTTAGGGATCGTATCCTTAGCCTTGCCCTTCTTCTTCCAAGAAGTACCCTTTTTCTTGAAGCTAGGCTTGTTCTGCACAGCCATCACATGGCTATGCCCTGCACACTTCTTCATGTCACTTTCTGCTGTTTTTAGCATCCCGCATAATTCATTAAGGCCCTTCTCCACCCCATGCATATGGTAGTTCGAAATGAACTGCCCATAGCTGGATGGAAGAGACGCCAAAATGAAGTCAGTGGCCAACTCTTGGCCTACTGGAAAACCAAGCTTTTCCAAAGTCTTACTGTAACCAACCTTTTTGATCACATGGGGGCCTACAGCTACTCCCTCCGCTAGCTTGCATTCGACAAAGGACTTGGCAACATTGTACCTCTCAGTCCTTGCCTGATCTTGGAACATGTCCTTAAGCGCTACGATCATATCGTACGCTTCCTGATCCTCAAACTTCTTTTGGAGTTCAGGTTTCATGCATGCAAGCATAAGACAGCTAACCTCAAGTGAATCATCACATGCTCTCTTGTAGGCGTTCTTTAGGGCAGCAGATGCATTATCAGCAGGTTCATCGGGGATTGGGGTATCCAGAACCGTTTCCTTTTTATCAGACCTGAGAATGATTCTCAGGTTATGGACCCAGTCCGAATAGTTTGTTCCATTTAATTTATCTTTGTCAAGAATCGAACGCAAAGAGAAAGGTGATGTAGTGTTCGGTGCCATTGATCTACAACAGAAAACATGCAAAATACTAAGCCATGTAACCATGAAGGAGTGAAACATATTAAGAAATTTAATAGCATATACTCCCACTTAAATCAATATCCCTATATTGATACTAAGTGATTCAAGATCCACAATTAACAAGTCGACTAGTGAGCTTTAACATCACTGCTAGAAGACAAGGTAAATCGGTAAGAAACACTTTCTAATCATATCACATATGACTCTTGTTGTTGGGTGACATCTCTATGTCAAAACTAGGCGCCCAACCTTTATGCCCCAAGGTCCTTAACTGTTAAGATGACCTTGTCAAGCTCACCAACCCTTATGCGTGTAGGTATCTGATACAAACCCATCCAGCCAAGGAAAACCGCGGCACCCTAATTTCATAGGCCCACCAACGATTGTACAGGGCATAGGATGGTGCAAGGTTTGGTTGGGAGGGCATGGTTTAACTTAAACTTTGTGAGGGATCGTTCTACTTCTATCATCTAAGCATGCATAGTAGTAAAACATATAAGAATAACATTCACATAGATGTGACACAGTATGGCCTATTTTCTCATGGCGTTCTCCATCGCCATAGAACCTGTCCACCATGATGATATCCATCTTCATGTTCCATGTGAGCCATCCTTCAAGTGATGAGTTCTCCAAGAACTAATACAATCTAGTACTCCTAACATCTAGTAATAAAAATTACATAGTATTGGGATCATCACAAGTTGCCATGCAGGCCATTACAATAAATGACAACACATATGGCTCCAGGCGTGTTGCCCTACTCACGACACGCAGGTCATGCAATTTTTTATACATGCATCACATACATATATGGGCCATACTGATCACATACATCCTGCAAAAACGAGTTATGCATAGAATCGCATTCTACCGGATCATGTGACATCACAACACCTAGTTACCTTAACGATATACAAAAGGGGCTACGATTAAGGGGGGTCTCCCCCTGCGGGGTTCGAAGGGGCAGCGCCCCTCACGGTATCTTCACAATTTTCTTTAAGGATTTTGATCGGAAAATCAAATTTACCATAAACCGACTCCTGTCCCGATTCAATCAAACTCCTTTGATCACGGTACATCGATTTTAGATCTAGGTTCCGATTCGATCAATCATATTGATCTTCGCGTGATTCAACATGATTAAGGGGGGTATAGGGGGGGTCTCCCCCTGCGGGGTTCGAAGGGGCAGCGCCCCTCACGGTATCTTTAAGGATTTTTATTGGCAAATCAAATTTACCATAAACCGTCTGTTGTTCTGATCTGATCAAACTCCTTTGATCATGGTACATTGATTTTAGATATAGGTTCCGATTCGATCAATCATATTTATATTCACGTGATTCAACAGGATTTATGTGTCACTGTCTACCCTGATGGCAGAAACCGACCGGTAGGGGTAAGTCGTTCGACAACCTCAGAATCACGATCACGGAAAGCAAGATCATAGATCAATCCTGAACCACCGCCATATAAACGATCACATCATTCATATCAATCTGCATATCACCGTATGCAAACATCCCGAACCTATAACTGAACAACATCGGCTCTGATACCACTGTAGGGATACGGGTAGGCTACACTAGCGCAAATAAAAAAAATTGTATCGCGTATACCAAGATTACTATAGTCATAGATCACGGGATTACCACTAGATGCGCAGTTGCGGAATTGATGAAGTGCGTCGAGGCAGTGCGGACGTTCCACGTCTCCTCCTTGTCCTCGTCCCACGAGAAGCTCCCCTTGCGCGGCTCGTCCAAGCGCTACAGATGCACCGCCTCCGAGGTATCCACACGTACAGGGTGGAAGCGTCAGAGGCCAGACTGCTAGGTCCGCGCGTGCAACACAGGCGTGAGGAGTGGCGGCTGGGAATGATCTGAGGTCTCACCCTGGCCAGCTCGCCCCACCCTCTCTTATATAGGCGTCCCTAGTGGGCTTCTACATTAGCAGCCCATTAGTAGCCTAAGCCTGGTCTAATTCGGATCCAATCCTCATTAGGCTTCCAGCCCCTTAAGTGTGTGACCCTATAGGTTCATATGCGTATACACATGACACGAATACACTTATTCTGTCAATAGTTGGTAGCGGCCTCTAGCAAGACATGCCAACTCCTAAACGCATACAAAGATCATATCAGACGAACCATCACAAGGTTTAGTACATGTCTTTCCCTTTGGCTCACGATATTTGGTCTAGATCCAAGCTGACCTCCCTTTCTTGATACCATGATTCAGAATCCCTTTAATAGGTTAAATCTTAACCATAGGTAGCACGGCCATGAATTTCTGGATCCGATCACTCGAGGGGCCCCGAGATATATCTCTCAAGTAGAGAGGGGCAAATCTCATCTTGATTGACCATGTCTTGCAGCATGCTTTAGGACAAACCCGAAAGATACCTTTATAACTACCCTGTTACGATGCAGCGTTTGATAGCCCCAAAGTAGGTAGATCCACATCTCAAGTACATGCGACAATCTCAGGTCTAAGGACAAAACGTACACGATGTGTAGAGAGAGAGCTGCAACTAATTGCCAGTCTCAGGTTGGGTCAGTCCAACCCCATGTTCATAACATGTGTCCACATCATTGGTTTGACATCTCCATGTCTATGACTTGCGAAACATAGTCATCAACCAATCGATGTGCTAGTATAATATTCACGTGTGTCCTCACATGAACTCCGACTAGGGACACATCTTAAATAACCATACAAGTATATAGTTTCACAAACAATTCACGTAATTGCAAATCAATACAAGTTGCCTGATATGGATATTCAAGGAACATTACAATAACTCATGGATACATATGAAATATCATCATCTCTATGATTGCCTCTAGAGCATATTTCCTTCAAGGTCTCGATGTCTCTTGTCGGCGTAACTCTTCTGTCTTGACTGGGCGGTCTTGAGGTGCTCATGATTCTTGTGAACTTTCTCTTCTGCTTCTCGTAGGATGTCGGGTCCGAAAATCTGACTCTGTCCCACTTCCGACCAATTCAAAGGGGTGCGACACTTCCTTCCATACACGAATTCAAATGGGGCTATTTGCAAACTAGCTTGATAACTGTTATTGTATGAAAATTCTGCGAAAGGCAGACAGTCTTCCCATTTAGATCCATACTTTAGCACACATGCTCTCAACATATTTTCGAGTATTTGATTTACTCGCGCTGTTTGTCCATCGGTCTGAGGGTGATAAGAGGTGCTGAAATCTAGTCGGGTTCCTAAACATTCTTGGACTTTCTTCCTGAATCTCGAGGTAAACTGAGTTCCTCGATCAGATACGATGTTCTCGGGAACTTCATGCAAACTGACGATTCTAGCGATGTACAACTCTGCTAGCTTCGAACTCTGGTATGTGGTCTTGACTGGTAAGAAATAGGCTACTTTGGACAATCTGTCAACTATGACCCAGATAGAGTCATTTGCCCTACTAGAAGTAGGAAATCCGGTGATAAAGTCCATTCCAATGGAATCCCATTTCCATTCCGGAATCTGTAATGGTTACAACAGTCCTTCGGGTCTTTGATGTCCCTCCTTGACTCTTTGACATATATCACACTTGGCGATATAGCTTCCGATTTCTCTCTTCATCTTATGCCACCAAAATTGCTCCTTCAAATCCTGATACATCTTCGTTCCTCCAGGGTGGATAGAATAAAGGGTATCATGGGCCTCCTTCAAAATAACTTCTTTCAACTCTGAATCTGCGGGTACGCAGAGGCGTCCTTTGTACCACATAACTCCTTCTTCGTCTTCGGTAAATCCGGGTACTTTGCCTGTACCTATACGACGTTTGATTCCGTCGATACTAGCATTTCCTGTCTGCGCCTCCTTGATCTGACTGATAAAAGTGGGTTGAAGTTCTACGCTAGCCAAAAATCCTTCACTCACTAATTCCATTCGGAAATCTTCCATCTCTTTGTGCAAACTTGGTTGCTCCTTCAAAATCATGGAGTTCAAGTGGCACGACAATCTGCTAAGGGCATCTGCTACCAGATTGGCTTTACCGGGGTGATAGTGAATGTCCAGATCATATTCCTTGATTAACACAATCCATCTTCTCTGCCTCATATTCAGCTCCTTCTGAGTGAATATGTACTTCAGGCTCTTGTGATCCGAATAAATCTGACAACGATTACCCATTAGATAATGCATCCATGTCTTTAGGGGTAGAACTACGGTTGCGAGTTCAAGGTCATGGGTTGGATAATTGTGTTCATGCTGCTTCATTTTTCGGGATAAATAATATACAACTTTGCCTTCTTGCATTAGCACACATCCGAGACCGATCTTGGATGCGTCACAATACACATCAAAGGGCTTCGTGATATCCAGCATGATCAAGATTGGGGCTAAAATCAATCTCCTCTTGAGTTCCTGAAAACTCACTTCACATTTGTTTGTCCATTCAAACTTCTTGTCCTTCTTCAGCAATTTGGTCATGGGTATTGCAATACTCGAGAATCCTTCTACAAACTTCCGGTAGTATCCCGCTAATCCGAGAAATGCACGAACTTGGGTTTGAGTGGTTAGGGCTTGCCAATCTACAACATCCTTCCCCTTCGCAGGGTCAATGAAAATTCCTCCGGCTGATATAATATCTCCGAGAAATCCTACCTCGTGTAACCAGAATTCACATTTGCTAAACTTGGCATACAGCTGATGCTCTCTAAGGGTTCCGAGATTGGTCCTTAGGTGTAGCTCATGTTTTTCTTATGATTTGGAATAAATGATAATGTCATCGATAAAAACAATGACAAACTTATCCAGGAAGTCCATAAAAATCTTATTCATGAGGTTCATGAAATAAGCGAGGGCATTGGTTAATCCAAAAGACATGACAGTATACTCGTATAATCCATATCTGGTGGTAAAGGCAGTCTTTGGAATATCCTCTGCGTGAATCTTGAGTTGATGATAGCCAGTTCTAAGATCAATCTTAGAAAAAACACTTTGGCACCAGTCAACTGGTCAAACAGGCCGTCTATCTTTGGAAACGGGTACTTGTTCTTGATGGTGATATCATTCAACTTCTGATAATCCGTACACAAACGGTTACCTCCATATTTCTTGTCCACAAACAAAACAGGTGATCTCCATGGTGACGCACTTGGTTGAATCAATCCAATTTCCAGCATAGCATCCAGTTGCTTCTTCAGTTCCATTAGATCAGACGGGTTCATACTATATGGTCTTTGGGCTTGGATCCTGTTCCAGGGATTAGTTCAATGATAAACTCGATATCCCGATCTGGGGGCATACCGGGCAAAACATCTGGAAATATATCGGGGTATTCACAGATTATCCGTACTTGGTCAATGGTTGGCTGGGCTATACTCTTGTTGCACTTGAATTGACGGGGCAAGGTTTCAGATACATGCTCGACTGATATTCCGGCTGTACTGGTCATCGTCATGGCTTTCTTGGCATAGTCAATTAATCCTTTGTGTTTGGACATCCAATCCATTCCTAGTACTACTTCCAAACCTTTAGTTCCGAGTACTATTAGATTAGCATAAAAATCCATGCCATGGATTCAGATAGGGACGGCTTTGCAAATTTTCCTAGCTTTGGTGGTTGAACTAGGTATTTGAACAATCATAACATGCTTCAATTTGGTTGGTTGAATCTAACTAGTGCATGCAAATTCTTCAGTAACAAATGCATGAGAAAGAGACGGCCGTTGCGGTTGAGCGATTTCCCTGGGGCAAACCTTCTTCCGAGCTGCACACGACGCTGCTGCTGAGCTGGGGCATTTGCATTGGGGGCTGCGGCAATCTTCTTGGGGAACTCATTGGAATAGTGACCTTTGGTTCCATATTCATAACAAGTCACTTGCAACTTGTCCTTTGCTGCAACATGCACATCATTGCTTCCAGTCCTTGGGGCAGTGTTGGTGTTGATGGCTCCATTGTTGTTGTTGAACTTAGGTGAGGCATGGTTTAAATTGCTGGGATTGCCGGGGTTTCCTCCGGGCCTTGGTTTTCCACGGTTGGGATAGGTCGGACGATTCATCGGGGGTCTATTGGTTCTTGGGGCAAATCCTGGAGATGGGTTGGGGCGATACCTTGTAGGGGTTCGTAGCATGGAAAACAAAAATTTTCTACCTCATGCATACAAACAAGCCATGATCTATCTACTAGATTGAAGCAACGAGTCGATTAGAGTACTCACCCTCGAAGATTCCAAATCGGTTAACGAGAGAAGATTCTCGTGGGGGATGTAGTCGTACACTTGCCGATCTCAAGATCACATAGACGATCCTTCCGGCGGTGTGTTCTGGCAGCCCTTCCGCAGTCGGTCACACGTTCGGTACTCGATGAATAACTTCCTCTCCCTTGTTCTAGCAGGCAGCGGAGGTTGTAGTTCTCCCCTCGCGATTCTGGTAGCCCGACGACGTGGTTTCAGAAGTAGAGGGAAGATCCCACAGGGCTTCGCCTAAGCCGGTGCGAGTTATGGTGGATCTAGGGTTTCTAGCGCTCTAGGTTTAGAAGGCCGGAGAGGAGGAATAGGTGTCGGGGGCGGCTAGGGCGACAGCGACAGGCTGGCGGCGACACTAGGTGGCAGCGGTGCGGGGGCGGCGGTGCATGGTGGGGAGGGATAGGGCTTGTGGTCTTGGTGCAGCCCTCCCCCTCTATTTATGAGAGGGGGCAGCCTTGGGAGAGGAGAGTTTGAATTCATACCCAAACCCAAGTTGGATAGAAGGAAGGACTCTTTCCTTCTTCCACTAGGAAACTATTGTTCCAGTTTGACTTTTCAAACCTCCCTTTTGACTTTCAATTTAGAGCTTTATTCTCTCTCGCAAATTCCCAACCACGTGACCTATGATATGATCCAATCATTCCACTTACCCATGACACATTCATGGACCATTCCCGTTTCGGTCCCGTGAACCTTCTAGAACCTCTCCGATGAAAACATCGAAATCATTCTCGAACTCCGGAATCGGACTTTCCTTATATGAATCTTATTCTCCGGACCATTCCGGATCTCGTCGTGATATCCCGGATCCTAGCCGAGACTTCGAACAACATTCGATATCCCTACTTACATTCCATATCTACTAAACAACATCGAATCCTTAAGTGTGTCTCCCTACGGTTCATGAATTATGCGGACATAACCGAGACACTTCTCCGATCAATAACCAATAGAGGAATCTGGATATTCATATTACTCCCACATATTTCTACAATTACTTTGCGATCGAATGAACCACTTACATACGATAACAATTTCCCTTTGTCTCGCGATAGTTTACTTATCCGAGGTTTGATCGTTGGTATCTCTGCATACCTAGTTCATCCTCGTTACCGATAAGTACTCTTTTTTCGTTCCCGTTATATGTGATCCCTTGTGAGCCAGTCACATGCTTGCAAGATAATTGGATGACATTCCACCTAGAGGGTCCAGAGTATATCTATCCGTCATATGGATGGACAAATCCCACTCTTGATCCATGTGCCTCAACGCATACTTTCCGAACACTCAATGCCACCTTTATAGCCACCCAGTTACGGTGTGGCGTTTGATGTCATTAAAGCATCCTTCCGGTGATGGTGATTAGCATGATCTCATGGTCAAAGGAATTAGGTTACTATGTATCAGAAAGCTTATAGCAAACGAACTATTGAAATGACTTGATCTTTATCCTACGCTTATCTATAGGAGTATGTCCATCATACCATTCTCCTAGTGATATGATCTTGTTGTTAATAACATCTCAATGTTCATGATCGATAAACCACGATCATCCATTAACCAACAAGATAGTATTATAAATAGGCTTTACCAGGGACTCTAATTTAGTTTACAAATCACACAAGTATTAATGTTTCCGGTTAATACTATTATAGCATGAATGTAAACATTTATCATAAACACAAAGATATAATAATAACCACTTTTATTATTGCCTCTATGGCATATCTCCAACACTCTCCCACTTGCACTAGAGTCAACTAATCTAGATTACATGGTAATATACCGAACATCCATGGCGGTTTGGTGCTGGTCATGTTTTGGATCCGCCACATTCAGATCTATGTGTACTTTGCAAATCTTTATGTCACCATCTTGGACATGCTCTCGAATAGCGTGAAAACATAGCTTGATGTGCTTCAGCTTCTTGTGTGACCTTGGTTCTCGTGCATTGGCTATGGCGCCCATGTTATCACAATAAATAGACATTGGGTCCATCGCACTTGGAACCACACCAAGCTCTATAATGAACTCCTTCATCTATATCGCCTCTTGTGACGCCTCCGAAGCAGCTATGTATTCCGATTCAGTTGAAGATGTCGCCACAACACTTTGCTTTGCAGTCCTCCAGCTAACTGCAGCACCATTCAAAGTAAATACGTATCCAGATTGAGATTTAGAATCATCTGGATCGGTGTTCCAACTAGCATCGGTGTAACCATTAACAACGAGCTGTTCATCACCTCCATAAGAAAGAACCATATCCTTAGTTCTTCTCAAGTACTTAAGGATTTTTTTGGCCGCTGTCCAATGATCCACTCCTGGATCACTTTGATATCTGCTAGTTAAACTAACATCATATGAAATGTCGGGTCTAGTACATAGCATGGAATACATAAGAGATCCTACGCTGAGGCATAGGGAGTCTTACTCATCCTTTCTCTATCTTCTGCCGTTGTAGGACTTTGAGTTTTACTCAAGGTCGTATTGGGCAACATGGGCAAGAACCCTTTCTTGCTATCTTCCATTCCAAACCTGTTTAGAACTTTGTCCAAATATGTACTCTGTGAAAATGATATTATATGTCTCGATCTATCTCTATAAATCTTTATGCCTAATATATAAGCTGCTTCGCCAAGATCTTTCATTGAAAAACTATTATTCAAATAATCCTTGACACTATTAAGAAGGTCTACATCATTCCCAATCAACAATATGTCATCTACATATAGTATTAAGAATGCTACAGAGCTCCCACTCACTTTCTTGTAAATACAAGCTTCTCCATAAGATTGTATAAAACCAAAACTTTTGATTACCTTATCAAAATGCTGATTCCAACTCTGGGATGCTTGCTTCAATCCATAAATGGACCGTTGAAGTTTACATACCTTGTTAGCATCTTTATGATCGACAAAACCTTTGGGTTGTACCATATACAACTCTTCATCAATGTCTCCATTGAGGAACGCTATTTTGACATCCATCTGCCATATCTCATAATCATAATATGCAGCGATTGCTAACAAAATCCTTAAAGACTTTAGCTTCGCTACAGGTGAGAAAGTCTCATCGTAGTTAACTCCTTGAATTTGTCGAAACCCTTTTACAACAAGTCGATTGTAAACAGTAACATTACCATCAGCATTTGTTTTCTTCTTGAAAATCCATTTGTTCTCAACATCCTTCCGGCCATCCGTTAAGTCCACCAAAGTCCATAGTTGGTTTTCGTACATGGATCCAATCTCGGATTTCATGGCTTCTTGCCATTTATTGGAATCTGTGCTCATCATCGCTTCCTCATATGTCGCAGGGTCATCGGTGTTGTCCACCAACATGACACTCATAACGGGATCATACCAATCAGGAGTGGTACGAGTTCTCATTGACCTGCGAGGTTCCGTAGTTACTTCAACCGAAGTTTCATGATCAACATCATTAGCTTCCTGTCTTGTTGGTGTAGGCGCCACAGGAACTACTTCCAGTGCTGCGCTACTCTCAAGTCCGAGAGAAGGTTCAACAACCTTGTCAAGTTGTACTTTCCTTCCAGTCACTTCTTTTGAGAGAAATTCCTTCTCTAGAAATGATCCATTCTTAGCAACGAAGATTTTGCCCTCGGATCTATGATAGAAGGTATACCCAATTGCTTCCTTCGGGTATCCTATGAAGATGCATGTTTCCGCTCTGGGTTCAAGCTTGTTGGGTTGTAACTTCTTTACATAACCTTCGCAACCCCAAAATTTAAGGAACGATAATTTAGGTTTCTTTCCAAACCATAATTCATATGGTGTCGTTTCAACCGATTTAGATGGTGCCCTATTTAAAGTGAATGCGCCTGTTTCTAATGCATAACCCCAAAACGATAGCGGTAAATCTATAAGTGACATCATAGAACGAACCATATCTAAGAGAGTTCGATTACGACGTTCGGACACACCATTACGTTGTGGTGTTCCCGGCGGTGTTAATTGTGAAAGTATTCCACATTTCTTCAAATGCTCGCCAAACTCGTAACTTAGATATTCACCTCCATGATCAGATCGTAGAAATTTAATCTTCTTGTTACGTTGATTCTCTACCTCACTTTGAAATTCCTTAAACTTCTCGAAAGTTTCGTACTTATGTTTCATGAAATAGATATACCCATATATACTCAAGTCATCCATGAAGGTAAGAACATAACGATAACCACCGCGCGATGCTACACTCATTGGGCCACACACATCGATATGTATGACTTCAAATAAGTCTGTAGCTCGCTCCATCATACCAGAAAATGGAGTCTTAGTCATTTTACAAATGAGACATCATGCTTCGCATCTTTCAAGTGATTCGAAATTAAGTGATTCAAGAAGTCCATAGGAATGGATTTTCTTCATACGCTTCACTCCAATATGACCAAGATGACAGTGCCACATATAGGTCGAGTTATCACTCAATTTCAAATGTTTAGCTTCAATGTTATTAATGTGTGTATTTCTACAATCGAGATTCAATAAGAATAGACCATCTATCAAAGGTGCATGTGTATAAAACATATTAATCATATAAATCGAACAACCATTATTCTCAGACTTAAACAAGTAACCGTCTCGCAATAAACATGATCCGGATATAATGTTCATGCTCAACGCAGGCACCAAATAACAATTATTTAAGTATAAAACTAATCCTGATGGTAGATGAAGAGCTAGCATGATGACCGCGATCACATCAGCATTTGATCCATTTCCAATGCGCATCATCACCTCGTTCTTCGCTAGTTTCCGTCTATTCTGGGCACCTGTTTCGAGTTACAAATATGAGCAACCGAACCAGTATCAAATACCAGGCACTACTATGAGTACTAGTGAGATACAAATCAACAACATGTATATCGGATATACCTTTCTTCTTGATGTTGCCATTCTTCAAATCCTCCAAGTACTTAGGGCAATTCCGCTTCCAGTGACCTTCTCCCTTGCAGTAAAAGCACTCAGTATCAGCCTTAGGCCCAGCCTTGGTATTATTCGCCGGCGCGGTATCTTTCTTACCGCCCTTCTTGAAGTTTCCCTTTTTCTTAGACTTGCCTTGCTTCTTGAATTTGGTGGTCTTATTGACCATCAACACTTGGTGCTCTTTCTTGATCTCGACTTCTGTAGACTTTAACATGGAGAAGAGTTTGGGCAACGACTTGTCCATGTTTTGCATATCGTAGTTCATCACAAAGTTCTTGTAACTTGGTGGTAGTGATTGGAGGACACGGTGAATCCCCAAAGAATTAGGAATCACTATACCCAAGATTTGAAGCTTGCTTGTGTGCCCAGACATCTTAAACACGTGCTCACTGACGGAGCTGCCCTCTTCCATCTTGCAGTTAAAGAACTTTTCAGAAGCCTCATAACTCTCAACTGTCGCGTGAGCCTCAAAAATCATTTTGAGTTCACGGACAATATCATGTGGGTCATGGTTCTCAAACCTTTTCTGAAGCTCCAATTCCAAACCATACAAGATAGCCCACTAAACTGTGGAGTACTAATTCTTTCGAGCGAGGAAAACATTCTTTACCTCATCGGTAGCATCAGCTGTAGGTGGATCACCCAATGGTGCATCCAACACATAGGTCAAATTACCATCATTTAGGAAAATCCTCAAATTGCGGAACCAATCCTCGAAGTTTCTTCCATTGTTTTTCAACTTTTCTTGCTCTAGGAACACATTAAAATTGATGGTAGGGGCCGCCATTGATCTACAACATATTTGCAATAGTTTAGACTAAGTTTATGAAAAATTGAGTTCTAATTAATAGTTAAATTAATCTAGGTGAACTGCCACTCAAAACAATACCCCTCGCATTGTTTTAGTGATCACACGAACCAAATCCACCACATCAAAACCGATCATCATGAGAGTTGATGTAGCTTCAATGGCGAACAATCAACATGTTCATCATATCTACTATATGACTCATGCTTGTTACGAGACCATGTCTGTACATGCTAGGCTCGTCAAGATCAAACCTTAGCTTCCGCATGAGCAAATCTGGCTTGCTCCCATTGTATACACTCGCAGAATCTAACACACCCGATCATCACGTGGTGCTTCGAAACAACGAGCTTTAGCAACGGTGCTTACTAAGGATGAACACTTTATAACTTGAAATTTTGTGCTAGAGGGATCATCTTATAATGCTACCGTCGCGAACTAAGCAATACAAGATGCATAAAAGGATTAACATCACATGCAATTCAAAATATGTGATATGATATGGCCTTTCTTCTTGTGCTTCCGATCTCCATCTTCAAGCACGAACATGATCTCCATTATCACCGGCATGGCGTAAAGGTCAATGGCGCCGCTTCCTGGTTGTCGTCCACCAGCATCAACTATTACAACTACTTTGAATAATAGACACGCATTTTTAACGGAATTAAAGAACAAACATATGGCTAATGCCGATTGTCGAATTACAATAAGGAACATTGCATACATCATATATAATCACAATCATGGCCATATCACATCACAGCACACACCTGCAAAACAAAGTTAGACGCCTCTAATTTTCTTTGCATGTTTTATGTGGTTTGGGGCTTTCAATAAGTGTCGTTCTAACTTACGAACAAGAACCACAATATTGATAATAGTATTGTCAATTACCCGTTGTAAATTGAATCTTCACTATGTTGGGAGAAACAGGAACCCGCAAGGCCACTTATGCAATACAAGTTGCATGTCAAGCGTGGAGCAAGTCTCATGAACGATGTCATGTAAGGTTAGCCCGGGCCACTTCATCCCACCATTCCGCAAGATGCAAAGTACACAAGAAGCAATCGACAACAAAGAGCATCAACACCCACAATGACCATTGTGTTCTACTCGTGCAACAGATCTACATATAGACATGGCTCTGATACCACTGTAGGGGTTGGTAGCATGGAAAACAAAAAATTTCTACCGCATGCATACAAACAAGCCAAGATCTATCTACTAGATTGAAGCAACGAGTCGATTAGAGTACTCACCCTCGCAGATTCCAAAGAGGTTAACGAGAGCAGATTCTCGTGGGTGATGTAGTCGTACACTTGCCAATCTCAAGATCGCGTAGACGATCCTTCCGGCGCTGTGATCCGGCAGTGCTTCCATAGTCGGTCACACATTCGGTACTCGATGAAGACCTTCCTCTCCCTTGTTCCAGAAGGAAGCGGAGGTTGTAGTTCTCCCCTCGCGATTCCAGCAGCACGACAGCATGTTGTCGGAAGTAGAGGGAAGATCCCGCAGGGCTTCGCCTAAGCTGGTGCGAGTTATGGTGGATCTAGGGTTTCCGGCGATCTAGGTTTAGAAGGCCAGAGAGGAGGAGGAGGTATCATCGGCGTCTAGGGCGACGGCGACGGTCCGGCGTGCGGCGGCGGCGGCGCACTGTGGGGAGGGCTAGGGCTTGTGGTCTTAGGGAAGCCTCTATTTATGAGAGGTGGGGCAGACTTGGGAGAGGGGATTTTGAATCCATACCCAAACCCAAGTTGGATAGAAGGAAGGACTCTTTCCTTCTTCCACTAGGAAACTATTGTTCCAGTTTGACTTTTCAAACCTCCCTTTTGACTTTCAATTTAGAGCTTTAATTACCTCTCGCAAATGCCCAACCAAGTGACCTAGGATATGATCCAATCATTCCACTTACCCATGACACATTCATGGACCATTCCGTTTCCGGTCCGGTGAACCTTCTAGAACCTTCTAGAACCTCTTCGATGAAAACATCGAAATCATTCCCGAACTCCGGAATCGGACTTTCCTGATATGAATCTTATTCTCCGGACCATTCCGGATATCCTCGTGATATACCGGATCCCATCCGATACTCCAAACAACATTCGGTATCCCTACTTACATTCCATATCTACTAAACAACATCGAATCCTTAAGTGTGTCTCCCTACGGTTCGTGAATTATGCGGACATGATCGAGACACTTGTCCGAACAATAACCAATAGAGGAATCTGGAAATTCATATGGCTCCCACATATTTCTACGATTACTTTGTGATCGAATGAACCACTTACATACGATACCAATTTCCCTTTATCTCACGATAGTTTACTTATCCGAGGTTTTGATCGTCGGTATCTCTGCATACCTAGTTCAACCTCGTTACTGATAAGTACTCTTTTCTCGTTCCCGTGATATGTGATCCCTTGTGAGCCAGTCACATGCTTGCAAGCTAATTGGATGACATTCCACCAAGAGGGCCCAAAGTATATCTATCCGTCATATGGATGGACAAATCCCACTCTTGATCCATGTGCCTCAACGCATACTTTCCGAACACTCAATGCCACCTTTATAGCCACCCAGTTATGGTGTGGTGTTTGATGTCATCAAAGCATCCTTCCGGTGATGGTGATTAGCATGATCTCATGGTCGAAGGAATTGGGTTACTATGTATCAGAAAGCTTATAGCAAACAAACTATTGAAATGACTTGATCTCTATGCTACGGTTATCTATAGGAGTATGTCCATCATACCATTCTCCTAATGATATGATCTTGTTGTTAATAACATCTCAATGATCATCATCGATAAACCATGATCATCCATTAACCAACAAGATGGTATTATAAAGAGGCTTTACCAGGGACTCTAATTTAGTTTACAAATCACACAAGTATTAATATTTCTGGTTAATACTATTATAGCATGAATGTAAGCATTTATCATAAACACAAAGATATAATAGTAACCACTTTTATTATTGCCTCTAGGGCATATCTCCAAAAGTATGGTGGGTTCCTGGTTGATGCTGAAGGGAATATGCCCTGAGAGGCAATAATAAAGTGTTTATTATGTGTATTCCAAGTATATGGTAGATGTTTATTTTGCATGCTATAATTGTATTAATACGGAAACGATAATACATGTGTGTTTAATAAACAAACAGAAAGTTCCTAGTTATGCCTCTCTCATAAACTAGCTCGTTGATTAACAAGATGATCAAGGTTTCCTGATCATGGACATTGGATGTTGTTAATAACGGGATCACAACATTAGTGTAATGGTGTGATGAACATTCATCCGAAGTATAGCATTACGATCAAAGTCATTGAGTTTATATTGCTATAACAACTTACGAAGTGATCCTAATCCTTAGACCATGAGATCATGTCAATCACTAACACCGGAAGAGTTTCTTGATAACATCAAACGTCACACCGTAACAGGGTGATTATAAAGATGGATTCAGAACTAATAAAGTGTTATGTTGAGGCTCATGGATCGAGAGTGGAATTTGTTCATCCCGATGACGGATAGATATACTCTGGGCCCTCTCGGTGATATCACATTGATTAGCTTGCAAGCAAGTGATTTGATCACTAGAATGTTATATCACAGGAATGAGAAAAGAGTGCATGTCGGTAACGAGATCAAACTAGGTATGGAGATACCGATGATCGAATCTCGGACATGTAATATATCGTGAAACAAAGGGATTAAGATATACTAGCGTAAAAGGTTCCGACGATCACAAGAAAGTCATCGTTGAATGTGTGGGAGTCAGTATGGGTCTCCAGATCCCGCTTCTGATTATTGATCCGAGAGGGGTCTCGATCATGTCCGCATTATTCACGAACCGTAGGGTGACACACTTAAGTGACACCGACATCCAATTGGAGCAAATGTTTCATGCCGAAAGAATGAACAAGCGCAGGAATTTATTTCACTAGATACCGAAACAGGTTTTCGGGTGAAATTGCATAAAGTGGTTATGCATGTGAAATAGAATTCTAGCAAGGGGTTATTTGTGAATGTTTGTCATTAAAGTAATTGACAAAATTCTGAATAAAATAAAAGAGTTTTATTTAATGAGAGTTTGCATTAAATTTGGTGGAAATTTAATGGGAATTTGAGTGGACTTTTGAGTGGAGGGAATTTAAAGGGCATTTTGTGAGTGGAGTGTCCACCCACATGAATGAAGGAGGGGAGGGGGCAGCCCCCATGGCCGACGGCCACCCCCTTGGGTGCCCCCCCTCCTCCTATAAAAGGAGCCCCCTCCTCACTTGTCTCTCACACCTCCTCGTGAAGGATCTCTCTCCCCCTCTAGAATTTATCCCCCATGGTCTCGGACTAGCGAGATACATGTTCCCGGTGGCTATTCGGCAAGAAAGAGTTGTGCTTCCGCTGCATCGCTGGAGCGAGGAGGCGGAGGTTGCTCGGTGCCTCGAACGTGTGTGCGAGCACGGATGCGCTGCTGATTTGCGGCGCTAGGACTTCCTCTCGATCTTGAGATCGGCAAGAGATCGTTTACATCAACCACGAGTTGAACTCGTTAAGCTTTGTCGGTCTTCAAGGGTATGTTCTCTACGGATATACATCCGCCCGTTGTTTGTATCTAGTAGATAGATCTTGGTATATAGTTCACATCGTAGGAAATTTTTTGTTTTCTATGCTGCGAACCCTACAGTGGCATCAGAGCCGGATCTATGCGTAGATACTTTACACGGGTAGTACACATATGAGTATGTGGGCGATGATGATCATGTTGTTGCTCCTTTGTTGTAGTTTTGGATATTGGTGGCATAGTGGGATGAAGCGGCCCGGACAAACTTTACATGTCCTCGCACATGAGACCTGTTCCACGCTTGACATGCAACTAGTTTGCATAAGTGGCTAGCGGGTGTCTGTCTCTCCTACTATAGTCAATATCTATTTTGCAAGCGAGTTGTCAACAATTTGATTATCCTCGTTGTGGTTCATGTTCGTAGGTAAGAACGGTTCTATCTCGAAAGCCCTAAGCCACGTAAAACTTGCAATGGATAAATTAGAGGCGTCTAGTTTAGATTGTTGCTGGGCTAGTGTTATTATATGGTAGTGTTGTAAGTAGAAGTATGAGATGATACTCTTACAACACACATAGCGTGTAAAATCCATAGACCTTGGATTTACACATATAGGTATGATAGTGATCATACCACGATGCACATGATAGAGATCATCTGCGGGAACCATATAATTTCACTAATAAACATATGATGTTTGATAAGCATCTTATATTGCTTGTTTAGCGCTTTGTTAGCATAATAAGATGATCCCTCATTTAAATATCAAGATAAGAATGTGTTCTTCCTTTAGTATGCACCGATTATGTTTTCGTCGCTCCAAGACATCACGTGATGATCGGGTGTTCTTGGATCCACGACCATATTTCGGGTGTAAAACAGTTACACATGCGAATACTAAGGTTCTAACTTGGCGAGCCTAGCATGTACATACATGGCCTCGGAACACGGACCAAAAGGTTAAGCATGAGTCATATAGTTGATATGATGCCCATTTGATGCTCGCCTTTGAAGCTATACCGACTCACGTGATGATCGGACTTGGTGTAGTGGATTTGGTTCATGTAATCACCAAAAAGGCACGAGGGATGTCGTTTTTGAGTGGGAGTTCATTCGTAATAAAGATTAGTTGAACTCAATCTATCATACACTTAGTCTAAACTTTACAAATTCTGTTGTAGATGGCACCACCTGCTTTTAATTTCAATGTGTTCATGGAGAAAGAGAAACTAGCAACGAACGGTAGCAACTTTACCGAATGGGCCATGAATTTGAGGATTCTCCTCTCTGCTGCACAAAAGCAATATGTGCTAGAAGCGCCGTTAGGCCCCCCACCTTTTGATGATGCCCCTGACAAGGAGAAGAATGTCTATCAGACTCGTCAGGAGGACCACAACTTAGTTCATTGCGGCATATTGTATGGGCTAGAGCCGGAACTTCGAAAGCGTTTCGAAAACGGCAATGCATTTGATACAATGGGTGAGTTGAAAATGATTTTCGACACACATGCTGCTGTAGAGAGCTACAACGCTTCAGAAAAGTTCTTTAGCTGCATGATGGAAGAGCACAGCTCCGTTAGTGAGCATATACTCAAGATGTCGGGTTACACCGATAAGCTTGTGTCCTTGGGAATATCGATTCCCATTGACTTAGGCATCCATCGTGTTCTGCAGTCTCTGCCACCTAGCTATAAGAGCTTCGTGATGAACTATAATATGCAAGGCATGAAGAAGTCTCTCCCCGAGCTTCTGTCAATGCTTAAAACTGCAGAAGTGGAGATCAAAAAGGAACATCAAGTGTTGATGATCAATAGGAACACTGGTTTCAAGAAAGACAAGAAGGGAAAACGGAAGGGAAGTAAGGGCGGCAAGCCGGTTGCCGCGCCTGAAAAGAAACCCCGAGTTGGACCTAAGTCTGATTCCGAGTGCTACTATTGTAAGGGGACTGGCCACTGGAAGCGCAACTGCCCCAAGTATCTGGCAGACAAGAAGGCCGGCAAGGCAAACAAAGGTATATATGATATACATGTTATTGATGTGTACTTGTCTAGTGCTCGCAGTAGCACCTGGGTATTTGATACCGGTTCAGTTGCTAATATTTGTAACTCGAATCAGGGGCTGCGGAACAAGCGACCGCTAGCAAGGGGTGAGGTCAAGATGCGTGTCGGCAATGGATCAAGCGTTGATGTGATCGCCGTCGGAACGCTGCCTCTCCACTTGCCATCGGGATTAGTTATAAACTTAAATAAATGTTATCTGGTGCCTGCACTGAGCATGAACATTGTATCTGGATCGTGTTTGATGCGAAGTGGTTATTCATTTAAATCCGAGAACAATGGTTGTTCCATTTATATGAATGAAATCTTTTATGGTCATGCACCGATGATGAATGGTTTATTTCTATTAGATCTCGATGATAATGTTACACATATTCATAATGTTGATGCTAAAAGGATTAAACTTAATGATGATATATCCGCATATATGTGGCACTGCCGTCTAGGTCATATTGGCGTTAAACGCATGAAGAAGCTCCATTCGGATGGACTTTTGGAATCACTTGATTATGAATCATTTGATACATGTGAGCCATGCCTTATGGGCAAGATGACTAGAACGCCGTTTTCCGGTTCAATGGAACGGGCGACAGATTTATTGGAAATCATACATTCTGATGTATGTGGTCCAATGAGTGTGTCGGCGCGAGGTGGATATCGTTATTTTGTTACTTTCACGGATGATTTGAGTAGATACGGTTATATCTACTTGATGAAACACAAGTCTGAAACCTTTGAAAAGTTCAAGGAATTTCAGAATGAAGTGGAAAATCATCGTAATAGAAAGATCAAATTTCTACGGTCCGACCGTGGAGGTGAGTATCTAAGTTACGAGTTTAGCACTCACATGAAAGAGTGTGGAATTGTTTCACAACTCACACCTGCCGGAACACCACAGTGAAATGGTGTGTCGGAACGTCGTAATCGTACTTTATTAGATATGGTTCGATCTATGATGTCTCTGACGGACTTGCCGTTGTCATTTTGGGGTTATGCACTAGAAACTGCTGCATTCACTTTAAATCGGGCACCATCTAAATCCGTTGAAAAGACACCGTATGAATTGTGGTTTGGAAACAAACCTAAGCTGTCATTTCTTAAAGTTTGGGGATGCGATGTTTATGTGAAGAAACTTCAACCGGATAAACTCGAACCCAAAGCGGAAAAATGCGTCTTCATAGGATACCCTAAAGAAACTATTGGGTATTCCTTCTATCACAGATCCGAGGGCAAGGTTTTTGTTGCCAAGAATGGATCCTTTCTAGAGAAAGAGTTTCTCGCGAAAGGTGTGAGTAGTCGGAAGGTAGAACTCGAAGAGGTTGTGGAACCTTCTATTCAAAGTATGGCGAGTAGCGCAGCTCCGGAAGTTGTTCCGGAGTTGGCTCCACCTGTTGAAGAGGGAACTAATGATAATGATCATGAAACTCCGAAAGAGAGTACTACCGAACCTCGCAGGTCAAACAGGACGCGTGCAGCTCCCGAGCTGTACGGAAATCCTGTCATGAATTTCATGGTTGATGAAAATGATGACCCTGTGACGTATGAAGAAGCGATGATGAGCCCGGATTCCAACAAATGGTTAGAAGCCATGAAATCCGAGATGGAATCCATGTATGAAAATCAAGTTTGGAACTTGGTGGAACTACCTCACGACCGAAAGGCCGTGGAGAACAAATGGATTTTCAAAAGGAAAACTGATGCTGATGGTAATGTGACCGTCTATAAAGCTCGACTTGTCGCAAAGGGGTCTCGACAAATTCAAGGAGTTGACTACGATGAGACTTTCTCTCCCGTAGCGATGCTAAAGTCAGTTAGGATTATGTTAGCAATTGCTGCATATTTCGATTATGAGATATGGCAGATGGATGTCAAAACCGCGTTTCTCAATGGGAATATTGAAGAAGAGTTGTATATGATACAACCAAAGGGTTTTGTCGATCCTAAGGATGCTAACAAGGTCTGCAAGCTTCAGCGATCCATCTATGGATTGAAGCAAGCATCACGAAGTTGGAATCTCCGCTTTGATGAGGTGATCAAAGAGTTTGGATTTGTCCAAACTTATGGAGAAGCTTGTATTTACAAGAAAGTGAGTGGGAGCAATGTGGCATTTCTGATATTATATGTGGATGACATATTATTGATCGGAAATGATATAGATCTTTTAAACAGTGTTAAAAGTTATCTAAACAGCAAATTTTCAATGAAGGACCTAGGTGAAGCATCATACATATTAGGCATAAAGATCTATAGAGATAGATCTAGGCGCCTAATAGGGCTATCGCAAAGTACATACCTTGATAAGATTTTAAAGAAGTTTAAAATGGACGGAAGTAAGAAGGGGTTCTTACCTATGTTGCAAGGCAAGACATTGAGTAAGACTCAAAGTCCGGCTTCGGCGGAAGAAAGAGAGATAATGGACAAAGTCCCCTATGCTTCAGCCATAGGCTCTGTAATGTACGCCATGCTATGTACAAGACCGGATGTGGCACATGCTATTAGTTTGACTAGTAGGTACCAATCGGATCCAGGTTCGGAACACTGGATAGCGGTCAAGAATATCCTTAAGTACTTACGAAGAAATAAGGATATGTTTCTTGTATACGGAGGTGAAGAAGAGCTCGTCGCTAAGTGTTATGTCGACGCTAGCTTTGACACCGATCCGGATGACTCTAAGTCTCAATCCGGATACGTATTTCTCATGAATGGCGGAGCGGTTAGTTGGAGGAGCTCCAAACAACCTGTGGTAGCGGGATCAACAACGGAGGCCGAATATGTTGCTGCTTCAGAAGCGGCTCAGGAAGCAGTTTGGATGAAGGAGTTCATATCCGAACTAGGAGTGGTGGCAAACGCGTTGGACCCAATGGTGATCTATTGTGACAACAATGGTTCCATTGCCAATGCCAAAGAGCCAAGGTCTCACAAGCATTCCAAACATATTAAGCGCCGGTTTCACTCCATCCGCGAGCATGTCAAGGATGGAGATATAAAGATTTGTAAAGTACATACGGATCTCAATGTAGCAGATCCGTTGACTAAAACTCTCCCTAGAGCAAAACATGATCAACACCAGAACTCAATGGGTGTTAGATTTATCACTATGTAACTAGATTATTGTCTCTAGTGCAAGTGGGAGACTGAAGGGAATATGCCCTGAGAGGCAATAATAAAGTGTTTATTATGTGTATTGCAAGTATATGATAGATGTTTATTTTGCATGCTATAATTGTATTAATACGGAAACGATAATACATGTGTGTTTAATAAACAAACAGAAAGTTCCTAGTTATGCCTCTCTCATAAACTAGCTCGTTGATTAACAAGATGATCAAGGTTTCCTGATCATGGACATTGGATGTTGTTAATAACGGGATCACAACATTAGTGTAATGGTGTGATGAACATTCATCCGAAGTATAGCATTACGATCAAAGTCATTGAGTTTATATTGCTATAACAACTTACGAAGTGATCCTAATCCTTAGACCATGAGATCATGTCAATCACTAACACCGGAAGAGTTTCTTGATAACATCAAACGTCACACCGTAACAGGGTGATTATAAAGATGGATTCAGAACTAATAAAGTGTTATGTTGAGGCTCATGGATCGAGAGTGGAATTTGTTCATCCCGATGACGGATAGATATACTCTGGGCCCTCTCGGTGATATCACATTGATTAGCTTGCAAGCAAGTGATTTGATCACTAGAATGTTATATCACAGGAATGAGAAAAGAGTGCATGTCGGTAACGAGATCAAACTAGGTATGGAGATACCGATGATCGAATCTCGGACATGTAATATATCGTGAAACAAAGGGATTAAGATATACTAGCGTAAAAGGTTCCGACGATCACAAGAAAGTCATCGTTGAATGTGTGGGAGTCAGTATGGGTCTCCAGATCCCGCTTCTGATTATTGATCCGAGAGGGGTCTCGATCATGTCCGCATTATTCACGAACCGTAGGGTGACACACTTAAGAGACACCGACATCCAATTGGAGCAAATGTTTCATGCCGAAAGAATGAACAAGCGCAGGAATTTATTTCACTAGATACCGAAACAGGTTTTCGGGTGAAATT
The DNA here is from genome assembly GCA_916181665.1 of Avena sativa. Taxonomy (NCBI): domain Eukaryota; kingdom Viridiplantae; phylum Streptophyta; class Magnoliopsida; order Poales; family Poaceae; genus Avena; species Avena sativa. Next base: position 102,565,873 of record OV702280.1, read on the forward strand.
GCATAAAGTGGTTATGCATGTGAAATAGAATTCTAGCAAGGGGTTATTTGTGAATGTTTGTCATTAAAGTAATTGACAAAATTCTGAATAAAATAAAAGAGTTTTATTTAATGAGAGTTTGCATTAAATTTGGTGGAAATTTAATGGGAATTTGAGTGGACTTTTGAGTGGAGGGAATTTAAAGGGCATTTTGTGAGTGGAGTGTCCACCCACATGAATGAAGGAGGGGAGGGGGCAGCCCCCATGGCCGGCGGCCACCCCCTTGGGTGCCCTCCCTCCTCCTATAAAAGGAGCCCCCCTCCTCACTTGTCTCTCACACCTCCTCGTGAAGGATCTCTCTCCCCCTCTAGAATTTATCCCCCATGGTCTCGGACTAGCGAGATACATGTTCCCGGTGGCTATTCGGCAAGAAAGAGTTGTGCTTCCACTGCATCGCTGGAGCGAGGAGGCGGAGGTTGCTCGGTGCCTCGAACGTGTGTGCGAGCACGGATGCGCTGCTGATTTGCGGCGCTAGGACTTCCTCTCGATCTTGAGATCGACAAGAGATCGTCTACATCAACCACGAGTTGAACTCGTTAAGCTTTGTCGGTCTTCAAGGGTATGTTCTCTACGGATATATATCCGCCCATTGTTTGTATCTAGTAGATAGATCTTGGTATATAGTTCACATCGTAGGAAATTTTTTGTTTTCTATGCTGCGAACCCTACAGATGCATCATGCAACGCTTGCGGTTCTCATTAGCTTGCTTGATCTTTCCTTCCATCTGAATGGCAGAGTCAACTAACGATTCAATATCTACAATGGGGATATTGACTAACACTGGCTGCATCTCATCATGAAGACCATTCAAGAATCTCTCTTTCTTCTTGGCTTTGGTGTCTATTTCATCGGGGGCATGCCTAGCCAATGACAAGAATTTGTCACGGTATTCCACTACTGTCATCCTTCCTTGCTTCAGTTCCCTGAATTCATCTCTCATCCTCTTGATCAAACCTGGTGGCACATGGGTTCTCCTGAACTTGACTTTGAACTCTTCCCAAGTCATCAGCTGACCTCCTGTGATTGCACGAACGCTGTTCCACCATGATCTTGCATCTCCGGCTAGATAGTGGGTAGCAAACAACACTTTCTCGTTGGCTTCTACTCCTGCAACTTCCAGATTGTTATCCATGGTTTGCAACCAATCACATGCATCTAGGGGCTCTTCTGACTTAGTGAAAACAGGTGGATTGGTGTTCTGGAAATTCTTGAGCTTAGATCCATGGTCGTCCTGATTTCCATGGCCTTGATTGTTGTTGGCCATCTGAGTTTTCTGTTGAAGGGTGGCTAAGTTGGCTTGGCTTTTGGCTCTTTTGGCTTCACGGTCAGAAACCAACATTTGCAAGAGTTGCAACATCTGGTCCGGAGCTGAGTTGCTTACTCCGCGAGGCATCTTAAGATTGAGATAGATCATGAGAAAAGAGGGAAATTTATAAGGTTCAGGGGTTTTGAAAAGTTTTTAAATTTTTAAAGTTTTGACTCAGATTTTTCTAGCAACTTGCTTTTCATTCATTCATAGCACCACAACAAAGAAAAACAGATGGTTTTAAGAACCATTCTAGGAAACTACGATACAGTGGTACCGAATAAAACTCATTAACGCTAGTGCTCAAGTGCTACTACCCTTGGAGTCAATGTCCTCATCATCCTCATCATCATCGATGAAGGCAAAGTCATCCTCATCGGTGAATAAGTCCATGGCCTGATCCTCTAGAAAGTCATCATCATCGCTGAGATAGGAGTAGGGGTCTCCACGAAGGTCTTCCCCTGCATTCTCCCTTTCCTCCAACTGCATGTCTCTCTCATGGATGGTCTCCAAATCCATGATCCGGTGGCGAAGACGGGCAATAATGCGCTCCTTCTTGTCGAGCTGACGGCGACGAGACTTGCTATCCTTCACTAGCATGGCGATTGTCTGATCCTTCTTGGCGGTGATGGCGTACTTGTGTTTGGCATAGGAACGGGCATTGTCCAACTCCTTCTGACGGTCATACATCATGAAGCTGAGGTGGTACAATTGAATCTTCAGCTCGTGGTGGTATGGGGCCTCGAGTGGCTGTCCCGTAGCATCACGCCTTGGGTAGAACTCAAAGCGGGTACCCTTGATTTGATTGATACAGTGCCCACACAGACGGGCAAGAGTTTCCTGCATGGCCCTGGCAAGTCCATCGAGCCAGTTGTTCTCTCTTAAGGTGAACTGAATTCCCTCTGTAGTGGGGGGTTTAATTTTTCATCGGAGACTTGCAACAACTAGCCAGTACAAATCTTCTCCTTCCTGATCATTAGGCCGAGCTCCGAAGAACTCGTGGTGTGGATGCTCCAGCATTTCTGCCAGCTGGTCCAACTCGCGCTCAAATATGAGGTCTCCTCCATTCCCCAACTGATAAAACTTGATGTACTTCACGTCCATCTATAAGAATATAGGATGAGTAAGTTAGTAGAGTGATCAAGTGTGTCAAATTTTATGTAAGTTTGCAAGATTTTTTGAGGAGCATGAATTTTCATGAATGAGTCTAAGTGATAAGATAGGAATAAGTTTTCATAAATACTCACTTCTTTGGTTTTGAAACTAAGTTTTTGATTCAAACGTCCATTCTAACTAGGCTCTCCTATGGTCAGGATGGCTCTGATACCAACTTGTCAACACCCGGATTAATCACAGATGCCTGTTATGCCATACATCGCAATCCCAGGATTACCATTTTTGCGAGACATAACATATTGGATATCACATTACATCATCCATTACAAACCATACATAAGGTCTTACACAAATAAGGATCTCATGATCCAGTTCTTAATACAATTCAAGCAGCAGAATAATGTAATAGTAACGATAGAATAGGGGAAGCTCCATCTTTAGGGTCACAGGCAATGATGACGATGGGAGATGATCCTAGTTGTCATAACCTTCCTGCTGTCCGTCCTCCTTATACTCCTCTTCATAGTCTGGCCACGGGAATAGCCAGGGACAAAGCGATGAGTACTCTTTAAGTACTCGCAAACTAATACTAACAAGTGAAGTGGTTTTGAATAGGATATACTAAGCTCTAGGGTTGTTTTGCAAAAAGCCAGATTTACCTCTACTAAGTTCAATAGCAAAGGAAACTAGTTGAAAGTTTTATAACACCTAGGTGGGAACTTGAATTTCATGTCACAACACTGTTGTGGTCAAGTCAAAGTCAGGAATCATTTCACAAGTCCTTTTGAAAATATCTAGCGATAGAACCATATGGCCACTCCAACTGTCCATAACCGCGGACGTGGCTATTCGAATAGTTTGACACTCTGCAGAGATTGTACACTTTCACCACAACATTCGATACATCTGTCAGGAACAATCCTGAATTCACCATACTCAGTATGTGGATAATCAATCCTAACCTTTCAATTACACGCCCTAGTATAGGCACCTCTCCTGTGAGTTTGGCCTCCCAACCATGACCAACTGTCATCTTGGGTACGGCACAGGTGGATAATCTTCACAAGGTAGTCTCATCTCAGACCTTGTCCGCAAGGGAACCCATACTAAGGTATATAAATTTCCAGTCAAGCCCTACCCAATTTTCGGGTATTGTGGTTGTACGGTAAAATTGGAATGGTATCGCATCCAGACAACTATCAGTTTCGTAAAGGGCTAAGGATCATGGCTTAGCATTTTCATCATCAAAATCACCTAGGGTTCAAGAACACATGTCAAAACATTTCAGTAGAATGACTCATCATTCTAAGGTTTTCATAACCATTTTCACCAAGTATTCCCATCTAAAGTTGATCATGTTTTATGCTCAGCACTAGCATCTATAAGTGGGGGTAAATACTAATGATGGGTAATAAACAAGTGGGGATTAGCTAAGTTCAATCTCATGCCTTAGGATGACATCAAGATTATCTAACTTAGGCCAAATTTTATGCTCTTTATGCTACCTTCAATTATCTTTCTAGAATATACAAGTCACTAAGTAAACTTTTGATAGAAAGATTTAATAAAGAAAATAAAATACTAAGCTTGCAAGTTAAACTAGGATGGTGTGTCAAGTGGGTATAATCACATATTGTCGTGGTATTGCCGACGAGTACGCCATGGAGGGGTCCTCACAGTGCGTGTTTAGAGACGTGGGGTAAGGCAGACGGTTGACGGGTACGAGGTAACACAGCTTACGCAGGTTCATATCCCACAACGGCGATGGAATCCTACTCCTGCTATAAATCACTATAATGGCAATACGCCGAGTTACAGAGATAGGTTCGCTGTGCGAGGTGACTAGAAAGTCTAAGTTATCGTGCCCTAAAGGCTCCCATAGGCCCGACTTATATAGTCCTTAGGTCCTAGGGTTATAGGGAAAAGTCCTAGACGGACAGGTTACAGAGTCCTACACCATCTATTACTAGTCTTGTGTATCTTGCACTCCAAGGCTCCGGGTACGTTGATGACTCTACCGTAGCCTTCCTTTATCCGGCATGGGCCTCCCTTCTGGATCCACCTAACTGGGCCGCCCAGCAGGCCATAGGCCATGCTACCGACTATGGGCCACCCGGGTTAGTCGGATAAGAGACATGCTATGGGGATACCCATATAGCATATCCCCTACAGTAGCCCCCGGAGAACTCCGAGATCTTGCACCGTCTTGCCTCTTCCTGTGGAATGCTCCGTCTAGATGGATGTCGGCAAATCGTCAAGCAATATCTTGTAGTCCTCCCAAAGAACCCTACAAGATTTTCTCCGTCTTCTACGAGTAAGTCGGAGAAATGCTGAATCTTCCATCGTACGCTCCCGTTGTCGGATTAAATCCGTCCACGCCAGAATCTTCGATGGGACGGCTCATCTACCATGTTAGTTATCACGACGTAGGCTATAGGTCAGCGACGCCTCGTAACTCACACATGCAGAGAACGTAATCATAACCGATTTTCCCGCGCGAGCAATACGAACCGTTGGCGGTGACGATTGGAGACATGGCGAAATTACCGCGCACGTTCACATACACGTCGTCTACGCGGCAACCGTCCGATTAGCTGCACGAATCTTGACACAGAGTAAGATAAATAGCGGTCGTGGGACACTTGCCACTTTTTCACCCCATTCTCTCGCGTCATCGTCTTCTTCCTCCAGCCGCGCGCCTCCTCGAGCTCTCCGCTAAAACCTCGAGAAACCCTAGCCCCACTTCCTGCATCAGTCGCATCCTCTCCTTCCTCCATGGCTAGCAGCGGTTCATCTCCATCAATGGCGGCGTCGAGCGAAGCCGCGGCAAAGCCGGCGAGCTCCGTCGTCGTGCCCCCAGAGGGCCTGGTTATTCCCGCATCGGCGGTGATAGAAACCACCGGCGGCGACCATAACCTGGCGGCGCTGGAGCCCCTGGAAGAGGAGCCAGACTCGCACAAAGGCGACTGGCGTGGCTCGGACATCACCGGCCACGACATCCAAGAGATGGTCGCGGAGGGTTACCTCCCTGCGACGGAGGGGCTCGCCTGGCGGGCGGCGCCAGCCGGCGAGGTGACCCCTTCTCCCCAAGTCGGAGAGAAGGTATACCTCAAGGCGCAATTAGTACGCGACGTTTCTTTGCCCATCTCCCACTTCTTCCTGTTTGTCTTGAACCACTTCCAGGTCCAACCCCACAACCTCTCCCCCAATAGCATCCTAGTGCTTAGCAACTTCGCGGCACTTTGTGAGGGTTACCTAGGGATTAGGCCTAGGTTAGATTTGTTTGTATACTTCTTCACCGTCAAACGTGAAGCCGGACACAGCAAGGAGGCGCTTAGAAACTGCGGCACCATAAGCTTCAAGATCCGACCTGGCCGGCGGTTCCCCGACATTGACGGCCACGAGTCGTGTAAGAACTGGCAGCGGACGTACTTCTACGGCCCCGACATTCCTTTGTCAGGCCGAGAAGCAACGTACCCGGACTTCGTGGATGGAGCCGCCGCTGAAGTCTCCACATAGCGGTCCCATGCCTCCGTTCCCTCCGACCTCAACGCTTCTCACGCAATAAGGCGGATCGAATGGTTTGTAGATACGGGTCTGACCGGATTGGACCTATCCATGTGCTGGTTCATCAGGCGGATCCAACCTCTACAGCACCGTGCGAAGTTCATGCACGAGTACACCGGCAACGAAGGGATACCCTCCGGATATCCGAGGACAACTTCTCGAGCGACTCCGTCAAGTTCCGTCTTAAGGACATCGTCAAGGTGAAGGACAAGAAGCGTGGCTTCACCCTTACCTACGACATGTTCGTAAATGGAAAGTGCCCAAAGGTAGGTATTTATTCTCCGTGTATGACATTACTCCAGTTTTTCCGTCTTGCTAATACCATCTTGTCTAACACGGTGATTTCTCAATTAACAGCTTAGCGATCTAGAGGAGGGCAATCTGGCCGCCCAAATCTATGATCCCAAGATGAAGGAAGTCACAGTCTTGTCCGACGATGATTCCCCGTTGGCGCGAAAGCGGAAGAGCTCCACCTCTGACGCTGCCGACGGAGGCAAGAAAAGGAAGACGGAGGGTGGAGCCTCCAAAAAGAGTACTGCCGCCCTGGAGGCGGAAAAGAAGAAAGCCACCGGGATGTTTGATAAAGCGCCCCCCTAGTGTAAGCTTCTTATTCTCCGACATTGCCTTGTTTATCTGTCTCATGCATGTACTTATGCATTTTGCACGTTTAAGGAAGAAAGCCACAACCAGCCTCAAGAAGTCCTCCAAGATTCTTGGGGCTTCTAAAAATATCAAGGATATGCTGCATCGCGACTCTTCCCCCGCCAACGCCCCTGCTACTCCTGCCGTCAAGCCCTCCTCTGCTCTGACAAGCTCCCAAGCCCAGGAGGCACCAGGCCCTTCCGCCATAGAAGTGGATTCTGGCGCCTCTACCGAACTCGCAGTTGTCGGCGAGCAGGTGACGCAGGAGAGCGCTGCCCTTCAAATGGCTGAAGCTCCGGCTAAGGATGCCATCAGTAGCGGCAAGGCGGTGGTGGTTGCTGGTACATCTGCCGAAGGCGGCGCCTCTGCTCCCCAGAAACCCTTAGAACTGCCAAAGATTATCTTCCCGGTGCTAACGCCGGGTAGCACAACTACGGTTCCTGGAGGAGTGCCGTCATCTCCGACCTGCGGTCTTGAGGAGCTACTCCGTCAAGCAGACATCTTGCGAAGCAACAGTGTTTCCTTTGGCAAGCTGCTGGCCGAGAGTGCTACAAACCTCAAGATCATCGCACTTGTAAGTGTTACTTTACCTTTTGAATTTCATATGAGTATCCCACTGTAGCCCCCGAGGATGTAGACGGAAAACCATTGGTTTTGCATCTACATGCTCTAAGAGTGACTAAGTTAGAAAAAACTCTCACTGTAGCCCCCAAGAATTTATATGGAATGAATTATTCCGACTATATGCTTTAATAGTAGCATACACGGTGTTCATAATTTTAAGTGTTGTAGCCCCCAAGCTTCTAGTTGTAACTGAATCAGTTCCGACTAGATACTTAAAGAAAAGCTAAGCATTTTCCGAGTTAAAACTTTATACTGTAGCCCCCAAGCTTCTAGTTGAGAACTGAATTGGCTCCGACTAGATGCTTAAAGAAAAGCTAAGCATATTGCTAAGTTAAAAACTCTCGCTATAGCCCCCGAGCACCTAGATGGAAAAATCTCCGACTAGGGCCTCCAAGTAGACTAAACAACGACTTGACTTTGTATTTGTTTCCACAGAACGAGAATGCTTGGAGGGGCATGGCCAATGATAAGTACCAGAAGATGCGCGCGGACCTTGAAGCTGAAAAGGGTAAAACCGCCATCTTGAAGGAACAGATCATCAAAAACAAGAGTCTGTTTTCTTTTTGCGCATTTCCGTCTTACTTTTGTGCCTTCCTTCTTCAAGTACTCACGGTGTACTGTGTTTTATCCGACTTGAAGAGCATGTCGCCAAGGCTAAGGATATTGTCGAGCAGTCCAAGCACATCCAGCAGCTGGACAGCGAGAACAAGATCCTTAAGAAGGAGAGGGAACAGATGCTGAAGATGCACGAGGACTCCATGAAAGCCCTGCAGGATTCCGCCTCCGCTGAGATCAATCGCTTGAAGGAGGAGCTTGCGATCCTAAAGGATCAGAACCAAGCTGCCGATGAGCAAAACCTTCGCCATAGCGAGGCGTTTAAGCTCCTCCAATAAGAGAAAGAATCCTTGGTGGACGTCGTCTGGAAGGCTAAGGCCAGCATCTTCAGTAAGTATCCTCCGCCTTGTAGCTCTGTAATCTGGATACTTAGAATTTTTGAACTCATGCAATCGTTGTCGGAATTTTCAGCGCCCCTGGATTTAACCCACTCGCCTCCTTCGGACAAGGAATGCATGATTCTTGCCGGCAACTTCATCAACACCGCCATCACTCAAGCTAAAGAGATCGCCCAGCCCCTCCAAATCTATATCAAGGCCTCGGACTCCGTGGTGAAATACTCGGAGATTCTGCGCCGAGCCCCCGAGCGTGTCGCAAGCTGGAAAGCTTCATGTGCACGGGCTGGCGCAAGGATGGAGTTGTCCATGGTGAAGGCACACTACGAAGGTGCCGACATCGACACAGTGACATCTGGTATCCTCGACGTAGATGATGATGGCAAGGAAATAGATCGCGAAGCTATCCTGTCATCACTCGCGGGCTATGACACCAGGGTTGCCGAGTTGGTGGATGTCGACGTCTTCGTTCCCAAGAACTTCCTTGACAATGCCGACCCTGAATCCTCCGAGTCTCCTCACAGTGGTGACGCTGAGGGTGAATCTCCGGCTGGTGATGATGCGGCCTCCAAGTCCCCTGTACCCAAGGAGTGAAAAACACTTTGTAATTCTTGTTTCACCTCTGGAATGTGCATTGAAAAAACTTGGGGATGTAATCTTAAGGCGGAAAACAATGTTTGTCTTGTCCTGCTACTTAAGAGTTAATGCCCAGTATGTATATATTTTTTAAGCAAGTGCTAGCTTATCCATTACTTTGGTTCTTATGCTTTACTTTTCGTGAGTCGGAAGACTCGTTGACGGAACCATGCGCTTAGGTGATGATACCCAATGGCACCGTCAAAAAACCTTAGCACAAAATCGCCGACAATAAGTGCCGAAAGTCACTACTCCAGAATCCACATAAAAACAACAAAGAACGTGTAGACCAGAAAACTTAAGCTAACGCCCGTAGGCAGAATTTTCACAAGTGCAATCGCAAAGCTTGTGCATAGAGGTTTATATGATCCAAAAATGAACACTAAAGGAGGTAAAAGACTCAGCAATATGAGTGAACCAAGGAGCTTTATTTCATTGATCATATAAGAGGTACACAATTAGATAAAAAATGCTAAGTGTAGAAAGGACGTAGCTGTGCTATGTTCCATGGCTGATCAAGCTTCGGGTAGTCATCATCCGGGTCACGTCGCTTACACTTATGATCCTTGTTGGGTCTATCCTTGAGCTCACGATTGTCGACAAGGTAGTAAGACCCATTGAGCAGCGCCTTGCTTATGATGAACGGTCCTTCCCATGGCGGGGATAATTTGTGTGACTTCTTCTGCTTAAGTCGGAGCTCCAAATCCCCCTCTTTAAACGAGCGATGTCAGACGCGGCGACTATGGTAGCTGCGTAGCTTCTGCTGGTAGATGGCGGATCTTTGGCATGCCAAAACACGCTCCTCCTCGAGAAGGTCCACATCTAGGCGTCTGGATTCTTCAGCGTCATCTTCGTCATAGGCGGCAACTCTAGGTGCATCATGAAGGATGTCGGAAGGTAGGATAGCTTCTGCTCCATATACCATGAAGTAAGGGGTGTAGCCGGTAGATATGTTGGGTGTAGTTCGTAAACTCCACAGCACAGATGGCAATTCTTCCGCCCAGGCTCCAGCTGCTCTATGCAGCGGTGCCTCAAGACGTGGCTTGATTCCCTGCAGAATTAATCCATTGACTCGCTCAACTTGACCATTGGATTGTGGGTGTGCCATAGACGCAAGGTCAAGTTAGATGCCTTTGTCCTAGCAGTAGGCCTCCACTTCTCCGAGTGACAGATTGCTTCCATTGTCAGTGATGATGCTGTGTGGGAGACCAAATCTCACCACTAGATCCCAGACAAATCTAAGGGCAGTTGCCCCATCAAGCTTTCTAATGGGTTTAGCTTATATCCATTTGGTGAATTTGTTAACTGCTACAAGAAGATGCGTAAACCCACACGGTGCCGTTTGCAACGGCCCCACCATGTCTAGTCCCCAGACTGCAAACGGCCAAGTTATTGGTATTGTTCGCAATTCTTCAGCAGGAACATGTGGTTGTCGGCCATAATACTGGCATCCTGTACATGTCTCAACCAGCTTGTCGGCGGGCGCCTTCGCGGTCAGCCAGTAGAATCCTTGCCGGAATGCTTTCGCGACAAATGATCGAGGAGCGGCGTGATGCCCGCAATCTCCGAGATGGATCTCGCGTAGGATTTCCATACCTTCTATCTGGGAAACACACTTTAGGTATACACCAGTAGTGCTACTTTTTTAGAGTTGCCCATTGATTATGGTATAACCCTTTGCTCATCGTACTATCTGTCGTCTTTCGACCTCGTCGTCGGGCAAAGTTCCATGTTCGAGATATTGCATGAACCTTTTAGTCCAAGCCGGAGGGGTCTTTGTCACCATGTTGACAAAAGAGTCAGCTCTATCTTGGTTGTCGATGTCGGCGCCCTTCATGGATGGTGTTTGTAGATGCTCTAGCAGAACTCCTGGCGGCATTTGCTTGCACCCTGATCCAAACTTAGACAATAGATCAGCCGCCTCGTTTTGCTCCCTAGGTACATACTTGACTTAGTAGCCCAAGAAGCTCTTGGCTATCTCGTCCACTTCGTCGCGATGTGCCACCATCATAGGGTTCCGCGCATTCCAGGTGCCAGCCACCTGCTGGGCAACCAAGTCGGAATCTCCACAGCAAACTATGCGCTTGATGCCAATATCCTTGGCTACACGCAGCCCGTGAATGAGTGCTTCATACTCCGCCATGTTGTTTGTAGCCTCGAAGTGGATCTGTAGAACGTAGTGTAGCTTGTCTCCTTTTGGTGATTGTAGCAATACACCAGCCCCCGAGCCGTTGAGCAGCTTTGATCCGTCAAAGTGCATCACTCAGTACTCTGGTTCTGGCAATGGAGTGGCATCTGGCATCTCCGTTCAATCTGCAATAAAATCCGCCAAGGCTTGTGACTTGATAGCGTCATGTCTTTTGTAGGTGATCTCGAAGGCGGCAAGTTCAATGCCCCACTTGGCGACCCTTCCCGTAGCGTCGCTGTTGTTGATAATGTCGGACAGTGGAGTCTTTCTCACTACTGTGATGGGGTGCTCCTGAAAGTAATGCCTCAGCTTCCGCGAAGCGAGGAATACTCCATAAGCTATCTTTTGGTAGTGCGGGTAACGCTGCTTGGACTCCATCAAGACTTTGCATACATAGTAAACTGGTCGTTGAACTTCGTGCTCATAGCCTGGTTCCTTCCGCTCTACCACGACGACGATGCTGATAACCCGGTTGGTTGCCGCCATGTAAATTAACAGGGGCTCGCCAGGCTCGGGTGCTGCAAGGATGGGCGCTGAGGAAAGAATCTCCTTGAGCTGCTTCAATGCTTCATCTGCCTCGTCCGTCCACGTGAATTTGTCTGCCTTCTTCAGCAACTTGTGCAGTGGCAAAGCCTTCTCTCCAAGTCGGCTGATGAACCGACTAACTGCTGCAACACAACCTGTTAGTCGTTGGATGTCTTTTAGGCACGTCGGACGGTTTATGTTTAAGATGGCCTTGATTTTCTTCGGGTTGACCTCGATTCCGCGCTGGGAAACGATGAAGCCCAACAGTTTTCTGGCTGGAACCCCGAAGACGCACTTCTTAGGGTTGAGCATCATGTTGTATTTCCGGAGATTATCAAAGGTTTCTTTTAAGTCGGAGATTAAGTCATTTGACTTTTTAGACATCACCGCGATATCGCCCACATAGGCGTGAACGTTCCGACCAATTTGGTCGTGAAGGCAACGTTGCATTGTCCGTTGGTAGGTAGCACCTGCGTTTTTCAACCCAAAGGGCATCGTGACATAGCAAAACATGCCGTACGGGGTAGTGAACGAAGTGGCCAATTGGTCCGACTTCCTCATCTTGATCTGGTGGTATCCTGAGTATGCATCGAGAAAACACAAAAGTTCCGAGCCAGCCGTCGAGTCAATGACTTGGTCAATGCGAGGCAAAGCAAACAGATCTTTGGGACATGCTTTGTTCAAGCTAGTGTAATCAACGCACATTCTTAATTCATTGGTTCCCTTTTTGGGGACAAGTACATGATTAGCCACCCATCGGGTGTGAAGGACTTCTCGGATAAACTCAGCCTTAAGTAACCTAGCTATCTCTTTGCCAATGGCGCGTCTCTTCTCATCTTCGAAGCGTCGTAGTGGTTGTTTCACTGGTTTACATTTTGGATCTATGTTTAAGCTGTGCTCGGCAAGTTCCCTAGGTACACCTTTCATGTTGGCAGGTTGCCAGGCAAAGATGTCTCTATTCTCACGGAGGAACTCGACGAGCGCGCTTTCCTATTTGGGATCCAGGTTCGTCCCAATGGCGACGGTCTTGGAGGCATCGCCTACCACAAGTTCCACCGACTTGGTCTCGATGGCAGCCTTGAACGCAGGAGCGGAGTCGGAGATCTGTTTCTTCGACGCGGGCATCTCTGAGTCATTGACCTTGCTCTGGATCTCCTTGAATTCTTCGCCGTAGAGGACAGCTTCTGCAACGGCTACTTCATTGATCTCGCAGTCCCTTGCCTTGGTAAAGCTTCCGGATACGGTGATGACACTGTTTGGCCGGGTATCTTGAGCTTGTTGTAGACGAAGCATGGCTTGGCCATGAACGTGTGGAATATGTCGCGGCCGAATATGACGTGGTACACGCTCTTGAAGGGGACCACCTCAAAGGTCATGCACTCTTGGCGGTAATTATTAATGTCGCCAAAGGCTACCTGAAGTGTAATGCACCCGAGGGACCGAGCCTGCCGTCTAGGAACTACGCCATGGAACACGGTGTTAGTCCGCCTTAGGTTTGCCTCCGTCAAGTTCATCTTCTGCAGTGTATCCAGGTACATGATGTTGATGCTGCTTCCACTATCCACCATACACTTGGTGAACTCCACGCCGTCAATCAAGGGGTTGATGACCATGGCGTACTGGTTTTCCGTGGGCACAAGGTCTGGGTGGTCCGTCCTATCCCAAGTGATTGGAACCTCCGACCAGCGCAGGTACTAGGGAACTGGGGGGAGAGTAGCCATCAGGATCCTTAAAGAGGTCTTCTGTTGTCGGACGGTGGGGGTGCCAAGGAAAGTGTGGTAGACTGGGGCCTTCTTAGCGAAGGGGTTCTTGCCCTTGTCGTCGCTCTTGGCGGCGTGCTTGGGGTCAACGTCCTCGTACATGTCACTTGAATCCTTGGACTCCTCCTCCTTCTTCTTCCCCTTGCCCTTGCCTCGCGGTCTGTTCTTCCGACTTAGCTTATAGCCGGACTCCGGGTCTTCCTTGAGGTCGTTGACGAACTTGAAGTGTCGATTGGTATGGGTGGCCTTGCCGTTGGCGTCGAGGTGTACGAGGCACGGCATATCGCGGTACTCTTTGTAGGTTTGGGGAACACGGAGTGGCTCCGAGTTGTTTTCACTTCCTCGCTGCTGCCCACGGCCTGCTCCTCTTCCTCGGCCACGTTGTCCGCCTTCTCCTCGTCCTGCAAAGGTCATGGCGACCATTTCGGTAGATTGCTTTTATTCTGGAGTAGTTTTCCTCTTTGTGCTGCTGTTCCTCCGAGCTTGAGTTGGAACGGCCGTTGCCGGCAAGGAGCCACGAGCGTCGTCGTCGGCAGCTGCGAACTCACTAGCTAACTGAATCATCTGATTCAAGTCAAGCTGATGATTGTCCTGCAAGCGCTTCAGCTTATGTCAGAGTAACGTGCCTCTTTCCAACCCATCGATGAAGGCCACCATGGCGGTCTGGGCATGCACTCCTGCACAGGAATTCTTCATATCCAGCCAGCGGGATAGGTAGGCGCGAGATGTCTCGTCTTTCTCTTGCATGCACCGCTATAGATCGCCCACCGTGTAGGGACACTTGTATGTACCCTCAAAGTTCTTGGTGAATGCTTCTTGCATGTCCAGCCAGTTGTAGATAGATTTCTCCGGCAAGTCGTCGATCCATTGACGGGCCGTGCCCGCCAACATTAACGGGAGGTACTTGACGGCGACGTTGGGGTTGCCTCCGGCAATCTCCACCATGTGGCGGGCTTGGCGGTGCCGTCATAGGGCTTAATGGTCTTGTCAATCCGGAATCCTTTGGGGTAAGTTGCGGACCGTATCCCAGGTCCAAAGAAACGTGGTCCCAAGTATGGTCCTTTCCGGGCCTCGTGGATCTTATCGATCCGTGAACGTCACTACTGGAAAAACCATCTTCGGTTCGATCACTGGAAGCCTAGCAGTCCTGGCCCGTCACGAACCGCGACTAGTGCTAGCACTAGTCCCGGTCCATGAGGCCTCCAACGGCTAGAAATGGCCATAAGCATTAGTCCCGGGCCGGACCAGAGCATTAGTCCCGGTCCGTAATACGACCTGGGACTAATAAGCTGGAGCGGGGCAACAGCTCTTTTCGGGGACTATTAGTCCCGGGTCGTATCACGGCCCGGGACTAATTGTCCATCACTATATATACAGCTCCCTGGACAGCTGCCCTAAAGCATATGGTGGCCATTTTTCTCAAAGAAAGCAAGAGAGTTCATGTCATTTTTTTCTCAAGATTTGTCAAGATTTAGTTTGCAACACCTAAATCCAAAGCTTTAAAAGGTTAGAACTTCATTCTTTCATCTCTTATTGCTACTTTAGCTCTATATAATGCTCTAGAAGTATAGAGATATGGATCAAATGCATGCATGCTCTAGAAGTAGCTAGAAGGATTTTGATATATATGTGTAACAAATTTTGATTAGGCACATAGTTACTGAAAATTGAAATGTGTAATTTTAGAGTTTCAAAGCTTAGAATGGAATGAGGTTTTCCCTGATGGAACAATAATAAAAAACTCCACATTTATCATGTTGATTGTTTTCTCCAATTCACAAATTGGTGCATGTAAATTTTTCAAAATTCAAAATTAATGCTCTAGAAGCTCTCAATATAACTTGTAATAATTTTATCATGTTGTGTAATGGTTTTTGGTATAATTTTACTATAATGCAGATGGTCCGGGAATGGATGTACGATACTGACCGACGCTCTGGCGAGTTCATTAATGGCGTGCATGAATTCATCTCTGTTGCTGATGCAAACAAGCACAATGGTTTTGTATTCTATCCATGTAATGGATGTAGGAATCAGAAGGATTACTCTGACTCAAAAACCCTTCACAGCCACCTGTTGAAGTCCGGCTTCATGCCCAGTTATAATTGTTGGAGCAAGCACGGAGAGAGAGGGGTTATAATGGAAGACAATGAAGAAGAGGAGGAGGATGACAACTATCATGGTTTCCCTGAGTACGGAGATACTTCCATGGGGGATGCTGAAGGGGAGGATGAAGAAGAGACACATGATGAACCCGCTGATGATCTTGGTCGGACCATTGCCGATGCACGAAGAGATTGTGAAACTGAAAAGGATAGGGAGAAGTTTAATCACATGCTAGAGGATCACAAAAAGTTGTTGTACCCAAATTGCAAAAATGGTCTAAAAAAGCTGGGCAGCACACTGGAATTGCTGCGATGGAAGGCTGAGTGTGCTATACCTGACTCGTCATTTGAAAAGTTGCTGAAAATGATGAAGAATATGCTTCCAAAAGATAATGTATTGCCCGCCAGTACATACGAAGCAAAAAAGGTTGTCTGCCCTCTAGGTTTAGAGGTTCAGAAGATACATGCATGCCCTAATGACTGCATCCTCTACCGCGGTGAGGAGTATGAGAATTTAGATGCATGCCCGGTATGCACTTCACTTCGGTATAAGATTAGACGAGATGACCCTGGTGACATTGAGGGCGAGCCCCCCCGGAAGAGGGTTCCTGCGAAGGTGATGTGGTATGCTCCTATAATACCACAGTTGAAATGCTTATTCAGAAACAAAGAGCACGCCAAGTTGTTGCGATGGCATAAAGAGGAACGTAAGTCAGGCGGGATGTTGAGACACCCCGCTGATGGGTCGCAATGGATAAAAATCGATAGAAAGTACCCGGACTTTGCAGATGACGCAAGGAGTTTAAGGTTTGGTCTAAGTACAGATGGCATGAATCCCTTTGGGGAGCAGAGCTCCAGTCACAGCACCTGGCCCGTGACTCTATGCATCTATAACCTTCCTCCTTGGTTGTGCATGAAGCGGAAGTTCATTATGATGCCAGTGTTGATCCAAGGTCCGAAGCAACCCGGCAACGACATTGATGTGTACCTAAGGCCATTAGTGGAAGAACTTTTACAGTTGTGGCACGAACCCGGGATACGCGTGTGGGATGAGCACAAGGAGGAAGAATTTAACCTCCGAGCATTGCTTTTCGTAACAATCAATGATTGGCCTGCTCTTAGTAACCTTTCAGGACAGTCAAACAAGGGATACAACGCATGCACACACTGTTTAGATGAGACTGCAATTATATATTTGGAACATTGTAAGAAGAATGTATACAATGAGCATCGTCGATTTCTTTTGGCCAAGCATCCCTTAAGAAAGAAAGGCAAGCATTTCAACGGTCTGGCATGTCACCAGACGAAGCCTAAGGAGCGTACTAGTGCTGATATATTTGATATGGTCAAAGATTTGGATCAACTGGTAACCTTTGGAAAGGGTCATGGAGGAAAATCTGTTCCGAAAGACGCTGAAGGACACGCACCCATGTGGAAGAAGAAATCTATATTTTGGGAGCTACCATATTGGAAATTCTTAGAGGTCCGCTCTGCAATCGATGTGATGCATGTGACGAAGAATCTTTGCGTGAACGTGCTAGGCTTCTTGGGCGTGTATGGGCAGACAAAAGATACACCGGAAGCACGAAAGGACCATCAACGTATGAAAGACCCAGATGGCCTGCATCCAGAATGGTTTCAAGGTCATGCCAGCTACGCTCTTACCAAACAAGAGAAGGAAATATTTTTTGAATGCCTAAGCAGTATTAAGGTCCCGTATGGCTTCTCGTCGAATATAAAGGGGATAATAAATATGGCAGAAAAAAGTTCCAAAATAACCTAAAGTCTCATGACTGCCACATGATTATGACGCAAATGCTTCCGATTGCATTGAGGGGGCTTCTACCAGATAATGTCCGAGTACCCATTGTGAAGCTATGTGCATTTCTCAATGCAATCTCTCAGAAGATAATCAATCCTGAAGATCTACCATGGTTACAGAATGATGTGGTCCAATGTCTTGTCAGTTTTGAGTTGGTGTTCCCACCATCCTTCATCAATATTATGACGCACCTGCTGGTTCACCTAGTCGAAGAGATTTCCATTCTCGGTCCTGTATTTCTACACAATATGTTTCCCTTTGAGAGGTTCATGGGAATCTTAAAGAAATATGTTCGTAACCGTGCTAGGCCAGAAGGAAGCATCTCCAAGGGCTATGGAACATAGGAGGTCATTGAATTTTGTGTTGACTTTGTTCCTGACCTTAAGCCGATTGGTCTTCCTCAATCGCGGTATGAGGGGAGACTGAGTGGAAAGGGTACTCTAGGAAGGAAATCAATAATATGTAGAGACAGACATTCTTACACCGAAGCACATTACACCGTTCTACAGAATTCTATCTTGGCAGCCCCATATATCGAGGAACACAAGAAAATCTTACGCTCCAACAACCCTGGAAAGTAGGACTCTTGGATTAGAGATGAACACATGAAGAGTTTCGGCGGTTGGTTGCAACATCTCATCAAAAACAACACTCTTGGAGATCAGCTATACTTGTTGTCTAGGTCACCATCTTCGACTATATCGACTTTCCAAGGGTATGAGATAAATGGGTATACATTCTACACGATAGCCCAAGATAAAAAGAGCACCAACCAAAACAGTGGTGTCCGCTTTGATGCAACAGATAACAATGGGTCAAAGACCACATATTATGGTTACATAGAGGAGATATGGGAAGTTAACTATGGACCTACTTTTAAGGTCCCCTTGTTTTGGTGCAAATGGGTCAAGCTGACAGGAGGAGGGGTTGAGGTAGACAAGAAATATGGAATGACATTGTTGGATCTCAACAATCTTGGGTACTTAGACGAACCATTCGTCCTAGCCAATGATGTGGCCCAGGTTTTCTATGTGAAGGACATGTCTACCAAACCTAGAAAACAAAAAAATAAGAAAAAGAATACATCAGACGATGAGCCAAAGAGCCACATAGTTCTTTCAGGAAAAAGAAACATCGTGGGAGTGGAGGACAAGACAGACATGTCAGAATATTGTGATAAGTTCCATGAAATTCCGGCCTTCGCGGTGAAGGATGACCCAACCATCATGTTAATGAATGAAGATGCTCCATGGATACGACGGGATCAGAAAGGAACACAAGCGAAGAAATGATATGTAATAATTGTAACATTTTAGGGAGTGGTGTCCCTGCTCTCGAAAACCATCTTGCAGCTTGTAACTTCTCTAACTAGATCAATACGCCTGGGAGCTAACTAATTTCACATATTAGGGAGTGCCTCTATGACCAGTTTCTCGGAGATGCCGGAGGACAGGGCTCCGTCGGCATTTCCCTGAAACTGGCCGTAGTGGTGTCCCTGCTCTCTAAAACCATCTTGGATATGCCTCAAACTGGCTGGAGGACTAGACTCAAAAGGATGCCTATTTATAGTACAAGCAGCTCGGCATAATGTCGACACTCACGACATAATGTCGACACTCACCCCTATTATTAGTGCTGACTCATATTTAGTCCCGGTTGGTGTCTCCAACCGGGACTAAAGGTTCATCTTTAGTCCCGGTTGGTGACACCATCCGGGACAAGGTACAAGCCGCACGACATAATGTCGACACTCACCCCTATTATTAGTTTTGCCTGGCCCAGTCTGCCGCAATCCCTACAGTCGCGGTTGGTTTCTCCAACCGGGACTAAAGATGAACCCTCTCTCTATATAGGAATTTCCCTCTATTTATTAGGTAACACTCAGGACATTTATTAATATTAAAAACCGGGACAAACCGGGACTAGCTAACACTAAGGACTAAAGCCGCCCCCTTTAGTCATAATCATGCCTAGTCCTATAGTATGCAGCTTCAGGGTCTTCATCGTCATTGTCATCATCATCTTCATCGTCACCTGCCACTCCGGGGATCCTCAGCCCATCCATGGCATATACCAGGGGCCATTCCAGCCTCGGATTCATGGCGGGCGGGAGAGGGGTCTCCTGGAAGACGATGTCGCTACCACCGGGACGGTGTGGGGCCTGTGGCGGGTGGACTCGTGGGCACCGTAGGCGAGCATGGTCTCCCCCAGCGATGTAGCGCATCACTCTGATGATAGTACGGTTCGCCCACCACAGACGACGGCCGGCTTCGTTGTGGTTCACCGGTGCGGGCCATCACCCTCGTACCTGGCGAGCTCCCTTTCCCGCCTATTAGCGAAGAAGGCATTCCAGGTGTCGTAGTTGTCGGGACCCCACTGGGGATCCATCCGCTGCTCCCGCGTGAGCTCGTGGTAGAAGTGGTTTGTGATGGCCGCCTGGCGTGAGGAACCTTGAGGGACAGGATGGACAGGAACCCCTCCAGCGCTCAGCATCCAGCCGGCGGGCGGCCGGTAGACCGGAGGACAAGGGTAGTTGGAGGCGCACATCGCCTCGGTCTCCTCGAGGGTCAGAATGGCCCAGTAGGCGTTGTCCATTGTTCTAAGAGAGGAAGGTTTGGATGTGTGGATAGCCATGGCACGATCACCGTAAATATAGAGGGAAAGGGCGGGAAAACTTGGCGTGAAGCTTTGGGAAATGGCGGGAAATATCTTTAGTCCCGGTTAGTGACTATATCCGGGACTAAAAGCTCTCGTAGAAAGGAAAGGGCGGGAAGAGGTGGGAAATGGCGGAAAATATCTTTAGTCCCGGTTTGTGACTACATCCGGGACTAAATGGATATTATATTAAGATTCATTATATTTTTCTGACAATAATAGACATGTTATTTGTTTTATTTGGATTATTACAATAAAATATATGATTTTTCAAAGTTTTTATATTTGATTTGAATTAAAAAAAGAAAATTTACAAATGAAATAATTTATAAATTATGCAAATAGATAAATGGATATTATATTAAGATTTATTATATTTTTCTGATAATAATAGAGATATTATTTGTTTTATTTGGATTATTACAATAAAAGATATGATTTTCCAAAGTTTTTATATTAGTTTTGAATTAAAAAAGAAAATTTACAAATGAAATAATTTATAAATGATGCAAATAGATAAATGGATATTACATTAAAATTCTTTATATTTTTCTGATAATAATAGACATATTATTTGTTTTATTTGGATTATTACAATAAAAGATATGATTTTTCAAAGTTTTTATATTAGTTTTGAATTAAAAAAGAAAATTTACAAATGAAATAATTTATAAATGATGCAAACAGATAAATGGATATTATATTAAAATTCTTTATATTTTTCTGATAATAATAAACATATTATTTGTTTTATTTGGATTATTACAATAAAGATATGATTTTTCCAAATTTTATATTAGTTTTGAATTAAAAAAGAAAATTTACAAATGAAATATTTTATAAATAATGCAAACAGATAAATGGATATTATATTAAAATTATTTATATTTTTCTGATAATAATAGACATATTATTTGTTTTATTTGGATTATTACAATAAAAGATATGATTTTTCAAAGTTTTTATATTAGTTTTGAATTAAAAAATAAAATTTACAAATGAAATAACTTATAAATGATGCAAACAGATAAATGGATATTATATTAAAATTCTTTATATTTTTCTGATAATAATAAACATATTATTTGTTTTATTTGGATTATTACAATAAAAGATATGATTTTTCAAAGTTTTTATATTAGTTTTGAATTAAAAAAAATTTACGAATGAAATAATTTATAAATGATGCAAAAAGATAAATGGATATTATATTAAAATTCTTTATATTTTTCTAATAATAATAGACATGTTATTTGTTTTATTTGGATTATTACAATAAAAGATATGATTTTTCCAAATTTTATATTAGTTTTGAATTAAAAAAGGAAATTTAAAAAAACAAACAGTCGCGGGTCGTGGCTGGACCCGGGACTAAAGGGTGAGTGCGCGCGCGAAAATAAAGTGGCCGAAAAAGGGTCTTTAGTCGCGGGCCGTGGCTTAGCCCGCGACAAAAGGTCGGATCTTTAGTCGCGGGTTAAGCCACAGCCCGCGAGTAAAGACCCTTTAGTCGCGGGCGGTGGCTTAGCCCGGGACTAAAGGGGGGTCCCTTTATATACTCTTGGCTGCCCCTGGTTGTGCCCACCCGCACTTAGCAAATGACGAAGACGAAGACGAGGAGCCGACGCAGAGAACAGGGGAAGTGCTGCCCGATTCCCGCGCCGCCGGCGCCCTTGTCTCCGGCCGGCCCGCCGTACTGCAGAGCCGCCTTGCCGTGTCGCGCCACCCCGCCGTGTCGCGCCACCCCGCCGTGCCGCACCGCATCGCTGAGCCTCCGTATGCCGTGCCGCGCCGCCCCGCCGCGTGTCGCCGCCCCGTCGTGCCGCACCGCCTCGCCGAGCCTCCGCGCGCCGTGCCGCGCCGCCCCGCCGTGTCGCCGCCCCGTCGTGCCGCACCGCCTCCCCACGCTGCCGCTGTTCCTCCGACAGCCCACCTCGCCGGAGGTGGTTATTTAGTCTAGTATTAATTAGTTAGTAGTTAGTGTAGTTAGTATAGTTAGTGTAGTATTAATTATATTTTTTTAATTAGTAGTATATTTAGTTTTTTTAATTAGTAGTATATTTAGGTTTTTATATTTAGTGTAGTATATTTTTTTAATTAGTAGTATATTTTTTTAATTGTTAGCTAGGATTATTTTTTAATTATTGTTTTAATTATAATTAGCTAGGGTTATTGTTTTAATTATAAATAGCTAGGGTTATTTTTTTAATTATTGTTTTAATTATAATTAGCTAGGATTAGGATTATATTGTTAGCTAGGGTTATTTTAATTATAATTAGCTAGGGTTATTTTTTTGTTTTATTTATTAGCTATGATTATATTGTTTTACCACAATTAGTATTATTGTTTTAGTGATTTTTTTGTTTTATTTATTAAGAGTAGAATTAGGATTAGGATTAGGGTTATTTTTTTGTTTAAATTATTATAATTAGGATTATATTGTTTTAGTTATTAGGATTATTGTTTTTTCTAACCTGTTTAACTCTCTTTTTGTTATACATAATTAAGTCATGGATCCATCCGAAGATCCTGGTCGCATCGGTGAAGGTTTTCTTCAGGGCATGATAAGAGGTGAAATTCCTCTTATTACGGGCACGGCCGAAGATATTTTGCTCGAGGAAGAGATATCCTCATATCTGACTCCATCCGGTGATGGACTAGAGGAAAACCAAGGGGAAGACCAGATGGACGAAGGGCAAACAAATGACAACAATAATGATGGCCCCTCGACAGGATCCGACGAGGTACATATATATATAAAGTCTCGTGTTACCTCTATTCATTAACTAATCTAGATATATATTAATCACTCTCTCTTCTTCTTTTAGCCGGATCGAAGCAATCGACAGCTCGAACGAAACGAGGGCCGAACAAAAAGTTGGATGGTAATCAGAGGTTCACCATCGAAGAAATAGCTGATGATGGTGAACCGATTGCTCCAGAGAAGCACCGGAGGATGTTTATAAATAAATGCGGATTGCTGGTTAGGGACAACCTGCCGATCACCATCCAAGAATGGAATAAGTCAAAGAAACCCGGTGAAGAATCCAATAGCTATGTCACCGATGATGCCAAAGATGACCTTTGGCAGAAGCTCATAGCGCATTTCATACTACCTCCAGAGTATGAGGAATTTGAGGTAGATGGTATTACCCCAAGGCCGGTTGGGCTTGAAAATAGAGCGAAAGTCAAGGAGTGGGCACTAAGCAAGATGGCTGAACTGTACCGGAACCACAAGAAAAATTTATACGCGTAATATGTCGCGAAAAAGAAAACTCCAGACTTCACAGGAGTAAACGAGAAGTTGAGAGAACAGTGGCCCGATTTTGTACAGTACAAGCAATTTGATAAAGCAAAGGCAAAGTCTACAAAGAACGCGTTAAATGCTGCCAACAAGAAATACCATCATAAAATGGGGACAGGTGGCTACAAGAGTGCCATCCCTAAGTGGGAAACTATGGAGAAGGATATGAGGGCTAGAGGCATCACTCCTGGTACAGATGGATGGCCCGAGAGGTCAAAGCACTGGTGGTATGGGCACGGGGGATCCTTGGACCGAGAAACAGGGAAGACATTATTTCATGATAAAATTCTAAAACCCTCCCAAGACCTTATTTAAGCAATGAACGATGCTCAATTGGGATTGTTCCGTCCCGAGAGAGAGAACGACGAGCTGACACGCGCCCTAGGAAATCCTGAAAAGGGAGGACGAACACGAGGCAAAGGCACCGGTGTCTCGTGGAAGAAAGGGTTTCCTCTGTACGATGCCAGTTACAGAAGCCGTCAGAGAAAGAAGGACCGGGAGGCAGACCGGATCTCCAGGGTAGAGCAGGACCTAGATGATCTGAAGAACCTCATTCATGAAATTAGCCAAAGGCCGCCATCGTCAACTCACCCGTGGTCTGATGATCGTGCATTGGATCTTAGCCAACGGAGAAGCAGCGTGGCTTCCACGGAGGTCCGTGCTGATGATCAAGCACTGCAGGATGATGCACCGGCTCCTCACTACCCCATGGATGATGTCAGAGAGATGGCACAATGTGAGCTACATCAGCCAATGAACAACATGTCCTTCAAGGTGGCGAACGGCACTGCTTTACCTTGTCTACCTAGAGCACTCCACCATTCACTTCTGATTCCACCAGGATATGCTCGTGTCACGGTGGATGACATAGTGGAGGATTTTGCAGACCTAGAGATTGAAATCGCTACGCCTGAAGGCCTTACGAAACTAGGAGATGTCAAGCGCAACATCATTCTATGGAATAAGAAGTACATCAAGTTTCCAGGCTCGGCGCCAAGGCCACCGACTCCAAGGAATCCAAATCCACCCCGCATCGAATATCGTCAACCTCCAAGTCCACCCCAACCCGATTATCGCCAACCTCGAAGTCCACCCCAACCCGATTATCGCCAACCTCCAAGTCCACCCTGCCCCGCTGACGATCGCCGTAGCAGGAGTACATCAACTCGATCTCTGCCTCCGCCTCCGTGCAATACTACTACCTCGTCGAAGAAACGGAAGTTCGACGGTCCCCCGCGCCCCACATCGAAGAAAGGTCAAACGCCGAAGATAGTCGATATCCCGCCGGCTCTTCCAAAGAGACCTTATGACAAGACCGACGAGGAAACTAACGCAGATGTGGCTGCCCAAGTTAAGGCGCATTTTGCACCCAAAAAGCCTGAGCCAAAGCCGGTATATAACAAAAAAACAAAAAGGTGGGCTAAGTCCTTTCTTGAGAAACCATCCCAGATATCGATGAATCTGGAATCAGACTATGACCGGGAGATTATTAAGCAAGCACAGAAGAAAAAAATCACAAGTGCAAAAATCGGGAAGCAAGTTGCCCAGCTCGGAGCACAGAAGAATCAATCGGTCGCCCCGCTCAAAGTCATTTCAGACCTCGACAAGGCCTTCAGAGCTGAAATGGATATGGACATGCAAATAATGGACCCTAGAGCCCGTAATAATGTTGCACTTATGGGAATCACTGTATCGGAGGCCAAAGCACTTGCTAACGAAGCAAATATGTCTCTTGGTCAATATTTAGGCTATGAAGATACGCCAGTGGGTCAGATAGTACGGCAGTATGTCCAAGGGTAGCCTCTAGTCAGTAATGAGGAGCTCGCGCGTCTATCCACACATATGCAAAATCTGCATGAATGGTACATGTCGCAAGCAGAAAAAAAGCATCATAAAGATTGGTTTCCGGTGGACGTTAGAAAGGAGCATCACTTCAAACCATACTTGATACAGGTTCAAATGACCGAACTGTTTCAGTTATACAACCAGCACGCCCTCGTCAAATCTATCATTGGTTGCTACTGTCTGTAAGTTATTTATTTCTATAATTAAGTTTGTAGCTTTAGCTCGTTAATTGCATTTAATATGTTATCCTAACTATATATCCTTTTGTATGATGATATATTCCGCAGAATGAAGATTCTTGAATGCAAAAGAGCTAGAAGATACGACGTTGGTTTCATTGACCCATATATCATTAATGAATATACGTTAAAGAATCACCCCAAAGACGTGGAGGAAGACCTGTCCAGGTTCTTAACCGAGCATAATTTTGTTAAGGAAATACTATTTCCTTACAACTTCAAGTGAGTGTTTATATCTTGTACACATTTTATTTTTGCTTACTGGATGAGCTATGCATGTATTCTTATGTAAATGTCCGCAGATTCCACTAGATCTTGCTAAACATTCAAGTTGACAAGTCCCTAGTTGAAGTCCACGACTCATTAAGTTGGGACCAAGAGAAGTGGAGCGACATGAAAGCAATGCTCCATAAGTAATTTCAATCATTATTGCATTATATCGTCCTCTTTCATTCATTTCCTGATATCAAGTAACTAATAACTCCTTTGTTCATTTTCTTTGCCGACCAGGTGTTGGACACAGTTCAGACAGAAAATACCAGGTCCATTCAAAGAGGATCTAACTTATAAAATGGCGAAGAGTTTACAATAGCCACCGGGAACTCATTTATGTGGATACTACGTCTGCGAGTACATCCGCGAGTTGACCAGTGAGCAGAAAGTTGACTCACATTATATTTATGATTTGCGGGAGACACTAGAGCCAGACCAGCGCATAAGAGCAATTCAAGAGGAGCTGGCGGGATTTATGATGAAGGAAGTCCTTGATGTACATGGAGAGCATTACGCGGATGACGTGGAACTCGATTTGCCTTAGTCATCTCCATGTAGCTCATATGATATATATATTCATCAATGACCATGTAATTTTCAAAACATTTCTTCCTTTTGATATGATTGATTATATGTATGCTTGCAAGGGATCGATCTTATATAAATGCATCGACGTGTAGTGTGTATGTAGTAGCATATAATATGTCTACTGAAATATATGTTTGTTATAGTGAAACACAAAACAAAAAAGGAACAAAATGGAAAAAAAAGGAAATACACAATCTCTGCCACGGCAGAGAAATGTGGTGTTTCTCTGCCGCGGCAGGAAACCTTTTAGTCCCGGGTGGTGTTACAGCCCGGGACTAGAGGGTTCTGCCCCCCCGCGGCGCTGAAACAGCCACGTGGCTGTTATCAGTCGCGGGCCGTTGCGAGCCGGGACTAGAGGGGGGGGCTCTAGTCCCGTTTTCGCAGTCCCCGGCCCAAAACCGGGACTAGAGCCCGTTGCGGCCCAGGACTAGAGCCCCTTTTTCAACCAGTGTGTGCATCGTATGGCTCCGAGTTCTTCTTCTTTTTGTCAACAGGGGATGGGCTGCGTGAACGACGCGGACCTCCTCCGCCATGGTGACTGCTTGGCGGCAATGGAGGCGGAGGTGGCGGTGGGTTAGCTTTCTTGCTGTTACCCTCCTGCGACGCTTCACGCCTGTCGCGGTTGCTTGTCGGACGCGGAGGGTCATGGCGCGACCTGCTCTTATGTCCTTCGTTGTGCTTTCCGTCATGACGGGTCTGCTCCGCGTTGTCGCGGATGACGATGCCGCACTGCTTTGGTGGGGGCATATCCGTACGATGGTCAGCCTTATAGTCTTCCTGATGTCAGGGGGATCGGGGAAGTGGCGATGGGCGGCGATGGGTGGCGATGGGCGGCGAAATCTGTCCCTTGGCGGTTTGTACTGGCTAGATCGGCAGAGCACTGGGTCGGACTCAAGCCTCTGAGAGGTGGCCTTTTCCTGTTGCTTTACCGCCTTGGCTACTAGGTCATAGACCTGTTCCACTGCCTCAGGCGATCTATCCTGCTCCAGAAGGGTCTTGGCGACGGCAAGGTTAAGGAGTGGGGTGGGCATCACCTGCTTGCCTTTACTGTCAATGTATGGCTTTGCCTGTGCCGGCTTCGAGGGAGCCCATCCTAGGTTGCGCCGTACACCAGGATCATTGATGACGCGAGCCGGAGCCTTCTTAGCCTTCTGCTGCTGGAGCAAAGTCTTGTACTCGGCCTCCATTGCTCTCGCTTTTTCTATGGACTTCTGCGCGTTGACCAGATCTCGATCTAGTTTATCGCCTTGGTCCGTGATGGCTTGCGCTTCCTCCAGCAGTTGATGGCGCTTCTCGTCAAGCTGAGTCACGTTCGGATA
This sequence comes from Avena sativa, assembly GCA_916181665.1. Lineage (NCBI taxonomy): Eukaryota > Viridiplantae > Streptophyta > Magnoliopsida > Poales > Poaceae > Avena > Avena sativa. The sequence continues at coordinate 102,593,375 of OV702280.1, forward strand.
TGATCAACAGTTAGTGGCTCAACAAGAAGATTGCCGTACATAACTCTATCAGCTGGAGTAACATGGGCTGCTGCCGACGTAGATGCTGGAGGCGGCAAGTTTGCAGTGTTGTTGCTCGGACCGGTGCCGAGTTCTTGCGGCTGCTGCACTGGATTAGGTGGGGGAGGCATGACTCTTGCACGATCATTGTCAGCGGCAATAAGTGGCCCCTTCCCCTTATCCAGCGTCGTAGGCGGAACTTGCCCGGGCTGGTCTTCATCCATCGCTGTCCCAATGGTGATGAACACCCCTCGGGACATGACGGTGTTATTAGCTTGTTCGTCGCGCGAGTAATCCTCCTCCATCTCCTGCATAGCGGAGTCTAGCTCTTCTGGACTGAAGTCTATCTTAGCATAAAGCGCGTCAATGACAGATTCGGAGGGTGCCAGGACTTCCTCGATGACAGGGGTGGAGGTGCAATGGCCTCGACGATGACTGGAGGTGGTGGCGCTGCTGCGACAATGGCGGCCAGAGGCGGTGGTGGTGGCTGAAGCGGAGGTGCTCCGTCAATGAGCGCAAGCGCTGTCTGAGCTGCCGCTTCAGCCTCCGCGTAGTTGTTGATGGTGTTCACCATGCCTTCGAAGGTGAGGCGTCCTAACGCCTGTTGCCGTCTTAGAGAATGTCGGAGAAGCGTGCCGTGGTCCAGTCCTTCCACAAAGTGATAGATGGCATCATCATTGGGGTAGTTGGCCAGGTCGGCCCGTATACGGAGCCACCTGGCGAGGTAGTCGCGGGGGTTTTCGCCCTCTCTCTGAACGTAGCGCGCCAGATCGAAGATGGTAACCACGCCAACGAACTTAGATCTCTGCTGTCCAGACGCACGGGCGAAGCCGGTGGATTTATAGTGATCTTCCACCTTTATATCCTGCATAGGGGCAGTTTGGGTGGGCCTTGAATTTTTCCGATCTTTGCCGGCAAACTCCGAGGAGAGGTCCGACATCGATCCTTCCGCGACCGTATCCTGCCCGTAGGCGGTCCGTGCGGGTCTTGATGCTTTCCGATCTTTGCCGGCAAACTTCGAGGAGAGATCCGACATCGATCCTTCCACGAACGTATCATGCCCGTAGGCGGTCCGTGCGGGTCTTGATGCTCCTCCGACTCCCAGGGAACTAGTGCCCGAGTCGGATTCACCAATGAAGAGGTGGATGTCTCTGATAGGAACGATCGAACACCGCGTAGGGTTCGTCTTCGCCGGGATCCAGAACTCGTCGGGGGGGACGATCGGAACATTGCCGGAGAAGAGAACGCGACCGATGGCTACGGTTTCGCCGATTCCCGCGAAGATCTTGGTCCTCGCCCGCTGAAGAGCCTGAAGCGCCTCTTGCCCCACGGTGGGCGCCAACTGTCGTGGTATTGCTGACGAGTACGCCATGGAGGGGTCCTCACAGTGCGTGTTTAGAGACGTGGGGTAAGGAGGACGGTTAACGGGTACGAGGTAACACAGCTTACCCAGGTTCAGATCCCACAACGGCGGTGGAATCCTACTCCTGCTATAAATCACTATAATGGCAATACGCCGAGTTACAGAGATAGGTTTGCTGTGCGAGGTGACTAGAAAGTCTAAGTTATCGTGCCCTAAAGGCTCCCATAGGCCCGGCATATATAGTCGTCAAGTCCTAGGGTTACAGGGAAGGTCCTAGCCGGACAGGTTACATAGTCCTACACCATCTATTACTAGTCTTGTGTATCTTGCACTCCAAGGCTCCGGGTACGTTGATGACTCTACCATAGCCTTCCTTTATCCGGCATGGGCCTCCCTTCTGGATCCACCTAACTGGGCCGCCCAGCAGGCCATAGGCCATGCTACCGACTATGGGCCACCCGGGTTAGTCGGATAAGAGACATGCTATGGGGATACCCATTTAGCATATCCCCAACACATATGCTTAAGGCATATAATTGGCATAATAACAAGCAAGTAGTAGCTTGCATAAGTAGGGTATCTTGCAACTATTAGCTTGCTTGATGAGTAGCTTGCAAGTATTGACTTGCCAGGATATTAGTATAAGCTTGCCTTTTGTAGAGCAGTGGTTTAAGTTCTCCTCGGCTTCTTCCTCGTAGTATCCTCCTTCCTCCTCGTATCCTTGGTCGGTACGAGCGTCTATAAATAAATACGAGGTACATAACCACCAAACAATACTTAACTATTTCTAATCATCACAGAAAGGTTAACACTAGATGATCTAGCATCATCACTAACATTACAAAATTAAAGCACTTGTCTCATTTATTTTATTTTATAAAAGTAATTTCTACTCATTTAAAAACTACTTAAGATTTAATATTCTCCAACTCAAACATGGGATCATGGTGACACATGTCATCACCACATATTTCAGTACATGGGAATGTGATTTAAAGTGGTGTCACAATTTAATAAGGTTTGACCTTTTTATTTTATTTTATTAAAGTGACTAGAAATGCCTATGTGGCATTCTTTTATTACTTGATCATTGTTTCTGTAAGTAAGCCTATATATTTTTATATATTCTGAAAGGTAGGATTAAATGTGATTTTTGAGAGTTGGAAGCAACTCAAAAGCTCTTATGGTTGAATTTTGAAAAATGTTTGAATGCAGAAAAGATTTTGCCTTGTTATTTTACCATGGGTGATCTATAAATCTAAATGGTTTGAATCCAACGGGATTGGATTAAGCAATCCAGTACCTTTCTAACAAAATTGGTTTCATGCATTATGGTTCAGTGTATCGAGCTGGGTTGATTTTTGAATCTAGGTATAGAACTAAGTTTAGAACTAAATGAATAAAACTAAATTTGAATTGTTGGGTTGCGCGGGATGTTTAACTGGGCCGGCCCACTATGCAGAGTGCACACGCAGGATAGTTAAGTGAGCGAACCCACTAGTTAGTGATACAACGAGTGGCGAAGAGGTACGGGGTGATCTAGGCCGCATGATCTAACTCTAATCAAACGGCTCTGGTTCATCATCCACTTCGGGCAGCGTCGGCGAGACAGAACCCTAGCACGGACGGTGGGGGTCGTGGGAGGCTCACCGGGGCTCAGGCGATGGTCGGCGACAGGGGCGAACGACAAAGTCGACGACGGCGATTCTCCTGGTACCGGCAGCTTGTCATAGGGCGGCTCCAATCGACGGCGCCCCTCCTCCTCTGCAGCGGTGAACTTCGGTGAAATTCCGGCCACCTGGTTCTCGCCTTGCTTTGGGAGTGAGTGGGTGTGATCGATTGAACTGGTTTGAAGAAAATGAGCGGGGAAGGTCTCCTTTTATAGTGGCTAAAGGGGACCGAATGGCGCGGGTGGAGCTCGTCGGTGTGGACGGCACAGAGTGCTACTGGCATGGGCGACAATAGGGGGTGGTGTTGTGCTCCCTGGCGACGCTCAACGGAATGGTGGTGAGGTGTGGGGCGGTGCGAGATGGTCGGAATGTCGCGGCGCTCTGGGCGGGTCCGACGGTGATTTTAATGGCGCACAACATCCACGGTCCACGCGGCGGCGAACGAGGTTGTCTCGCGGGGTGCTGGGGTGTTGGCGATCACGTCTACAAGCGGCGAGGGCGGCGCGTGATCTGTGGGCTGGTGTTGCTGACGGCGCACTGGCGTGCTCTCGGCTCGCACGCAAAGAGACTGGGCACGTGCTTGGTGGGTGGTCCAGTGGATGGCAATGCTCTGGGCAGGGATAGAGGGTGGTGGTGGATGGTGGCGTGCGTCCCAGACATGGTGGCTAGGCTTGGTGCTTGCTCTGGCTAGCTAGCCATGGTCGGCTGGCAAGGGTGCCTTCGGGTTGGCATGGCATGGTGCAATGGGTAGGGGCTAGGGGTGGTCAAGGCATTGGTTGGCACTGGGGGAGACAAGTGTGATCAATGGTGAACAATGCTTAGCCAAATTACTGCTCAAAACAGTGAAGTTTGGCTAGTTTGATTTTCTGTCTCCAAGTGTTTGATGAAATGGCCGCAAGAAATTCAAATTTGAATTTTTGGTTCAAACTTGGTGGGTTTGCTAGGCACATACTAGGGAGTATCTGGCTAGTTGGATAGTCAAGGGGCACTGGTTTGGTTGGGTTTTGAAAATGTTTGATCTTCACATATGTTAAAGATTCAATTTTGAATTGTAATTTGAATGGGGTTGCCAAATGTTTCTGCAAGTTTGAAAGGTGGGCTTTGATTCACTTTTACTTGGTCTTGCAAGGGGTGAAAAGAATTGGAAAAGTTTCTGTTTGAAATCTTGGACTAGAAACACTCAAAGTGACCTAGTGAGCAAGATTGGTAAAAATGACCATTTGCTTTATTTGATTTTTTTATTTTTTTCTATATTTTTTTCTTCTTGGAAATGTTTTATATGATGTTATTTTCATATTTAAACCATTCCTTGCTATTTAGGTTAATCACACAAGTCCATTCATGCATTCATCAAATCATCACATACACATATGCATTCATTTTGTTTGTATTTAATCAAAGTTTTTGTAAACCGTAATTTTAGTGATTAGAGTTTGATGATCAATGTTTCATATTTTTGGGATATTACATGGTCGTCTCGATCATCAACTGCGGGAGCCGTAGCCGCCTGAACGTGTCCAAGTAGAGAATGTTGATGGAGCTCCCGCCGTCCATCAATGTGTTGGGGAGCCAGTAGTCGCCCACTTTGGGCTTGACCACCAGGCGACTCACCACAGATATTCGATCTGTGGCGTGTGGTCTTCTTGGCTCCATGTGATGCGCTGCTCGGACCAGTTGAGGAAGCGGGGGATGTCAACTTGGGACACCGCGTTGATGGCGACGATGCGGGCGAGCACCTTTTTCTCGCGCTTGGTGCCGAGCCCGATGAAGGTGTGGAACGAACAGACGTCGTTGCCGAATGCTCCACCATTGGGCCGGTTGTTGTTGGGGTCCTCCCTCACGTGCCGTGCCTTCTCGTTCTCCTTCAAGGAGTGGCCGTTGGAGGTCGTGTGTGTGGAAGGCTTCCCCTCCTTGCTGTGGAACACACAGGGTTGGTTGAGGAGAGCGGCTAGGTCCAATTTCATCCTTGCCTTGTAGTTGTCGCTGTCGCGGTGTTGGCCTCCATCGTGGCGGAAGCTCTTGGGGTCGCATGGCTTGTAGCTAGCTTTGGCGACGAAGTCGACTCGCCCGTCACCGCGGCACTTGCCGGTGAGGCGAGTGTTGCTGTAGCGTAGCTCAGGTCGCCTCCCGTTTTCATGGCCGCTTGGGCAGCGATTTCCACCCGACTCGTCGTTGGTTTCTTGGTTCGGGTCCTCCTCCGTGTACCATTTGGCAATCTCGAGGAGGTATGGGATGTTGTGGAGTGTCTTATACACCCGCTTGAGTTTGTCGACCAGTGGTTCGTAGCAGCATGAGGTCTTGAAGCAGTGGATCGCTGTCTCCGGGTGCATGTCGGCCGCATTGAACCACAGATCTTGCCACCTTTGGATCTAGTTGAGGGTCGACTCGCGGGGTCCCTGTACGCATCTCTACAGGTCCTCGATGCTGGTGGCGCGGGTGTAGGAACCATAAAAGTGCCTGATAAAGGCGTCGCGCATGTCCTCCCAGGAATCAATGTTGTCTGTTGGGAGCGTGTCGATCCACTGCCAAGTCGCTCCCTCCATCATCAGGGGGAGGTAGCGAGCGGCGAGTAGGTCGGTATGGCCGGCGATGCCCATTACCATGAGGTATGTGTCAAACCACACTGATGGATCGTACGAGGGGTTGTATTTTTCGATCTCCTTTGGCACTTTGAAGTTCGCCGGATATTTCTTGCCTCGGATCATCAGTTCGAAGCACTAGGGGCCGATTCGGCTGAGCGAACCCCTTAGCTCGCTGTCATGGCAGTTGGTAAGGGTGTGGCTCAAGTCGTTGGGCTAGCGTGCGCGCCAGCTTTGGTTGTTGATGATGTGGGCCTCGTGTTGACTGTTTGCCCGTTGGTGGCGCCCATATTGTTCAGCGGTCGCGGGTCGTTGGTGGAGACTGTCGCATGCGTGCCCCTTGGATGGAGCTGTAGGGGCGCAGGTGGCGGCAGTTGAGGGTGTTTTCCATCAATGGTCGGCTGCTCGAGGCCGCCCTGCTTCCTGAGGAGCGGGAGTACATGCGCCCCCGCAAGTCGGCTCCTGCGACTTGCTGCTCGACAGCTTTGGCAAGTAGGGCCTTGGCATATTGGATCTGCAGCGCTCCTTCCCCTATCACTTTGAGGTTGGAGACCGCAGCTTGACCCGCGATGACGTTTTCCATCGGGAGGGAGTACAACGGGAGGACGTTTGTGTCCCGCTCTTACGTGCGAGCGGGCGGCGGCGGGGGAGTTCCGTTCGCTGTTGAGCCTGGCGATGGCCGGGCACTTCCTCCTGGTGGCGCATTCTCACAGATCACGTGATAGGTCATGCGAGCCGGGTTGTTATCGTCGTCTAAGTTCAGGGCGTGGCCTTGAACGTTCGGGTTCAGGCGCGACCTGATGCGGTGTTGATGGTAGAGCGACAGCTCCTGTGCCGTCGCCTGCTCGAGGCGAAATTTTTTGCGCTCGGCTTGTTCCTTGTGAACTGCCTCCTCTAGGTGCAGGTGGAGTTCCTTGACTTCCCCCACCATTGCGGTTTGTGGGATCGGCATGGAGAATGGGTCTAGAGGGGCGCTTGCGCCGTCCGCCATGTAGTCCGCGATGAAGCGACCGGGTCCAGCATGGAGGTTGCCAGAGTTCTCCGATCTAGAATCGGAGTCGAAGATTCCGAGGATAGACGGATCCTCGAAATCCCCGATGTTGGAGACTTGGGTGATGGAGCCGGCTGGTGACGTGGCGGTGATGGATTCGGCGACTAAGGCCGGGGTCTCCGAGTCGGCGTCGTCATTGAGGGTCGCGTTGTCCGCGGCCGTGTTAGTCTCGGCAATGTTGCTAGTGGTGTTGGGAATATTCCCTAGAGGCAATCATGTATGATGATATTTCCCATTGTATTCATAAAGATATTAAGTTGTCCTTGTATAAACATCTCATGTGTATCATTGAATATGTTATTCGGTTGTGGAACTATACATTCATGTTGTTTGTACTAAATATCCTTGGTCATTGAGGTTGTGATGGACACGCAACTTAGACCAATGTGAAAGTCGGCCAGATGACTCGGTTCCACTTGTCATGGGTATGGAGATGCCATTCTGACTTACACAAATTTGGCTAAAGAGTTTTGCGAGTCGGATTGACCCATATTGAGATACAACGAACAAGTTTTCATTTGTATATCTCAATCAATGTAATCCTTAGACCTGAGGTTGTTGCACAGTCCGAGTTGAGGATCACCGACTTAGGTTCTGTCAAATGCTGATCCGTAACTAGGCAGTTATAAAGGCAGAGTTTGGGTCGACTGAGAATCAAGATGCGTGTGAATAACCAAGATGATATTTTGCCCCTCCACTTGGAGAGATATTCTCTAGGCGCTCTCGGATGATATGATTCAGAAAGCATGTCCATGTACGACTTGGTTAAGTGTTAACCGAGGCGATCGACTAAGAGTTAACCGGGTGAATCACTTATCTCGGATAGAGAAAGAGTCACACTATGTAAGGGATGACCAATATTTACCTATAGTCTGACAAGGTATATCGCGAGGTAAGAGGGACTCGGACGTAAGTCACATTGGAAAGGAAGTCGTCATGACTCTTTGGTACTTGGGAGTCGGCACGTTCTGCTAGGATCCGCTACCGACTGATCGATTGAGAGTCGGACTCTAATCGTGTCCAAGTAGCCAAGAGCCTGTGGGGTCACACACTTAAGAGCGGGAGCAAGTTCGGATTGGATCTGAACCGGAAATTTGGTTGGGTTGAACCCAAGCCTGATTTGGACTAAGTCAGTGAGTCGGACTCACAGGGAGTAATTATGTATGGGATTTAGTGAATGGGCCATGAGAGTGGAGCCCACATTCACTCCCTATATATAGTGGAGCATAGTAACCCAGAAGGGTTAATCATTGATCGGTTAGGTCATTCCATGAGTTCGAAACCCTAGCTCCACAACAGTCCTGCCGGTGCTCCAACTTGTACGTGTGGATACTAGCAGAGATGTTGTATGATCAGCACCAGGATGATAGGATCGTAAGGACTATACTGCATTCAACTGACGCGCTTCACCAGTAATCCGCAACTGCGCGTCTAGTGGTAAACCTCGTGGCCTTCTACCTCATCTAGATCTTGGGATCACCATGTTAGAGGGAAAAAGTTTTTTTATCTCTACGTGGCCCAACAGTGGTATCAGAGTGATAGCTTCTGGTTTTAGGCTGGAGATCTCGCATATGTGATATGCGGTTGGCTGTAGATGAGATCTATATGCAATTTTGGTGGTCGATCTATGAGATAGATCGGTTTTGTACGAGGTTGATTGGATCAACTGTACTCGGGGAATGGTAGATCTGATTTCCGTGATCATACTGCTAAGGTCGTGGAACGACGTACCCCTACCGGTCGGTTTCTGCCATCGGGGTATACTGTGACACGTAAATCCAGAAGCGGTGATCGAAGATCAAAGAGTTTGATCGAGTCAGAACAATGGTCGGAATCCATGTCCAGGTCGTAGATGAGATCTATGTTTTCGTAAAAATCGGGACCGCCGGCTTCGCCCTATCGTAGCCCATTAGATGTCATTGCGAGTTTCACAACGCTGGTAGATATCGTATCTATGCATAACTTGTTTTGCAGGAAGTTGTGAATGGTATGGTTCATGTGCATGTGATGTATGAGTGTAATCCATACGTGATCTGCGAATCACGGTTTTGTCAGCCGCATGGAGCCTAGGTGCTGTCATATTATTGTATAACGACCTACGTGTCGGATTCTCCTTGTAATTTACTTTACTAAGCTAGTGTAGCTGTTTGGAGAACCCGGATGGCTTGCAAGGCGTTGTAGTTGGAATTATGCCCTAGAGGCAATAATAAAGATGTTATTATTATAATTCTTGTTCATGATAATGTTTATATTCCATGCTAGAATTCTATTAAGCGGAAACTTTAATACTTGTGTGGTTTGTGAACAACACCGTGTCCCCAGTACGCCTCTATGGAGTAGCTCATTGATTAATGATGGTTAAGGTTTCCTAACCATGGACATGAGTTGTCGATTAATAATGAGATCATATCATTGGGAGAATGATATGATGGACAGACCCAAACTAAGCGAAGCAATTAGATCGTGTCATAGTGTTCATCTTTGCGAAGCTTTTCTTATGTCAAATATTGTATTCCTTAGACCATGAGATAATACAACTCCCTGGTATCGGAAGAAAGCTTTGAGGTCATCAAACGTCATCCTATGAGAGGGTGATCATAAAGGTGTCTCTCAGGTGATCGGAAAGTATCTGTTGGGTTGTATGTATCGAGATGCGATTTGTCCCTCCCAAGTCGGAGAGATATACTTCGGGCCCACTCGGTAATAGATATCAACACCGCTTGCAAGCATGTGGTTAAGGTGTTAATCACAAAGTGATATCGGATTACGGAAGGAGTAAAGTACTTGCTGTGAACGAGATTGAACTGGGTATGACGGTACCGACGATCAAATCTCGGGCAAGTAAAATATCGCGAGACGAAGGGAATATATATATGGGATTGATTGAATCCTGGAATCGTGGTTCATCCGATATGATCATCGATGAATGTGTGGGAATCAATATGGGTTTCCAGACCCCGCTGTTGATCATTGATAGAAGATCATGTCTGCATATTCTCGAACCTGAAGGGTCACACACTTAACGTGTCTCGACGCTAGGATAAATTGGATGATTGGTTTATGAGTTTTTGTTCGGAGTCTCTGATGGGATCCGAGGCATCACGAGAGGTTCCGGAATGGTCCGGAGAATAAGATTCATATAAGGCAGTGCAGTTTTTGGAGTTCGGAATTGTTCCGGGTTAATCGGTATTGTACCGGAAGCTTCTAGAACCTACCGGAAGGGGACCAACGTGGCCCCACCTTCCGGGAGGGGGCATGGGCCTATGAGGGAGTGCCCTGGCCGCATTGGGCCAGGGGCACAAGGCCCCATAGGGCCCAGCCGGCCAAACAACGGATAAACCCTAATTGGAGCTTCTAGAAGGGGGGGGTTTCCTTGCCCCCCACTCCTCCCTCCTTGGCCGCCGGTTTTGGGCTTGGGGGAGGGGTTAGGGCTGGCGCCCACCCCTCTATATATAGAGGGCTGGGGCGCACCACCCCCCCACACCTTCCCCTCAAGCCTAGTCGCCCTGCTTCCCTCCTCTCTCTCTCCCTCCCGACTGCGTGTAGGCGAAGCCCTGCTGCAGAAACTCTCCACCAATTGCACCGCGCCATCGCGTTGTAGATCCAACCCATCTCTCCACCATACTTGCTGGACCAAGGAAGGAGGATACGTCGAGGTGCTGCACGTGTGCATCTCATGGAGGCATCACCACTTGTGGTGCTAGATCGGATTGGATCGCGAGGAGGAGAAGCGAGTACGACTACATCACCCACGTTCCGACGAACGTTCCGCTGTGCGAATCTTCAAGGGTATGAAGATCTAATCCAATCTCTCTCGTTGTTTGCATCTCCTAGATTAGATCTTGGCTTCCCTCTGTTCGCATCCGTAGAAAATTTTGATTTACTATGCCGCGAAACCCTTCAGTGGTATCAGAGCTAGATCTATGCGTAGATGTGTTTCACGAGTAGAACGCAACATGGTTGTTGCGGGCGTTGATGTTTTCTGTTGCAAGCCTCTTGTTTGTGTTCTTCTTATGACGCGGGATAGTGAGATTGAAGCGGTCCAGGCCAACCTTACGCGACGTCGTTCGCGAGACCGGCTCCGCACTTGACGTTTGGCTTGTTCCACACATGCGGCTGGTAGATGCCAGTTTCTCTCACTATAGTTGTCATGGGATTTACACCGGAGTATGGCAACCATAATATCACCGTTGTGGCTTTCCGTAGGTAAGAATCGTTCTTAGCATGCTACTCCCATAAGCCACGTAAAACATGCAACAACAAAGTAGAGGCGTCTAACTTTTTTTTGCAGGGAGTGTTTTCTGTGATATGGTATGGCCCAAGATGTGATGTGTATAATGTATGCGATGATCATGTTTTGTAATGTTTCACGACTGGCGTGTCGATGAGTACACAACCAGCAGGAGCCATATGGTTGTCTTTATAATTGTGTATGACCTGTGTGTCAACTTCTTATACGCCATGTAATAGTTTCACTTTATCGCTAAGTAGTTAGCAATGGTTGTAGTTGCTATTCGTGGTGGAGGCAATCATGGTGGAGTGATGGAGATCATGCCGGCACGCACAAGATGGAGATCATTGCGCGAAGATTGGCTATACCATGTCACATAAAGTTATAGCATGTGATGTTTATCCTTTTATGTATCTTATTATGCTTAGATCGCGACGGTAGCATTATAAGATGATTCCTCACTTAAAGATCAAGATAAAATTGTGTTCTCCCCAAGTATGCACCGTTGCGAAAGTTCATCGTGTCCAAGCATCACGTGATGATCGGGTGCTATAGACTCTACGTTCACATACAACGGGTGCAAGACAGTTTTGCACACGCGGAAATACTTGGGTCTAACTTGACGAGCCTAGCATGTACAGACATGGCCTCGGAACACATGAACCGAAAGGTTAAGCATGAGTCATATGAATGATATGATCGACACTTCGTTGTCCACCATTGAAACCACATCTCTTCTCGTGAAGGTCGGATTAGGTGTGGTGAATTTGGATCGTGTTCACTAAACAACTTGAGGGATGTTGAATTTAGTGGGAGTTCATCTAGTAATTTGATTAAAAGTTGAACTAGTTATCATGAACATAGTCTAATTTGTACTTGCAAATATTGTAGATCAAATGGCTAACTCCAACTTCAACGTTTTTGCTGAGAAGGAAAAGATTAAAAACAATGGGTCTAACTTCACCAACTGGTTCCGCAATCTGAGAATCATTCTCTCTGGCGGTCAAAAGGACTATGTCCTTGAGAATGCGTTAGGTGACGCCCCTAGTGCTACTGCGCCGGCTGATGAGAAAGTTGTCTATCAGTCGCGCAAAGATGATTATGGTGTGATTAGGAGCACCATGTTGTTTGCTATGGAATCGGACCTTCAAAATCGTTTTGAAGACTATCCCGGGCCCTTTGAGATTCTCGAGGAGATGAAAACCATGTTTCAGACTCAGGCCCGTTCTGAGAGATATGAGATCTCTGAGAAGTTCTTTAACTGCAAGATGGAGGAAGGGAGTTCCGTTAGTGAGCACGCCATTAAGATGTCGGGCTACACTCAACGCCTTGAGCAACTGGACTGCAAGATTCCAGAGGAGCTCAAGATTGACAGGGTTCTGCAATCACTCCCTCCCAGATACAAAAGTTTTGTAGTGACTCACAATCAGATTGGTTCCACTGATACGATCACCGAGCTCTTCGCAAAGCTGAAGGCTGCGGAGGTGGACATCAAAAAGGATAATCATGTGTTGATGGTCAACAAGCCCCCCACCTTCAAGAAAGGTAAGGGTGCGAAGAAGACCTTCAAGAAAGGCGGTGTCAAGCGCGTTGCCCCTGCTGAGAAGAAGCTCAGGTCTGGTCCTAAGCCGGACACTGAGTGCTTCTATTGCAAGGACAAGGGTCACTGGAAGCGCAACTGTCCGAAGTACTTAGCGGACAAGAAGGCTGGCACCATCAAAGGTATATTTGATATACATGTTATTGATGTTTTCCTTACTAGCCCTCGTTGTAGTTCCTGGGTATTTGATACTGGTTCAATTGCTAATATTTGTAACTCAAAACAGGAGCTACGGAATAGACGGCGGCTTAGGAGGGATGAGGTGACGATGCGTGTTGGCAACGGATCAAGAGTTGATGTGATGGCCGTCGGCACGCTCTCCTTAGTTTTACCTTCGGGATTAGTTTTAAACCTTAATAAGTGTTATTATGAACATTATTTCTGGATCTTGTTTATTGCAAGACGGTTATTCATTTAAATCGGAGAATAATGGTTGTTCTATTTATATGAGTAACATCTTTTATGGTCATGCACCTATTGTGAATGGTTTATTTCTTCTAAAACTTGAAAGGGATGAAACACACATCCATAACATTGAGGCTAAGAGATGCAAAGTAGATAGTGATAATACTACTTATTTGTGGCACTGTTGTCTAGGTCATATTGGTGTAAAGAGCATGAAGAAACTCCATTCTGATGGACTTTTGGAGTCTCTTGATTTTGAATCATTTGACACATGCGAACCATGCCTCATGGGCAAGATGATCAAAACCCCGTTCTCCGGTATGATGGAGCAAGCAACGGACTTGTTGGAAATCATACATACCAATGTATGCGGACCGATGAGTGTTTCGACGCGCGGTGGATATCGCTATTTTCTCACTTTTACCGATGACTTAAGTAGATATGGGTATATCTATTTAATGAAACATAAATCTGAAACATTTGAAAAGTTCAAGGAATTTCAGAATGAAGTGGAGAACCATAGTAACAGAAAGATTAAGTTTCTACGATCCGATCGTGGAGGTGAATATTTGAGTTATGATTTTCTCACGCATCTTAAAGCAAGCGGAATCGTTTCGCAACTCACGCCACCCGGAACACCACAGCGCAATGGTGTGTCTGAACGCCGGAATCGAACCCTATTAGATATGGTCCGATCAATGATGTCTCTTACTGATTTGCCGTTATCATTTTGGGGTTATGCATTAGAAACCGCTGCATTCACTTTAAATAGGGCTCCATCTAAATCCGTTGAGACGACACCGTATGAACTGTGGTTTGGTGCTAAACCTAAGTTGTCGTTTCTTAAAGTTTGGGGATACGAAGCTTACGTCAAGAAGTTGATGTCGGACAAGCTCGAACCCAAAGCGGAGAAATGCGTCTTCATAGGGTACCCTAAGGAAACTATTGGGTATACCTTCTATCACAGAACCGAAGGCAAAGTGTTTGTCGCAAAGAACGGTTCCTTTCTTGAGAAGGAGTTTCTCTCGAAAGAAGTGAGTGGGAGGAAAGTAGAGCTAGACGAGGTTGTTGAATCTTCTCTTGAATTGGAGAGTAGCGCAGCACCTGAAATTGTTCCAGTGCCGCCTGCACCAACAATAGAGGAAGCTAATGACAAGGATCATGAAGCTTCGGACGATGCTGCTACTGAACGTCGCAGGTCGACAAGGTCGCGTGCCCCTCCTGAGTTGTACGGCAACCCTGTCTTGACTGTCTTGTTGGTAGAAGACATTGAACCTACGAACTATGAGGAAGCGATGATGAGCCCAGACTCTGAGAAATGGCTAGAAGCCATGAAATCCGAATTGGGATCCATGAGAGAAAACCAAGTATGGACTTTGGTGGACCCTCCTAGCGACCGAAAGGCCATTGAGTGCAAATGGATTTTCAAGAAGAAAACGGACGCGGATGGTAATGTTACCGTCTATAAAGCATGGCTCGTCGCGAAAGGTTTTCGACAAGTTCAAGGTGTTGACTATGATGAGACTTTCTCTCCCGTAGCGATGTTTAAGTCCATTTGGATTTTATTAGCAATTGCTGCGTTTCATGATTATGAAATATGGCAGATGGATGTCAAGACTGCGTTCATCAATGGTAACATTGATGAATAGTTGTATATGATGCAACCCAAAGGTTTTGTCGATCCTAAGGATGCTGATAAAGTATGCAAACTTCAGCGTTCCATTTATGGACAGAAGCAAGCATCTCGGAGTTGGAACCTTCGTTTTGATCAAGTGATCAAGAGCTTTGGATTTGTTCCAAATTGCTACGAAGCTTGTATCTACAAGAAAGTGAGTGGGAGCTCGGTGACATTTCTGGTACTATATGTGGATGACATATTGATTATTGGAAATGACATTAACATGCTTAACGATGTGAAGAGTTATTTGAACAAGTGTTTTTCAATGAAAGACCTAGGTGAAGCTGCTTATATATTGGGCATCAAAATCTATAGAGATAGACAAAGACGCCTGATAGCTTTAAGCCAGAGAACATACCTAGACAAAGTTCTAAAAAGGTTCAGAATGGATAAGGGAAAGAAAGGTTCAGTGCCTATGTTGTCAGGTAAGATATTGAGCAAGGCTCAGTGTCCAGCTACGGTAAATGATAGGGAAGCTATGAGCAAAGTGCCTTATGCCTCGGCCATAGGTTCTATCATGTATGCCATGCTGTGTACTAGACCGGATGTGTCCAATGCTCTTAGTTTGACGAGCAGATATCAAAGTGATCCAGGAGTGGAACACTGGACAGCCGTGAAGAACATCCTAAAGTACCTAAATAGGACTAAAGAAATGTTCTTAGTCTATGGGGGTGATGAATAGCTTGTCGTAAAAGGTTACGTCGATGCTAGTTTCGACACCGACAAGGATGATTCTAAATCTCAGACAGGATACGTGTATATTTTGAATGGAGGAGCTGTGAGCTGGAGAAGCTGCAAGCAAAGCGTGATCGCGGGATCTACAGTAGAAGCGGAATACATGGCTGCTGCAGAAGCGTCAAGTGAAGGAGTTTGGATCAGGAACTTCATCACTGAGCTTGGCGTGGTTCCAAGTGCATTGGACCCACTGGAGATATTGTGTGACAACACTGGCGCCATAACACTCGCTAAGGAACCAAGATATCATCCAAATACCAAGCATATCAACCGCAAGTTTCATGTAATCCGAGATTATATAGCAGATGGAGATCTGAAGATTAGCAAAGTACATACAGATCTGAATGTCGCAGATCCATTGACTAAATCTCTTCCACGTGTAAAACATGATCAGCACCTCAGTGCCATGGGTGTGAGATTGTTGCCAAATGTAAACTAGATTATTGACTCTAGTGCAAGTGGGAGACTGTTGGAATTATGCCCTAGAGGCAATAATAAAGATGTTATTATTATAATTCTTGTTCATGATAATGTTTATATTCCATGCTAGAATTGTATTAAGCGGAAACTTTAATACTTGTGTGGTTTGTGAACAACACCGTGTCCCTAGTACGCCTCTATGGCCTAGCTCATTGATTAATGATGGTTAAGGTTTCCTAACCATGGACATGAGTTGTCGATTAATAATGAGATCATATCATTGGGAGAATGATATGATGGACAGACCCAAACTAAGCGAAGCAATTAGATCGTGTCATAGTGTTCATCTTTGCGAAGCTTTTCTTATGTCAAATATTGTATTCCTTAGACCATGAGATAATACAACTCCCTGGTATCGGAAGAAAGCTTTGAGGTCATCAAACGTCATCCTATGAGAGGGTGATCATAAAGGTGTCTCTCAGGTGATCGGAAAGTATCTGTTGGGTTGTATGTATCGAGATGGGATTTGTCCCTCCCAAGTCGGAGAGATATACTTCGGGCCCACTCGGTAATCGATATCAACACCTCTTGCAAGCATGTGGTTAAGGAGTTAATCACAAAGTGATATCGGATTACGGAACGAGTAAAGTACTTGCTGTGAACGAGATTGAACCGGCTATGACGGTACCGACGATCAAATCTCGGGCAAGTAAAATATCGCGAGACAAAGGGAATATATATGGGATTGATTGAATCCTGGCATCGTGGTTCATCCGATATGATCATCGATGAATGTGTGGGAATCAATATGGGTTTCCAGACCCCGCTGTTGATTATTGATAGAAGATCATGTCTGCATATTCTCGAACCCGAAGGGTCACACACTTAACGTGTCTCGACGCTAGGATAGATTGGATGATTGGTTTATGAGTTTTTGTTCGGAGTCTCGGATGGGATCCGAGGCATCACGAGAGGTTCCGGAATGGTTCGGAGAATAAGATTCATATAAGGCAGTGCAGTTTTTGGAGTTTGGAATTGTTCCGGGTTAATCGGTATTGTACCGAAAGCTTCTAGAACCTTCCGGAAGGGGACCAACGTGGCCCACCTTCCGGGAGGGGGCATGGGCCTATAAGGGAGTGCCCTGGCCGCATTGGGCTAGGGGCACAAGGCCCCATAGGGCCCAGCCGGCCAAACAAGGGATAAACCCTAATTGGAGCTTCTAGAAGGGGGGGGTTTCCTTGCCCCCCACTCCTCCCTCCTTGGCCGCCGGTTTTGGGCTTGGGGGAGGGGTTAGGGCTGGCGCCCACCCCTCTATATATAGAGGGCTGGGGCGCACGACCCCCCCCACACCTTCCCCTCAAGCCTAGTCGCCCTGCTGCCCTCCTCTCTCTCTCCCTCCCGACTGCGTGTAGGCGAAGCCCTGCTGCAGAAACTCTCCACCAATTGCACCGCGCCGTCGCGTTGTAGATCCAACCCATCTCTGCACCATACTTGCTAGACCAAGGAAGGAGGAGACGTCGAGGTGCTGCACATGTGCATCTCACGGAGGCATCACCACTTGTGGTGCTAGATCGGATCAGATCGCGAGGAGGAGAAGCGAGTACGACTACATCACCCACGTTCCGACGAACGTTCCGCTGTGCGAATCTTCAAGGGTATGAAGATCTAATCCAATCTCTCTCGTTGTTTGCATCTCCTAGATTAGATCTTGGCTTTCCTCTGTTCGCATCCGTAGAAAATTTTGATTTACTATGCCGCGAAACCCTTCAGTTGTACATGTGGGCGACATGGAGTAAGACGGCAAGTGACAAGAGTTGGCACGAGTTGGATTACATGCTTTGTGGAGATAGAGATCGCCATGAAGAGAGCCATACCATTTCACATTATAATTGATTTATTGTGTGTTATTGTTATGTCTCTGTTTTACCTCTGTTAGATAGTCAGTAAAATCTAATCCCTCAAAGAAGGTCTAGTTGGTTTTCCACCAGTGTTTGCACCATCACAAGTTGGACATTTTTGGTAGTGGGCTCATAAAATTGAGGTGCTGCCAATTCTTCTCGACTAGGTGGGTTCGAGTCGGTCTCTTACAGCGGAAACACTCGGTAAGCTAGACGGGTCTATCACAACGGTTGTGGGGCTCGGGGAAAAGTCGGATGGGAGTCGGGGTATGTGATGCCACCCGTCCAATAGGAGTCGTATGAGATACGATTGACAAGGAGTTGTCTACCTAGATCACTTGGCGGCTAGCGGTGACTAAATCTCACTAGACGACTTGCTTATTTAGGATCCTGAATCACTAAGTAACCATCAGAGGGGTGTTTGTTCTAGTGGGAGCATTAAATATTAAAGTGTTTAATATGCTTGATCTTTTATGAATACATGTCTTAAGTGTTTTGCATTTTTATATTGTAGATCATGGCACCAATTAGTAGTCACTCACAGATATACGGTTTTGCATTGAGAAGTATCCTTGAGAAAGATAAACTAAACGACACTAATTTTACCAACTGGTATCGAAATCTGAGAATTGTTCTCAAACAAGAAAAGAAGGACCATGTCCTAGACAACCCACTTCCAGATGAGCCAAATGAGAATGCGACTGTCGCTGCCACCAATGCCTACCATCGGGCTAAGGATGAGTCCATCGGTATTAGATCTCTTATGCTTGCTCACATGGAACCGGACTTGCAGAAGCAGTTCGAAAATGTTGAGGCCTATGATATGATCGAAAGCCTCAAAAGTATGTTCCAGGCTCAGGCGAAGACTGAGAGGTATCAATTCTCTCAGGCTTTGCTGAGTTGCAAGCTTAAGGATGGTGATCCACTGAGTCCGCATGTGATCAAAATGGTTGGTTACATTCATTCTTTGGAGAGGCTTGGCTACCCCATCAGCAAAGAGTTCTCTACGGATATAATTCTGAACTCTCTTCCTAGTGCATATGGGCAGTTCATTTAAAACTACCACATGCATGGTATGGATAAGAAGCTCACTGAATTACATGGGATGCTCAAGCAGGAAGAGGCGGATCTCAAGAAGGGCACCAGCCAAGTGTTGATGGTGCAGAATAAGGCTATGTTTAAGAAGAGTTCTTGGACTAAGAAGAAGGCTAAGTCGGGAGGAAAGCAGGCTCAGGACCAGGTCCCAAGCACTTCCTCAGGGACTAAGCCATCTCCTTCATCCGGATCCACTTGATTCTACTGCAAGTTGGATGGCCACTAGAAGATGAATTGCAGCAAGTATTTGGCCGACAAAGCCAAGAGTGGAGGTATGACTTCCGACTAAGGTACACTTGTTTGCAATGTTATAGACATATATCTTGCTGATGCACCTAATAGTTCTTGGGTATATGATACCAGATCAGTTATTCACATCTGCAACTCGTTGTACAGACTGGTAAGAACTAGGAGAGTAGGAAGAGGTGAGGTTGATATTCGAGTCCACAACAAAGAAAGAGTTGTTGTGTTGGAAGTCGGCACAATGCAACTTCATTTACCTTCCGGATTCATCATGGAACTGAATAATTGTTATTATGTTCCAGTGCTCAGTCGAAACATTATTTCTACTTCATGCTTGATGAGGCAAGGCTATGAGTCGAATATCAATAATAATGGTTGTTCTTTGTATTTGAATGACATGTTTCATGGCTTACACCCATCCAGGACGGGTTATTTATTTTGAATATTGATGGTGAGTCGGTTTATAACATAAATGTTAAAAGGTTGAAACCAAATGATCTGAATATGACTTACTTTTGGCACTGTCGGCTTGGTCATATAAGTTGGAAACGCATGAAGAAGCTCCATGATGATGGACTCCTAACTTCATTTGACTTGGAGTCGTTCGAGACATGAGAATCTTGCCTACTCGGCAAAATGACCAAGACACCTTTTGCAAAGAGTTGCGAAAGGGCGTCCGACTTGTTGGGACTAGTACATAGTGATGTATGTGGACCAATGAGCACAACAGCCAGGGGTGGTTATGAGTACTTCATTACCTTCACTAATGATTTGAGTAGGTATGGATATATCTACTTGATGAAACATAAGTCGAAAGCGTTTGAAAAGTTCAAAGAATTATAGAATGAAGCACAAAATCAACTCGTCAAGAAAATAAAGTTTCTTCGGTCGGACCGAGGAGGCGAGTACATGAGCCATGAGTTTGATGACCATCTGAAAAGTTGTGCAATAGTTCCTACACTTACTCTGCCAGGAACGCCATAAAGGAATGGTGTTTTAGAAAGGCTAAATCGGACCTTGTTGGACATGGTACGATCAATGATGAGTCGGATAGATCTGTCTTTATGATTTTGGGGTTATTGTCTAGAAATAGCGGCGTTCACACTAAAAAGGGTACCATCAAAGTTGGTAGAGAAGACACCGCATGACATGTGGATAGGCAAAAAGCCGAGTTTGTCTTTTCTTAAGATTTGGGGTTGTGAAGCATTTGTCAAGCGACTTCAGTCGGACAAGCTTACGGCCAAGTCAGATAAGTGTATTTTCGTGGGGTATCCAAGGGAAACCTTGGGTTACTACTTCTACAAACGAGAAGAGGGCAAAGTGTTTGTCGCTCGGAACGGTGTCTTCCTTGAGAAAGAGTTTCTCAGTCGGGGAGTCAATGGGAGAACAGTGCAGCTCGAAGAAATTAGAGAGGAACCGGCTAGTAGAGAGTCGACAAAAACCTTGGAGGTTGAGCCGGTCGTGGTAGCTGAGCCGGTAGCAGCACCTATACTACGAAGATCGGCAAGATTACGAAGTGTTCGTGATGTATTACTGTTAGACAGTGATGATCCGACAAATTATTCGGAAGCGATGGTGGGATATGATTCCGAGTCATGGCTTGGAGCCATGAGATCCGAGTTAAACTCCATGGATGAAAATCAAGTTTGGAACTTGGTTGATCTGCCAGACAGTGCAAGACCCGTCGAGTGCAAATGGGTCTGTAAGAAGAAAACTGATATGGATGGAAATTTTTCTGTCTATTAAGCACGTCTTGTTGCGAAGGGGTTCCAACAAGTTCAAGGTGTTGAATACGACGAGACTTTCTCGCCCATAGCGATGCTTAAATCAGTTCGGATCATGTTAGCTATAGCAGCCTATTTCGATTATGAGATATGTCAGATGGATGTCAAAATTGCTTTCCTTAACGGAAATTTAACTGAGGACGCGTATATGGTACAGCCCAAGGGTTTTGTCGATCCGGATAATGCTAACAAGATGTGCAAACTTCAGAAATCCATTTATGGGTTGAAGCAAGCATCTTGGAGTTGGAATATTCGCTTTGATGAGGTAGTCAAACCGTTTGGCTTCATCAAGAGTTTATCATGATTCTTGTTTATACAAGAAGTTTAGTGGGAGCAAAGTAAACTTTCTAATCTTATATGTGTATGACATATTATTGATTGGAAATGATGTCCAGATGTTGCAAGAAACCAATGAATGATTGGAAAGGAGTTTCTCAATGAAAGACTTGGGTGAGGCAACATATATTCTCGGAATCCAGATCTATAGAGATAGATCAACACAGCTCATTGGATTCAGTCAGAGTACTTATTTGGACAAAGTGTTGAAGAAGTTCAACATGGAATCTTCTAAGGTGTTCTTACCGATGTCGCATGGTGTAAAACTTAGCAAGACTCGGTGTCCTTCGACAACTGATGAGCAAAGTCGGATGTGTGCGATTCTGTATGCTTCTGCAGTCGGATCCATCATGTATGCCATGATTTGTACTACGACGGATGTTTCATATGCTCTAAGTGTTGTGAGCAGATACTAGGCTGATCCTGGAGAAATCCACTGGACAGCAGCTAAAAATATCCTAAAGTACTTGAGAAGGACTAAGGATATGTTTTTGGTTTATGGTGGTGAAGATGAACTCAGTGTAAGGGGTTACACGAATGCGAGTTATCTTACCGACTCTGATGATTCTCGTTCGCAATCCGGATACGTGTTTATTATAAATGGAGGTGCTGTGAGCTGGAAGAGTTCCAAGCAAGAGACTGTGTATGCATCTACAACAGAGGCTGAGTATATTGTCGCCTCAGAGGCAGCAAGGAAGCTGTTTGGATGAGGAATTTCCTCATGGATCTTGGTGTGGTTCAGGGCTCGTCCAATCTGTTAGACTTGTATTGTGAAAACAATGGTGCTATTGCACAAGCCAAGGAACCTAGACAACACCAGAAGAACAAACACATACTCATGCGGTACCACCTGATTCGCCAGTTCGTGGATCAGGGTGATATCAAGTTATGCAAGGTACACATAGATGCAAATATTGCGGATCCGTTCAGAAATCCGTTACCACAGCCAAAGCATAAGGCACACCTAAGAGCCATGGTAATTAGATGCTTAGACATGTGATGTCGGAAGATTGACTCTAGTGCAAGTGGGAGACTGTTGGGAATATTCCATAGAGGCAATCATGTATGATGATATTTCCCATTGTATTCATAAAGATATTAAGTTGTCCTTGTATAAACATCTAATGTGTATCAGTGAATGTGTGATTCGGTTGTGGAAATATACATTCATGTTGTTTGTACTAAATGTCCTTGGTCATTGAGGTTCTGCTGGACACACAACTTAGATCAATGTGAAAGTCGGCTAGATGATTCGGTTCCACGTGTCATGGGCATGGAGATGCCATTCTGACTTATTTGTCATTTGTATATCTCAATCAATGTAATCCTTAGACCTGAGGTTGTTGCACAGTCCGAGTTGAGGATCACCGACTTAGGTTCTGTCAAACACTGATCCATAACTGGGAAGTTATAAACGCAGAGTTCGGGTTGACTAAGAATCAAGCTGCGTGATGTGAATAACCAAGATGGGATTTTCCCCCTCCACTTGGAGAGATATTCTCTTGGCCCTCTCGGATGATATGATTCGGAAAGCATGGCCATGCACAACTTGGTTAAGTGTTAATCGAGGCGATCGACTAAGAGTTATCCGGGTGAATCACTTATCTCAGATCAAGAAGAGAGTCAGACTATTTAAGGGATGACAAATATTCTCCTATAGTCTGACAAGGTATATCGTGAGGCAAGAGTGACTCGGACGTAAGTCGCATTGGAAAGGCAAGTCGTCATGACTCTTTGGTACTTGGGAGTCGGCACGTTTTGCTAGGAGCCGCTACCTACTGATCGATTGAGAGTCAGAATATAATCATGTCCAAGTAGACAAGAGCCTGCGGGGTCACACACTTAAGAGAGGGAGCAAGTTCGGATTGGATCTAAACCGGAAATCTAGTTGGGTTGGACCCAAGCCAGATTTGGACTGAGTCAGTGAGTCAGACTCACAAGGACTAATGATGTACGGGCTTTAGTGAATGGTCCACGAGAGTGGAGCTCACGTTCACTCCCTATATATAGTGGAGCACAGTAACCCAGAAGGGGTAATCGTTGATCGGTTAGTCATTCCATGAGTTGGAAACCCTAGCAGCACAACAGTCCTGCCGTCGTAACGAACCTAGCAGTTCGCCGCCGGTGCTCCTCCTTGTACGTATGGATACCAGCAGAGGTGTTGTATTTTCAGCACCATGATGATTGGATCATAAGGACTGCACTTTATTCAACTGACGCGCTTTATCAGTAATCGGCAACTGTGTGTCTAATGGTAAACCTTGTGGCCTTCTACCTCAGCTAGATCTTGGGATCACCACGTTGGAGGGAAAAAGTTTTGTTTTATCTCTACATGGCCCAACCGGTGGCCGAGTCGTACTCGGAGGCGAGGAGACTGTAACATCCCAATTTCAGCAACCCTTATTAAATGTCCAAAAGGCAAAAATCAGGGGGAACAAAAACTTTTTCTTGCATTGTGTTCTTACCTATTTGCTTGTGCTCAAGCAACTATTTGTGTATTAGTTGTGTACTCCTCAATTCAACACTATTTTACAAAAACTATTTCTCAAAAGGAGATTTCATGGCTCATCTTTCATATTCTCAAATGTTTTGGCATTCCAAAACCTGAGCCAAGATGACTTTGACACAACCAAAAATACTTTACTATTTTCTATTGCCAAAAACTATGGAGACATATATATATATCCTCTCCTTATATTTTCAAGACAGAACCTTCAACTACCCTTATCTCTAGGTTTTCCAAACACCTTTATTAAAACCTTTTATTCCAATCTTGGTAGTAATACCAAGATCATCCTTATCTTACTTAAAAGAAAAACCCCTATTCAAAATACCCCCTGATTACCTCCAGCTAGGCTTGATGGTAACCCTAGTAGTAGTTAGATAAGTGTGAAGATGAATTCCTTGATCTGCTGGTTGATGAATTGCCTTGATCTGTTGTCTGATGAATTGGCTTGATCTACTGTTTGTTTTGCTTGCTTAGGAACTCGAGTGAGCTAAATCAAGTATCTCATCCCTTAGGACCCAATCCTTGTTTGTAATCATCAAGCCCATATCAAGCCTCGAAGTCTGGATCTATCCTAAGACACATAAGTAACCCTCTCACCCCCTGATCAGATCAATCCAAGGATAATCCCTCATGATAGTTTCTAACCCAGTGAAGACCCCATCCAAGCATGAATCCCATTGACCTAGTCAGTACCTCAACATAATCTCCTTGATCATGAGTTTGGAACCTAGCATTCTCTCAAAGCGTCTACTCTTGCACTCCAGTCTAAAACCCTAAATCTGCCAAAACGGCTAAGTCTGGATTTCTTATCTAGATACCACCTTTGGAGCTCTACCTTTTCCAACCTATGTGCAATCTTGAGAATGTACTTGAACCATCCTGAAATACATCAGTATTACCCCCAAGGCCCACTCTTTCCCTTGACTAATCCATTCTATTTCCCACTCATCTATGATGGTTTTGTAGTCAAGATACTAATCTTTTCGGCACATCTTATCATCTTGCCTACTTTGGCAGAAGCTCACATCTATATTCTACCTCCCCTTAACCAAATCCTTGCATGGTTATGATCTACTAATCATAGCCTATCAACCCCCACATAACTTGTTCCCATTGAGGCCTTGTGATTCTTGAACCCACATGGTTTAGGAGGCTACCTGATGCATCTGCTATGGCAGCCTTATTTTCAACAAAGTTTGCCATCTCTTCTAGACCACCTCAAATGCAACCAAGCCCAACTCTTGATTCCATGATCATCTATATGACCTGGTCTATCTATCCATATACACCTTATCCCCACATGATCTCTGAGCTCACTAAGCCAACCTTGTTTAGGTGGCATCAAAATAACCCTAGATCCTCCCCAACTCTAGTTTCCACCCTTTTCACCATTTTTCTTCAAAACCAATGTTGAAATTGATACGTAAATCAATTTTACATCATCTACCTTGGATATAAGCATCCCCAAATAATTTCCACAATTATTTGGATTATTAAACTATTTTATTTCTCTCACTTACCAATTTCTCAAGAACCTTGTCTTTAATGGCAAGTTTGATTTTCCCCAAATCACCTTGCCAACTCATGGCACATTTGATGCCCACTATTCATATCCCATCTTTCCAACACAAAAATAAATATTTTTGAGATTCTTTATTATTTCTTTTTGCCCTTTCTCTTAAATGGCAGAAACAATAAATAATTCCTCAAAAATACTTTTCCACCTCAATAAATCCCAAAAATATTCTCCAATGTGTGTTATGGTATTTAGGACCATATCACATCAAAAACCAAGCTTATCCAATATAAAAGTATCATCTTAGCTTCCATAATCTACTCTAGCACTTTTTGAAGTAGTGCATTTAAATGGGGTTATAATCTCTTGAAAAATACCATTTAAATCTTGGAGATATTATTTGACCTACTCCACCTACCAGTACCATTTCCACACTCTGTCCAATGCAACATTTTCAACTTTGTTCACAAGCACCAAAGTGACCAATTTTACAAAACCCAGCCAAACTTGTTTCAAACAAAAACCAAACTAGCTCCAAACTTGTCAAGTACTCCTCCATAGCAGCACACATCCCCCTAGTCGTGTACTATAGCCCTAGCTACTATAGCACCTCCCCTCCCCTTGTCCCATGTGCTCTAGAGAGAGGAAATGAATATGTGTGGTCACAAGCCTTTTCCTAGCAAAATATCTGCTCCCCTCTCCCTCTTTGGTCATGTCAGGCCCCACACCAACCCTAGCACCTCCCCTCTTGCCCTATCCCAGCCTAGCACCTTGCCCATGTCCAAGAATAGGCATGACCCACCTTGGACCATCTTCCCTCTTGTTTATAAGCCAAGTGGCCAGCACCTCCCTCCCCTG
Organism: Avena sativa; assembly: GCA_916181665.1. NCBI lineage: Eukaryota > Viridiplantae > Streptophyta > Magnoliopsida > Poales > Poaceae > Avena > Avena sativa. The sequence continues at coordinate 102,619,385 of OV702280.1, forward strand.
CTCTCATTTCACTCCCTCACCCCACCTACCACGCCAGGAGCCCTTGCTCCGTCTCTGGCAAAGAGAATAGAGGAAAGGACCCCTTGGCCATGGCAAGAAAAGCGAGCCCTGAGCTCCACCCGTTCTCCCTCCCACTATGCATGTCACTCCATTTAAATCCCCTTGCTCCCCTACTTCTAACCATGCCCCTATCTTGCCCCAGGAATGCCTCTGGACGCCTCCCTGATGAACCCCGACGTGCTCCTCCTCGGACGCTGTCGCGCGAGCCTCCTCCCGACGTAGGAACCGGCCGTGCAGCCCCTTGTTGAGCTCGGAGTGGACCGCCACATCGTCCCTGCACCTCGCCAACGCCTCCCGTCGCCCGGTGATCTCCCCTCGATCTCCCAGCTCCTCCCCTAGGGTTTATGCCCGGCGAAGCCCTTCCCGCGAGGAAGACGGTGGTGCGCCGGTGATCTCGTTAAGATTGAACGGCCACCCCTCCTCGTACCCCTTCGCCCCTGGTTTGGCTAACGGGCTGGCCTCGCCAGGCCGACCTCCCACTATTCCCCACGCGCGTGCGCAGCCTGGGCGGGCCGATTTCCCCTCCGGCAGCCCATCTGCTCACAGATCTGGCCCAGGCGCCCGACCCTCTGTTTCTTTTATTCTTTTCCCAGATCGAGAAATTACCCTATTAGTTTAAATCGAAATAAAAAGGGAAATGCCCTAAATAAATTTTGTGAATAATTTTAACAAGTACCTAAGCCTCCACTCTAACCCATAGAATTGGTTTTAGACCAATTTACTGAAGAATTAAATCATAGAAAATAAATTAGTTAAACATATTCCTTTAACTAATAAAATCTTCCAAAGAGTTTGTTTTTTACAAATGGAAAAAAACCAATGGGTACATAAAGGTATTATCCACACCGTGTTGTCCCACTGGTCCCACCTATTTTTGCTTCCTGGTCTGCCCATATTAAAAACAACAAATTCAGGCCTTTTCTGCATTTAGAAAATTTTCCAGGTCAAGCCCAATGTGGTAATGACCTAATTCCATCTCCCAGTAAACTTATATACCAATAAGTACCAAAACCCAGGAGCCCAAGATTTATTGAGCTTTTATTGAATCATGGTGAATTAAACATTTCTGTGCATGGTTTGTTCACCAATAAATTCACCATTTGCGTTCTATTAATCCATAAGGATTTATTTCAATTTCTACATAAGGCATATTCAGATCCTAAAACTTGTACTTGGAATCACATGAAAATCTTCTATAAATTAAATCTAATGAAAAAGACAAATCTCATACAGTACTGTGTTTGGGAATTTCTCAAGGGCATTCTAGTAATTCTTTTGAGGTGATTCCAACTCCTCTTGAATAAGCCCATCAAATACTATCGAATCGCAAAAGGAAATAGTTTTTGGAACTCCATAACAATTATGGTGAATTATTTCCTAAAACTAGAGTTTGATTTGCTATAAAAATCACCATAAATCAATGGTATTTGATAAAATAGTGAAACCACCTTTGTTGGTTTCATTTTATCAATACCTATCTGATGATATCATTTTTACACAATGATATCCTACTGAATATGTCCTTGTTCCAAAACCCTTCTACTATCTAGTCTCTAGACTATAAAACCCATATGGATTTCCTTCAAATACTCCCAAAACTCTTTCCCATCTTTCCAAACCCATTATCCCAGCCCTACTGTTTTGTCTCATGTATTACTTGTTTGTTTGCTGTATGGTTTGATGTTGGTATGCATTGTTTTGATTGTGGGGTTGTTTGCTTGCATGTTGCTCGATGACGGTGATAGTTGCGATTATGTGACACCGAGAAGAAGGAAGCATCAGGATATTCTTATTATTATTGTATTCAGTATTCTAGTATTCTAAAAAAGTCACGGGACAACTCGCTGGTCACAGGAAAGCCACCTTCTTGCTCATACACCTTGTCCTATTATTTTACCTATGCATGTTTAATCTACCCGTTTATGCAAATTGCATTGTTTTACTATATTGTGTTATGTGGGGAATGTTTGGCTCCTCCAAACCATTAACCCTTAGTACCATTAGGTACAACCCATCTTTATGATACCTACCTGCCCTTAGTTTGGTAGATGGTGTTTAACACCATAAACCCTTTGGAGACCCTGTTTTTAGCCTAAGCAAAAGTGTAGGATAGGAAGACCGAGGGAAAAGACTTACAAAAATGTTTTATGAGAAAACCTTGGTGAGGCTTGTCCTACCAGGTGGTTTGGAAAATGAGAAAGGTTTTGGTTTTACAAAATGGTCCGGCAACGGATGGAGGAAAAATGTTTACGAAAACACGTTGGGCTGTACAGTTTACTATGCTGGAACAATTAACCCGTGCAACCACATTACTCTGGAATGGGACGGGGCTGGGCTAGAAGTTTGTGTAACCCGGTATAGGTGTATCAAACTACTACAAGGGATAACAAATTCCCTGAGGCTGGGCTTTCCCTGTAAAGGCCCGTGTGAAACATCGGTCTGGGAAGTTAAATACCGTCTAATGGCAGCCAGACGATACTATGAACCCCTCATTGAAAGCGCACACCCTGCAGGGTGCGAAACACGCTCCGATTGGCTTGTGATTATATAGGGTGTCCTGGTTTTGAGGGGATTAACTTCATAGGGTAGGCACTTGTATCGTAGAGGGCATTCAGAAGTTATTGACCGGTTATTCGACCCATGATCGGTGTAGATCAAGGACATGTAATCGGATGGTGTAGGTACAGTGTACAACCTCTGTAGAGTGTAAATCTATTCGAATAGCCGAGTCCTCGGCCTTGGATTTGATTTCAAAAAGGACTTCGGAAAAGCAATGGCTCGAAAAAAAATTACCATGGGATGGTCGGGAAAATAGAGGAAGGAGTTTGGTCATGAGATGACCGAAAGGAGAAACACATGGGTGACCCAAATCCTAGTGTTTTCTTAAAACTTTTCAAAAAGGTTTCCAAATGTTTTACAAATGGTTTTCAACAAAGATATAGAGACATGCTATATCTACAAGAGAAACTAGTTTATAAAAAGACCTCTCTTGGAGCCATCCTACCATAGCCATATGGTATATCCTTTATTATTGTTCTCTTTAGGTGGTTTGCGAGTACATGCAAAGTACTCACCGACATTGTCCCTCGATATTTACTTGTCCAGATTGCAGATGTTAAGAAGTAACGAAGGTGCTGACATCTATGCGAGCTAGGCCGTCTTCCCAGTCAGTTGTTTGTAGGTTAAGGCATGACATGGGATCTGCGCTTGAAGACTTCTGCTACTTGTGTTGTAATTGCCATAATGGCCACTTTGTAAGTCTTGTACTTGTTACTGTATGGATGATGTAATGATACTAGTCGGTTATCCTCATGGCTCACTGATCATGGGAACGTGAATTGTATGCATAACGGGTATTCTTGGACCGTAAATCCAGGGTGCCACAGCGATGGATGGTGCGGACCTGGCTCTCAGAGAGCCGATCGCACGGCGGCGACTCACAGATAAGCGCCGAGTCCTCCGAGACGATGACGTCGGTGAAGCCGACGAAGAGGCTGATTGTGCCGACCGGCATGATCACGCTGTGCGTGACCGGGCGCGATGCCGGGACGTAGCTGCTTGGCAAGATCTGGAGGATCTCGCCGATGGCGATCATGCGGCCGGTGGCGATCATCCGGTTGATGAGAAAGTAGGGTTTCGCCGCAGAACACAGGCCTGACCAGCCAGGCCCCACGGTGGGCGCCACTATCGTGGGAATGCCCACGGCAGATGCTGCGATCGGCAACGAGTAGTAGAACAAGGGGCAAGGACGGCCAACCATCTGCGGTGTGAGATGAGGGCAAAGACACATGGATTTACCCAGGTTCGGCCACCCGGAGGGTAAATACCTACTCCTTATAGATTGTATTGATGAGAGAGTACAATGGGCGAGCTTGGCGGCTAGGCGGCAAGTCGAGGGGGTGTATGATGGAACGTAAGTGCTATGCGTGCCCTAGGGAGGTTTATATAGAGTCACCTCGCTAGGGTTTACAGATCTACAACCGAGTTGGAGAAGGACTCGGAGGGTTTTTACCTAATCCGACTGGGCCTAGCTACGCTTTTGGGCCTCCAGCTTCCAATCGCCCGGCTCCTCCTTGGGTCGCGATCCAGTCGCTATCCTGCAGGCCCACTCGCTGGGAGTATGATCTTGTAGGGAACGTCCTGCTGGGTATACCCGACTCGCCATATCCCCATCAAGCATGGGAAAGGAAGGGAAACAATCAACACATGGCATCAGTGCAATGCTCAAACAAGGATGACGATATGACAAATTAAAGTGTATTGAAATTAAAATACTAAACATGCTTGGTCATTTTAGACGGGGTCCGAGGGGTCCAAACCCTAATTTGAAAGAACCCTAGATTCATATGAGAGGGGTCATTCAGTTATTCTAACTAACTTTTAATTGAAGTTGTTTAACAATGCATGGTTATAGCTTAAAGAGGTAGATCTCATTTGTCTGAACATTTTGATATATTATTTGTATTTTTCTAATTTAAAATGAATTAGTTATGATTCTTCTCAATTTTAATTCATTTTAAATCATTTTTAGAATATTATAAAAAAAATTACATTTTGGAATTACTTTTACATTTTTATTAATCATAAAACATTTTTGATAATGTTTATATTACTTACAACTAGACCCCACATGTCATATTTAATAATTACAGAAAATATTTACATAAATTGATAAAAGAAAAGAGAAAGAATCATTGCATAGGCATGACGTCATGCTGACGTCATCCATGAGCAATCCTTGCAGGCCATGGATCGATCGGTCGATCCAGGGCACGCGAGAAGGAGTGGTTGGGGGCGTTGGAGAGAGGGCGACGCGGGCTACCAGATAGTGGTGGCGCCGCTAGCGGAAAGTCACCAGAGACGGCGGCACGACGAAGGCGAGCGGCAGATGGTCGACGTGGAAGGTGAACCAGAGGGAGAGGGAGGAAATGGATAAGGCCACAAGGACCAGAGGCTCACCACGAACACGGCAGTGGGGTCGGCGATGCGTGGGGATGCTAGAATAGTCGACACGGATGGTGGCCGATGCTCGGGAAGATGGTGTTTCAAAGCTCGATTAAGGCCGAGCGGGGCCGATTCCTTTGGCAAGGAGACTCTGTCCAGCACGACGGTGCTCCTAGGCATCACGGCTTGGCTCGGGGAGGCTTGCAACGGTGGCGACGAGAAGCTCTGGCCGGGCTAGGGTTTCCGCTCAAATGGGGAAAACACGAGAGGAAACGGGAGGTGATAAGACTGGTACAGGGAGAGAGAGAGGGGAACTCGGTGGTCTTTATCCTCTTCCTCAAAAGCGGCGGCGCGCATCAAAGCGCCAGTGATGATCGATGGCGGAGGCGCTGCCAGACAGCAGCTTGGCGAGCGGAAGAACACGACATGGGGAGGGGTCGAACCGGTATTGGGTCGGGGCTGGGCTAGGAGCTGGGCTGCAGGATGGCCACGGGCTGCGCGCGGCGACAGATAGACGGAAGAGGGAAAAATAGAAGGGGATTGGGCTGCAGACCAGATTAGGTTTAGCTGCAGATTTTTTCTAGAAATCCTTTTTCTTTTTTTTGTTTTGTATTTTCTCTTTTTCATTTATATTTCAAATCTGTTTTGGATATTTCCAAAATACAAGAACTTTTGTAAACATTTCAAAATATTGCAGGGGTCCTTTAGAAACAATTTGGGATCCATAAGTTTTGTACTTTTCAAAACTCAAAACCATTTGAAATGTTTCAAATAGAGAGAGGAAAATAGGGTTTAGGGTTTTTATCTATTTGTTGGACACATTTTAAATGATGATGATGCTCATGGATGCATAGACAAATCCTAATTACCATTTAATAAAACTAGGGTTGTTATATTCTAACCCCCTTAAAAGAATCTCGTCCCGAGATTCCTAGATAGGAAGACAGTAGGAACAAGGTTACACTAGACTTCAATGATCTTCTCGAAGAGGTTGATCCATGTCACCATAACGAGTGAACTAAGTGCTTCGTAATCTTCGAGGTAGTTTCTCACACTAATGAAGAGAGGGAATGACATGGAACCACAAACTGAGTATATCATGGTCAACTCATGGATAGATGTTTTGCAACATCTCTGGAGCCAATGACATGAAACACGTCAAGGTAACGGAAGAAACAAGAGGAGAAGGTTTCAAGGTGATAGATAAATGGTCTTCATAAGGATTGAGACCTTGGAGCTTGTAGAAGAGTTTGACTCCTGAGGGAAGGAGACTTCAGACAAAATAGATAAAGAACACATACTTCGAGAGGTAAACCTCTACTAAACATCGTAAGTATAGCTTTACAGGTGGAAGAGATAGATACCAATAAAACCAAGTTGTTGAACTACTTTTGACACAGAAGGGTCACTCTTTCATTCAGCAAAATCCTAAGAAAGAAAGGTGTTTTGGTGGGGAAGACCCATAAGAGTCACAAGGAACATGTAAAAAGAGAAACTATTGATTACCAAAATCATGGTCGCTCTTCGAACATGTTCAATAAAGCGGGAAGGAAACTATTTATTCATCCAGGACTATCAAAATCTTTGCCAAAGATATTGATATCACTTTACACCACCAAGATGAATAGTTAAGAAGGTTCCTGATGACACGAGAAAAAGAAACTTCATTCTTAGACTCCAAGTACTTGGCACAACAAACAGATTGCCAACATTTAAGGGTCTGGAAGATTGACCGAGAGACATTTAGCAACACTTCTTTAAATGTTCTCCTTGATGTTTGAGAGAATGGTATCAAGCTACTGACAAGCCTTTAACCAGTCATTAAGAAAAGGTCGGACTTCGGATAAAAAGGAAACCATAAGCACAACTCCTATAATAGGATATAGAAGAAGATGACAATTGGTTGTCCTTGCTATTTCAAGGGGGTATGGCAATAGGTCTTCTGGCTTTTTGTGTCAACCATTACATCAATCTTGCCAGATTTCCAAAGAGACTTACGTCAAAACCTTGGGGAGAACCAACCATTATTGTTGCTTGAGATTTAGCTTTGGCCAAGAGGAGACATACTTTAGACTCAGCATATTCGAATATAAGTTTTGCAACATTTATCAGAGGTAAAGTCACTATATTCTCAAGAAATGGACTACAATGGCAAGCTCTAAAAGGTAAGCTATATTGCGGATCCCTTGTGATAGTAGGTTATCAGGTGAAAATTGCACCTACATGAATTGTTTGCAATGAAACACAATTGAATCCTTGTCAGGAAACATTTAGGAGGATATTGAATTTTTGTTAGACTTCTTATCTTCTGTGAAAAAATCAATTAGTGGCTTGGTGTGCTTGGAGGATCTTCTCGAGATGTGAAGGTATCAACCTACCATATCAACAATACCTGGCACATTCTTTACTAAGTTGAAATGATTCCCGAAGAAACAAAGATAACTCTATCATATCCACGGTGACATCTTTCAACATTTTGTGCGTCAACCAGAGAAGGTTACTTCTAACATCCAGAACACATACTTCGAGGTAACACAAAGAGGGTTTTCAAAAGTTTCCAACATTAATGACAACTGTTCCACATGAATCTCGTATAATATGGAGAAGGTAAGGATGTCATCGATGGACTCAATAAAAAACTTATCAGTGTACTCCAATAAGGTGGACTCATATATTGTATAAGCAAGGCATAAACATTGGTCAGACCAAAGACATGAGGATGTACTCAAGTGAAACATCACAAGTAGCAACACTGTTAGGATAGTTCTTGGAACTGAGTTTGATTTGACGATTCCCCAAATCAAGTCAAAGGAGGGAAGATAACATATCCACAAAGGACATACTATCTTACTTCAGCACAAATAAAACTAGACATCCCGTTAAGGAGGAACAGAGTTGGATAGAACTTTTGTCTTACAGCTCTCCAAGCTGTTGTTTAAGCTTAACCAACTAGTTCAAGGGTATCTAGTATGGATCCTTGGAAAAAGGAGCGGTTTGAAGAAACAAATTACTTAAGAACCTGACAACACGGTCAAGTGGCAACATGGCGATACTTCTAGAAGACATCCAAAATATCACGGACCACCGATATTTCACAGAGCTCAAGAGAGAAACTTGCTTGGTAAGGCAAGAAGACATAGTCTCAGAGTTTTGGTACGAACCTAACTCTTTGAATGAAGAGGATGCGCTAGGATAACGGACTTGATAACACAATCATCCTTTGCTTAGTGATAGGGTTAACCAATCACGCTAATAATGATACCAATGTCCTTGAAGTTCAAAACGATAAGAATTGCTAAGAATCTTAGATGGCCACATCATTACGCACACACAACACTCATGAGCGCGAACAACTCAGAGGAAGGGTAGGTAAATATATGTGTAAGAGCATCACTTCATTAAGAGAGTCATGAGACTCAGCACGACCACTTAATATAAAGGAGTGTGACACTCTGAGGTAGAACAGGGTAGAAGCTAATCCACGCTACTTGATCTACGGATTACAACACTCTGACCTGGTCTTAGAAATGACGAGGTACTGGAGTTTGTTTCTCCTAACATCCTGAAATTGTTTGTCTAGATTGACCACAAGTGTATATTGCATTGGAAGATACCAGTGCATTTACTACTTGGCTACCAACTAGTAGACAAAGGTCGGAAAACAACAAGGAAAAAGTAGAACATGCTTAGAATAGGATCCCGAGATGTGGATGCATAAATCAACAATCTTCCAAAGACCGATGCAGAAAAGGGAGGTGTGGTAGAGTCACGAGTATAGATTCGAGACTCACGAGGAGCTCTTGTCATGATCTATTTGGTTCCATTAAAGAACATCTGTTGTAGCTAGTGGTAGGGGAAGTCCTTAGTTCTCACAATTCAATCGCGATAAAGACCACAAGCTTGAAGGCTACACCAGAAGTTAGCCATCCTGAGGTAACGTTTAAACATTAACAACATGGGTCAACAAAATGGATCTTGGGTTAAAGGTCAGCTTCATGTACAAGATTCACAAAACAAGAATCTAGCACAATCAGGGATCTTAGGTTCAAGTCCGATGGTTAAAACCCAAAGAAAGGAGTATCTACTACTTGAGTGACAAGGAGTACACTACAAGGTAGTAATAACAAGGTAGCTTCTAAAACAAGGTACAACTTCTGAAGTACCCAAACAAATGAATGAAGCACACGAGGCGAAAGGAAACCTCGAAGGTTAGAACATAACATTGTGGGACCGTAAACATGATGTCATGGGCCCAAAAGACAGAGAGATCATGATTGAAAGAAATATCTTGAGTGAAATGGCACAAGGGAAGCAAGGAACACACACCAGACTCTAGAGAACTTAACACTAGGTCACTTGTTGAGAAACGACATGCCAAGAAGGCACCTAAGTTTTGAAATAATAGACGAGATAGCAAAACTTTTCCAAATCAAACAAGATAAGGTGACCCAGAACTAGAGTGAAACTGGATAAGGAGAAAAAGAATCATACAAGATTTTTTGCACATAATATTCATCTTTGAAAATAGTTTTCACAAGCACTAGACTCAACATCGACCAATAGAAAGGGTTTCCTACAGTCGGTACTGCTCTGATACCAAAAAACCTATGACACCCCTGGGTTTAGTGCTAGACAAATCCTAGACCACTTTCTGATATAAGCCTAACCTAAATCTCGAAAGCGTATAGAGGGAGAATTGATAACACAATAGTGACCCTACGACACAAAAATTATTACGGCAAGCTCATAAGTGAGCAAAGAACCAAATTATTACAAGCAGAGGTCACTAACTACAAACGTCAAACAACGGACGGTAAATTATGCTATTAAGTACAACAAACTTAACAAATGTCCTAATAGGCTTGAAGCATAATGATGGCGTCCAATCCATAGATCCCAAACTTCCGACTGGGAACCCCAAGCTACTCATCGATGTCGATGCCATAGAGAACTCTTCTTCTATGGTAACACTTACTCTGCTACAAAAGTGTCAATGAAGCAAGGGTGAGTACAGGGTGTACTCCACAAGACTTATGGCTGGTGGAGTTATTTTGCATAAAGCCATTTTTCTTTGTAAGACAAGAGGGAGAGGAAGCTCGACTAATCAGTATACTTTAAAAAGAGATAAGAGAGAGGTAACTCTAGCTTTGATCATCTTTTGATATCCACTGAATCTTTATCAGCTGAACCTACCAACTAGGATCACACCCTCGTACCCATGAGTAAGCATCCTTAAGAACACGTTACTTAACTTGCCAAGTTTTACGATTAGGTTCAAGTTCTCTATTATCATCACGTCCATTCCCAAGTCGTCTATAACCGTGGACATGGCTTTTCAAAAATAATAATACCCTGAAGGGGTGTACAACTTTACCCACATGTACTAATCGACTCTTAATGCCAGAAGGTTAGACCTCTTCCTTGGAAGGGCGGCAGAGGGTGGCTAGGCACGACCTTTACCTTGATTTTGCTGAGACCATGAGTCACGCACTAAGGAGATGCCGCCCTAACGGGTCGAGTCCCGAAGCCAGTCCCTAGCAATGTGAACAGGGTTTGAGATTATGGAGGCCGGGCCTCTCCCATTCCCTGCCACGCTTACCTACCTGTATGAATGCACCTCCTTCACCTCCTTCGATAAGAACAAGAATGCTTATGTCAAATGGAACGCCCAAACTATGTGACTCATGGAATCTACTAGGCAAGTTAGTTGGTCGAGGGGGTTCCCAGGTCCCTGTGTGGCTGTACGCTTGTCTTGGTTCAAGAGGCAAGAACTCAGGACCTAGTCGTGGCAAGTATGGGACCGAAAAACCACAACCCATCATGGCCTCCCATACAAGCCTTATCATGTTTTTTCATCTATGATCATACCACGTTATCATGTCGTACCAGGTTCATTCACAGATCTGATTCATCAACCAGATGGACCAGTTGTAACAGCTAAGCATGGCTAAGAACAACATATGCAATAGCTCTAGCAACTCTTCACAAGCCAAACCCTTGTTATGCTAGGAGAAGTGGATCAGGGAATATAGGCTATAAAGGAAACATGCATCAGATAGGATTACTCTATCTATCGATAAAATACTTGAGAATCATATGCACATGGCAAGAATTGAAATACTTTAAAAGTATATGATTCATTTGTATGTATGGCGCTTCACTTGCCTTTTCCAGTTGATACCGAGAAAGCAGAGCTTCAGACATCTGGTACTTTACTTGATTACAGTTGGTCAAATATTGGTCTTTGAGTTTTGACGTTGTTGATCGCGGTCTTCAATCTCGATCTCGATTCCGATATCGTACTCTACCGGGAAGAAGCAAACACCAAAAAGGAAGGGAAACAGTCAACACATGGCATCAATGCAATGCTCAAACAAGGATGATGATGTGACAAGTTAAAGTGTATTGAAATTAAAACGCTAAACATGCTTGGTCATTATGAATGGGGTCTGAGGGGTCCAAACCCTAATTCGGAGGAATTCCGGATTCATATGAGAGGGGTCATTTAGTTATTCTAACTAACTATCAATTGATGTTGTTTAACAATGCATGATTATAGCTCAAAGAGGTAGATATCATTTCTCAAACATTTTGATATATTATTTGTATTTTTCAGAATTAAAATGAATTAGTTATCATTTTTCTCAATTTTAATTCATTTTCAATCATTTTTGAAATATTATAAAATGAATTACATTTCGGAATTACTTTTACATTTTTATTAATCAGAAAACATTTTTTATAATGTTTATATTATTTACAACTAGACCCCACATGTCATATTTAATAATTACAGAAAATATTTACAAAAATTGATAAAATAAAAGAGAAAGAATTATTGCACAGGTATGACGTCATGCTGATGTCATCCATGACCAACCTTGCAAGTCATGGATCGATCGGTCGATCCAGGGCTCACGAGAAGGCGTGGTTGGGGGAGTTGGAGAGAGGGCGACATGGGTTACCAGATAGTGGTGGCGCCGCTAGCGGGAGATCACCGGAGACGGCGGCACGACGACGGCGAGCGGAGGCTATGGTAGATGGTCGACGGGGAAGGTGGACCAGAGGGAGAGGAAGGAAACGGAGAAGGCCACAAGGACCAGAGGCTCACCACAAACACGACAGTGGGTAGGCAACGCGTGGGGACGCCGGAATCATCGACACGGACGGCGGCCGGAGCTCGGGAAGTTGGCGTAGTAGATCTCGATTAAGGCCGAGCGGGGTCGATTCCTTTGTCACGGAGACTCAGTCTAGCACGGTGCATCACGGCTTGGCTTGGGGAGGCTCGGAACGGCAGCGACGAGAAGCTCTGGCTGGCCTAGGGTTTCTGCTCAAATGGGGAAAACGCGAGAGGAAACGAGAGGATATAAGACTGGTATAGGGAGAGATAGGGGAACTCGGCGGTTCTTATCCTCTTCCTCAAAAGTGGCAGTGCACATCGCAGCGCCGGCGACAATCAACGGAAGAGGTGCTTCCAGGTAGTAGTTTCGCAAGCGGAGGAAGCCAAAAGGGGGAGGGGTCGAACCGGTATTGGTCCGGGGCTGGGCCAGGAGATGTCCTGCAGGATGGCCATGGGCTGCACGGCGCGACATGCAGAGGGAAGAGGGAAAGAGAGAAAGGGATTGGGCTGTTGCCCAGATTAGGTTTAGCTACAGATTTTTTCTAGAAATCCTTTTTCTTTTTCTGTTTTGTATTTTCTCTTTTTCATTTATATTTCAAATCTGTTGTGGATATTTCCAAAATACAAGAAATTTTGTAAACATTTCAAAATATTGCAGGGACACTTTATAGACAATTTGGGCTCCATAAGTTTTGTACTTTTCAAAACTCAAAACCATTTGAAATGTTTCAAATAGAGAGAGGAAAATAGGGTTTAGGGTTTTGATCTATTTTTTGCACAAACAAATTGTAATTACCATTTAATAAAACTAGGGTTGTTACAGTTTGTACTCCACCTCTCCTAGAAATATTTAAAGCTTCTAACTAGGTAGATTTACATGGTGCTTGCAGATTTGGATAGTTAAATATAGAGTAAAGCTCTGGAAAGAGTTGGAAAACATCTTAAATGGACTTGGCAGAGATCTTGTGCAAGCTTTTTACCTGATATATTCCCCATCCTTCTTTAATACGAAGGAGCATTTGGTTGTTGATGTACCTGACAACGAAGTACTTAGAGGTACTATACAGTATGTATGGATGTACCCTATAGAACGTCCACTTCGCATTTCCAAGGATCTGGTATACCACCTTCTATAGAACAAGATGCTGGAGGTGATGATTTCGTATGGCAATCCCTGTCATTCTAGGACTTGTACGAGTAGTTATCTTAATGTAATGGAATTTTATGTACCACTCTATCAATTAAAATAGCAAATATTTTGCCTTGTTTCAAAAAAATAATCGCGTGTCTCCTTATGTTAGTGGATCGAAAGAAGATACGATTTTCTTTTCATGTCATGTGAACAAATATGTTTGTATGTAGAGTCATAAAAGACGATTGGATTGTTTCAAAAAAAATCTGATTAGGTAACAAACAAATTCAACACGAAGTTTCCAGATCAATAACACAAGCATAATGGCATGACAAGAAAAGGAACATAACTATCTTTTAACCATGCTTGTGAAAAGGAGATGAGACAGTAGACATCTAATTCAATAGACCCGCCAAAGACCATATGGTCCCTAAGCGGATCAGTACGCGCGTATTCTGTGACACGATGTGGATTCCCGTCGTCCAACTCAACAGTCTGATGTGGCAACACGTCTACGTGGTCTGCTGGGCCGCATTTCTATTCCAACCGGCGGGCCATTGGTGTTGCACGCGCGGATAAGAGTGGGGGCTCGCGATACATCGGGAAGGCGCACTCTCCCCATTCACCACTGCGGGCGCGAACATTGCGCCGGCCCATATAACGCTTATTTTTGTCTCAATTGTTTTTCTTTGTTTCTCTGTTTCTTCTATCTTTTTTATTTTCCGTTTTCTGTTTTCTTTTCTTTTTGGTGAACAGTTTTCCAAATTGAACATTTTCAAATGTGAACAATTTTCGAATCTGAAAATTTTCAATTTTCTTCAGATTTGATTTTTGTTTGGATTCTAAATTTGTTCAAATTTGAAATTTGTTCAGATTCGAAATTTGTTCAAATTTGTTTTTGTTCAGTTTCTCTGTTCAGATTTGAATTTCAACAAAATGAAAAAATATCAAAGAAAACTAAAAAGGAATGTAGGGAAGACCTAATTGGCCGGCCCAGCCGAGAAACACTTCAGGCGATGCGTGTACACGCCCGATGCAGGCGGGAAATAGCAGCACCCGTGAAACCACCCGTCACCTCCGACACGGTGCACATCTGACACCACCCATGTGAAATTCGGATCCGAAAACAAAACTAGAGAGAAATTGTAAATGTGATCGTGACGACGCAGGACTGTGTCATCCTGATGCGTGCAGGCCGGACACGTGCACCATTGTATCACCGCCGAAGTGTTATTGAAATGTCAATCGACTTAATGGAGCATCAATCAGTTGCATCGTTGTAGTTCTCTACCTACCACGTGTGCACAAAACTTCTCTAAGAAAGCAGATCGCATAGTAGGGGCGAGGACGGTGGGGTGCATAAGACTGGTCCACCTAGCCTTTTTGACTATCTTCCTGCACTCGTCACTAGCGCCCTCCTCCCTTTATTCTTCCTCCTGCTCCCTCCGTGTGCGCAGGCATGGCTCCCTCTCGGAAGCGTGCCGCGGCGACAAGCCGCGAGGAGAGAAAAGAGAGAGCTCGCCGCGATGCTTTACGCACTAAAGAGTCACAACATATGCTAATGGTTGTGCCCGCAGGCGAGGGATCCTCTAGGTAGGTCATGTACTTCTTCTTCTTAATAGTGTTATCCAACATTCTTCTTCTCCTTAATCATCACCTACTTCTCCTTCTTCAGAGCCGTCGGTTCACAGGCAGACATGTTCGCCCCAGATCCCCGGATCAGCGAGGTAAACACTGTACACTAGGGTTTTTGCGACTAGGATCTTTTCCGCACCGCCCATTTCTGCATAAAGCTCAGTGCTATAATTTTAGTTACAGTTGTTCCCATTCCGTGATAGGACACAAACCACGTATTCTTTGTCCCAGGAAAAGAAGCCAAAACTCAACAATCAGGTGGATGCTTGCCTTAATGCACGAATAAGCAGCCACAGGGAGAAAATGCAAACACAAGAACTGGAATTAGAACGTCTCAAATTAGCCATGAATACCATTACTAAGGAGCGCGACGAGCTAAAAAGGGACAATGCTGCCTGGAAGAAACTGCATAAGAAGATCCAAGCCTCGAACCGACGGAATACATCCATCAATGAGAGGCTCTCGAAGGATAATGCGAGGCTAAAAGATGATAATGTCGATCTTCGTGTCGAGAACATGAACCTGCTTCGGAAGCTCGAGGCTTCGCTCAGTGAGCAGGTCAAGATCAGACAGGACATGCTCGTACATCGCCTACGACTTGAAGAGATTAATGAAGAAAACGAGGAGCTCCTCGCGAGGCTATGACTGTAATGTAGCAGACTTTGAGCGGTGCTGCTCTGCTGAATTGAACTAGGTGTTTCTATTTTTCAATTGTAAACTGAACTATCCGGCGAGATAACCCCCATGGCTCTGCACCCACCCCCACCGTGACACCCGCCCCTCCTTCGGCGATCTCCCAACCCCGGCCATCTAAACCCAAATCTGAGCCGTGCAATCAACTCTACTCACTCCAAAACCCATAAGCTGGCCAACATGGCTCCATCTACAATCTCCTTCCCCCTAGATCTTGAATCTGGTTTGGCTTTTTCAAAAAAAGTGATGAACCTTTATTACACCCGGTTCATCCAATCTATGCTGAATTTGGCTTTTCTCTTGTGGTTTCTTTTGGCAATGCAAAGTTTGATCTCTCTTGTACCAATGTTGGAAAGGCTCTCTCAGCATGTCTAGGTGCAGATTGGGACAAACTCCGAATCTCCCCCTTGCAGGGAAGGGTATTCATATTCTATGTTTGTTCGAAGGCTATTGGGATCATGATCATCAAAATAAGGTATTACAAATCTAGAGATTTCACATGCTACTTTGATATCTAGAGCAACGGTGGACCAAATTGGGAACGTGAATTTAAACTCTGGAATGAGGAAGAAGAAAGACAATGGACACTCGTGCAACACAAGAGGAAAAGGAATTCTTATGGATCCATCTATGATTCACACAACCATCGAGGTATATCTACTATCCCATCCTCTACAAATTTACAAAATCCTCTATCTGGTGCAAATCTTGTTCCTATTGGTAGTAGAGATTCATATGTTGAAGTGGCTCGATCAAACAACGGTACACAACTTTTAAATTTTGAGCATGCGCATGATCGTACATCACGGAATGAGATCCCATTATCTAGGACTGGAATACCTCATCGACACGTATCACACGTTGGGGTCTCACCTGAACAGCCGAATAATATGGATTTGCCTGTTTATGATCACGTCATTAGGCCATTTAAATGCACACGTTGCTTGGCATTAAATGATCATCTACGTGCAGTTTTTCGTAACCGTGTTTGTTGCCTAAATGCTACAATTATGGACACATCTCCCGATCATGTTTATCATCGCTAACAAGAAAAACTTTTTATCAGAGAATATCTCGAGCTACTGTTACACCTAACCCTTCCGCATCGACTTCTCCGGAGAAAAGCTCATACACAACTCCCCAGCCACTATCCTCTCAATATACTCTCCCACAAACCCCAGTGTGCTCATCGGCGGCGGCAATGGCGAACTACCCAGTCGACCCTGCCCCCCACGTCCCCCCTGGCATGGTTGCTATCCCACCTGGTCCACTACGCACCCAAAGAAGCTATGTGTTCCTGGGAGGGGACTCACCCATCTATGCTGATGATTGGGCTGTCGCCACCCTCACCCCCAACCCTGATGTTGCTGACTTCCTTGGCTCTGTTGCGATCATCGGTGAGTTTCTCCATGGACTTTCCCTGCAAGTTCGTAGCACATCAAAGAGTGCAATGGGTACTGCTCTGTTTCGGTTTGCTACCGTCACTGATAGAGATGCTGCAGTTCTGGGTAGTCCATACCAGATAGGAGAGAGTACTTTAAGGATTGTTAATGAGGATTCTGGTATCAATTGTAGGGCTATTGTTTTCACTCATGATATCTGGTGCATGTTACTTAACTACCCTCAGCATGCTATGGGATCCTGAATCTGTGATGAAAACATTTATCCCCTTTGGTAGATTTCTTGTCTGTAATAAGGATCTGTCAAACAAGGCTAGAATCCTAGTAAAATTTCGTGCATATGACATTGACACTCTTCCTCTGAGTGTGGCGATTGGTAAAAATGTTGTTGATGATGGCAATGGTGACTCCTGGACATGCCCCATGATCTTGCTATCTACTACTATGCTTGGTGCTAATGCTGGTGATGAAGATCCCTGCCTCCTGATGGTGGAAACCCACACCCCCTTCCCATGATCCATCAGGGTTTTTAGCATGATGCCCAGCATGATCATGTGATGGAGGAAAATGTTGCTAACAATGAAAATGTTGCACCTGTACATGCTGCAGTTGGAAATGCAGCACCAACAGCTAATGACCAGAATGAGGTTGTTGTCAACTTGGAGCCTGCAACCCCACCACTGCAGCCTGAGGTTCATGATAACCAGAATATGCCTACTGCTAAACTGGACCCAATTGCCAACCTATCCATCCTGCTTGTTAGCTTGATGGGTGGTGAAGAGCATGCAAACTTCCCAAATATTGTTGGTAGCACTATCACTAGTGCTCTAGTTCAGATGAATGATTCTGTCCACAATGGCATCAACACTGTCAAAGTCACTCTGGATATCAACACTGTTCCCCCCAATCAGCAAAACACCTTGCATAATAATATTCAGATGGAGGCAAACAATGTTTCGTAGGTGGTTGACAACAACAATGCTACATTTGATGGAGCTGGCCCAAGCTACATTCCTGTACCTGCAGATAGCTCTGATAGTGTTACTGTGATTCCCAAGCCTGACAACTTCCCTAAGAGTAAAAGGAAGAAACCTGAGCCTAGCTCTGTAAAATATGTTAGGAGAAGCTGCAGAATTGTAAGTTTCAATGCAGGTTTCAAGAACAAAGAAAGTGCTGATGAACATGCCTCCAATGCACAAGTCACCCCCATGAAACTGTCTGGCCACTTTGAAGCTATTGTCGTGGACAATAACAGTGTACCCCCACCAGTTCTTCCAGTTGACACAATTCAGGCCATTGGCACCAGCTTCTGTCAGATTCCTCCTGGGGAGGTCGCTGCTGCCAACCTGAACTATGACAGTTCCAATGATAGTGCTTAATCATTATTGCACTGTGTCCAAGAGCATGGACTGTAGATGCTTTGTTATCCTAGGATTTTATTCTAGTTTTTATCATGTTAAGTTATTATGTCAGACTCCTTTTATTTATCATCCAAAGTCTCTGGTGTGTGCAGAGCAAAACATTTGCCTTATCTTATCTGAGTTGTACTCTCCACTGTTTGATGTGGTTTTATCATATATGTCTTGCTTGGATCACCAACTTAGTACTCATTTTTTCCCACTACTTATCTGCCTGAATATTATTATATATATCAGCTGGTTATCTCTATGCAATCAATGTACTCATCATCATGGATACAAGAAAAAATCCCACTCCTCATGCACTATCTTTTATGATATACAGTGCCTGTATATCTGTTACAACAAACATAACATTGTTTCCAATGAGTAGACAAATCAAAATTCTTGAGTAGAATATTAGAGGCATTAATTCTCAGGAAAGATGGGATGACCTTGCTGACAAAATCAATCAGAGCAATTGCAACATCTTATGTATACATGAGACTAAGAGAGAAATATTTGACAATATATACATCAAAAAAATTTGTCCTAGAATATTAGGACAGTTTGCATACCAACCATCCATTAGCAATTCTGGTGGTTTGATTACTATTTGGAATGGTAATATGTTTAATGGCACTATGATCAGCCAATCATCTTTCCACCTTACTATTAAGCTACATTGCAATCTAACTAATGAGGAGTTTTACATCACCAACATATATGCTCCATGCACAAATGATGGAAGGGCTGATTTTATTGACTGGTTCTTAAACATTGATTCATCCATCTTCAAATTATGGATCATAATGGGAGACTTCAATATGATCAGGAGCTCTGAAGATAGAAACAGAGAAGGGGGAAACATATCAAACATCGACTCTTTCAACTCCATCATTCAAGAACATGATCTGGAGGAAATACCACTAAAAGGAAGAGCATTTACATGGTCAAATATGCAGCAGCAACCTCTACTTGAGAAACTAGATTGGATATTTACATCCCATGAATGGACAACCACCTTCCCCAATACCATGGCCACACCATTGGCTAGATTGGGCTCCAATCACATGCCTATTTTGATACAAATCAGTACTGACATACCAAAATCACAATTACTCAGATTTGAAGATTATTGGTTGGAATTTGAAGGACTGTCAGATATTGTGCAAAACAATTGGGTCAACAAAGGAATGTTCAAGAATGATGCACATGATCTGTCTGCCAGATTTAAAAACATGAGACATGCTATCAAAAAATGGAGTAAATCCATCTCTAACCTCAACATTGTCATTGATAACTGCAACTTTGTTTTATCTCTATTGGATGGTCTCTAGGAACAAAGGGCATTGTCAGTACCTGAGTTGAATTTCAGGTATATCATAAAATCTCATTTGGCCAAACTATTGGAAGCTAAAATAAAATATTGGAGGAAAAGGGCAAACATTAGGTGGGCTAAGCTTGCTAATGAAAACACCAAGTTCTTCCACTCTATTGCCACTAGGAACTACAGAAACAGTTATATT
The DNA here is from genome assembly GCA_916181665.1 of Avena sativa. NCBI lineage: Eukaryota > Viridiplantae > Streptophyta > Magnoliopsida > Poales > Poaceae > Avena > Avena sativa. The sequence goes on from OV702280.1 coordinate 102,639,295, forward strand.
GTTGCTCTACATGATGAACAGGGAAATGAAATTACTGACCATGATCACAAAGCTACACTTTTATGGATTGCCTTCAGAGATAGACTTGGTAAAACATCTGAAACTGAGATGATGTTTGATCTGCAAAATCTCATTACCCCACAAGACCTCACATCACTGGAAGAACCATTTACCCATTTGGAAATTGATGTTATTATAAAATATATGACAAATGATAAATCACCTGGACCTGATGGTTTTAATGGTTACTTCATGAAGAAATATTGTAATATCATCAAAGTCCAATTCTATAACCTATGCAACAGATTTCACAGTGGGCAGCTGGACATTGACAGTATCAATACTGCCTACATTGCACTCATTCCAAAAATTTCTAACCCCATGAAACCATCTGATTTTAGGCCCATCTCACTTGTTAGCATGGCACTCAAGATTCTGACAAAGCTAATTGCCAATAGAATACAGAACATTATTATTCCAATTATCAGCAAAAATCAGTATGGATTTATCAAATCCAGATCAATACAAGACTGTCTGGCCTGGGCATTTGAATACCTGCATATTTGTCACAGATCTAAGAGAGAGATCATCATTTTAAAACTTGATTTTGAGAAAGCATTTGACATGATAGAATACAATACTATCATCACTATGCTCAAGCACTTTGGATTTGGAGACAAAATCATTGGATGGATCAGCAAGATACTTAATAGTGCTAACACTTTAGTGATACTAAATGGAGTACCTGGAAAAAGGATAAAATGCAAGAGAGGTGTAACACAGGGTGACCCACTATCACCATTATTATTTGTTGCCACTACTGAACTTCTACAAATTATTGTTAACCATGCTTGTCATACTAATGAGTTAGATCTCCCTGTTGACCAAGCATATCGGCAGAATTACCCAATTCTTCAGTATGCAGATGACACACTACTCATCTTGCCTGCAGTTCAGGAACAACTCATCCATGTGAAGAATCTGCTTATGGACTTCTCCAAATCAACTGGACTTCAAATAAATTTTCATAAATCTTCTATGGTCCCTATTAATATGACAACTGATAGATGCAGAACATTTGCTAATAGTTTTGGATGCAGATTAGAGTCTCCACCCTTCACATACCTGGGCCTTCCAATGGGAACTACTAAAGCAAGTATAGGTGACCTTACACCCTTGATCAGCAAGGTTGATAAAATATTGGCTGGTATCTCCAATCTACTATCACACTGATCCAGAGTTATTATCATCAAATCAGTCATATCTGCTATGCCCAATCATATTATGTGTGCCATGAAGTTCCACTACTCACATATTGACCATGTGAACAAATCTACAAGAACTTTTCTATGGCATGGGAATAACATTGAAAAAAAAGGAAAATGTCTGGTGGCCTGGGACAAAGTTTGCTTATCCAAAAAAGCTGGTGGACTAGGAATTTTAAACTTGAGGCAACACAATAAGGCAATGATGATCAAAAATATTTATAAATTCTTCAAATGTCTGGATATACCTTGGTCAACCTGATCTGGCAAGCATATTATCAGAATGGCTCCCTGCCAGATTGCAATTCATACAAGGGATCTTTCTGGTGGAGAAATTGCCTCTCATTTCTGTTTGACTTCAAGAATATGACCACTATTGTGTCTGGTTAGGGAAATAGCACTATGTTTTGGCAAGACAAATGGAATGACACTGAACTATGCAATAAGTTTTCTGAATTATTTTATTTTGCCAAAAAGCCAAAAATCAGAACCCAGGAAGCCAAACAATTTCAGCTTTCAGAGGAGTTACTGGGTATGTTTCAACTGCCACTATCTCTTATTGTAGAAAACCAGATCAACAGTTTATATACAATCCTCTAGAATTCAAATGATCTTGAGAAAGACAAATGGACATTCACATGGGGAGGTGATAGATTCTCTACTAAAAAGGTATATGACCTTATTGTCAAAGCACCTGATGCACCAAAGCCTTTTGAATGGATTTGGAAATCCCCATGTCTTCCCAAGCACAAGTTTTTCTTCTAGATGCTACTAAATGATAGATTAAATACTAGAGAACTTGTCAGAAAAAATTTCAACATTGAGGAGGACACTTGTGTCCTTTGTGAGGAAAACACTATTGAATCAGTTGATCATCTCTTCTTCAGATGTGATTTTAGTCAAAATTTCTGGTGGAAACTTGGAATTGAATGGAACACTGATTATCCATTGATTAGTATGATCCAAGAGGCACATGATAGATCATTGACTCAGTTCTTCAACATCACTATGATGATAGGATGCTGGATCTTATGAAATCACAGGAATAACATCATCTTCGAGCAACATACTAGGTGCATGGATAACTGTTATGGCATATTCAAATTGTCAGTGGCTGACATTAGACATAGAATCAAACCCACCTTACATGAAGGCATGCAGGCTTGGTTAGATACTTTTTAATTTTCTTTTTTACTTTCTATGATTCCCACCATGTAAAGTGCCCTATTTATAAAATGAAAATGACATAGTGGGGGACTTCCCCACTGTCTTTGTGTCAAAAAAAACTAAACTATCCGAACAATGAGTTGATACGGGAGACACCTTTTGCGCAGTCCGAAAACTATCTGCTTTCTTGTTGTTTCTATGCGGTGACCCAGCATACCACTGCATGATGTAGTATACTATAGTCGTTGACATAACACCAATGAAACACCGTTCACTAGTATTACATCCCTTAGAGTGGTACAACAGAAACACAGCAGGTCCAAGAATGACTATAGGTTACAACTCAACTCTTTACATAAGATCCAGAGAACACTCTAGGTTAAAGAGAGAGAAAGAATTCTTACAAAGAATAATTATAAATAATCAAATCAAATATATTATACTAATAGACTAGTATCTAAAATATTGAGGCTTGCATTGCTGCTATTGCAATACACTACAGAAGTAGGTTCTATGGCTAGAGATTCTATTCTTATCGAATCAGCAACTTCGTCTTCACTTGAGTTGATGTATATGTTGGCTTTCTTGACTTCATTGAATAACTTCAGCTTTCGATGATGACTCCTGGAGGATAAGTTGATGTAGACGTCGTCTTAATTGCCCCAGAATCTAGCAAGGGTTAAGAAGATACGTTGACTACGAGCGTACTCAGCAAGTTCACTAGAAAAGGAGTGTTTGATGCACTATATCTACAGCCACATACCATAGGTCGTAGGCAATGCAGGTTTTCGTAAACATTTCTTCAAAGGTTGCTTTTATTCTGAAAAGCTATTTTCGTCAGCCTTCACGGGTTTACCAGAACTTTCATGGAGTTCCTTTCCTGCCGCGTTCGCAGCTCCTTCGCGGAACAGGGAGTAACAAGTTACAGTTCTTACACTCTGCAGAGGTGCGTCACTTTACCCATGAGAGATCTTAGCTTTGTTGCACATCCGAGTTGCATTCTCGTCCAGACTTCCTTGGTGTGGGGCCCAGACTAAGATCCAAGCCAATCACTGCCCCCTTCGCGACGTCGCATGCCTCCTTGGTGTACACCGTGCCCACCCATTGAATTACGACAATGGTTTGTACAGAGCATTAGATGCCAGAACTATCGTTGGACGTTGAGGGTTCCCACCCACATGCTGCAGATCCTCTACGAATTACCAATTAATATGCACACTATGAGTGATAACAGCCACGACCTGCACATCCGGCTACATGCGAGAGGAAGGAGATACAGCTGACTTCTCCGTCCCATTCCAAATCCCATGGTTAACGAACGGCACAAGAATCACTGGCGACATTGGTTGTTAAGTCCTAGATAATATGTTCCTTTACCACTAGAACTTTCATAGTAGGTTATTACCTTATGGTAAACAACCCATAATCATATTATTATGAAAATAGTGTTTTCTAACATTTTTCAAATGCAGGTTTTGATAACACTGGATTTGTAAAATACTTTACAGAAAATAATCAAAGGACATGAGCAAGTGTGAACTTGCCTTTTGTGATTGCAAGATTATGCACTCACGGTCTTCAGGACAATATAAGATCCAATATCTGTAATTAGCATCATTGGTTCGGTAAGGAATAATGTTTAAAGAAGCAAGATGCTATTATGCATAAGTAATGTAATGCATTTTCGTAAACTCGAATTCCGGGGAAAACATTGATCTAGGGTTTGGATATTGGAAATGATTTCTTTAGAATGTGTTGTCTTTTTAGATAAGTTTCATATTTGTGCTTCTTATTAAGGCTTGTGATTGTGTGTGAAACAACATGTAATTATAATGTCATAAAAAAATGTGATACACACAAATGTGAAATGCTACTCAAGATTGTTTATACTATAATTGTTTGTCTTCAAATTTTTAGTTTATAAGTAATGCAATTTATAAGGAACTTAAGTATTAACGATCTTAATATACAAGTAAAGTATAAAGTAATGTGATTCTGGTTAATTTTCATCTGTTGATTGAAGTGGCAAAAAGAATAACATTTGAAGAAAATATTTCTTTTCTAAGATCTAAACAATCTTTGTGGTTACTTAAATGTGGTTGATGTTATTTGTGCTTTCTTGAATAGTTTGGACTTGTGATTCTTTACGAATTAAATATAATAGACGAAAGTTAACTATAAAACACATAATAAGGTCTTTAGCATTATATTTAAAATCTTGTGAACTAAAGTTAATTTGAAAGACATAGATAGACTTATGGTCTATTACTTATGATACTTGTATCTTGTTCACTTTATATTGTTTCCTTAAATTTACTTAAGAATGGCATTACTTCTATTGGAGTAGTGGTTTCTTAATTGTATAATGGAATAGAATCATTTATCTTTTAATAAAGGTGTGTTTATGATTTGTAATCAAGGAAGTAACATTACTTAACTATTTATGGACTCACTATAGCCTTTTGATTTGTTTACAAACTTATGGTTGAAGTAAGTAAAGAGGTTTTATTTAATCCCAATTATTCTTGAAGATTTTATACTTAATAAACATCTTTTTAGAAATAAAATTACATATATATAGTTGAAGGATAATTCAATAAAATTGTATTTAAATGCTGTTAAATCATTTTGACTTCATAATATTAGTATTTAAGACTAATACTATTTATTAGACTCAATTGGCTATTTTTAGAAATATTAGCAAATTTTTATTTACCTTTATATGAATTATTAATTAAGGAAATAGGTTTAAATTCAAGTTGTTAAAGCGTTTAAATTTTTATTTATCTCAAAAGTAGGATATTATACTTTTAACATGTAGGTATTATTTTTGGGATCATTTTGGCATATTACAAATATTTTTGTGATTTATAAATAATGAGATATTATTTTTATAAGATTTACTACTTTATAAATACTTAATAAATAATAAATATTTAATTAAGTGAAATAATAATGCATGATTATAGTTTTAAATTGTAGTTCTTATTTTTCTAAGATTTTTGGTATTTTATTTATATTTTTAACATTTACTATTATTAAAATATGTATTTTTAAAGTATTAGTACTTATAAAATCTTTATTCAATAATAATTATTTAAATTGTTGGCATAATAATATTTGATAATAGTTTAATGTTATAGATTTTATTTTTATAAAAAATTTCATATATTATACATATTTTTCTGAATTATAAAACAAAAGTTATTAAATTTTTAAGATTGAATCATTTTCTAATAAAATTATGAATAATATTACAAATAGGGAATTACTTTTCTTACCCATACCTAACCTAACCTAGTCACTGACATGTGGGGCACTGGAAACGTTGGATGACACCTAGGCAGTGGACCAAGCCGAATTTCGTTGACTGGGCTAGGGTGATGCAATGATGGCGTCACGTTGACGTCATCGTGGAGAGTGGTTACCTCTCACCGGGGCTGATTCTAGCCCCATTCACCGACTACTGGGCCCTGTGGCCACGTCGCACGCCACCTCAGCGAGGCAGGGCCCGCCAGAGATTGACTGGTTTCCACACGGTGGTGGTCAACCGACGCCGGCGACCATCCGACGGAGGCGCTACCCTACCTACACGGACATGCTACAGTGTGTTTGCGAACGAGGAGACTGAGACGATCCTACTGATGGTAACGCTGCTAAGGAACGGTCACCGGAGCCTCGGTTGCAACGGCAGTAACGACGGCGAGAGGTGGCGCTCAACGGAACTGGGCATATAATCATCGATAGCATGGTATAATAGGTTGTGGAGATGCACTGTCTTACCCTGATTCTCGTACGATGATAGTTGAGGCCCGATGTGGTCGGATGTGGAATCTCTGACGAGAATTCCAACGAAGGCCGATGAAAGGGAACAGCAAAATTCCTCACAGATGATCTACGCACGCTGGCGCTTCTCCTCGACCACTCCACGGCCTCCGGGGTGAACTCTGCTAACGATGGTGGTGGATAGGGTTTCGGTTGCCGCAAGAAATTTGAGAGGAAGAAAGGGATAGAGGAAGGAGTGGCGTGCAGGGTTTCTCCATGCGACGCTATGACCTTCTTATAGATCTTCTAGAGCGGCGGCGCGCATCTTGATGTTCGTCGACGCGGCGGAGCATGACAGCGAGCTGCTCCCCGCATCCGTCGACGGAGACAATGACGAATAGAAAGAGAGAAGGGGTACTGGGCCGGAATGGGCTGCTATTGGTTCACGTTGAAGTGAGCGAGAGACCTGATGTGCAGCACGCGAGCGACAAATAGAGCGAAGAGAGAATGGGCTTCGGGCTAGGAATTGATGTGATTCATTTTTTTTCTATTTTCTATTTTAAAACTTATGTTTTGTCTTAAATCTTTCTTTATAGAATTTATTCTTTAGACAATTGCAAACACATAAAATGTATTTCAAATTCTCGTATGAGTTCATTTATTATGATAATATACTTTATTTATTACTTTCTATATATTTTTTAATTATAGATAGATTCTTGTATTAAATAGAATAAGTAACAATTAGGGTTTTAGGGTTTATATGTTAAGAATTATTTATAACACTCTTTTTTACTTTTATTTAGAGTAATTAAGTTTTAAAATGTTTAATAATATTCATAGGGTTTATTTATATGTATATAATCACATAGTATAGTATAGGGTGGTTTATAATTCATGGATCCCCACTTATTCCATGCTCATATGGAATGAGTGGTTAGAGAAATGGATCAAAGAATTTTCCTAATGAATATAGATAGAATATTTATGAGATGTTGATGAGAAAACTCATTAATAAGTTTAGGGTTCTGAATTGTAATTACTTACCCTAGGGTTTAGGATACTTACTATAATTATTTTCTTTTGTTGATGTGAATAAAGATTAATGGCTAAACTTATTGTCTTTATGTTTGTGATCTTTAATGATATAATCCTATGAATTAGAAATTTATTTTCTGGAATATCTTATGGAAAGGAGTTGATAAAGATAACTCCTAAGCATATATGATGATGATATTTGGGAATGACAAAGATGTGCTTAAGTAATTGTTATTGGAAAATATTCCTATAAACCTTATGGAAACAAGATGATTGATTCAATAGATGAAATAGATAATAAGTTTGATTTTAGATTTAGTGTTGAATGTTTTACCAAGAATTCCTATCTTCCATACTTTATAATTCTGGACTTCTAATTAAGGAATTCATTTCCTAGATATACAACTCCTTCATGTCCATCATCATGTGCTAACATGATGAGCTTTACTTCACAAGAATATTCTTATCCACCATTTATTCTTCTAAACCCATTTATAAATCCAATGAGCTTGACACTAATTTTTTTCATAATCTTCTCATATCCATACTTGGTTATATCAACTACTCTACTGCTGATAATCTCCAATCCAACAAGTGGTTACTTCTAGCTACATTTCATACTCTTCCTTAATCATCCATCACCATCATTACTCTAGTAGATGTATATATCAAACTACTCTCCTCCAAAGTTTACTATCCTTTAAGAGGAATAATACTACTTCAATAACTCCATGCTACTCTAGCTTCAGCATAATTATACTATCTTATTTCTACTTAACTCCAATATCTTATAATTAACTTCACATTATAACATGGTGACTTGTCATGGCTAACCTAGGACAACATATCACTAGGGTTCAATCATGTTCTATCCACCAATGTCACTTATACATGATATAAGCATTCAATCTTGGTGACTAAAGCATGATCATTAGAATCCTTTGATCATTTATGGCTTAGGTTTCTAGTTAGCTAATCAAGACTTCATCAATACAACATTACAGTTGTATTATAATTATCTTCTGTTTATCTCTATTGGACTAAGAGATATATTCATTGACTATATCTACTTGATCCAATAGGATTACTACTTGTAACTTATCTTTAGACTTCATCCTTGTAATCTTCTTTGTTACCATATTGATTTGATTCCCTCCAATCACTCCCATCCTATAGATGATATCTAAAACTAGCATTACTAATTACCTCTTCTTACTTCTTTCTTTATAGGCCTTAAGTGAATGCTATAATAAGGACAAGAGTTGATAAATCAAGAATTGATAGGCTAAGAATAGATAGATCAATAGCTGATTACTTAACATTGATGAACAACAGATATTAGGATAGAGTTCAATGGAGATGATAAAGATTAATAGGGAAATAAAGATATGTGGTGAATGTTCTTGACTTGGTTTCCTTCCTACTCAATCTCACTAAAGATTTAAGGTTAGGTATGACCATGGTACTCATGATATAAGTAGATGAGATTAAGACAGATCAAGATTTAGTTGTTACATTCCTATTACTTAAGTTATATTTATAACTTGGTATTCATGAGTTATTGTAATGAATACTATGAGATAATCACTTAAAGATCAAATATTAATAATTAAGCCATGTATTAGGGTTAATTTATATTACATTTGATCTACCCTTATATCAGATCTCCTTTACCCAAAATAAGGTTTTAACAAAGATCATATTGAAACTTATCGCAGTCAACTTGATGATCTACTTCAATTCCATCAAGTTGAGAGAAGCTTCAATCACTTTGACAAGTTTTATTCAAAAGCACGACAATTATCTGGATTTTCTATGCATGAATGCAATGCACACATCTGGGTTCAGCTTATTTCTAAGCTCTAATGCTAGGATGTTACAATCTCCCCCTTAAAATAAACTTCGTCCTCAAAGTTCGTATACTCTCACGTTTCGGAGTAAGGAATTGTCTTGCAATGATTACGATATGTCTCAACTCCATGGTAACCTCAATGGGAATAATTGTAATATCCCATATCCAAATCTTTTCCTTCCTCATCATACTCAACAATCTTTAACTTGGTGTCTCCAATATTCCAAAGTTCTTTTTACTTTACTCCCTTAGGGATATGTCCTTATTATAAACTCCTTAATTTGGGGTATCTTCTTTAGTTCATTTTCCTAATTAGGTATCCTAATCCAACTCCTTAACTTAATCATTAAATTTTCTTACTATACTCTGTAAGGTCTAGGAAGTCTCACTAAATTAGGATTTTAAATTTTATGTATACAATAATTATGGCCAAAAGGTTATATTTATAGTTTCGTATTGTATAGTTTATACTGGTATTCCTTCCGAAGATTGGTTTTGAACTCATGTAGTCCATACACATTGGAATTTCTTGTTTCTCGACACATGTTCAATTGAATGTGCTTTATTAGCAATTAAGGATTACTTACGAGTTATTTCCTCTAGAATTAGTCTGTTAGGATTAATTTATTTTATCTCCTTCAAACTTTTATTTTATCAAGCTTTAGATAATCTTTTGTTATTACCTTAAATACTTATTCAACTACCATTCATTAATTGCCTTAAAGTTTGAGTCCTACTATCTCAAAATATACTTTGATATTTTATCCCTACATACTTATGAAAGTTCTTTTATAATTATGTATTCTTTTAACCTTATGAAAATAAGGCTTGTTGTTGTAGGTTAGTCCTTCTTCTCCAACCTTTATTCACAAAGTTAGATAACATTACTTTCATTTCTATTGTTTACTCTCCCCCTTAGGGTTTACTAATAGTCTTCAAACTGTCTATACAGTGTTTATTGGCTTTATAATTCAAATACTGGTCCCTATCCAGCTTATTTTCTACCTAGTTGGGTTCTCATGAAATATTGTATGGTGTATCCACACAATTGTGGATATCCGAAGCGAATCTTTCATCATTATTTGTCTTACTTACTACTTGGTCATTTTCGTTTTGATAGATCTGACTTCGCGAAGAGTCTTGAAAGACGATCGCTTAAATTTTATATTCATTTATGTCTTACTTAACTTAGGCCAAGTTTTATGCTCTTTATGCAACCATTAAGATAATCTGGTTAACTATGTCAACCAACACCGGCTGCGGACAAGATACCAACTGTGGATCAGAATACCGACTATCTATCAGATATCAGCTGCGGATCATCCTAGGTTGTAGGTATTACCCTACGTCTTCCAACAACCTTATCGCATTCTCTCTGAACTGTCAGAGCTTGAATACCATTTTTCTACGAAACTTCGTATTTGCATTTATTCATGATGCTTCCATGAAATTGGTACAATTACTTTATTAACTTCCTATCAACATCACCTATTTTAGGTGAACTCTAAGTTCATGACTACTTATTGCTCCAAGTATTTTCTACACTAGACTTCCTTCTTATATCTGGCTAAGAATAACATGAGCTTGATCTATCCTTCAAACTACGCTAATAGTCCTTATATTTTTCTTCATCCTTCATGTAAGTCTTCATCTTGGTCTTTAGAACTCGTCACTCCCTTACACGAATTCCCATTCCTATCTAGGTCTATAACATCAAGTAGTAACTGGATGTTGCAACATGCATTTGCACATCAAGTCCAACTTCATGTACAGATCTAGTCAATCAAGAAGATCCAAGAAAAATCAATAAATCCAAATGTGGTACATATAACACACAATATTCTAAGCCCGGAATATATAGTAGTTGAGTATATTATCTCTAGAATTCAGGCTTATTTGTGTAGTATATGACACCTCCTCATATAGGTTTACATCGTGATACTTAGCACTTAGGGTCGAACTATACTTTGTCTCAATATTTACCCAAATTGCTCAAGTGCAAAAGGATAATCTTAAGCAAAGTGGTCTCAATTTGGTTTTTGACTAACCTTTTGCCTCACCTTTTGCAATGATTAAATATGACCAAGCTTTCTTGTTTAGTAAATAACCTCACATGATCTCACAAAATGACTAATCAGATTCTATTTGCTAACTTAAACCAAAGATTATTAGAAATTTTTAGCACCTATAACTTCTTTTATAATTCTACCATGCTATTTTCTTATTTATACTTGAGGATAATTTACTAATTACTTGTTGTATTTACGCCCTCATCATGGTTTCGAAGCTAATCTCACCATGATGTTGTTTCTCATTACACTATCATTAAGTCTTAACATAATTGCACTTCATCACGTAGAATTCTCAAGTGAATTCCACATGCTTACTACTCATTACATCAACATTTATCCTAATGATATTCATCATGTTGTCTTTGGTTATCAACTAGCCATAAGATTTCACTGTCTTACATGAACTCTAGGGTTAGACTATACCATTTAAACTACTTCAATTGATGTCTTACACTTGATCCTAATCTACTATGGCCGATTGACTTTCCTACAGTATCTTGGTGGGTTATGTCTCCTTCGGAAGACACTAAATAACACTTTACTTAGAGAAGATAGACAACTGTTTCTAAGGAAGATGATTATACACCTCATGACAAGGTTATCCTCAAGTGGATACTCATCTCAATTCATAATATTATTTGGTTTAGATAAGATGGCTCATATAGTGACTATCCAACCTATAGATCTTCCTAAACGGGGTTTTAATCCTAAGGTCAAAGCATATGCTCTGATACCAACTGCGGTGACCCAGCATACCACTGCATGATGTAGTATATTATAGTCGTGGACATAACACCAATGGAACACCGTTCACTAGTATTACATCCCTTAGAGTGGTACAACAGAAACACAGCAGGTCCAAGACATGACTAACACTCTAGGTTAAAGAGAGAGAAAGAACTTCTTACAAAGAAGAATTATAAATAATCAACTCAATTCTAATATACTAATAGACTAGTATCTAAACTATTGAGGCTTGCATTGCTGCTATTGCAATACTCTACAGAAGTAGGTTTTATGGCTAGATATTCTGTTCTTAACTAATCAGCAACTTCGTCTTCACTTGAGTTGATGTATATGTTGGCTTTCTTAACTTCATTGAAGAACTTTGGCTTTCGATGATGATTCCTAGATCAAAAGTTGATGTAGACGTCGTCTTAATGGCTCCAGAATCTAGCAAAGGTTCAGAAGATACGTTGAGTACGAGCGTACTCAGCAAGTTCACTAGAAAAGGAATGTTTGATGCACACCATAGGTCGTAGGCAATGCAGGTTTTCGTAAACTTTTCTTCAAAGGTTGCTTTTATTCTGAAAAGCTATGTCCGTCAGCCTTGACGTGTTTACCAGAAATTTCATGGTGTTCCTTTCCTACCTCGTTCACAGCTCCTTCCTGGAACAAGGAGTAACAAGTTACAGTTCTTACACTCTACAGAGGTGCGTCACTTTACCCATGAGAGATATTAGCTTTGTTGCACATCTGAGTTGCATTCTCGTCCACACTTCCTTGGTGTGGGGCCCAAACTAAGATCCAAGCCAATCACTTCCCCCTTCACGACCTCGCATGCCTCCTTGGTGTACACCATGCCCACCCATTGAATTACAGAAATGGTTTGTACAGACCGTTAGATGCCAGAACTATCGTGGGACGTTGAGGGTTCCCACCCATATGCTGCATATCCTCTATGAATTACCAATTAATATGCATGCTACGAGTGATAACAACCACGACCTGCACATCCGACTACATGCGAGAAGAAGGAGATACAGCTGACTTCTCCGTCCCATTCCAAATCTCATGGTTAACACGTGATATACGGCGCAAGAATCACTGGCGACATTGGTTGTTAAGTCCTAGATAATATGTTCCTTTACGACTGGAACTTTCATAGTATGTAGTTACCTTATGGTAAACAACCCATAATCATATTATTATGAAAATAGTGTTTTCTGACATTTTTCAAATGCAGGTGTTGATAACACTGGATTTGTAAAATACTTTATAGAAAATAATCAAAGGACATGAGCAAGTGTGAACTTGCCTTTTGTGATTGGAAGATTATGCACTCACGGTCTTCAGGACAATATAAGATCCAATATCTAAAATTAGCATCATTGGTCCTGTAAGGACTAATGTTTAAAGAAGGAAGATGCTATTACACATAAGTAATGTAATGCATTTTCGTAAACTCGAATCCCGGGAATAACGTTGATCTAGGGTTTGGATACTGGAAATGATTTCTTTATAATGTGTTGTCTTTTTAGATAATTTTCATATTTGTGCTTCTTATTAAGGCTTGTGATTGTGTGTGAAACAACATGTAATTATAATGTCATAAAACAATGTGATACACACAAATGTGAAATGCTACTCAAGATTGTTTATACTATAATTGTTTGTCTTCAAATTTTTACTTTATAAGTAATGGCATTTATAAGGAACTTAAGTATTAACAATCTTAATATACAAGTAAAGTATAAAGTAATGTGATTGTGATTAATTGTCATCTGTTGATTGAAGTGGAAAAAAGAATAACATTTGAAGAAAAGATTTCTTTTCTAAGATCTAAACAATCTTTGTGGTTACTTAAATGTGGTTGATGTTATTTGTGCTTGCTTGAATAGTTTGGACTTGTGATGCTTTATGACTTAATTTGTAGAGGTCCCAACCTTTAGTAAGGTAGAGATCCCTGTGTTTACAATGCTAGTCCCTGGATCAATAGCTAGCATCCACAGTTAAGATGTAATATCAAGAAACAAAGGTCATAATACAACTATATAACCAGGAATAAAATAATTTATTACATATTACATAGCTCATTTGGCTATCACATTACAATGCAGCAGAATTAACTATAGCATGGAGTCCTTCATCTTCGAAGTGCCACAATGTCAACACCCGGATTTTTAATCCCAGATGCCTGTTATGCCATACATCACAATCCCAGGATTACCATTTTTGCGAGACATAACAGAATTGGATACCACAGTACATCATCCATTACAAACCATAGATAAGGTATTACACAAATAAGGATCTCATGATCTAGTTCTTAATACAACTCAAGCAGCGGAAATACGTAATAATAACGGTAGCGTAGGCGAAGCTCCATCTTCGGGGTCACAGGCAATGCTGACGATGGGAGATGATCCTAGTTGTCGTAACCTTCCTGGGGTCCATCCTCCATGTACTCCTCTTCATAGTATGGCCATGAGAATAGCCAGGGACAAAGACATGAGTACTCTTTAAGTACTCGCAAACTAATACTAACAAGTGAAGGGGGGTTTTGTAGTAGGACACTAAGCTCTAGGGTTGTTTTGCAAAAAGCCAGATTTACATCTACTAAGTTCAGAAACGAAGAAATCTAGTTGAAGTTTTATAACAGCTAAGTGGGAACTTGTATTTCATATCACAACTCTGTTGTGGTCAAGTCAAAGTCTTAACTTATTTCACAAGTCCTTTTTGAAAACATCTGAAGGGGGAACAGTATGGCCACTCCAACTGTCCATAACCGCGGACGCGGCTATTCGAATAGTTTGACACTCTGCAGAGATTGTACACTTTCACCACAACATTCGATACATCCGTTAGGAACAAATCCTGAATTCACCATACTCAGTATGCGGATAATCAATCCTAACCTTTCAATTACACGCCTTAGTATAAGCACCTCTCCTGTGAGTTTGGCCTCCCAACCATGACCAACTGTCATCTTGGGTACTGCACAGGTGGACAATATTCACAAGGTAGCCTCAGCTCAGACCGTGGCCGTGAGGGAACTAATACTAAGGTATATAAGTTTCCAGTCAAGCCCTACCCAATTCTTGGGTATTGTGGTTGTACGGTAAAATTGGAATGGTATCGCATCCAGACAACCATCAGTTTTATAAAGGGCTAAGGCTCATGCCTCAACATTTTCATCACCATAAATCATATGGTGTTCGGAAACACGTGTCCAAAATATTTCAATAGAATGATCCATCATTCCAAGGTTTTCATAACTATTTTTCCACCAAGTATTCCCATCTATGTTGATCAAGTTTTATGCTTAGCACTAGCATCTACAAGTGGGGGTGAGTACTAATGAGGGGTGGTAAACTAGTGGAGTTTAACTAAGTTCAATCTCATGCCTTAGGATGACATAAAGATTATCTATCTTAGGCCAAATTTTATGCTCTTTATGCAACCTTCAATTATCTTTCTAGTATCTACAATTCACTTAAGTAAAATCTAAGTAATAGCTTTGATAGAGAAAGTAAAACTAGGATTGGTTTATCAAGTGGTTATGATCACATATGCTTAAGGCATATAGTTGGCATGGTAACAGGCAAGTAATTGCTTGCACATCCAACTTGATTAGTAAGGTTTGCTAAAGTAGAGTATCTTGCAAGTGTTAGCTTGCCTTATGCAGAGCAGTGGTTGAAGTTCTCCTCGGCTTCTTCTTCGTAGTATCCTCCTTCTTCCTCGTATCCTTGGTCGATACTAGCGTCTATAAATAAATACGAGGTACACAATCACCAAACAATACTTAACTACTTTCAATCATCACACAAAAGGGTCCTATAGATGATCTAGCATCATCACTAACATTACAAGATTAAAGCTTGTTTTAATTCCTTTTATTTTTAGAAAAGTAATTTGTACTCATTGAAAAACTACTTAAGATTTGATATTCTCCAAACCAAACATGGGATCATGTTGACACATGTCATCACCACATATTTTAGTCCATGGGAATGTGATTTAAAGTGGTGTCACAATTTAATAAGGTTTAACCTTTTATTTTAATTAAATAAAGTGGCTAGAAATGCCTATGTGGCATTCTTTTATTACTTGAACATTATTTCTGTAAGTAAACCCAAATGTTTTTATATATTCTTAAAGGTATGATCAAATGTGATTTTTGAGAGTTGGAATCAACTCAAAAGCTTTTATGGTTTAAATTTGAAAAATGTTTGAATGCAGAAAAGGTTCTGCCTTGTTATTTTTACCAAGGGTGATCTACAGATCCAAATGATTTAAATCCAACGGGCTTGGATTCAGCATTTCAAGACCTTTCTAACAAAATTGGTTTCATTCAATTTGGTTCACTAAATCGAGCTGGGTTGATTTTTGAAAATGGGTACAGAACTAGGTTTGAACTTAAATGGAAAAAGTTGAATTCAAACGAGTGGGCTGCACGGGAAACGATACTGGGCCGGCCTGCTAAGCACAGCGCTTACGCGGGCTGGTTAAGTTGCTGTCCCCACATGTCAGTGAGACAAGGGGGTGTGAAGCGGTACGGGGCAATGTGAGCCGTGGGATCTTGTTCTAATCTAACGGCCATGGTTCATCGTCCACGTCGGGCAGCGTCGCTGAGACAAAACCCTAACGCGGCAGGTGGGGGTCGTCGGGGGCTCACCGGGGCTTAGGCGAGGGTCGGAGATGCGGGCGAACGACGAAGTCGATGACGGCGAACCTCCTGGTACCGGCAGCTTCTCTTGGGGCGGCTCCAATCGCTGGCTCCCTTCTTCTCCAGCAGCGGCGGACTCCGGCCAAATTCCGGTGATGCGCTACTCGCCTTGCTTCGGGACTGAGGCGGGGTGGTTCTGGGTGACAGGGGAGTGAGATGGTGTGATCAATTCGACTGTGGGTGGCCTCTATTTATAGTGGAGAGAGGGGACCGACGGGCGCAAGCTGAGCTCATCGTGGTCGACGGAACAGAGGGCTATCGGCGTGGGCGACGGTAGGGGGCGGTGCTGTGCTCCCTGGAGAAGCTCAACGACGTGGTGGCGAGGCGTGGGGCGGTGCTGATCGGTCGGAACGCGGCGGTGCTCTACGCATTCCCAACGGAAGTTTTTATGGTGCACAGCATGCATGGTCCGCGCGACGGCGAACGGGCGTGCCTGCGGGGTTGCTGGGACGGTGGTGATAACGTATGCACGCGGCGAGGGCGACGTGCGGTCTGTGGGCGTCTGTCGAGCGTGGCGCACGGGGCGCATGCTCGGCATGGTTGCTGGCGAGTTGGGCACGGTCTGTGTGTGTGGTCCAGAGGCTGGCATCGCTCGCGGCTGGGACATGGAGTGGCAGTGGGGTGCTAGCTTGCTCCCAGACAAGGTTGGCGAGGCTAGTACTGCTCCTAGCTTGTTGTCCACACTGTGGTGACATGGTGAGGCTCGGCTGTTCACCATTGATGACATTGCCAAGCTTACAGTGGGGCTAGTGCTTAGTTAATTTTGCTAGATGATCTACTGAGGTTGTTGTGAGCTAGAGACGGAACCAGTTAGGCCCAAATCACTGCTCACAATAGTGTTTGGGTTTTGTTTGATTTGAATCTGCAAGGTGTTTGATGAAATGGCCGCATGAATTCAAGTTTTGAATTTTTAAAAGATTTTTGGTGGGTGTGCTAGGTAGGTGTTGGTGAGTCTGTAGATGCTTGGGTTTTGAAAGTTGAGCTTGTTTGAGTGGTTTTTGAAAAAAGTGGGATCTTCCCATATGATAAAGATTCAATTTTGAACTGTCCTTTAAACTATGCATTCAAATGTTTTTGGATGATCACAAAGTGGGCCTTGATACTTTGTTATGAGTACTATCAAGGGCTGTAAAGATCCAAACAAGTTTCTGTTAAGTTCTGAAAGTTAAAGACAGCCAAAGTAGGCATGGGAGTTAAATTGGCCAAAATGACCATTCCCTTATTTTGTTTGTTTTGATTTATTTGTTTTTGGGAAAAGTGTGGGGATTGTTTAGATGATGTTTATTTCACCTAAGAATCCTTTTACAAGAAAAGAAACACATAAACAAGGCAATTCAAAAGAATTCAAAATGGGATGCATACACACATGCATGCTTTCATATTTTTATTTAGCAAAGTTTTTGTTAACCCTAATTTTGATGATTCTAGTTTAGTATTTTTGGGATGTTACACACATGAAATCATGTTGGTTGTAGACTTGTAATCCTAATCAACACATTTAGTTATTTTTTAGGAGGGCAGTCGAACGGGCCGATTCGACCCGGACGACCACCCCCAGAATAAAAACGGTCCACCTAAATTCCTAATCCTACCAATCCTATTCTACCCACCCAACCAACCACATCACCCCCACCAATCTCTGGCTGCCACCTCACCCTCTCCTTTCTCTCCCTCCATTCCTAGCCCGCCACCTGGCCACCCTCTCTCACCCCCCCCACTCCCCACTCAACCAGCACACACACACAACACACACGCGCGCGACCTGCCCACCGCACGCCACAACCGCCGCCCCGCTCCCACCTGCACGCGCCCCAAGCCGCAGCATTCCCGTCCCGCTGACCCGGTCGCCTGCCCCAGCCCGACACCCCTGGCCCCACCTTTTCCCTCGGGATCCTCTCTCCCTCGGGCTCCTCTACAGCCCGCCTCCTTCCTCCCCTTCGATAGCTCCGTCACCGCGGCCTCCACCTCGCTGCTCCTCCCCACTCCGGCGAGCCGACGCGCCCCACCCCCTCTGCCCCGCGTCTCCCCCTCCGCTCCAAGCTCTCCGCGAGGCCCTCCTCGTCAACCTCCGGCCGCCCCTCCTCCTCTGCATCGCCCGCGGCAAGCCCGCCGTCGGCCCCTCCGCCTCAACCTCGCCGTCCCCCGCGCGCTCCGGCCAAGCTCCCCGCCGCTCCCGACCGTACCCGCCTCGCCGCCCTCTCTGCTCCTCCACCTCGCTCCGCCGCCGCGGCCGCGAGCCTCGCCACCGGCGCGTCCCCCGTCTCACCTCCCCCTCTGGCCGCCCTTCCGCTTGCAAGCCCCGCCGTCCGGTCCCGTCCACCCCCGCCCCGACCATCTTCCGGCTCGACGCCGGCCCGCGCCATCCTCCGTCTCGGCCCGCCCGTCGCCATCGTCCCCACCTCCGGCCTCCAGCGCAGGCGCGGGCGCCCCTGCATCCGCGGGCCGCGCCCGCGCCTCTGTGTCTGCCCGTCGCCGGCCTCCTCCTGTGCCTGCCGAGCGACCGCCGCCCCCCGGAGCCTCCGCGAGCCTCAAGGTCTGCCTGTAGCGTCGGGGTTCACCGCTGAGCTCTCGGTGGGCTGCCAAGTTCTACATCACCCTGAGAGACACCCGAAGGACCACCTGCGAGAACCGCCGTTGTACAAGATCTACCGCCTGGAAACCGAGACCGATCCTGAACCCGACGCCGCGCCAAGTCCTCCTACCGGGATTCGATGCCCCGAGACCATCACGAGGATGTGAAACGCCAAGGCCCGGACCAGAAGACCGCCAAGATCTACCGACGCCGAGAACCCGGATGCCCAGGGTCGCCGACCCGGTACGACAAGACCGCCTTTCCGCACCAACGCCCGGGAGTCGGATGCCAAGTTCTACTTCCAACGAGTTGACCAACGATCGAGATGGCACCCCAAGGTCTTCATCCCGGTACGACAAGCACTTCAACGCGGATACGCCAAGTTCTTCATCCCGAACGCCATGACCGTCGACATGACCCCAAAGACCACGGATATGCCAAGATCTACCTCCGTTGTCCGAGACCGATCCCGTCGAACCCTGAACCCTGAGCCCCTGTCGAACCCCGAACCCCCCTCCCCCCCCCGGAACCGAGATTGCCGAACCCTAATGTGTAACCCCTTTCTCGAGCCCTAATTTATAAATATAACATTACCTGTTGCATATTAATTTGTTCATGCACGCATACTTGTCATGTGGTTTGGGGACCTTATGCCGATTCACTGCATAATTAAATATGGGGCCCATATGCGGGCAAATCTAGTCTCATATCGGCCTCATTTAAATTTGAGTAGCGAACCGGTGCTATATTTTGCCATGTTCAAACAACATTTAAATTGGCGGAAATCTAAATAACTGGAACCGTTTAATTAATTGTCGGGACCCCGGTTCCGCTTAATATTGCCCAATTGCATCGCATCTTTGCCATGTCATGCATCATACATGCATCATGCCCGATCTTTTGCCGTAGTATTAAATATTGCATCCGGTGTTTCTTCTAGTGTTTTGCTTCTTCGCGGATAAGTCCGTTGAGTTGATGCGAGTGTCGACCCGATCTTCGGTTGAACCTTCGGCAATGTTTTCAGGCGAGCATCTCCCCCTTTCTACCTATCTTACTTTTATAGTATTTATTTCCCTCCTGTTGATCTATTGCTATCTGTGTTGCGTTGCTCTAGTTTCCGTACCCGTGATATCCCTTGCAGCCCTATATCGCCTTGGACACATCCTATTACCTGTTGTTTGGTAGATAGTTGGACCGCGCGTCGTAGTCGCTTGCTCAAGTGCGGTTGCGTGACGTCAAGTACCACAGTTGTTGGAGCATTGCCGCCTGTTCAATGTTGGAGACGATCATGGCTTTAATTATTGCTCACTTTAATTACTGTTTAACAACTAAAATTGAAGTAGGTAAGCAGAGGCACAGGTGGGCAATAGATGTTATTTGGTTGTTAACCGTCCACTTGTGTCCCGTAGGACCCCGAGTGCTTGATACCTGTTCCTTGATTTATCGCGCTATCCACATCCGGGAGGATTATGGGACCCCCCTCAGCCAGAGCTTGATTCAGTCTTATTTCTTGGGGCCACAAACTAGTTTGAGGTTTTATTTACGATCCTGTACTTATGCCATGCTTTACTGCTTTATTTACGATTGTGCGAGGAGCACACTGTACTGTTTAGGATCGTGGCACGATTCCGCGGTGTCGACAAGCCCAGTTTTGGGTTCCCAGTCGTTCACAGCCGTCCCCACAACCTTGAGTCCGTCTCGGAGCCGGCCGGCTTTGTTGCGGGTCTACTTTAAGGGGTGGCCCCCTGAAATATTTCTGAATCCTGTGATTGCTTTGTCGTGAAAGCCTCGTTGGGTTTTGATTTGGTTTTTCCGAGGTTGATCGAGTGTGTGTTGCTATTGGTGCACCCCGGCCGGGTAAAACTTTCTGAAAGCCGTGTCCGCGGTTATGGACGACTTGGAGCACAGTATCTCGATCATAGACAACTATAACTAAAGTAGTGCTATAAATTTGACTTTATAATGACTAGTAATCAGCTCCACTATAATGGAATGGCTAAATAAAACTGCCCACAATTGCTTGTTGGGTTGTCGTTTGCGACCATTGCATCTGACTAGTAAGTATTGCAACTACAACGGAATGGCTAAATAAAAGTACCAACAACTGCTGGGTTTTTGGGATATCTCATGCTAATTGTATTTGACTAGTAAGTGTCGCAACTACAACGGAATGATTAACTAAAAGTGCCCACTGCTTATTTTATCAGGATGATTATCTATACTTGACTAGTAATTGCTGCAACGATAACCGAATAAATAAAGATGCCAACTGTGTGAGTTCCTCGGTTGACTTCCTCGTTTGGTCTCGAGGGGGAAACACCAGGATGGGTTTGTTTGGTGGTAGTATCAGGTTGGTTCCGGATAGGTCTTCCTCACCCCTCTCTGATATCCGACAGTTGCATCGAGTCTCTATAGGTTGTTTAGTGCATGCTGCCGCTGCCGCTCAGCCCACCATACCTATGTAGGCGAGGACCGCCGAATTCTAGCCTCGCCGTGTACTGGCCTCAGTACTGAAGCTCCTCTTTTTCCTTTGCCCTTTGTCGGCACCCCTTTTGTTTAAGCAGGTTTATGAGATCGACGTCGTTAGCAGGGTTACCCTTCCAGCTTGGCCTGGGCAGGGTTATGGACGCCATTGGTTATTCTTCAGGGCTCTTAGCCCCATTTGCATCTTGTCCGTAGTCGGACGCTCTACCATTTTCAAGGTGATTTGGATCTTTGTATATCATATCTGTATTCTTGACTCATTGAGTCGCTGTTATATATATCTGTTCTGTGGGTCCCATCGAGGACTGTTGTGTAATGTTATTACTTCGTTTTCCACCCGCACGAAAGTGCCTGGTGGGCACCTTTGAATCGTTTCTATGCGGGTTTGGCGGGTTTCCCTAAAACTTGCATAGGGCCGATTCTGAGGGTGTTACAGAGTGGTATCAGAGCTCAGCATTTGCGATACCCCACAAGTCCAGCCTGTAGGATAACCTAGCTAACGGCCGAAGTAGAGTGTCAAAACTATTTTTGCAAAATCGGTTGGATAGTTCTGATTAGGTCTGATTTTACTCCTTACCCCTCTGCTATTCTCCTCTTACCTCGACGTGTTTTGGATCTGCTCTCTTATCTTTTCTTCGAGTCCAGTAATTCTCGTGGTGGGGTTTTTCGTCGTACCTTCAGGGTTTCGCTTCCTCCTTTGGTAACGGTGTGGCTACATCTGGTCTTCATGCTATCCGAGGAATCCTTCGTCTGTGGACTTCTCTTTGTTCCTTCTCGTGCCTTCCGGTGTTTTTCCGACGCGACGACATCATCTACGCCAGGTCCGATGCAGAGTCTGCATCACTCCTTTGTTTCTGAACCTCGCTTGTCGAGATCTTCAGTCTGATTCCGAGAGTTGGTTGCATAATTCTCCTATTCGTGTGCAGAGTAATGGTTGGGGTGCGCGATGGACTGATCACCATCCGACTACTCTTATCATTCGCTCTTGTACATCGAATCAGTGGATCCAGCAATTTTACTCCTTCCATCGGAGCTAGAGGTGGCTTTATTTGCTGATACCTCTACCTTCGACCTTTTGTTCCCGGAGTGTTCTCCCGACGATCACGGACAACGACCTCTTGTTAGTGGTGTCGCGAGGATCTACACGAAGCGAGAAGAGCAGATCGCCGACCTCCCTTCCAGTACCATGAGGCGGATCTCGAGGGCGAGATCCATTGTTAGTGGTGTCGAATTGTGGCATCCCGCAAAACCACTACTAGAAAATCGCGTTGTTTTTGTGCATTGCATTGTCATGACCGCATGTTCATGTCATCATGCCACATTGCATTTGAGCATCGTTATCATCTTGCATTTGATTGTATAAAACAATTTTCGGGAAAACCTAATTTGTTTTCTAAACGCCCCGTCTTTATTTAAACGCAAAACCCGGGTCTCCAGATTATTTTGTTTTGTCTGCTATCGGTTTGCAAAATCCCTGTGTGAAATAAATAAAATATTTAATTATTTTTTTAGGGGGGAAGTCGAACGGGCCGATTCGACCCGGACGACCACCCCCAGAATAAAAACGGTCCACCTAAATTCCTAATCCTACCAATCCTATTCTACCCACCCAACCAACCACATCACCCCCACCAATCTCTGGCTGCCACCTCACCCTCTCCTTTCTCTCCCTCCATTCCTAGCCCGCCACCTGGCCACCCTCTCTCACCCCCCCACTCCCCACTCAACCAGCACACACACGCAACACACACGCGCGCGCCCTGCCCACCGCACGCCACAACCGCCCGCCCCGCTCCCACCTGCACGCGCCCCAAGCCGCAGCGTTCCCGTCCCGCTGACCCGGTCGCCTGCCCCAGCCCGACACCCTTGGCCCCAACTTTTCCCTCGGGATCCTCTCTCCCTCGGGCTCCTCTACAGCCCGCCTCCTTCCTCCCCTTCGACAGCTTCGTCGCCGCGGCCTCCACCTCGCCGCTCCTCCCCGCTCCGGCGAGCCGACGCGCCCCACCCCCTCTGCCCCGCGTCTCCCCCTCCGCTCCAAGCTCTCCGCGAGGCCCTCCTCGTCAACCTCCGGCCGCCCCTCCTCCTCTGCATCGCCCGTGGCAAGCCCGCCGTCGGCCCCTCCGCCTCAACCTCGCCGTCCCCCGCGCGCTCCGGCCAACCTCCCCGCCGCTCCCGACCGTACCCGCCTCGCCGCCTTCTCTGCTCCTCCACCTCGCTCCGCCGCCGCGGCCGCGAGCCTCGCCACCGGCGCGTCCCCCGTCTCACCTCCCCCTCTGGCCGCCTCTCCGCTTGCAAGCCCCGCCGTCCGGTCCCGTCCACCCCCGCCCCGGCCATCTTCCGGCTCGACGCCGGCCCGCGCCATCCTCCGTCTCGGCCCGCCCGTCGCCATCGTCCCCACCTCCGGCCTCCAGCGCAGGCGCGGGCGCCCCTGCATCCGCGGGCCGCGCCCTCGCCTCTGTGTCCGCCTATCGCCGGCCTCCTCCTGCGCCTGCCGAGCGACCGCCGCCCCCCGGAGCCTCCGCGAGCCTCAAGGTCTGCCTGTAGCGTCGGGGTTCACCGCCGAGCTCTGGGTGGGCTGCCAAGTTCTACATTGCCCTGAGAGACACCCGAAGGACCACCTGCGAGAACCGCCGTTGTACAAGATCTACCGCCTGGAAACCCAGACCGATCCTGAACCCGACGCCGCGCCAAGTCCTCCTACCGGGATTCGACGCCCCGAGACCATCACGAGGATGTGAAACGCCAAGGCCCGGACCAGAAGACCGCCAAGATCTACCGACGCCGAGAACCCGGATGCCCAGGGTCGCCGACCCGGTACGACAAGACCGCCTTTCCGCACCAACGCCCGGGAGTCGGATGCCAAGTTCTACTTCCAACGAGTTGACCAACGATCGAGATGGCACCCCAAGGTCTTCATCCCGGTACGACAAGCACTTCGACGCGGATACGCCAAGTTCTTCATCCCGAACGCCATGACCGTCGACATGACCCCAAAGACCACGGATATGCCAAGATCTACCTCCGTTGTCCGAGACCGATCCCGTCGAACCCTGAACCCTGAGCCCCTGTCGAACCTCGAACCCCCCCTCCCCCTCCCCCCGGAACCGAGATCGCCGAACCCTAATGTGTAACCCCTTTCTCGAGCCCTAATTTATAAATATAACATTACCTGTTGCATATTAATTTGTTCATGCACGCATACTTGTCATGTGGTTTGGGGGCCTTATGCCGATTCACTGCATAATTAAATATGGGGCCCATATGCGGGCAAATCTAGTCTCATATCGGCCTCATTTAAATTTGAGTAGCGAACCGGTGCTATATTTTGCCATGTTCAAACAACATTTAAATTGGCGGAAATCTAAATAACTGGAACCGTTTAATTAATTGTCGGGACCCCGGTTCCGCTTAATATTGCCCAATTGCATCGCATCTTTGCCATGTCATGCATCATACATGCATCATGCCCGATCTGTCGCCGTAGTATTAAATATTGCATCCGGTGTTTCTTCCAGTGTTTTGCTTCTTCGCGGATAAGGCCGTTGAGTTGATGCGAGTGTCGACCCGATCTTCGGTTGAACCTTCGGCAATGTTTTCAGGCGAGCATCTCCCCCTTTCTACCTATCTTACTTTTATAGTATTTATTTCCCTCTTGTTGATCTATTGCTATCTGTGTTGCGTTGCTCTAGTTTCCGTACCCGTGATATCCCTTGCAGCCCTATATCGCCTTGGACACATCCTATTACCTGTTGTTTGGTAGATAGTTGGACCGCGCGTCGTAGTCGCTTGCTCAAGTGCGGTTGCGTGACGTCAAGTACCACAGTTGTTGGAGCATTGCCGTCTGTTCAATGTTGGAGACGATCATGGCTTTAATTATTGCTCACTTTAATTACTGTTTAACAACTAAAATTGAAGTAGGTAAGCAGAGGCACAGGTGGGCAATAGATGTTATTTGGTTGTTAACCGTCCACTTGTGTCCCGTAGGACCCCGAGTGCTTGATACCTGTTCCTTGATTTATCGCGCTATCCACATCCGGGAGGATTATGGGACCTCCCTCAGGCAGAGCTTGATTCAGTCTTATTTCTTGGGGCCACAAACTAGTTTGAGGTTTTATTTACGATCCTGTACTTATGCCATGCTTTACTGCTTTATTTACGATTGTGCGAGGAGCACACTGTACTGTTTAGGATCGTGGCACGATTCCGCGGTGTCGACAAGCCCAGTTTTGGGTTCCCAGTCGTTCACAGCCGTCCCCACAACCTTGAGTCCGTCTCGGAGCCGGCCGGCTTCGTTGCGGGTCTACTTTAAGGGGTGGCCCCCTGAAATATTTCTGAATCCTGTGATTGCTTTGTCGTGAAAGCCTCGTTGGGTTTTGATTTGGTTTTTCCGAGGTTGATCGAGTGTGTGTTGCTATTGGTGCACCCCGGCCGGGTAAAACTTTCTGAAAGCCGTGTCCGCGGTTATGGACGACTTGGAGCACAGTATCTCGATCATAGACAACTATAACTAAAGTAGTGCTATAAATTTGACTTTATAATGACTAGTAATCAGCTCCACTATAATGGAATGGCTAAATAAAACTGCCCACAATTGCTTGTTGGGTTGTCGTTTGCGACCATTGCATCTGACTAGTAAGTATTGCAACTACAACGGAATGGCTAAATAAAAGTACCAAAAACTGCTGGGTTTTTGGGATATCTCATGCTAATTGTATTTGACTAGTAAGTGTCGCAACTACAACGGAATGATTAACTAAAAGTGCCCACTGCTTATTTTATCAGGATGATTATCTATACTTGACTAGTAATTGCTGCAACGATAACCAAATAAATAAAGATGCCAACTGTGTGAGTTCCTCGGTTGACTTCCTCGTTTGGTCTCGAGGGGGAAACACCAGGATGGGTTTGTTTGGTGGTAGTATCAGGTTGGTTCCGGATAGGTCTTCCTCACCCCTCTCTGATATCCGACAGTTGCATCGAGTCTCTATAGGTTGTTTAGTGCATGCTGCCGCTGCCGCTCAGCCCACCATACCTATGTAGGCGAGGACCGCCGAATTCTAGCCTCGCCGTGTACTGGCCTCAGTACTGACGCTCCTATTTTTCCTTTGCCCTTTGTCGGCACCCCTTTTGTTTAAGCAGGTTTATGAGATCGACGTCGTTAGCAGGGTTACCCTTCCGGCTTGGCCTGGGCAGGGTTATGGACGCCATTGGTTATTCTTCAGGGCTGTTATCCCCATTTGCATCTTGTCCGTTGTCGGACGCTCTACCATTTTCAAGGTGATTTGGATCTTTGTATATCATATCTATATTCTTGACTCATTGAGTCGCTGTTATATATATCTGTTCTATGGGTCCCATCGAGGACTGTTGTGTAATGTTATTACTTCGTTTTCCACCCGCACGAAAGTGCCTGGTGGGCAACTTTGAATCGTTTCTATGCGGGTTTGGCGGGTTTCGCTAAAACTTGCATAGGGCCGATTCTGAGGGTGTTACAGGACCCACATTTGCTACAGTTGTGTCTCATCATTTCTTGGCATAGTAGTGTTATACTAAGATCTAACAACAGGGTGGCATAATGTTGGCCAAGTGCTGAGGCACACAACCACTAGGATGATGATGGTGTTTCAAGCCCACCTAGAGAGATCTATAGATCATGCAATGTTGGCATAGGACCACATCTGCCACAAAGTGTCTCATCATGTCTTAGCATAGCAAAATCATACTTAGATCTATAAATTAGGTAGGATCATGTTGGCCAAGTGATGACTCATACAACAACAAGTTGGTGAAGGTGTTTCTATCTAGCCCAAATAGGTCAAGATACCATCCAATTTTGGCATGGCCCCCCAACCTGCCACAAGTGTGCTGCATGGCTTGGCATAGCACTCTTATACTTAGATGTATCAACTGGGTGGGATCATGATGGTCAGGTGTAGTGACTCACACACCCACTAAGTTGATGATGGTGTTTCTATCGAGCCCACAGAGGTCTATAGCCCATGCAAAGTTGGCATGGGCCCACATTTGCCACAGTTGTGTCTCATCATGTCTTGGCATAGTAGTGTTATATTAAGATCTATCAACAGGGTGGCATCATGTTGGCCAAGTGCTGAGGCACACAACCACTAGGTTGATGATGGTATTTCAAGCCCACCTAGAGAGGTCTATAGACTATGCAATATTGGCATGGGCCCACATCTGCCACAAATTGTCCCATCATGTCTTGGCATAGCAAAATCATACTTATATCTATCAAGTATGTAGGATCATGTTGGCCAAGTGATGACTCATACAACAACAAGTTGGTGAAGGTGTTTCTATCCAGCCCAGAGAGGTCTAGATCCCATGCAATGTTGGCATGGCCCCATAATCTTCCACAAGCTAATGTGTGTCATGCCTTGGCATAGCACTCTTATAGCTAGATCTATCAAGTGGGTGGGATCATGTTGGCCAGGTGTAGTGACTCACATAACCACTAAGTTGATGATGGTGGTTCTAGCCATCCTAGAGAGGTCTAGACCCCATGCAATGTTGGCTTGGGCCCACATTTGCCACAGTTGTGTCTCTTCATGTCTTGCCATAGTAGTGTTATACTAAGATCTATCAACAGGGTGGCATCATGTTGGCCAAGTGCTGAGGGACACAACCACTAGGTTGATGATGGTGTTTGTATCCAACCTAGAGAGGTCTATGGACCATGCAATATTGGCATGGGCCCACATCTGCCACAAAGTGTCTCGTCATGTATTGGCATAGCAAATTCATACTTAGATCTATCAAATATGTAGAATCATGTTGGCCAAGTGATGACTCATACAACAACAAGTTGGTGAAGGTGTTTCTATCTAGCCCAAAGAGGTCTAGATCCCATGCAATGTTGGCATGGCCCCATAATCTGCCACAAGCTAGTGTGTGTCATGGCTTGGCATAGCACTCGTATACTTAGATGTATCAACTGGGTGGGATTATGATGCTCAGGTGTAGTGAGTCACACACCCACTAAGTTGATGATGTTGTTTCTATCCAGCCTAGAGAGGTCTATATCCCATGCAATGTTGGCATGGCCCCACATTTGCTACAGTTGTGTCTGATCATTTCTTGGCATAGTAGTGTTATACTAAGATCTAACAACAGGGTGGCATAATGTTGGCCAAGTGTTGAGGCACACAACCACTAGGATGATGATGGTGTTTCAAGCCCACCTAGAGAGATCTATAGATCATGCAATGTTGGCATAGGACCACATCTACCACAAAGTGTCTCATCATGTCTTAGCATAGCAAAATCATACTTAGATCTATCAATTAGGTAGGATCATGTTGGCCAAGTGATGACTCATACAACAACAAGTTGGTGAAGGTGTTTCTATCCAGCCCAAATAGGTCAAGATACCATCCAATTTTGGCATGGCCCCTCAACCTGCCACAAGTGTGCTTCATGGCTTGGCATAGCACTCTTAGACTTAGATGTATCAACTGGGTGGGATCATGATGGTCAGGTGTAGTGACTCACACACCCACTAAGTTGATGATGGTGTTTCTATCGAGCCCACAGAGGTCTATAGCCCATGCAAAGTTGGCATGGGCCCACATTTGCCACAGTTGTGTCTCATCATGTCTTGGCATAGTAGTGTTATACTAAGATCTATCAACAGGGTGGCATCATATTGGCCAAGTGCTGAGGCACACAACCACTAGGTTGATGATGGTATTTCAAGCCCACCTAGAGAGGTCTATAGACTATGCAATATTGGCATGGGCCCACATCTGCCACAAATTGTCCCATCATGTCTTGGCATAGCAAAATCATACTTATATCTATCAAGTATGTAGGATCATGTTGGCCAAGTGATGACTCATACAACAACAAGTTGGTGAAGGTGTTTCTATCCAGCCCAGAGAGGTCTAGATCCCATGCAATGTTGGCATGGCCCCATAATCTTCCACAAGCTAATGTGTGTCATGCCTTGGCATAGCACTCTTATAGCTAGATCTATCAAGTGGGTGGGATCATGTTGGCCAGGTGTAGTGACTCACATAACCACTAAGTTGATGATGGTGGTTCTAGCCATCCTAGAGAGGTCTAGACCCCATGCAATGTTGGCTTGGGCCCACATTTGCCACAGTTGTGTCTCTTCATGTCTTGCCATAGTAGTGTTATACTAAGATCTATCAACAGGGTGGCATCATGTTGGCCAAGTGCTGAGGGACACAACGACTAGGTTGATGATGGTGTTTGTATCCAACCTAGAGAGGTCTATGGACCATGCAATATTGGCATGGGCCCACATCTGCCACAAAGTGTCTCATCATGTATTGGCATAGCAAATTCATACTTAGATCTATCAAATATGTAGAATCATGTTGGCCAAGTGATGACTCATACAACAACAAGTTGGTGAAGGTGTTTCTATCTAGCCCAAAGAGGTCTAGATCCCATGCAATGTTGGCATGGCCCCATAATCTGCCACAAGCTAGTGTGTGTCATGGCTTGGCATAGCACTCGTATACTTAGATGTATCAACTGGGTGGGATTATGATGCTCAGGTGTAGTGAGTCACACACCCACTAAGTTGATGGTGTTGTTTCTATCCAGCCTAGAGAGGTCTATATCCCATGCAATGTTGGCATGGCCCCACATTTGCTACAGTTGTGTCTGATCATTTCTTGGCATAGTAGTGTTATACTAAGATCTAACAACAGGGTGGCATAATGTTGGCCAAGTGTTGAGGCACACAACCACTAGGATGATGATGGTGTTTCAAGCCCACCTAGAGAGATCTATAGATCATGCAATGTTGGCATAGGACCACATCTACCACAAAGTGTCTCATCATGTCTTAGCATAGCAAAATCATACTTAGATCTATCAATTAGGTAGGATCATGTTGGCCAAGTGATGACTCATACAACAACAAGTTGGTGAAGGTGTTTCTATCCAGCCCAAATAGGTCAAGATACCATCCAATTTTGGCATGGCCCCTCAACCTGCCACAAGTGTGCTTCATGGCTTGGCATAGAACTCTTAGACTTAGATGTATCAACTGGGTGGGATCATGATGGTCAGGTGTAGTGACTCACAGACCCAGTAAGTTGATGATGGTGTTTCTATCGAGCCCATAGAGGTCTATAGCCCATGCAATGTTGGCATGGGCCCACATTTGCCACAGTTGTGTCTCATCATGTCTTGGCATTGTAGTGTTATACTAAGATCTATCAACAGGGGGGCATCATGTTGGCCAAGTGATGAGGCACATAACCACTAGGTTGATTATGGTGTTTCTAGCCAACCTATAGAGGTCTATAGACCATGCAATGTTGGTATGGGCCCACATCTGCCACAAAGTGTCTCATCATGTCTATGAATATAAAATTCGTACTTACATCTATCAAGTAGGTAGGATCATGTTGGCCAAGTGATGAATCATACAACAACAAGTTGGTGAAGGTGTTTCTATCTAGCCCAGAGAGGTCTAGATCCCATGCAATGTTGGCATGCCCCACAATCTGCCACAAGTGTGTGTCATGGCTTGGAATAGCACTCTTATACTTAGATGTATCAACTAGGTTGGATCATGTTGGTCAGGTGTGGTGACTCAAACAACACTTGGTCAACATGTTCTCACCTAGTTGTTAGATCGAACTACATAACTTCTATGCCAAACCATGACATTGATTCTAAGTGTAAGAGTGGTATGCTATGGTATGGCAGTCTTTTACGTAGGTCTATCAACTAGGTACGATCATGATGACAAAGTGATGACTCATACAAACACAAGTTTGTGTGATGTCTTGGCATAGCACTCTCGTACTTATTAGATGTATCAACTGGGTGGGACCATGTTGGACAAGTGTCATTTTTTGTAAGAAAACCTTAAACTTAGATATTACACACACTTAACCGTGCATTAAAATTCAAATTGTGTATTCCAAAATCAACTTAAAATAGTTGCAAAAGGAGGTATCCACGATCGGAAAAGAGTGGGTGGGCCACTAGCAGGGGTCCGCAGAGAGAGAGAGAGACAGAGTGAGATTCATTAAAAAAAGAGATAGATTGTTAGCGAATGGGACCACCGTGCGCGTGAGAACCGTGCATGTACCATAGGTGTGTCTGAGGCGCATCGTGCGCGTGTGAACTGTGTAGTACTGTACGCATGTCCGCGGTGCACTGTGCTAGCAGGTGCGCGTGCGTATGTTGATGAACCGTACACATGTGAACTATGGGAGAACAAAATGTCGGCGTCTCACCATATAGATCCCATCCCTCTGTCTCTCTTCGCCTCCCCTCATTCACTCCATCACGCCACCGCTTCCCAACTCCCCCTAGGCCCCTACCCACTCCCCTTCCCCACTCCTCTCTCTCTCTGCCGACCAGGAAAAAACCCTCTCCCCTTTCGCTTCCTCTCCAATTCCCATTCCGGAGATGGAGCACCCATCTGACGCTGTCGCCCCAGCGAATGAGAAGGCCGCGACAGCGACGGAGGCACACAATGCCGCAAGGGCGGCAATCACAGCCGCAGCGGATGTAGAAGATGAAACGGAGGCCATATCTAAAGGGCGGACCATCGGTCCCTCATGGCATAGTTCACTAGAGGTGCTCTCCTTAGATAAACAACATGGCATGAAGGGTAAACAAATTACAGCAGGGCAATTAAAGGAACTGAGCAAGGCATAACAATGCAATACTAGAAAAAAAAGATCCTATGAGATTCGATTGGGCAATACAACAATATACATAGACAGCCATCCAACTTTATCTATGACTAGAAGTCCACCATCAGGTTATCATCCGAACCCCCTCCAGTATTAAGTTGCAAGAAAAAGACAACTGCTTTAAGAAAACTGTGTAAGGTAAACAATCCACTTATTCCATGAACAAGAGACCGTTGTTTTCTCCCTAGTAGCAATAACACATCTACAACCGAATATATTTCTGTCACTTCCCTTGGAAACTAGAGGCATGAACCCACTATCGAGCATAAATACCCCCTCTTGGAGTCACTAGCAACTACTCGACCAAGATAGCAACTAACAACGGAGAGAATGCAAGATCACAAACAACACAAACATGATAGAATCAAAAAGACAAAACCATTAATCAACTTGACATAGTAATCTCAATATCCATCGGATCCCCGCAAACACAACATGCATGATTACAAATAGATTAGATCTTGATCATAAACGGAGCTCACAAGATCTATACATGAAAGCACAAGGAGGAGATAAAACCATCTAGCTACTACATGGACCCATGGTCCAAGGTGGAACTACTCACGCATCATACCGGAGAGAAGTCCACGCATCATACCGGAGAGAAGTCCTCCGGGATGATCTTCCCTCTGGCAGGGTGCCGGGAAGAACTTCAGATACCCCCCCCCCCCCCCCGATATAGGGACGACGGCGGTGGCGGCTATAGAAGGTTTCGTGGAATATTGATCGGGTGCTTAGGGTTTGTGCATCGGGGGCTTCTTATAGGCGAAGAGGTGAGGCCGGGAGCGGCTAGGGGGGCCACACCCTACCCAGGCGCGGGACAGGGCCCACCCGCACCTAGGGGGGTTTGGCTGCCCTGGTTTGCGTCTCCGTCTCGTCTTCTGGATTCGTGTCCCCGACGTAAAAAAATGACTTTGGCTTTTGTCTCGTCCAATTCCGATAATATTGATTTTCTACCTTTCTGAAACCAAAAACAGAAGAAAACAGGCAACTGGCACTATGGCAACTTGTTAATAGGTTAGTTCCAGAAAAGAAATAAAAACACCTCAAAGTGTAGACAAAGCAAAGCAAAGTAGATACTAAAAAAGCATGGAGCATCAAAAATTATAGATACTTTTCCGATGTATCAAGGAACATGCTTTGTTGAACTGTGTTTATGTTGGGTGCTTAACAGCGCTTGTGTTGAACCTCTTCCTTATCAAGTTTGTGTTGAACCTTTCTTAATTAGTTGCTTGTTATGTTTCTACATTCTAGATGTTTACTATCTACATTTGTTTTCGCACATGCTGGTGTGTGGTGGGATTTCCTATTTCCTTTTTCATTTAGTTCTTTATTTACAAACAAGCCTGTTTTGTCTCACCTAAACCTATTTTTTCTAAAAAATGACAAATCTACAAATAGCCTGTTTTGTCTCACCTGAGCCTCTTTCCTTCATGAAATAACCTCAATATTTTTTACACATTCTAAAGAACGCAGACTTAGACCATCCTAGCTAGTGTTCCTGTGCCCGTGTTAGCGCTGCACTGGCTGCTTGCTTATTTGGAGGTATCATGTTGGTCAGGTGTAGTGACTCACACAGCCACTAAGTTGATGATGGTGTGTCTAGCCAACCCAGAGAGGTCTAGATCCCATGCAATGTTGGCATGGGCCCACATGTAACACAGTTGTGTGTTTCATGGCTTGGCATAGCAAAATTATAGCTAGATCTAGCAAGTAGGTAGGATCATTTTGGTGAGGTGTGATGACTCATACAACAACAAGTTGGTGAAAGTGTTTCTATCCAGCCCAGAGAGGTCTAGACCCCATGCAATGTTGGCATGGCAACACATCTGCCACAAGTGTGTGTTATGGATTGGCATAGCACTCTTATAGCTAGATCTATCAAGTGGGTGGGATCATTTTGGTCAGATGCAGTGACTCACACAACCACTAAGTTGATGATGGTGTTTCTAGCCAACCCAGAGAGGTCTAGATCCCATGCAATTTTTGCATTGGGCCCACATTTACCACAGTTGTGTGTGTCATGGCTTGCATAGAAAATTTATAGTTAGATCTAGAAAGTAGGTATGATCATGTTGGCCAACTGCTTATTCACACAACCACAAGTTGGTGAAGGTGTTTGTAGCCACCCCAGAGAGGTCTAAAGCCCATGCAAAAATTCAAAATTTGACCGGGCCACCAAAAATTCAAAAAAAAAATCAAAATTGTGTGAAACCTTGGACACATTTAAAATTGCTTCTAGGTAGAGGATGACATGTTTCATCATGGAGCATGTCTCACATCACAAAGTTATAACCCCTAGGCATCCTTACTAGACACCTTGATTTTTGGCCTAAATTTGACCGGGCCACCAAAAATTCAAAAACATTCAAATTTGTGTGAAACCTTGTACATGTGTCTTAGTTTGTGTATGTTAGCACGTGTAAAAAATTCCAGGTTGTTTCACGAAAGTCGAAAAAACACATTGCTAGGAAAAGAGGCCTAGTTGAGACCAAAAGGGTTGTTCGTAAATTTCTCAAATTTTCGATGTTCATCAAATGATCCGAAAATTTTTGCACATGCTATACCAATGGTGCCTGTCAAGAATATGTAATTTATTTGAAAATTTTCAAAATTTTAAAATATCTTTTTTGTTCAAATTTTTAAATAGAAAATAAAAAGGAATATAGGATAGAAGAAAAAATTAATACTCGGCGTGTAGGAAACAAGCCAGCCCAACTCCTACTCCCACGCCTGCGTCACGGATGCGTCCGGGCGTCAAGTAGATTGGGGCGGTCCATCATAATCCCGGGAATCAAACAGTAATTGGGATCTTTCGGGCCCAACGGAAAATCGTAGCGGGAAGGACTGACGCGGGTGGGAGTTTAGTCCCACATCGCCCAGCGAGAAACGATTCTACCAGCTTATATACCATGCATTCATGAAATTAGCATGAGCTTCTCTCAACAAATCATCCTGACACATACTGTTGTCACTTATCTGCCTGTTGGACTACACATGAAAATCTGCGCTACGCTGGCCTGCATCCTGGGCCAATAATGGTCTTCTAGTCGTATGCAGGCCGTTGAGCACGAAATGTGTAGGTAGGCATATTTTTTTCATCCCCTTCTAAAATACAATAATATTTTGCATGTTAAATAAGTCTACATGAATTTAATTACTTACCATCTTATATATACAATCTTGTTTGTTTGCTAAACATCTACATGAAAAAACTTACTAATTAATTCCATAGTAGTTTTTTATTTTATATTCAAAATTCAACTAATTTCTATAAACAATTCTCTAATATTTTTTGAATAGACTATATTTTACTAATTCCGTCGCACGGGCATGTATCCTTCCCGTTCTGTTTCTAGTCGTATGCAGGCCATGGTTAGCTTGAGAAATATCCTGCTAGTGGGCGGGCTTTTTTTATTTTTTTACCTTTTTCCCCTATATTTAAACATAAACTCAGACATTATGTATACAAGTTTGGCTGGTATAATGGATATAGAGCACTTTCTCTACACCTCTATTCGTTTTGATGTTACAGAAGATAATACAACATTGCAAAATCTAGATAATTCTAATTACTCAAACCATTTCAAATTTTCAAACAATACTAGAATGTGCTACAACTATCAAAATCATCCAATTTAGAAATGACGCCATGAAAAATAGATTACTAAGTGACAACACTGCTATCATGCCACACAAAAGATAGGTAAATAATAAAGAAGCAAATGACAGCATATTACCATAACCATATATACATTACTAGTAGAATGATAACATAGTAGTCCTACGGGAAGATCACCATCAGAAGGTAACCAGTGCATATCACACAACCAAAATAACCAAGTTTTCGACCCAGAGACTGACTTAAGCAGTTCAACGTATTTACCCTACATAAACATCATCACTATAATGATGATGTACCATACAAAATACCAACTTCCATTCACTCCTCTTCATCCTCTGACTCGCTGAAATCAAACTCATCTGGCTCGAGGACCCTCAGGAGAGCTTCATACCTGCCACGATCACGCAGGTCACCCTGAAAGTCTTCACCCAGACGTCCTTGAGTGGCCATCTCACGGACATGCTGGACAAGCCCCACCCTCAGGCCCCTATGTGGCTTGAAGTGGTGGAATGGGCACCTATAGTACTCTGTAGTGAATGGAAGGTAGGCAGAAATTCCCTGGCGCCTCAGCTTCTTCTCTTCTTTCTTCACAAAGGACATGTAGGTCCATTGCTCCACATCAACATCTGAACCAGAAAAGTACTACACAATCA
This sequence comes from Avena sativa, assembly GCA_916181665.1. NCBI lineage: Eukaryota > Viridiplantae > Streptophyta > Magnoliopsida > Poales > Poaceae > Avena > Avena sativa. The sequence continues at coordinate 102,675,949 of OV702280.1, forward strand.
AGAAAACAAAAAAACAGTTAGTACTTCCTAGTTAATACAACAACTACTACTTTTGTGCATGTCTAAATGCACTAGAACAGCTTTGAAGAACAAAACTTCTCATCGGGCCACGGGGAGAGTACATCATAGACAACACCTAGGTTTGGTGCCTGCCAGACAGTAATTATTAAAAGCATTCAATATAAGTAAATGAACAACACTAGAAATTTTTTATAGAATAACAATTAAAGGTTCACAAATCTGATCATTAAACTAACAGTGGTTAAGTAGTACATCAATGTTATTTATGCTACATGCCATTAAATTACAAGGATTATGAAATTATGTTACATGTACATAATTGCACCATAATTATGCAACCTTCATTCTATCATACATATAATCAAATTTTCCTATTACTACAACTTGCCAACATAACTTGCTGCAATTCCACCATCTCACTATGGCAACATCACTACTAGATGATCCATAAAAGAAAGATTTCACAAAGGGCAACATCATTCAATATGATTAACTAATATATCAAATATATTTCTGCTAGATAACAATAAATAACAAGGATTATGCACTTATGTTACATAAAAATAAAATACAACAAATGCAAACTTTCTTCTATCAAATATATGACACAATCTTCTATTACTTAAACATGGCAACAACACATCAACAATCCCAACATCACACCATGGAAAAATCACTACTACATGATCCATGAAAGAAATATTCCAAAACAGGAGACATCATTTAATAAATAATCATTTAACTGCTGCAACATGTTTAAAGATTAGAACATTTTAAAACTCTACAGACCTTTTCAGGATATAACATGGCCTGCATCAACTAAATATGATGCCCATACATGTTATTGCCTTAGATAGTCAGGAACCAATGTTTAAAACTTGCAAAATTGAAGAGGCAGCTGACATCAGTCTACAAGTATTGCAGCCACAAAAACAAGGTAACCTAAAAGGATAAGGTTATTGTATTAATTGTCATAGAGTAGAGGTATAAACAACATAAACCACTAGGGTGTTCAATAATAGATCATGAAGACGATCTGACTGAACTTTCAGGACAACTCTCCAGTTCAAGTGTCCAAAAACAGCCGCAAAGGTCTACTCAGTATGCTAATACAGTTTAGAGCATGCAGCCATTTACCATTTGATCACCGTGCAAAAATCAAGGTAAGATGATAAACTGATATTGCACTATACTAACTAATTAAACTACACTGAATATCATATCATAGGGACATCCCTCGCATCTACGCACTCATTTAATAGAACTAGTCTAAGATATGATCATACAAGTTTAGGAAAAAAACTACAACAAAAATATGCATGCAACATTGTGTAATTTCATAGTTAATCATCCCGAATAATCTGATGCACTGAACTATTTCCTAGGACTAGATATATGTTGCAACGAATAACTTTTGTTGAAATATATAAATCCCTAAAAAAATCTACACCAGGAATCTACATAACCAAGCTTCCATCCAAAGAATCCCTAATAGATGTCAATCCCTAATACTGATATATAGAAAACTCTACAGAACCGAGATTCCATCCAAACAATCTAAAGAGGGAAAACAGAAGTTAGTAGAAAAAACCTCTTACCTACATTGTAGCAACCTCCTGAGGCTGTACCGGCGACAGATCCTCCCCAGTGCCGAGCACCACGTTCAAATCTAGCCGCTCCGCCTCGCCGACCTCCGCATCCAGCATCTCCTCCTCTCCCAGATCCGCATAGGCCAAAAAGGCCAAAGCAGCCATACCACCACCGCCACCGCCATGGCGCTCGACCTTGTCGACTGCATCTGGGCGGGTCACGGCTCCCATCCCCACCCTAGCAAAACCGCCCGCATCGGCTCTAGAGCCCACTCCGTCATCGCAGGAGTCGAAATCGCGCGAAGGAGGACGACACTCAGGCCAGAAGAGGAGGAGACAGTGATGTGAGGTAGGGTTTCTCACTCCTCACTCCTTTCAGTATCAGGTGAGACAAAAGGGAGGAGGGGAAAATGGTGGTGATCTGGCGACACGGAGTGCCCGAGAGGGCTCTTATACGTCTCGTCGATTTGTTTCCGCTGACATCACTGGCGCACGTGACGTCCACCTCATACTACCAACATTCCATGGACTCTAGACCAAGTGTTCACTTTCATCAACTTGTCGCTGTATGTGTGAACACTTGGTCAACATGATCCCACCTAGTTGTTACTCTCTCATTCCCAATTTCGGTTTCATATAAGATTTTATCAAAGTCACACTGTATAATGTTTGACCAAATAGTTTGATAGAACTATAAACTTATACGGTGCCAAAATAATATTATTAGAATTGTCTTGAATTATATTTTCATAATATATACATTTTATATCACACATATTTATATTATTTTGTATATTCTTGGTCAAACTTTGCAAAGTTTGACTTCCACGCAAAATTATGCGCAACATAATATGGGATGGAGGGAGTAGATCAAAGTTGATGAAGGTGTTTCCAGACAGCTCAGATAGGTCTATATTGCATAATATGTTGGATTGGGCCCACATCTACCACAAGTGTTTGTAATGGCTTGGCATAGCATTCTCATACTTAGATGTGTCAACTAGGTGGGATCATGTTGGCCAAGTGTTGATCCACATAACCACAAGTTGATGAAGGAGTTTCTAGCCAACCAAGAGAGGTCTATAGCCCATGCAATTTTTGCATGGGTCCACATTTGCCACAAAGTGTGTCATCATTTCTTGGCATAGAAGTGTTATACTAAGATATATAAACTGGGAAGGATCATGCTATCCAACTGATGACGCATGCAACCACAAGTTCATAAAGGTGTTTCTAGACAGCTCAGATAGGTCTAGATCCCATGCAATGTTGGAGTGGACCCACATCTGCCACAAGTGTGTGTCATGCCTTGGCATAGCACTCTCATACTTACATGTATCAACTGGGTGGGATCATATTGGCAAAGTTCTTAGCTAAAAAACCACAAGTTGATCAAGGAGTTTCTAGCCAACCCAGATAGGTCTATAGCCTATGCAATGTTTGCATGGGCCCACCTTTGCCACAAAGTGTATCATCATGTCTTGGAATATAAGTGTTATAATAAGATCTTTCAACTAGGAAGGATCATGTTATCCAAGTGATTACTCATGCAACAACAAGTTGATGAAGGTGTTTCTAGACAGCAAAGATAAGTCTAGATCCCATGCAATGTTGGCATGGGCCCACATCTGCCACAAGTGTGTTTCATGGCTTGGCATAGCATTCTCATACTTAGATGTATCAACTGGGTGGGATCATGTTGGCCAAGTGCTGATCCACAAAACCAAAAGTTGATGAAGGAGTTTCTTGCCAACCAAGAGAGATCTATAGCCCATGCAATGTTGGCATGGGTCCACATTTGCCACAAAGTGTCTCAACATTTCCTGGCATAGTAGTGTTATACTAAGATATATAAACTGGGAAGGATCATCCTATCCAATTGATGACTCATACAACCACAAGTTCTTAAAGGTGTTTCTAGACAGCTCACATAGGTCTAGATCCCATGCAATGTTGGCATGGGCCCACAACTGCCACAAGTGTGTGTCATGGTTGGCATAGCACTCTCATACTTAGATGTATCAACTGGGTGGGATCATGTTGGCCAAGTGTTGATCCACACAACCACAAGTTGATGAAGGAGTTTCTAGCCAACCAAGAGATCTATAGCCCATGCAATGTTGGCATGGGCCCACATTTGCCACAAAGTTTCTCATCATGTCTTGGCATAACAATGTTGTACTTAGATCTTTCAACTAGGTAAGATCATGATATCCAAGTGACGACTCATACAACCACAAGTTGGTGAAGGTGTTTCTACACATATTAGATTGGATTATATCACATGCAATGTTGGCATGTGCCCACATCTGCCACAAGTGTGTGTCATGGCTTGGCATAGCACTCTCATACTTAGATGTATCAACTGGGTGGGATCATGTTGGCCAAGTGCTGATCCACACAACCACAAGTTGATGAAGGAGTTTCTAGACAACCAAGAGAGATCTATAGCCCATGCAATGTAGGCATGGTCCCACATTTGCCACAAAATGTCTCATCATGTCTTGGCATAACAATGTTGTACTTAGATCTTTGAACTAAGATTATGCTATTCAAGTGACGGCTCATACAACCACAAGTTTGTGAAGGTGTTTCTACATTTCAAGTGACGAGGGAGCCACAGCCGCCTGAAGGTGTCGAGGTAGAGGATGTTGATGGAGCTACCGCCGTCCATCAGTGTCTTGGGGAGCCAGTAGTTGCCAACCTTGGGTTTGACCACCAGGGCGACTCGTCCTGGGTACTCGATGCGCGGCGAGTGGTCTTGCCGGCTCCAGGTGATGGGCTGTTCCGACCAGTTCAGGAACTGGGGGACGTCTGTTTGGGCCAGGCATGAGCCCAGCATAGGAATGCGCGCTCATCGAGTTCCTCCGTGAGAACAAGGACATCTTCGCATGGAAACCCTCCGACATGCCCGGTGTCCCTAGGGAGCTCGCTGAGCACAAACTAAACGCCAACCCCAAAGTGCGACCTGTCAAGCAGTCGCTATGGCCCTTCAATGAAGAACGCCGTCGAGCAATCGCCGAGGAAGTGCAGCGTCTACTCGCTGCCGGCTTCATCCGGCCAATCAAGTACTCCAAGTGGCTGGCAAACCCAGTCCTGGTTGAGAAGAAAAACGGGACCTGGAGGATGTGTATCGACTACACAAACCTGAACAGCGCCTGCCCAAAGGAGCAGTTCGTCCTCCCGCGGATCGACCAGATAATCGATTCAACCGCGGGCTCGGAGCCGCTATGTTTCCTCGACGCCTACTCTGGGTACAACCAGATCAAAATGGCTGTCGAAGACGAGGAGAAGACGGCGTTCATCACGCCATTCGGAGCCTTCTGCTACACCGCCATGACCTTCGGCCTCAAAAACGCCGGGGCAACCTACCAGCGGTGCATGCAAGAATGCCTCGCGAGCCAAATTGGCCGCAACATCCACGTCTACATCGACGACGTGGTCGTGAAGTCCGCTCGCCAAGGCGACCTACTCGCCGACCTGGCAGAAACCTTCGCCAACCTGCGAAGGTACAAGATAAAGCTCAACCCAGGCAAGTGCACCTTCGGTGTACACGCCGGACAACTACTGGGGTACGTCGTCTCCAAACGAGGGATCGAGGCGAACCCAACAAAAATCGACACGATCGCCCGGCTCGGCAAACCCGAGTGCCTGCGCGACGTCCAGAAGCTGGCCGGGCGAGTAGCGGCTCTCAGTCGCTTCATCCCTCGCCTGGGCGAAAAGGCGATGCCCCTATACCGCCTGATGCGCAAGAACCCCACCTTCCAGTGGGACAAGGAGGCGGACGACGCGCTCTGCGACCTCAAAAAGGTGCTACTCGCCGCACCACTACTCGCCAGCCCCGCCGACAAAGAACCTATGCTGGTTTACGTCGCGGCGTCCGAGCGCGTCGTCAGCGCTGTGATGGTCGTCGAACGACCAGAGGAAGGAAAGGAGCGCCCGGTTCAGCGGCCGGTATACTACATCAGCGAGGTCCTCACCGAGTCGCGCCAACGGTACCCACAGTACCAAAAGCTAGTGTACGCGGTCTTCAGGGCTCAGCGGCGCCTGCCGCACTACTTCCAGGAGCACCCGATCACGGTCGTCTCCTCAGCGCCACTACAAGACATCATCCGCAACCGCGAGGCAACCGGGCGGGTCACCAAGTGGGCCGTCGAGATCGGCGTCCACAACATCAAATACGAGCCACGAAAGGCGATTAAGTCGCAGGCGCTGGCAGACTTCATCGCCGACTGGGAGGAGGCTCAGCAGCCAGAGAAGCTGCCGTACCTCCATTACTGGAGCCTGCACTTCGACGGCTCCAAGAACGCGGACGGTGCAGGAGCAGGGATAGTGTTGACTTCACCAAAGGGCGACAAGCTCCGCTACATCCTCTGCCTCGACTTCACGCCCTGCACCAACAACATGGCTGAGTACGAGGCCCTACTCCACGGCATGCGAGCCGCCAAGGAGATGAACGTCAATCGCCTCCGATGCTACGGAGATTCCGACCTCGTCGCGGGGCAAGTCGCCGGCACCTGCGACGACGTCTCCCCCACCATGGCGGCGTACCGCCAAGCGGTGGACAAGTTGGGCGGCCACTTCACCGGCTACTCCGTCGAGTGGATCGATAGGCGGAAAAACGAGGAGGCCGACGCCCTCTCTCGCATCGGGTCGGCTCGACTCGCACCACCCGCCAGCGTGTTCCTCGACACAATCTCCAAGCCATCAGTCTCTCCCCCGAGGGAGATCGACATCGGAGTCCCACTCCAACCAGAGGCAGCCTTGGTCGCACTCATCACCGAGCCAGACGATTGGACCAAGCCCTACATCTCCTACCTGGAAGCCGGCACCCTGCCAGCAGACGAGACAGACGCTCGAATGATCGCTCGCCGATGCAAGTCCTACACCATCATCGACGGCGAGCTACACAAGCTCAGCGTCACCGGCGTGTTCCAACGCTGCGTCCAACCGGCTGAAGGGCGCAAAATCCTCCACGACATTCACTCAGGCGACTGCGGCCACCACGCCGCCGCTCGCTCCCTGGTCGCCAAGGCTATGCGACACGGCTTCTACTGGCCCACCGCACACGCCGACGCCGTCGACATCGTCCAGCGATGCGCCGGGTGCCAGAAGTACGCCAGTCAGACGCATGTACCGAGCTCGGCGCTCAAAACAATCCCTATCACCTGGCCATTCGCCGTATGGGGCATGGACATGGTAGGTCCCTTCAAGAAAGCCCTCTCTGGCTACACCCACCTGCTAGTCGCCGTCGACAAATTCACTAAGTGGGTGGAGGCCAAGCCAGTCCGGAAATGCGACGGGAAGACCGCCACTAAATTCCTATGCGAGCTAATATATCGCTACGGGTTCCCAAACAGTATCATCACGGACAACGGCACCAACTTCGCCAAGGGAGCCATGGCCGAATTCTGCGAAGAGCACCACATCCGGCTCGACCTCGCATCAGTCGCCCACCCAGAATCCAACGGCCAGGCGGAACGGGCCAACCAAAGCATCCTCCACGGCCTGAAGCCGCGACTCCAAGTACCACTCGAGCGCACCGCTGGGTGCTGGGTCGAAGAGTTGCCCTCCGTCATCTGGGGAATCCGTACCTTGGTTAACAGATCGACGGGATTCACTCCCTTCTTCATGGTCTACGGCGCCGAAGCAGTCATTCCCACTGACCTCGAACACGACTCGCCGCGAGTCGTCCATTATACGGAGGTTGCAAACGAGCTGGCCCGCCAAGATGGGATCGACCAGCTCGACGAAGCACGCGACCTCGCCCGGTCACGCACCGCCATCTACCAGCAAGGACTCCGCCGCTACCACAGCCGACGGGTGAAAGCCCGCACCTTCCAGGAAGGTGACCTGGTGCTACGCCTCATCCAGGACAAGAAGGGCATGCACAAGCTCTCTCCTCCGTGGGAAGGTCCATTCGCTATCGGGCGAGTACTTGGCAACGACGCCTACTACCTCATCGACGTCCGCGGGGACGGCGAGCTCGACGTCAAGTGACCATGGAATGTAAACCTCCTCCGGAAGTTCTACTCATAGAACCCCACACATGTACTCTCCAGTCGCTATGAAATAAAAGAAACGGTTACCGCAAATTGCGCCCACTCTCCATGACTTGTGCCACTCGCACTCGTAATAACAGCGGTATGCTAAAATGCAGAAGTCAACCTTTGGTACAGCAATCGGCACGGCTAAGTAGTGCGGTGCAAGAGCACTGAATCACTTCAGGTCTCGCACCGTCCACGAAAAACGCCAACCCGGAGCACCATTGGAGTCGCCTAGCTCGACTGGTTCTACGAGCCAAGACAACTGCCCTCGCTTCTCACAGCGACCTTGGTCCTCCGCATCCTCGGCATAGCGACTCGAACGGCTAAGTACCACGCTCGGGGACTGAATACCAGTTCGTCAAGAGCGGTCAGGGAAAACGCCAAGTAAGAGAGCACGCCCAGGACTCGCCAAGCGACTGACCTTACGGGCCAGGCAGGAGTGACGCGCTCACACCAACGCGCTAAGTCCTCAACCACCCTCGAGTTGCGCCTAGAACTACCAAGTACCACGCTCGGGGACTCGGCCACCCGACTCCGTTCGCGTACGGGAAAACGGTAAAGTACAGAGCACTCCAGGGAGTCGCCTTGCGACTGGCTCTCCGAGCTCGGGCGAGTCGACCAAAGCAACAACACACATGATAACAACACACATCATATACGAGGTGAACCCCACAAAAGGGCGGACGCGCTCGGGGACTCGTCCAAAATCAACCCAAAGCACACAAACAAATACCAAATAGACACGACATCCCATTCAATCGCATATTGCATTGTCTTATGTTACAAAATATGCCCGCATGGCAGAACTGCTGTTAACGCCTCAAGGCAAACTACCCTATTCTGCAGGCTTTGATGATGACTCGCCAGCATCCCGGCGATTACGGATGAACGCGGTGTACGGGTTTGATGGATACGTCGTCAGTTCACCCGCCATCGCCGCGCGAAAAGGCTGCTCGACCTTGAAGTCACGATGCGGCGGCTCGGGGTCGTTTGGCGCAACGACCGTTTCCTGGTAGGGAAGGAGGTCGCCCATCGCCCAGACACGCTCCGAGTACGTGGCGGCACGCTCTTGCAACTTGAGAACCTCGGACAGATCCACCGCGCCAGTCGACGATGGATACCCACTCGTCACATCGTCGACGTCGAAATCTTCGGGGAAGTGGGCGAGTCCAAGGCTCAGTGCTGTCGACGCTCCACGCCGAAACGCCGACCGCGTCATGAACTCAACGACCGCGGGTGCCTTCTCCAAATATTTCCACACCTCAACGAGGTCGCTGGGAATCACCTCCGTGGGCGATATTTCTTGGAGGTAGGCGCGGATGCACGTCGCCGACAGGGTCGCCGAGTCGACGAGCATGCTTACGCACCGCCTCGCGTCGAGCGAATTCGCTTCTTCTTCGTCATCAATGATGCGACCTGCGAGCAGGAGACAACGATGAATACTACGGACACCACAAAAATCACAACTAATAGAAAGGGAAGATGCACTCACCAAGCAACGGGCGGGCGAGTCCCGTGATGAAGCACTGAAGCGACGTGTGGTCGTCCTGAAGCCCAGCAATAAGGACCTCCGACACCTTGCGATCCTCCTCTGCGGCCGCAACGGCGGCCCTCGCTCGCCCGTCCGCCGAGTTCGCTTCTTCTCTCGCCTCCCGCAGTTCGCGCTCAAGGTCGGCGATCCGCTGTTCAGCGGCACCCAGAGCAGATCGCGCCGCCACCAGCTCACCAGCGGAGACAAGCCCCTGGCGAGCTTCCTCTGCCTTCGCAGCAACAGCCTGAAGCCCTTTGTTCGCCTCCTGGACGATGACCAGCTCCTTCTCAGCGCGCTGTTTCGCGGCCAATCGGTCCGCTGACTCAAGCTGCAGACCCTGCATATCATCGAACAAGTTAGTCAAAACGAACTTCCTAAGTGCGCACTCGGGGACTGGCGATCAAGAAATTCCTAGGTTCCCACCCGCTGAAATTCAGCGAGTGCGCACTCGCGGACTGGCGATCAAGAAATTCCTAAGTGCCCACCCGCCAAAATTTGGCGCGTGCGCACTCGGGGACTGGATACGAAAATAAAAGACGAGAAATTATAAGAATCAAGCCGCTGCAAAGCACCGACCTGATCCTCGGGGACTGGATGTACCTGGATGGCTGCGCCAAGCATACCATGGAGTTGTATCGCGTCCACGGACGCGAGTAACGCTGGCGTGTTCCCACGACGCTGGTCGACTTCAGCATCGGCGGTCCCCGGAGCGAGGCTCGAGGGCGCAGCCCCGCTCGCCGCGGCCGCCTTGGTCACGAAGCGGGGGAAGGTAGCGATAGAGGCACCCGTTCCAAAGGAAGTCGCCTCCGCCGTTCCAGGCAAGGAAGCGCCCTCCTTCGTAGACGCGGCTGCCTCCACCACGGGCCCGGCCGGCGCGGCCGCCGTATCGTCAGAGATAGTGACGATGGCGTCGCCCTTGGCCTTCTTACTGCCATCCGCTGAGGCGACGACCTCGTCCGCTTTCCTCTTGCGGGAAGGATCTTCCTCGCTAGCGGCGGAGGGTACCTTGGCCACGGTCGGATGGCCCATCCTTTTCACTCCGGTCCTGCGCATTAATCGAATCAACAAAGACAATTGAAATAGTTATGGAAACTAAGGAAGGGTGAGCGCACTCACTTGGCCACTGGGATGAAACGTAGCCCTGTACGAAGGCCGGCCGGTTTTTCCAGTTCAGGGCCCAGTCGGCGACTGAGCCCCAGATCCAGGACGTCGCGTGCCCAAGACACGGACGGCTTCTTTGTCGTTGAGGCCGTGGCTGGCGCCTCTGGGACATCCTCGGCGGGAACTTCCTCGCAAGTTGGAGCCGCTACAGCCGGAGCCTCCTTGCTTGGCGAAGCCGCCGCAGCCGGAACCTCCTTGCGAGGTGAAGTCGCCGCAGCCGGAGCCTCCCCCAGCCCAGAGACTAGGGCGAATGACGGAGGAATCGAGGCCAGCGGCACTTCCACGGTCGCCGTGTCCAGCGCGGCTGTCGCTGGGGGTGCGCCGTCACCAGCTGGGCTGGGAGCATCGGAGCTGCTTGCCGAATGCGGCGGTGAAGCCGTCCTCAACGGTTTCGTTTTCCTCTTCGGGAGGGCCCTCGCCTCCCTTTCCTTCTTCTTCTTCTTCGACGGAGTGGCTTGACGGCGCGAGGTGGTCTCTGGGAGCTCGTCGTCGTCATCATGACGCTCGAGGCTTCTGCTTGCCTCGATCTCGCGCTGACGTTGCCCGCGGGTCTTTCGGACCAGCGGGGCGACTTCCTCTTCGGACTCTTCCTCATCGTCCTCGTTGCCCCTCGCGGGTGGCGATTCGCCAATGTCCTGGGCGGATGGCCCCGGGCTCTCGTCATCCGAAGGTGGGAGCCACCCTTCCACCACTTGGAATAGCTGCGATGAATACAAAACAGAATCAGAATTACCGCGACTGCATACACTGCGACTGCGAACAAGGTAAAGGAATTACCGTTGGAGCCGGACGCTTCGCGGTGTAGGGGGCGACCCCAGCCTGCGCGTCCAGGTACACCGCCTGGGTGATCTTCTTCAACACTGGGATATAATCCTCTAGTTTCCACTCGTCGAGGCAGGCCTTCGTCGAGTCTCCCCGGCCCGTGTACTGGTACATATAGTGGTCGCGTTGGGCGAGTGGAACGAGCCGTCGCCCAAGCCAGCAATTGTACAAGTTTATCGTCTGAAGGCCTTTCTTTTTCAGACCACGGATGGTCTGGAGCATCTCGTCAACGACCATCCGCTGGTCGTCGGGGAGCTTGCCGACTTGGAGATGGCGCGGCTCAGAACGATTGGCCGAGTACCGCGGGATCGCCGCCTCGTCCTCCGGGGTCGCCTCGGCCACGTAGAACCACGACTTCTTCCAGTCGCTCGCTGCCTTGGCGGGTAGCATCAGATCAAAAAAGGAAGCTTTGGACTTGAGCTGGAACGTCAAGCCGCCCGCGGCTAGCATTGGACCGCCTGCCTCCTCGCGGCTGATCCGTCCGTGGAACAGATCTTGCCACAAGGGAAAGTAGGGCCGGCAGCCCAAGTAGCACTCGCAGAACGCCACGAAGATGGCGAGCTGCTCGATGCTGTGGGGACCCAGATCTGAAGGCTGGATCCCGTAGTAGGCGCAAAAGCGCCGGAAGAACAAAGACGTGGGAAACCCTAGCCCCCGCTCGAGATGACTAGTGAAACAGACGAATTCCCTCTCTCGCGGGTTTGGGGTCGTTTCTCCGGCTGCGGGGATACGCCAACAGCCGGCTCGCAGGATCCCGGCTTCCTCGAAAGAGGCCAGCTGCGCCCTCGTACACTTGGACCTGCCCCATGGTTCGGTGGAAAGGGCCATGGCTGAGAGGTTGGTTGGAGATCGGGGGATTTCGAGTCGATTGGATCGCGGAGCAGAGAAAGGACAATATGCGCACTCGGAAGAAGTGGTGGGCAGTTGGCTTTACGATTGCCTGCCATTCCTATTATATAGCGGGAGTTGCCCGCCAAATCAGGGGGCCGTTACCGCGCGATGATTACGCCAAAAGTTACCGTTGGATTACCTCCAACGGCTAGTTTGACTATGCCTGACGGTCCAACTTCAGCCACTCGGCTCGCCAGGTCAATCACCATGACCGCGTCCCGCCGACTCGACTCGACCAAGCCGCGACTTGGTTCACCGGATTTTCTCCTTTATACAGGAGCCCGCCGACGATTCGACTGGATGCCTACTTTGAAGCCGCATACTCCGACTACCAGCAGCCACTTACGCCCAATCGACGACGGCCTCGGGGACTACTGATGGGGATATGCCTACTGGGGTATACCCAGCAGGGCGTTTCCGACTGGCCCGTAAGCTGGCGAGTGGGCCTGCAGAACGGCGAGTGGATTGAAGCCCAGCAAGGTACCGAGCGACTGGAAGCTGAAGGCCCAGGCGAGTAGATAGGCCCAGTCGGGCTAGGTTAAACGACTACTGAATCTGTAACCGAGTCGGTTGAGATATGTAAACCCTAGGGGAGGTGAGCCTATATAAACCTCCCTATGGGGCGAGTGGACAGACGTTCCCTCATACACCCAAGAAACTCGCCGCCTAGCCGCCGAGTTCGCCCATTGTAACACCTCTATAATACAATCTAGCAGGAGTAGGTCTTTACCCTCCGGGGGGCCGAACCTGGGTAAAACCCTGTGTCTTTGCCCTCATCTCGCACCGCAGATGGCTGGCCGCCCTTGCCCCTCGTTCTACTACTCGCTGCCGATTGCAGCATCTGCCGTGACTATTCCCACGACAAGACATATTAGATTGGATTACATCCCATGCAATGTTGGCATGTTCACACATCTTCCACAAGTGTGTGTCATGGCTTTGCATAGCACTCTCATACTTAGATGTATCAACTAGGAGGCCAAGTGCTGAGCCACACAACCACAAGCTGATGAAGGATTTTCAAGCCAACCCAGAGAGGTCTAAAGCCCATGCAATATGGCCATGGGACCACATTTGCGACAAAGTGTCTCATCATGTCTTGGCATAGCACTCTTATACTTATATGTATCAACTAGGTAGGATCATGTTGTCCAAGTGATGAGTCATGCAACCAAAAGTTGATGAAGGTGTTTCTAGACATATTAGATAGGTCTACATCCCATGCAATGTTGCCATGGGCCCACATACGCCACAAGTTTTTGTCAGGGCTTGGCATAACACTCTCATACTTACATGTATCAACTGGGAGGGATCATGTTGGCCAAGTGATGAGCTACACAATCACAAGTTGATTAAGGAGTTTCTAGCCAACCAAGAGAGTTCTATAGCCCATGAAATGTTTGCATGGGCCCACCTTTTCCAAAAAGTGTCTCATCATGTCTTGGCATATAATTGTTATAATAAGAACTTTCAACTAGGAAGGATCATGTTATCCAAGTGATAACTCATGCAACAAAAAATTGATAAAGGAGTTTCTAGACAGCTTAGATAGGTCTACATCCCATGCACTCTTGGCATGTGCCCACATCTGCCACAAGTGTGTGTCATGGTTTGGCATAGCTCTCATACCTAGATGTATCAACTAGGTGGCCAAGTGCTGAGCCACACAACCACAAGTTGATGAAGTACATTCAACCCAACCTAGAGAGGTCTATAGCCCATGCAATATTTCCATGGGACCACATTTTCCACAAAGTGTCTCATCATGTCTTGGTATAGCACTCTTATACTTATATGTATCAACTGGGTAGGATCATGATGTCGAAGTGATGAGTCATGCAACCACAAGTTGATGAAGGTGTTTCTAGACATATTAGATAGGTCTACATCCCATGCAATGTTTCCAACTAGGTGGAATAACATTCTCATACTTACATGTATCAACTAGGTGGGATCATGTTGGCCAAGTGCTGAGCTACACAATCACAAGTTGATTAAGGAGTTTCTAGCCAGCCAAGAGAGTTCTATAGCCCATGCAATGTTTGCATGGGCACACCATTGCCACAAAGTGTCTCCTCATGTCTTGACATATAAGTGTTATAATAAGATCTTTCAACTAGGAAGGATAATGTTATCCAATTGATGACTCATGTAACCACAAGTTGATGAAGGAGTTTCTAGATGGCTTAGATAGGTCTACATCACATGCAATGTTGGCATGTGCCCACATCTGCCACAAGTGTGTGTCATGGTTTGGTATAGCACTCTCATACCTAGATGTATCGACTAGGTGGACAAGTGTTGATCCAACAACCACAAGTTGATGAAGTACATTGAACCCAACCTAGAGAGGTCTATAGCCCATACAATATTTGCATGGAACCACATTTTACGCAAAGTCTCTCATGATGTCTTGGCATAACAGTATTTTACTTAGATATATCAACTAGGTAGGATCATGTTGTCCAAGTGATTCCTCAAACAAACATAAGTTGATGAAGGTGTTTCTAGACAGCTCAGATAGGTCTATATCCCATGTAATGTTGGCATGGACATATTTGCCACAAGTGTGTGCCTTGGCTTAGAATAGCATTCAGATACTTAGATGTATCAACTTGGTGGGATCATGTTGGCCAATTGTTGAGCCACACAACCACAAGTTGATGAAGGAGCCAACCAAGAGAGGTCTATAGCCCATGCAACTTTTTCATGGGTCCACATTTTCCACAAAGTATCTCATCATTTCTAAGATATATCAACTGGGAAGGATCATGCTATCCAAGTGATAACTCATACAACCACAAGTTCATGAAGGTGTTTCTAGATAGCTCACATAGGTCTAGATCCCATGCAATGTTGGCATGGGCACACATATGCCACAAGTGTGTGTCATGGCTTGGCATAGCACTCATATTTAGATGTATCAACTGGGTGGGTTCATGTTGGCAAATTTCTAAGCAACACAACCACAAGTTGATGGAGTTTCTAGACAACCCAGATGGGTCTATAACTATGCAATGTTTGTATGTGCCCATATATACCCCAAAGTGTCTCATCATGTCTTGGCATACCAGTGTTGTAATAGGATCATGATATCCAAGTGATGACTCATACAACCACAAGTTGATGAAGGTGTTTCTAGACTGCCTAGATAGGTCTTGATCCCATGCAATGTTGGCATGGGCCCACATATGCCACAAGTGTGTGTCATGGCTTGGCATAGCACTCTCATACTTAGCTGTATCAACTGAGTGGGATCATGTTGGCCAACTGCTGAGTCACACAACCACAAGTTGATGCTGGTGTTTCTAGCCAACCCAGAGAGGTCTATAGCCAATGCAATGTTGGCATGGGCCCACATCTGCTACAAAGTGGCTCATCATGTCTTGGCATAGCAGTGTTATACTTATATCTATCAACTAGGTAGGATCATGTTGTCCAAAGTGATGACTCATACAACCACAAGTTGATGAAGGTATTTCTAGACAACACTTATATCCTCATGCCAACATTGCATGGGTTCCTGACCTATGGGAGTTGTCTATGAACACCTTCATCATCTTTGTGGTTGTATGAGTCAACACTTGGTCCACATGATCCCACCTAGTTGTTACATCAAACTATACAACTACTATGCCAAATCATGACATTGATTCTAATTATAAAAGTGGTATGCCCATGGCGTGATGCACACATGTGCCTCATATAGGCTCATATATCCGAACATTGCATTGGGCTCTAGATCCATGTGAGTTTACTAGAAACACCATCATCAACTTGTTGTAATATGAGTAAAAACTTGCTATGCCATGGTATGATGCTGCACTTATATATATGTGTATGCCTATGCATAGTTGTTCATGTGTTTTCAGTGCTCAATTTTAATTTTATTAATTTATAATGTAAGACACATCGATAATTGGAAGTATGAAAAACCCGTGATGGATATTCCATATGACACTCCTATTGTTTGAATTTTAATTAAAGCAAACAAGACATAAATGATCAACTTATTGTAGTAAACTAATATACTTCTGCTGAAGATTTCAGGTCATTTATATTTGAAGTATGTTCAATCCCATATATGAAAAATTGTGTGATATAAATTGGAAGTGGGCGCTAGATAACGGGCCGGCCTAGTAACCTTGCTGCTCTGGTCATGCTGTTTCACGCACCGTACGCGTACGCGACATTTACGGGGTGGTGGAGGAGTGACGTGGGCAAACCCGAAACGGCACCACGTATAAAAGGGTTCGTCGGCTGATTAGTCTCCTTTTCCCGACCCATTTAACCCCAAATCGGGAAGAATAAAACCCTCGTCTCACTCCATCAACTCCTGCACCTCCCACTTGATTCTTCTCCCTCTCCCTAGACATTCATCGACTATGCCTGCGATGAAGGCGGGGAGTAGCGTAGCCGACGCGGCCACTGCTACTGTGGACAAGAAGCGCATCGTCATCGGCATAGATGCGGTGAAGGAGGTTGGCGGTTCCCACGGAAGTGCAGTTGGTGGTGCGGCCAAGTTGGCCGGTTTCGTCGCGGCGGCGCTAGATCAGGAAGAGAAGGAGAATTGGCGGTCATTGAGGCGGACGTGCTGGATGTGGGCGCGAAGGACGGCTCCGACTAAAGGAAATATGCCCTAGAGGCAATCATAGAGATGATTATATTTCTTATGTATCCATGAGTTATTGTAATGTTCCTTCAATATCCATATCAGGAAACTTGTATTGATTGGCAATTATGTGAATTGTTTGTGAAACTCTTTACTTGTATGGTTATTTAATAGTTGTCCCTAGTCGGAGTTTATGTGAGGACACACGTGAATATTAGACTAGCACATCGATTGGTTGATGACTATGTTTCGCAAGTCATAGACATGGAGATATCAAACCAATGATGTGGACACATGTTATGAACATGGGGTTGGACTGACCCAACTTGAGACTGGCAATTAGTTTGTCACATCCCAAAATTCTTCTAATTTTGGAATGTGAAATAGATAAATAAGATTGATTGATTGTTTGACTTTGTTGAAAATTCTCAAAGAGAAGAAACTTTTTGAATAGAAAATCCTCTCAACCTTAAATTCAAAATCCTATATTCTTTTGTTATGACCTAAGTAGCCATATAGGCAAAAGGGCATGGATTGATTTTGGATTGTAGAGTTGGTGTGCAAGATTTCAAAATGAAAATCATGAATCATTCATAAGCATTTCATCCATGCAAAGATCTCACAAACTGAATCCAAATCCTGGTATCTAAATCCTATAGTCGATTTGTCCAAATGTCCCTAAAGAAAATTAAATTGACTTTATAAAACCCACTATTGCTAAGATAGCGATTATTGCTAAATTATAGCCTAAAAGAATCCAATTAATACTACAAAATTTTAGAAACAAAATTGAGCTTATTTGGAGCTAGTATGAAAAAGTTATGTAGCAAATACAAACACCTAAAGATATAAATAAAATGAAATATACAAGAATTTATAAATCCACTACCCCCAAACTAGTAAAAATATTGCAAATTTGATCATATAATGATCTATTCGATTTTAGAAAAATTTAGAAACAAGAATCATGTCATTTGAAGTTCGTATG
Source organism: Avena sativa (assembly GCA_916181665.1). Classification (NCBI taxonomy): domain Eukaryota; kingdom Viridiplantae; phylum Streptophyta; class Magnoliopsida; order Poales; family Poaceae; genus Avena; species Avena sativa. The sequence continues at coordinate 102,693,611 of OV702280.1, forward strand.
CAAAAGATATGAGGCAAATAAGTAAACAGAAAAAGAAAAAAAGAAAAAAAGAAGAAAAAAAAAACAAGCGGGCCGGCCGAGCCAGCCGGCGGCCCAGCAAGGACCGGACCGGCCCAGCCAGCCGACTGGTGCCCACGCAGGCAGGTACGTGACTGCCCAGATTTGCTTTAAAAACCGTGCAAAACGAGTTTTGTCAAAACTATCTCTATTCAAACTGCTATAACTTTTTATCTACAACTCCGAATCGACTTCCGTTTGTTTCTACTTGTTCCCTACTCTAAGGCCTATCTCTAAACCATCCTAAACATCCATATAATCTCGTGGAGCCACAGCTGTACAAGTTTTTCCTCTCGAAATCCCGAATCGACATATGCCCGAATCTTGTTTCGCTTTTTAACCCATCTAGACTTCGTCGTTTGCCTTCGGTCAAAAAACGAAAGTTGTAGGGATCGTCGAAATCTTTCAGTCCCGACAAACCTCACCTATTTTCATCCACCACAGCCGGAGAATTTCGTATCGCAATATTTCAGATCTTACGGTGTAAATCCAAGATGTACTCGCGCCCGTTTCTTCAAATCCAAATTCCTTTGGTGAGAAGGTTGGCATAAATATTTCCCACAACTTTCATGTTCTAAGTTTTTCGATTTGATCTACGGATTTGTCTCTCTAACACAGATCTATTTCTTGTCTATTCTGAGCCAAAATCGGGTCAATCTCTTCTTCTAGCCACCGGATCCTATCCAGACGGTCGAGATCCAATCAAACCGGTGCGTGCCATGTCGTCATCCCGGTCATCTTCCTCATCAACGCCACGTCAACGTAAGGTCAACATCTAGTCCCAGTCAGCATGCAAAGTCAACCTGTCCAGTCAGCGGAATATTCCCTGGAATATTCCGTTCGAATTTAAAATTGCATATTATAGATCTAACTTGTAAAATTCATTAGAAATTCATACCACGTCCAAAAATTTCGTATAATATATCAAATTGAAGATAATTTCACATAGAATCATCTTATCAGAATAGATCCAACTTTTACTGTACGTGTTTACTGCAGTAATTTAATTAGTTTTAATGGTCTTTTAGGTTAATAAATTCATAAGAAATTATCTGTAACTCCGAAAAATATGAACAATATATCAAATTGAAGCTACTGTAATGTACTTTAATAATATCTGGTTGGATCTAGCCTTTGTAGATTATTTAACCCGTAGCAATTTAATTAGTTTTAATGGCTTTATGAATCATTAAATTAATATTAAATTAATTGCTTGTCACAAAAATATATATGATATACCGTTGGAAAGCTGGTTCCATGTAAATCATCAATATGCAATTAGTACAGCATTTTACTGTAAGGTTTTGCCGTGAAGATTTAAATGGTTTCATGGCTTATTTAGAGTAATAAATTCATAAGAAAATAAATACTATTCAGAAAATTACAAATAATATGTCCCTGAAATCACAATTCCGTGGAGATTACAGATATAATTTTAGTTTGATTTTTAGACAACAGAAACTATATGAATCATTTAAAACCATTAAACACTATTTAAATCATACAAAAAGATCTATAACTCCGATTAGGGTGAATCCAAGTGCTAAGGTTTTGTATTGACAATATCTATACAGAGAAATTGCATGACAAATTATTTGGTACTGTTAAAACAGAAATTCATACAGAAATATTTAAACCCATTGAAATAGTGTTTTAATCATAAGAAAATATCTATAACTCCTTTTTAGGTGAATCAGATTGCTACTGTCTCTAAATTGCATTACCTACCCAGTAGCATCTAGTTCACAATTTAATACGACATAAACTTATTTAGTTCAATTAAAGTGGTATACACCATATTAAATCGATACAACTTTAGTAATAAAAGCTTTAGTGAATTAAATGACTTTCCACATGCATCATGTAATCTAACTATGTTCAGAACACTAAATGCAACTATTGTGACTCATTAAATCGTCATGCATGCATCTGTTCATCATTGTTTTCTTGTAATGTTGCATTGTTGTATGTTTGCAATGTTTTGAATGGTGTTTGTTGTGTTTGCTTCAAACGTTAGATTGCGAGGAGTGCAACTACTGTGATTGCAACTATTATGATTGCAAGTATTGTGGTTATGACGAGTGCCACCATTATATCTATGAGTATTGTGAGGATTATATATAATCGACTACATCTACAACAAAGGCAAGTGGTGCTATCTTGGTCATAAATGTCCTATTGTTTTCCTATGCATTGTAGATGCTTTTGTAGAATTTCATCTGTAGGAATTGATGTGTATATGCTATGCTATATCCCATATTATTACCTAGTATTCCTTGTTTATGAGCCATCGTATTGGTAGATTGCTTAGCTATGCTATTTAGACGAGGAAGGGAATCACATCATGAAAAGTTATATGTTTTGAAAGGCTTATGTTTTGCTAAATGACAAACCAACATGTTTTAATGAACCACCTGGGCGGAACGGCATTGCTTGGGTCATCGAGTGTATTTATGGTGGGGAATGCCGCCCAGGACACTGAGAAAGGATTGGCTTCTTTGTTTGGAAGCTTTCGTGTGCAACCATGTGCCAATAATGAAATGGGCGGTTGGTTGAACTCAGTAGGTTGTGGTAACTCGAACCCGCGTATCCAGAGATGTAGATAGTGTAGGTTGGACCGGTGCGCGTCGGGATTGGGGAGCTACTTCCCGAACGGTTCCTTCTTGGACTTCTCCCTATCATCACCCAATATGAGAGTGGTGGTACGAGCTGGGCTGGCCAAGTCACATGGGTAAAGTGTACTAACCCCTGCAGGGTGTATAAACTAAGTGCTTAGCCGTGTCCCCGGTTATGGACAATTTGAGCGACCTGATACTGATGCTATGATATTTCTCACTCATCCCAATTTCTTAATTACTTAAAACTTGATGGATGAACATGGGTTTAGGAGCATACGAAAGCTGAACTGTCTTGTATCTACATGGGTTTATGCTGGTATGTCCTTAGAAGATTGTTTTTGAAGAAAGAAAAGTATTTTGAAAGTAGGAAAAAGTTGTATTGCTTTATGCAAATAAGCCTGAACTCCACTTGGCCAAATAAGCATGTAGTTGATAGATCTGTTGTTAACCACTTTAGCCTATTTGCCATACATTCAATGTATTGACCATTCGTGGATGCAACGTTTCATGTTGCAGGTTATATCGTATCTGAGTGATCATTCGTAGGTCGCGAGACTCCACTCAACAATTGTTCGCCTGTGGCACATTCGAAGGATGGAGATCTACCTTGTATTCGTTTTCCGCTGTGTACTTGAATAAATAATGTAAATTCTGGATCATATTCGTTGTATTTATGATGCACAGTTATATTTGGTATCATTTTGTACTGTGTGTGCCAGTGAACCGATCCAGGGATTGGCACTATACACATGAACTCAGCCTTATCAGGCGAGGGTGTTACAGGATGGTATCAGAGCTGTGTGTTGACTGTAGGATCGTGACCTTAGAAATAGATTAGCAATAGAAGACCTTTATTAGGAGAACTATCATATTTTATACTTATTAGAGTTCTTATATTTCTTGTCTATCTTTTCTATAACCTCTTCTTGTTCAAAATTTGTAGTTGTCCATTCTTATGATACCTATATGAGAGTTAGCTAAGTAAAAGAACAAATAATATGACATAATTTAACATCTCACCAAGTTTGGGTAGGTCTGGACCACCATATTTTATCTCTTTAGGAGATCATCGCTATTGTGTTAGCATATTGTTCTTACCAACTTATGTGGTATGACAATATAGGCTGTTTGCTTGGTTGTATTGAGCTATTTTGTGTGATGCTTTGTTTAGGATCAGTTAGTTTTGAACTCTAATGTTTCTGAAATTGTGATGAGGTTTTTAAATTAGTTTAATGGTGTGAATTGATTGAAATTCGTGACTTTACTGCTGCAGTTTTCTGCCGGACCTGTTGTACCGCGCGATTTTTCATATTTTACTGGTAACTCAGAAAAATCTAAAAAATATTATCTGGAGCGTAATTACCTGTAGTACATGCACAAAAATTGGCTAAAATTCCTGACGCGTTTAAGTCGGTCAGAAAAATTCGTGAAACCTGCTGTACCGTTTTGACAGATTTTGTTTATTGCTTATAGGTTGCTCTATTTTAGTCTAGTATTGTTTCCAATGCTTTCAAACTATTTTGTGGTTATATACTACTAAATTTAGACCTCTGTATTATTGTTATGCAAGTGCTTGCTTGCGTGTTGATTTCCTACGATTGTTTCCTTGTTTGTGACATTGATTGCTTCAGATAGTTATGGGTAGGATTATTTCCTTAGTCGTTTCTTTCCTATAGAATCTATTCTTCCCTATCTTGAACCCTTGGAGATATAATGATGTGATAAGTGGAAGGTTTGACAACACAATGCCTTTAGGAAGGAGAATGCTTTATCTAATGGAAAAAAAGAGATGTAGAAGTATGAAGTGTTGAAATGATGTTATGTAGTAGATTACGCAACCTGAAAGTTGAAGTATCGATAGTTTAGTTTTAGTAGTAGCTTGTTGATTGAATACATGGGAGTATACATAGAGCATTAGTTCGTGCCCATGGAAACATTCTTCAAGGCAAGTGAGAATGCCCGAGTGATAGAAAAACGTGATTCACCTATCCTCATACAAGGTAATGATTTGGGTGCAGGATGGATTGATCACCATTCCTACTACTCTTATTATTCGCTCTTGTACTGTTGGCTTTGAGAATCTTGAGTGCCCTTTTCAACCTTAGCAGAGAGTCGACGTTGAGCCTAAACCCTAGAATGGTATATTGTTACACCCTTCTAAAAGCATCCATTGCTAAGCATAGAAATGTACAGTAAGGATGAATCCCAACCATGAATTAGGGGCACCGTGAAGTAAACGTTCCCTATTTTCCCACCATGAGAGTTTCGCTAGTTTAGGAAGTGCTTTCTCAAAAACTATCAATCATGATGTTTAGAATGTGCTAGAGACATTGTGCCAACAAAAGTCTAAAGGAGAACCAATCTGAGCTAAGTGAATCCATGAGAAGTGACCTAGTCAGATTTCTTTTAAGGGTGGTAGCATCCTAATGGATCCCGAACCTTTCTTTCTTTCTAGCCTTCCCAAATCTCGGGACGAGATTTGTTTTAAGGGTGGTAGTCTGTCACATCCCAAAATTCTTCTAATTTTGGAATGTGAAATAGATAAATAAGATTGATTGATTGTTTGACTTTGTTGAAAATTATCAAAGAGAAGAAACTTTTTGAATAGAAAATCCTCTCAACCTTGAATTCAAAATCCTATATTCTTTTGTTATGACCTAAGTAGCCATATAGGTAAAAGGGCATGGATTGATTTTGGATTGTAGAGTTGGTGTGCAAGATTTCAAAATGAAAATCATGAATCATTCATAAGCATTTCATCCATGCAAAGATCTCACAAACTGAATCCAAATCCTGGTATCTAAATCCTATAGTCGATTTGTCCAAATGTCCCTAAAGGAAATTAAATTGACTTTATAAAACCCACTATTGCTAAGATAGCGATTATTGCTAAATTATATCCTAAAAGAATCCAATTAATACTACAAAATTTTAGAAACAAAATTGAGCTCATTTGGAGCTAGTATGAAAAAGTTATGTAGCAAATACAAACACCTAAAGATATAAATAAAATGAAATATACAAGAATTTATAAATCCACTACCCCCAAACTAGTAAAAAGATTGCAAATTTGATCCTATAATGATCTATTCGATTTTAGAAAAATTTAGAAACAAGAATCATGTCATTTGAAGTTCGTATGCAAAAGATATGAGGCAAATAACTAAATAGAAAAGGAAAAAAAGAAAAAAAAGAAAAAAAACAAGCGGGCCGGCCGGGCCAGCCGGCGGCCCAGCAAGGAGCGGACCGGCCCAGCCAGCCAACCGGTGCCCACGCAGGCAGGTACGTGACTGCCCAGATTTGCTTTAAAAACCGTGCAAAACGAGTTTTGTCAAAACTATCTCTATTCAAACTGCTATAACTTTTTATCTACAACTCCAAATCGACTTCCGTTTGTTTCTACTTGTTCCCTACTCCAAGGCCTATCTCTAAACCATCCTAAACATCCATATAATCTCGTGGAGCCACAGCTGTACAAGTTTTTCCTCTCGAAATCCCGAATCTACATATGCCCGAATCTTGTTTCGCTTTTTAACCCATCTAGACTTCGTCGTTTGCCTTCGGTCAAAAAACGAAAGTTGTAGGGATCGTCGAAATCTTTCAATCCCGACAAACATCACCTCTTTTTATCCACCACAGCCGGAGAATTTCGTATCGCAATATTTCAGATCTTACGGTGTAAATCCAAGATGTACTCGCGCTCGTTTCTTCAAATCCAAATTCCTTTGGTGAGAAGGTAGGAATAATGATTCCCCATAACTTTCATGTTCTGAGTTTTTCAATTTGACCTACGGATTTGTCTCTCTAACACAGATCTATTTCTTGTCTATTCTGAGCCAAAATCGGGTCAATCTCTTCGTCTAGCCACCGGATCCTATCCAGACGGTCGAGATCCAATCAAACCGGTGCGTGCCATGTCGTCATCTCGTTCATCTTCCTCATCAACGCCAAGTCAACGTAAGGTCAACATCTAGTCCCAGTCAGCATGCAAAGTCAACCTGTCCAGTCAACGGAATATTCCCTGGAATATTCCGTTCGAATTTAAAATTGCAAATTATAGATCTAACTTGTAAAATTCATTAGAAATTCATACCACGTCCAAAAATTGCGTATAATATATCAAATTGAAGATAATTTCACATAGAATCATCTTATCAGAATAGATCCAACTTTTACTGTACGTGGTTACTGCAGTAATTTAATTAGTTTTAATGGTCTTTTAGGTTAATAAATTCATAAGAAATTATCTGTAACTCCGAAAAATATGAACAATATATCAAATTGAAGCTACTGTAATGTACTTTAATAATATCTGGTTGGATCTAGCCTTTGCAGATTATTTAACCCGTAGCAATTTAATTAGTTTTAATGGCTTTATGAATCATTAAATTCATATTAAATTAATTGCTTGTCACAAAAATATATATGATATACCATTGGAAAGCTGGTTCCATGTAGATCACCAGTATGCAATTAGTCCAGCATTTTACTGTAAGGTTTTGACGTGAAGATTTAAATGGTTTCATGGCTTATTTAGAGTAATAAATTCATAAGAAAATAAATACTATTCAGAAAATTACAAATAATATGTCCCTGAAATCACAATTCCGTGGAGATTACAGATATAATTTTAGTTTGATTTTTAGACAACAGAAACTATATGAATCATTTAAAACCATTAAACACTATTTAAATCATACAAAAAGATCTATAACTCCGATTAGGGTGAATCCAAGTGCTAAGGTTTTGTATTGACAATATCTATACAGAGAAATTGCATGACAAATTATTTGGTACTGTTAAAACAGAAATTCATACAGAACTATTTAAACCCATTGAAATAGTGTTTTAATCATAAGAAAATATCTATAACTCCTCTTTAGGTGAATCAAATTGCTACTGTCTCTAAATTGCATTACCTACCCAGTAGCATCTAGATCACAATTTAATACGACATAAACTTATTTAGTTCAATTAAAGTGGTATACACCATATTAAATCGATACAACTTTAGTAATAAAAGCTTTAGTGCATTAAATGACTTTCCACATGCATCATGTAACCTAACTATGTTCAGAACACTAAATGCAACTATTGTGACTCATTAAATCATCATGCATGCATCTGTTCATCATTGTTTTCTTGTAATGTTGCACTGTTGTATGTTTGCAATGTTTTGAATGGTGTTTGTTGTGTTTGCTTCAAACGTTAGATTGCGAGGAGTGCAACTACTGTGCTTGCAACTATTATGATTGCAAGTATTGTGGTTATGACGAGTGCCACCATTATATCTATGAGTATTGTGAGGATTATATATAATCGACTACATCTACAACAAAGGCAAGTGGTGCTCTTGGTCATAAATGTCCTATTGTTTTCCTATGCATTGTAGATGCTTTTGTAGAATTGCATCTGTAGGAATTGATGTGTATATGCTATGCTATATCCCATATTATTACCTAGTATTCCTTGTTTATGAGCCATCGTATTGGTAGATTGCTTAGCTATGCTATTTAGACGAGGAAGGGAATCACATCATGAAAAGTTATATGTTTTGAAAGGCTTATGTTTTGCTAAATGACAAACCAACATGTTTTAATGAACCACCTGGGCGGAATGGCATTGGTTGGGTCATCGAGTGTATTTATGGTGGGGAATGCCGCCCAGGACACTGAGAAAGGATTGGTTTCTTTGTTTGGAATCTTTCGTGTGCAACCATGTGCCAATAATGAAATGGGCGGTTGGTTGAACTCAGTAGGTTGTGGTAACTCGAACCCGCGTATCCAGAGATGTAGATAGTGTAGGTTGGACCGGTGCGCGTCGGGATTGGGGAGCTACTTCCCGAACGGTTCCTTCTTGGACTTCTCCCTATCATCACCCAATATGAGAGTGGTGGTACGAGCTGGGCTGGCCAAGTCACATGGGTAAAGTGTAATAACCCCTGCAGGGTGTATAAACTAAGTGCTTAGCCGTGTCCCCGGTTATGGACAATTTGAGCGACCTGATACTGATGCTATGATATTTCTCACTCATCCCAATTTCTTAATTACTTAAAACTTGATGGATGAACATGGGTTTAGGAGCATACGAAAGCTGAACTGTCTTGTATCTACATGGGTTTATGCTGGTATGTCCTTAGAAGATTATTTTTGAAGAAAGAAAAGTATTTTGAAAGTAGGGAAAAGTTGTATTGCTTTATGCAAATAAGCCTGAACTCCACTTGGCCAAATAAGCATGTAGTTGATAGATCTGTTGTTAACCACTTTAGCCTATTTGCCATACATTCAATGTATTGACCATTCGTGGCTGCAACGTTTCATGTTGCAGGTTATATCGTATCTGAGTGATCGTTCATCGGTCGCGAGACTCCACTCAACAATTGTTCGCCTGTGGCACATTTGAAGGATGGAGATCTACCTTGTATTCGTTTTTCGCTGTGTACTTGAATAAATAATGTAAATTCTGGATCATATTCGTTGTATTTATGATGCACAGTTATATTTGGTATCATTTTGTACTGTGTGTGCCAGTGAACCGATCCAGGGATTGGCACTATACACATGAACTCAGCCTTATCAGACGAGGGTGTTACATAGTTGCACCTCTCTATCTACACATCGTGTACGTTTTGTCCTTAGACCTGAGATTGTCGCATGTACTTGAGATGTGGATCGACATACTTTGGGGCTATCAGACACTGCTCCGTAACTGGGTAGTTATAAAGGTAGCTTTCGGGTTTGTCCTGAAGCATGCTGCAAGGCATGATCAATCAAGATGGGATTTGCACCTCCTACTTGAGAGAGATATCTCTGGGCCCCTTGAGTGATCGGATCTAGAAATGCATGGCCGTGCTACATATGGTTAAGAGTTAACCTAGTAAAGGGATTTCGAATCACAGTATCGAGAAAGGGAGGTCAGCTTGGAGCTAGACCAAATATCGTGAGGCAAAGGGAAAGACATGTACTAAACCTTGTGATGGTTCGTCCGATATGATCTTTGTATGCGTTTAGGAGTTGGCACGTCTTGCTAGAGGACGCTACCATCTATTGACAGAATAAGTGTATTCGTGTCATGTCTATACGTATATGAACCTATAGGGTCACACACTTAAGGGATTGGAAGCCTAATGAGGATTGGATCCGAATTAAACCAGGCTTAGGCTACTAATGGGCTGCTAATGTAGAAGCCCACTAGGTACGCCTATATAAGAGAGGGTGGGGCGTGCTGACCAGGGTTAGACGATTCCACCCAGCCGCCACTCCTCAAGCCTATGTTTCACGCGCGGACCTAGCAGTTCGGCGTCTGACGCTTCGACCCTACCGGTCGTTGCATCTATAGCGCTTGGATGAGCCACGCAAGGGGAGCTGCTCGTGGGACGACAATGAGGAGGAGACGTAGATCGTCTTCACTGCTTCGACGTGCTTCATCAAGTTCCGCAATTGTGCGTCTAGTGGTAATCCCGTGATCTATGAGAACAGTAATCATGGTTTACGCGGTAGAAAATTTTGATTTGTGCTAGTGTAGCCTACCCGTATCCCTTCAGTGGTATCAGAGCCGATGCTGTTCAGTTATAGATTTGGGATGTTTGCATATAATGATATGCAGATTGATATGAATGATGTGATCGTTTATATTGCGGTGGTTCAGGATTGATCTATGATCTTGCTTTCCATGATCGTGATTCTGAGGTAGCCGAACGACTTACCCCTACCGGTCGGTTTCTGCCATCAGGGTAGACAGTGACACATAAATCCTGTTGAATCACGCGAATATAAATATGATTGATCGAATCGGAACCTAGATCTAAAATCGATGTACCATGATCAAAGGAGTTTGATCAGATCGGAACAACAGATGGTTTATGGTAAATTTGATTTGCCAATCAAAATCCTTAAAGATACCGCGAGGGGCGCTGCCACTTCGAACCCCGCAGGGGGAGACCCCCTATACCCCCCTAGTCGTAGCACATTTTTGTATCTCGTTAAGGTAACTAGTTGCTGCGAGGTCACATGATCCGATAGAATGGGATTCTATGCATAACTTGTTTTTGCAGGATGTATGCGATCAGTATGGCCCATATATGTATGTGATGCATGTATGAAATTTATCATGACCTGCGTGTCGTGACTAGGGAAACACGGTTGGAGCCATGTGTGTTGTCAATTATTGTAATGGTCTGCGTGCCAACTTGTGATGATCCTAATTCTATGTAATTTTGATTACTAGCTGTTAGGGGTAATAGCTTGTATTAGTTCTTGGAGGACTCATCACTTGGAGTATGGCTCGCATGGAACATGAAGATGGAGATCATCATGGTGGATAGGTTCTATGGAGATAAAGATCACCATGAGAAAATGGGCCATACTGTATCACATCTATGTGAATGCTATTCTTATGCGTTTTACTCTATGCATGCTTAGATGATAGAAGTAGAACGATCCCTCACAAAGTTTAAGTTAAACCATTCCCTCCCAACCAAACCTTGCACCATCCTATGCCCTGTATAATCATTGGTGGGCCTATGAAATTAGGGTGCCGCGGTTTTCCTTGGCTGGATGTGTTTGTATTGGATACCTACACGCATAAGGGTTGGTGAGCTTGACAAGGTCATCTTAACAGTTAAGGACCTTGGGGCATAAAGGTTGGGTGCCTAGTTTTGACATAGAGATGTCACCCAACAACAAGAGTCATATGTCATATGATTAGCAAGTGTTTCTTACCAATTTACCTTGTCTTCTAGCAGTGATGCTAAAGCTCACTAGTCGACTTGTTAATTGTGGATCCTGAATCACTTACTATCAATAGAGGGATATTGATTTAAGTGGGAGTATATGCTATTAAATTTTTTTAATATGTTTTACTCTTTCATGGTTACATGTCTTAGTATTTTGCATGTTTTCTGTTGTAGATCAATGGCACCGAACACTGCATCACCTTTTTCTTTGGGTTCGATTCTTGACAAACATAAACTAAACGGAACAAACTATACAGACTGGGTCAGTAACCTGAGAATTGTTCTCAGGTCTGATAAAAAGGAAACAGTTCTGGATACCCCAATCCCCGATGAACCTGCTCATAATGCAACTGCTGCCCTTAAAAATGCCTACAAGAGAGCATGTGATGATTCTCTTGAGGTTAGCTGTCTTATGCTTGCATGCATGGAACCTGAACTCCAAAAGAAGTTTGAGGATCATGATGCGTATGATATGATCGTCGCGCTTAAGGACATGTTCCAAGATCAGGCAAGGACTGAGAGGTACAATGTTGCCAAGTCCTTTGTCGAATGCAAGCTAGTAGAGGGAGCAACTGTAGGCCCCCATGTGATCAAAATGGTTGGTTACAGTCAGACTTTGGAAAAGCTTGGTTTTCCACTAGGCCAAGAGTTGGCCACTGACTTCATTTTGGCGTCTCTTCCATCCAGCTATGGGCATTTCATTTCGAACTACCATATGCATGGGGTGGAGAAGGGCCTTAATGAGTTGTGCGGGATGCTAAAAATAGCAGAAAGTGACATGAAGAAGTGTGCATGGCATAGCCATGTGATGGCTGTGCAGAACAAGCCTAGCTTCAAGAAAAAGGGTACTTCTTGGAAGAAGAATGGCAAGGCTAAGGATACGATCCCTAAGCCTGCACCCAAGCAAAAGGCTGGACCTGTAGAAGACACTGAGTGATTCTTTTGTCATGAACATGGCCACTGGAAGAGAAACTGCAGCAAGTACCAGGCTTATTTGAAGAAGAGTGGAAGTAAGAGTACTTCCCACTCAGGTACGCTTGTTGTAAATGTTGTGGACATTCTTCTCGTTGATTCCTATGTTAACTCTTGGGTATTTGATACCTGATCGGTTGCTCATATTTGCAATTTGATGTAGGGGCTAATAAGGACTAGAGAAGTGCAGAAAGGCGAAGTGGATTTTCGCGTCGGAAATAAAGCAAGGGTTGCTGCATTGTTCATCGGCGTCATGCAACTTCACCTTCCGTCAGGATTTATTATGGAGTTGAATAATTGTTATTACATTCCAAGTATGGGTCGAAAAATTTTATCACCTTCATGTTTGATGAGGGATGGATATTCATTCGCGAGTCCAAACAATGGTTGTGTAATCTCTAAGAATGATATGTTTATGGCTGATGCTCCTATTGTGAATGGGTTATTTATTTTAAATCTTGATGATGCATCTGTTTATAATGTTAGTGCTAAAAGGCTTCAGACTAATGATTTGAGTCCTACGTATTTATGGCATTGTCGTTTGGGGCATATAAGTGAAAAGTGCATGAAGAAGCTTCATGGTGATGGTATTCTAACTTCGTTTGATTTTGAATCATACGAGACATGTCAGGCTTGTTTACTTGGAAAGATGACCAAATCGCCTTTTTCGGGTTTACCCGAGAGAGCGACAGACTTGTTGGAACTCATACATACTGATGTGTGTGGACCAATGAGCACGACGGCTAGAGGAGGATATCACTACTTCATTACTTTCACTGATAATTTCAGTAGATATGGTTATGTCTATTTGATGAATCATAAGTCTGAAACATTTGAAAAGTTCAAGGAGTTTCAGAATGAGGTAGAGAATCAACGTGGCAAGAAAATAAAGGCCTTGCGATCTGATCGCGGAGGTGAATATTTGAGTCACGAATTTAGCAATCATCTTAAGAGTTGCGGAATTGTTCCACAGCTCACGCCACCCAGAATGCCTCAAAGAAACGGGGTCTTCGAATGGCGCAATCGAACTTTGTCGGACATGGTTCGATCAAACATGAGCCAGTGGGATTTACCATTATCATTTTGGGGATACGCTCTAGAAACGGCAGCTTTCACACTTAACAGGGTACCATCTAAATCCGTAGTTAAGACACCATATGAGATGTGGACTGGAAAGAATCCTAGTTTGTCTTTTCTAAAGATTTGGGGTTGTGATGAATTTGTCAAGCGACTTCAGTTGGACAAGCTAACACCCATATCAGATAAATGCATTTTCATGGGATATCCAAGGGAAACCTTGGGATATTACTTCTACAACCGAGAAGTGGGCAAAGTGTTTGTCACTCGTAGAGGTGTTTTCTTAGAGAAAGAGTTTCTCACAAAGGGAACAAGTGGAAGGTCGGTGCGACTTGAAGAAGTTCAAGATGAGCCTGTCAGGGATGCTTCTACGAGTGATTCAATTGCAGCAGAACAAGTTGAGGAACCCGTGGCAATAGAAGCACCACAACCACGAAGGTCGGTGAGGCTCCACGAAGGTCGGTGAGGCTCCATGAAGCGCAGGAATTATTATTGTTAGACAATGATGAGCCTGCGACCTATGCAGAAGCGATGGTGGACCCAGACTCTGATAAATGGCTGATCGCCATGAGGTCCGAGATAGAGTCCATGGGAGACAATCAAGTTTGTAACTTGGTTGACCTGCCTGATGGTTTTAAATCCATCGAGTGCAAATGGATCTATAAGAAGAGGATTGATATGGATGGAAATGTTCACATCCATAAAGCTCGACTTGTTCAAAAGGTTTTCGACAAGTTCAAGGAGTTGACTACGACGAGACTTTCTCGCCCGTAGAGATGCTTAAATCTATACGGATCATTCTAGCCATTGCTGCACATTTCAACTATGAAATATGGCAGATGGATGTCAAGACGGCTTTCCTAAATGGAATCCTAACTAAGGACGTGTATATGATGCAGACCGAAGGTTTTGTCGATCCAAACAATGTTGGAAAGGTATGCAAACTTCTAAAGTCTATTTATGGGTTGAAGCAAGCATCTCGGAGTTGGAACATTCGATTTGATGAAGTTGTAAAGGAGTTTGGCTTCATAAAAAATGAACAAGAACCTTGTGTTTACAAGAAGGAAAGTGGGAGAGCGCTGGTATTTCTAATCTTATATGTAGATGAAATATTGCTGATTGGAAATGACATTCCTATGCTCGAGTCTGTTAAGACCTCATTGAAAAATAGTTTTTCGATGAAGGACTTAGGAGAAGCGACATATATTCTGGGCATCAAGATCTATAGAGATAGATCAAGGAGGATAATTGGATTAAGCCAGAGTACATACATTGACAAAGTGTTGAAGCGGTTCAACATGGAAGAGGCTAAGAAGGGGTTCTTGCCCATGTATCACGGCATTAAACTCAGCAAGACTCAGTGTCCTTCGACTACTGATGAGCGTGAGCGCATGAGTAGGGTTCCATATGCTTCGGATATTGGATCCATCATGTATGCAATGATATGTACTTACCCAGATGTTTCATATGCTCTAAGTGTTACGAGCAGATACCAGGCTGATCCAGGTGAAGGTCACTGGATAGCGGTAAAGAATATCCTTAAGTACTTGAGAAGGACTAAGGATGTGTTCCTAGTTTATGGAGGTGAGGATGAACTCAGTGTAAGGGGTTACACAAATGCGAGTTACCTTAACGACTCAGATGACTCCAAATCGCAATCTGGTTATGTGTTTGTCATGAATGGTGGTGCTGTGAGTTGGAAAAGTTCCAAGCAAGATACGGTGGCCTCCTCTTCAACAGAAGCTGAATATATTGCCGCCTCGGAGGCTGCAAAGGAAGCTGTTTGGATTAGGAATTTCCTGATTGCTCTTGGTGTGGTTCAGGGCGCGTCCAATCCCATGGACGTTTATTGTGACAACAATGGTGCTATTGCACAAGCCAAGGAATCTAGACAGCACCACAATAACAAACATATTCGCATGCGTTACCATCATATTCATGAGTTCGTTGAGGATGGTAGTGTCATGATCTGCAAAATACATACGGACTCAAATGTTGCTGATCCTTTTACAAAGCCACTCCCACAGCCTGCGCATGAGGCGCACGCAAGAGAAATAGGTATTAGATACAATCTAGATTAACTCAAGTGCAAGTGGGAGACTAAAGGAAATATGCCCTAGAGGCAATCATGGAGATGATTATATTTCTTATGTATCCATGAGTTATTGTAATGTTCCTTAAATATCCATATCAGGCAACTTGTATTTATTGGCAATTATGTGAATTGTTTGTGAAACTCTTTACTTGTATGGTTATTTAATAGTTGTCCCTAATCGGAGTTCATGTGAGGACACACGTGAATATTAGACTAGCACATCGATTGGTTGATGACTATGTTTCGAAAGTCATAGACATGGAGATGTCAAACCAATGATATGGACACATGTTATGAACATGGGGTTGGACTGACCCAACTTGAGACTAGCAATTAGTTGCAGCTCTCTATCTACACATCGTGTACGTTTTGTCCTTAGACCTGAGATTGTCGCATGTACTTGAGATGTGGATCGACATACTTTGGGGCTATCAGACACTGCTCCGTAACTGGGTAGTTATAAAGGTAGCTTTCGGGTTTGTCCTGAAGCATGCTGCAAGGATTGATCAATCAAGATGGGATTTGCCCCTCTCTACTTGAGAGAGATATCTCTGGGCCCCTCGAGTGATCGGATCCAGAAATACATGGTCGTGCTACATATGGTTAAGAGTTAATGTAGTAAAGGGATTCCGAATCATAGTATGGAGAAAGGGAGGTTAGCTTGGAGCTAGACCAAATATCGTGAGGCAAAGGGAAAGACATGTACTAAACCTTGTGATGGTTTCTCTGATATGATCTTTGAATGCGTTTAGGAGTTGGCACGTCTTGCTAGAGGCCGCTACCAACTATTGACAGAATAAGTGTATTCGTGGCATGTCTATACGTATATGAACCTATAGGGTCACACACATAAGGGACTGGAAGCCTAATGAGGATTGGATCCGAATTAGACCAGGCTTAGGCTACTAATGGGATTCTAATGTAGAAGCCCACTAGGGACGCCTATATCAGAGAGGGTGGGGCGTGCTGACCAGGGTTAGACCATTCCACCTAGCCGCCACTCCTCACACCTATGTTGCACGCCCGGACCTAGCAGTCCGGCGTCTGACTCTTCCACCCTGTATGTGTGGATACCTGGGAGGCGCTGTATCTGTAGCGCTTGGAGGAGCCACGCAAGGGGAGCTGCTCGTGGGACGAGAACGAGGAGGAGACGTAGATCGTCTGCACTGCTTCGACGCCCTTCATCAAGTTCCACAACTGCGCGTCTAGTGGTAATCCCGTGATCTATGATAACAGTAATCCGGGTTTACGCGGTAGAAAATTTTGATTTGCGCTAGTGTAGCCTACCCGTATCCCTTTACCGACGAGAATCTGGTGGTGAATGCCCAGCAGCTTGCGGTGGTGCATCTATGTGTTTTCTTTAACCTCCATTTCTCATTTTTTTTGTACTGATACCTAGGGTTTGATTTTTAGGGTTGATTCTTAGGATTTGAATGTTAGTACGAGGTTGGTGTAGTACTTCGTTCAGTGGTCGGCACCTTTTGGGGGCATTGAAG
This sequence comes from Avena sativa, assembly GCA_916181665.1. Classification (NCBI taxonomy): domain Eukaryota; kingdom Viridiplantae; phylum Streptophyta; class Magnoliopsida; order Poales; family Poaceae; genus Avena; species Avena sativa. The sequence continues at coordinate 102,710,660 of OV702280.1, forward strand.
AGTATATGGACACACTCTATGCATCGTTGATAGGACTTTGGAGAGAGGATCATAGATATTAAATGTTTATAGTTTGATGAATTATGTGTATGATAAAATTTCTCTAGATTGAATGCTGGAATTCATTAGTGCATAATGACAATATACATCTTCGGCAACTGACAAGTTATAATATTTATGTGCGGTATAAAAAATATAATTTATGATATCTAATCATTCAGAAAAAGTGTACACATGTTAATAAATTTTTCAATACTTTTAGATCAGGGCTTTAAATTGAATTGTTGCTAGTCTAGTGGAACCTGACAATGCATTGAGAGATGAGGATTTCATTTCCTTCCATTGCCTTAATCCATAATTTCAGATAGTATTTGAACTTAGAAGTTTTTTTACTATTATTCTTTATATTATAACCTGCCAATTATTTTGCTTTCCATAATTACCTCTTTTAAAATTTGATCATGCGAGCTGAAGTGTTGTTTATTTATTCAAATAGGAAGGGGGGCTAGCAGAAGATGCGCAGAAGAGGAAGTTGCACCTTGGGCACTCCTCCGGCATAGACGAGTCGGTGAGTTCTATGATAGATGTATAGACTGAAAGAGTCCTTGATCTAAGTATATCTTGCCAGCAATTATACATGCTAAGATTTTATGTTTCATTTATTGCCCAGCTTTACATAGTCATTTATTCAAACACTGGGATCTTTTGTGAAGAAGGCACTGGATTTTATCAAATTAATTGAATGGTTATCTACTAGGTGTGTCTCATTTAGATGGAAAGCTGGTGTTCCATTTGCAAGAGGATAGGCCCTCCTTTTTTATGCAATAGACAATATGCAAATAAATGACACCTTGTTATCAGTACATAGATGTGATAGTAATAATATGTGAAGATTGCTCCCCTCTTTTGCGGTTCTTTATGTTCTTAAAAGTGTTTTACAACCTTTTATAATCTGTCTGATGTGTTAACATTACAAAACTGAGTTTTATTTGAATTACAATATTGTGTAGGTCGAAAATTGATAAGCATAGAGAGATGAGTAGTGCTTAGATATACATGAGAGTTATAAATTGATAGTTCATTTTCATCATAGATTATTTCATTTCCTTCCATTGCCTTAATCCATAATCAGTTATTTCTGGAAGGAGGGAGTACCTCTTTTCAAACTTATTATACTCTTGCTCCCGTGAGCTAAAGAGTTGTTTATTTATTCAAATAGGAAGGGGAGCCAGCAGAAGGTGGGTACAAGAGGAAGGTGCAGCTTGGGTACTCCTCCGACAGAGATGAGTCGATAAGTTTTCTGACAGATGTATAGACTGAAAGAGGACCTGATCTAAGTAGAATCTTCTTAGCAATTATACATGTGAAGCTTTTATTTTTCATTTATTGCCCAGCTTTTATTTGTCAATTTCTCAAACACTGGAATCTGTTCTGAAGAACACACTGCAATTTATCAAATATTAATTGAATGGTTATGTACCATCTAAGTGTGTCTCATTTAGATGGAAAGTTGGTGTTCCATTTGTAGGAGGATAGGGCCCATTGTTTTGCTTGGTTTTGCAATAGACAATATGCAAATCAAATACACCTTTTCATCAATACATAGATGTGACAGTAGTATGTAATCTGTGAAGATTTCTCCCCTCTTTTGGGGTTCTTTATGTTCTTGAAAGTGTTTTACAACCTTTGGTAATCTGTCTGATGTGTTAAAATTACAAAACTGAGTTCTATTTGAATTACAAGGTTGTGTAGGTTTAAACTAGATAAGCATACTGAGACAATTAAAAAACTTAATTTTGTTTTATAATACCCTATTATCCGGTAGAATCTTAATCATAACATCAGAACGTATTGTCATGTGCTACGAAATCTGTGAAATACTTTCAGATCAGGGCTTTAAATTGTATTGTTGCTGGTCTAGTGGAACATGACAATGCATTCAGAGATGAGTAGTGTTTAGATATCCATCATAAAGGATTTCATTTCCTTCCACTGCCTTAATCCATAATTTCAGAAAGTATTTGAACTTAGAAGTTTTACTTCCCATTAATCTTTCTATTATAACCTGCCAATTTTTTGTATTTCCCTAATTACCTCTTTTCAAACTTGATCATGTTAGCTGAAGTGTTGTTTATTTATTCAAACAGGAAGGGGGAGCCAGCAGAAGGTGGGCAGACAGGAAGGTGCACCTTGGGTACTCCTCGGACACAGACGAGTCGGTGAGTTTTCTGACAGATGTATAAACTGAATGAGGCCCTGATCTATGTATAATCTTGCCAGAAATTATACATGCCAAGCTTTTATTTTTATTTGTTGCCCAGCTTTTATTTGTAATTTATTCAAACATTGTTATTTTTTGTGAAGAAGGCACTGGAATTTATGAAATATTAATTGAATGTGAATGTACCACCTAAGTGGGTCTCATTTAGACGGAAAGTTGGTGTTGCAATTGCAAGAGGATAGGGCCCTTTGTTTTTCCTTTTTTTGCAATAGAGAATATGAAAATCAAAGATACCTTATCATTAGTATATAGATGTGACAGTAGTATGTAATATTTGTGATGATTGCTCCCCTCTTTGGGGTTCATTATCTTCTCGAAAGTGTTTTACAACCGTTTGTATTCTGTCTGATGTGTTAATATTAGAAGAACTGAATTTTATTTTAATTACATGATTGTGTAGATTGAAACTTGATAAGCATATAGGGATAATTGAACTTTTTTTCATTATGATATAACTGCATTGCCAGCCATATTTTTTTATTAATATGTAGTACACTTGGTGGTTTTTTATTGATGAATTTGTTCTCCTCTATTCAATGCATCTATTTTGATTTTGTTAATGTATTATCTACCAAGGGGTAAAGGAAACGGGGTACATCTCCTAGCAGAGGAAGCCATAGGTCACTCAGCATGTTCTGGACCGTCTAGGAAAAGGACAGGTCCAGTCAATGGCTTATTCCTTTTCAGGTTATTGGGCAGTACGAGCAGAGAAGGAATTTTCACAGTTCTTCATATAGAAAAGACTCTTCTTAGAAGATAGTTTGAGTTTGTGCTGAACGATGCCTATGAAGCACAAGTGTTTGTGAGGGCCACTTCCACTTCTGATAATGATGTTCTTGAGAGTGCGTCTGCAAAGGAGAAAGCATTTAGTTTAGCTCATGCGGTTGTCAAGATTTACAAGATTTTTGAGCTCAATCTCATGACAAGGAAGGAGGACAAGCTATTAAACATGACGATGTTTACATATCCATAGGAATATGACCACCTGTCAGTTAATCGCATGCGTAAACTAAGTTACCCTACTAGATTTTCATGCTAGGGAGATCAAATTGAGAAATGGAAGAATCCTCATCTGTCAGAAACAACCATGAACATTCTTGGTGTGTTTGAGGGTACTCCAACAGGCCTAACTAGAGTTGTTGTGAAGTACATGTTCCGTACTTGTATTATTTTCTATCCACTCAGGGTTGTTCCATCATACTTTAGGTTCAAACATGCTATTGATCAAGATGAGAGCATGTACATGAAAATTTATCGACCCTGTCAATACTGAAGCAATGGCACAGAGGAATTACTTTGTTGATAGATTGATGATCAAGTTTTATCTTGTCAACAGTGTTACGAAGTGTAGCAAGTATTTTGACAAGGCAAAGACAAACAAGGTGCATTACAGGAATCATCCCGATGACTCTTTCGAACCCATCCATACCTCGAATTGAAGAACAAGGATCATTTTCATGTTATCAAGATGTTTTAGTTTAAGAACTTATCTATTATGTTTGTTTATAGCCGCGGAAGATTTCAAACCTCTATCATTATGTTCCAGCACCCTAGATCTATACAATATAATTTCGGGTCTCACCAGCTCTACAGAATATTTGTGTGTTCATTTGTGTTGGTCCTGGGAGAATACCTTTGGCATATGTGAGGCAATATGTGCTTAGAAGAATGTGATGTGCTGAAATTGTGTACTCCCTTTGGTCCATATTAATGGAATCAACTTTATCTAAATTTGTATGTATCTAGTTAAGTATTTAGACTAGATGCAATCATATCTAGGCAAAGTTGAGGCCATTAATATAAACCAGAGGGAGTATGTTTTTTTGTCAGTCCTATAAGGTGATGATGGGAGGTGCTCTGCCCAGTCGATGATTAATTTGCATTCTGTGTCCAAGATGACAATTGGTTGCACGAAATCATGCATTGTTCTTGGTTGTACAGATTCGTATCCCTGGTTTTCGTGTGGGCATCACATATGAGGCTACAACATGGTGTTATTAGATGGAATTAGATGCATCTCTGGTTTCTGCTTGCACCGGCTCATGATGAATCACAGTACATGCAAATGGTAGAACTTATGCGATTGGAACCAGATGGTATATTCTCTATGTTCCAGCACTGTCACTAGTTTGCACACACGCACAACAAGTTAACACAACAGGTTCCAGCAGGTTCTACTAATATGTACTTTCAGCAGGTTCTTCAGTTGTTGTCAGCCCCACCATGATCAGATGCAGTCCACCATCACTATCTGGATTAAATTCAAAGAGGATGATGTCTCCCTCTTCTATCTTGTATTCCAAGACAGCAGAAATAGTGTATATTTTGGTCAAATTACCATAATAAATTTAACAGAAATCATATAAATTCCACAAAAATCATATAAATTCAGCAAAAATCATAGAGATTCAGGTAAGGTCATAACATGTCCCTTAGAAGGTTTCCGCACTGTATGCAACATTACATTAACATAAGAAAATGAAATTCAGTATTGCCACTGCAAGTGAAATAAGAGTATATGGAAACGCGAGATGCTGACACTCTTTTTCCCCTTTTGGCTCTTCTTGTTCGTCTTCCTCTGCTACCAGATGCTCCCCCAGGAGTAGCTAGAGATCTTGCACCTGCAGGAGCTGCGGTTCTTACAGCTGGTTGAGACCTTGCAGTTGAGGGGGCAGCTATAGTTCCATGTGACGCGGGGGCAGATGGAGGGCTAGTGGCAGTTGCATCTATACCAATCCACCTCTTGGAGTCTGTCATACATTTATTAAACTTTCCACCTTGCCTTCTTACCTCCACAACATCTGAATCTTCCCCTTTGTTATTATTATTTGCAACGTATTCCACGTCACTCTCTGAATCTGACAGTATAATATATTTCACTTCACCGTCTTGTCCTGGAGCTGCTGGATTTGGTTGCTGGTCATGGCCCGAAGCTGCTGGCATGGGATGATGATCTTGACCTAAAGATGAAAAAGCTGCACCTTGTGTACGATTCACCACTTGAGATAATACTGGTTCTGTCATTATCACACCATCTTCATCACTTTCTATTTGCACTAGTCTTTTATTGAATGATGTCTTCTGCCTCAGTGGGCAACATCTGGTTTCATACTCAGCAGGTTTAACTGTAGTTATGATAACAACATTTTGTTCTTCCTCTCCATCACTCAATTCCCACACTTCATCATTGAAAGCACACCTTATGCTACTATTCTTACTATCTTCCTCACCGTTGTACTCAACGTACACATCGGCCACTCTCCCAGGGCGAACATAATGAGCCATCTCGACACAACCACTGTCATCATAGAGCAACACCAATCCATCCGCAAGATCTTTCCCTGGAATAAGAAAATATAATTTTATCATTTCCTTCGATGCCATGTGATCTTTAACAAATCCTTTGACTTCCTGCAGGGAAAGTTTTTTCCTCTCTATCTCTGAAAGCGCATCATCTCCTCCAACGTAGTCTAGATTTGGCCCAACTTTGATGAACTCCCCTCAGAAATGAAATCTCACCAACAAAATTTCCCTACGGTCCATGAATTATTTGAAATAAAAGTACAATGCGATAGAATTTAGGAGATCATAGTTAAATTGAACACAAAAATTAGCAAAATCAGAAAAAAATCCACCCTTTTGCATCACCAAAACCATCCCAACAATAGTAGCGGCAAACCCTATCAGTACTTGTGCAACTACATTGTGTAGAAGAGGAGGGGGTAAAGAACGTAACCTTCGTTTACCTCGAGTCGTCGCGTCGTGTCGATCGTCACAGCCTCCACGATGAACCGCCCACCGTCTTTGTCATCGCCAGAGAAGGAACCAGGGAATCAGGGGTCATGGACAATATAACGTGAAGGCCGGCCCAATAGTGGCCCAAAACCTGACCTACACCATAATTTGTGCACATAAAATCGTTCACACAGGGTATATCACAGATACGCGATCTCGGGCATAAAACCACAGGCTATCATCGCTCGTACCACTATGATGTGGTAGCATCGGCGTACTTACTCAAACATCATCATTATATAATAGTATAATAAGCAATAAAGATGGGTAAGGTATGGTATTCATGCCCTAAAAGGTTTCCACACCATTCTCAAGTTTATTCGAAGTGCAATTTTTTAATGAATTCATTTCACACCTTCCACCTTTACTCATAGCACTTTTAGAATGATGTATGGTAGCTTTCAGATTTATGCAAATAATGCGAACATTGCGTGGGCTCTAGACCTATCTGAGTTGGCTAGAAACACCATCAACATGTGGTTGTATGAGTCTCTAGCCAACCAAGAGAGGTCTATATCCCATGCAATGTTTGCATGTGCCCACATCTGCCACAAGTGTCTCATCATGTCTTGGCATAGCACTCTCATAATTAGATGTATCAACTAGGTAGGATCATGTTGGCCAAGTGGTGACTCACACAACCAAAGGTTGATGAAGGAGTTTCTAGCCAACCCAGAGAGATCTATAGCCCATGCAATGTTGACATGGGACCACAATTGCCACAAAGTGTCTCATCATGTCTTGGCATAGCAGTGTTATACTTAGACCTATCAACTAGGTAGAATCATTCTATCCAAGTTATGTCTCATACAACGACAAGTTGATGAAGGAGTTTCTAGCGAACCTAGAGAGGTCTATAGCCCATGCACTATTAGGTAGGGCCCACAACTGCCACATGTGTTTCTCATAGCTTGACATAGCACTCTCATACTCAGTTGTATGAACTGGGTGGGATCATGTTGGCCAAGTGCCGAGGCACACAACCACAAGTTGATGAAGGAGTTTGTACCAATCCAGATAGGTCTATAGCACATGGAATGTTGGCATGGGCCCACATTTTCTGCAAAGTGTCGCATCATGTCTTGGCATAGCAATGTTATATACTGAGATCTATCAACTGGGAAAGATCATGTTATCCAAGTGATGACACATGCAACCACAAGTTGATGAAGGTGTTTCTAGAAAGCTTAGATAGGTCTACATCCCATGCAATGTTGGCATGAACCTACAGCTGCAACAAGTGTGTGTCATGTCTTGGCATAACATTCTCATTCTTAGATCTATCAAGTAGGTAGGATCATGTTGGCCAAGTTCTGAGCCACACAACCACAAGTTGATGAAGGAGTTACTAGCCAACCAAGAGAGGTCTATAGCCCATACAAACCACATTTGCCAAAAATTGTCTCATCATGTCTTGGCATAGCAGTGCTATACTTAGATCTATCAACTAGGTAGGATAATGCTATCCAGGTGATGACTCATACAACCACAAGTTGATGAAGGTGTTTCTAGACATCCCAGATAGGTCTAGATCTCATGCAATATTGGCATGGGCCCACATCTGCCACAAGTGTGTGTCATGGCTTGGCATAGCACTCTCATACTTAGATATATCAACTAGGTGGGATCATGTTGGCCAACTGCTGAGCCACACAACCACAAGTTGATGGTATTGTTTCTAGTTAACCCAGAGAGGTCTATAGCCAATGCAATGTTGGCATGAGTCCACATTTGCCACAAATTTTCTCATCATGTCTTGTCATATAAGTGTTATAGTAAGATCTATCAACTGGGTAGGATCATGTTGGCCAACTACTGAGTCACACAACCACAATTTAGTGAAGGTGTTTCTAGACAGCTTAGATAGGTCTACATCCCAAGCAATGTTGGCATGGGCCCACATCTTCCACAAGTGTGTGTCATGTCTTGGCATAACATTCTAATTCTTAGATGTATCAACTGGGTGGGATCATGTTGGCCAAGTGCCGAGCCACACAACCACAAGTTGATGAAGGAGTTTCTAGCCAACTAAGAGATGTCTATAGCCCATGCAAACCACATTTGCCACAAAGTGTCTCATCATGTCTTGGCATAGCAGTGTTATACTTAGATCTATCAACTAGGTAGGATAATTCTATCCAAGTGATGACTCATACAACCACAAGTTGATGAAGGTGTTTCTAGACAACTTAGATAGGTCTACATCCCATGCAATGTTGACATGGGACCACATCTGCCACAAGTGTATCATGGCTTAGCATTGCACTCACATACATAGATGTATCAATTGGGTGGGATCATGTTGGCCAACTACTGAGCCACACAACCACAAGTTGATGGTGGTGTTTCTAGCCAACCCATAGAGGTCTATAGCCAATGCAATGTTGGCATGGGCCCACATCTGCCACAAAGTGGCTCATCATGTCTTGGCATAGCAGTGTTATATTTAGCTCAATCAACTATAGGTAGGATCATGTTGTCCATATTGATGACTCATGCAAACACAAGTTGATAAATGTATTTCTAGACAGCTGAGATAGTTCTAAATCTTCCACAAGTGTGCTATGCCTTTGGATGATGCACACTTGTAGCACGTATAGCCTCATGCAAACATTGCATGGGTTCTTGACCTATGGGAGTTGTCTATGAACACCTTCATCATCTTTGTGGTTGTATGAGTCAACACTTGGTCAACATGATCCCACCTAGTTGTTACATCAAACTATACAACTACTATGCCAAATCATGACATTGATTCTAAGTATAAAAGTGGTATGCCCATGGCATGATGCACACTTGTGCCTCATATATCCAAACATTGCATTGGGCTCTAGGCCCATGGCATGATGCATATTCCATATTTCTGGCTAACTTTCTCTCCTTTTATTCTTTCTTATAGTGGGGAAACATGGCCATGATCCTTTTAGTGCCATCCCGCGAACGGATCGTTATCCGCGCGACTCGCTCCAGTTTGTAACAACATAACCAGAGCTAGACCTATGACTAAATCAACCAACTAAAACGGCTAAGTCCTAAACTGACGGAACTAAAACTCTGACATACTAACACATAAAATGAAGCCGAGCGCGTCGAGCGTGGAGTCTAACTTCGCGTTCTAGGCTCTAGCCTCTAGGTTCCTGACAGAGTCTGTAGAGGTGCTTTTGCAGGCGCATCACCTAGCGCTCCTGGCCAGCCACAACGAACACTGGCCAGCAGACTTGACGTCCATATGGTGCGTAGCCCACCCGTGGTGCGTGGCGAGCGCCAGCAGGAGCCGCACGGACTCTAGCCGTGTAACAGGCGCAAAGGCCTCCACGACGTCGATGCCCTGCTGCTGCACATATCCCTTTCGCTGACGAGGCGAGGCGGGTGTTTGGTTGCACGATTCCGTCCATAGTGCGTGTGGTCATCGGGTGCGCCTCGCGGCGAGGCAGATGTGATGGCGGCACGGCTTTAGCTTCGGGTGTTGGAGAGGCTAGCTCGATGCGCGAGGATGACGCTACCGGTGACGTGTCCTCTGCGGGAGCTGGTGTCGATGGAGATGCCGACGAGTCATGGCCTGCCACCTCGGGTGTAGCGGTACGCAGTGGAGTCGAGTGCACGTAGCAGTCCACCGTGAACGCCGTGCTCATAGGGTTGTCCTCGTGCGTGCTCTAGTCCCAGCTCGCGTCCTCGTCATAGACTATGTTCCGTGTGCATGCACATGCTTGGTGACGGGATCATAGACATGGTAGCCCTTGGTGCCGCTCTCTTAGCCGATGAAGACCATTGAGGTGCTCCGGTCGTCCAGGTTCTTCGGGTGAGGATGCGCGCTCTTCACGTACGTGCGTGATGTAGCCGATGGTCCGCAGACACCAAGCCTCATATGGCGTCATGTCGGTGATGCTACGTGTGAATGCCCGGTTCAGATTCAACACGTAGACCGCTGTCAGCACGGTCTCCCCCCAGAAGTAATTTGGCATGCCCTTCGCCTTCAGCATGCTTCTGGCCGCCGCTATGACCGTCTAGTTGCGCCACGCGATCACCCTGTTATGCTGGGGTGATTACGACGCCGTGAGGTGGCGCTTGACGCCGATGTCGGTGCACTATGCACAGAGAACGTGGCCGACACGTGAAATCGCCGACGCGGTCCGTGCATAGTACTCGGAGCTTGCGCCTGCTCTCCGTATCCGTTGTAGCTTGGTCCTCGGTGGCCGACGTGAAGGTGTGGTGCGCACCCCCATCGATGGTGAACATAACGGAGTCCCGATCACCAGGGAGAGGCCCTGGTGATCGATATCAAGCGTAGGCTTCACCACCGCACAGGCTCCTCGTTGGAGAGAAAGGCTTCACTGGCAAATTCAGAGCGAGTGTGATTGTGAGAGAACAATCAGAGACAAGTATTTTGTGCTGCTCAAACTTCCTAGTCTAGGGTGACATTATAGACCTATATATATCTGAGTTAGTTAGAAACACCTTGATCCCTTCTGGTTGAATGAGTCAATGATTGGTCAAACATGTGATCCCATCTAGTTGTTAGATGTAACTATATCATTGCTACGCCTAGCCATGATGCTTATGGCAAATATGGACCCACACCAACATTTCATTGGGATCTAAAATTAAACAATCTGAGTTCTCTATAAACAACTGACCAACTTGTAGTAGTATGTGCCAACACTTGTTCAAACATGATCCCACCTAGTTATACTTAGATCTAGCAAGTAGGTAGGATCATGTTGGCCAAGTGATGACACATACAACAACAAGTTGGTGAAAGTGTTTCTATCCATCCTAGAGAGGTGTCTAGACCCCATGCATGCAATGTTGGCATGGCACCACATTTTCCACAAGCTAGTGTGTGTCATGCCTTGGCATAGCACTCTTATATCTAGATCTATCAAGTGGGTGGGATCATGTTGCCCAGGTGTAGTGACTCAAACAACCAATAAGTTGATGACGGTTGTTCTAGCCAGCCCAGAGAGGTCTAGACCCCATGCAATGTTGGCATGGACCCACATTTTCTACAAGCTAGTGTGTGTCATGGCTTGGCAGACTCAAAATTATAGCTAGATTTAGCAAGTAGGTAGGATCATGTTGGCCAGGTGTGATGACACATACAACAACAAGTTGGTGAAGGTGTTTCTATCCAGCCAAGAGAGGTGTCTAGACCCCATGCATGCAATGTTGGCATGGCCCCACATTTTCCACAAGCTAGTGTGTGTCATGCCTTGGCATATCACTCTTATAGCTAGATCTATTAAGTGGGTTGGGTCATGTTGGCCAGGTGTAGTGACTTACACAACCACTAAGTTGATGACGGTGTTTCTAGCCAGCCCAGAGAGGTCTAGACCCCATGCAATGTTGGCATAGCCCCACATTTGCCACAGGCTAGTGTGTGTCATGGCTTGAATAGAAAAATTATAGTTAGATCTAGCAAGTAGGTAGGATCATGTTGGATAGGTGTGATGACACATACAACAACCAGTTGGTGAAGTTGTTTCTATCCAGCCCATAGAAGTGTCTAGACCCCATGCATGCAATGTTGGCATGGCCCCACATTTTCCACAAGCTAGTGTGTGTCATGCCTTGGCATAACACTCTTATAGCTATATCTATCAAGTGGGTGGGATCATGTTGGCCAGGTGTAGTGACTCACACAACCACTAAGTTGATGATGGTGTTTCTAGCCAGCCCAGAGAGGTCTAGACCCCATGCAATGTTTGCATGGCCCCACATTTTCTAGAGGCTAGTGTGTGCCATGGCTTGGCATAGAAAAATTATAGCTAGATCTAGCAAGTAGGTAGGATCATGTTGGCCAGGTGTAGTGACTCACACAGCCACTAAGTTGATGATGGTGTTTCTAGCCAATGCAAAGAGGTCTAGATCCCATGCAATGTTGGAATGGACCCACATCTTCCACAAGCTAGTGTGTGTCATGGCTTGGCATAGAACTCTTATAGCTAGATCTATTAAGTGGGTGGGATCATGTTGGTCAGGTGTAGTGACTCACACAGCCACTAAGTTGATGATGGTGTTTCTAGCCAACCCAGAGAGGTGTAGATCCCATGCAATGTTGGCATGGGCCCACATTTGCCACAAGCTAGTGTGTGTGATGGCTTGGCATAGCAAAATTATAGCTAGATCTAGCAAGTAGGTTGGATCATGTTGGCTATGTGCGATGACACATACAAAAACAAGCTGGTGAAGGTGTTTCTATCCAACCGAGAGAGGTGTCTAGACCCCATGCAATGTTGGCATGAGCCCACATCTACCACAGTTGTGTGTGTCATGGCTTGGCATAGAAAAAGTATAGTTAGATCTATCAAGTAGGTAGGATCATGTTGCACAGGTATGATGACTCATATAATAACAAGTTTGTGAAGGTGTTCCTATCCAGCCCAGAGAGTTATAGACCCCATGCAATGTTGGCATGGCCGCACATTTGCCACAAGTGTGTGTCATGGCCTGGCATAGCACTCTTATAGCTAGATCTATCAATAGGGTCGGATCATGGTGGTCAAGTGTAGTGACTCACACAACCATTAAGTTTATGATGGCGTTTCTAGCCAGCCCAGAGAGGTCTAGTCCCCATGCAATGTTTGCATGGCCCCACATTTGCCAAAGGCTAGTGTGTGTCATGGCTTGGCATAGAATTTTTTTAGCTAGATCTAGCAAGTAGGTAGGATCATGTTGGCCAGGTGTAGTGACTCACACAGCCACTAAGTTGATGATGGTGTTTCTAGCCAGCCCAAAGAGGTCTAGATCCCATGCAATGTTGGCATGGGCCCACATCTTCCACAAGCTAGTGTGTTTCATGGCTTGGCATAGCACTCTTATAGCTAGATCTATCAAGTGGGTGGGATCATGTTGGTCATGTGTAGTGACTCACACAGCCACTAAGTTGATGATGGTGTTTCTAGCAACCCATAGAGGTCTATATCCCATGCAATGTTGGCATGGACCCACATTTTCCACAAGCTAGTGTGTGTCATGGCTTGGCATAGCAAAATTATAGCTAGATCTAGCAAGTAGGTAGGATCATGTTGGCCAGGTGTGATGACACATACAACAACAAGCTGGTGAAGGTGTTTCTATCCAGCCTAGAGAGGTGTCTAGACCCCATGCAATGTTGGAATGGGCCCACATCTACCACAGATGTGTGTGTCATGGCTTGGCATCGCAAAAGTATAGTTAGATCTATCAAGTAGGTAGGATCATGTTGGTCAGGTCTGATGACTCATACAACAAAAAGTTGGTGAAGGTGTTTCTATCCAGCTAGAGAGGTCTACACCCCATGCAATGTTGGCATGGCCGCACATTTGCCACAAGTGTGTGTCATGGCCTAGCATAGCACTCTTATAGCTAGATCTATCAAGTGGGTGGGATCATGTTGTTCAGGTGTAGTGAATCACACAACCACTAAGTTGATGATGGTGTTTCTATCCAACCAAGAGTGGTCTAGATCCCATGCAATGTTGGCATGGTCCCACATCTACCACAGTTGTGCGTGTCATGGCTTGGCATAGCAAAATTATAGCTAGATCTAGCAAGTAGGTAGGATCATGTTGGTCAGGTGTGATGACTCATACAACAAAAAGTTGGGGGAGATGTTTCTATCCAGCCCACAATGGTCTAGAGACGCCATGCAATGTTGGCATGGCCCTACATCTTCCACAATCTAGTGTGTCATGGCTTGGCATAGCACTCGTATAGCTAGATCTATCAAGTGGGTGGGATCATGTTGGTTAGGTGTAGTGACTCACACAACCACTAAGTTGATGACATCGGTTTATAGCCAACCCAAAGAGGTATAGATCCCATGCAATGTTAGCATGGGCCCACATCTACCACAGTTGTGTGTGTCATGGCTTGGCATAGCAAAATTATAGTTAGATCTATCAGGTGTGATGGCTCATACAACAGAAAGTTGGTGAAGGTGTTTCTATAAGTGTTATAATAAGATCTATCAACCGGGAAGGATCATGTTATCCAAGTGATGACTCATGCAACCACAAGTTGATGAAGGTGTTTATAGGCAAATAAGTACCCACAACAACATTACATGGGATCTAAAATTAACCAATCTGAGTTCTCTAGAAACAACTGACCAACTTGTAGTAGTATGAGCCAACACTTGCTCAAACATGATCCCACCTAGTTGTTAATTCTAATTAAATAAATAACTGCTATGATGCACATTGTACCTCACATAGCCTCATCCCAACATTGCATGGGCTCTAGACAAATCTGAGTTGGCTAGAAACCCTTTCACATTTTGCCATTCTAATTGGTGTCCTATTTGCCATAAAAATGTAACATTTGGAATATTGAAATAATAAGATATACCATAATTTTTCTCTCCATTGCGATTTGTAGAAAATAGTTGGATCATACAAATCTATCTAATACTCCAAGAATTTTGGTGTGCATGAATAAACAACCATCTAAACAATTCAGTGTGCATGAACCTGAACCAAAACTACACCTCACGAAGTAGCAAACACACGTAAGACATATATATGGATTAAACGAGGTTCCATCACAAATGACAAAATAACATCAGTTTCTGCAACAAATAGTTTCAACGAGAACAACTAAAATTTATAGGGGACCAAAGCACTGGTAGCACAATCAAATCTGGGCCTTAGGATCTCCGTCGAGGGGCACCATATCAGTGTTTACATACTTGAGCTTCTTATGTATGTTCATGCTTTTGTTGTCCCTGGCCTCCTTGTCATCTCCCATGTTGTCATTGAAGGGAATATGCCCGAGAGGCAATAATAAAGTGGTTATTATCGTATTCCTTATTTATGATAAATGTTTATTTTGCATGCTATAATTGTATTAATACGGAAACGTTAATACATGTGTGTTTAATAAACAAAAGGTAGTTCCTAGTTATGCCTCTCTCATAAACTAGCTCGTTGATTAACAAGATGATCAAGGTTTCCTGATCATGGACATTGGATGTTGTTAATAACGGGGTCACAACATTAGTGTAATGGTGTGATGAACATTCATCCGAAGTATAGCATTACGATCAAAGTCATTGAGTTTATATTGCTATAACAACTTACGAAGTGATCCTAATCCTTAGACCATGAGATCATGTCAATCACTAACACCGGAAGAGTTTCTTGATAACATCAAACGTCACACCGTAACAGGGTGATTATAAAGATGGATTTAGAACTACTAAAGTGTTATGTTGAGGCCCATGGATCGAGAGTGGAATTTGTTCATCCCGATGACGGATAGATATACTCTGGGCCCTCTCGGTGATATCACATTGATTAGCTTGCAAGCAAGTGATTTGATCACTAGAATGTTATATCACGGGAACGAGAAAAGAGTGCATGTCAGTAACGAGATCAAACTAGGTATGGAGATACCGATGATCGAATCTCGGACATGTAATATATCGCGAAACAAAGGGATTAAGATACTAGCGTAAAAGGTTCCGACGATCACAAGAAAGTCATCGTTGAATGTGTGGGAGTCAGTATGGGTCTCCAGATCCCGCTTCTGATTATTGATCCGAGAGGGGTCTCGATCATGTCCGCATTATTCGCGAACCGTAGGGTGACACACTTAAGAGACACCGACATCCAATTGGAGCAAATGTTTCACGCCGAAAGAATGAACAAGCGCAGGAATTTATTTCACTAGATACCGAAACAGGTTTTCGGGTGAAATTGCATAAAGTGGTTATGCATGTGAAATAGAATTCTAGCAAGGGGTTATTTGTGAATGTTTGTCATTAAAGTAATTGACAAAATTCTGAATAAAATAAAAGAGTTTTATTTAATGAGAGTTTGCATTAAATTTGGTGGAAATTTAATGGGAATTTGAGTGGACTTTTGAGTGGAGGGAATTTAAAGGAGATTTGTGAGTGGAGTGTCCACCCACATGAAGAGGGGACGGCAAGGGGGCAGCCCCCATGCGCCGGCCACCCCCTTGGGGTTCCCCCCTCCTCCTATAAAAGGAGCCCACCTCCTCACTTGTCTCTCACACCTCCTCGTGAAGGATCTCTCTCCCCCTCTAGAATTTATTCCCCATGGTCTCGGACTAGCGAGATACATGTTCCCGGTGGCTATTCGGCAAGAAAGAGTTGTGCTTCCGCTGCATCGCTGGAGCGAGGAGGCGGAGGTTGCTCGGTGCCTCGAACGTGTGTGCGAGCACGGATGCGCTGCTGTTTTGCGGCGCTAGGACTTCCTCTCGATCTTGAGATCGGCAAGAGATCGTCTACATCAACCACGAGTTTGGACTCGTTAAGCTTTGTCGGTCTTCAAGGGTATGTTCTCTACGGATATACATCCGCCCGTTGTTTGTATCTAGTAGATAGATCTTGGTACATAGTTGTTCCCATCGTAGGAAAAAATTTGTTTTCTATGCTGCGAACCCTACAGTGGTATCAGAGCCGGATCTATGCGTAGATACTTTGCACGGGTAGTACACATATGATTATGTGGGCGATGATGATCATTTTATTGCTTCTTAGTTGTACTTTGGATATTGGTGGCATAGTGGGATGAAGCGGCCCGGACAAACTTTACATGTCCTCGCACATGAGACCTGTTCCACGCTTGACATGCAACTAGTTTTGCATAAGTGGCTAGCGGGTGTCTGTCTCTCCTACTATAGTCAATATCTAATTTGCAACGAGTTGTCAACAATATGGTTATCCTCGTTGTGGTTCATGTTCGTAGGTAAGAACGGTTCTATCTTCGAAAGCCCTAAGCCACGTAAAACTTGCAATGGATAAATTAGAGGCGTCTAGTTTAGATTGTTGCTGGGCTAGTGTTATGCTATGGTGATGTTGTAAGTAGAAGTATGAGATGATACTCTTACAACACACATAGCGTGTAAGTTCTATAGACCTTGGCCTTACACATAAAGGTATGATAGAGATCATACCACGGTGCACATGATGGAGATCATATGCGGGAACCATATCATTTCACTAATAAACATGTGATGTTTGATAGCATCTTATATTGCTTGTTTGACGTTTTATTAGCATAATAAGATGATCCCTCATTTAGATATCAAGATAAAAATGTGTTCTTCCTTAAGTATGCACCGACAATGTTTCGTCGCTTCAAGACATCACGTGATGATCGGGTGTACTTGAATCCACGAGCATATCTCGGGTGTAAGACAGTTACACATGCGAATACTAAGGTTCTTACTTGGCGAGCCTAGCATGTACAGACATGGCCTCGGAACACGGACCGAAAGGTTAAGCATGAGTCATATGTTTTGATATGATGACCATATGGATGCTCGCCTTTGAAGCTACGCCGACTCACGTGATGATCGGACTTGGTGTAGTGGATTTGGTTCATGTAATCACCAAAAGGACACGAGGGATGTCGTTTTTGAGTGGGAGTTCATTTCTAATTTGGATTAGTAGAACTCAATTTATCATAAATTAAATCAAAGTGAATTTGCATAATTTGTTGTAGTCATTGGCATTCGTTTACCACCTTATGCATAGTTGTAATTGAGATAATAGAACTATAATTCTGGATATTTACTTTACGAACTGGTATCGTATTGTGTTGAGTGTTAATCAAAGTTTAAAGTCCTATTGCAAACTTTCAGCAAACTCTATTTACTCCGTGAAATTTAATAATTGGTATTAAATCGAGAGTAACAATTCCAGTGTTAGTATCTTAAGTATCATGTTTGCCTCCACGATTCTTGATTGTTTTAATATCAAGTTTATCTAGGAGCTGAAAGAATTGTTTCAGAAACCATCATGTGTGGCAGATATAACGATATCTGAAACAATGTTTTGGTTGCAATATGATAGAGTATAATATATGTTCTCATATTGGATGAGAATTTACGAAGGTTGGAGATGCTAGACATCTTAATCATCCAAAAGGGTTTTGGAAAGTAATGTTATACTCACGATTCTCCTTTATAAGCTAAATTGGCTTGATCATGAAAGTCGTCATGATAAGGATGAATAGAAGATGTATGTAAAGTGTTTACTACACTAAAAGATTACTAAAGAATGGATTTTGAAAGAATACCGATCATTTTGATGATGGTGATCTACTTCAAAGTGCAAGTCCAAAGGTATTATTATTTGAATATACACGCTTTGGACTATGTGTCAAGTATTTGGCGCCACTTTTGATGTTGATAAATTCTTTTAAAAGGAAAAAGGAAATGCTGAAAGAGAATCTATAAAATATATTTGGCAGAAAAGAGAAGACTGGAAATATCCAGTTTAGGTATATAGATGATATACATGTTATGGTTGTATTCTTTGCCTGTTAAACAATGTGGTTCTTGGGTATTGGATACCGAATTGGTTGGTATGAAATTTCATACGGAACAACGCAATTCATAAACCACAATGGCCTAAGTAACTAGCAAAAGAATATGTGATGATGTTAATCGAAAACAAACAAACCGTTGTTTGTATTCCTCATTGACATCAAAGCTTGACTTCAAGATTTGTTTTAATAATTGTTATTTAAATCAGGTATTATGAGAACAAAGGTTGTTCAAATAATTACCGTATTCCATATAAGATGGATGATTTACAAATCTAGTTGGAGAAATCACATCCATAAAACCTAATGCTAAAATGTCGCAAGACAAATGATTGAAAAATCACTTATGAAGTGACATCGTTGTTTAAATTATATTGGAAAGAAAACATGAAGAATCTCCATATTCATGGATTTTTGGAGTCTTTGATTTGATCAAGTGACGCTTGTGAGACTTTCCTCGGGATAATTAAAACTTCGTTCAAAGGCCAAAGAAGAACGAACGACTAAATTATTGGAATTTATACATATCGATGTATGTAGTCCATTATGTATAGTCGTAAGCGATGGGTTTCAACTTCATATGCTTTGTCCGGAATTTTGAGTGAATGTTCACTTAATGAGAAAGAAGTATGAAATATTTGAAAATGTTTCAAAGACTTTCAAGATGAAGTGGAAAATCATTGTAACAAGAAAAATAAATGAATTATGATTTGATCATAAAGGGATTTATTTGAGTTACAAGTGTAACAAGAAAATAAATGAATTATGATTTTATCATAAAGGGATTTATTTGAGTTGCAAGTTTAGCAAAACACCTAGATTTACATCTCCCGAAACACCATAGGAGTATGGAGTGTTTGAGATTTGTAATGAAACCTTGTGAGACATGGTTGGATCAAAGGTGTTATTTATAAAACTGCCATTATGTTTTAAAAGATTAAAGCTTTAGAGAATACCGCTTTTACACTGAAAAGAGCTCCATCTTGATCCGTTGAAATGACACCATGGAAGTTATGGTTTGGGGTAAAACCCAAGTTGTCATTTCTTAAATTTTGGTATGCTAAACATAAGTAAGATGTTTACAACCGAAGTCGGATGAGCATGTCTTTGTAGGTTATTTCGAATAACAATTGGTTATTCCTCCATAACACCAAGGACAAAAGGGTTTGTCGCTTGAAATGTGAAGTTTCTTGAAGAAGGAATTTTTCATAAAAGTTAAGTGGGAGGACAATAGAACTTTGATAAGGTTAACGAACCTTAGCTAAATGTGCTGAGTTGAGCAGCGCCGGAAATCATTCCGGAGGCTGCCATAATGCTCATAGCTTATGTGCCTCAAAGGTTGTGGTCACGGAGATCTAAGTTCTTATTGAACCAAGTCGGTCGAATAAACAATCAAATACTAAGATTTGAGAGTAAATCATCATTGTTTGACAATGATGAACCGACTATATGCAAAAAAGCGATGATGGGCCCTGACTCCGTCAAATGGCTTGAAGCCATAAAATCCGTGATAGTTCCATACACGAGAAATCAAGTTTTGAACTTGGAAGACCCTTCGGAAAGGTGTAAAAACTTATCGGTCGTATTTGGATCTATAAAGAAACAGACATGGATGTTTCACATCTATGAAATAGTCGACATGTCGTAAAGTATTTTACGACAATGTTCAAGGAGTTGACTATGACAAGATTTGATATTTCATAGCGATATTTAGTCTGGACGGATTAAAGTAGCAACCACTACATATAATCTGTTATATGGTAGATGAATAAACAAAACAAAGTTCTTCTAATAGAATGGTTACCTAGGACGTGTACATGACACGATCCAAAGGGTTTTGTTAATTCAAAGGATGCTAAAAAGGGCATGCAAACTTCAATGGTTGAAGTAAGTATCGCGGAGTTGGAATCTTCACCGTGATGAAAAGGAGTTTTCATCAAGAGACGATGAAGATGCTTGCATTTGCAAGAAATTAAGTGGGAGCGCTGAGACATATTTCTAATACATTATGTGGAAGACATCTTGTTGATTAGAAATAATGTATTATTTATTGACAAAGGTGAAAGAATTTCATTTCGATGAAATACTTAGGCAAAACCCGAATATTTAGCGTGAATGTCTATAGTGGATAGACTGTGACGCCAATATGGTTGTGCCAAACGTACATATATGAGATATTGAAGGAGTTCAATATAGAAACGACAAGAAACAATTCTTGTTGCATGGAAAGGAATTGAATCAAGATTCAAGTGTATCGACACTTGATAAGTGAAACAAGATTCAAGTGCTTTGACACTTGATGAGTAAAATCACAAGAATGATTTGATCAATCATGCCATGATATGTACACATCCAGATATGTCCTATGCTCTAAGTGTTATGAGCATATACCAGAATGAATCATAAAATGATCATTGGACGATAGTAAGGATATTCTTATGATCTTTTGGAAGAACTAAGAATATATTTGTGTAGAGGTGACAAACAATTACACATAGTTCATTGTAAAACGTTACATTGATACTAGGTTTGTCACAAGATACAAATTAAGTTTATCTCAATTTAAATTATGGGTGGCACAATATAATGGAAAGGAGATTCCATGATGGATCTAGATGAAATCCATAGTTAAGACATTGTGACGAATACTACAACAAAAAGGCTAAGTATATGACTGCTATAGTAGCAGCAAAGGAGGGAATTTGTGTCAAGTAGTTTGTTATCAAACTAAGGTGTGGTTCGCAATGGGCTAACACTAAAGATATATTGTATGACAATAGTATCAACGTGTTTTAACCCCAAGGAACTGAAGGTCTCACCGAAAGACCAAATTTATACAATGCCATCTCATTGGAGAATGAGTGATGCGTGAAGACGCAAAGACATGCAAATACACACGGACCTGAAGCGTCAGATCCGTAGATTATGTTAACCACTTGCAATTGCGTATTTGGAACACCAGAAAGCCATAGGTGTTCAATACACAAAGTTTTCAAACTAGATTATTGTCTCTAGTGCAAGTGGGAGACTGAAGGGAATATGCCCGAGAGGCAATAATAAAGTGGTTATTATCGTATTCCTTATTTATGATAAATGTTTATTTTGCATGCTATAATTGTATTAATACGGAAACGTTAATACATGTGTGTTTAATAAACAAAAGGTAGTTCCTAGTTATGCCTCTCTCATAAACTAGCTCGTTGATTAACAAGATGATCAAGGTTTCCTGATCATGGACATTGGATGTTGTTAATAACGGGGTCACAACATTAGTGTAATGGTGTGATGAACATTCATCCGAAGTATAGCATTACGATCAAAGTCATTGAGTTTATATTGCTATAACAACTTACGAAGTGATCCTAATCCTTAGACCATGAGATCATGTCAATCACTAACACCGGAAGAGTTTCTTGATAACATCAAACGTCACACCGTAACAGGGTGATTATAAAGATGGATTCAGAACTACTAAAGTGTTATGTTGAGGCCCATGGATCGAGAGTGGAATTTGTTCATCCCGATGACGGATAGATATACTCTGGGCCCTCTCGGTGATATCACATTGATTAGCTTGCAAGCAAGTGATTTGATCACTAGAATGTTATATCACGGGAACGAGAAAAGAGTGCATGTCAGTAACGAGATCAAACTAGGTATGGAGATACCGATGATCGAATCTCGGACATGTAATATATCGCGAAACAAAGGGATTAAGATACTAGCGTAAAAGGTTCCGACGATCACAAGAAAGTCATCGTTGAATGTGTGGGAGTCAGTATGGGTCTCCAGATCCCGCTTCTGATTATTGATCCGAGAGGGTTCTCGATCATGTCCGCATTATTCGCGAACCGTAGGGTGACACACTTAAGAGACACCGACATCCAATTGGAGCAAATGTTTCATGCCGAAAGAATGAACAAGCGCAGGAATTTATTTCACTAGATACCGAAACAGGTTTTCGGGTGAAATTGCATAAAGTGGTTATGCATGTGAAATAGAATTCTAGCAAGGGGTTATTGGTGAATGTTTGTCATTAAAGTAATTGACAAAATTCTGAATAAAATAAAAGAGTTTTATTTAATGAGAGTTTGCATTAAATTTGGTGGAAATTTAATGGGAATTTGAGTGGACTTTTGAGTGGAGGGAATTTAAAGGAGATTTGTGAGTGGAGTGTCCACCCACATGAAGAGGGGAGGGCAAGGGGGCAGCCCCCATGCGCCGGCCACCCCCTTGGGGTTCCCCCCCTCCTCCTATAAAAGGAGCCCCCCTCCTCACTTGTCTCTCACACCTCCTCGTGAAGGATCTCTCTCCCCCTCTAGAATTTATTCCCCATGGTCTCGGACTAGCGAGATACATGTTCCCGGTGGCTATTCGGCAAGAAAGAGTTGTGCTTCCGCTGCATCGCTGGAGCGAGGAGGCGGAGGTTGCTCGGTGCCTCGAACGTGTGTGCGAGCACGGATGCGCTGCTGTTTTGCGGTGCTAGGACTTCCTCTCGATCTTGAGATCGGCAAGAGATCGTCTACATCAACCACGAGTTTGGACTCGTTAAGCTTTGTCGGTCTTCAAGGGTATGTTCTCTACGGATATACATCCGCCCGTTGTTTGTATCTAGTAGATAGATCTTGGTACATAGTTGGTCCCATCGTAGGAAAAATTTTGTTTTCTATGCTGCGAACCCTACAGTCATACTCCTGGATTTATTAAATACGGAGAAGTGAGAAAATTAATTTACTTGAAATAGAAATTCAAGCTGTCAAAAATTATTATCGTCATGAATAAAATCATATGTAAGAATTTGAATTATAAGATAAAACGGGCATGCATCTCATCCTAGCAATACATCGATTGGTATGTAACATGCATCCGATAATTTTGAAAATATAAGATAAAGGGTATGCATCAAATATGGAATCATCATATTGGTACTAATCTACATTAAGAAAAGTTTGCATCTAATCAACTTGCATGCATCTGATATGGTTACTACCAAGTGCATTACTTAGGTAGTACACAATAAAGTTATGCCTTCATGAAAATAAGTGCAATAACTTTGATTATAAATTCATGGTTAGGACCTACAAAAATCAGTTGATACTTAATCATGTTGATTATAAAATTAGTATTCTATCATTATTAATAATTAAGTAATCTGATTAGATATGAATAAAATTACTAACTCGCAGATCGAATCAATATACAATACAATGAAACCACCAACCCTATGCCTAGATCTCAGGCGCCTGATGTCATCCTAATATTTCTGCTAAAATCTCAGTTGCAACCTAGTTGCAACTCATAATATTTGTACTAATTTTTAGTTACATTAAATTCTCAGGAACACCCTAGTTGCAACTCATGTGTAACGAATCACGAGGTAAATTAAACGGTGAAAGAGGCGACTGAGACCTAAGAAGTTCTCAGGCGCCTGAGAACTAGCAAAACTGAAAATAAAATATGGCTAAATCAACTTGGAGGCAGATGAAATCAATCTACAGCGAGATCAGAACATACGAACAGTAATCAAATAACACTCTAACATAGAAATAGCTTATACTCGTCACTGATCTTGAAGGTGGGCGACGTTTGCATCCATGTACACCTCATAGTCCTCCTCGACGTTTGCATCCGGGTACACCTCGTAGTCCTCCTCGACATTTGCATCCGGGTCGTGGTCCTCCTCCTTGAAATCAAACATTTCCATGTGCTTCGCCTATTTCTCGTCCCGATCTGCAGAGGGATCCACGACATCGTCCTTCATCTGATCCTCGTGGTCACCGACGACCGCTGTGTCGGAAGCCGGAGCAATTACTACGGGGCCAGGAGAGTCCAGACTTCCCGGAGCAGCAGCGCCGACCCTTACAGCCACGACCGCCGCAGGGGCATCCTATGATCTTCCACTTGGCTGCAGCCCCGGCTCATCACCACAGACTCGCTTCATGGCGTACGAAGGGAGGAGGGTGGTATCGTGGTGTGCAGTCCTGCGGCTTGAAGAATTAGGGTGGTATCGAGGTGTGCAGTGCTGGGTCGGGCCAACCGCGTGCCCTATCGCTGGGACCTGGTAGCATCTCAGGGCATCTCCACCGGGCTGATGCATCCTATCCCAGCAAACTCGTCCACCAGTCCGACACATCCCGTCCGTCCATATCCATCAGGCCGACGCATCTCCCACCGGACGCGTGCGAACAAATTGTCCTGCCCGTTGGTGCCGCTGGCCCACCCGTCAGCCACCGTGGTGTTGATTCTGATGCGCGCAGAGGCACCGATTCAGACGCAATCACTGACCGGCGGTAGCCTGCGCCATCAATGGCGACGAGACTGCACACTAACTGGCTAGACACTTCAATGGTGTATCCTCGGCCTCCGTACCGGCATCCGATGCCGGCCCTTTTTAATTGGCCGGCTGCGGCCATTTTCTCTCCCACAGAACCACATCCTCTCGTCCTTCCCCGTCTCGTTCTCCACTACCTGTAGCTAGCCATGGCCGGCGGCGCTGGATCGAGGGGAGGGTGCGGCGGCCGTGAACGTCGAGGGAGGCGTGGAGGATGTGGCCAAATCACCTCGCCACCACGTTCTCCATCACCATCGTCGTTGCCCGAAGATTTCGAACCAAGCACCCATTTCGCCGTGTCCATACACCTCGGCATGCCGCGTGACAGGCTGCTCCTTTCCCGCGGGTTCGTGTCGCTGATCGGCGACAAACCGTCCCTGCTCGCCATGTTGCGGGCAAACGGCAAGGTACCCAGTCGACCTACAGTCCTACCACCTCAGCCAGATGTACCTCGGCAACGGCTGGGAGCGCTTCGCCCGCTCGCACTAGATCAAGGCGGGCAACATCCTCGTCTTCAGGTACGACGGCGAAGGAAAGTTCGGTGTCAGCGTCTTCGACCACACCATGTGCCTTTGCTGCTACCACTCCGACTCCTCCTCCAACTCCGATAAGTAGGCTAGGCTGTGCGCGCGCCATCTATGATGTATCAATGTAGGAATTGGCCATTTGCAATGAAAATCATTATTCGACCGACAAATATATTACAAACAAGTGTACAAGGCCAACCATTCTGCCCTTGTCAAGGTCATGGAGTACTTTGACTAGGGCTGTTGTGAGCTTGTGAAGGATTGCATCATCAATGTATGTATGATGATGTTTCTTTTGGTTTACTAATGTTAGTATTGATGTTGAAACAACCGTTGTATGTATTCGTGCAAAATTATTTAAAATGTAAAATATTATTGGCATCGACAAACTTATTATGGAAGGAAATAAAAAAAATGCTTACCTACATATTTCGTGATCAACAGCCTGTATACGACTAGAAGGCCCAGGACACAGGCCCACGAAGCTTAAGATTTTCATGTTCAGGCCAACAGGGAGATAAGTGAAAGAAGTATGTGTCATGTTGATTTGTTGAGAGAATCTCATACCAGGTCATGAATTCAGGGTATATAAGTTGGTCGAATCGTTCCTCGCTCGGCGATGTGGGACTAAACTCCCACCCGTGTTAGTTCTTCCCGCTACCATTTTCTGTTGGGCCCGAAAGAGCCCATTACTATTTGATGCCCGGGATTAAGATGGGCCGTCCTAATCTACTTGATGCCCGAATGCAGCCGTGTGACGTGGGCGAGGGAGTAGGAGTTGGGCGCCTACAAACCGAGTCTTACTATTTTCTTCTATCCTATATTTTTTTATTTTTTCTATTTCAAAAATTTAAACAAAATAGATATTTTACAATTTTGAATTTTTTCTAGTAAATTACATATTCTTGACAGGCACCATTGGTATAGCATGTGCAAAATTTTTGGGATCATTTGATGAACATCAAAAAATTGAAAAGTTTACGAACAACCCTTTTGGTCTCACCTAGGCCTCTTTTCCTAGCAATCTGTTTTTATAAACTTACTAGTTGTGTATCACTACACCTAATCATCATGGTACCACCCACTTGATAGATCTAAGAGTGCTATACCAAGCCATAACATAAAATTGTGGCAGATGTGGGGCCATGTGAACATTGCATGGGATCTAGACATGTCTGGGCTGGATAGAAACACCTTCACCAACTTGTTATTGTATGAGTCATCACTTGGCCAACATGATCCTACCCATTTGATAAATCTAAAAATAAATTTGCTATGCCAAGCCATGACATACACTTGTGGCAGATGTAGGCACATGCCAACATTGTATGGGCTATAGAGCTCTCTGGGTTGGCTAGAAACACCATCATCAACCTAGTGTTTGTGTGCCTCAGCACTTGGCCAACATGATGCCACACTGTTGATAGATCTTACCATATGTGCAAATTAGGTATTTCTTTAATCTTTTTTTGAGGTCCAATTTTCTTCTAGAGATCTTGTTGTGTTGAATTATTGAGATAATGTGGAGTGTCCAAAATGTACACAATTTGGCTAGAAAACTTAAGCAAAATATTGGTAAAATATAGTCTATTCAAAAAACATTAGAGAATTGTTTCTAAAAATTAGTTGAATTTTCAATCTAAAATAAAAAAAATTGGAAAAATTTGAATTCCCTTTGTTTGCTTAATTCTAGAATCTTCTATGATGTATTCGAGTTTTAACTAGCTAATATCGTTTGATTAACTAAATATAGACTCAATACTTCTTGGATTTAATTAATTTTTTGTGCTTAACCAATTTTAATACAATATAATGATGATATGTCACACTCAGTAGTTTGTCAATGTCAATATAGTAAAACAAAAGCACATGAAACGCAACTGGGTCTGCCGTTTAGGGCGGATGCGCGTCAGCCGTTTAACATGACGGACCAACAGTGGCCCAGCCATGTGTGTAGGGTTTTGCCAAATACCTAGTCTCCATTCCTCCCCGAACAAACGATCCCATCTTTGTGACACGGCGCCGCGCAGCTCCGTCATCGCTCTACTATCGCATACACCGTTCGTGCCTCCATAAAAAGATAACCGCTCTCTCGCGGTAGATTTACCCACCACATTCGTCGTCGGCAACAAGGATGGCTGGCACCAGAGAGGTACCATACATGTTTGGTCTCTTCCTACCACTAAATTTCTCCCGATTAGTATTACTGATTAGATCTATATTCTATCATAGTCTCCCACTTGTTTTGAAGCAAATGGTTTGTGCGGCGGTTGGGATATCTACATGACCAACTTTGATTTGACTTTTCAAGAGGGATTTGTGGACACCACGGTATTCATCTACCAACGAGTATATCAGGTTGTTTATTTCTTTCTTATTATGTGTTTGGCAGATTTTGTTGTTTATCTTAGTCATTATTGTGTGTTAGTGTCTTGGACCTGCATGTAATTTTTGAAGTTTTATATGCATGTTTGATATTAAGAGTAATTGCTCTTTGTAGTCGTAATATAAATTTGATAAAGTCTAGTATTATGAAAAGTTCGAAGACAATAAACTGTATTATTATGGTTTACACTGCATGGCTCTTAGCTCTTACTGCTAAAAAACATCAAGATAAGGCATATATATAATTTCATGACTCTTAGACCTTCTTTGACGTGGTAATCTAATTTTACTCACATATTTGTTGTTAGGTCATCTCGTGCTACGTGAAAGCATGTTTCCTTATGCCATATTTCGTGCGCAAGGACGACACAGAGAGTTTCACAGCTGTTCTAAGTACCAAGGAGGACTTCGAATTTGATGTTGATGTCACAAACCAGCCAGGTCTTACCTACATTAGTGGCAGAGCATGGAAGGAAGTTGCAATAATCTATAATATTCAAGTTGGCCAGAAAATGTACTTCACTGTGGACACCAAATTTTCTTGGAATCGTGTCACAACTGGGAACCTCCCAGTCACTCATCCAAGTAGTGTTCCAACATAATTCATCTTGTACCAATAATATCATATTTTAGTGTAATCATTTTTACATTTAATTTTCTCAAATCATAAATTGCAGCATATTTCCGACTCTCGCCTGAAAGACGTGGCATTGTTGACTCTATCAAGGCCACCAACGGAACCAAGATAAACTGGAGGATGATGAAGACAATCATAGAAATTGCAGAGACTTTTCACTACAGGCTATCACGTTATTATGTTGGAGATTATGTACTAGGATCAACTGTACTAATGGTCCATACCCTAAATTGGACTAACTGTCACAACCAAACCAAACATCTTGTAATCATTAGTAACCTGTTTCTTTATTTTTAAGTTTATTGTGAATATCAAACTGGTCTTATTTGTTACTCCCTCCGTTCACTAATATAAGATACTACACCGTTTAGAAATATAAAACATTTTAGCTTTGTGAAAAGAATGTATCTAGATGTATTTTAGTGTATAGGTTCACTCTGAATCTATATATTCCCTCTGTCCTAAAATAGATGTCTCAAATTTGTTAAAATATGGATGAATCTAGACACTATCTAGTATACAGATTCATTCAAGATTTGAAAAACCTAAGACATCTATTCTTGGACGGAGGGAGTACAAAAGTTGTCTAGACAAATTTGTTTCACAAAGCTCGCTCTAACGCGTCTTATATTTCTAAACGGAGGGAGGATTAGTGAACGGAAAGGCTTATATTTAGTGAATATAGGGAGTATCATTTATGTTCCATTCCAAGTTTAACTTACAATTTTTTTGGTGTCATGCTACTTTATTTTTAAATTAGAAAATCTCAAAACGTCTTGTCCCAAATACGATGGACAAAAAAGATGGCATGACCATTGTGTGTTATCCTAACACAATGGTGAAGGGGTCATACACCATTTCAAACAAGGATGGTCGTCTTTGTATGCGTAGCTGGAAGAATTTCATGGACAAGGAGCGTACACTTGGATTGAGTGTCAAGATGTTGTTCTTGCTGTACCAAATCTATAAAGGAGCTTAATTGTTTGTTACCTATTTTCCTGATGATGCCCTTTAGTTATTTTTCGTATCGAATGTTGCACTTTCTCTGTTAGTGGACACCCGAATTATGTTATCCTATTTTCGGACTGGTTTAAATTTTTTAAGCCTACACGACATGTGTTCATACATATACGTGAATACTCGATTATTAAGTTCAAAATGCCATGTATATAAATAATTCTCCATACCAACATTCTCCGTTCCAAAATTTAAGACGTTTTGGTTTTGTGAAATGAATGTAAATGGAACGGAGGGACTATGAAGTACGGAAGTAAGAAAATAGGGACAAATAGAAGAAAAAGAAAAGGAAAATAATAAAATCGTATCTAGGCCCATTGTACAGCGCTCGCGGATGAGCGGAGCGGGGAGGAGATGGGCCAACTCGTCAGCTGCCTACAAGGCGGCCCATGAGTCTACCGATGGAAGCGTCACGCGACGGTCTTTCCGGCTGAATATTAGTTTCCTATAAAATGCATAAATAGGTTTACTCGTCCCACCACCGCGCCTATCCTCTCCTCTCGCCGCCGCCCCACGTCTATCTTCTCTCGATGTCTCTTCTCCCGTTCGTGGCGTCGATCCACCACCGTTCGTGAGCCCTAGACTCTCTATTGCTCGTACATTTATATTAAATTTGTAGGCTAGCTCTGATTTTATTGTCTACATGAACTACGTAGTATACAATATATTAATTGTGTAGCTGATTTATTTAGATCTTTAACTGTATATTATTTGTATTTGTTGAGTATGTGCATGACTGATGTTTTTGATGTGTGTACTAGTGTATGACATGTGTAATGGATTTATATGATTATGTTATTGTTTTAGGAGACATGGCGTTGTGCGGAAAAGCAAGAGTGTGTGCGACTCCTTGACCTCGAGGTTATTATTTAATGTCTTTATGCATGAAGAGTTTGAAGATTCATTGGTACGAAACACACTATTTTTCCTAGCACTATTGCTATCTTGTAACCTTTGTTGGCGGCACTATACGTTTTTTAAACATGTTTATATTCGGTTAATTGTGCGTAGAATATTCGGTGCAATACAAGGTTCATATTCAATGAATATGTAGAAGAGAAGACTAGTTTGCGCTTTCTATCACTTTGGCGTGCATGTGACGTTGATGTGGTGAAAGAGAAGACTTTGACCCGCATGGGTGGTGATGGATGGAAAGAATTCGTTAGACATAACCATGCGTTCGGGGGAAATCAAATGATTGTGTTTTTGTTGGAAGGAAAAACACCGAGTATCAGTATTGTCTATTTTAGCGGTGGCGAGAAAGACCCGTATGACACTACCATCATCTCCCAAGTATGCGAACTGAGCGAAGATGAGCATGGACACCTCTTAAATATTATACATGCAGGAAGTACTATTGTTGGGGTCCCAGTAGTAACCTGTTTAACACGCACCAATCTTGCGAAACACAACATGGTATGTTATCCTCGTACTCCCTCCGTCTCAAAATAGATGTCTCAATTTTGTCAAAAAATGTCAAAATTTGGACGAATCTAGATACAATTTAGTATATAGATTCATCCAAATTTAAACCTAAGACATCTATTTTGAGACGTAGGGGTAGTTATAATTATGTTGTTCCTCCTTATATGTGCATAACATGTGGCAATCGTATCACATCGTTACTCTTTTAATTTCATCATCCACGATGGCATCACAGAAACTATCAAAAAAAAATTTGCCTGCCTTAACATTCCCGATGATGGATTGGTTGGGCCGCGGGTTGGAGATTTCGAAGTAACCAACATTTCCTACACGATAGACAACGATGGCCGGCTAATATTCAACAAACGGCATGGAGGGATTTCCATACGAAATAAGATGATCTACAAGTTGGACAAGCCTTGCTCATTACTTCTAGGACCACGAAACAAGTTGGCCCGAACATTATGTTTATCATAGATATCATCTAGCTATTTGTCTATTAAGATCAATGTTTATTCGTTTGTAGCTATCCTGG
Organism: Avena sativa; assembly: GCA_916181665.1. Classification (NCBI taxonomy): domain Eukaryota; kingdom Viridiplantae; phylum Streptophyta; class Magnoliopsida; order Poales; family Poaceae; genus Avena; species Avena sativa. The sequence continues at coordinate 102,741,868 of OV702280.1, forward strand.
AACTATTATTTATCTATTTCGCCGCCATATTTAAGAACATTATTATTCCGACGAGTTAACATTATTGGCCTAGCGATGTATACATCTTTAATATTCTCCATTCGAACATAGCAATGTATACATTTTTAATATGCTCTTCAAATATTCCTAATGTGTTACTATAAAACGTTGTAATTCCAAATTTATTCATAACACAAACCTTGTCGTGATTATGTAAGTAACTTTCGATGCACTAATAATGACTATTTTCGATGCATGAAGCCACGTGTAGACCCACTCATGCACGGGTTAGCCACTCATAGTTACTCTTTAGAAGCATAGACACGATTGCATGAATGCACAATTGGCCCGAGACAGGCCGACCCGTATACGGGCTGGCCAAAGCCCATGCATCATACTCCCACGTCATTTCAATCCATGGACCTAAACCCTAAACCCCACACCCCCCACCCACCCACCACCCACACACCCCACGTTGTACGTGCGCGCAAAGAGGCAACTATCTTATCAGAGGGTACGTAAATCGTATCTCGGGATTTTCTTGTTCGCCTCGACTCCTCCCATCGCCGCCAACGACGAGATCTGAATTCTTTTCGTCCTGTCCTACATGAGAGCTACATCTAGGACACGCTGTTTCTTTTTTAGTAGCTGCATAATCGCAGCACATGCACTACCGTTGCAGGTATTTTTGTATGCACTGTGGATTTATCATACAGTATTACTAGTTCTAAGTTCACCAGAACTTCGATTAGAGCTCAATCCATATGAATCCGTTTGTTTAGTCGTTAGATTTTCCGCCCAAGGGTAGTCGCCATTATGTCGAAGAATTGTTAGTGGATCTTCATTAGGAATTCCTGTTGTTGGGCTCTGTTTGAGGGCGGGACATCGTTTGGCAGGATATTGTCTGTTAATTCTGCTGTACTTTTCTTGTGTTGGTTATGTGTTAGACATCGCATCTCAGGCCTACATGCGATGTTGAAATGCAATTTAGCTCGTTTGGTGTTTAAAAATGAATGATGTAGAAGTCCCTTTTGATAAAAAACAAGACGTTTGATTCTCCTGTTGTTATTCAATTTAGCCGGCTACGTGTAATATTGTTCATATATGTTTGCAATAAAAGGTCTGTAAACACATGCACTACAGAAAAACTATGTGTGTAAACTCTTTATTTGTAATTATATATATGTGTAAACATTTTTAAAAAGAAGTATATGTGTAAACATTTTTATACGCAATTACACATACAGAGATTTGTAATTATATTTATATGTGTAAGTATATTTGTAATTATATATATGTGTAAACAAGTTCAAAATCCCGCTCTCGATTTATCGGTAGTTAGGCGCGTCCAGAGATTTACCTGACATGGTGTAGTACATACTCTTAGTGTTATCCATCTTAGTCTATGTGTGTTACGAATAGTATTATTTCTTCGGATGCCAACAAAACACCTAAATAAATATAGTTATTTTTTAACAGAATGGACGAAATCAGAGAAATGTGTTGTGCTATTGAGAAGTGGTGTCATTTAGTGAAAAATATGACACCGGCACAATGTGGAAAAATTGGAGAAACCGACTTGCAGTGCATGCCTGAGATTCCACCATTGAAGCCAAGATGTCTGGTGATCAAATTTATGACAGAAAAATTTGATCCAAAGACAGAAAAATTTAATGTACGAAAGAATCATGGTGAAATATCCCTTATGGGAGTGGATGTTGACTGCATCTATGGTTTAAAAAATCATGGATTGAATATATTGGACATTATTTATGAGGAAGGTGATGACGCAAAGAACTGTATACCTGATAGCTTTGTAAGGAAAAAGACAGGTAATCTTGTAATTGATGACCTAATTGCCAATGTCATAAAGGATAAAGTCGCGAATGACGACTTTATCCGCAAGGTGGTTCTGGTTTTTATTGGGACAGTCCTTGCCCCACAGAACCAGAAGATCATCCCAAAACACTACTATGCACTAGTAGAAGATGTGGGACGCATTAAAAAGCTGAATTTTAATGAGTATGTACGGACATACCTCATTGCTAGCCTAAAACAAGTAGGCAACGCATATGAGGTGAGGCAACGGCTGACAGGCAGCACCATCTTGTTACAGGTAAATTCCATTCTCAACTTACATACTTCCTCCGATTCAAACTACTTAATATGGTTTTGTCTAGTTTCGGATATATCTAGCACTAAAACATGTCTAGATACATCCAAATCTAGACAAATATGAGTTAAATAATTTTAATCGGAGGAAGTATATAATTATCTATAACGCATTTTTCTTTGTTTTAATCTCATTTTGTTGTGATATTTGAAGTATCTGTACTATGGGAAGAAACTCCCAGATGGCACCGAGTATACGTCCAGGAGGCCATTAATGAGGAACTAGACGGAAGATGCGGCTTCTGCGAGAGACGCCTTAGAATTAAAAGGCTGTGCTTTGGGGAAGGTACGTAAATAAGTGATATCGTAGCTTATTTTTTGTTCTGCTAACGGTTCTAGGTTATCAATATTAATTGGTTTATATACACATATCTTGAAGATTGACGATGACATTACTCAAAAGCATCGAGAAGAGGTTCTCGATACACCCGAAATTGCATGTGGTAAGAAACGTACTAGAGGACCCTACAAGAAGAAGGCTGGAGGTTCTACATCCAGCAGGGCTAAAGGAATGACAGAAGTCATGTTGGAACAGATGACTAAGAATCTAACAGAGCATATTGATAGAACAATTGAAGAAACCTTTCGTAAAAAGATGGAGGTCTTCTCAGAAGCTTGTGCTAAGGTGATACACCCTATGTGTCATCAGCTCTGAGCTAAACAAATGCTTTTTTTGAACATGACATGATGATTCATTTATTTTCAATCTTGCAGAAACTTCTTATTATGATGAACTCGGCAGGAGTTGTGTACAGACCTTTTAAAGAAACAACGTCTAATAATGAAAATAAATAGGAGGAGGTAGATAAGGAGGTAGAGAAGAAGGTAGAGAATGGTGAAGGAATCGCCTCTACTAACACCAAATATACGCCAAAAGATTTCATGGAGCGTTAAGACACCTCAAAAAGTAACCCCTTTGACTTTGCGCAGGACTCTAATTTAAAGAAGGATTCAAATAGTATGGAGAAAGAGGTTGAAGGTGACATATTCATCTTACCCACAGTCAAGAAGGAAATGAATGATACTGATGCTTGCCACACCGCACCAGCGAAACTCGGTAGTACCCAAGCATCACCAATACTAATTGATGGTAGGGGTCCTTCACCGACGCGACCGGACCTAGAGCCGATTCCATTAGAAGCATTCACATCTGCATTGAAACGGGGCGGGGAGGAAAAAATGTGAGGTAGGAGACACTCTGTCGAATGGATCATCTGACTCGTTTAATAGCCTACATACCATTTGTCGGAAAGCTATTAATTGTGAGAAGAGAGAAGACGTTGGCGAGAAGCGCAAGCTCAGGTCGGTGGACAAAAAGGGTAAAAACCAAAAAATGATGTTAGAAAAGGTAGTGCAACATCATTGAATTTCATGGTTATGCATGTATTAAATTAAAACAGTTACATGCATGTATTAAATATTTGTTTCTATGTATGTAGGTCTTTTCAAATACCCAGAAGTCCTGGACGGTTTGACAACACAACAAATAGATGCTGCAGTTTTGTACGTTGAAACAAAAAAATAAAAGGAAAGATTTTAGGAATCAAAGTGTCTATGATAACAAAGACGATACTCATGTCACTGTCAACCACATTAGTGAGATCTTTGATAAAGTATGGCCAGGTGGCTATGTAAGTCCAAATAGCACGATTTTGTTATTTTATGCAAACAAGAAGGATCGTTTCTCACACATTATTAAATTTTTTCTATAGGTTATAGGTGCTTACATGGCAGAATTTTCTCTTTGACTGGGGATGACCGAAACTTGTGCCCAGCATGGAGGGCAAATGCTCTAATATGTATTTTACCAAGAAAAAAACTTAGATCCCAGCATAAGAAAGAAGCCTTGGACAAAAATTCAAAAAATGTGTATGATATATCAGGGTGCTTTGAAAGATGCCTGAAAGAATACTTTCGTGCTCCTAAGGTAAGTACTGTTTGTACAAGAAAATGCAGGGTATAAACCAGATTATGTAATGTGATAACACTTGTCTCTTTTTGGTAGGCATATTTCGCGTCGAATATAAGCGATTGCCACTATTGCACTGTCGTCCTGAATAGACCAAAGAAGATATTTCAAGTGCTCGACTCGCTGTTTGAATTTAGAAGGGTCCAGAAAAATATCGAAGCTCTGGTATGTTTTTTCTCTATACATTTAGCGACGATATGGTTACTCCAAGCATTACACTAAACCTCTTTGTTTGGTATGCACTTACACCATCATCAACTTAGTGGTTATTTGAGTCACTACACTTGACCAACATGATCCCACCCACTTGATAAATCTAGCTATAAGAGTGCTATGTCAAGCCATGACACACTTGATGATGGTGTTTCTAGTCAACCCATATGGTCTAGAGCCCAATGCAATGTTGGGATAACATGATCCCACCCACTAGATAGATCTAAGTATAACACTACTATACCAAGAGATGATGAATTTTGAATTGTTTCTAGAAATTAGTTGAATTCTGAATATAACATAAAAAACTACTACAGAATTAATTAGTAAGTTTTTCATGTAAAACAAATTGGAAACGATGTTCAGCAAACAAACAACATGCTTGTATATATAAGATGTTAAGAAATTAAATTCGTGCAGACTAATTAAAAATGCAAAATATTATTGTATTTCAGAAGGGTATGAAAAAAACTTCCCTACTTACACATTTCGTGCCCAACGGCCTGCATACGAATAGAAAACCATAATGTGTGACAAATGATTCTTACTTGACAAATCCCGAAGAATACTTCTCAATTTGTTGTTTCTCTATTTTTTCCCCAGCCTACAGAAGTTGTGTTTTTCATGATCTGTAACCCCAATTATTTATTATAATACTTCGTTCAGCCATTTCCATGTAACTGTTCCTTTATGCCTGAAAAACAAACAACTTTAAGTAAATGGCAAGTACATGCAAGGTTTTAAATTGTAGTTGATGGTTCGTTGCATGAAGATGGAAAATTATTTTATGACTATAGCAGGATATTGTGAAAACTATGCCACAATCTCCCATTTATACAATATATCTTTTTTTACTGCTATAGATTGGAATACAAGTAAATTTGATTTTGCATTTGTCCATATATACATTGTTTGACTGAATTAGGCATGGGGGTGCCCTCCACATATCGCGAGAAGAGAAGCATCCCGGAGTCACGGCTCGAGGCATGGAAGGTTGGATCGGGCATAGGTGTCCGAGATATAGGCATGAAGGCCCAGACACTAGTAGAAAACAGGCCTTTCGTCCAGGCCATTAGTCCCGGCTGCGGCTGGGGCCGGGACTAATGGCCCTCGCCGGACGACCCGAGCCACCCAGAACCAAAGGTCCTGGTCCGTTAGACCCATTAGTACCGGTCTGAGACACAAACCGGAAATAAAGGGCCCTAGCCCTGCCGCTCGCTGGGGGCACCCCTTTAGTCCCGGTTTGTATCTCCAACCGGGACTAGTGATCTGGCCTTATATATACGTACAGCCCCCTCCTCCTCTCAACTGTTTTTTCCTGGTGGGAGAGAGTGTTGTTGTTCTATTTTTTTCTTGTTCATACACACTAGAGGTGTTCGGTGAAATGTCCATTAGAGCGATGCGAGTTTAGGTCACATAAGACATACATGATATGAGGTGCCCGAGCCACACTTAAGTTTTCCCATCTTTGTTTCCAAGTGTAATAAAAGGTTAGCAACTATTTTGTCGTTTAGACCGTGCGGTACTAATTTTAGCATAGTGATTGCGTTTGACATATATTTGTATGATACGGATGAGCCATCCATGGATGTACGGTGACGGACGCTCTGCCGCTTTCAGAAAAGGCATGCGTTCTTTTCGAGTTGTGGACGAGGAGAACAAGCGGCGGGATGGTTTTATGTGTTGTCCATGTGCTGACTATAGGAATGAGAAGTTTCATGCTTCCGCAAGATTCATTCAGAGCCACCTGCTTCGGTATGGTTTTATGTTCGGGTATAATGTTTGGACCAAACACAGAGAAAGAGGGGTTGTGATGGAAGACGGCGATGAAGAAGAGAACGATGATGACAACTATCGATCTATGTTCCCTAAATACGCTGATACCGCAATGGAAGACAGTGAAGAAGAAGTAGGTGAAGAACGGGAACCAGACCGGCCCACTGATGATCTTGATCGGGTCATTTCTGATGCAAAGCGAGACTGCGACACAGAAAAGGAGAGGTTGCAGTTTGAGCAGATGTTACAGGACCACAACAAATTGTTGTACCCAACTTGTGAAGATGGCCAGAAGAAGCTGGGTAGCACACTATAATTGCTGAAGTAGAAGGCAGAGACCGGTGTGACTGACTCGGGATTTGAGAAGTTGCTGGTACTCATGAAGAGTTTGCTTCCAAGAAATAACGAATTGCCTGCCAGTACATACGAAGAAAAGAAGCTCGTCTGCCCTCTAGGATTAGATGTGCAGAAGATACATGCGTGGCCTAATGACTGCATCCTCTACCGCGGTGAGAAGTACGAGAATTTGGATAAATGCCCGGTATGCACTGCATTGCGGTATAAGATCAGAAAAGATGATCCTTGTGATGTTGATGGCGAGCCACCCGGGAAGAGGGTTCCTTCCAAGGTGATGTGGTATGCTCCTATAATACCACGATTGAAACGTTTGTTCAGAAACAAAGAGCATGCCAAGTTGTTGCGATGGCACATGGAAGAACGTAAGAAAGACGGGATGTTGAGGCACCCCGTTGATGGTCGACAGTGGATAAAAATTGAGAGAGACTTCCCGGACTTTGCTGGTGACGCAAGAAACTTATGGTTTGGTCTAAGTACAGATGTCATGAATCCTTTTGGGGAGCAGAGCTGCAGTCACAGCACCTAGCCCGTCACTCTATGTATCTACAACCTTCCTCCTTGGTTGTGCATGAAGCGGAAGTTCATTATGATGCAAGTGCTCATCCAAGGCCCGAAGCAACCCGGCGACGACATTGATGTGTACCTAAGGCCATTAGTTGATGAACTTTTACAGTTGGGGGCCGAACTAGGTTTACGTGTGTGGGATGCGCACAAACAGGAGCCATTCGACCTACGAGCATTGTTGTTCGTAACCATCAATGATTGGCCTGTTCTTAGTAACATCTTAGGACAGACGAACAAGGGATATAATGCATGCACACACTGTTTAGATGAGACTGAAAGGATATATCTGGATAAATCTAGGAAGAATGTGTACCCGTACAATTGATGTTTTCTTCCGCCCAGACACCCCTTAAGGAAAAAAGGCAAGCATTTCGATGGCGAGGCAGATCACCGGAAGAAGCCTGCCCCCGTACTGGTGCTGATGTATTTGGTATGGTCAAGGATTTAAATGTAATATTTGGGAAGGGTCCCGGAGTACAACCTGTTCTGAAAGACGCCGACAGAGGCGCACCCATGTGGAAGAAGAAATCTATATTTTGGGAGCTACCCTATTGGAAATTCTATGAGGTCCGCTCTGCAATCGACGTGATGCACCTGACGAATAATCTTTGCGTCAATATTCTAGGCTTCTTGGGCTTGTATGGGAAGTCAAAAGATACACCGGAAGCACAGGAGGACCAGAAACATCATAAAGGACGAGACGGCAAGCATCCAGAGCAGTTTCAAGGGCCTGCCAGCTACGCTCTTACCAAGGAAGAGAAGGAAATCTTTTTTGAAGTCCTTTTCAGTATCAAGGTCCCGTATGGATTCTTGTCTAACATAAATGGAATAGTAAATATGAAAGAGAAAAAATTCCAAAACCTAAAGTCCCATGACTGTCACGTGCTTATGACGCAATTGCTTCCGGTTGCATTGAGAGGGATTCTACCGAAAAATGTTCGGCTGGCCATTGTGAAGGTATGTGCATTCATCAATGCAATTTCTCATAAGGTAATCAATCCAGAAAGTCTATCAGGGTTACAGATTGATGTGGTCCAATGTCTGGTCAGCTTCGAGCTATTGTACCCTCCATCTTTCTTCAATATTATGACGCACCTCCTAGTTCACCTAGTCGAAGAGATTAGAATTCCCGGTCCTGTGTTTCTACACAATATGTTCCCCTTCGAAATTTTCATGGGATTCTTAAAGAAATATGTTCATAACCATGCTAGGACAGAAGGAAGCATCTCCAAGGGCTATGGAATAGAGGAGGTCATTGAGTTTTGTGTTGACTTTCTTCCTGACCTTAATCGATTGGTGTTCCTAAATCTCGGTATGAGGGGAGGCTGACTGGAAAAGGCACACTAGGAAGGAAAATAATGGTATGTATGGACAGGGATTCTTTCAATAAAGCACACTACACAGTTCTACACAATTCCACCTTGGTGGCTTCGTATATCGAGAAACACAAGATTATTGTATGCTCGGAAAACCCAGGGATGCCTCACTCCTCAATTAAAGTGGAACACGAGGAAACTTTTGGCAGTTGGTTGCAGAAACATATCATGAATAACAACACTGTTGAAGATCAGTTGTACTTGTTGGCACGGTTACCATCTTCGACTATATGTACTTTCCAAGGGTACGAAATAAATGGTAATACATTTTACACGATCGCCCAAGATAAAAAGAGCACCAACCAAAACAGTGTTATCCGCTTTGATGTAACAGATGACAATGGGCAGAAGGACACATATTATGGGTACATAGAGGAGATATGGGAACTTGAGTATGGACCTACTTTTAAGGTCCCTTTGTTTTGGTGCAAATGGGTCAAGATGACATGAGGAGGGGTACATGTAGACGAAAAGTATGGCATGACAACAGTGGATCTCAACAATCTTGCGTACATGGACGAACCATTTTTCCTAGCCAACGATGTGGCTCAGGTTTTCTATGTGAAGGACATGTCTACGAAACCGAGAAAAAGAAATCAGCAAAAGAATACATCGTCCGATGAGCCAAAGCGCCACATAGTTCTTTTAGGGAAAAGAAACATCGTGGGAGTGGATGACAAGATAGATATGTCATAAGATTATAATAAGTTTCATGAAATCCCGCCCTTCAAAGTGAAAACTGACCCAAGCCTCCTGTTAAATGATGAAGATTCTCCATGGCTACGGTGCAGAAGAAAACAACAACACTAGATAGGATGTTGGTGTAATATATTAAACATTTTATGTAATTATATTGTTAAATGAAGAAGATTCTCCATGGCCATGACGGCCGCACTATAAATAGAGGGAAATGGCGGGGCAGGATGGGCCAGGCAGCATAATAATAGGGGTTGAACCTTTAGTCCTGGTTGGAGAAATCAACCGTGACTAAAGGGATTGCGGCAGGCTGGGCCATGCAACACTAATAACAGGGGTTGAACCTTTAGTCCCGGTTGGAGAAACCAACCGCGGCTAAAGGGATTGCGGCAGGCTGGGCAAGGCAGCACCAATAATAGGGGTTGAACCTTTACTCCCGGTTGGAGAAACCAACCGCGACTGAAGGGATTGCGGCAAGCTGGGCCAGGCAGCACTAATAATAGGGGTTTAACCTTTAGTCCCGGTTGGATGAACCTTTAGTCCCAGTCGGAGACACCAACCGGCACAAAACACGAGTGAGGACTATTAATAGGGGTGAGTGTTAACATTATGTCGTGAGTGTCGACACTATGCCGAGCTGTTTGTACTATAAATATGTCAGTCAGCCAATTTGAGGCATCTCCAAGATCGATGGTTTGCGAAAGCAGGGACACCACTACGTCCAGTTTGAGGGAGATGCAGCCGGAGCCCAGTCCTCCGGCATCTCCAACAAACTGGTCATAGAGGCACTCCCTAATATGTGAAATTAGGTTAGCTCCCTGGCATATTGATCTAGTTAGAGAAGTTACAAGCTGCAAGATGGTCTTCGAGAGCAAAGACACCACTACGGCCAGTTTCAGGGAGATGCCGCCGGAGCCCAGTCCTCCGGCATCTCCAAGAAACTGGTCATAGAGGCACTCCCTAATATGTGACCGCACGTGTTTGGAGATCAGATCTTCATGGTAAGTACGAATTGGGACAACATCTTCATAGTTTGGGAAAGTCGTAGTACGAATCGGAACTAAAGGCCCCCCTTTAGTCCCAGCCAAACCATAAATTGGGACTAACACTCAAGACATTTATTAATATTTAAAAACTGAGACTATGGAATTGGGACTAAAGGCCCCCCTTAGTCCCGGTCCAGCCACAAACCGGGACTAACACTCAATACATTTATTAATATTAAAAACCGGGACAAACCAGGACTAGCTAAAACTCAGGACTAAAGCCGCCCCCTTTAGTCATAATCACGCCTAGTCCTATAGTACACAGCTTCAAGGTCTTCTTCGTGATCGTCATCATCATTGTCATCGTCACCTTCCACTCCGGGGATCCTGAGCCTAGCCATGGCATATACCAGGGGCACCTGCCACTCCGGCCTAGGATTCACGACGGGCGGGTGGCCTCGGATTCATCGCGGGCGAGGATGGTCTTCCCCGGCGATGTAGCGCATCATGCCGATGGTAATATAGTTCGCCCACCACAGACGGCAGTCGGCTTCATTGTGGTTCACCGGGGGAGTGCCATCACCATCGTACCTGGCGAGCTCCCTTTCCTGTCGGTTAGCGAAGAAGGCATTCCAGGTGTCGAAGTTGTCGGGATCCCATTGGGGATCCATCCACTGCTCCGGCATGAGCTCGTGGTAGAAGTGGTTTGTGATGGCCGCCTATCGGGCGGAGCCTTGAGGCACTGGAGGGACAGGAACACCTCCAGCGCTCAGCATCCAGCCGGCGGGCGGCAGGTAGCCTGGTGGGCAAGGGTATCTTGAGGCGCATAGCTCCTCTGTCTCCTCGAGGGTCAGAATGGCCCAGTAGGCGCTTTCCATTTCTGTGAGAGAGGAAGGTGTGGATGTGTGAATAACCATGGCGCGGTCGGTCTATATATAGATGGAAAGGGCGGGAAAACATGGCAGAAAGCGGTGGGAAATGGCGGAAAATATCTTTAGTCCCTGTCAGTGGCTACAACCGGGATTAAAAGCTCGGTTTAGAGGAAAGGGCGAAAAAACTTGGCGGGAAGCGGTGAGAAATGGCGAGAAAAATCTTTAGTCCCTGTTAGTTGATACAACTGGGACTAAAGCTTATTCAGAAAATTGATTTGGATTAATTATTCAAATTCAAGAACTTTTCATGTTGAAAGTTTAGTGAGATTCAAAAATATGCAAAAAATAATAGTTAATGCATTTTTAAATTGATAATGGAAAAATGGTTAATAATTTGACTATTTAAAATAATTATTTGATAAAACAGAAATTGGATTTGGATTAATTATTCAAATTCAAGAACTTTTCATGTTGAATGTTTTGTCAAATTCAAAAAGATGCAAAAAATAATAGTTAATGCATTTTTAAATTGATAATGGCAAAATGGTTAATAATTTGACTATTTAAATAATCATTTGATAAAAAAGGAAATGGATTTGTATTAATTATTCAAATTCAAGAACTTTTCATGTTGAAAGTTTTGTCAAATTCAAAAGTATGAAAAAAGTAAAATTTAAATGTTTTAAATGATATATTGGAAAATTTGAAAAAAAAGCACATCGCGTGCTGGGGTTTTTGGCCCACCGCGCGCAAATTTGGGCCTTTATTCCCGGCCCGGTTTACCAGCCGAGACTAAAGGTCTGGCCCCAGCGCACGAAAACGAAACGCCCCCCTCTAGTCCCGGTGCATGGCACGAGTCGGGACTAGAGACCCCATTTAGTCCCGCTGGTGCCACATACCGGGACAAAAGGGGGGGGTATAAATGGGGGCTTCTCCCCCGGTGCGTTCCACGCACCGGGAGAAGTTGGAGGCCAGAACGACGACAGCACTGCCAGGCTGCCCGCTGATTTCTCCGACGAAGCCTGTGCCTCCCTCTCCCGTCCCACCGCGCCTCCCTCTCTAGCGCCTGCAGCCGTCGCGCACCGCCCGCCGCCAGCGCCCCTGCCGCCACGCACCACCAGCAGCTGCCCCCGCCGCGCCCCTACCGACCACCGCCGGCCGCCAACTCCGGTGAGGATTTTGTTATTTGTTAATTATTTGTTCATTAGTTTAGGATTTTGTTAATTATTTGTTAATTAGTTTAGGATTTTGTTATTTATATTAGTGTATATATTTAGTTTAGGATTTTGTTATATTAGTGTATATATTTAGTTTAGGATTTTTTTAGTTTAGGATTTTGTTTTTATCGACGTATGGAATTTGTTAGTTTAGGATTTTTGTAGTTTAGGATTTTGTTATATTAGTGTATATATTTAGGATTAATTGGGATTTGTTAGGGTATGAGATTTATAATATTGTAAGTTATGTTTATAATAGGGTTTAGGGTGGTGGTTCTCGCGGGAAGCAGCTTAGTGTTAGGGTTTAGGGTGGTGGTTCTCGCGGGAAGCCGCTTAGTGTTAGGGTTTAGGGTGGTGGTTCTCGCGGGTTTAGGGGTGGTGATCGGAGTTAGGGTTAGGGTGGTGGTTCTCGCGGGAAGCCGCTTAGTCGCCCGCCTCTCCCGCGGCCACCATCACCGGCCACCGCCACCGCACCTCCGGGTTTAGGGGTGGTGACCGGAGTTAGGGTTAGGGTGGTGGTTCTTGCGGGAAGCCGCTTAGTCGTCTGCCTCTCCCACGACCACCATCACCGGCCACCGCCACCGCACCTCCGGGTTTAGGGTTTAGGGGTGGTGATCGGAGTTAGGGTTAGGGTGGTGGTTCTCGCGGGAAGCCGCTTAGTCGCCCGCCTCTCCCACGGACACCATCACCGGCCACCGCCACCGCACCTCCGGGTTTAGGGTTTATGTTTTATTTGTTAAGTTCAAATAAATATTGTGTGCATTTTGCAGGAACTATGGATCCACCTAGTCCAGTCCGTAGAGACCTAGATTCAGAACACTTGCTCGAGGATATGATTCACGATGCCGATGAGGGATCTCCCTCGAGGTATCTGAACTCATCCGGTGAGGGAGAGGAGACCAACAGACAAGAGGAAGAAGCCCATGGACGCGTAACGCAGACCGACGAGGTATATATATTTGATGTCCGATGATCGTCACTAGATGTACCTAGTTATATATATATTTTGTTGACGAATGTTTCTTCTCTTAGGCCTCTACATCGAACAAGAAAACCAAGCGCGGCCCAGCCAAAAGGTTTCTCCAGGGCATTGTTTATGAAATTACAAAGGTTTCAGGAGATGGCGAACCATTGGAACCAAAGAAAACAAAACAACTATTTGTACAACAATGCGGAGTCGTTGCTAGAGATTGCACCCCGATCACTGTTCGGGAGTGGAATAAGCCCAAAGAGGCAGAATGGAGTGATGTGTATATCGATGATAGATTCAAAGCGAAACTATTTACTGACCTAATGGAACATTTCAAGCTGCCAGAATGTGACACTGAGGACGAGACTGCTGAAATGAGAAAGAGAGTCAAGCAGTTTGCACTGAATAAGATGGCCGAACTATTCAAGAACTAGAAGAAGTCATTATGGCAACAATATCAGAAGGACAAGAAAACCCCATTATTCGAAGGCTATCTAGCGAAGCAGCAGCCTTACTAGGATGCATTTGTGGAGTATAGGAAAACAGGAGTTGCTACGGAAAAGTCAGAAAAAATAGGATAAATTCTACGAAGAAGAAAAATCACCATAACATGGGGCGAGGGGGCTACGTGGCTGCCATGCCTAAGTGGGATGCAAAAGAGAAAGAGCTTCATGATAAAGGGATCATTCTAGAACCAATTCACGAAGAATGGGATTTGAGGGCAAGAAATTGGTTCCTTGGGAATGAGAGTACATATGAAGAACTTACATGGGACCTTGTTTGCAGTGACGGGATAAAGGTACCCAGGACTGCATGGCTAAAAGTGGTCAAAGATATTAAAGATCGAATAAAACAGTTTCATCCTGATAGAGAGAAAGACTTGCTGACCTTGGTCCTCGGGAATCACGAACATACATGACGACTCCGAGGCCTTGACATGAGTTTCACGTGGGAGACTGGGTTTCCTAAGGACCAAGGTACCTATAGAAGCCGAGCAAGAGCAAATCAAAGATGGGAGGAGGAGGAGGAGGCAGAAAAGTTCAACCAGCTGCTAGGAAGACTTGACAAGCAGCAGCAGCAGATCGACGAACTTAGAGGAATAGCACGCTTGTAGCAAGATCCTCCACTCGATATTACCGCCAACCCATCTCAGCGGAGAAGCAGCGTCGTTGAATCAGAGGTCCCGTCTAACGATGCATCCTATACAGATGGCGTTCCCGGCTACCCCGTGGATGGAATAAAGGAGCAAATACCTTGTGAGCTCCATATTAAATTGAAGAACGTATCTGCGAAGGTGGCGGTCGGATCGGCTTTGCCTTATCCTCCTGACGCACGTTGGCATGGCCGTGAGATTCCACCTGGCTATGCTAAAGTCGGGGTGGATCAAATCGTAAAGGAGTGGGAGTCAATGGAGCTTGACATCCATGGACCTGAAGGTGAGATCACACTCGGAGAAGTACTTGGTGGGATCATTCTCTGGGAAAAGAACAACATACGGTTTCCAGGCTCGTCCCCAAGGATAACACTACTGCCTCTGAGTCATCACAGGTCTCCTTCACCTCCACCTCCACCTCCATCACCTCCAAGAAGCCCACCCCATGATGACTACGACCACCACATCCCGAGTCCTTCTCGATCTCCGTCGCAGGCTCAACAATCTTCGTCGCCCGCTAAGGCCAATAAGCGGAAGCGTGCTCCGTCAGTGAGTACTAAAGGACCCGGCAACCCAAAACAGATAATGTCGCTCCTCCCAATAGTGCCTCATCAGAATCTTCCCATCAGACCTTATGATCGTACTGATGCGGAATCTGCAGCGATAGCAAAGGCCGAAGTGGCGGCGCATTTTGAGAAGAAGAAACCCTAGCCCGCTCCGGTATACATCGAGAAGCAAAAGGCATATGCAATTGATTTTCTGAACACAAAATTGGAATATGAGTTGCACCATAAGCCTGATGACTATCTATGCACACTTTAGAAAGAAGTGGCGAAGAGCAAATCAAGCAAATCAAGTGCAAGCGGTAAAAAATCAACAAGCACAGGTGCAAGCAGGACCAAAACTACAATCATAAAAAAATTAGACGTTCCCCTTCTCGGACAGTAGGACAAACAAACGATCGCACCCCTCAAGATGTTTTCAGATAACGTTCCCCTTCTCGCACAACAGCCTATAGACATGTCAGTAGCTGCGGAGTTGGCGGCCACCAAGGAAATTAGTCTTGATGAACTGTTAGGCCCCCAACTCGACCATCTACCAAATATGCCAATAGCCCGTAGATATGTCGCAGGTGAGGATTTGGTCAGCAAAGAAAAGGTGAAAGAACTGCCAACACAACTGTAGAATCTCCATGAGTGGTACTTGACAGCTGCAAAGGAAGGAAGAATATTTATCACAGCGAAAGTCCCACGTGAGTATTACTTCAGAAAAGGCGAAGAGATCCATTTGAATTTCCAAAACTGTTCCAGTTATACAATCTCGACGCCCTCGACAAATCTATCCTCAGCTGCTATTGTCTGTAAGTTGTTGAATTCATTGTCTACATGTTCAGTTCATTGCATGTAATTATCCTCATTGTATCCTTTTGTACTCTATTATTATGCAGAATGAAGATCCAGGAATGTAAAATAAGAAGAGTCTATAGTGTTGGGTTCATTGAACCAGATAAAGTACATATAAAGACGCTAACAACAAACCCCGAGGAGACGGAGGAAAACATTTTGAGGTTTTTAAAGGAGCAAAATTTCTGTGACCATATACTATTTCCTTACAATTTCGAGTAAGCGTCTTACTCTGTTGTACACACATTCACTTTTGATTACTCGACGCTAAGTGTAACAGATGAGTTACTGATGTATATATATAAACATTTGCAGCTTCCACTGGATTTTGCTAGACATTCAAGGAACCATCAAAGAGATACCTGGAAGTGTTCCGCAGCATGCAGGACATGCTCCAGAAGTAATTTTCTCGCTATATCGGTCTCTTTCGTTTATTTCCTGAGATATCAGGTAAATAATAACTCATTCATTCATTTTCTTCGTCGGACAGGGTTTGGATCCGGTTCAAGAGGGAGGTTAAGGGTTACTTTAGTCAGCAGCTGACGTTTAAGGCGGTCTCGGTAAGTAGCACGTGATATGTCCGCGCATCTCTTTAATTATAGTTTCAATACAATAATGATGCTAGATTATTATTTTGATTGAATTATATTCTCGTAAAGTGCGCGAGGCAGCCACATGGGTCGAATTTATGTGGATTCTACGTTTGCGAGTTTATTCGCACGTTTACCACCAAGCACAAATATTATAGAGTCAACGTAAGCAATACATTCACACCATCATTTTATTACCGTCACTTTTCATTATCATGATTGATATTCATATTGATCTCCTTTTCTTATATAGTTCGAGAGAATGCGGGATCAACTCCTACCACATCAACGTGTACTAGCAATTGTGGAGGAGCTAGCGGGTTTTATTTTCAAAGAGATGATACATGATGGCGGAGAATTTAGTGTGAATAGGCGCTAATGATCTCCATATAATTGACTAGACGATCTCCATGTAACTATGTAAATTGTATATATTTGTATGCTCGATTTCGTAATACAAGTTATCTTATATATATGCACGAACGTGTATGATATGCGGTGGCGTATGAATATTCAAAAACCATTTTGAAATGAAAAATAAATAAATAAAACAATACAAAATGAATTCTCTGCCGCGGCAGAGAAAGGGCACAAAATGCTGCCACGGCAGAGAAATCACTAGTCCAAGGTAATACTCTGCCGCGGCAGAGAAAGGGCACAAAATACTGCCGCGATAGAGAAATCACTAGTCCAAGGTAATGCTCTGCCGCGGCAGAGAAAAGGCGCAAAATGCTGCCGCGGCAGAGACCCACTAGTCCCGGTTCATAACACCAACCGGGACAAGTGGGGGTGCACCCTGAGCTCGCAGGGGAAGCCACGTGGACACCCAGCCGGGACTAGTGTTGGGCCTCTAGTCCCGCTTGATTAGTTCCGGTTCAAAAACCGGGACTAATGGCCCTTAGGGTCCGGGACTAGAGGCCCTGTTTCCACTAGTGGGATCCAACCTTGTCCACTTAATCTTCGTTTTTACGTGACCTCCGGCCTTGGTAACATACTTCACATAGACTCTCCTAACACGTCGAGGTAGTTTTATGCTTGGTTGATTCCTCACTGAGATCTCCTTGTATTTGGAACATTGAAAAGTCAGATACTTGAGGTATCGAGCTGAGGTGGATATCCAATTGCTTCACAGTGGCCATCATTATCTTATCCAGTACTTCTATCAAAGCCAGCAACTCAAGCCACCCCTGGTCAGTTTAGGTCTCCTAGAATCTTTATTTTCTGGAAATATTTGTATTTACTAAAAAATATAGAACTTAAACTCCTCTAAATATTAAAATTCATGTGCATTTGCCTGAGATATTAGACATGGAAGACGAACTGAGCTATGATGTCAGTATCTAACAAACGTGTATCATCAGAAATGTGGCACACTGGTGCAAATTTACCGAGTTGTGAGCTATGAAATGGAGCTTCGCGCTGAAGGATAGAGAGTCTGAGAGCTTGCACGATGTAAAGTTCTCTGATCATACACTATATAGTCTTGCAAGTCTTGCCAAATGATAACCACTTCGCTGGACTGATAACCAAACACCAAGTATGAAAACTGAAGCTCGAAATGAAGTGAACACTCAGTTAACGCGGCAACTACAAACTTGAACATGATATCCGACATTCTCAGATACATGCCAATGCACCAGTTTAGCAGACAATAGTGTATTTTGTAATTTTCCGCATAGAAAGCAATACAACCTCCGGTACGAGTTAATTGTCGCAGGTTTAGGAAGGTTTAGACAAAACTTTGCCAAAACCTATGTCAATTATATCTGAACGGAGGGAGTTGGTTTCTTAACTCCTAATGTTGCACCTCTGAACAAGAGCACTTTTCTATTCCCTTGTTTTTTTCCATGTGCAAGCATCAAGACTGATATTATTGCAACTTCGAAATTGAAGACTCCAATAATGCATCATATGGTCAAATATGCAGGTTCATTATGACGTGTTAATCTTCTTTTTTCACCCGAGGTTGCTTGGTGATTCTTTTTTGGTGTCTGTCCTTGCCATGAGAAAAACAATATGATCCAAAGTAAGGTAATTTTTAGTTGTTTGGGTTGGAATTTCTCAATTGTTCTTCCTTGTTTTATTGTTTTCAGCTAAGTGAATCTCTCTATATGCCGTAATTATTTGGTTGTAATCATAAGCTTTAGCTGGTTCAACACTTGCAAACTCTCCTTTTCGCGTGCCAAGTTGATCATGATAGTTGGCTAGAAATTTTTTTGTTTTTCTCCAATATTTGTTGTTGTGCGGCGTCTTTTGTACAAGTTGTGCTTATCAGAATTTCAAGCAAAGTCAATTCCAATGTTGTTGTTCCATCCATAACTCGTTCTGTATGACATTCTGATCATAGTACTCATGGCCTTATGTTGATTGACATGCTTGTGAATGAAAGCACTGTAATTTGCTTTCTGATTTTTTGTTACTCTGGTTCCAAGAAGGAATCACCATGTCCATCTCTTAGAAATCTTAGCCTCAAAATTAAATTCTTCATTTGATCACCCTTTAGTGAGATATATTTCTATGTACTTTGAAATAAAATAGTTACAACATGGAGCTTATACTACGAATGGTTTATACTCCAAAATGCACACATATCTCTACATAGAATAGTTTACCTTGATTTCTGTTACCCTGGTGCCAAGAAGGTATCACGGCGTTCCAATCTTAGCATCTTATCTTAAATTGAAATTATAATTGAACCGATCCGTCTTATATCTACTATTAGGCTAGTGCTTAATTGTGCATATGTTTGTTGGTTTTCTAACATGATCTAAAAGAAGTCTTGACAACGTATATGAGGAAAACGCTTACTCAGTGGTATCGAAGCTTTGATCATGGTAGATTTTGAATGTAGTTTATTCTGATATTTGCTTTAATCACAAGTCATCGGAGTGCACATGAAACTTGGATTTAACATTTATTGTGCTATTCAGTTGTTACTACCTACATTCCACAATGTAAGCATTTTTAGTAAACTAAAACAGTTTTCTAAAAAGGCTTATATTATGGAACGGAGTAGTAGATTATCATGTTTTTGCCATGCACTACTTTAAGAGAAGGTGGAGATATTATCCTAACACCCATGTATAGGGATTGAAATTTGGCTACCCCATGCACGTGACTTGATCAATACGACTGCTCGTCAGGTAAGTCTTGATACCTCACTTTACTTATTTTCAGCAATTTATTCCCGTTGATGATGGTATGATCTCCTGTTGCTAATGTAAGGACTCCACTCCCCAACGTGCAGGAAAGAGTCGTTGTACGTCGAATACCTTCGTGTCTACCTTTGTGTCCGTTAGATGATAAAATGTTTCCCTTTTAGATTAAAGATATTTGTTTCCGATCAGACTGTGTTTTTATGACCATACAAGATGGTATAATTATTTTTGTTGCGAATAATATTGTGTGCAAATATGTACTCATGTCACTTTGGCACATTTGTGTTACGTAGTGTGAAATAAGAAATTATCTGTAGTTTGTCCTTATTGATAAGAAGTAGTATAAAAAATATTTTTCACTCATATATATGTACACCTACTATATATAAACCAAATTTCTATATTTCAACCTGTAGCAACGCATGGACATTTTATTAGTTATTAAAAATGTTATTATAATGATTTAGTAGTAGGACAAGGAGAAACTATAAGTGCAAATTATTTACACTAAATAAGGGAAATACCAGTTTTTTCACGAACCTGTTTCTCTTCACCATTAGAGTAAACAGTGACATGAACTAAGTTGGTCAAGTTGAAACCAACATGATCAAGGGGGTCGTGGTCATCATATTCAAAATGCACTACATCTCCAAGTCCTATATCATAAAACCTCATCAAGGACTTCTAGTATGGACCACAGATGATTGTCCTAACATTAGACTTCTTCAGGAATAAATCAAAATTCCTTAATGCTTCACTGTTCGCAACCATCCAATTATTTGGAGTGAAATCATTCAGTCTTTCCCTAAATGACCATGGCACTACTTGAAGGGAAAAACAACATAGTTCAGTTTATGGGAAAACAACACAACAAAAGAAACAATACATAAAATGAAAAGATGTAAAAACTTACCACACCATTGATGGGAAAACCATTAACAATGTTAACTTGGAAGCTGGCTGCTCTCACAGTTGTGGACAGGCTGTCCACACACGGCATAGTCCATTCCAAGAAACACCTGAAAAAAATAAAACTGCACTAAAGGAATGAACCGTGCATTAAAACTAGAGGGCAGTATATGCATTAATAGTGTAGAATACTAATCTATAAAGTGAAAAATAGATCAATTATCAGGCATAAACTACAGCACACTATGCATTCAGTTATCAAGCATGCACAATCTGAAAAATTAAAAAACCCTAATCCATAACCAGTAAATCATATATAATGTCTAGTCGTGTGTTCGAAAATCATAATGTTCTTTAAACAATTCATTTACACGATAATAAACAACTCTAATCTGAGTATTACAAATCCCTAATAAATAACTAGTAAATCGATGGAACTCTAATCGAATCGATCCATAATCACAATAAATCTTGAGGGGGGAAGATGATAGGAAGAACACATGAAGGATTACAGGGAAACCAAGAAAGAGAATGGAAGGGAGATGCAAAACTCACCGTCGATCTATAGAAAGAGAATGGAAGGGAGATGCAAAACAAAGAACAAAGCTTCTTCAAATGAAGAAAAAAAGAAGGATTAGAACTGAAATCAAGAAATAAAAGGGAAGGCAGAGGGGATTAGAGGAGAAATATCAATCGAAGGGGACAAACTGCTCTGAGGAACTGCTCTGCTATGAGGAACTGTTCTCAGGAACTGCTTTGGATGTGCATAGTGGGAGAGGGGGGTAGGAGGGTCGATTCAAGAACTGAACCGAGTCCCTTCGGTTTCCCTCCATTTATAAAGTCCCACGATGGCAGAGCTTCCATCAGAATGTTTCTTCTTAGCATCAAGCTAATGCTGATTGGATGTAAGTGTTATGGATGTGGATGCATTAAGTAAGTGTAGGACTGCTAAGTGACTAAATCAACCAACTAAAACGGCTAAGTGCTAACCTAACGAAACTGAAACTCTGACAGTCTAACACCTAAACTGAAGCCGAGCGCATCGAGCGTGGTGTCCAACTTCGTGTTCCAGGCTCTAGCCTCTAGGTGCCTGACGGAGTCTGTGAAGGGGCTTGTGCAGGCGCATCACCTAGAGCTCCTGGCCAGCCACGACGAACCCTGGCCAGCAGACTTGACGTCCATATGGTCCACAGCCCACCCACGGTGTACGGCGAGCGCTAGTAGGAGCCACACGGACTCCAGCCGTGCAACAGGAGCAAAGGCCTCCATGACGTTGATGCCCTACTGCTGCACATATATCTTTTGGCGATTAGGCGAGGCGGGTGTTCAGCTACACGATGCCGTCCATGGTGCATGTGGTCATTGGGTGCGCCTCGCGGCGAGGCAGATGTGATGGCGGCGTGGCTTCAGCTTCAGGTGTCGGAGAGGCTAGCTCGGCGCGCGAGGATGACGCTACCGGTGACGTGTGCTTTATGGGAGTTGTTGTCGATGGAGATGCCGGCGAGTCTTGGCCTGCCACCTCAGGTGTAGAGGTACGCAATGGAGTCGAGTGCACGTAGCATTCCACCGTGAACGCCGTTCTCATAGGGTTGTCCTCGTGTGTGCTCCATTCCCAGCTCGCGTCCTCGTCAAAGACTATGTTCCGTGTGCGTGCACACGCTTGGCAACGAGATCGTAGACATAGTATCCCTTGGTGCCGCTCTCTTAGCCGATGAAGACCATCGGTGTGCTCCTGTCGTCCAGCTTCTTCAGGCGAGGGAGCGCGCTCTTCACGTATGTGCGTGACGTAGCCAAAGGTCCACAGATACCAAGCCTCATATGGCGTCATGCCGTTGATGCTACGCGTGAACGCCCGATTCAAGTTCAACACGTAGACCGCTGTCAGCACGGTCTCTCCCCAGAAGTAATTTGGCATGCCCTTCGCCTTCAGCATGCTTCTGGCCGCAGCTACGACCGTCTGGTTGCGCCGTGCGATCACCCCGTTCTGCTGGGTTGATTACGGCACCGTGAGGTGGTGCTTGACGCCGGTGTCGGTGCACTGTGCACAGCGAATGTGGCTGACACGTGAACTCTCCGACGCGGTCCATGCGCAGTACTCAGAGCTTGCGCCCGCTCTCCATCTCCGCTGCAGCTTGGTCCTCCGTGGCCGACATGAATGTACGGTGCGCACCCCCGTCGATGGTGAACAGAACGGAGTCCAGATCAACAAGGAGAGGCCCCGGTGATCGACATCAAGTGCAGGCTTCACCACAGCACACTCTCCTCGTTGCTGAGAAAGGCTTCACTCGCAAATTCAGAGTGAGTTTGATTGTGAGAGAATGAACATAGACAAGTATTTTGTGCTGCTCAAACTTCCTAGTCTAGGGTGACATTATAGACCTATATATATCTGAGTTAGTTAGAAACACCTTGATCACCTTCTGGTTGAATGAGTCAATGATTGGTCAAACGTGTGATCCCAACTAGTTGTTAGATGTAACTATATCATTGCTACGCCTAGCCATGATGCTTGTGGCAAATATGGACCCACAACAACATTTCATTGGGATCTAAAATTAAACAATCTGAGTTCTCTAGAAACAACTGACCAACTTGTAGTAGTATGAGCCAACACTTGCTCAAACATGATCTCACCTAGTTATACTTAGATCTAGCAAGTAGGTAGGATCATGTTGGCCAAGTGATGACACATACAACAACAAGTTGGTGAAGGTGTTTCTATCAATCCTAGAGAGGTGTCTAGACCCCATGCATGCAATGTTGTCATGGCCCCACATTTTCGACAAGCTAGTGTGTCATGCCTTGGCATAGCACTCTAATAGTTATATCTATCAAGTGGGTGTAGTGACTCACACAACCACTAAGTTGATGACGGTGGTTCTAGCCAGCCCAGAGAAGTCTAGACCCTATGCAATGTTGAGATGGCCCCATGTAACATCCCAACATTTAGGACTAAATGAAGGGTAGATTTAGGATTTTGTGCATCTGCATGCATGCATCTGAAAATCCGGGTAAATTTTTCGCCAAATTAAAAGACTAGAGTGATTAGAATTCTCACTCCGATGAATTAGGTTTAGTGTCATCAGTAGGGGAGTGAGATGAATTTTGACATGACCTCTATTGTTTTGTGGAGTAATGAGGGAAGAAATTTGACTTACAAATAATTATTCACAATAATATAATACAAAAGAAATATAAATATTATAATGTCCTTTATATAATAAACATAAGATACTTCTTATTCTCCTTTCTATTCAGCAACAACTAATCAAGTAAAAGAAAACAAGGAATATTACAATAATAATATCATTACATTGTTCCTTTACAAATATTTAAAAGGAAATATAATAATACAATAAATAAATAATTAATAAGAAAGAAGTTACAATATTTGGAAGTTGTAGCAATATTTATGGTATACAGAGTATCACTCTATTCTTACAAGTGTTTGAAAGAAAAACAAATTACAAAAGAATAAAACAAATCCTAATCTAAATCTTGATCTCCATCTTCTTAGTGTTTTTGTTCCTGCAAGAGAAAACCACAAACACAGAAAAATAGATAAAAACAAAAAGGAGTTAGTGTTAATAATATTGCTCTCAGTAGTAACTGTGTGATGCACTATTGTGTCACATCATTGAGCATATTAAAATGGGGCAAGTTTCACCAAATGAAGTAGTATCTGTTCTTATTTCAAATCTGTCTCAGCACAACATCATTGACATAGGCAAATAGGGAAAATTTTCACCAATTTACTAAAATGTAAAAGTCAAAGAGTAGAACCATCAGCAAATATCAAGATATTTTAAACTTGATCTGATCCATAACATCACAGCAAGCATACAGGCAGCACACACATCACATGCAGCTGTTGTGTTGTCAACACCACAGCTAGCACATGAGGTAGGTAAGCAAAAAGGCACCAACCGTAGCAGGGCTACAAGCATATCCATCCCATACACACCAGCCATAGTTTCTCCACAGAACCAACAGAACACACTAGCCAAACTGTACAAGCTCATATACCATCTCTCTATTTCCACATGTATGAAACACACTGTTTTCAAAACACCACCAAGATCTACACATATTATCCAATCCACCACTCAATCAAAATCTATCTATTTATATAAGCCATCCAAGAGAAGATCAAGTATAAGGAGGAGCAGACCAATTGAATAGCAAGGAGGAGCCAACCAAGTGAGCAGCAAGGAGGAGCAGGCCAGGAGCACAAGGAGTAGGCCAATAGCACAAGAATCAAGCCAACAGAATCTCAAGGAGGATCAGTTTAAGCATAGGAATAAGAAGAGCCAGCTGATCAATCATAAATCTTTGGAGCTACATCAACAAGCTTCCATACCAGGTAGCTATTCATCACCAAGCCAGCAGGAGTGTATAGGAAGAGGTTTCATTGTATGTAATAGTGTGACATCACACTAATATCAGATTGAAATCACAAGATCTGTTTCTATGCAAGCATAAGCACCAACAACACCAATTCCTGCTAGAACAAATAATTACACTATGCACACTCATGTGAGGCACCACAGGTGTAAATCTAGTCTAGCAGAAGCACATGGGCACAAATGCAAGTAAAACTAAGCAACCATTAGATCTTAAGCTCTTAGACAAGACCAGAAAATTAACCATGTCTAGACTCTAGACAATAAGTCAATATGTAATCCCAAGCCTTGGGATTGTGAGTAGATTATTCTCAGTCTTGCAAAGAATTGCTTTGCAAGATCATCCCAAAATAATTGTAAGCCATCAAAGATCAGTATCTGTTCTTATCCTATATAAACCATGGCCTCAGTCTTTTGCATCATTGGCCAGGACATAGACCAATTATCTGTTAAATAAAAATATAATAGATCATGTAAATGATCTATGCTGTTGTGCTCACTCTCAAGGAGGTTCCACAAACGCATAGCCATATTACAGAATTTTCTCTCTAGCAACAATGGAAAATCAAACAACACAAATATTTTTCCTAGTAAATGTTCTAGGAATCATATCCATAAATTTCTTCACTGTACAAATGACAGGAAGCTCATTTCTTTCTTAAGATCCCAAACAAAGCATCTTTATTCCATGCTTAATCTTACAAAATTAAAGCCTCAATTTAAATAACATGGGAAGAGACATAAATAATTTTCTTTCCATGGCTTATTTATGAAGCTCATCCAACTTAGTCAAATAAATAACAACTGTTAATGCTAGGAATGATCAGGAGATTGTGTACACTCCAAGGAGGCATCACAATAGCAGGACCATATTAGCAGAAACCACATTCACATTAACCAAATCATCCACTGGTTCACATGCAATTATACTTGAGAACCAAATCATTTCCTTAGTGTTGGCCACTAGGAATCATCTCAAATAAAAGAACAAATTATTTTCCTAGGAATAATACTAGGAATCATCTATGGATACAAATCCATAGTCACCCATGACATTCATTATATTTAGGGGATAGTCATTTAAGCCAACATGCAGATATAGTAGATTCCAGGAACTACCACTAAAGCAAAGCTTCAGTACTTTAGACTCGAATATCAATCCATTTAAATTCACAAAGAGCTCACTGGATTTTATTTAGACATGGTGGAATCCAAGCATTTCTTATGTAACCAATTTAGAATAAAGACCATCTATTGCATGAGTATAGTATGAGCTCCAGTTAAACTAACAACATAGAATCTGACTAATGGAGTTTTAGAAGGTGTATGTATGAATCCTGCTGTGGAAGGTTTGCTCAACAACATTGTTGGGCAGATTCTAGAGGGACATTAATAGGATTACAGAGGGGGAACCCTAGTTAGCATTCATACCGAAAGAAGGGGAAGATAGAGAAAAACTTACCCGATTGTCCCCAAGAAGAGGAAGCAGATGGTGGCAATACAGTGGTGAGGGCAGCCAGGGCGGCGGCACGGGGAGCACCTAGAGGAGCTGCAACCCGCGCCTAGGCCGCAATATATACATCCAGAGGAGAAACATGGCAGTGTTGGACATCACCCCACTGCCAAAACACCAGCAGGTCAACCAGAGAGGCACTAGAGCAAAGCACCGCCAAAGAGCCACAAACCCTAGCCCCCTAAGAGGAGATAATATGACCAGGGGAGGGCTCGAGCGGCGAATCGAATTGGACCAGTCGAAGCTCCGTCGTTGACTGTGTCAGCAACTATAGCGCTGTCGGCTAGGAACGCCGGAGTTCACCGGAATAGAATAGCAAAGGCGGCGGGTCATCGCCGTCGTGAAGAAGAAGGTCACGAGAGAGAGAAGAGGGGATCCAATGGATCAGGTCTGACCGGCTCGGTCGACCGGGTCCAGGAGTGTAGCCAAAAGGGTGTTGGGCTGGGTTTAGTATTCGGTGTTCTGGGCTGGGTATTGGGCTAGTTGGGCCCAAGAACTAGGCCCAATTTATATAATAACAAAAATGGAAATTATTCAAAATACCCTCTAACCATTTTAAGCTCTAGAAAAATGTAGAAAAATCCTAAAAATATGTTTAATACATCCAACTATTTATTAAAATAATATTCACTTAAGAAAAAAATATAATCATATTTATTTAAGTTTAATAAAATGCAAAAAAATATTAACACCTTTAAAAATCTAAATGAAAATTAATAAATTTAGAAAAAATCCTAAAAATAAATAAAAATCATTTTTATGAATAAAAATAAATATCTTATCTCACAAAAATACTAACTTAAAATTTTACGAATTAAATTTAAAACAAATATTTAAAGACATTAAATAATTACGAAATTGCATAATAATAATAATAATAATAAAGATAATGTTTAAAAATAAGTAAAATTCATTTTTAAGAAGTTAAGCAACTATATTTACTAGAAAAATACTAACTATATTATTATAAAAACATTTTAAAGTTCCTAGATCATATAACTTCAATTATCTAAATTATTAAAATAAAACAGCTACTTTATAAATTATTTAAAACCCTTTCCTAAGTAAGAAATGATCTTATTCAAAACATAATCTTTTGAATCTAACTAATCTAAATCATAATTATAATTTAAATATAAAATCTAGGTGTAAGCAATTAACTTTATAATAATCTTCTAAAATCTTCAACTAACTATAAGTCAAGGATTTACAAGGTTATTCTTGACAAATCCTTAACATTTCATGTATAATTATATTCAACAAACTTGGTATTCACTAAATATATCATAAAAGAATTCACCTATTTTCTTTATATAAGAAAATATTATAGTATAATCAATAAACATTAAATATGCTACCTTTAAGTCTTTAATACTAAATTCCATTATGCTTAGGAAAAACCCTAGTTATTGTTAATACCATAAATGTTATATCCCCAAGTCCAATTATATCTTGATAATTAACCTTGGTCTGATATATCATAAGCTAGATATATAATGGCCCAGATCATTTAAACCTTATCAGAAACCATAACTTTAATCTTATTAATCATCAGAATTGAATAACTTAACATAAAGAATATTTTCTTCAAATGTTATTCTTTTTGCCACTTCAAAAGAAACACTATACCATTTCTTTAAATCCGTCACAACTTAAAACATGAACTTAGTAATAATTACATAATATCATGGAACCTTAGAATTATATTATGATTGTACTTTACTCTTCATATTTTATATTTTTATCTTTCTTATGAAGTAAAATTAAACTAAAGCAAATCTTAAATAAATCATAAATATATCTCACTGGTAATAATTGAGGATTTACTTGGGGACTTTGCATTATGCATCTCATTACTCATGCATAACAGCATATTGCTTCTTTAAACATTGTCCTTACCGGACAATGATGATATTTTTGTAGAACCCGAGGTCCAGGGTCAAGTTGAGACATTCGACTACAACACTTCCTTATATCAAGGCAAATTCACACTTGCTCATGTCCTTTGATTATTTTCTGTAAAGTAATTGCAAACTGTGTGTCATCACCTGCATTTCAAAAAGGTTGAAAACCCTATTTTCATAATTAAAGTGAACTATTGGTTACTGATCCAGGGTGATCAGCTAATCTATTAAATCTGGCAGTTGGAATACCACTACATAGGAATGTATCATCTAGGACTTAACAACCAATGTCGCCAGTGATTCTTGCGCCGTATATTACGCGTTAACCATGAGATTTGGAATGGGACAAAGAAGTCAGCTGGATCGGCTCCCTTTCACATGCATTGGACACTGTTCTGGGCATTTTTAAGTTGCAGATCATGGGTATAGCCGTTTTATATGGGGAAAGGTCTACCGTGGATTTGGTCTTACAAAAGACAGATTACTAGTGTTAATGGTTGTTATGTGTATCCAACTAAGGTGTAGCCGTTTTATACGGGGAAAGGTCTACCTTGAGTTTGGGCATACAGTAATTGTGGTGTATGCGGGGTCGCGGAGAAGGACAATGATTGGTTTGGATCAGCTACTGGGCCCCACATCATAGGAAGTGTGGACGGGAAAGATTCGCCCGGTTGTGCATCAAGGATTTGATCTCTCATGGGTAAAGTAACGCACCTCTGCAGAGTGTAAGAACTGTAACTTGTTACTCCCTGTTCCGGCAAGGAGCTGCGAACGCTGCAGGAAAGGAACTCCATGAAAGTTCTGGTAAACCTGTGAAGGCTGACGGACATAGCTTTTCAGAATAAAAGCAACCTTTGAAGAAATGTTTACGAAAACCTGCATTGCCTATGACCTATTGTCTATGGTTGTATCTATAGTGCATCAAACACTCCTTTTTAGTGAACTTGCTGAGTAAGCTCATACTCAACGTATCTTCTTAACCCTTGCTAGATTCTGAAGACAATAACGGTCAGGAAGAGGAAATACTATACCCAATTGAAGACAAAAAAGAATTCCGCTATGAAGAACCAGAAGTATCCGGAAGCGTCGAAGGGAACAATTACGAAACATCTATGGAATGGAGACCGACGTATCTGAAGTGTAGATGTAGCATATATAGAGATCTAGTCTAGTAGTATAGATTTCTATCCTCTATCTATAACTAAATCTCGTATATACCTTACTTTCTTATTTATTTTGTTCCTCGAGTTATTATAGTTTAGTCCGAGTCATCGGGATCCCTCTATGGACCTAGGAGGATCTCAAAGTCGTCATGTAATTTCTAGTTGTAATAATGATAATGTATGTTGTGAACCCGCTTTGTTTCTGTTGTACCACTCTAAGGATGTAATATTTGCGGAATGGTACTCCGTGAGTGTTATGTCCACGACTATAGTATACTACAACATGCAGTGGTATGCTGGTTCACCACACCCCACATTTTCCACAAGCTAGTGTGTGTCATGGCATGGCAGACTCAAAATTATAGGTAGATATAGCAAGTAGTAGGATCATGTTGGCCAAGTGTGATGACACATACAACAACAAGTTGGTGAAGGTGTTTCTATCCAGCCCAGAGAGGTGTCTAGACCCCATGCATGCAATGTTGGCATGGCCCCACATTTTCCACAAGCTAGTGTGTGTCATGGCTTGGCATAACACTCTTATAGCTAGATCTATCAAGTGTGTGGGATCATGTTGGCCAGGTGTAGTGACTCACATAACCACTAAGTTGATGATGGTGTTTCTAGCCAGCACAGACAGGTCTAGACCCCATGCAATGTTGGCATGGCCCCACATTTGCCACAAGCTAGTGTGTGTCATGGCTTGGTAGACTCCAAATTATAGCTAGATCTAGCAAGTAGGTAGGATCATGTTGGCCAGGTGTGATGACACATACAACAACAAGTTGGTGAAACTGTTTCTATCCAGCCAGAGAGGTGTTTAGACCCCATGCATCCAATGTTGGTATGGCCCCACATTTTCCACAAGCTAGTGTGTGTCATGCCTTGGCATATCACTCTTATAGCTAGATCTATCAAGTGGGTGGGATCATGTTGTCCAGGTGTAGTGACTGAAACAACCACTAAGTTGATGATGGTGGTTCTAGACAGCCTAGAGAGGTCTAGAGCACATGCAATGTTGGCATGGCCCCACATTTTTCACAAGCTAGTGTGTGTCATGGATTGGGATAGCAAAATTATAGCTAGATCTAGTAAGTAGGTAGGATCATGTTGCCCACACGGAAGAAACTCGTGCCCTGCATGGAGGGCAAATGCTCTAATACGTACTCCACCAAGAAACTTGTGCCCTGCAATGTGGGCCGATGCCAACATTGCATGGGATCTAGACATCTTTAGGTTGGCTAGAATCTCCCTCATCAACTTGTGGTTGTGTGACTCATCACCTGGCCAAAATGATCAAACCCAGTTGATACACATGAGTAAGCCATGACACACACTCGTGGCAGATGTGGGCCCATCCCAACATTGCATGGGATATAGACCTCTCTTGATTTGTCCAAATTACCATGAAATCTCTAGTTGGAGAAGTTGTTTGCGTTGCCTATAGGGACCTAGATGCCGGGTTTGGGCTCAATCCGTGGAGTGGTTCCATGTTCTGGGTATTGAGGGGGGAATCTTGGGTTGAAAGCCATGTTAACTCACACTCGATAGACATCCTGGTGGTGCCTTGGGTGCCAAAGGACCTGGTATGCCTTGGTTATGATATTATGAGGTCAGTGGGTCACATGCAAGGGCTTCATGAGCTGTTTTCACATTTTTTTTTAGATTTTGTTGGTGCTGCCCCAAAAAATGATGAAACCCGTCGGTGGCCGCGAAAACAAAAGGGTCGATGCAATCTTGGACCCAGGCATGCATCGATTCTAGGTTCCCCATGGGGCACCCCAAACCATTTTCCCCAAAAAATTGAGAGTGTCTTATTAGGTACCTATAGTTAGAAACCACTGGTCCATAACTGAAAAAAATACAGTATATGATCGTACCACGATCTAAATAACCACCTCTCGGGAATGTCCATTCACCATGGTGTAGCATGCGTGAAAATTGCCTCGGGCCCCTAGGCGCGCATTAATCTTGCACCTCCTTCGGGAAAACACCAGTTTTTTATATTCAGAAAATGGAAGTCAAGATTTCTCCAAATGACCGCAAAATCTCTAGTTGGATAAGTTGCTTGCGTTGCCGAGAGGGACCTAGGTACCGGGTTAGGGATTAATCTATGGAGCGGTTCCATGTTCTGGGCAGCGAGGGGGGGAGGAATCTAGGGTTGAAATCCATGTTAACTCACACTCCATAGACATCCTGGTGGTGCCTTGGGTGCCAAAGGGCCTGGTATGCCTTGCTTATGACTTTATAAGGACAATTTATCACATGCAATTGCTTCAGGAAATGTTTTCACATTTTTTATTTTTTAGATTTTGTTTGATGCTTCCCCAAAAAATGGCAAAACCCGCCAATGGCCACAATAATGCAAGGGTCGATGCAATCTAGGACCCAGGCATGCATCCAGCCTAGGTACCCCATGGGGCACCCTAAACCATTTTCCCCTTAAAATTGAGAGTGTCTTATAGGGTACCTACAGTTAGAAACCGCATTTACCGGGCCGTACCTAAAAAAATACAGTATATGCTTGTACCACGAGCTAAAGAACCACCTCTCGGGAATGTCCATGCACCATGGTGTAGCATGAGTGAAAATCGCCTCGGGCCCATGGGCGCGCCCTAATCTTGCATTTCCTTTGGGAGAACGCCTGTTTTTCAGGATCAGAAAATGGAAAGTCAAGATTTCTACAAAAGGCCATGAAATATCTAGTTGGATAAGTTGCTTGCGATGCCGAGAGGGAGCTAGACCTCAATCTATGGAGTGGTTCCATGTTCTGGGCAGCAAGGGGGGAATCTAGGGTTGAAAGTCATGTTAACTCACACTCGATAGACATCCTCGTGGTGCCTTGGGTTCCAAAGGACCTGGTATGCCTTGGTTATGATTTTATGAGGGCAGTGGGTCACATGAAAGGGCTTCTGGAGCTGTTTCACATTTTTTTGTTTTTTTAGATTTTGTTTGGTGCTTCCCCAAAAAAGTCGAAACCAGCCAGCGGCCTCGGCAATGCAAGGGTCGATGTAATCTTGGACCCATGCATGCATCCAGCCTAGGTACCCCATGGAGAACCCCCAAACCATTTCCCCGTGAAAATTGAGAGTTTCTTATAGGGTACCTACAGTTAGAAACCGCATTTACCGAGCCGTAACTCAAAAAATATAGTATATGCTTGCACCACGAGATAAATACCCACCTCCAGGAATGGCCATGCATAATTGTGTAACATACGTGAAAATTGCCTCGGGCTCCTTGGCATGCCCTAATCTTGCTCCCCCTTCGGGAAAACACCAGTTTTTCGGGTTCACAAAATAGAAAGTCAGGATTTTTCCAAATGACAATGAAATCTCTAGTTGGATAAGTTTCTTGCAATGCCTAGAGGGACCTAGGTTTCGGGTTTGGGATCAATCCGTGGAGTGGTTCCATGTTCTGGGTATTGAGGGGGAAATCTTGGGTTGAAAGCAATGTTAACTCACACTCGATAGACATCCTGGTGGTGCCTTGGGTGCCAAAATACCTGGTATGCCTTGTTTATGATATTATGAGGGAAGTGGGTCACATGCAAGGGCTTCAGGAGCTGTTTTCACATTTTTTGTTTTTTTAGATTTTGTTTGGTGCTGCCCCAAAAAACGACGAAACCCGTCGGTGGCCGCGGCAACGCAAGGGTCGATGCAATCTTGGACCCAGGCATGCATCGAGCCTAGGTACCCCATGGGGCACCCCAAACCATTTTCCTGTGAAAATTGATAGTGTCTTATTAGGTACCTATAGTTACAAACCGCATTTACCAGGCCGTAACTCAAAAAAAATACAGTATATGCTTGTACCACGAGCTAAATAACCACATCTTGGGAATGTCCATTCACCATGGTGTAGCATGCGTGAAAATTGCCTTGGGCCCCTTGGCCCACACTAATCTTGCACCTCCTTGGGGAAACCACCAGTTTTTCGTATTCAGAAAATGGAAGTCAAGATTTCTCCAAATTACCGTGAAATATCTAGTTGAAGAAGTTTCTTGCGATGCCAAGAGGGAGCTAGGTACCGGGTTTGGGCTTAATCCATGGAGCGGTTCCATGTTCTGGGCAGTGAGGGGGGGTCTAGGGTTGAAAGCCATGTTAACTCACACTCGATAGACATCCTGGTGGTGCCTTGGGTGCCAAAGGGCCTGGTATGCCTTGCTTATGACTTTATGAAGACAATGGATCACATGCAAGCGCTTTAGGAGATGTTTTCACATTTTATTATGTTTTAGATTTTGTTTCATGCTTCCCCAAAAAATGGCGAAACCCGCTAGCGGCCACGACAATACAACGGTCGATGCAATCTAGGACCCAGGCATGCATCCATCCTAGGTACCCCATGGGGCACCCCAAACCATTTTCCCCTTAAAATTGAGACTGTCTTATAGGGTACCTATAGTTAGAAACCGCATTTAGCGGGCCATACCTCAAAAAAATACAGTATATGCTTGTACCACGAGCTAAAGAACCACCTCTCGGGAATGTCAGTGCACCATGGTGTAGCATGAGTCAAAATCTCCTCGGGCCCATGGGCACGCCCTAATCTTTCACCTCCTTTGGGAAAACGCCTGTTTTTCGGGTTCAGAAAAAGGAAAGTCAAGATTTCTCCAAAATACGATGAAATATCTAGTTGGATAAGTTGCTTGCGATGCCTAGAGGGATCTAGGTGTCGGGTTTGTCCTCAATCCATGGAGTGGTTCCATGTTCTGGGCAGCGAGGGGTGAATCTATGGTTGACAGCCATGTTAACTCACACTCGATAGACATCCCCATGGTGCCTTGGGTGCCAAAGGTCCCGGTATGCCTTGTTTATGATTTTATGAGGGTAGTGGGTCACAAGCAAGGGCTTTAGGAACTGTTTCGCATTTTTTTAGATTTTGTTTGGTGCTTCCCCAAAAAAAGGCGAAACTAGCCGGCGGCCGCGGCAATGCAAGGGTCGATGCAATCTTGGAACCATGCATGCATCCAGCCTAGGTACCCCATGGAGAATCCCCAAACCATTTTCCCGTGAAAATTGAGAGTGTCTTATAGGGTACCTACAGTTAGAAACCGCATTTACCGAGCCATAACTCAAAAAAAAATATAGTATATGCTTGCACCACGAGATAAATACCTACCTCCCGGGAATGGCCATGCACCATGGTGTAAGATGCGTGAAAATTGCCTCGGGCTCCTTGACGTGCCCTAATCTTGCACCCCCTTCAGGAAAACACCGGTTTTTCGGGTTCACAAAATGGAAAGTCAAGATTTCTCCAAATGACCATGAAATATCTAGTTGGCGAAGTTGCTTGCAATGCCAAGACGGACCTAGGTGCCAGGTTTGGGCTCAATCCGTGGAGTGGTCCCATGTTCTGGGTATTGATGGGGGAAGCTTGGGTTGAAAGCAATGTTAACTCACACTCGATAGACATCCTAGTGGTGCCTTGGGTGCCAAAGGACCTTGTATGCCTTGGTTATGATATTATGAGGGTAGTGGTTCACATGCAAGGGCTTCAGGAGTTGTTTTCACATTTTTTGTTTTTTTAGAATTTGTTTGGTGCTGCCCAAAATAAATGAAACCCGCCGGTGGCCGCGGCAACACAAGGGTCAATGCAATCTTGGACCTAGGCATGCATCGAGCTTAGGTACTCTAGGGGGCACCCCAAACCATTTTCCCCTGAAAATTTAGAGTGTCTTATTAGGTACCTACAGTTACAAACCGTGTTTACCGGGCCATAACTCAAAAAAATACAGTATATATGCTTGTACCACGAGCTAAATAACCACCTCTCGGGAATGTCCATTCACCATGGTGTAGCATGCGTGAAAATTGTCTTGGGCCCCTGGGCCCGCACTAATCTTGCACCTCCTTTGGGAAAACACCAGTTTTTTGTATTTAGAAAATGGAAGTCAAGATTTCTCCAAAAGACCGTGAAATCTATAGTTGGAGAAGTTGCTTGCGATGCTGAGAGGGAGCTAGGTGCCGGGTTTGGGCTTAATCCATGGAGCGGTTCCATGATCTGGGCAGCGAGGGGGGGGGGGGGGGAATCTAGGGTTGAAAGCCATGTCAACTCACACTCGATAGACATCCTGGTGGTGCCTTGGGTGACAAAGGGCCTAGTATGCCTTGCTTATGACTTTATGAGGACAATGGATCACATGCAAGCGCTTTAGAAGCTGTTTTCACATTTTTTTTATTTTTTAGATTTTGTTTGATGCTGCCCCCAAAAACGGTGAAACCCGCCAGCGGCCACGGAATTGCAAGGTTCGATGCAATCTAGTACCCAGGCATGCATCCAGCCTAGGTACCCCATGGGGCACCCCAAACCATTTTCCCCTGAAAATTGAGAGTGTCTTATTAGGTACCTATAGTTGGAAACCGCATTTACTGGGTCGTAACTCAAAAAATACAGTATATGCTTGTACCAGGAGCTAAATAACCACATCTCGGGAATGTCCATGCACCATGGTGTAGCGTGAGTGAAAATCGCCTCGGGCCCCTGGGAACGCCCTAATCTTGCGCCTCCTTTGGGAAAACACCGGTATTCCGGGTTTAGAAAATGGAAAGTCAAGATTTCTCCAAATGACCACGAAATATCTAGTAGGATAAGTTGCTTGCGATGCCGAGAGGGATCTAGGTGCCGGGTTTGGCATCAATCCATGGAGTGGTTCCATGTTCTGGGCAGCGAGGGGGGAATCTAGGGTTGAAAGCCATGTTAACTCACACTCGATAGACATCCTGGTGGTGCCTTGGGTGCCAAAAGACCTGGTATGCCTTGGTTATCATTTTATGAGGGAAGTGGTTCACATTGAAGGGCTTCAGGAGTTGTTTCGCATTTTTTTAGATTTTGTTTGGTGCTGCCCCAAAAAAGGAGAAACCAGCCGGCGGCCGCGGCAATGCAAGGGTCGATGCAATCTTGGACCCATGCATGCATCTAGCCTAGGTACCCCATGGATGTAACAACCCCGGTCACTCCGGACCGACGGCTATCACTTCTGGCAGCTCAATAGGATCTCTAGACTAACTCCACAGACCAACACTAGTCTTTTCTGCGCACTTTGTCCTCACTCATGCGCACCCAGTACCCACTTCCCGGTCGGTCACCCATTTTAGAATTGCTCCAGGCCAAGCACGCTTAACCTTAGAGTTCTTTTCGAATGAGCTTCCGGAAAAGAAGTTGCAACTTGTTGGTATGGGTTTCCTATCAATCCTATTGAGCCATGCGCCAGGGTCTCACATACACCCACCCTTAGAAGATCGACGTCTTCGTTGTTCAACCACAAGCCAGGAACGTCCCCTCTTGGCACACGTCTGTGCGTCCAGTGCCGTCACATTGCCATGTCGTGTCCAATCCGGGCCACACGCTCCATGCTACACATGTTCGCCACTGACCCGCACACGCCGATGTAACCGCGAAGGTCGGCTCTGATACCACTTGTAACACCCCCGGTCACTCCGGACCGACGGCTGTCACTTCTGGCAGCTCAATAGGATCTCTAGACTAACTCCAGAGACCAACACTAGTCTTTTATGCGCACTTTGTCCTCACTCGTGCGCACCCTGTACCCACTTTCCGGTCGGTCACCCATTCTAAAATTGCTCCAGGCCAAGCACGCTTAACCTTAGAGTTCTTTTTGAATGAGCTTCCGGAAAAGAAGTTGCAACTTGTTGGTATGGGTTTCCTATCAATCCTATTGAGCCTTACGCCAGGGTCTCACAATGGAGAACCCCCAAACCATTTTCCCGTGAAAATTGAGAGTGTCTTATATGGTACCTATTGTTAGAAACCGCATTTGCCGAGCCTTCACACAAAAAAATACAGTATATGATTTCACCACGAGATAAATACCCACCTCCCTGGAATGGCCATGCACAATGGTGTAACATGCATGAAAATTGACTCGGGCTCCTTGGCACGCCCTAATCTTGCACCCCCTTCGGGAAAACACCGGATTTTCGGATTCACAAAATGGAAAGTCAAAATTTCTCCAAATGACCATGAAATCTCTAGTTGGAGAAGTTGCTTGCAATGCCTAGAGGGACCTAGGTGCCAGGTTTGGGCTTAATTCGTGGAGTGATTCCATGTTCTGGGTATTGAGGGGGGAACCTTGGGTTGAAATCCATTTTAACTCACACTCGATAGACATCCTGGTGGTGCCTTGGGTGCCAACGAACATGGTATGCCTTGGTTATGATATTATGAGGGCAGTGGGTCACATGCAAGGGCTTCAGGAGCTGTTTTCACATTTTTTTGTTTTACCGAGTCATAACTAAATACCCACCTCCCGGGAATGGCCATGCACCATGGTGTAGCATGCGTGAAAATTGCCTCGGGACCCTTGGCGTGCCCTAATCTTGCACCTCATTCGGGAAAACACCGGTTTTTCGGGTTCACAAAATGGAATGTCAAGATTTCTCCAAATGACAATCAAACATCTAGTTGGAGAAGTTGCTTGCAATTCCAGAGGGACCTAGGTGCCGGGTTTAGACTCAATCCATGGAGTGGTTCCATGCTGTGGGTATTGTGGGGGAATCATGGGTTGAAAGCCATGTTAACTCACACTCGATAGACATCCTTGTGGTGCCTTGGGTGCCACAGGACCTGGTATCCCTTGGTTACGATATTATGAGGGCAGTGGGTCACATGGAAGGGATTTAGGAGCTATTTTCACATTTTTTTGTTTTTTCAGATTTTGTTTGGTGCTGCCCCAAAAAATGATGAAACCCACCGGTGGCCGCGACAACGCAAGGGTCGATGCAATCATGGACCCAGGGATGCATCAAGCCTAGGTACCCATGGGGCACCCAAACCATTTTCCCCTGAAAATTGAGAGTGTCTAATTGGGTACCTGTAGTTAGAAACTGCATTTACAGGGTCGTAACTCAAAAAAATATAGTATATGATTGCACCACGAGATAAATAACCACCTCTTGGGAATGGCCATTCACCATGGTGTAGCTTGTGTGAAAATTTCCTCGGGTCCCTGGGCGCGCCCTAATATTGAACCTCCTTTGTGAAAACATTGGTTTTCAGGTTCAGAAAATGGAAAGTCAAGATTTATCCACATGACCGCGAAATCTCTAGTTGGAGAAGTTGCTTGCGATGCCGAGAGGGATCTAGGTGCTGGGTATGGGATTAATAGATGGAGTGGTTCCATGTTCTGGACAACAAGGGGAGGAATCTAGGGTTGAAAGACATGTTAACTCACACTCGATAGACATCCTGGTGGTGCCTTGAGTGCCAACAGGCCTGGTATGCCTTGCTTATGATTTTATGAGGACAGTGGGTCACATGCAAGCGCTTCAGGAGTTGTTTTCACGTTTTTTTTGGATTTTTCTAGAATTTGTTTGGTATGACCCCAAAAAAGGGCGAAACCCACCGGCGGCCATGACAACGCAAGGGTCGATGCAATCTTGGACTCAGGCATGCATCCGTCCTAAGTAACCCATGGGGCACACCAAACCATTTTCCCCTAAATATTGAGTGTCCTATAGGGTACCTATACTTAGAAACCCCATTTACCGAGCCATAACTCAAAAAAAATACAGTATATGCATGTACCACGAGCTAAATAACCACCTCTTAGGAATGTCCATGCACCATGATGTAGCATGTGTGAAAATTTCCTTGGTCCCATGGGAGCGCCCTAATCTTGCACCTCCTTTGGGAGAACATTAGTTTTTCGGATTCAGTAAATGGAAAGTCAAGATTTCTCCAAATGACCGCGAAATATCTAGTTTGAGAATTTGCTTGTGATGCCGGGAGGGAGATAGATGTCGGGTTTGGGCTCTATCCATGGAGTGGTTCCATGTTCTAGCCATGTTAACTCACACTTGATAGACATCCTGGTGGTGCCTTGGGTGCCAAAGGACCTGGTATGCCTTGGTTATGATTTTATGAGGGCAGTGGGTCACATGCATGGGCTTCAGGAGACGTTTTCACATTTTTTTTGTTTTGTTAGATTTTGTTTTATTGTTGACCCAAAAACGGCGAAACCCGCCGGCGGCCGCGACAACGCAAGGGTCGATGCAATCTTTGATAATTTTCCTGTGATAATTGAGAGTGTATTATAGGGTACCTATAGTTAGAAACCGCATTTACCAGGCCGTAACCCAAAAAAATACAGTATATGCTTGTACCACGAGATAAATAACAACCTCCCAGGAATGGACATGCACCATGGTGTAGCATGCGTAAAATTTCCTCGGGCCCCTGGGCGTGCCCTAATCTTGCACCTCCTTTGGGAAAACACCAGTTTTTCGTATTTAGAAAATGGAAGTCAAGATTTCTCCATATGACTGCGAAATCTCAAGTTGTAGAAGTTGCTTGCGATGGTGAGTGGGTGCTAGATGCCGGGTTTGGGATTAATCCATGGAGCGGTTCCATATTCTGGGAACCGAGAGAGGGGGGAATCTAGGGTTGAAAGGCATGTTAACTTACACTCGATAGACATCATGTGGTGCCTTGGGTGCCAAAGGGCCTTATATGCCTTTCTTATGATTTTATGAGGATAATGGGTCACAAGCAAGCGCTTTGGGAGCTGTTTTCACATTTTTTAGATTTTTTTAGATTTTGTTTGTTGCTGCCCCAAGAAACAGTGAAACCCGCCGGCGGCCATGACAAAACAAGGGCCGATTCAATCTAGGACCTAGGCATGCATCCAGCCTAGGTACCCCATGGGGAACCCCAAACCATTTTCCCCTGAAAATTGAGCGTCTTATAGGGTACCTACAGTTAGAAACCGCATTTACCGGGTTGTAACTCAAAAAAATACAGTATATGCTTGTAACACGAGCTAAATAACCACCTCTCGGGAATGTCCATGCACCATGGTGTCGCTGTTGGAGATATGCCCTAGAGGCAATAATAAATGTAGTTATTATTATATCTTTGTGTTTATGATAAATGTTTACATTCATGCTATAATAGTATTAACAAGGAAACATTAATACTTGTGTGATTTGTAAACTTAAATTGAAGTCCCTAGTATAGCCTCTATACATCACTAGCTTGTTGGTTGATAAATGATTGTGGTTTCCCTATCATGAACATTGAGATGTTATCAACAATAAGATCATATCGTTAGGAGAATGATATGATGGACATACTCCTATAGATAAGCGTAGCATAAAGATCAAGTCATTTCAATAGTTCAATTGCTATATGCTTTCTGATACATAGTAACCTAATTCCTTCAACCATGAGATCATGCATATCACCTTTACCGGATCGATGCTTTGATGACATCAAACACCACACCGTAACTGGGTGGCTATAAAGGTGGCATTGAGTGTTCGGAAAGTATTGGTTGAGACACATGGATCAAGAGTGGGATTTGTCCATCCATATGACGGATAGATATACTCTGGGCCCTCTCGGTGAAATGTCATCCAATTATCTTGCAAGCATGTGACTGGCTCACAAGGGATCACATATAACGGGAACGAGAAAAGAGTACTTATCGGTAACGAGGTTGAACTAGGTATGCAGAGATACCGACGATCATAACCTCGAATAAGTAAACTATCGTGAGACAAAGGGAAATTGGTATCGTATGTAAGTGGTTCATTCCATCGCAAAGTAATCGTAGAAATATGTGGGAGCCATATGAATTTCCAGATTCCTCTATTGGTTATTGTTCGGAGAAGTGTCTCGATCATGTCCGCATAATTCACGAACCGTAGGGAGACACACTTAAGGATTCAACGTTGTTTGAGTAGTTATGGTATGATGAGAAAGAGACCGAATGTTGTTCGGAGTCTCGGATGGGATCCGGGATATCACGAGGAGATCCGGAATGGTCCGGAGAATAAGATTCATATAAGAAAAGTCCCGTTTCGAAGTTGGGGAATGATTCCGGTGTTTTCATCGGGAATGTTCTAGAAGGTTCCGGAATGTCCGGCACTCCGGAGGGGAAGGGGTACATGAATGTGTCATTGCATGTTGGAATGATTGCATCATGTACTAAGTGTCATCGCTGTTCCAAATAAAGGATTAATTTAAATCCTAGTTTGAAAAGTCAAATAGCTAGTTTGAAAAGTCAAACGGCTAATATTGGAAAGAGGAAAAGAGGAGGAAGTGGGAAACCGAGTTGGGGAGGGAATCCCTCCTCCAACCGGCGGCGCCCCCTCCAAGCCGAGTTGGGGAGGGACTCCCCTCCCTCCCCTTGGCCGTCGGCCCCTCCACCTGTATAAGGAGGGGCAGGGCTCCCTCCTCTAGACACACAAGTCCCTCTCCTCAAACCCTAGCTTGGCGCCACCACCATAGCCGCCGCCGCCCCCCCTAGGGTTTTGCCCTAGCCGCCGACTTGGGGTCCCCGGAACCCTAGCCGCCGGCTCTAGCATCCCCTCCTTGGTGTGTTTAAACCCTAGAACACCGAGGACTCTCTCATACTCCACCATACTCGCTCCGGCTTAAGGCGAAGCCCTGCGAGATCTCTCCTCTACTTCCGGTACCACGCCGTTGTGCTGCCGGAATCACGAGGAGAGTGCTACAACCTCCGCTGCCTGCTGGAACAAGGGAGAGGAAGGTCTTCGTCGAGTACCGAACGTGTGACCGACTGCGGGAGCGCTGCCGGAACGCAGTGCCGGAAGGATTGTCTACGCGATCTTGAGATCGGGAAGAGTACGACTACATCACCCACGAGAATCCGCTCTTGTTAAATACTTTGGAATCTTCGAGGGTAAGTTATTCCATCGACTCGTTGCTACAATCTAGTAGATAGATCTTGGCTTGTTTGTTTGTATGCGATAGAAATTTTTTATTTTCCATGCTACGAAACCCTACAGTGGTATCAGAGCCGTGTCTATATGTAGATCTGTTGCACGAGTAGAACACAATGGTCATTGTGGGCGTTGATGCTTTTATTGTTGATTGCTTCTTGTGTACTTTGCATCTTGCGGTATGTTGGGATGAAGCGGCCCGGGCTAACCTTACATGACATCGTTCATGAGACTTGCTCCACGCTTGACATGCAACTTGTATTGCATAAGTGGCTTTGCGGGTGCCTGTTTCTCCTAGCATAGTTAAGATCCAATTTACAACGGGTGATTAACAATACTAGTATCAATGTTGTGGTTCATGTTGTAAGTTAGAACGACACTTATTGAAAGCCCCAAGCCACGTAAAACATGCAAAGAAAGTAGAGGCGTCTAACTTTGTTTTGCAGTGGTGTGCAGTGATGTGATATGGCCATGATTGTGATTATATTTGATGTATGCAATGTTCCTTATTGTAAGTTGGCAACCGGAAGGAGCCATATGGTTGTCTTTAATTTCTGTTAAGACCCGCGTGTCTATTCAAAGTAGTTGTAATAGTTGAAGCTGGTGGACGACAACCATGAAGAAGCGTCCTGGACCTTGATGCTATACCGGTGATGATGGAGATCATGTTCGTGCTTGAAGATGGAGATCGGAAGCACAAAGAAGAAAGGCCATATCATATCACATATTTTGAATTGCATGTGATGTTAATCCTTTATGCATCTTGTATTGCTTAGTAGACGACGGTAGCATTATGAGATGATCCCTCATGCACATGAATTTCAAGTCATAAAGTGTTCACCCTTAGTTAGCACCGTTGCTAAAGCTTGTTGTTTCGAAGCACCACGTGATGATCGGGTGTGTTAGATTCTGCAAGTGTATACAACATGAGCAAGCCAGATTTGCTCATGCGGAAACTAAGGTTTGATCTTGACGAGCCTAGCATGTACAGACATGGTCTCGGAACATGGATCATCGAAATGTAAAGCATGAATCATATAGTAGATATGATGAACATGTCGATTGTTCGCCATTGAAACTATGTCAACTCTCGTGATGATCGGTGTTGATGTAGTGGATTTGGTTCGTGTGATCACTAAAACAATGTGAGGGATATTGTTTTGAGTGGGAGTTCACCTAGGTTAATTTTATTATTAATTTGAACTCAATTTGTCATAAACTTAGTCTAAACTATTGCAAATATGTTGTAGATCAATGGCAGCCCCTACCATCAATTCTAATGCGTTCCTAGAGAAAGAAAAGTTGAAAAACAATGGAAGCAACTTCGCGGATTGGTTCCGCAATTTGAGGATTGTCCTCACAGCTGGTAATTTGACCTATGTGCTGGATGCACCGCTGGGTGACCCACCTGCAGCTGATGCTTCCGATGAAGTAAAGAATGTTTACCTCGCTCGGAAGAATCAATACTCCATAGTTCAGTGTGCTATCTTGTATGGTTTAGAATCGGAGCTTCAGAAAAGGTTTGAGAATTCAGACCCATATGATATTGTCGAGGATCTCAAATTGATTTTTGAGACTCATGCGGCAATTGAAAGCTATGAGGCTTCTGAAAAGTTCTTTAACTGCAAGATGGAAGACGGCAGCTCCGTCAGTGAGCATGTGCTTAAGATGTCTGGGCACGCAAACAAACTTCAAAGTTTTGGTATAGTGATTCCTAATGCTTTGGGGATTTACCGTGTCCTCCAATCACTACCACCAAGTTACAAGAACTTTGTGATAAACTATAACATGCAGAACATGAACAAGCAGTTGCCAGAACTGTTTGCTATGTTAAAGTCTGCAGAAGTGGAGATCAAGAAAGAGCACCAAGTGTTGTTGGTCAATAAGACCACCAAATTCAAGAAAGGCAAGTCTAAGCAGAAAGGACACTTCAAGAAGGGTGGTAAGAAAGTTACCGCGCCGGCGAAGAAGA
This sequence comes from Avena sativa, assembly GCA_916181665.1. NCBI lineage: Eukaryota > Viridiplantae > Streptophyta > Magnoliopsida > Poales > Poaceae > Avena > Avena sativa. The sequence goes on from OV702280.1 coordinate 102,785,914, forward strand.
CCAAGGCTGGACCTAAGCCTGATACTGATTGCTTTTACTGCAAGGGAGAAGGTCACTGGAAGCGGAATTGCCCAAAGTACTTGGCGGATCTGAAGAACGGAAACATCAAGAAGAAAGGTATATCTGATATACATGTTATTGATGTGTATCTCACTAGTACTCGTAGTAGTGCCTGGGTATTTGATACTGGTTCGGTTGCTCATATTTGTAACTCGAAACAGGTGCTGCAGAATAAACGGAAGCTAGCGAAGGACGAGGTGACGATGCGCGTGGGAAACGGATCAAAGGTTGATGTGATCGCGGTCGGCACGCTACCCCTTCATCTACCATCGGGATTAGTTTTATACTTAAATAATTGTTATTTGGTGCCTGCGTTGAGCATGAACATTATATCGGGATCTTGTTTATTGCGAGACGGTTACTTGTTTAAGTCCGAGAATAATGGTTGTTCGATTTATATGAGTAATATGTTTTATGCACATGCACCTTTGATAGATGGTCTATTCTTATTGAATCTCGATAGTGGAAATACACATATTAATAACATTGAGGCTAAACGTTTGAAATCAAGCGATAATTCGACCTATATGTGGCACTGTCATCTTGGTCACATTGGAGTGAAGCGTATGAAGAAACTCCATTCCGATGGACTTCTTGAATCACTTGATTTTGAATCACTTGAAAGATGCGAAGCATGTCTGATGGGTAAAATGACTAAGACTCCATTTTCTGGTATGATGGAGCGAGCTACGGACTTATTGGAAATCATACATACCGATGTGTGTGGTCCAATGAGTGTAGCATCGCGCGGTGGTTATCGTTATGTTCTTACCTTCACGGATGACTTAAGTAGATATGGGTATATCTATTTCATGAAACATAAGTCCGAAACTTTCGAGAAGTTTAAGGAATTTCAAAGTGAGGTAGAGAATCAACGTAACAAGAAGATTAAATTTCTACGTTCTGATCGTGGAGGTGAATATCTAAGTTACGAGTTTGGCGAGCATTTGAAGAAATGCGGAATACTTTCACAGTTGACACTGCCGGGAACACCACAGCGTAATGGTCTGTCCGAACGTTGTAATCGAACTCTCTTAGATATGGTTCGTTCTATGATGTCACTTACAGATTTACCACTATCATTTTGGGGTTATGCATTAGAAACAACCGCATTCACTTTAAATAGGGCACTGTCTAAATCCGTTGAAACGACACCGTATGAATTATGGTTTGGGAAGAAACCTAGATTGTCGTTCCTTAAAGTTTGGGGATGCGAAGCCTATGTAAAGAAGTTACAGCCGGACAAGCTTGAACCCAAAGTGGAAAAATGCGTCTTCATAGGATACTCGAAGGAAACTATTGGGTATACCTTCTATCACAAATCCGAAGGCAAAATCTTCGTTGCTAAGAATGGATCCTTTCTAGAGAAGGAATTTCTCTCGAAAGAAGTGACTGGAAGGAAAGTAGAACTCGACGAGGTTGTCGAACCTTCTCTCGAAATTGCGAGTAGCGCAGCACCGGAAGAAGTTCCTGTGGTGCCTGCACCAATTAGAGAGGAAGCTAATGATGATGATCATGAAACTTCGGTTGAAGTTGCTACAGAGCCTCGGAGGTCAACGAGAACTCGTACCACTCCAGATTGGTATGATCCCGTTATGAGTGTCATGTTGGTGGATAACACCGATGACCCCGAGACATATGAGGAAGCGATGATGAGCCCAGATTCCAATAAATGGCAAGAAGCCATGAAATCCAAGATTGGACCCATATACGAAAACCAAGTATGGACTTAGGTGGACTTACCGGATGGCCGGAAGGCTGTCGAGAACAAATGGATCTTCAAGAAGAAAACAGATGCTGATGGTAATGTTACTGTCCATAAAGCTCGACTTGTCGCAAAAGGGTTTCGACAAATTCAAGGAGTTGACTACGATGAGACTTTCTCACCAGTAGCGAAGCTAAATTCTGTGAGTATTATGTTAGCAATCGCTGCATATTATGATTATGAGATATGGCAGATGGATGTCAAAACAGCATTCCTCAATGGAGATATTGATGAAGAGTTGTATATGATGCAACCCAAAGGTTTTGTCGATCCTAAAGATGCTAACAAGGTATGCAAACTTCAACGGTCCATCTATGGATTGAAGCAAGCATCCCGAAGTTGGAATCAACGTTTTGATAAGGTAATCAAAAGTTTTGGTTTTATACAAACTTATGGAGAAGCTTGTATTTACAAGAAAGTGAGTGGGAGCTCTGTAGCATTCTTAATACTATATGTAGATGACATATTGTTGATTGGGAATGATGTAGACCTTCTTAATAGTGTCAAGGAATATTTGAATAATAGTTTTTCAATGAAGGATCTTGGCGAAGCAGCTTACATATTAGGCATAAAGATTTATAGAGATAGATCGAAACGCCTAATATCATTGTCACAGAGTACATATTTGGACAAATTTCTAAAGAGGTTTGGAATGGAAGATAGCAAGAAAGGGTTCTTGCCCATGTTGCCCAATACGACCTTGAGTAAAACTCAAAGTCCGACATCGGCAGAAGATAGAGAAAGGATGAGTAAGACTCCCTATGCGTCAGCCATAGGATCTCTAATGTATGCCATGCTATGTACTAGACCCGACATTGCATATGCTGTTAGTTTAACTAGCAGATATCAAAGTGATCCAGGAGTGGATCATTGGACAGCGGTCAAAAACATCCTTAAGTACTTGAGAAGAACTAAGGATATGGTTCTTTCTTATGGAGGTGATGAACAGCTCGTTGTTAATGGTTACACCGATGCTAGTTGGAACACCGATCCGGATGATTCTAAATCTCAATCTGGATACGTATTTATTTTGAATGGTGCAACAGTTAGCTGGAGGAGTGCAAAGCAAAGCGTTGTGGCGAGATCTTCAACTGAATCGGAATACATGGCTGCTTCGGAGGCTTTACAAGAAGCGATATGGATGAAAGAGTTCATTACAGAGCTGGGTGTGGTTCCTAGTGCGCTGGACCCAATGTCTATCTACTGTGATAACATGGGTGCCATAGCCAATGCGCAAGAACCAAGGTCACACAAGAAGCTGAAGCATATCAAGCTACGTTTTCACGCTATTCGAGAACATATCCAGGATGGGGATATAAAGATTTGCAAAGTACACACAGATCTGAATGTGGCGGATCCGTTGACTAAACCTCTCCCGAGGGCAAAACATGACCAGCAGCAAACTGCCATGGGTGTTCGGTATATTACCATGTAATCTAGATTAGATGACTCTAGTGCAAGTGGGAGACTGTTGGAGATATGCCCTAGAGGCAATAATAAATGTAGTTATTATTATATCTTTGTGTTTATGATAAATGTTTACATTCATGCTATAATAGTATTAACAAGGAAACATTAATACTTGTGTGATTTGTAAACTTAAATTGAAGTCCCTAGTATAGCCTCTATACATCACTAGCTTGTTGGTTGATAAATGATTGTGGTTTCCCTATCATGAACATTGAGATGTTATCAACAACAAGATCATATCGTTAGGAGAATGATATGATGGACATACTCCTATAGATAAGCGTAGCATAAAGATCAAGTCATTTCAATAGTTCAATTGCTATATGCTTTCTGATACATAGTAACCTAATTCCTTCGACCATGAGATCATGCATATCACCTTTACCGGATGGATGCTTTGATGACATCAAACACCACACCATAACTGGGTGGCTATAAAGGTGGCATTGAGTGTTCGGAAAGTATTGGTTGAGACACATGGATCAAGAGTGGGATTTGTCCATCCATATGACGGATAGATATACTCTGGGCCCTCTCGGTGAAATGTCATCCAATTAGCTTGCAAGCATGTGACTGGCTCACAAGGGATCACATATCACGGGAACGAGAAAAGAGTACTTATCGGCAACGAGGTTGAACTAGGTATGTAGAGATACCGACGATCATAACCTCGGATAAGTAAACTATCGTAAGACAAAGGGAAATTGGTATCGTATGTAAGTGGTTCATTCGATCGCAAAGTAATCTTAGAAATATGTGGGAGCCATATGAATTTCCAGATTCCTCTATTGGTTATTGTTCGTAGAAGTGTCTCGATCATGTCCGCATAATTCACGGACCGTAGGGAGACACACTTAAGGATTCGGCGTTGTTTGAGTAGTTATGGTTTGATGAGAAAGAGACCGAATGTTGTTCGGAGTCTCGGATGGGATCCGGGATATCACGAGGAGATCCGGAATGGTCCGGAGAATAAGATTCATATAAGGAAAGTCCCGTTTCGGAGTTGGGGAATGATTCCGGTGTTTTCATCGGGAATGTTCTAGAAGGTTCCGGAATGTCCGGCACTCCGGAGGGGAAGGGGTACATGAATGTGTCATTGCATGTTGGAATGATTGCATCATGTACTAAGTGTCATCGCTGTTCCAAATAAAGGATTAATTTAAATCCTAGTTTGAAAAGTCAAATAGCTAGTTTGAAAAGTCAAACGACTAATATTGGAAAGAGGAAAAGAGGAGGAAGTGGGAAACCGAGTTGGGGAGGGAATCCCTCCTCCAACCGGCGGCGCCCCCTCCAAGCCGAGTTGGGGAGGGACTCCCCTCCCTCCCCTTGGCCGCCGGCCCCTCCACCTATATAAGGAGGGGCAGGGCTCCCTCCTCTAGACACACAAGTCCCTCTCCTCAAACCCTAGCTTGGCGCCACCACCATAGCCGCCGCCGCCCCCCCTAGGGTTTTGCCCTAGCCGCCGACTTGGGGTCCCCGGAACCCTAGCCGCCGGCTCTAGCATCCCCTCCTTGGTGTGTCTAAACCCTAGAACACCGAGGACTCTCTCATACTCCACCATACTCGCTCCGGCTTTAGGCGAAGCCCTGCGAGATCTCCCATCTACTTCCGGTACCACGCCGTTGTGCTGCCGGAATCGCGAGGAGAGTGCTACAACCTCCGCTGCCTGCTGGAACAAGGGAGAGGAAGGTCTTCGTCGAGTACCGAACGTGTGACCGACTACGGGAGCGCTGCCGGAACGCAGCGCCGGAAGGATCGTCTACGCGATCTTAAGATCGGGAAGAGTACGACTACATCACCCACGAGAATCCGCTCTCGTTAAATACTTTGGAATCTTCGAGGGTAAGTTATTCCATCGACTCGTTGCTACAATCTAGTAGATAGATCTTGGCTTGTTTGTTTGTATGCGATAGAAATTTTTTGTTTTCCATGCTACGAAACTCTACAGTCGCATGCGTGAAAATCGCCTTGGGCCCCTGGGCGCGCCCTAATCTTGCACCTCCTTTGGGAATACACCGGCTTTTTGGGTTCAGAAAATGGAAAGTCAAGATTTCTCCAAATGACCATGAAATCTCTAGTTGGAGAAGTTTCTTGCAATGCCAGAGGGAACTAGGCACCGGGTTTAGGCTCAATCCATGGAGTGGTTCCATATTGTGGGTATTGAGGGGGGAATCATGGGTTGAAAGCCATGTTAACTCACAATCGATGGACATCCTGGTGGTGCCTTGGGTGCCAAAGGACCTGGTATGCATTGGTTACGATATTATGAGGGCGGTGGGTCACAAGCAAGGGCTTTCGGAGCTGTTTTCACATTTTTTTGTTTTCTCGGATTTTGTTTGGTGCTGCCCCAAAAAACGGCGAAACCCACCAGTGGCCGCGACAACGCAAGCGTCAATGCAATCTTGTACCCAGGGATGCATCAAGCCTAAGTACCCCATGGGGCATCCCAAACCATTTTCACCTGAAAATTGAGTGTCTTATTGGGTACCTGCAGTTAGAAACCGCATTTATTGGGCCGTAACTCAAAAAATATAGTATATGATTGCACCACGAGATAAATAACCACCTCTTGGGAATGGCCATGCACCATGGTGTAGCATGCGTGAAAATTTCCTCGGGCCCCTAGGTGCGCCCTAATATTGTACCTCCTTTGGGAAAACACTGGTTTTTCAGGTTCAAAAAATGGAAGTCAAGATTTCTCCACATGACCGCGAAATCTCTAGTTGGAGAAGTTGCTTGCGATGCCGAGAGGGATCTAGGTGCCGGGTATGGGATTAATCAATGGAGTGGTTCCATGTTCTGGACAACAAGGGGGAGTAATCTAGGGTTGAAAGCCATGTTAACTCACACTTGATAGACATCCTGGCGGTGCCTTGAGTGCCAAAGGGCCTGGTATGCCCTACTTATGATTTTATGAGGACAGTGGGTCACATGCAAGCGCTTCAGGAGCTGTTTTCACATTTTGTTAGATTTTTTTAAAATTTGTTTGGTGCTACACCAAAAAAGGCGAAACTCGCCGGCGGCCACGACAATGCAAGGGTCGATGCAATCTTGGACCCAGGCATTCATCCATCCTAAGTACCCCATGGGGCACCCCAAACCATTTTCCCCTGAAAATTGTGAGTGTCCTATAGGGTACCTACAGTTAGAAACCGCATTCACCGAGCCATAACTCAAAAAATATAGTATATGCATGTACCACGAGCTAAATAACCACCTCTTAGGAATGTCCATGCACCATGGTGTAGCATGTGTGAAATTTGCCTTGATCCCCTGGGCGCGCCCTAATCTTGCACCTCCTTTGGGAGAACACCAGTTTTTCGGATTCAGAAAATGGAAAGTCAAGATTTCTCCAAATGACCGCGAAATATCTAGTTGGAGAATTTGCTTGTGATGCCGGGAGGGATATAGGTGCCAGGTTTAGGCTCAATCCATGGAGTGGTTCCATGTTCTAGGCAGCAAGGCGGCACACTCGATAGACATCCTAGTGGTTCCTTGGGTGCCAAAGGACCTGGTATGACTTGGTCATGATTTTATGAGGGCAGTGGGTAACATGCAAGGGCTTCATGAGACGTTTTCACATTTTTTTTGTTTTGTTAGATTTTGTTTTATTATTGACCCAAAAAACGGCGAAACCCGTCGCCGGCCGCGACAATGCAAGGGTCGATGCAATCTTGGACCCAGGCACGCATCCAGCCTAGGTGCCCCATGGGGAACCCCAAACCATTTCCCTGTGATAATTGAGAGTGTCTTATAGGGTACCTACAATTAGAAACCGCATTTACCAAGCCGTAACCAAAAAAATACAGTATATGCTTGCACCACGAGATATATAACCACCTCCCTAGAATGGCCATGCACCATGGTGTAGCATGCGTAAACATTCCCTCAGGCCCCTGGGCGCGCCCTAATCTTGCACCTCCTTTGGGAAAACACAAGTTTTTCGTATTCAGAAAATGGAAGTCAGGATTTCTCCAAATGACCGCGAAATCTCTAGTTGTAGAAGTTGCTTGCGATGCCGAGTGGGAGCAAGATTCCGGGTTTGGGCTTAATCCATGGAGAGGTTCCATATTTTGGGAGCCGAGGGAGGGAATCTAGGATTGAATGGCATGTTAACTCACACTTGATAGACATCCTGGTGGTGCCTTTGGTGCTAAAGGGCCTTCTATGCCTTGCTTATGATTTTATGAGGACAATGGCTCACCTGCAAGTGCTTCAGGAGTTGTTTTCACATTTTTTTTATTTTCTTAGATTTTGTTTGTTGCTGCCCCAAAAAACAGCGAAACCCGCCGGCGGCCACAACAAAACAAGGGCCGATTAAATCTAGGACCTAGGCATGCATCCAGCCTAGGTACCCCATGGGGCACCCTAAATCATTTTCCCCTAAAAATTGAGAGTGTCTTATAGGGTACCGATAGTTAGAAACCGCATTTACCGGGCCGTTACTAAAAAAAATACAGTATATGCTTGTTCCACGAGTTAAATAACCACCTCTCAGGAATGTCCATGCACCATGGTGTAGCATGGGTGAAAATTGCCTCGGGCCCCTGGGCGCGCCCTAATCTTGCACCTCCTTTGTGAAAACACCGGTTTTTCGGGTTCAGAAAATGGAAAGTCAAGATTTCTCCAAATGACCATAAAATATCTAGTTGGATAAGTTGCTCTCGATGCCGAGAGGGAGCTAGGTGCCAGGTTTGGCCTCAATCCATGGAGTGGTTCCATTTTCTGGGTAGCGAGGGGGGGATCTAGGGTTGAAAGCCATGTTAACTCACACTAGATAGACATCCTGGTGGTTCCTTGGGTGCCAAAGGACCTGGTATGCCTTGCTTATGATTTTATGAGGGCAGTGGGTCCATGCAAGGTCTTCAGTAGCTGTTTTCACATTTTTTTGTTTTTTAGATTTTTGTTTGGTGCTGCCACAAAAAAGGCTAAACCTGTCGAAGGCCGTGGCAACGTTTGGGTTGATGCAATCTTGGACCGAAGCATAGATCCAGCCTATTTTCCCCATGGGGAACCCCAAACCTTTTATTGTAAAAATTGAGAGTGTCTTATAGGATACCTACAGTTAGAAACCGCATTTACCAGGCCGTAACTCAAAAAATACAGTATATGCTTGCACCACGAGATAAATAACCACCTCCCGGGAATGGCCATGCACCATGGTATATCAAGTGTAAATATTGCCTCGGGCCCCTGGGCGCGCCCTAATCTTGCACCTCCTTTGGGAAAACATTTGTTTTTCGTATTCAGAAAATGGAAGTCAAGATTTCTCCAAATGACCGCGAAATCTCTAGTTGTAGAAGTTTCTTGCCATGCCGAGTGGGAGCTAGATGCCGGGTTTGGGCTTAATCCATGGAGTGGTTCCATATTCTGGGCACCGAGGGGGGAATCTAGGGTTGAAAGGCATGTTAACTCACACTCGATAGGCATCCTGGTGGTGCCTTGGGTGCCAAAGGGCCTGGTATGCATTACTTATGATTTTATGAGGATGATGAGTCACATCCATGCGCTTCATGAGCTGTTTTAACATTTTTTTGATATTTTTATATTTTTTTGTTGCTGCCCCAAAAAACGGAAAAACCCGCCGGCGGCCATGAAAAAACAAGGGTCGATTCAATATAGGACCTAGGCATGCATCCAGCCTAGGTACCCCATGGGGCACCCCAAACCATTTTCCCTTGAAAATTGAGAGTGTCTTATAGGGTACCTACAGTTAGAAACCGCATTTACCAGGCCGTAACTCCAAAAAAATGCAGTATATGCTGGTACCACGAGCTAAATAACCACCTCTCGGGAATATCCATGCACCATGGTGTAGAATGTGCGAAAATTGCCTCGGGCCCCTGGGCGCGCCCTAATCTTGCACCTCCTTTGGGAAAACACCGGTTTTTCGGGTTCCGAAAATGGAAACTCAAGATTTCTCCAAATGACCATGAAATATCTAGTTGGATAAGTTGCTTGCGATGCCGAGAGGGAGCTAGGTGCCAGGTTGTCCTCAATCCATGGAGTGGTTCCATGTTCTGGGTAGCGAGGGGGGAATCCAGGGTTGAAAGCTATCTTAACTCACACTCGATAGACATCCTAGTGGTGAATGGGTGCCAAAGGACCTGGTATGCCTTGGTTATGATTTTATGAGGGCAGTGGGTCACATGCAAGGGCTTCAGGAGCTGTTTTCACATTTTTTGGTTTTTTAGATTTTGTTTGGTACTGCCCCAAAAAAGGCGAAACCCGCTGGCGGCTGCGGCAACGCATGGGGTCACATGCAAGGGCTTCAGGAGCTGTTTTCACTTTTTTTTTTTGGTTTTTTTGATTTTGTTTGGTACTGCCCCAAAAAAGGAGAAACCCGCCGGCGGCTGCGGCAACGCATGGGTCGATGCCATCTTGGACCCATGCATGCATCTAGCCTAGGTACCCCATGGGGAACCCCCAAACCATTTTCCCGTGAAAATTGAGAGTGTCTTATAGGGTACCTACCATTATAAACCGCATTTACCGAGCCGTAACTCAAAAAAAATATAGTATATGCTTGCACAGCGAGATAAATACCCACCTCCTGGGAATGACCATGCACCATGGTGTAGAATGCGTGAAAATTGCCTCGGGCCCCTTGGCGCGCCCTAATCTTGCACCTCCTTCAGGAAATCACTAGTTTTGCGGGTTCACAAAATGGGAAGTCAAGATTTCTCCAAATGAACATGAAATCTCTAGTTGGAGAAGTTGCTTGCAATGCTAGAGGGACCTATGTGCGGGGTTTGGGATCAATCCATGGATTGGTTCCATGTTCTGGGTATTGAGGTGGGAATCATGGGTTGAAAGCCAGGTTAACTCACAGTCGATAGACATCCTGGTGGTGCCTTGGGTGCCAAAGGACCTGGTATGCCTTGGTTATGATATTATGATGGCAGTGGGTCACATGCAAGGGCTTCCAGAGCTGTTTTCACATATTTTTGTTTTTTACATTTTATTTGGTGCTGCCCCAAAAATGATGAAACCCGCCAGTGGCTGCAGCAACGCAAGGGTCGATGCAATCTAGGACCCAGGAATGCATCAAGCCTAGGTACCCCATGGGGCACCCCAAACCATTTTCCCCTAAAAATTGAGCGTGTCTTATTGGTACCTGCAGTTAGAAACCGCATTTACTGGGCCGTAACTAAAAAAAATAAAGTATATGATTGCAGCATGAGATAAATCACCACCTATTGGGAATGGCCATGCACCATGGTGTAGCATTCATGAAAATTTCGTCGAGCCCCGGGGCGCACCCTAATATTGCACCTCCTTTAGGAAAACACTGTTTTTTCTGGTTCAAAAAATGGAAAGTAAGGATTTCTCCAAATGACCACGAAATATCTAGTTGGATAAGTTTCTTGCGATGTCGAGAGCGAGCTAGGTGCCGGGATTGGCCTCAATCCATGTAGTGGTTCCATGTTCTAGGCAAGGAGGGTCGCTGTCCAAAAATCGGTGAAACCACGGGTAGCCACATTAACGCAAGGGTCGCTGCAATCTTAGACCCAGGCATGCATCCAGCCTAGGTACCCCATGGGGCACCCCAAACCATTTTCCTATGAAAATTAGGAGTGTCTTATAGGGTACCTACAGTTAGAAACCACATTTACCATGCCGTAACTCAGACAAAATAAAATATATGCTTGCACCACGAGATAAATAACCACCTATCGGAAATGGCCATGCACCATGTTGTAGCATCCATGAAAATTGCCTCGAGCCCCTGGACGCGCCCAAATCTTGCATCTACTTTCGGAAAAACACCGGTTTTTAGTATTCAGAAAATGGAAAGTCAAGATTTCTCCATATAACCATGAAATGTCTAGTTGGAGAAGTTGCTTGCGATGCCAAGAGGGAGCTAAGTGCCGGGTATGGGATTAATCCATGGAGTGGTTCCATGTTTTGGGCAGCGAGGGGGAGGAATCTAGGGTTGAAAGCCATGTTAACTCACACTCGATAGACATATTTGGTGGTGCCTCGGGTGCCAAAGGGCCTGGTATGCCTTGCTTATGATTTTATGAGGAAGGTAGGTCACATGCAAGCGCTTTAGGAGCTGTTTTCACATGTTTTAGATTTTTCTAGATTTTGTTTGGTGCTGCCCCAAAAAAGCGAAACCCACCAGCGGCCAAGGCAATGCAAGGGTCGATGCAATCTAGGACCCAGGCATGCATCCATCCTAGGTACCCCTGAAGGGAATATGCCCTGAGAGGCAATAATAAAGTGTTTATTATGTGTATTCCAAGTATATGATAGATGTTTATTTTGCATGTTGTAATTGTATTAATATGGAAACATTAATACATGTGTGTTTCATAAACAAGCAGAAAGTTCCTAGTTATGCCTCTCTGATAAACTAGCTCGTTGATTAACAAGATGATCAAAGTTTCCTGATCATAGACATTGGATATTGTTAATAACGAGGTCACACCATTAGTGTAATGGTGTGATGAACATTCATCTGAAGTATAGCATTACGATCAAAGTCATTGAGTAACATTCATCTTTAGTGTAACTTATGAAGTGATCCTAATCCTTAGACCATGAGATCATGTCAATCACTAACACCGGAAGAGTTTCTTGATAACATCAAACGCTCACCATAACTGGGTGATTATAAAGATGGATTCAGAACTACTAAATTGTCATGTTGAGGCCCATGGATCGAGAGTGGAATTTGTTCATCCTGATGACGGATAGATATACTCTGGGCCCTCTCGGTGATATCACATTGGTTAGCTTGCAAGCAAGTGATTTGATCACTAGAATGTTATATCACGGGAACGAGAAAAGAGTGCATGTCAATAACGAGATAAAACTAGGTATGGAGATACCGATGATCGAATCTCGGACATGTAATATATCACGATACAAAAGGATTAAGATACTAGCGTAAAAGATTCCGACGATCACAAAAAAGTCATCATTGAATGTGTGGGAGTCAGTATGGGTCTCCAGATCCAGCTTCTGATTATTGATCGGAGAGGGGTCTCGATCATGTCTGCATTATTCACGAACTGTAGGGTGGCACACTTAAGAGACATCGACATCCAAATGGAGCAAAAGTTTCATGCCGGAAAGAATAAAAAAGCGCAGGAATTTATTTCACTAGATACCGAAACAGGTTTTTGGGTGAAATTGCAAAAAGTGTTTTTGCATGTGAAATGAAATACTAGCAAGGGGTTATATGTGAATGTTTTGCATTACAGTAATTGACAAAATTCTGAATAAATAAAAGGAGTTTTATTTAATGAGAGTTTGCATTAAATTTGGTGGAAATTTGATGGGATTTTGAGTGGAGGAAATTGAAAGGCTTTTGAGTGAGTGGAGTGTCCACCCACATGAATGTGGAAGAGGTGGGGGCAGCCCCATGGCTGGGCTCCATGCCCCTTGGGTTCCCCCTCTCCCCTATAAAAGGCCCCCCTCTCATCCTCTCAAAGCACACCTCCTCGTGAAGGATCTCTCTCCCCTCTAGAATTTACTCCCCATGGTCTCAGACTAGTGAGATACATGTTCCTGGTGGCTATTCGGCAAGAAAGAGTTGTGCTTATGCTACATCGCTGGAGCGAGGAGGCGGAGGTTGCTCGGTGTCTTGTACGTGTGTGCGAGCACGGATGCGCTGCTGATTTGCGGCGCTAGGACTTCCTCTCGATCTTGAGATCGGCAAGAGATCGTCTACATAAACCACGAGTTCAACTCGTTAAGCTTTGTCGGTCTTTAAGGGTATATTCTGTACGGATATACATCCGCCCGTTGTTTGTATCTAGTAGATATATCTTGGTACATAGTTGTTCCCATCGTAGGAAATTTTTTGTTTTTTATGCTGCGAACACTACAGTGGTATCAAAGCTGGATCTATGCGTAGATGCTTTACACGGGTAGTACACATACGAGTATGTGGGTGATGATGATCATGTTATTTCTTCTTAGTTGTATTTTGGATATTGGTGGCATAGTGGGATGAAGCGGCACGGACAAACTTTACATGTCCTCGCACATGAGACCTGTTCACCGCTTGACATGCAACTAGTTTTGCATAAGTGGCTAGCGGGTGTCTGTCTCTCCTACAATAGCCAATATCTAATTTGCAACGAGTTGTCAACAATTTGGTTATCCTCGTTGTGGTTCATGTTCGTAGGTTTGAACGGTTCTATCTTCGAAAGCCCTAAGCCACGTAAAACTTGCAATGGATAAATTAGAGGCGTCTAGTTTAGATTATTGCTGGGCTAGTGTTATGATATGGTGATGGTGTAAGTAGAAGTATGAGATGATACTCTTATAACACACATAACGTGTAAGTTCCATAGACCTTGGCCTTACACATAGAGGTATGATAGTGATCATACCAAGGAGCACATGATGGAGATCATATGCGGGAACCATATCATTTCACTTACAAACATGTGATGTTTGATTGAATCTTATATTTCTTGTTTGGCGTTTATTAGAATAATAAGAAGACCCCTCATTTAAATATCAAGATAAGAATGTGTTCTTCCTTAAGTATGCACCGATTATGTTTCGTCGCTCCAAGACATCACGTGATGATCGGTGTTCTTGGATCCACGACCATATTACGGGTGTAAGAAAGTTACACACGCGAATACTAAGGTTCTCACTTGGCGATCCTAGCATGTACAGACATGGCCTCCGAACACGGACTGAAAGGTTAAGCACGAGTCATATGGTAGATATGATGCCCATTTGATGCTCGCGTTTGAAGCTACACCGACTCACGTGATGATTGGACTTGGTGTAGTGGATTTGGTTCATGTAATCACCAAAAAGGCATGAGGGATGTCATTTTGAGTGGGAGTTCATTCGTAATGTGGATTAGTTGAACTCAATCTATCATAAACTTAGTCTAAAATTTACAAATTCTGTTGTAGATGGCACCACCTGCTTTTAATTTCAATGTGTTCATGGAGAAAGAGAAACTTGCAACGAAAGGTAGCAACTTTACTTAATGGGCCATGAATTTGAGGATTATCCTCTCTGCTGCACAAAAGCAATATGTGCTAGAAGCGCCGCTAGGCCCCCCACCTTTCGATGATGCCCCTGACAAGGAGAAGAATGTCTATCAGACTCGTCAGGAGGACCACAACTTAGTTCATTGCGGCATATTGTATGGGCTAGAGACAGAACTACGAAAGCGTTTCGAAAACAGCAATACATTTGATACAATGGGTGAGTTGAAAATGATTTTCTGCATACATGTTGCTGTAGAGAGCTACAATGCTTCAGAAAAGTTCTTTAGCTGCATGTTGGAAGAGCACAGCTCCGTAAGTGAGCATGTACTCAAGATGTCGGGTTACGCCGATAAGCTTGTGTCCTTGGGAATATCGATTCCCATTGACTTAGGCATCCATCGTGTTCTGCAGTCTCTGCCACCTAGCTATAAGAGCTTAGTGATGAACTATAATATGCAAGGCATGAAGAAGTATCTCCTCGAGCTTCTGTCAATGCTTAAAAATGCAGAAGTGGAGATCAAGAAGGAACATCAAGTGTTGATGATCAATAAGAACACTGGTTTCAAGAAAGATAAGAAGGGAAAATGGAAGGGAAGTAAGGGCAGCAAGTAGGTTGCCGTGCCTGAAAATAAACCCTGAGTTGGACCTAAGTCTGATACCGGGTGCTATTATTGTAAGGGGACTGGCCACTGGAAGCGCAACTGTCCCAAGTATTTGGCATACAAGAAGGCCGTCGAGGGCAAACAAAGGTATATATGATATACATGTTATTGATGTGTACTTGACTAGTACTCGCAGTAGCACCTGGGTATTTGATACCGTTCAGTTGCTAATATTTGTAACTCGAATCAGGGGCTGCGGAACAAGCGACGGCTAGCAAGGGGTGAGGTCAAGATGCGTGTCGGAAATGAATCAAGTGTTGACGTGATCGCCGTCGGAACGCTACCTCTCCACTTACCGTCGGGATTAGTAATAAACTTGAATAATTGTTATCTGGTGCCTGCACTGAGCATGAACATTGTATCTAGATCGTGTTTGATGAGAAGTGGTTATTCATTTAAATCCGAGAACAATGGTTGTTCTATTTATATGAATGAAATATTTTATGGTCATGCACCGATGATGAATGGTTTATTTCTGTTGGATCTCGATACTAGTGATACACATATTCATAATGTTCATGCTAAAAGAATTAAACTTAATGATGATATATCCGCATATATGTGGCACTGCCGTCTAGGTCATATTGGCGTTGAACGCATGAAGAAGCTCCATTCGGATGGACTTTTGGAATCACTTGATTTTGAATAATTTGATACATGTGAGACATGCCTTATGGGCAAGATGACTAGAACGCCGTTTTCCGGTTCAATGGAACGGGCGACAGATTTATTGGAAATCGTACATTCTAATGTATGTGGTCCAATGAGTGTGTCGGCGCGAGGTGGATATCGTTATTTTGTTACTTTCACGGATGATTTGAGTAGATACGGTTATATCTACTTGATGAAACACAAGTCTGAAACCTTTGAAAAGTTCAAGGAATTTCGGAGTGAAATGGAAAACCATCATAATAAAAAGATCAAATTTCTACGGTCCGACCGTGGAGGTGAGTATCTAAGTTACGAGTTTAGCACTCACATAAAAGAGTGTGGAATTGTTTCACAACTCACACCTGCCGCAACACCATAGCGAAATGGTGTGTCTAAACGTCGTAATCGTAATTTATTGGATATGGTTCGATCTATGATGTCTCTGACGGACTTGCCGTTGTCATTTTGGGGTTATGCACTAGAAACTGCTGCATTCACTTTGAATCGGGCACCATCTAAATCCGTTGAAAAGACATCGTATGCATTATGGTTTGGAAACAACCCTATACTGTCATTACTTAAAGTTTGGGGATGCGATGTTTATGTGAAGAAACTTCAGCCGGATAAACTCGAACCCAAAGCGGAAAAATGTGTCTTCATAGGATACCCTAAGGAAACAATTGGGTATTCCTTCTATCACAGATCCGAGGGAAAGTTTTTTTTGTCAAGAATGGATCCTTTCTAGAGAAAGAGTTTCTCGCGAAAGGCGTGAGTAGTCGGAAGGTAGAACTCGAAGAGGTTATCGAACCTTCTCTTCAAAGTATGGCGAGTAGCAAAGCGCCGAAAGTTGTTCCGGAGTTGGCTTCACCAGTTGAAGAAGGAACTCATGATAATGATCATGAAACTCCGAAAGAGAGTACTACCAAACCTCGCAGGTCAAGAAGGACGCGTGCAGCTCCCGAGCTGTAGGGAAACCCTGACTTGAGTTTCATGGTTGATGAAAATGATGACCCTGCTACGTATGAAGAAGCGATGATAAGCCCGGATTTCGACAAATGGTCAGAAGCCATGAAATCCGAGATGGAATTCATGTATCAAAATCAAGTTTGGAACTTGGTGGACTTACCTCACGACCGAAAGGCCGTGGAGAATAAATGGATTTTCAAAAGAAAAACTGATGTTGATGGTAATGTGACCATCTATAAAGCTCTACTTGTCACAAAGGGGTTTCGACAAATTCAAGGAGTTGACTACAATGAGACATTCTCTCCGTAGCGATGCTAAAATCAGTTAGGATTATGTTAGCAATTGCTACATATTTCGATTATGAGATATGGCAGATGGATGTCAAAACCACATTCCTCAATGGCAATATTGAAGAAGAGTTGTATATGATACAACCAAAGGGTTTTGTCGATCCTAAGGATGCTAACAAGGTGTGCAAGCTTCAGCGATCCATCTATGGACTGAAGCAAGCATCACGAAGTTGGAATCTCCGCTTTGATGAGGTGATCAAAGAGTTTGGATTTGTCCAAACTTATGGAGAAGCTTGTATTTATAAGAAAGTGAGTGGGAGCAATGTGGCATTTCTTATATTATATGTGGATGACATATTATTGATCGGAAATGATATAGATCTTTTAAACAGTGTTAAAAGTTTTCTAAACAGTAAATATTCAATGAAGGACCCAGGTGAAGCGTCATACATATTAGGCATAAAGATCTATAGAGATAGATCTAGGCGCCTAATAGGGCTATCACAAAGTACATACCTTGATAAGATTTTAAAGAATTTAAAATGGACGAAAGTAAGAAGGGGTTCTTACCTATTTTGCAAGGCAAGACATTGAGTAAGACTCAAATTCCGACTACGGCGGAAGAAAGAGAGATAATGGACAAAGTCCCCTATGCTTCAGCCATAGGCTCTATCATGTACGCCATGCTATGTACAAGACCGGATGTGCCACATGCTATTAGTTTGACTAGTAGGTACCAATCGGATCTAGTTTCGGAACATTGGATAGCGGTCAAGAATATCCTTAAGTAGTTGCAAAGAACTAAGGATATGTTTATTGTATACGCAGGTGAAGAAGAGCTCGTCGCTAAGTGTTATGTCGACGCTAGCTTTGACACCGATCCGGATGACTCAAAGTCTCAATCCAGATACGCATTTCTCATGAATGGTGGAGCGGTTAGTTGGAGGAGTTCCAAACAACCTGTGGTGGTGGAATCAACAACGGAGGCCGAATATGTTGCTGCTTCAAAAGCGGCTCAGGAAGCAATTTGGATGAAGGAGTTCATATCCGAACTAGGTGTGGTTGCAAGCGCATTGGACCTAGTGGTGATCTATTGTGACAACAATGGTGCCATTGCCAATGCCAAAGAACCAAGGTCTCACAAGTATTCCAAGCATATTAAGCGCCGGTTTCACTCCATCCATGAACATGTCAAGGTTGGAGATATAAAGATTTGTAAAGTACACACGGATCTCAATATAGCAGATCCGTTGACTAAAACTCTCCCTAGAGAAAAACATGATCAACACAAGAACTCCATGGGTGTTAGATTCATCACTATGTAACTAGATTATTGTCTCTAGTGTAAGTGGGAGACTGAAGGGAATATGCCCTGAGAGGCAATAATAAAGTGTTTATTATGTGTATTCCAAGTATATGATAGATGTTTATTTTGCATGCTATAATTGTATTAATACAGAAACATTAGTACAAGTGTGTTTAATAAACAAACAGAAAGTTCCTAGTTATGCCTCTCTGATAAACTAGCTCGTTGATTAACAAGATGATCAAAGTTTCCTCATCATAGACATTGGATGTTGTTAATAACAAGGTCACAACATTAGTGTAATGGTGTGATGAACATTCATCCGAAGTATAGCATTACGATCAAAGTCATTTAGTTTATATTGCTATAACAACTTACGAAGTGATCCTAATCCTTAGACCATGAGATCATGTCAATCACTAACACTCGAAGAGTTTCTTGATATCATCAAATGTCACACCGTAACTGGGTGATTATAAAGATGGATTCAGAACTACTAAAGTGTTATGTTGAGGCCCATGGATCGAGAGTGGAATTTTTTCATCCCGATGACGGATAGATATACTCTGGGCCCTCTCGGTGATATCACATTGATTAGCTTGCAAGCAAGTGATTTGTTCACTAGAATGTTATATCACGGTAACGAGAAAAGAGTGCATGTCAGTAACAAGATAAAACTAGGTAACGAGAAAAGAGTGCATGATCGAATCTCGGACATGTAATATATCGTGAAACAAAAGGATTAAGATACTAGCGTAAAAGGTTCCGACGATCACAAGAAAGTCATCGTTGAATGTGTGGGAGTCAGTATGGGTCTCCAGATCCCGCTTCTGATTATTGATCGGAGAGGGGTCTCGATCATGGCCTCATTATTAACAAACCGTAGGGTGGCACACTTAAGAGACACCGACATCCAAATGGAGCAAAAATTTCATGCCGGAAAGAATAAACAAGCGCATGAATTTATTTCACTAGATACCGAAACAGGTTTTTGGGTGAAGTTGCAGAAAGTGTTTTTTCATGTGAAATGAAATACAAGCAAGGGGTTATATGTGAATGTTTGTCATTAAAGTAATTGAAAAAATCTGAATAAATAAAAGGAGTTTTATTTAATGAGAGTTTGCATTAAATTTGGTGGAAATTTAATGGGATTTTGAGTGGAGGAAATTGAAAGGCTTTTGAGTGAGTGGAGTGTCCACCCACATGAATGTGGAAGAGGTGGGGGCAGCCCCATCGCTGGGTGCCATGCCCCTTGGGTGCCCCCCCTCTCCCCTATAAAAAGCCCCCCTATCATCCTCTCAAAGCACACCTCCTCGTGAAGGATCTCTCTCCCCCTCTAGAATTTATTCCCCATGGTCTTGGACTAGCGAGATATATGTTCCCAGTGGCTATTCGGCAAGAAAGAGTTGTCCTTCCGCTGCATCGCTGGAGCGAGGAGGCGGAGGTTGCTCGGTGTCTTGTACGTGTGTGCGAGAACGGATGCGCTGATGATTTGCGGTGCTAGGACTTCCTCTCGATCTTGAGATCGGCAAGAGATCGTCTACACCAACCACGAGTTCAACTCGTTAAGCTTTGTCGGTCTTCAAGGGTATGTTCTCTACGGATATACATCCGCCCGTTGTTTGTATCTAGTAGATAGATCTTGGTACATAGTTGTTCCCATCGTAGGAAATTTTTTGTTTTCTATGCTGCGAACCCTACAACCCCTTGGGGCACCCCAAACCATTTTCCACAGAAAATTGACAGTGTCTTATAGAGTACCTACAGTTAGAAACCACATTTACTGGTCCGTAACTCAAAAAAATTCAGTATATGCATGTACCATGAGCTAAATAACCACCTCTCGGGAATGACCATGCACCATTGTGTAGCATGAGTGAAAATCTCCTCGGGCCCATGGGCGCGCCCTAATGTTGCACCTCCTTTGGGAAAACACCGGTTTTTCTGGTGTAGCATGTGTTAAAATCGCCTCGGGCCCATTGTTGCACCCTAATCTTCCACCTCCTTTGGGAAAACACCGGTTCGCGGGTTCAGAAAATGGAAAGTCAAGATTTTCCAAATGACCACGAAATATCTAGTTGGATAAGTTGCTTGCGATTCCGAGAGGGAGCTAGGTGGCGGGTTTGGCCTCAATCCATGGAGTGGTTCCATGTTCTAGGAAGCAAGGGGGGAATCTAGGGTTGAAAGCCATGTTAACTCACACTCGATAGACATTCTGGTGGCGCCTTGGGTGCCAAAGGACCTGGTATTCCTTGGTTATGATTTTATGAGGGCAGTGGGACACATGCAAGGGCTCCAGGGGCTGTTTCGCATTTTTTTTTTTAGATTCTGTTTGGTGCTTCCCCAAAAAAGGTGAAACCAGCCGGCGCCCGCGGAAATGCAAGGGTCGATGCAATTTTGGACCCATGCATGCATCCAGCCTAGGTACCCCATGGAGAACCCGCAAACCATTTTCCCATGAAAATTGAGATTGTCTTATAGGGTACCTATAGTTAGAAACCGCATTTACTGAGATGTAACAAAAAAATACAGTATATGCTTGCACCACGAGATAAATACCCACCTCCCGGGAATGGCCTTGCACCATAGTGTAACATGCATGAAAATTGCCTCGGGGTCATTGGCGCGCCCTAATCTTGCACCCCCTTTGGGAAAACACCGGATTTTCGGGTTCACAAAATGGAAAATCAAGATTTCTCCAAACGACCATGAAATATCTAGCTGGAGAAGTTGCTTGCAATGCCTAGAGGACCTAGGTGCCGGGTTTGGGCTCAATCCGTGGACTGGTTCCATGTTCTGGGTATTGAGGGGGTAATCTTGGGTTGAAAGCCATGTTAACTCACACTGGATAGACATCCTGGTGGTGCGTTGGGTGCCAAAGGACCTGGTATGCCTTGGTTATGATATTATGAGGGCAGTGGGTCACATGCAAGGGATTGAAGAGTTGTTTTCACATTATTTTTGTTTTTTAGATTTTGTTTGGTCCTCCCGAAAAAACGAAGAAACCCGCCGGTGGCCGCCACAACGCAAGGGTCGATACAATCTTGGACCCAGGCATGCATCGAGCCTAGGTACCCCATGGGGCACCCCAAACCATTTTCCCCTGAAAATTGAGAGTGTCTTATTAGGTACCTACAGTTAGAAACCGCATTTACCAGGCCGTAACTAAAAAAATACAGTATATGCTTGTACCATGAGCTAAAAAACCACCTCTCGGGAATGTCTATTCACCATGGTGTAGCATGCGTGAAAATTGCCTCGGGCCCCTGGGCGCGCACTAATCTTGCACCTCCTTTGGGAAAGCACCAGTTTTTCGAATTCAGAAAATGGAAGTCAAGATTTCTCCAAATGATCGCGAAATCTCTAGTTGTAGAAGTTTCTTACGATGCCGAGAGGGAGCAAGGTGCCGGGTTTGTATTAATCCATGGAGCGGTTCGATGTTCTGGGCAATGAGGGAGGGGGGAATCTAGGGTTGAAAGCCATGTTAACTCACACTCGATAGACATCCTGGTGGTGCCTTTGGTGCCAAAGGGCCTGGTATGTCTTGCTTATGACTTATGAGGACAATGGATCACATGTAAGCACTTCAGGAGCTGTTTTCACAATTTTTTTTAATTTTTTAGATTTTGTTTGGTGCTTTCCCAAAAAACGGCGAAACCCACCGACGGCTGTCGCAGCACAAGGGTCGATGCAATCATGGACCCAGGCATGCATCCAGCCTAGGTGCCCCATGGAGAACCCCAAATCATTTTCCTCTGAAAATTGAGAGTGTCTTATAGGATACCTAAAGTTAGAAACCGCATTTACTGGGACGTAACTCACAAAAATACAGTGTATGCATGTACCACGAGCTAAATAACCACCTCTCAGGAATGTCCATGCTCCATGGTGTAACATGCGTGAAAATTGCCTTGGTCCCCTAGGAGCTCCCTAATCTTGCACCTCCTTTCGGAAAACACCACTTTTTCAGATTCATAAAATGCAAAGGAAAGATTTCTCCTAATGACCGCGAAATAACTAGTTGGAGAATTTTCTTGCAATGACCAGAGGGTGCTAGGTGCCGGGTTTGGGCTCAATCCGTGGAGTGGTTCCTTGTTCTGGGCAGCGAGGGGGGAATCTAGGGTTGAAAGCCATGTTAACTCACACTCTATAGACATCCTGGTGGTGCCTTGGGTGACAAAGGAGATGGTATGCATTGGTTATGATTTTATGAGGGAAGTGGGTCACATGCAAGGGCTTTAGGATCTGTTTTCACATTTTTTTTGTTTTATTAGATTTTTTTTGGTGCTGCCCCAAAAAATGGTGAAACCCGCCGGCGGCTGTCGCAACGCAATGGTCGATGCAATCTTCGACCCAGGCATGCATCTAGCCTAGGTGCCCCATGGGGAACCCCAAACCATGGTGTAGCATGTGTGAAAATTTCCACGGCCCCCTGAGCATGCACTAATCTTGCACCTCCTTTGGGAAAACACCAGTTTTTTGTATTCACAAAATGGAAGTCAAGATTTCTCCAAATAACCGCGAAATCTCTAGTTGGAGAAGTTTCTTGTGATGCCGAGAGGGAGCTAGGTGCTGGGTTTGGGCTTAATCCATGGAGTGGTTCCATGTTATGGGCTGCGATGGGGGGAATCTAGGGTTCAAACCGATGTTAACTCACACTCGATAGACATCCTGGTGGTTCTTTGGGTGCCGAAGGGCCTAGTATGCCATGCTTATGACTTTAGGAGGACAATGGATCACATGCAAGTGCTTTAGGAGCTGCTTTCACATTTTTTATTTTTTAGATTTTGTTTGATGCTGCCCCAAAAACGGAGAAATACGCCAGCGGCGATGGAAATGCAAGGGTTGATGCAATCTAGGACCCATGCATGCATCGAGCCTAGGTACCCCATGGGGCACCCCAAACCATTTTCCCCTGAAAATTGAGTGTCATATAGGGTACCTACAGTTAGAAACCGCATTTACTGGGCCGTAACTCAAAAAATATAGTATATGCTTGTACCACGATCTAAATAACCACCTCTCGGGAATGTGCATGCATCATGGTGTAGCATGTGTTAAAATCGCCTCGGGCCCATTGTTGCACCCTAATCTTCCACCTCCTTTGGGAAAACACCGGTTCGCGGGTTCAGAAAATGGAAAGTCAAGATTTTCCAAATGACCATGAAATATCTAGTTGGATAAGTTGCTTGCGATGCCGAGAGGGAGCTAGGTGTCAGGTTTGGCCTCAATCCATGGAGTGGTTCCATGTTCTGGGCAGCGAGGGGGGAATCTAGGGTTGAAATCCACGTTAACTCACACTCGGCAGACATGGTGGTGCCTTGGGTGCCAAAGGACCTGGTATTCCTTGGTTATGATTTTATGAGGGCAGTGGGTCAAATGCAAGGGCTTCGGGAGCCGTTTTGCATTTTATATTTGTTTTTTTAGATTTTGTTTGGTGCTTCCCCAAAAAGGCGAAACCAGCCGACGGCCGCGGCAATGCAAGGGTCGATGCAATCTTGGACCCATGCATGAATGCAGCCTAGGTACCCCATGGAGAACCCCCAAACCATTTTCCCGTGAAAATTGAGAGTGTCTTATAGGGTACTTACAGTTATAAACCACATTTACCGAGCCGTAACTCAAAAAAATACAGTATATGCTTGCACCACGAGATAAATACCCACCTGCCGGGAATGGCCATGCACCATGGTGTAACATGCGTGAAAATTTCCTCTGGCTCCTTGGCACGCCCTAATCGTGCACCCCCATCGGGAAAACACCGGTTTTTCGGGTTCACAAAATGGAAAATCAAGATTTCACCAAATGACCAGGAAATATCTAGTTGGAGAAATTACTTGCAATGCCTAGAGGGATCTAGTTGCCAGGTTTGGACTCAATCCGTGGATTGGTTCCATGTTCTGGGTATTGAGGGGGGAGTCTTGTGTTGAAAGCCATGTTAACTCACACTCGATAGACATCCTGGTGGTGCCTTGGGTGCCAAAGGACCAGGTATGCATTGGTTATGATATTATGAGAGCAGTGGGTCACATGCAAGGACTTTAGGAGCTGTTTTCGCATTTTTTTTGTTTTTTTAGATTTTGTTTGGTGCGGCCCCAAAAATGACGAAACCCGCCGGTGGTCGCGGCAACACAAGGGTCGATGCAATCTTGGACCCAGGAATGCATCAAGCCTAGGTACCCCATGGGGCACCCCAAACCATTTTCCCCTGAAAATTGAGATTGTCTTATTAGGTACCTATAGTTAGAAGCCGCATTTACCAGGCTGTAACTCAAAAAAAATATAGTATATGCTTCTACCACGAGCTAAATAACCACCTCTCAGGAATGTCCATTCACCATGGTGTAGCATGCGTGAATATTTCCTCGGGCCCCTTGATACGTCGGAAACATATATATAATTTGTGATGTTCCATGCTTGTTTAGTATCTAATTTTCTTCTCTTTGTCCACACTTTGAGGAGATTTTTACATTTTTTCTGGTACTAACCTATTAACAAGTTGCCACAGTGCCAGTTGCCTGTTTTCTGTTGCTTTTGGTTCCAGAAAAGCTAGTAAGGAAATATTCTCGGAATTGGACGGAACAAGAGCCAATGTCAATATTTCATCAAGGAGAACACGGAGGGGTGCCACAGGGTGGCCGCACCCCCCAGGCGTGGCCTAGGGTGGGCTTGCGCCTGGGTAGGGTGTGGGCCCCCTGGCCACCTCCTAGCCTTGCCTCTTCGCCTATAAGAAGCCCCCGATACCGAAACCCTAAGGACCCGATCAATTTTCCACGAAACTGTCTGTAGACGTCGCCACCATCGTCCCTAGATCGGGGGGATCTGAAGCACTTCCCGGCACCTTGCCGGAGGGGAGATCATCCGGGAGGCCTTCTTCTTCATCATGCCAGCCTCCGGAATGAAGCGTGAGTAGTTCCACCTTGGACTACGGGTCCATGTACTAGCTAGATGGTTGTATCTCCTCCTTGTGCTTTCATGTCTAGATCTTGTGAGCTCCGTTCATGATCAAGATCTCATCTATGTGTAATCATGCATGTTGTGTTTGCGGGGATCCGATGGTTATTGAGATTACTATGTCAGATTGATTAATGGTTTTGTCTTATTGATTCTATAATGTCTGTGTTCTTTGTGATCTTGCATTCTCTCCGTTATTATGAGCAATCTTTTCCAAGTAGTTGCTAGTGACTCCAAGGGGGGGTATTTATGCTCGATAGTGGGTTCATGCCTCTATTTACCAA
Source organism: Avena sativa (assembly GCA_916181665.1). Classification (NCBI taxonomy): domain Eukaryota; kingdom Viridiplantae; phylum Streptophyta; class Magnoliopsida; order Poales; family Poaceae; genus Avena; species Avena sativa. Next base: position 102,811,295 of record OV702280.1, read on the forward strand.
GGGAAGTGACAAAAATCTCTACGGTTGTAGATGTGTTGTTGCCACTAGGGAGAAAACAATGGTCTCTTGTTCATGGAACAAGTGGATTGTTTACCTTACACACTTTGCTTAGAGCAGTTGTCTGTTGCTTGCAACTTAATACTGGAGGGGGTTCGGATGATAACCTGAAGGTGGACTTCTAGTCATAGATGCAGTTGGATGGCGGTCTATGTATATTGTTGTATTGCCCAATCGAATCTCATAGGATATTTTTGTCTAGTATTGCATTGTTATGCCTTGCTCGGTCCTGTCAATTTCCCTGCTGTAATTTTTTACCCAGCATGCCATGTTTGTTTATCTAAGGAGAACACCTGTAGTGAACTATGGACCCTGGTCAAATCTTTACCATTGATACATCCTCCACTATTAATGTTTACTTGCTGCAAACCATCATCACCTTCCATACCATATAGCTAATCCTTTGTTGCAGCAACCGGTGAGACTGACAACCTCACTGTTAGTTGGGGCAAAGTCTTGAGTTTGTGGTGTGCAGGTTTCCGTGTTGCTTACAACACCTTTGAGACGTTTCCTTCCTCCTACTGGTTCGATAACCCCGATTTCATACTGAGGGAAGACTTGCTGCTGTGCTGCATCATACCTTGCACTTGGGGTTTCCCGACGAAGCGCTCCACATTGACGCAGTGCCAACAAGATTTTCCGGCGCCGTTGGCGGGGAGGCTAAGGACGTCTTCACAAGGGGAGTCCTCCTCAACCTTTCTCTTTACTTTGTTTTTAGTTTGCTTAGTTTCTTTTGCTTTCTTTTGTTTGCCTCTTTTTATCAAAAACTCCAAATAAATATTTTAGTTTGTTTGCTTTCTCTTATCAAAAACACAAAAAATTAGTTCCTGCTCTAGCTGCTGCTGTTTTTGGCTTGCTCCACCTTTGCCAAAATGAACTCTGCTGAGAACACCAAGTTGTGTGACTTCACTAGCACAAACAACAATGATTTCCTTAGCACTCCTATTGCTCCACCTTCTCCTAATGCTACCTTTTATGAAATTAAGCCTACTTTGTTGAATCTTGTGATGAGAGAGCAATTTTCTAATGCTAGTTCTAATGATGCTGCTGCCCATATCAATAGCTTTGTTGAACTCTGTGAGATGCAAAAGTATAAGGATGTAGATGGAGATATTATAAAGCTCAAGATGTTTCCTTTCTCCTTGAGAGGAAAAGCTAAAGAATGGTTGCTATCCTTGCCTAGAAATAGTATTGATTCTTGGATTAAGTGCAAAGATGCTTTTATTGGAAAGTACTACCATCCTGGTAAGATTATATCTATGAGGAGTGATATTATGAAATTCAAACAACTTGATAATGAACATGTTGCTCAAGCTTGGGAAAGAATGAAATCTTTGGTGAAGAATAGTCCCACTCATGGACTTACTGCTTGGATTATTATCCAGACTTTTTATGCAGGTTTGAACTTCTCTTCAAGAAACCTGTTGGATTCAGTTGTTGGAGGTAGATTTATGAGCATCACTTTGGGTGTTGCAACAAAACTCCTTGATAATATGATGGTTAATTACTCTGAATGGCACACTGAGAGGGCTCCACATGGTAAGAAGGTAAATTATGTTGAAGAAACCTCCTCTTTGAGTGTTAAGATTGATGTTATTTTGGCTATGCTTGTTAATGGTTAAGCTCCTTTAGATCCAAATAATGTTCCCTTAGCCTCTTTGGTTGCTCAAGAAGAGCAAGTTGATGTGAACATCATTAGAAATAACAATTTCAACAACAATGCCTATAGGAACAATTTTGGTGGTAACAACAATTATAGGCCTTATCCTCCTAATAATGGCAATTCCTATGGAAACTCCTATAACAATGCTAGCAGTGCCCCCTCTGAACTTGAAGTCATGCTCAAAGACTTTATTAGTAAACAAACCATTATCAACAAGACTATGGAAGAAAAGCTTTTAAATGTTGAAAAAAATATTTCCTCTTTGTTTGAAGCTCAGTCCTCTTTGATTAATAAAATGGCTGCTAAACCTGAAACCATGGAAAGTACCTTTGCTGCTACTTATGCCATACAAGTTACTATTGATGAAAATGTTAGACTGAGCCCAACTTCATGCTAAGTGGGAAAGGGAAGCTGAAATTGATAGAAACAATAGTGTGTGAACCATCACCACTAAACCACAAGAAGTCCCTATTCCTCCTCGTACTATGCCTAAGACTAATGAGTCTACTACTAGTGATGCTAAGCTTGATTTTGATATAGATGGTTGCAATATTTCTGACGTGATTATGTTCCTGCAAAATCTTGCTAGAAGTCCTTATAATAGTGATATGCATGTTGCTTTCACCAAACACATTACAGGTGCTCTTATTAAGATTAAGGAAGAGAAGTTAAAACACAAAGCTTATATTCCTAGGAAAGTAGAAGATAGTTGGGAGCCCATTATTAATATGCAAGTGAATGACTTTGATCTCAAAGCTTCATGTGATCTTGTTTCTAGTGTCTCTATTATGCCTAGGAATATTTATGAAATGCTTGACTTACCACACCTTTGGAAGATTGTTATTTGGATGTCCCACTTAATAATAATGCTAATAAGAAACTCATGGGGAGTATTAATTATGTTCTCATTATGGTTAACAATTCTTATGTCCCTGTTGATTTCTATGTTTTGGATGTGGAATGCAATGCTTCTTGTCCTGTTACTTTGGGAAGACCTTTTCTTAGAACTGATGGTGCCATCATTGATATAGAAGAAGGCACCATTAAATATCAATTTCCATTCAATAAAGATATTGAACACTTCCCTATAAGGAGATACAAGTTTCTTTTTCTCCCCCTTTGAAAGCAAGGTTTGATGCTAATGCTTCCTCATTTGAAAATACTTGATTTCTTGCTTCTTGTGCCTAACTTAAAGGAGTTAAAGAAAAGTACTTGTTGGGAGATAACCCAAGAGTTTCCTTGAGTCTTGGAAGTTATTACTTCAGTAATGACCTCTCCTTATCCTTTTTGTTTTATTTTTGTGCCAAGAATGACCTCTAATGAGAGGGAAGTAAGATTTGGGGAGTTGCTGTCCCGAAACAGATTTCTATCCTCCACCATAAATATTCGTGAGGAGTCTATGTAAGTCAAATTGAGCTGAAAATTTACGAGTAAATCCCCCAGTATGTTAGATAACTTTAGTTAGTTTAACATTGTTTGATTTGAGCAACATAATGTCTTCGAAAATATTGGTTTCTACCCGCTGGTCTGTTTTGACAGATTTCTGCCATTATTTGCATTTGCTTCCTATTTATTCCTTTTTGGGTTTTTTTGGGAAATTGAGATTTTTGAAGGAGTTGCTACAATATCTTGTGTTTTTAGTGAAAAGTTTTGCTGTTCTTAAGCTAAACCCAAGGGTCTATGATCTTTTGAATACACTAATGTTGCTAATAAAGATTGTGTGAAGTTTTGTATGAAGGAAAAATTTCAGGTGTAGAGAGAGAATGATGTAATGAGATGAAGAATGGACAAAAGCTCAATCTTGGGGATGCCACCCCGGTGTCACCCCCAGAAATATCCAAGAGGTACAAGCGTCAAAGCTTGGGGACATCAATAAAAAGCTCAGGTCTTTCTAGACACTTCATTTTTATTGTTTCATGCACTATTGTGTTGTTCTTGGATCATCTTAGTTTTCGTTTTCTTTGCTTAGTTTTTTAGTTTTATTGAATAAAGGAGTTTGGACCCCTGTTCCCGCTGTGTTGTTTCAAATAAGTTGATTGGTGTTGGAAAGGAGTAGAAAGTTCTTGCTTGAAAGTGCAAGAGGAGCTTCCATTGACTGTGACTTAGACTTTAGCATGACATGCTAGGTGTTGTTTTGACCTTATGCTTAGTTATTATTGCTGTAGAATGTATTGTTCCAAAAAAATGGTATTTCTTAGTGTGCCTTGAAGAAATTATGCGTTGTGTTAGCATGCAAAAGCAAAGTATTGTGGTATTCTCCTTTGATGCTTTGTTTGGGTTCACTTGGCACATGCTCACACCATGTTATGACTATGAACAAGTAACCATAGCCTCTATGATCATTTAGTCCTTGACTTGTAGTACCACTATATGCTTTGATTAGTAATGTTTTGTCGCTCTGCATGATTATGGCCATTATTGCTCTCTTAGTTGGTTGCTCCTAGTCTTTTCCTAGCCTCCACTTGTATGTGTAAGCTCTACTCATGCTTCCAACTCCCAAGAAATCCAGTTATTCCAAAGTGTCCACTATAAACTCCTATGCATGGTGTGTTACACCATTCCAAGTTTATTCTTGTTTTCAGCTATCTTCCAATTAAAAAATATTTTGTTTTGTGAAAACATAGTGATTAAAGCCCTCACGAACTTGATGGAAAACTTTATATTCCTTGCCCCTAATAAACTTGAACCATTGTGTCATATATGTTGTATATGCTTGCACTTATACGTTGGAATTAGCAGGACCATTTTGTCATGGGTAATGTTTTCAACATTGCACTTGTACTTTGTACACAGTTGATATCATGCTCTTTTGTCTATGGATGTCGCCGGTGTGAAATAAAGAGGGAGCTTGTAAGTCCATGGAGTTATGTATTTTGTGTTAGAGAAATGCCTGGTCCACTAGCCTAAGCCTTATCCAATCATGGTGGAAACTTGCAACATCACCATAATGAGCAATGTGTGAAGCATCCTCAATAAAAATCTATGCAAATAGTAAATAAAAACATTGTTGAGATGTTAATTGTCTGCTTGCCTTGTCTTTTTGGTTATGGGATATCTCCTGTACCATGTGCAAGGGGTACCCCGTTGGCGGTTATCTATGATGCACATGTAGTTAGTATGACAAGAACTTACAGGTGACCAAAGTTGAGTAGCATGAGGTGTGGCCCTCGTATTCAAGGGACATGAAATTGCTAACTTATACTTTGTCAAGCATATACTCCATAGTTTTTTCACTTTAACCTTAATCACTTCAAGATGCTTATGATAGGGGCAATGACGGCTGAAAGATAACAAGTACCATAATTTTTGGAAGCTCTTTTTGAAACTTGAAATCCCTGCTTCCCTTTATGAAGGGCCCTTCTTCGACTATTATATTGAGTCTCCACCTTCTACCTTTAGTCCCTAGTAAGAGATCATAGTTTCCATTCTTAGTTCTATGTGCAGTGTCCCAAAACTTATTGATTGATGCATATTGTTGATATTGCTTGTTCTTGTGCTATTTGTATCTAGTCACTCTTATGAACTTTGAAGGTGTCCTATGCATCTAGTTGCTACTCTATGAGGGACAAGTTGAATGCCACTATGCCATGTTTTCTGTATGTGAAACAAAAAAACGTTTTTCAATGCATGTTATTCATGATCTTTGTTTTGTAGCCTTTAATGTTGCATGCATAGTTACTTTGTATTATTGTTAGAACTCCATCTTTCATGCACATGTTTAGAGTTCTTTGATCCCAGCTTTAAAGCTTGCAAATGGTTTGATCTTGGTTTTGATGGTGCATGTCACCTCAAAAATTATTCTTTTATCACTTACCTACTCGAGGACGAGCAGGAGTTAAGCTTGGGGATGCTTGATATGTCGGAAATGTATCTATAATTTTTGATGTTCCATGCTTGTTTAGTATCTACTTTGCTTTGCTTTGTCCACGCTTTGAGGTGATTTTTACCTGTTTTCTGGTACTAACCTATTAAAAAGTTGCCATAGTGCCAGTTGCCTGTTTTCTGTTGTTTTTGGTTCCAGAAAAGCTAGTAAGGAAATATTCTTAGAATTGGATGGGACAAAAGCCAAAGTCAATATTTCATCGAGGAGAACACAGAGTCCAGAGGATAGACGAAGGGGCACCACAGGGTGGCCACACCCCCCAGGCGCGGCTGGTGGGCCCGCGCCTGGGCTGGGTGTGGGCCCCCTGGCCGCCTCCTAGCCTCGCCTCTTCGCCTATAAGAAGCCCCCGATACCGAAACCCTAAGAACCCGATCAATTTTCCACGAAACCGTCTGTAGCCGCCGCCACCATCGTCCCTAGACCGGGGGAGTCTGAAGCTCTTCTCGGCACCCTCCCAGTGGGGAGATCATCCCGGAGGCCTTCTTCTTCATCATGCCAGCCTCCGGTATGAAGCGTGGGTAGTTCCACCTTGGACTACGGGTCCATGTAATAGCTAGACGGTTGTATCTCCTCCTTGTGCTTTCATGTCTAGATCTTGTGAGCTCTGTTCATGATCAAGATCTCATCTATTTGTAATCATGCATGTTGTGTTTGCGGGGATCCGATGGATATTGAGATTACTATGTCAGATTGATTAATGGTTTTGTCTTATTGATTCTATAATGTTTGTGTTGTTTGTGATCTTGCATGATCTCCGTTGTTATGAGCTATCTTTTCCAAGTAGTTGCTAGTGACTCCAAGAGGGGGTATTTATGCTCGATAGTGGGTTCATGCCTCTATTTACCAAGGGAAGTGACAGAAATCTCTACGGTTGTAGATGTGTTGTTGCCACTAGGGAGAAAACAACGGTCTCTTGTTCATGGAACAAGTGGATTGTTTACCTTACACACTTTGCTTAAAGCAGTTGTCTGTTGCTTGCAACTTAATACTGGAGGGGGTTCGGATGATAACCTGAAGGTGGACTTCTAGTCATAGATGAAGTTGGATGGCGGTCTATGTATATTGTTGTATTGCCCAATCGAATCTCATAGGATATTTTTGTCTAGTATTGCATTGTTATGCCTTGCTCAGTCTTGTCAATTGCCCTACTGTAATTTTTTTACCCAGCATGCCATGTTTGTTTATCTTAGGAGAACACCTCTAGTGAACTATGGACCCCGGTCCAATCATTGCCATTGATACATCCTCCGCTGTTACTGCTTACTTGCTGCAAACCATCATCACCTTCCACACCATACAGTTAATCCTTTGTTATAGCAACCAGTGAGATTGACAACCTCACTATTAGTTGGGGAAAAGTCTTGAGTTTGTGTTGTGCGGGTTTCCACGTTGCTTGCAACACCTTTGAGACGTTTCCTTCCTCCTACTGGTTCGATAACCTCGGTTTCTAATGGCGCCCGGTGTTGACATGGGAGCGCTTCGTTGGCAACCCCAAGAGCAAGGTGTGAAGAGCACAATAGCAAGTCTTCCCTTAGTAAGAAACCGAGGTTAACAAACTAGTTGAGGAAGGAAACATCCCAAAGGTGTTGCAAGCAATGTGGAAACCTTCACAACACAAACTCAAGACTTTGCCCCAACGAACAGTGAGGTTGTCAAGCTCATCGGTTTGTTGCAACAAAGGATTAAATGTATGGTGTGGAAGGTGATGATGGTTTGAAGTAAGTAAACAGTAAAAGTGGAAGATGTATCAATGGTAAATATTGGACCAGGGTCCATAGTTCACTAGAGGTGCTCTCCTTAGATAAAAAAACATGGCATGTAGGGTAAATAAATTACAGCAGGGCAATTGATAGGACTGAGCAAGGCATAATGCAATACTAGACAAAAAGATCCTATGAGATTCGATTGGGCAATACAACAATATACATAGACCGCCATCCAACTGCATCTATGACTAGAAGTCCAACTTCAGGTTATCATCCGAACCCCCTCTAGTATTAAGTTGCAAGCAATAGACAACTGCTTTAAGCAAAGTGTGTAAGGTAAACAATCCACTTGTTCCATGAACAAGATACCTTTGTTTTCTCCCTAGTGGCAACAACACATCTACCACCGAAGAGATTTTTGTCACTTCCCTTGGTGAATAGAGGCATGAAACCACTATCGAGCATAAATACCCCCTCTTGGAATTACTAGCAACTACTTGGCCAAGATAGCTACTAACAACGGAGAGCATGCAAGATCACAAACAACACAGACATGATATAATCAATAATACAAAACCATTAATCAATCTGACATAGTAATCTCAATATCCATCGGATCACCGCAAACGCAACATGCATGATTACAAATAGATTAGATCTTGATCATGAATGGAGGTCACAAGATCTATACATGAAAGCACAAGGAGGAGATACAACCATCTAGATATTACATGGACCCGTAGTCCAAGGTGGAACTACTCACGATTCATACCGGAGGCTGGCATGATGAAGAAGAAGGCCTCCAGGATGATCTCCCCTCCGACAGGGTGCCGCGAAGAGCTTCAGATCCCCCCGATCTAAGGAAGATGGTGGCGGCGGCTATAGACGGTTTCCTGGAATTTTGATCGGGTCCTTAGGGTTTTGGCATCGGGGGGACTTCATAGGCGAAGAGGCGCGGTTGGGGGGCCACCAGGGCGGCTGCACCCCGCAGGCGCGGGTTGGGCCCACCCATGCAGCCAGGGGGTGTGGCCCCCTGGTGAGCCTCCTCCGTCTTGTATTATGGCTTCGTGTTGACCACGGTAAAATATTGAGTTTGGCTTTTGTCCCGTCTAATTCTGAGAATATTTATTTTCTGCCTTTCTGGAACCAAAAACAGAAGAAAATAGGAAACTGGCACTGTGGCATCTTGTTAATAGGTTAGTTCTAGAAAACATATAAAAACACCTCAAAGTGTAGACAAAACAAAGCAAAGTTAATACTAAACAAGCTTGGAACATCAAAAATTATAGATACGTTTCCGATGTATCAAGCATCCCCAATCTTAACTCCTACTCGTCCTCGAGTAGGTAAGTGATAAAAGAATAATTTTTGAGGTGACATGCACCATCAAAACCAAGATCAAACCATTTGCAAGCATTGACAGCTGGGATCAAAGAACTCTAAACATGTGCATGCAAGTTGGAGTTCTAACAATAAGACAAAGTAACTATGCATGCAACATGAAAGGCTACAAACAAAGATCATGAATAACATGCATTGAAAAATGTTTGTTTGGTTCACATACAGAAAACATGGCATAGTGGCATTCAACTTGTCCCTCATAGAGTAGAAACTAGATGCATAGGACACCTTCAAAGTTCATAAGAGTGACCAGATACAAATAACACAAGAACAAGCAATATCAACAATATGCATCAATCAATAAGTTTTGGGACAATGAACATAGAACTAAGAATGGCAACTATGCTCTCTTACTGGTGCCTAAAGGTAGAAGGTGGAGACTCAATATAATAGTGGAAGAAGGGCCCTTGATAAAGGGAAGCAGGGATTTCAAGTTTCAAAAAGAGCTTCCAAAAATTATGGTACTTGTTAGCTTTCAACCCTTAGTGCCCCTATCATAAGAATCTTGAAGTGATTAAGGTTAAAGTGAACAAAGTATGGAGTATATGCTTGACAAAGTATAAGTTAGCAATCTCATGTCCTTTGAATACGAGGGCCACACCTCATGCTACTCAACTTTGGTCACCTTTAAGTTCTTGTCATAGTAAGTACATGTGTATCATAGAGAACCACCAATGGGGTACCCCTTGCACATGGTACAGGAGATATCCCATAACCAAAATGACAAGGCAAGCAGACAATGAGCATCTCAGTGATCTTTTTATTTACTATTTGCATAGAATTTATTGAGGACGCTTCATAGATTGCTCATTATGGTGATGCTGCAAGTTTCCACCATGATTAGCCATGGCTTAGGCTAGCGGCCCAGGCATTTCTCTAACACAAAATACCTAACTCCATGGACTTACAAGCTCCCTCTTTATTTCACACCGGCGACATCCATAGACAAAAGAGCATGATATCAACTGTGTACAAAGTACAAGTGCAATGTTGAAAACGTTACCCATGAGAGCATGGTTGTGCTAATTCCAACGTATAAGTGCAAGAATATACAACTTAGATGACACAATGGTTCAATTTTATTAGGGGCAAGGAATAAAAAGTGTGCCATCAAGTTCGTGAGGGCTTTAATCACTAAGTTTTCACATAACATAATACTTTTTAATTGTAAGATAGCTGAAAACAAGAATATACTTGGAATGGTGTAACACACCATGCATAGGATTTTATAGTGGACAATTTGGAATAACTTGGTTTCTTGGGAGTTGGAAGCATGCGTAGAACTTACTAATACAAGTGGAAGCTAGCAAAAGACTGGGAGGAACCAACTAAGAGAGCAATAATGGCCATAATCATGGAGAGCGACAAAACAATACTAGTAAAAGCATAGAGTGGTACTACAAGTCAAGGACTACATGATCATAGAGGCTATGGTGACTTGTTCATTGTCATAACATGGTGTGAGCATGTGCCAAGTCAACCCAAACAAAGCATCGAAGGAGAATGCCACAATACTTTGCTTTTGTATGCTAAAACAACGCATGATTCCTTCAAGGCACACTAAGCAATCCCAATTGTTTGGAACAAGACATGTTATAGAAATAATCAATAAGCATAAGGTCGAAACAACAGCTAGCATTTCATACAAAAGTGTAAGTCACAGTCAATGCAATCTCCTCTTGCACTTTCAAGCAAGAACTTTCTACTCCTTTCCAACACCAATCAACTTATTTGAAACAACGCAGCGAGAATGGGGGTCTAAACTACTTTATTCAAGCAAACTAAACAACTAAGCAAAGCAAACGAAAGCTAAGATGCTCCAAGAACAACACAACAATCCATAAAACAATAAAAACGAAGTGTATAGAAAGACCTGAGCTTTTTATTGATAAAGAAGGGGATGCCTTGGGCATCCCCAAGCTTTGACGCTTGTACCTCTTGGATATTTATTGGGGTGACACCGGGGTGGTATCTCCAAGCTTGAGCTTTTGTCGATTCTTCATCTTATTACATCATTCTCTCTCTACACCTGAAAATTTTCCTTCATACAAAACTTCACACAATCTTCATTAGCAACATTAGTATATTCAAAAGATAATAGACCCTTGGGTTTTCTTTAGAAAATCAAAAAGTTTCAATAAAAACACAAGATAATGTATCAACTCCTTCAAAAATCTCAATTCCCCAAAAGAGAACTCAAAAAGGAATCAATAAGAAGCAAATGTAAATAATGGAAGAAATTTGTCAAAACAGACCAGTAGGTAGAAACTTATTTTTTTTGAAGACCTTATGTTGCTCAAATCAAAAAGTGTTGAACTAACGAAAGTTAGATAATATACTAGGGTATTTATTCATATATTTTCAGCTCAATCCGGCTTACAGAGACTCCTCACGAATTTTTATGGTGGAGGACAGAAATCTGTTTTGGGACAATAACTCCCCAAATCTTACTTCCCTCTCATTAGAGGTCATTCTTGGCACAAAAATCAAACAAAAAGGATAAGGAGAGGTCATTACTGAAGTAATAACTTCCAAGACTCAAGAACTCTTGGGTTATCTCCCAACAAGTACTTTTCTTTAACGCCTTTAAGTTAGGCACAAGAAAGATGCTCACTTAAGAAATATGAATTGAAGCAAAAGAGACACTACTAGGAAAAGGCCTATCAGTGGCGCATCATTTTGTGACTTCTGTGGCGCATATGGGATGCGCCACTATTATCTCGCCACTAAAGTGTAGTTTTGTGGCGCATATTGAAATGCGCTGCAGAAGTCTCAAAAACTTATGTGGCACATATTGCTAATATGTACCACAGAAGTCTCCAACCAGATCTTAATCTTCTGTGGCGCATATTGGCAATATGCGCCACTGATGTTTTCTTCAAAATTAGAAAAACTGCCAGATCTGGCCAGAGGTGGGGATCGCCGGAGGTGGGGGTCACCGGAGGAGGAAACGGAGGCCGATGGTGGCCGTAGGAGGAGGAGGAGGTCGTCGGTGGAGGAGAGGAGGAGGCCGCTAGTGGAGGAGGGGCTCGGCGGAGGAGGAGGTGGAGGTCGCTGGTGGAGGAGAGGAGGAGGCCCCCGGAGGAGGAACTCACCGGGGTGTTGGAGTAGGGATTAGGGAGGAGGGAGTAGGGAGGTGGGAGGTGGGAGGTGGGAGGAGGGAGGAGGGAGGAGGGAGGAGGGAGGAGGGAGGAGGGAGGAGGGAGCTGGGAGGAGGAGGATGAGATCACAGGGGCGAAGGAGGGAGGAGGGAGGAGGAGGAGCTCACCGGGGTGGAGGAGGAGGGAGGATGAGCTCACCGCGGTGGAGGAGGAGGGAGGAGGAGAAGGTGAGGAAGAAGGGGAGGACGAGAGAAGAAGTGGAGGAGGAGAATGGTGGAGCAGGAGAAGGGTGGAGGAGTGGAAGAGGATAAGAGAGGGAGAAGGGGCGGCGGGATTCAAAATTCGAATCCTGCCCAAGACTTCTGTGGCGCATATGGGAGAAATGCGCCACAGAAGTTTCGCCCCCTTTTTTAATTTTTTTGCAGGAAAAAAATTTCTTTCTGCCATAACTTTTTACTCTTTTCGAATTTGGGGAAGCTGTAAAACTTCAACGGCCTTTGGTTGTTGAAATCATGTGGGTTTCCATATTGATATATTAAACTTTTTTCCAACATCATATTCAAAAGTTATGGCCGTTTTACTGTACCATTACCTTTTTTGCAAAATAAATCAAAATTCATGTTTTTCAATTTTCCCTACAACTATACCCCAAAATACAACTACATCTCAAAGGAATTTTTTTGAATTTTTTATCAGTTTCGTTTATTTTCTACAAAAGTTAAAAGGCGTTCCACGGGGGAGATCTGGGTTTCCATATTCTATGGTGCATATCTATAATGTAACTTCTGTGGCGCATATATAAGTATGCGCCACAGAACATGGGTCAACTGAATTTTGTGGTGGGGCCTACTCTCACTTTCTGTGGCACATATGTCCATATGCGCCTCAAAAGTTGGAACTTCTCTGGTGCATTTGGACATATGCGCCATAGAAAGTGAGGGAGCCCAACCCCGGTGGCGGTCCATGAAAATTCTGTGGCGCATTGTTTCCCTATATGCGCCACAGAAGTGTGAAGACTTCTATGGCGCATTGCCTGAAATGCGCCACTGGAGTTTATCTGTGGCGCATGGTCACACATATGAGCCACAGAAGATTTGTCTATCTATAGCTGGTTTCCTAGTAGTGAGAGCATCAAGAAGCAAATTCAAAACACATTTAAGTCTAACCCACTTCCTATGTATAGGAATCTTTTAAGAAAACAAGTCTTAAAAGCACAAAGCAACAAGCACAGGAAACCAAAACAAGTGCAACTTCAAGATTTTCAACATAAAGAGGGGAAACTTAATATTGTTGATATACATAAGACCATGTTTCCCTCTCTCATAATAACTTTTAGTAGCATCATGAATAAAATTAATAATATAACTATCACATAAAACATACTTATCATGAGCCACATGCACAAAATTATTATTACTCTCCACATAAGTAGTGGGAGAAAATTCAACAAAATAGCTAACATTATTATTCTCATCACCATAATCATCAAATATAGGAGGCATATTGTAATCACAATTAATTTTCTCCGCAATATTAGATGGACTAAAAATATCAATATCATCATTGTAATCATCATAAATTGGAGGTAAAGTATCATCATAGGCAATAGAATTTTCATAATTGGTACCAAAGAGGTTTTCAATATCAAAAGTAGTGTGCTTTTCCCAATCATGATCATACTATAGGTAAAAGGCATAGGAACATCATCACCAGTTTTACCCATAGTTGATATTTCAAAAGAATCCATAGGAGCATAACATTCATCCTCCTCTTTTTCATCTAATGAGCTTCCTGTTTCAGCAATTTCTTCTTACATAGGCTCCTGCAAGGCATTAGTCTCTTCCGTTTGTGGAAAGCACCTATTAAAATATTTCAAGAATATAGCCATTTTCTTCCTTGTAATTATCAAAGAAAAATTTAAGTATCTCTTAAACCTCATATTCATAAGGTGAATCATCAGTATTTTCAAGAAAACAGGCAAGTTCAAATGCACCTTTGAAAGCAATAAATTATTCAATTTGTTCCACATCATAAAGTCATAATTTCCTTTAACATAAGAGGATATGGTAACATTATCATTATAATCACATTGAAAAGGGAGGTGTTTATACCTCCTACAGCAACAAGCTTTATCAAAGCAATAAGTAACATTATAAGTAGAGCACACCTCTCTAGCAATAGTATTCAATTTATCAATTTGTGCCCATAAGTGTTTCCCTTTTTGTGACAAACGGTGTTCCTTATAATAGTACTTTTGTTCTTCCGTGAACCCACCTTGCCAATAAGAAGTAGTTTCAAAGAAACTACCCATTGATAGAAAGCATGACAAAGCAAGGCAATAACAGACCAGCAACTAGAGCAGGAACTAATTTTTTTGTGTTTTTGATAAGATAAAGAAAACCAAACTAAACTATTTTTTTGGAGTTTTTGATAAAAAGGGGCAAACAAAACCAAGCAAAAGAAACTAAGCAAACTAAAAACAAAGTAAAGAGAAAGGTTGAGGAGGACTCCCGTCAACGGCACTAGAGAAGCTTGATGGCGCCCGATGTTGACGTGGGAGCGCTTCATTGGAAACCCCAAGAGCAAGGTGTGAAGAGCACATCAGCAAGTCTTCCCTCCGTAAGAAACCGAGGTTATCGAACCGGTAGGAGGAAGGAAACTTCTCAAAGGTGTTGCAAGCAACGTGGAAACCTGCACAACACAAACTCAAGACTTTTCCCCAATGAACAGTGAGGTTGTCAAACTCACCAGTTTGATGTAACAAAGGATTAAATGTATGGTGTGGAAGGTGATGATGGTTTGTAGCAAGTAAACAGTAACAATGGAAGATGTATCAATGGTAAAGATTGCACCGGGGTCCATAGTTCACTAGAGGTGCTCTCCTTAGATAAACAAACATGGCATGCGGGGTAAACAAATTACAGTAGGGAAATTGACAGGACTGAGCAAGGCATATTGCAATACTAGAAAAAAAAATCTTATGAGATTCGATCTATGACTAGAAGTCCACCTTCAGGTTATCATCCGAACCTCCTCCAGTATTAAGTTGCAAGCAACAGACAACTACTTTAAGCAAAGTGTGTAAGATAAACAATCCACTTGTTCCATGAACAAGAGACCGTTGTTTTCTCCCTAGTGGCAACATCACATCTACCACCGAAGAGATTTCTGTCACTTCTCTTGGTAAATAGAGGAATGAACCCACTATCGAGCATAAATATCCCCTCTTGGAGTCACTAGCAACTACTTGTCCAAGATAGCTACTAACAACAGAGAGCATGCAAGATCACAATCAACAAGAAATGATAGAATCGGTAAGACAAAACCATTAATCAATCTGACATAGTAATCTCAATATATATCGGATCCCCGGAAACACAACATGAATGATTACAAATAGATTAGATCTTGATCAGGAACGGAGCTCACAAGATCTATACATGAAAGCACAACAAGGAGATACAACCATATAGCTACTTCATGGACCAGTTGTCCAAGGTGGAACTACTCACGCTTCATACCGGAGGCTGTCATGATGAAGAAGAAGGCCTCCGGGATGATCTCCCCTCTGGCAGGGTGACGGGAAGAGCTTCAGATCCCCCCGATCTAGGGACGATGGTGGCGGCGGCTATAGACGATTTCGTGGAATTTTGATTGGGTCCTTAGGGTTTCGACATCGGGGGGACTTTGTAGGCGAAGAGGCGAGGCTAGGGGGCCACCAGGGAGGCTGCACCCCCCCAGGCGCGGGGTGGGCCCACCCGCGCGGCCAGGGGGTGTGGCCCCCTGGTGAGCCTCCTCCTTCTCGTATTCTGGCTTCGTGTTGCCCACGGTAAATATTGACTTTGGCTTTTGTCCCGTCCAATTCCGAGAATATTGATTTTCTGCCTTTCTGGAAACAAAAACAGAAGAAAACAGGCAACTGGCACTGTGGCATCTTGTTAATAGGTTAGTTCCAGAAAACATATATAAACACCTCAAAGGTGTAGACAAAGCAAAACAAAGTTGATACTAAACAACCATGGAACATAAAAAATTATAGATACGTTTCCGACGTATCAGTTTCTTGCTGAGGGAAGACTTTCTGCTGTGCTGCATCATACCTTGCTCTTGGGGTTTCCCGACGAAGCTCTCCATGTTGACGCAGTGCCAACACCCCTGGGCGCGCACTAATCTTGCACGTCATATGGGAAAACTCCAGTTTTTCGTATTCAGAAAATGGAAATCAAGATTTCTCCAAATGACCGCGAAATCCCTAGTTGGAGAAGTTGCTTGCGATGCCGAGAGGGAGCTAGGTGCCGGGTTTGGGCTTAATCCATGGAGCGGTTCCATGTTCTGGGCAGCGAGGGAGGGGGGAATCTAGGGTTCAAAGCCATGTTAACTCCCACTCGATATACATCCTGGTGGTTCCTTGGGTGCCAAAGGACCTGGTATGCCTTTCTTATGACTTTACGAGGACAATGGATCACATGCAACCGCTTCAGGAGCTGTTTTCACATTTTTTTGATTTTCTAGAGTTTGTTTGGTGCTGCCCCAAAAAACGGCGAAACCCTCCGGCGGCTGTCGCCACGCAAGGGTCGATGAAATCTTGGACCCAGGCATGCATCCAGCCTAGGTGCCCCGTGGGGAACCCCAAACCATTTTCCTGTCAAATTTGAGAGTGTCTTATAGGATACCTAAAGTTAGAAACCACCTTTACCGGGCCGTAACTCAAAAAAATACAGTATATGCTTGCACCACGAGATAAATCGCCATCTCCCGGGAATGGACATGCACCATGGTGTCGCATGCGTGAAAAGTTCCTCGGGCCCCTGGACACGCACTAATCTTGCACCTCCTTTGGGAAAACACCAGTTTTTCGTATTCAGAAAATGGAAGTCAAGATTTCTCCAAATTACTGTGAAATATCTAGTTGGAGAAGTTGCTTGCGATGCCGAGAGGGAGCTAGGTGTCGGGTTTGGGCTTAATCCATGGAGCGGTTCCATGTTCTGGGCAGAGAGAGGGGAATCTAGGGTTGAAAGCCATGTTAACTCACACTCGATAGACATCCCGGTGGTGCCTTGGGTGACAAAGGGCCTGATATGCGTTGCTTATGAATTTATGACGACAATGGATCACATGAAAGTGCTTCAGGAGTTGTTTTCACATTTTTTAGATTTTTTAGATTTTGTTTGATGCTACCACAAAAATGGCAAAACCCGCCAGCGCCCATGGAATTGCAAGGGTCGATGCAATCTAGGAGCTAGGCATGCATCCAACCTAGGTACCCCATGGGGCACCCCAAACCATTTTCCCCTGAAAATTGAGAGTGTCTTATAGGGTACCTAAAGTTAGAAACCGCATTTGTCGGGCCGTAACTAAAAAAATACAGTATATGCTTGTACCATGAGCAAAATAACCACCTCTCGAGAATGTCCATGCACCATGGTGTAGCATGAGTGAAAATCGCCTCGGACCCCTGGGCGCTCCCTAATCTTGCACCTCCTTTGGGAAAACACCGGTTTTTCGCGTTCAGAAAATGGAAAGTCAAGATTTCTCCAAATGACCACGAAATATCTAGTTTGAGTGGTTCCATGTTCTGGGCAGCGAGGGGGGAATCTAGGGTTGAAAGCCATGTTAACTCACACTCGATAGACATCCTGGTGGTGCATTGGGTGCGAAAGGACCTGGTATGGCTTAGTTATGATTTTATGAGGGCAGTAGGTCATATGCAAGGGCTTCAGGAGATGTTTCGCATTTTTTTATTTTTTTAGATTTTTTTTGGTGCTGCCCCAAAAAAGTCGAAACCAGCCGGCGGCCGCGGCAATGCAAGGGTCGATGCAATCTTGGACCCATGCATGCATTCATCCTAGGTACCCCATGCAGAACCCCCAAACCATTTTCCCGTGAAAATTGAGAGTGTCTTATAGGGTACCTACAGTTAGAAACCGCATTTACTGAGCCATCACTAAAATAATACAGTATATGATTGCACCATGAGATAAATACCCACCTATCGGGAATGGCCACGCACCATGGTGTAACATTCGTGAAAAATGCCTCGGACTCCTTGGCGTGCCCTAATCTTGCACCCCCTTCGGGAAAACACCGGTTTTTTGGATTCACAAAATGAAAAGTCAAGAATTCTCCAAATGACCATGAAATCTCTAGTTGGAGAAGTTGCTTGAAATGCCTAGAGGGACCTAGGTGCTGGGCTTGGGCTCAATCCGTGGAGTGGTTCCATGTTGCGGGTATTAAGGGGGGAATCTTGGGTTGAAATCCATGTTAACTCACACTCGATAGACATCCTAGTGATGCCTTGGGTGCCATAGTACCTGGTATGCATTGGTTATGATATTATGAGGGCAGTGGGTCACATTCAAGGGATTCAAGAGCTGTTTTCACATTTTTTTTGTTTTTTTAGATTTTGTTTGGTGCTTCCCCCAAAAATGACGAAACCTGCCGGTGGCCGCGGCAATGCAAGGGTTGATGCAATCTTGGACCTAGGCATGCATCGAGTCTAGGTACCCCATCGGTTACCCCAAACCATTTTCCCCTAAAAATTTAGAGTGTCTTATTAGGTACCTACAGTTAGAAACCACATTTACCGGGTCGTATCTAAAAAAAATACAGTATATTCGTGTACCACGAGCTAAATAATCACCTCTCGGGAATGTCCATTCACCATGGTGTAGCATGGGTGAAAATCGCCTCAGTCCCCTAGGCGTGCACTAATCTTGCACCTCCTATGGGAAAACACCGGTTTTTCGGGTTCAGAAAATGGAAAGTCAAGATTTCTCCAAATGACCACAAAATATCTAGTTGGATAAGTTGCTTGCGGTGCCAAGAGGGAGCTAGGTGCTGGGTTTGGCCTCAATCCATGGAGTGGTTCCATGTTTTGGGCACCGAGGGGGGAATCTAGGGTTGAAAGCCATGTTAACTCACACTCGATAGACATCCTGGTGGTGCCTTGGGTGCGAAAGGACCTGGTATGCCTTGGTTATGATTTTATGAGGGTAGTAGGTCATATGCAAGGGCTGCAGGAGATGTTTCACATTTTTTTATTTTTTTAGATTTTTTTTGGTGCTGCCCCAAAAAAGGTGAAACCAGCCGGCGGCCGCGGCAATGCAACGGTCGATGCAATCTTGGACCCATGCATACATCCAGCCTAGGTACCCCATGCAGAACCCCTAAACCATTTTTCCGTGAAAATTGAGAGTTTCTTATAGGGTACCTATAGTTATAAACCGCATTTACTGAGCCGTCACTGAAAAAAATACAGCATATGATTGCACCACAAGATAAATACCCACCTATCGGGAATGGCCATGCATCATGGTGTAACATGCGTGAAAATTGCCTCGGGCTCCTTGGCGTGCCCTAATCTTGCACCCCCTTCGGGAAAACACCGGTTTTTTGGATTCACAAAATGGAAAGTCAAAATTCTCCAAATGACCATGAAATCTCTAGTTGAAGAAGTTGCTTGAAATGCCTAGAGGGACCTAGGTGCTGGGTTTGGGCTCAATCCATGGAGTGGTTCCATGTTGTGGGTATTGAGGGGGGAATCTTGGGTTGAAATCCATGTTAACTCACACTCGATAAACATCCTTGTGATTCCTTCGGTGCCATAGGACCAGGTATGCATTGGTTATGATATTTTGAGGGCAGTGGGTCACATGCAAGGGATTCAATATATGTTTTCACATTTTTTTGCTTTTTTAGATTTTGTTTGGTGCTTCCCCAAAAAACAACGAAACCGCCGGTGGCCGCGGCAATGCAAGGGTCGATGCAATCTTGGTCCCAGGCATGCATCGAGTCTAGGTACCCCATGGGTTACCCCAAACCATTTTCCCCTAAAAATTGAGAGTGTGTTATTAGGTACCTACAGTTAGAAACCGCATTTACCGGGCCGTATCTCAAAAAAAATTCAGTATATTATTGTACCACGAGCTAAATAACCACCTATCGGGAATTTCCATTCACCATGGTGTAGCATGCATGAAAATCTCCTCGGTCCCTTGGGCGCGCACTAATCTTGCACCTGCTATGGGAAAACACCGGTTTTTCATGTTTAGAAAATGGAAAGTCAAGATTTGTCCAAATGACCACAAAATATCTAGTTGGATAAGTTGCTTGTGATGCCAAGAGGGAGCTAGGTGCCGAGTTTGGCCTCAATCCATGGAGTGGTTCCATGTTTTGGGAAACAAGGGGGGAATCTAGTGTTGAAAGCCATGTTAACTCACACTCGATAGACATCCTGGTGGTGCCATGGGTGCCAAAGGACCTGGTATGCCTTGGTTATGATTTTATGAGGGTAGTGGGTCATATGCAA
Source organism: Avena sativa (assembly GCA_916181665.1). NCBI lineage: Eukaryota > Viridiplantae > Streptophyta > Magnoliopsida > Poales > Poaceae > Avena > Avena sativa. The sequence goes on from OV702280.1 coordinate 102,831,414, forward strand.
GGGCTTTAGGAGATGTTTCGCATTTTTTTTATTTTTTTAGATTTTTTTGGTGCTGCCCCAAAAAAGGCGAAACCAGCCGGCGGCCGCGGCAATGCAAGGGTCGATGCAATCTTGGACCCATGCATGCATCTAGCCTAGGTACCCCATGCAGAACCCCCAAACCATTTTCCCGTGAAAATTGAGTGTCTTATAGGGTACCTACAGTTAGAAACCGCATTTACTGAGCCGTCACTCAAAAATATACAGTATATGATTGCACCACGCGATAAATACCCACCTATCGGGAATGGCCATGCACCATGGTGTAACATGCGTGAAAATTGCCTCGGGCTCCTTGGCGTGCTCTAATCTTGCACCCCCTTTCGGGAAACACCGGTTTTTTGGATTCACAAAATGGAAAGTCAAGAATTCTCCAAATGACCATGAAATCTCTAGTTGGAGAAGTTGCTTGAAATTCCTAGAGGGACCTAGGTGCTGGGTTTGGGCTAAATCCGTGGAGTGGTTCCATGTTGTGGGTATTGAGGGGGGAATCTTGGCTTGAAATCCATGTTAACTCACACTCGATAGAGTTCCTAGTGATGCCTTGGGTGCCATAGGACCAGGTATGCATTTATGATATTATGAGGGCAGTGGGTCACTTGCAAGGGATTCAGGAGCTGTTTTCACATTTTTTTGTTTTTTTAGATTTTGTTTAGTGCTTCCCCAAAAAACGACGAAACCCGCCAGTGGCCGCGGCAATGAAATGGTCGATGCAATTTTGGACCCAAGCATGGATCGAGTCTAGGTACCCCATGGGTTACCCCAAACCATTTTCCCCTAAAAATTGAGAGTGTCTTATTAGGTACCTACAGTTAGAAACCGCATTTACCAGGCCGTATCTCAAAAACAAATACAGTATATTCTTGTACCACGAGCTAAATAACCACCTCTCGGGAATTTCCATTCACCATGGTGTAGCATGCGTGAAAATCGCCTCGGTCCCCTGGGCGCGCACTAATCTTGCACCTGCTGTGGGAAAACACCGGTTTTCCGGGTTCAGAAAATGGAAAGTCAAGATTTCTCCAAATGACCTCAAAATATCTAGTTGGATAAGTTGCTTGCGATGCCAAGAGGGAGCTCGGTGCCGGGTTTGGCCTCAATACATGGAGTGGTTCCATGTTTTGGGAAACAAGGGGGGAATCTAGTGTTGAAAGCCATGTTAACTCACACTCGATAGACATCCTGGTGGTGCCTTGGGTGCCAAAGGACCTGGTATGCCTTGGTTATGATTTTATGAGGGGAGTGGGTCACACGCAAGGGCTTCAGGAGCTGTTTTCACATGTTTTTTTAGATTTTGTTTGGTGCTGCCCCAAAAAAGACGAAACCCGCCAGCGGCCGCGGCAACGGAAGGGTCGATGCAATCTTGGCCCCATGCATGCATCTAGCCTAGGTACCCCATGGGGAACCCCAAACCATTTTCCCGTGAAAATTGAGAGTATCTTATAGGCTACCTATAGTTAGAAACCACATTTATCGAGCCATAACTCAAAAAATACAGTATATGCTTGCACCATGAGATAAATACCCACCTTCCGGGAATGGCCATGCACCATGGTTTAGCATGCGTGAAAATTTCCTCGGGCCCCTTGGTGTTCCCTAATCTTGCACCTCCTTTGGGAAAACACTGGTTTTTCAGGTTCAGAAAATGGAAAGTCAAGATTTATCCAAATGACCACGAAATCTCTAGTTGGAGAAGTTGCTTGTGATGCCGAGAGGGATCTAGGTGCCAGGTTTTGCCTCAATCCATGGAGTGGTTCCATGTTTTGGGTATTGAGGGGGGAATCATGGGTTGAAGGCCATGTTAACTCACACTCGATAAACATCCTGGTGGTGCCTTGGTTGCCAAAGGACCTGGTATGCCTTGGTTACGATATTATGACGGCAGTGGGTCACATGCAAGGGCTTTAGGAGTTGTTTTCACATTTTTTTGTTTTTTCAGATTTTGTTTGGTGCTGCCCCAAAAAATGACGAAACCCGTCGGTGGCCACGACAACGCATGGGTCGATGCAATCTTGGACCCAGCAATGCATCAAGCCTAGGTACCCCCTGGGGCACCCCAAACCATTTTCCTCTGAAAATTGAGAGTGTCTTATTGGGTACCTGCAGTTAGAAGCCACATTTACCGGGCCGTAACTCAAAAAAATACAGTATATGATTGCACGACATGATAAATAACCACCCCTTGGGAATGGCCATGCACCATTGTGTAACATGCGTGAAAATTTCCTCGGGCCCCTGGGCCCACCATAATATTGCACCTCCTTTGGGAAAACACTGGTTTTTCAGGTTCAGAAAATGGAAAGTCAAGATTTCTCCAAATGATCGTGAAATCTCTAGTTGGAGAAGTTGCTTGCGATGCCGAGAGGGATCTAGGTGCCAGGTTTGGCCTCAATCCATGGAGTGGTTCCATGTTCTAGGCAGCGGGGGGGGGGGGGGGAATCTAGGGTTGAAAGACATGTTAACTCACACTCGATAGACATCGTGGTGGTGCCTTGGGTGCCAAAGGACCTGGTATGCCTTGGTTATGATTTAATAAAATTATGAGGGCAGTGGGTCACAAGCAAGGGCTTCAGGAGCTGTTTTCACATTTTTTTTGTTTTTTTAGATTTTGTTTGGTGCTGCCCTAAGGGTCGATGCAATCTTGGACCCATGCATGCTTCCATCCTAGGTACCCCATGGGGAATCCCCAAACCATTTTCCAGTGAAAATTGATAATTTCTTATAGGGTACCTACAGCTAGAAACCGCATTGACCAAGCTGTAACTCAAAAAAATATAGTATATGCTTGTACCACGAGATAAATACCCACCTCCCGGGAATGTCCATGCACCATGGTGTAGCATGCGTGAAAATTGCCTCGAGATCCTTGGCGTGCCCTAATATTGCACCTTCTTCGGGAAAACACCGGTTTTTCAGGTTCACAAAATGGAAAGTCGAGATTTCTCCAAATAACCATGAAATCTCTAGTTGGAGAAGTTGCTTGCAGTGCCTAGAGGGACCTAGGTGTCGGGTTTGGGCTCAATCCATGGAGTGGTTCCAAGTTCTGGGTATTGAGGGGGAATCTTGGGTTGAAAGCCATGTTAACTCACACTCGATAGACATCCTGGTGGTGCCTTGGGTGCCAAAGGACCTGGTATGCCTTGGTTATGATATTATTAGGGCAGTGGGTCACATTCAAGGGCTTCAGGAGCTATTTTCGCATTTTTTTGTTTTTTTAGATTTTGTTTGTTGCTGCCCAAAAACGGAGAAACCCGCCGGGCCACGACAAAGCAAGGCCCAACGCAATATAGGACCTAGGCATGCATCCAGCCTAGGTACCCCATGGGAAAACCCAAACCATTTACCCCTGAAAATTGAGAGTGTATTATAGGGTACCTACAGTTAGAAAACCGCATTTACTAGGCCGTAACTCAAAAAAAATAAAGTATATGCTTGTACCAAGAGCTAAATAACCACCTCTCGGGAATGTCCATGCACCATGGTGTAGCATGCATGAAAATCGCCTTGGGCCCCTGGGCGCGCCCTAATCTTACACGTCCTTTGGGAAAACACCGTTTTTTCGGGTTCAGAAAATGGAGAGTCAAGATTTCTCCTAATGACCACGAAATATCTAGTTGGATAAGTTTCTTGCGATGCCGAGAGGGAGCTAGGGGCCGGGTTTGGCCTCAATCCATGGAGTGGTTCCATGTTCTGGGCAGCGAGGGGGGAATCTATTGTTGAAATCCATGTTAACTCACACTCGATAGACATCTTGGTGGTGCCTTGGGTGCTAAAGGACCTGCTATGTCTTGGTTATGATTTTATGAGGGCAGTGGGTCACATGCAAGGGCTTCACGTGTTGTTTTAAAAAAAATGTTCTTTTAGATTTTGTTTGGTGCTATCCCAAAAAAGGCGAAACCCGCCGGCAGGTGCGTTAACTCATGGGTCAATGCAATCTTGGACCCATGCATGCACCTAGCCTAGGTACCCCATGGGGAACCCCCAAACCATTTTCCCGTGAAAATTGATAGTGTCTTATAGGGTACCTACAGTTAGAAACCGCATTTATCGAGCCGTAACTCAAAAAAATACAGTATATGCTTGCACCGCGAGATAAATACCCATCTCCCGGGAATGACCATGCACCATGGTGTAGCATACGTGAAAATTTCCTCCGGCCCCTTGGCGCGCCCTAAGCTTGCACTTCCTTTGGGAAAACACCTGTTTTTCAGGTTCACAAAATAGAAAGTCAAGGTTTCTCCAAATGACCATGAAATCTCTAGTTGGAGAAGTTGCTTGCAATGCTAAAAGAGGGACCTAGGTGCTGGGTTTGGGATCAATCCATGGAGTGGTTCCATGTTCTGGGTATTGAGGCGGGGATCATGGGTTGAAAGCCATGTTAACTCACACTCGATAGACATCCTGTTGGTGCCTTGGGTGCCAAAGGACCTGCTATGCCTTGGTTATGATATTATGAGGGCAGTGGGTCACATGCAAGGGCTTCTAGAGCTGTTTTCACATTTTTTTGTTTTTTTATATTTTGTTTGGTTCTGCACCAAAAAACAATGAAACCCGCCGGTGGTCGTGGCAATGCAAGGGTCGATGCAATCTTGGACCAAGGAATGCATCGAGCCTAGGTACCCCATGGGGCACCCCAAACCATTTTCCCCTAAAAATTGAGAGTGTATTATTGGGTACCTGCAGTTAGAAACCGCATTTACTGGGTCGTAACTCAAAAAAATATAGTATATGATTGCACCACGAGATAAATAACCACCTCTTGGGAATGGCCATGCACGATAGTGTAGAATTCATGAAAATTTCCTCGGACCCCTGGGCGCGCCATAATATTGCACCTCCTTTGGGAAAACACTGGTTTTTCATGTTCAAAAAATTGAAAGTCAAGATTTCTCCAAATGACCCTGAAATCGCTAGTTGGATAAGTTTCTTGCGATGTCGAGAGGGAGCTAGGTGCCGGGTTTGGCCTCAATCCATGTAGTGGTTCCATGTTCTGGGCAGGGAGGGGGGAATATAGGGTTGAAATCTATGTTAACGCACACTCGATAGACATCCTAGTGGTTCCTTTTGTGCCAAAGGACCTGGTATGCCTTTCTTATAATTATATGAGGGCAGTGGGTCACATGCAAGGGCTCTAGGAGCTCTTTTCACATTTTTTCAGATTTTGATTGGTGCTGCCCAAAAAAGGGACACCGCCGGTGGCCGCGACAATGCAAGGGTCAGTTGAATCTTGGACCCATGCATGCATCTAGCCTAGGTACCCCTTGGGGCACCCCAAACCATTTTCCCCTGAACATTGAGAGTGTCTTATAGGGTACCTACAGTTAGAAACTGCATTTACCATGCCGTAACTAAAAAATATACAGTATATGCTTGCAACCTGAGATAAATACCCACCTCCCGGGAATGTCCATGCACCATGGTGTAGCATGCATGAAAATTTCCTCGGGCCCCTGGGCATGCCCTAATCTTGCACCTCCGTTGGCAAAACACTGGTTTTTTCAGGTTCGGAAAATGGAAAGTCAAGATTTCTCCAAATGACCACAAAATTTCTAGTTGGAGAAGTTACTTGTGATGCAGAGAGAGAGCTAGCTGCCGGGTTTGGGCTCAATACATTGAGTGGTTCGATGTTATGGGAAGCGAGGGGGAAATCTAGGGTTGAAAGCCATGTTAACTCGGTTTTTCCCTCTATGCTAGTCAAGAATACTAAGAAAATCCGTTACTATAGCTCACCCAGAAACCAGTTTTATTGTTTGAAGGTACTAGTGTTTTTATAAACTTCATTTCTTAAATCTATGGGAATAAAAAATTATATTTTCATAGTGGTTGTTAACTTACCAAAAGTCGTTTTTTCTTCCGGCGGGAGAAAGAATCATCTTCAAAGGCAGTTTTTGAAGGAAATATGCCATAGAGACAAATAATTGTATTGTTTATTAGCATATTTAATAAAGTTTATGATTATGTTTTATATCATGCTATAACTGTATTGAAAGGAAACGTCAATACACAGGTGATATACAAACAACTAGTAGTTTCCAGTGAAACTCTAGTAACTGGTTCATTGGTCAACAGATGATCAAGGTTTCCTGATCATGTTGGTGCTTCGGCATCAATTGACAATGGAGTCATCTGATTGGAGAATGAGATGGTGAACATACCCTATCTATAGCATTGTATCACTTTCATGTCACGGAGTTCAAGTTATATGATTAGTAAATTTAGTGATTCTTTCCTTAGACGGTGAGACCATATCTAATCATAATCTCCTAAGGATACTCTAATGGCGCTTAATGTCACTCGGTAGAACGGTGATAATAAGGGTGACATTGGATATTTGGAGTAACAGGTTGAGGCATATGCGTCAAGAGCGGGATTTGTCCATCCATGTGATGGAAGATACTCTGGGCCCACTCGGATAAGTTATATCCATAAGATGCGCAGCGTGTGACTAGGTCACAAGGGATATCACTTATCGGATCGAGCGAAGTAGCTATTGTCGGTAATGAGGTTAAACCTGACATGGTGATGTCATTTGATCAAGCCTTGGACTATACAAGTACCGCAGAGACAAAATGAATAAGACACAACATTTACGGTTGAATGACAATTTTCATGAAATATTCTGGAGATATCCGAAGGTGTCCGAAGAAAGAATAGAGGAAATGGGACCAAAAGGGGTTTCGTATAAATGATGATTTGAATATACATTTATTATATGTTAATTGTGAATTAATAAATTATAAATAAATATTTAAATAGAGATTTATAAAGGCATCTTTCTTATTAGGAAAAACCCGGGAGGGATTTTAACTAAGAACAAACGACAAGAAAAAAGGGAAAAGAAATAGAAAGAAGGCTGGTTTGACCATCCCACGTGGGCAGCAAGAATTGCGGGTCGCGCGGGGGCAGCAGCTGCTACCCGTCGCCGCCTCAGCCAGCTCAACCCCGGCCCAAGTGGGAGCTCGCAGGGGAACCTGCCGGGTGGGCGAGCTGGGCCGACTCATGGGCCGTGTCGCACCTGGCCACTACCGCTGCATCCTCACACCCGCCTATGCGCTGGCACACGTGCGCACACAAACAGTCCGGCCCACCCGGGCTAGCGCTCGCTACCGCTGCAACGGCTGGTTGTCAGCTGCGGGGTGGGCGGGATGGAACACCCGGCCGGCGCTTCTCCTTCTGCTACTGTTGTTGGGCAGCGCTAGTGAGAAGGCGACCCACCCGGCTGGAGAACGGGAATTGGCCCCCTTATCCCTTTGTTTTTGTCCCACATGGGGCACCTAAGGTGGATGGAGCCCCTCCCTCCGCCTATATATATAGGTGCGCATAGGAGGATTAAAACACAACAAAAAATACACAAAAGGCCTGAGCAGCCTATCTATTCTCTCTCTCTCTCTTGAAACCATGGCCCCCTTGTCAGGGATGTACGAGCGAGGAGTTCTGCACCGTGAAGCACCGTCGCGCTGCGGGATTCGGAGGCAGGAGATCTACTTCCGCATTCTTGTATAGATCAGGAAAAAGTGGGAGTCATCGTCAAGCATCATACGTCTATGACTCCCTCTAGCGGCACCGTCCTTTTGGCGCAACGAGTTGTCGGTGTCATTGGACTTCCTTACCTCGAGGTCAGCATCAGGACATCTACTTCAACCACATTCATCACGGTACATTAACCATGCTTAGAGTTCAATGGTATGAACAAAGTATCCCTTCCTGTTATTGCATTACTAGAAGATAGATCCTGGCGTTAGGGTTTCGTTTGTAGGATTTTTTTGCTTTCTTCCCTAGAACCCAAACAGTGGTATTAGAGCCGATCTATGTGTAGTACTGCTAGTACAGGTAGAACACAGTAGTTGTAATGTGTGGATGTTGATTCTTTAATTGCTACCCCTACATGTACTTGTTTATATCGTGGTATTTATTAATGAAGCGTCCCGGACCAACCTTACATGTACTCTTACACAAGACTGGTTCCACGCTCAACCGACGACTTGTACCATATAAGTGGCTAGAGGTTCTTTATCTCTCTCTCAATAGTTTATATAGCATTTACAAAAGGACGACCCTGAAAGGTGTGTAGTATAAACAATTATCTAATCAGCGTTGTGATTTAAGTTTGTAGGTAAGAAATGGTTCTTACACGAAAGCCCTAACAACCACGTAAAAGTTGGAAAAGATAAAGTATAGGCATCTAACTTTGTTTTTCAGGGGCGTTGTGATGTGATATGGTCATAGTCAAGGTAAAGTAGTTTACTTTATGTTGCTAAGTCATATTAATGGTCATCATGGTGGTGGACTAAATATCGGAGGCGCCGGAGCCCTGACACAAGACCCGGAGGCGCCGGAGCCCTGACACAAGACCCGGAGGCGCCGGTACCCTGCCACTGGACCCGGGGAACCGACTCCTTAGTTCCAGACTAGAAGCATCAGATGGAGATCACAACACGAAGACCATATCACACTGATGTCTACGCACTTCTATTCTTGTAGACAGTTGTTGGGCCTCCGAGTGCAGAGGTTTGTAGAACAGCAGCAAGTTTCCCATAATTGGATTAACCAAGGTTTATCGAACTCAGGGAGGAAGTGATCAAAGGTATCCCTCTCAAGCAACCCTGCAATCAAGATACAAGAAATCTCTTGTGTCCCCAACACACCCAATACACTTGTCAGCTATATAGGTGCACTAGTTCAACGAAGAGATAATGAAATACAAACGGTAACGGTGCCAAAAAATAGCTTGAAAGTGAGGTAAATAATAAAGGCAACAAGAATCAAGCAAGCAAACATGCAACAGATCTAGTAGCAAGCGGTGTTTCAATGTTTAGAAACAAGGCCTAGGGATCATACTTTCACTAGTGAACACCCTCTCATATAAATATCTTCTCTTCATGATACTACTCTGAACTACTCTCCGGTTGGACACTCTAATCCATGGTAGGGATATGAACTTTGGCTTTTGTCCCGTCCAATTCTGAGAATATTCATTTTTTAGCTTTCTGAAACCAAAAACAGTAGAAAACAGGCAACTGGCATTGTGGCATCTTGTCAATAGGTAGTTCCAGAAAGTGTATAAAAATACCTCAAAGTGTAGACAAAACATAGCTAATTTCATACAAAACAAGCATGGAGCATCAAAAATTATAGATACGTTTACGACGTATCAAGCATCCCCAAGCTTAACTCCTGCTCGTCCTTAAGTAGGTAAGTGATAAAAAGAATAATTTTTGAGGTGACATGCACCATCACAATCATGATCAAACCATTTGCAACCATTGAAAGCTGGGGTCAAAGTACTCTAAACATGAGCATGAAAGATGAAGTTCTAACAGTAAGACATAGTAACTATGTTGCAACATGAAAGGATACAAACAAAGATAATGAATAACATGCATTGAAAAACGTTTGTTTGTTTCACATATAGAAAACATAGCATAGTGGCATTCAGCTTGTCCCTCATGGAGTAGCAAAACATAAATGCATAGGACACCATCAAAGTTCATAAAAGTGACTAGATACAAATAGCACAAGAACAAGTAATATCAACAATATGAATCAATCGATAAGTTTTGGGACAATGCACATAGAACTAAGAATGACAACTATGCTCTCTTAACTGGTGCCTAAAGAATAGAAGGTGGAGACTCAATATAATAGTGGAAGAAAGGCCCTTCATAAAAGGGAAGCAGGGATTTCAAGTCTCATAAAGAGCTTCCAAAAATTATGGTACTTGTTAGCTTTTAGCTCTCATTTCCCCTATCATAAACATCTTGAAGTGATTAAGGTTAAAGTCAACAAAATATGGAGTATATGCTTGACAAAGTATAAGTTGGCGATCTCATGTCCCTTGAATACAGGGGCCGCTCCTCATGCTAGTCAACTTTAGTCACCTGTAAGTTCTTCTCATAGTAAGTACATGTGTATCATAGAGAACCGCCAACGGGGTACCCCTTGCACATGATACAGGAGCTATCCCATATAAAAATGACAAGGCAAGCAGACAATGAGCATCTCAGCAATCTTCAAATTTACCATGGGAATATGGTGCTTTTTTCTCTATTTCCTATTTTCAATATGTCTCTATTTTTTTATAAGAAGAAAGCTTCATAGATGTCATTATGGTGATGCTGCAAGTTTCCACCATGATTAGGAATGTCTTAGGCTAGCGGCCTAGGCGTTTCTCTCGCACCCATACATAACTCCATGGACTTACAAGCTCCCCTTTTATTTTGCACCGACGACATCTATAGACAAAAGAGCATGATATCAACTATGTACAAAGTACAGGTGCAATGTTGAAAGCGTTCCCCATGACAGCATGGTTCTGCTAATTCCAACATATAAGTGCAAGCATACACAACATAGATGACACCATGGTTCATGTTTATTAGGGGCAAGAAAAATAAAGTGTGCCATCAAGTTAGTGAGAGCTTTAATCACTAAGTTTTCACATAACAAAATACTTTTTAATTGGAAGATAGATAAAACAAGAATATACTTGGAATGGTGTAACACACCATGCATAGGAGTTTAAAGTGGACACTTTGGAATAACTTGGTTTCGTGGGAGTTCGATGCATGAGTATAACTTACTCATACAAGTGGAGGCTAGCAAAATACTAGGAGCGACTAACTAAGATAGCAATAATGGCCATAATCATGCAAAGCTACACAACATTACTAATCAAAGAATAAAGTGGTACTACAAGTCAATGACTAAATGATCATAGAGGCTATGGTGACTTGTTCATAGTCATAACATGGTGTGAGCATGTGCCAAGTCAACCCAAACAAAGCATCAATGGAGAATACCACAATACTATGATTTTGTATGCTAAAACAATGCATGATTCCTTCAAGGCACATTAAGCAATCCCAATTGTTTGGAACAAGTCATGCTACAGCAATAATCACTAAGAATAAGGTCAAAACAACATCTAGCATGACATGATAAAGCCCAAGCCACAGTCAAAGCAAACTCCCTTTTGTACCACTTAACCATGAAGCTTTCTACTCTTTTCCAACACCAATCAACTTATTTGAAACAACTCACAAAGATAAAAATCAATAAATATCCGTGAGCTTGTCTCACAAATCCACAAAGATGAACTAAAAAGTTCTAAGCTGAAAGCACAAGAAAACTAATGCTAAACACAGTGCTAGCAAAAGAGAACACTCACAAGACAAAAAGAGTGAAAACTAGAGTGTTCTAAACAATGAAAACATAGTGTGTCTCTCTACAAAATAAGTGTGTTGTGATCCAACCAACTTATTGCAGCAAACCAAGTAAAATAAAAATAAAAACAAAAACAAAGACCCTCCAATAACAACACAACAGTGCATGAAACAATAAAAACGAAGTGTCTAGAAAGACCTGAGATTTGACGCATCCCCAAGCTTTGACGCATGTACCTCTTGAATATTTCTTGGGGTGACATGGGGTGGAATCCCCAAGCTTGAGCTTTTGCCCATTCTTCATCTCATTACATCATTCTCTCTCTACACCTGAAAATTTTCCTTCATACAAAACTTCACACAATCTTCATTAGCAACATTAGTGTGTTCAAAAGATAATATACCTTTGGGTTTAGCTTTAGAACAGAAAAAACTTTCACTAAAAACACAAGATAATGTTGCAATTCCCTCAAAAAGTTCAATTTCCCAAAAAGGAATCAATAAGAAGCAAATGCAAATAATGGCAAAATCTGTCAAAACAGACCAGCAGGTAGAAACCGATTTTTTCGAAGAACTTATGTTGCTCAAATAAAAAAGTGTTGAAGTAATGAAAGTTAGATAACATAATGGGGATTTATTCAGAAAATATCAGCTCAATCCGACTTAAAGAGATTCCTCACGTGTTTTTACGGTGGAGCACAAAAATCTATTTTGGGACAGCAACTCCCCAAACCTTACTTCCCTCTCATTAGAGGTCATTCTTGGCACACAAAGCAAACAAAAAGGACAAGGAGAGGTCATTACTGAAGTAATAACTTCCAAGACTCAAGAAAACTCCTGGGTTATCTCCCAACAAGTACTTTTCTTTAACGCCTATAAGTTAGGCTTGATAGATTAAGAAGATGCTCACATAAGAAATATGAATTGAAGTAAAAGAGCATCAAAAAGTAAATTCAAAACACATAGTCTAACCCACTTCCTATGCATAGGAATCTTGTAAAGAAGCAAGTCATGAAAGCACAAAGCAACAAGCATAGGAAAGCAAAACAAGTGCAACTTCAAGATTTTCAACATAAAGAGGGAAAACTTAATATTGTTGAGATACATAAGACCAAGTTTCCCTCTCTCATAATAAATTTTAGTAGAATCATGAATTAAATTAACAATATAACTATCACATAAAACATTCTTATCATGACCCACATGCGTATAATAATTATTACTCTCCAGATAAGCATAGTCATTCTTATTATTTGTAGTGGGAGCAAATTCAACAAAATAGCTATCACTATTATTCTCATCACCATAATAATAAAATATAGGAGGCATATTGTAATCACAAAAAAAATCTCCTCAATAGTAGGTGGACTGGAAATATCATATTCATCATTTTAATCATCATATATTGGAGGTTTGGTATCATCATAAGCAATAGAATAGCTATCTTCCAAAGCTGGGGGACTAAAAAGATCATTTTCATCAAAACTAGATTCCTCAAGCTTAGACTTTTCCATAGAATTAGCAATAATGGTGTTCAAAGAATTCATACTAATAACATTTCTATTTGCATGCAAATAAAGCTCCATAGGTTTTTTAATTTTCTCTTCAAACACTTCATGTCCTAACTCAAGATAGATACTATAAAGCTCTCTAATTTTGTTGTTGTTTTCCATTAAGCCTAACTAGTGAAAACATGAAACAAAAAGACAAAGTTGCAGAATCTAAAGGAAATAACTTCGAGCACTCACACCGGAGGATGTGAGTACCTTTTACCTTACCTCCCAGGCAACGGCGCCAGAAAATACTTGATGGCGTGTTGTTGATGTGGGAGCTTCTTCTTCTTTAATTCCCCAGCAACCGCACCAGAAAATGGCTTTCTGGCTTACTATTGCCATGGGATAACATGTGTGAGTGCCTTTTACATTCCCCCCCCCGGCAGCGGCACCAAAAAATAGCTTGATGTCTACGCGCTACTATTCTTGTAGACAGTTTTTGGGCCTCCAAGTGTAGAGGTTTGTAGAACAACATCAAGTTTCCCTTAAGTGGATTACCCAAGCTTTATCGAACTAAGGGAGGAAGTGGTCAAAGGTATCCCTCTCATGCAACCCTGCAATCAAGATACAAGAAGTCTCTTGTGTCCCCAACACACCCAATACACTTGTCAGGTGTATAGGTGCACTAGTTCGGCGAAGAGATAGTGAAATACAAGCGGTAACGGTGCCAAAAAATAGCTTGATGGTGATGTAAAGACTAAAGGCAACAAGAAGGAAGCAAGCAAAAATGCAACATATCTAGTAGGAAACGGTGTTTCAATGTTTAGAAACAAGGCCTAGGGATCATACTTTCACTAGTGAACCCTCTCTCATATAAATATCTTCTCTTCATGATACTACCCTGAACTACTCTCTGGTTGGACACTCTAATCCATGGTAGGGCTATAAAAGCACTCCTCCAAGTCCGCCTTTACCAATCTAGATAACCACACACAGTCACCTTGAGCGCTAGATGGTTCCAACAAACACCATAATTTCATAGAGATAACCAAATAAAAATATACTCATGATAAATATATATGTAACCTAGCTTTAGTGTCACACATGGTGTGCACGCTGTCACTTTCACACACGTGGGGAAATCATAAATCTATTAAAGCACGATGAGTATTTATGTAGACTCTATCCTAAGTGCCACCATGGCGTGTACGCTGTCATTTTCACACACATGTGGAGAGCAGAGATCTATTAAAGCAGTTGAGTAGAAGAGTAGATCTACTTGATTACAAATCTCATGACCACAACATGATCATGCATAGAGAGAGAGATGAACACATAGCTACCGGTAGAGCCCTTAGCCTCGAGAGAGAACTACTCCCTCCTCATCATGGGAATCAGCAACGGTAATGAAGATGGTGATGGGGATCGATGCTGATGGGGATCGATGGAGATGGCTCCATGGGAACTTCCCCGTCTCGGCAGGGTACCAGAACAGAGAATTTCTGTCCCCCGAATCTCCCCTTCGGTGGCGGCGGTGCAGCGGAACTTTTCGTGGCTTTCGGTTCCATCCTTTAGGGTTTTTTGGTCGGAGGCTTCTTATAGGCGAAGGAGGAAAGGTCGGTGGAGGGCCAGGGGGCCCACACCCCATGTGGGCATGGCCAGGGTGGCACCCGTGCCCACCTAGGGCATGGCCACCCTGGTTTCCTCCTCCGTCTCGTCTTCGATTTTCCGTATCGTTCAGGGAAAAATATGAACTTTGGCTTTTGTTCCGTCCAATTCCGAGAATATTCATTTTTTAGCTTTCTAAAACCAAAAACAGCAGAAAACAGGCAACTGGAACTGTGGTATCTTTTCAATAGGTTAGTTTCAGAAAGTGTATAAAAATACCTTTAAGTGTAGACAAAACATAGAAAAGTTGATACAAAACAAGCATGGAGCATCAAAAATTATAGATACGTTTATGACGTATCACACATCGCACTTACATTTGATGTGTTTTTGTTTTGTGTATCTTGTTGTGTGCTGAGTATTAGATACTCGATGGTAGCATTAATAAGATGATCCCTAAACAACTTAATTCCAATGATAATGTTCCCCTTGTTTGTGAACCACCAAGAATGTTCTCCGGTATGAGGCACATAGAGATGATCGGATGTCAGACATACATGCGTTCACATACGGTGGGTGTAATCCATGCTGCACTACAATACACACGAGATAGAGTTGCCGAGCCTAGAATTTACATACATGGCCTCAGAACATAGAATGATCGAAAGATCAAGCACGAGTCACATGAATGATGTGATCGACGTGTAAACGTAAACCTTTGCAACTATATTGCCGGTCTAGACAATCGGGGGTGATGTACGGAATAAGTATCGTTTAATCACTAAGACATTCTTTGGGGATAATGTTTTCTAGTGGAGTTTTTTGAAATCATATTTTTCATAAAATTAGTCTTAATCCTTTGGCGTTTTGAATGTAGAACATGGCCGACCGCCAAGCCTATTTTCATGTTGCTGAGTGGGTAGTTTCCAGAAACTCAAGTTAGATGGATCAAACCTCCCAAATTGGATAGTGGATCTGAACTCTCTTCTTGCCAAGAATGATGTGGTATACCGCATATGCATACAATTCACGTTCTCATGATCAGTGAGCCGTGAGCATAACCGACTAGTATCATTACACCATCCATATAGTAACGAGTGCAAAACTTACAAAGTGGCCATTATGTCGAATACAACACAAATAGCGGAAGTCTTCAGCGTAAAGCCCGTGCCTTAACCTACAGGCAACAGACTGGGAAGACGACCTAGATCGCATAGACGTCAGCACCTTCGTTTCTTCTTAGCATCTGCAATCTGGCCAAGTTAATAGCCAGGGACAATGCCGGTGAGTACTTTGAATGTACTCGCAAACCACCGAGACAATAGTATTAAGATAATGCATATCTGGCTATGGCGAGATAGCTCTACACTCTAGTTGCTTTTGAAAACCTAACCTTGGCTTCTCTATATCTTTTTTGAAAAAGAGCTTTTATAAAATATGCCTCCTTTTTGAGAATCCAGACATCTTCGCATCCTTGTTAAAAAGATTTCTAAACCAGTTTTGTTGTAAACCCCTTTTTCATACCTTATCGACCATCTCTGGTCAAAACCAAACTCATTATTATCTTTTCCTTGTGAACAAGTCACATCCTTTAATTCATCATAACATAACTGAAGGGTCCTCCTAGCACTTGTCATTCCAACCGTCCTTGTCCATGGACACGGCTATTCGAATATATTAGACTCTGCAGAGCTTGTGCAGTTTACCCACAAGAATCAATACAGTCGCCGGTATTTAACCACGGCCCGCTACACACTGTAGACGGGGGTTCAGATAATCAAACTTAGCTTTTCATTTGTCCATCCCTAGCAAAGGCGGCTTTTCCTTTTGGGTTTGTTCTCCCCGGCACGAGTATGCGGCACTATGGCATTAGTCCTCCCTCCAGCACTTCTGAATACCCAAACCCTCGGCTTGGCAATATACAATTGTTGACTCCACTTCGTACCCTACGCCTAAAACATACCGATTGCGGGAGACCCAATTGTTGCACTGACAATTCCGCCATAGCGGGCGATGGAGGCCTCAGATCCACAGACCTGAGGTAGAGTCCACTCAGGCTTCCAGGGATTGCTCCCATTAAGCATGTACAAGCATCCCCGGCTAAGGATTATAACTACGAGCTAAGCCCTAACATCTGGGGTAATGTGGTTACACGGATAAATTGTTCCAGACATTGGCCTAGAACATCCCTTCCTTTCTCTTACTTAACTTTCCTTTACTTATCTTTCTCTTCATCCTCTTTATATTTGGTTTAGTAAAATGTCCACTCGGAAATGATGCCGATTTCCAAGGGTTTTATTTTGAAAACTTTGTAGTAGGGTAAGAACCCAAAATAGTTTTATCTTTGAAAATCCGTGGGTTCCAAGAGGGAAGATGCTAATCATCTTAGCCTCGTTCTAAGGGGTAAGAGTAGGTGTAAATAGGGTAGGTGTCCAAAGGACACTTATTCATAACTTGGAGGAGCCAAGTTACTCACGTCTGTTTATTTGAATCAAACCATGCCTTTGATCATGCAATTTATAAATGAGATATAAAATAGTTGATAAACAGAAGTAGGTGAATATACGAGTTCAGGAATAGTGGCTTTCATGTGACCAGCAAGATGTCCCTTGATGGTGTTAAATAACCAGATAACCAATAATGATACAAATAAGAATAACCCAGTCCTTCCTTCTTCTCGGCGTCACAAAATCGCAACTATCGCCGTTTATCGAGCATACATGCAAACAAATAATACACCACTCAATACAAGGCATAAAAACAATAAACCATACAACAAGTAAAGGATAGATTCATGATAAACATTAGTAGGATATTGTAGGTTTGATTTGATTGGATTGGAAAAAGATTAGGAGGCCTTAGGGAAAAGATGCCTTTGGATTTAGAGTCTAGGAACTACCTAAGAGAGGGGTTTTTGGTCAATGACTTGATTTGTATGATACCATTGTGTGAAAATGATACCATCAGATAGGTATTGATAAAATGAAGCCAACAAAAGTGGTTTCACTATTTTATCAATTTCCTAGGATTTATAATGGATTCTATAGTGATTAAATCTCTAGTTTTAGGAAATAATTCACCAGAAGTTCTCTGTAGTTCCAAAAATTATTTCCTTGGGTGATTAGGTATTATTTGGTGGATTGAATCATGAGGAGTTAGAATCTCCTCAAAAAATTACCAGAATGCCCTTGATAAATTCCCAAAGGCAGTACTGGATGGGATTTGTCTTTTTCATCAGATTTATTTTACAGAAGAATTTTAGTTGATTCCAAGGTCACATGTTAGGTACCGAGAATACCTTTCTGTACAAATTCGAAACAACCCTTTTTAGATTTACAGAGCTACTACAATGTTTTTATTAGTGAATAAACCATGCATAGAAAGGTTTAATTCACTAAAAATCAAGAGATGCTCATTAAATTATGAGCTGCTGGATTATGGAATATAGGGTTAGGTGTGTCAACTGAAAGTTGGAATTAGGTCATAACCCAATTTGGTTTGACCTAGGGAAATTCTTAAAGGCGGAAAGGGCCTACTTTTGTTATTTTTTCTAACATCAAAATAGGAAGCAAGTGAGTAGGGGACCTGTGGGACTTGAAGGGTATTGTTTGTACCTTTCATCACCAATTTGATTTGTAGAATTTTCTGGAGAAATTATTTAGTGAAAACAACAGACCTGAGTGGGGGATTTATCATATTTATTAAATACATCCAAAGGGGTCACCACTGCCTCTACATGTTAGGGAAAACATTTGGGCACCTAATAAAAATTAAATCTGGTCAATTGGGTGGGTTTTTGATTCTTATTTGGATTTAAAGCACATAGACAAATCTCTGGATTTGAACAAAAGATTAAAAGTGGAAGTTGTTCTGGGCCAGATCTGGGGCCACTGGGCCACACAGGGAGGGAAACGGCCCATCTGGGGGCAGCCACGCGTGGGAGGTGGGTTTGAATCCCACGGGGCGGGGCCCGGGCGCCAGTGACAGCGTAGGGTTGAAGGGATATCGAGCGATGACCGCCGTCCGATTAGGAGGCGAAGGACGGCTGCGGGTTCTCTTCATCGCTGAGACACAGGCGACGGAGAGGAAACCCTAGGCTCATCGGCGGGGTGGCGGGGAGCTCACTTAGGGCTCGGAGAGGTGCGGGCGAGGGCGCAAGGCGACACGCTCCACCGTGGCGACCACCGGTATGGGCCGCAAGGTAGGGTTCGGCGAAGGGGATGTCCTTCACGCGATGTGGCTGGGAGGGAGCGTCAGACGGTCGCTGGCGTCGCCGTCTGAGGCGTCTACTGGCAAAAGAGAGGTCGGGGTTAGATAGGGATAGTAGGGAGGGTACCGTAGTGTGCCATGCCGAGGGAGAATGGGTGGAGGAGATGGCGAGCTTGCCTTTTATGAGCTCGACCGAGAAGACCTCGTCGGTGTTGAGCGGTAATGGTCGGAGAGACATCCCCGAGCACAACGAAGACGAAGATTAGATGCAGCAGGTCCAGGTGGTCAAGAGTAGCTAACATGCAGAGAGGGGAGAGCAGGGATGAGAGCACCTTGTGCAGATCATGGAAATGGCCGGGAGGCTCCTTTTCTTCTTCTCTTGGGCTTGGCAGAGAAGGAGAGGATGGAGGGCTCTCAGGGGCGGTAAGTGGAAGGGAGAGGGTGCAAATGAGCTGGAGGAAGGGTGTTGGGTGGCCCTTGGGAATTATAAACCCGAGAGGGAAGGTCCATGGCAGAAAAAGTCCATTTTGGACATGGGCAAGGTTCTAGGCGGGGGTACGGCTAGAGGGGCGCTGGAGTGGGTCCTACTGGTGTGCTCTGGTCGTGCAGAAGGGGTGGAGTGGTGGGGTGCAGCAGCTGCAATAGTTTTTAATGACATGAAGGGACATGACCCTTCTCCCTCTTATAAACAAGCACAAAGAACAAAAGGTCAAGTGATGATACAGTGTTGGTCGACCAGAGGTGAGTGTACTGATGCTGTGGAGTAGTATTGGGGAAGATTGGAGCTAGTTTGGTTGTGGTTTGGTGTTAGTTGAATCAAGGTTTGATTGTTTTGGCAAAAATTGATTTGTTGGAGGCTTGTGAACAAAGTTGAATATGTTGCATTGAGTAAAGCGTGGAAATGGTACTGGTAGATAGATGAGGTCAAATGATATCTCCTAGATTTAAATGGGATTTTTCCTGATGATTATAATCCCATTTAAATGCAATTTTTCAAGAAGTGCAGAAGTAGATTATCGAAGCTAAGATGATAAATTTTCATTGGGAAAGCTTGGTTTTTGATGTGATATGGTCCTAAATACCATAACACACATTAGAGGATTTTATTGGAATTTATTTAAGTGGAAAAGTATTTTTGGGGAATTATTTCTTGTTTCTGCATTTAAGAAAAGGGGCAAAAAGAAATAATAAAGAATCTCAAAAATATTTGTATTTGAGTTGGGAAGATGGGATATGATATATAGGAATCAAATGTACCTTGATTTGGCAAGGTGATTTGGAGAAAAACAAACTTGCCTTTATAGACAAGGATTTTGAGAAATTGGTAAGTAAAGGAATTAAAATAGTTTCACCATCCAAATAATTGGGAGAATTATTTGGGGATGCTTATATCCAAGGTAGATGGTGTAAAATTGATGTGGGCATCAAGGTCAACCTTGGTTTTCAATAAAAGTGGAGAAAAGAAGGGAAACTAGATTCTTGGAGGATCTAGGGTTTGGTTATTCTGATGCCATCTAAACAAGGTTGGATTAGGGAGCCCAAAGCTCACCTTGGTACAAGGGATATATGTATGGATATACCATGTCATATAGATTATCATGGAAGCAAGATTTGTGCTTGGTTGCATTTGAGGTGATCTAGGAGAGAAGGCAAACTTTGTTGAAAATAAGGCTGCCATAACGGATACATTAGGTAGCCTCCTAAACCATGTGGGTTTAAGATACACAAGGCTCCATTGGAAACAATTGAAATGGTGGTTTATTGGAAATGCTTATAAGATCACAACCAAGCAAAGATTTGGCCAAGGAGAGGTGGCATATAGTTGTGAGCCTCTGCCAAAGTAGGCAGGATGATAAAATTTGTAGAAAAGATTATTATCTTGACTACAAAACCTTCATGGGTGAGTGGGAAATCAATTGGCTTATACAAGGGCAAGAGTGGGCCTTAGTATTACTAATGATGTACTACAAGATGGTTCAAGTACATTCTCAAGAATGCATATATGTTGGAAAAGGTGGAGCTCCAAAAATGGTATCCAGATAAGAAATCCAGACTTAGCCATTTTGGCAGTTTTGGAGATTTTGACTAGTGTTCAAGAGGGAAACAATTGAGAGGGTGGCAAAGGTTTATCCCTTACCTCAAGTGGTTGATGTTGAGATACATATTGAGGAGAGGGGATCCAAACATGGATTGGGGTCTCCACTACGTTGGAAACCATCCAGAAGGGTTATCCTTGGTTTGAGGTAAGAAGGAGATGAGATGATCACTTGAGTGGCTTATGATAGATCTAGACTTGGATGCTTGATTTGAGATTGATGATCACAAGCCTAGATTGGGTCCTAAGGGATGAGCTACTAGATTATCTCATTCTAGTTCCTAGGCAAACAAGGCAGACAACAAATCAAGGCAATTCATCAGATACCAGATCAAGGCAATTCATCAACCAACAGATCAAGGCAATTCATCAAACTACTACTAGGGTTGCCATCAAGCCTAGCTTGAGGTAAGGATGGGTAGGTTGGGAGGGGTTTTTCTTGAAGTAAGATAAGTACCATTTTGGTATCTCTACCAAGATTGATATGAAAAGGTTTTAATAAGGTTTTGGAAAACCTAGAGATAAGAGTAGTTGAAGGTTCTGTCTTGAAAACATAAGGATAGTACATATATGTCTCCATAGTTTGGGCAATAGAAATTAGTGAAGTAGTTTGTTTGGGTAAAAGTATCTTGGCTCAGGTTTTGAAATGCCAGAACATTTGAGAATATGGAAGATGAGCCAAGACATCTCTTTTGTAAAATAATTTTTGTAAAGTAGTGTTGAGATGGCGAGTACACAACTAATACACAAGCAGTTGCTTGAGCATAAGCAAACAAGCAAGCACATATTGCAAGAAAAAGTTTTTTGTTCCCCTTGATTTTTGCCTTCTAGATATTTAATCAGGGTTTCTGAAATTGGGATGTTATAGACCTTTCCCCCTTAAAATAATCTCGGGAGTAGGGTTGGGGTGATAACATGCGCTTAACAATTTTAGCGGTGGAAATTAGTAGGCGCTAATAAGTTTTGCAAAGACCCAACGTGGTTAGTCACGGGTTGGAGCTGAGTGTTTCTGGGTCGGGTGGTTTAGCTTCAGACAAATGGAAAAGACACAGTCTTTTCCCCTTAGGACAAGTCTAGGTAGGTTTAACGTCGACGGGGGTACTTCCTTCTTGAGGCGAGACAACGGGTTGATTCTTCTTTATCCTTCACCTTGTGGTCAACTATTGTTTCTTCAAGGTTTTGATACATCGGGGGGGGGGGGGGTTGATTGGGCTGTCGACCTTGGAGTGGAGGATTTTCAGATTCTGGAGAAGTGCCGATTGTCTTTATTCTTGCCGGGCCGGCGATTCAAAGTTGGAGAGGTGGTTATCACTTAGCGCTACTAGGGGTCGATTCCAGGGGTCTATCGGATTTTTGGGCAGGAAAGACGCTGTCTTTCCCCTTTTAGAGCAAAACTACGGGGGTTTGGTCTGATTCAACGTCGTGGGTAAAACATGCAAAGAAGGATATCACACTTGCATAATATCCATACATTAAGAAGGTTCAAACCGGTCGATGGCGGAGGTACTTAAGGGGTTACAAAGAAGGTCTGTGCCGCAGGCAACAAGGTACTTATAGTTTTACAAAGCAAGTCCTAGTGCGATACATAGGTTACCATGCTAAGCTAGTTGCCGCTGGCGGACGATCCAGGAGAATCTTCCTTGGCTTTTTCTTCATCTTCAGGGAGGTGGGTGGAGGATCCTTGTAGGTCTTGGGGTGGCTTGAACATCTTGAGATACTACCAAGGGGTGACACACTTCTTTCTTCCTTGGAGGATGCGGCTTCCGGAGGCTTCTTCTGGTTCCTTGACTATGGCTTGATTCCTTTGCTGGAATTCTAGAGAATCTTTGCGATCCAGGATAGCTTGCACGCGATGAAGTTCCATCTGGGTGCGGCGGTATTCATCACCAACGGCGGTGAGGAGCTCATTTCCAGCATACCTATAACGGGCTTGAAGTTGCAGGGCGGGGTAGGTCAAGCGAGGATCTTGGGATTCACCAAACGAATCCACGCTTCCTTTTATAGGCAAAAAGAAGGTCGTGGGCTACCTCATTTCAGGAAGGACATCCCGAATGCGGAACAGTGCCTCTCTTGCCGCCATTTGTAGAGCCAGTACTGGGGTTGGCATACGGAATCCTGGGGCGCGAATGGGTTCTCCCGGTACTCCATACTTTGGTTGAATGATCACTTGGACCAGATACAGTCCGGTCTCCAATCCTTTGTGGAGTTGGTAGGTGGGAGGTTGGGTGTATCCGCAAAGTTGCAGGGAATCCCATAGGAGCACGGGGAATCCTGCGCTTAGCCATGTCTCATCAACGGGCTCCATCTGCACAGAGGAGGGTTTGTGGTTCAGGGGTGATATAAAACAAATAGATGTTGATTTATCCGGGTACACAGTTATTCCTAAACAGCGTCATGGCTTGGTCTTCTTCGGACAACTCTCAAAGTAGAGACTGGGCGGTTTGTTGGAGTTTAGTGGAAAGACGCAGTCTTTCCACCTTAGAGCTTTACTTGGGGGTTAACGAGGCTCTCTTATGTGGCCATCCTGCTGTGGAGAGGTTTCTGACTAGCGGGTTGCGAAGGTTAGCATCGGGGCACGTCAGCAAGGTGGTCAAAGTTTCAGGATCGGATGATGCAAGGCAGACAAGCAAACACATTCCAAGCATCAAACACGCACAAGACAAAGCAGACAAGGTGTACCATAATTACTAGGGAGGTGACTACACGCCATAAGGGGAATCCTATTTTAGGGATGCTAATCCTAGGTACGAACATTACGGAGGTCTTTAACTTCTGTCTTGCCGTCTTTTGTCGTTGGTGCCGTACCTGATTTATTTGGGGGCGGTGAAGGTCTCCGTTCGTAGGGCGATCTTGTAGTGTCTGTCGTTGTTGGTTGCTCCTTTATTTTGCTGGTCTTTAGGTCCTTTCATTCCGAGATCTCCATCTTCATAGTCCCCACTTCAGACCTTTTTTTTTTAAAATGGAACATTTGAAGTAGACGAGATATAGATTAATCCATTTTCAAGTTTGTTTAAATGAGATAAGAATTCTTTCGAAAAGCTTTTGAGAAAATAGTTTGCGAAAACCGGTGTTTTCATAAATAGGGGTTATCCTGTCTGACGTCCATGATAACTAAGGTCTCCTACAGTCAGGATGGCTCTGATACCATGTCCGTGGTACCCCGGATTTACGGTCCGAGAATACCCGTTATGCATACAATTCACGTTCCCATGATCAGTGAGTCGTGAGCATAAGCGACTACTATCATTACACCATCCATATAGTAACAAGTACAAAACTTACAAAGTGGCCATTATGGCAAATACAACACAAATAGCGGATGTCTTCAGCGCAGAGCCCGTGCCTTAACCTATAGGCAACTGACTGGGAAGACGGCCTAGCTCGCATAGACGTCAGCACCTTCGTTTCTTCTTAGCATCTGCAATTTGGCCAAGTAAATAGCCAGGGACAATGCCGGTGAGTACTTTGAATGTACTCACAAACCACCGAGACAAGAGTAGTAAGACAATGCATATCTGGCTGTGGCGAGATAGCTCTACACTATAGTTGCTTTTGAAAACCTAACCTTGTCATCTCTATATCTTTGTTGAAAAAGAGCTTTCAGAAAATATGCCTCCTTTTTGGGAATCCGAACATCTCCACATCCTTGTTAAAAAGATTTGTAAATCATTTTTGTTGTAAAACCCTTTTTAATACCTTATCGACCATATCTGGTCAAAACCAAACTCATTCTTATCTTTTCCTTGTGACCAAGTCACATCCTTTAATTCATCACAACATAACCGAAGGGTCCTCCTAGCACTTGCCATTCCAACCGTCCTTGTCCGTGCACACGGCTATTCGAATAGATTAGACTCTGCAGAGCTTGTTCACTTTACCCACAAGAATCAATACATCCGCCGGGATTTAACCACGGTCCGCTACACACTGTATACGGGGGTTCGGATAATCAAACTTAGCTTTTCATTTGTCCAGCCCTAGCAAAGGCAGCTTTTCCTTTTGGGTTTGTTCCCCCTAGCACGAGTATGCGGCACTATGGCATTATTCCTCCCTTCAGCACTTCCGAATACCCAAACCATCGGCTTGGCAATATACAATTGTTGACTCCACTTCCTTCCCTACGCCTAAAACATACCATTTGCGGGAGACCCAATTGTTGCACTGACACTTCCGCCATAGCGGGCGATGGAGGCCTCAGATCCGCAGACCTGAGGTAGATTCCACTCGGGCTTCCAGGGATTGCTCCTGTTAAGCATGTACAAGCATCCCCGGCTAAGGATTACAACTACGAGCTAAGCCCCAGCGTCTGGGGTAATGTGGTTGCATGGATAAATTGTTCCAGAATTGGCTTAGAACATCCCTTCCTTTCTCTTACTTAACTTTCCTTTACTTATCTTCCTCTTCCTTATCTTTCTCTTCATCCTCCTTATATTTGCTTTAGTAAAATCTCCACTCGGAAACGATGCCGATTTCCAAGGGTTTTATTTTGAAACTTTGTAGTAGGGTAAGAACCCAAAATAGTTTTATCTTTGAAAATCCGTGGGTTCCAAGACGGAAGATACTAATCATCTTAGCCTCGTTCTAAGGGGTAAGAGTAGGTGTAAATAGGGTAGGTGTCCAATGGATACTTTTTCATAACTTGGAGGAGCCAAGTTACTCACGTCTGTTTATTTGAGTCAAACCATGCCTTTGATCATGCAATTTATAAACGAGATATAAAACAGTTGATAAACAGAAGTAGGTGAATATAGGAGTTCAGGAATGGTAGCTTGCGTGTGACCAGCGATATGTCCCTTGATGGTGTTAAATAACCAGATAACCAGTAATGATACGAATAAGAATAACCCGGTCCTTCCTTCTTATCGGTGTCACACAATCGCAACTATCGTCGTTTATCGAGCATACATGCAAACAAACAATACACCACTCAATACAAGGCATACGAACAACAAACCATACAACAAGTAAATGATAGATTCATGATAAACATCAGTAGGATGTTGGAGGTTTGATTTGATTGAATTGGAAGAAGAATTGGAGGCCTTAGGGAAAAGATGCCTTTGGATTTAGAGTCTAGGAACTACCTAAGAGAGGGGTTTTTGGTCAAGGACTTGATTTGTATGATACCATTGTGTGAAAATGATACCATCATATAGGTATTGATAAAATGAAGCCAACAAAAGTGGTTTCACTATTTTATCAATTTCCTAGGATTTATAATGGATTTTATAGTAATTAAAACTCTAGATTTAGGATATAATTCACCAGAACTTATCTGGAGTTCCAAAAATTATTTCCTTGGGTGATTAGGTATTATTTGGTGGACTGAATCATGAGGAGTTGGAATCTCCTCAAAACAATTACCATAATGCCCTTGAGAAATTCCCAAAGGCAGTACTGGATGGGATTTGTCTTTTTCATCAGATTTATTGTACAGAAGACTTTCAGTTGATTCCAAGGACACATGTTAGGTACTGAGAATACATTTCTGTAGAAATTTGAATCAAACCTTTTTAAATTTACAGAGCTACTGCAATGTTTTTATTAGTGAATAAACCATGAACAGAATGGTTTAATTCACTAAAAATCAACTGAGGCTCATAAAATTATGAGATGCTGGATTATGGAATATAGAGTTAGGTGTGTCAATTGAGAGTTGGAATTAGGTCATAACCCCATTTGGTTTGACCTAGGGAAATTCTTAAAGGCATAAAGGGCCTGCTTTTGTTATTTTTGCTAACAGCAAACTAGGAAGCAAGTGACTAGGGGACCTATGGGACTTGAAGGGTATGGTTTATACCTTTCATAAACAATTGGATTTATCCCATTTGGATTTGTAGAATTTATGGAGAAATTATTTAGTGAAAAGGACAGACCTAAGTAGGGGATTTATGATATTTATTAAAGACATCCAAAGGGGTCACCACTGCCTCTGCATGTTAGGGAAAACGTTTGGGCACCTAAGAAAAATTGAATCTGGTCCATTGGGAGGGTTTTCCATTCTTATTTGGATTTAAAGCAGATAGACAAATCTCTGGATCTGAACAAAAGATTAAAAGGGGAAGTTGTTCTGGGCCAGATCTAGGGCCAGTAGGCCACGCAGGGAGGGAAGCAGCCCATCTGGGCACAGCCACGCGCGGGAGGTGGGTTTGAATCCCACGGGGCGGGGCCTAGGCTCCAGTGACATCGTAGGGTTAATTGGGTATCGAGCGATGGACGGCTGCGGGTTCTCTTCCTCGCCGAGACACAGGCGACGGAGAGGAAACCCTAGGCTCGTCGGCGGGGAGGCGGGGAGCTCACCTGGGGCTCGGAGAGGCCTGGGCGAGGGTGCATGGCGACGCGGTCCACCGTGGTGACCACCGAGATAGGCGACAAGGTAGGGTTCAGTGAGGGGGACGTCCTTCGCGCGAGGTGGCTGGGAGGGAGCATCGGACGGTCGCTGGCGTCGCCGTTTGAGGTGTCTGTGGGAAAAAGAGATATCGGGGTTAGATAGGGGATAGTAGGGAGGGTGTTGTAGTGTGCCATGCCAAGGGAGAATGGGTGGAGGAGATGGCGAGCTTGCCTTCTATGAGCTCGACCATGAAGACCTCGTCGGAGTTGAGCGGTGATGGTCGGAGAGACGTCCCTTAGCATAACGAAGACGAGGATTAGATGTAGCAGGTCTAGGTGGTCAAGAGTAGCTAACCTGCAGAGAGGGGAGATCAGGGATGAGAGCACCTTGAGCAGATCTTGGCAATGGCCAGGAGGCTCCTTTTCTTCTTCTCTTGGGCTTGGCAGAGCAGGAGAGGAGGGAGGGCTCTTAGGGAAGGTAAGTGGGAGGGAGAGGGGGCAATTGAGCTGGAGGAAGGGTGCTAGGTAGCCCTTGGGCATTATAAACCCGAGAGTGAAGGTCCATGGTGGAGAAAGTCCATTTTGGACATGGGCAAGGTCCTAGGCTGGGGTAGGACTAGAGGGTTTGGTGTTAGTTGAATCAAGGTTTGATTGTTTTGGCAGATTTTGATTTGTTGGAGGCTTGTGAAGAAAGTTGAAAATGTTGCATTGATAAAAGCGTGGAAATGGTACTGGTAGATAGATGAGGTCAAATGATCTCTCCTAGATTTAAATTGGATTTTTCCTGATGATTATAATCCCATTTAAATGCACTTTTTCAAGAAGAGCAGAAGTAGATTATGGAAGCTAAGATGATAATTTTTCATTGGGAAATCTTGGTTTTTTATGTGATATGGTCCTAAATACCATAACACACATTGGAGGATTTTATTGGAATTTATTGACGTGGAAAAGTATTTTTGGGGAATTATTTCTTGTTTCTGCCATTTAAGAAAAAGGGCAAAACGGAATAATAAATAATCTCAAAAATATTTGTTTTTGAGTTGGGAAGATGGGATATGATATATAGGAATCAAATGTACCTTGAGTTGGTAAGGTGATTTGGAGAAAAACAAACTTGCCTTTATATACAAGGATTTTGAGAAATTGGTAAGTAAAGGAATTAAAATAGTTTAACCATCTAAATAATTGGGAGAATTATTTGGGGATGCTTATATCGAA
The DNA here is from genome assembly GCA_916181665.1 of Avena sativa. Lineage (NCBI taxonomy): Eukaryota > Viridiplantae > Streptophyta > Magnoliopsida > Poales > Poaceae > Avena > Avena sativa. The sequence continues at coordinate 102,859,571 of OV702280.1, forward strand.
GGTAGATGGTGTAAAATTGATTTTGGCATTAAGGTCAACCTTGGTTTTGAAGAAAAGTGGTGAAAAGAAGGGAAACTAGATTTTTGGAGGATCTAGGGTTTGGTTATTCTAATGCCATCTAAACAAGGTTGGATTAGGGAGCTCAGAGCTCACCTTGGTACAAAGGATGTATGGATGGATAGACCATGTCATATAGATGATCATGGAATCAATATTTGGTCTTGTTTGCATTTGAAGTAATCTAGGAGAGATGGCAAACTTTGTTGAAAATAAGGCTACCATAACGGATACATCAGGTAGCCTCCAAAACCATGTGGGTTTAAGATACACAAGGCTCCATTGGAAATAAGTGAAATGGGTGTTGATAGGACATGCTTTGTATATCACAACCAAGAAAATAGTTGGTCAAGGGGAGGTGTCATATAGTTGTGAGCTTCTGCCAAAGTAGGCAAGATGATAAAATTTGCACACAAAATTATTATCTTGACTAAAAATCCTTCATGGGTGAGTGGGAAATCAATTGGCTTACCCAAGGGAAATAGTGGGCCTTGGTAGTACTAATGATGTACTACAATATGGTTCAAGTACATTCTCAAGAATGCATATATGTTGGAAAATGTGGAGCTCCAAAAATGGTATCCAGATAAGAAATCCAGACTTAGCCATTTTGGCAGTTTTGGAGATTTTGACTAGTGTTCAAGAGGGAAACAATTGAGAGGGTGGCAAAGGTTTATCCCTTACCTCAAGTGGTTGACGTTGAGATACAGATTGAGGAGATGGGATCCAAACTTGGATTGGGGTCTCCACTAGGTTGGAAACCATCGAGAAGGGTTATCCTTATTTTGAGGTAAGCAGGAGATGAGATGATCACTTGAGTGGCTTAGGATAGATCCAAAATTGGATGCTTGCTTTGAGATTGATGATCACAAGCCTAGATTGGGTCCTAAGGGATGAGATACTAGATGAGATCATTCTAGTTCCTAAGCAAACAAGGCAGACTACAAATCAAGGCAATTCATCAGACAGCAGATCAAGGCAATTCATCAACCAACAGATCAAGGCAATTCATCAAACTACTACTAGGGTTACCATCTAGCCTAGCTTGAGGTAAGGATGAGTAGGTTGGGAGGGGTTTTGCTTGAAGTAAGATAAGTACCATCTTGGTATCTCTACCAAGATTGAGATAAAAAGGTTTTAATAAGGTTTTGGAAAACCTAGAGATAAGAGTAGTTGAAGGTTCTGTCTTGAAAACATAAGGATAGTACATATATGTCTCCATATTTGGGTAATAGAAATTAGTGAAGTAGTTTGTTTGGGTCAAAGTTATCTTGGCTCAGGTTTTGAAATGCCAGAACATTTGAGAATATGGAAGATGAGCCAAGACATCTCTTTTGTAAAATAGTTTTTGTAAAGTAGTGTTGAGATGAGGAGTACACAACTAATACACAAGCAGTTGCTTGAGAATAGGAAAACAAGCAAGCACATATTGCAAGAAAAAGTTTTTTGTTCCCCCTGATTTTTGCCTTCTGTACATTTAATCAGGGTTGCTGAAATTGGGATGTTACAACATACGCTACGATATGGATTTGGAGGAGCCAAAGGATGGCATAGAGACCCCACATGAGCGGATAAACCACTATTTTCATCAAGACATGTCCTTGTTCATTCACCTGATCATGATTCACGGAATGGTAGACAAACTGCACTCATGTGTGATCTTGACCCTCACGAGATGGTGGATGAATTGAGAGCGCAGTTTGAAGGCCAAGTATGCATGTGGAAGCATGAACTAGTGGGTGAATTCCTTGCCATTAAGATGGAGGAAAATACCTTCTTGGAGAGCCACCTAATTCACATGCATGATGCGTACATGAGGATGGTTCATTTCATGGATTACTGGATGGATGACTCATTTGCAATAGGGGAACTTCTACGTTCGCAACACCCAGCTACCAGGAGTATGCCAGGGTTTGCATCAAGAGAGGTGACATGGAAATTCAGGACTCCCATGAGATTATATCGCGCTTGAGAAGCATGAAGGTTGAACTTGTTTCTGGAGAAGTGATCAACGGCGAAGGTATATATGATATATAAAGTTTATAAATGTGATAATCTTGCAAACACTTGTTGCAATATTGAAGTATTTGATACTTGTTCTGTTTTATCAAAACAGGTCCTTCTACATGATAGCTGTTGACGAGAGAGGAGGTGACGTTGTGTGTTGATGGCGAGCATGATGATGATGGCCGACAACACTCTCCGTCGATATTTATCATTTAGTTTATAGTTTTGAATAATTATTGTAATTGGTGGAATATGAACCCTTTTAGTGTGTCTTACATTTTGTGAGACGATTATTCATACAAGTTTGTAACACATCAGCTCTTTTGCTTTTATGAATGATTTCTAGTGTGTTCTTATGTTGTTTCGATTATATTTTAATTCACAACAAGAATTTGTACGGTCCATGACGATACGATATCATCGTGGATCAATGGAAAAAGTCATAGATCACCATCCGGAAAGAATTTTGCGACAAAAAAATGTCGTGAACCTCACGTCATGATCTGATCCGTGACATATTTTACTACCTACAAACATCACGGTTGTCTATGACATTGCTTCAATTTTGTCGAGCCAAACGGGACCGGCCCAGCCCAAGCCAAATCAGTCATGACATTTTTTCGTCACGGCCCATGCCAGGTGAAAGATGGTGCTACATGCGCCCGTTAGCACCTTCAGCTGACCTCACGCCTGCTGTCAGTGATATCATCGCTATCCTGACATTTGTTTTTCATCACGTCTTGATTCCGTTAAAGACAGTTGATGACATCATTCATTATGTTGGTGGCATCATCTAGTCTATTCTTAACGTCACTTGAGTTATGATGATTTTTTCGTCATGGCACGAAGCTGGCCTTCTCAGAGGTGGACCAATAGTACGAGGACATGTGGGTCGTTCCAAGAGCAACACGAGGACCAATGATATCTAGGCGCATATCTCAAACACATGCCATTTTTTCTTCGTCAGGCCAGAACATATGACGTCATCATGTGCCCTAACATTTCTATTTCATCAAGGCCGTTGACCATTGAAATTGAGCAGATCCGAGTTCCCATATCTTACTCACCGGATGAGCGCTTTGGCAATCCATTCCACTGAAAAACATTATCCATGAAAGCATGAGAGACTGATTGTACTGTATAAGGGTGAGCAAGGGGAATGAAATGAGAATATTTAGTGAACCACCAAAAATATGACTTCTTTGCCCCATGATTTGGGAAGACCCTCAAAGATAGATAAAGTAGGTGGTGGATCTAGGAGACCAGGGTAGTGGCAATGCTCTCCCTTGACTCAGGGGCAAACTACACACTCATGTAGAAAAGTTTCAATCAGGCAATCAAATCGCTTTTTGACCCTTTGATAAGTAGCCACAATGCCTGAATGGCCTCCTATGGGAGAGTTGTGAAGTGAATCAATGATTACGTCGGCATATATTTGAGATAGAAATATTTTCATCAAGAAAATAAGCATGATGTTTTTGTTTACGTCGGGGATGTGTGCTGGCGTCACCCCTAGATTAAGCGGTCCAGATGAATTGACAGAAATTTCACACCACATGCGACAAATGACATAAATTTCAAGACAAATGTTTTAGACCAGATAAAGTTCACATACATCACTTACAGCCAGACATAAGTTTCTATAGGTTATACAATAGTTTATTCGCCAAAAACCTAACAAGATTTCAGTCACAAGTTTTCACATATTCACCACTAGTTCCCTTACCTACGCAACAGAGCTACGAATTCCTAAAGCAATGCACTTCCAAGGTCTGTGAAGTTCACAAGTCTTTTCCGTGCTTCTTGCTCTTCTTCTTTCTCCTTTAGCAATGTTGCAATGTGTATGCATAGTGCCTCATTCGCCATTCTTGAAGCCCCAAGTTGCGCTTCAAGGAGAGAATTGGTTGGTAGCGCATCATCTGTAGCACAAGCTGGTCGATGCTCAATGCGATCCGTAATTTCTTGACATGTATAGAAGAGAATATTAGACTACTAGCAGCAAATTACAAGCACATCGTATAAATTTCAGAGACAAACATGGTATGGAATTGCAAGAAGATGACTAATATGGACCTGGTATAGTTTATCTGCCTCGAGTTGCACTTCAAGGAGAGTCTTGGTTGGTCTTGAAGAATGCATGTTGATGTCCTCTGACACAAAATACACTGCAAGAAATGTTTCCTTAAGCAATGACTGGGCCCATCGGTCGTCGTAGAAGCGCGTCTTCCACGATGAAATTCTTTGCTTGACCGTGGCATATGAAAAACTTTTTTTTCGGTTTCGTGTCCCTCTACTATGACGAAACCACTAAAACATGGACGAAGCTCGACGGGCGCGTGGCAAAAGTAAGATTCCTGCTTCCTCTCGAGATGTTGACTCGCCGAAGTTTTTTTGTGTGTTGGTCCAGGACGTCAGTGACTCTAGTGGACCAAACTTTTCGGTCGTGTCTCCCTGATCTGAACTTGATAACGTTGTTCAATGAATCTTCCATTTAGTCTGGCTATTGGGTCCCACATGTTCGCCTTACATTAGAGTAACCGTGTGTATGATGGAATTTTTCATTTTCTATGCCGAACTTGATAGCGTTGCTTGATGAATCTTCCATTTAATCTGGTTGTTGGGTCCCACGTGCCATCCTCACACTAGAAGAAACATGTGCATGATGGATTATTTCCTTGGCTCGTGCCTCCCTAATTTGAACTTGATAATGTTGCTCGATTTATCAGCCGTTAATCATGCTGCTGGTCCCACATGCCAGTCTCTCATTAGAAGAATCGTGTGTATGATGGAATTTTTTCCTTTGCTCCCGCTACCCTGTTTCGAACTTGATAGCGCTTCTAGATGCGTCTACCGTTTAATCACGTAGCTGAGCCCCACATGTCATCCTCTCATTAGAAAAAACGTGTGTATGATGGATTTTTTGCCCTCGGTCATGCCTTCGTGTTAACTTGATAGCGTTGCTCGATGAATCAGTCATTTATTCAGGCTGGTGGGTCCCCTATGTCTGCATGTTGGACTTTTTTCTAGCTTACTCCTGCCTGTTCTGAACTTGCAAACGTTGCTCGATGCAGCACATGTATAAGGTCTCGCTAATGGGTCTCACATGTCAGTCTCTCTGTAAATGAAATATGCTATGATGGACTTTTTTGGCCACCTCTATTGTTCTGACCTTGGTCCGTTACTAGGTCCCAGATGTCATCCTCCTCTATGTAGGGCACGTGTCTAGGCTAGGTCCCAGATGCCAGCCTCCATTTGAAAGAAACATGTGTATGTTACCTTGGCAATATTGCTAGATGCAACAACAGTTTATCTAGGTCCCAAATATCAGCCTTTAAAAAAATGTTAATCTATATACGTTGATGGGTCCCACATGTCAGTGTGAGTATATAATAATAGAAATTTCCATGACCAGTATTTTAACCTTGGTATATTGCTGGGTCCCACATGTCATCCTTTTCTGTGTAGGAAACGTGTCTATGCTGGGTCCCACATGTCAACCTCTATTTGAAATTATAGTTGGACTATTTTTAGGTCGAGTTCACGCTAGATGCAGCAGTAGTTTATCTAGTCCCAGATATCATCCTTAGAGTACAAAAGATTGACTGTATAATAACACAAATTGCCTAGGATTTGAACTCGGAGGATGTTGACAAACTAGATAGCGTTGCTCATCAAATCTGCCATTTGTTCACACTGATGGTCCCACATGACAACCTCTCATTAGAATAAACATGTGCATATTGGAATTTTTTCTCGCTCGTGCCTCCCTATTTTGAACTTGGCAACATTACTAAATGAATCACCACTATAAGGGCTCGCTGGTGGGTCCCACGTGTCAGTTTCTCGGTAAGTGAAACGTGTGTACGATGGACTTCTTTTTCGGCCGTCTCTGCTGTTTTGACCTTAGCAATGTTACTCGATGCATCAGCCGTGTATGGTCTTGTTGCTCGGACCCATTTCTAGCCTCTCCGTAAAAGTATCTACCTTTATTTTCAAACCTACCCATTAAATTCAAAGGACACTGCAGGATGGTGGATCCTTGATGTCAGCCTCTCTGTAATGCAAATTGCTAGAAGAAAAAAAGTAAACCGAAGATATATATATGTATGGATAAATTGACATAAACTGAGTGTGCTACCACTACACCAAAGATAATTGTAGAAAAGATAACAGTACATTAAATGTTTATTAGTACTACACCTTATGTATTAGTCTTCTTAAAAATATTTTGTGTCCATGTTTATCTATTTTACAATATAAACTCCTGGCATCTCAGTTTATAAAATTCCACATAATGGAGTAGTTTCTTAAAAATATGGGTAGGCAGATTTTTTTCTAAATTTAAACTAAAAAGATTTTGGCTATTCTACATTTCTTATACACCATGGGATCCTTTCACGATTTTCACTGGGTTGTTCTCAGTAGTGACCACTAAAAGGCCGAATTATAATGTTTAGGGCTATGCTGCATGGGCCTTTCTCTAATTTCACTTGATTGTGCTCAGCATTCCCCTGACCCCTAAAAGAGCAAATTAAAATGTTCTGGGCTAAACAGGGGCCGAATGGGATACCTTTCATCTCATATGCTCGGTGGGACTCGAAACAAAGGCATCACCAAGGGAGGGAAAAATATTCTCAAGACAAAAAAACAATGGAGGGATAAAAAGACCAAGCAATGGGGGGAAAAAGAAATAATTCTTTAGACAGATATATTCATTTGAAATTTTTTAAAACAAGGACACACACTCCGCCCAAGCCAAAACTGGAATGATATCCAATGAAAAATTACACTGTATATTTACCCCTCTCATTTCTGTCCAAAACACATCAAACGTTTCCAATGACAAAAAGGCAAAAGCTCTATGGAAAATAGCCAGGCAACAACGACGCAACTTTTGAAAGATACAGTAGCATTTGAAAGATTCAGTGGTACAGAATAAGATAGAAAAATATCGACAAATTCCTAGTTCATATTCAGAAGCAGATTCAGCAACATTTCAAAGTGACCGATTCAGCAAAAGAGATGCTAAAATTCAATAGTAGTACAGAGAGATAACCTATAAAGTGACCGATTCGGCTAGACGGCCTCTATATAGAACAGTTGCGATCCGAACCGAACATGCACCAACTCAATATAGCTTTGATTCATATTGGTCCTCTAGTGATGGGTCATGGGTGATAACCTACACATCTGATCACCTTCTCGCATTAATGTTTATGAAATAAAATTAGTTTTAAGGATCTGGTGGTAAGCTTCTTGAATACCAGGAGCTATCCTTTCTTCAAAGCATGTGCGTTGGCAAACTCTAGCAATCCCGCATCCATGAAAATGTTACCATCTTCGTCCTTCATTTGGACATCCAGATGTTGGAAGTGGAGGTCTTCAGCTTGATGGTCGGAGAACACTCGCTCTCAAAACAAGGCAAAAATAAGATGGGGATGGCAAGCATATTTAACCCATATTTACTCAGCAGGTTGCAGAAGCTGTCAGTGGTCTTCTCCCAATGGGTGTACCCAGCCTACTTCAGTGGCCTCTATATCAGGCTGGAAGCAGAGTTCTCTCTTGTCTTCTTCCATACCGAGCTTTGTCCAACCTTGAGCTTCTTGCTTGAAAACTGCAGAAAATTTGGCCTCAATCAGGGAATGTCTCGATCTACTACATGTCTAATTGCAAAATAATACCTAAACGAAGAAATCTAAGAAAATCATAATCCGACAGTAAAGAGATCGATCAAGCAAACAAAAAAAACCATTACCAGTGTACAGACCACCCAAGTAAAACATGGCCAATGACCTCACAAATCATCATTAGTCGTGGAACGATCAATACTAAATTTGGGCTTATTGCTACCACAGCCGATCTATCCCCAAAACTGGCTTGCACGTGTAACCATAGTATACGCAAATGGGTTAAAAACCAATAATGTACACCAAACAATGCTAAGAAATTGTGTGATTGGGGATTACTATCGCCATTAGTTGCTGCCGCTAGACAAGAGGAATGGGTATGCACCACTGCTGCCTTACAGGTGTTATCTGCTAAGCTGTCATCGATGCCGTAGAGGATAGAGACGAATCCTTGAAGTTGGGTGGTGGTTGCCGAGCTGATTAGAGGGATGCGTGAGAGGGCGAGAGATGTGAAGATGAGGGGAGTGTGACAGCGACAGATTAATTGAGGTGACTAGGGAATGGTGTATTCCACCATCCTCAAATATATCCCATCAAAATTCTGTTAAACTGGGTTGTGCAAAAATGATAAATATGACAGTTTTTTGTTGTTCGAATCTGTACACTTGGTTGCTGCAATTAGATCAAAAGTTCTGTTTTCATAGCCTATAATACAAGGTACATCTCTCTGATAATTTGAAACTTGGTAGAATATACCATTGACATCATAGGTTTTTTTAGTTTTTTTCTGGAACTTTGATATCGACTGTTTGAATTTTTAAAACCGAGCTCCATGTATCAATGATTTAACATACTACAATATATACACATCATCATACCACACACTGAAATGAGAAAAACTAACATAAAACCTCAGTTAAACATAGTACTGACCAGTACCGCTACTGACGGTGCATCCTGAGGCCTAATAGGAAAACCAAACAACATAATCATGATTTGCTCTACCCCTGATCCAAAAGATTTGAAGGGTTTCTGACTTTCTGATGCCCTGCTCGTAGAAGTACAGATGATCATGCATGGACTGAAGTAGGGTGATCAGCACAAATGATCAATCTCTTGGTGGAGGTGTTATGGTCATAGATATCCACCGTAAACATAGAATCATCTATTACCTTGAACACCAGGATATCATCAACCTATAGTTCATTCCCATCTGCAAAACATAACCAAACTTCGTTGAAGACCAGCTTATCACTGTTCTTATCACGCTCGATGTGCACAGACCAGCCGCACTCAGGGAACGTCTTTAGCATTACATGCCTAGCAATCCCCTTCAGGCTCTTCTTGAACTTGTTGGGGATGACAAGCTTGTACATGTATTCTTCGTCGAGTTGGACGTATAAGAGATTAGACTAAGGAGGGGCCAATTAGTGGCCAACCCTTTTAGGGCGTCCTGGCTCTCGCACTATCGCTATATGTAACCCAGCCTTAACATGCTTGTCGGACACCATTAGATTTTTTCCAGTGTTTTACTCTCAATTCTGAACATAAAACAGGGGAAGGGGGTACATCCCCAATCAAAAGTAATAAAAGGCAATTGCTCATCAAAGTTGAAGAGAGCATAAACCTACATAAAGTTCAGAATATTATATATGTATTAACAGCATAAAAATCAAACTGTAGCACATGTTTAGACTTTAGAGTACTGATATGTTTTCTAGCTTCATAGCATAGCTGCTTCATTTTTTGCAATCATCTTGTGTACTTGTAAGAAAATAGAAAGTTATAAATAATACTGAATATTATAAATACTAGTAAGACATATCATGACTAAAATTATAATATGTAAATGTTGGGATTTGCTAGTCTTGATCTAATGGTCAATGTTCAAAGTTATTTGTACTAGTAGTTGATGTGTATCTAGACAACAGGCAGCCACAATATTGATACAGCTAAATCTGACAAAAAAACTGAATTTGGCTTCACCATGCAATTTGGCTAGAGCTCGACAATACTATTTTGAATTTTTAAATCATGCGGTCCCACCACTGACAAGAATAGCCTTATTTTTTTCTAAGATATGAGAGTAGAGGACACATGTCACACATACGGTTGGCTAAGCAATTTGGAACAACATTTGGCATCAGAGCACCCTCTTGCTCCGGTTCCCTCTTTTCCTCAATTTGGACCCACCTCCACAGTGTAGGAAACTAGTTCCAAATGCCAAAAATCAAATATGGAACCAATTTTGGCTACACATTGTGGCAACTGTTCGGATTTGCTAGTATTGATCTAACAGTCAGTGTTCAAAGTTATACGTACTAGTAGTTAATAGTTTTAGAAAGTATGCATGCGTATCTAGAAAAAGTTGAGTCCATAAAAATTTGGATCGGAGTGAGTACAAATAAAATAAAAAAACAACAAACTACTTACACCTGCATGTATCCTAGTGACTTTAGGAGTACTCACAATCTTGTTGGATGGTGCCTCCGCGGGAGAATACATTTCCGCGGGTGATGGGTAATTGGCTGCACAAGTAGTTGGTGCGGCTACCGGAGATATTGGCGCCAACGCGGGAGAAGAAAGTGCTGAGGGAGATGATGCCAGGTAGACCGGCAAAGACGGAGCCTCCAGCGGAATTGCCAGTGCAGCGAAGGATGGTGCCCGAGATGCCGGAGAAGTTGGCGCCGCTGAAGCGTCAGAAATGGATGCATAATTTGTGGCCACCGCGATCTCCATGATGGCTGACAATGTGGCAGTCTCTATAATACGGTGGACCTCGGGCTCATCAAGATTATCCAGCATGTGGAAGATCCAGTCGGCTTTCCTACCGAATCTCTGGAAGATCCATTCTGCCTCAATTCCTGATATGCAGTTGAAAGAAGAAGGGTTCATAGCAATGGAGGTGGAGAGAGAGAGATGGGAGTGGGGTGGGTGAGGGGTGGGGGCGCGTTTGCTCTGGCGATGCTTGGGAACTTGTGGGTGGCGCCGCAGTTAGTGTCTGATCACATCAATTTGACCAGTTTCTATTTATTGGTACTAGTACTCTAGTAAGTAGTCCACTATATACTCGTATACGTATATTGGATGGATACGACTACGTATAGTACAACTTATGATACGACCTGGAGACTGGAGACTGGGGACACTCATCATATTGTTCTCTACAAGCACTATGCTATTCAGACGTGCATGTCAACTTATGGAGTACTCCGTACTACATGTACTTTATTAAACGGAGATTGTGCACAAAATTATATTTAATACAGTAAAGATACAAGGGCATAAAACTATCTTTACAAATCATACTACTCCATAAGGAATACTATAGAAAAAATAGTTCAACGACCAAATGGGAGCTACTCCCATTACATACGGATTACTACTCTAGTACTTTACAACATTTTAGTAGCAAATACAGTGGCCAAATGGCCTTTTTTATTTTTTAAATGCACCGCCGGACTAGTTCCAATCTAGGGAGTTAGTGAATCTTGGGATGAACCAAAGCGGAGTCTTCACGAATGAAGGGTCAATGCGTTCATTTAGCATATTATATGATGAGAAGACAATGTTTGTTGAGAAACCAACAAAGGAATCCGTACTATTTAGACTGAAGTGTCATATTTCAGGATGCGACGGATCGTAAAGGCATATTTCATAGTGTGACATGTATACAGAGTTGCTTCTTGTCACATATTCTTGGGCAGCATCCATTCTGACTATCGGCATGCTGATCGGATAGTTCACTTAAAGGAAATGAGAGTATGTTCCAAGGTCAGTAACCCTTGTCCATGGCTTACCTCGATGTAGTAACACCTCAGGGTCTTTCGAGGACGCTAGGAAGCCAAATCTAGGAAAATATGTGCGAACAGTGCGATCGTCAATAACAACATTAGGATGTGTCGTATTAGCACAAATCGGACATTGAACATATTTCTCACGGGCAATGCCCCGGTTAAAGACGACTAGAAGGCTGGAACAGTCTGGAGAACTGGCTAACCACCACATACCATAATCATACTCGTTCTTGTGGCCTAGAGAGCCTTCGAGTTCATCCACCCAGTTACCCACGACTGGTGGCATCAAGGGCAGCGTAGGAGCTGGAAATGAAAAACGCAGTTCATTAAGAACATGTTTGGTTCGCAAGGAATCGGCAATATTTGGATAACATGATATAATAAATCATATTGGAATCATAAGTGCGGGAATCTGTAAATGAAGCAATCTGGTTGAACTGTGGGAAATAAGGCAGAAATATGTGTGAGTAAATATAATACTACTAATATACATAGCAATCCTTATGAAAAATCCTATAGATATTAATGCTCTAAACTCATAGGGAAATCCTTTCAGACAAAGAGGATAAAAAGCATAGAATATGAAACAATGCCATAAAACAACTTTGTAAAATAAGCATACATCCATGAATATGAAGCTACAGCGGTATATTTGGAGGTATAATTACCAGGATAAGAAGCACTCCATGCATAAACGCTGCCAATCTCAGTTATGGGGAACACAAGTGTTTTATGGATAATTACATCGGTGTAACTGCAATAGGTCAGGGGATCATTCATAAGAACTGTCCATACATCTTGATGTTCGTGATGAGCGGGAACTGAGCCATCAAAAAGGGCAACAAGAGTGTAATCTTGATATTTCCCAGAAAATGTGGGAACTTGGAAAATAGCTATCTTCTGCAGTATCATGCGATGGCCATGATCCAATAAAGTATCTAGGCGATTAGTGGATTCAAACGGTACTGGTCGGAGAAGAATCTTGCGACGAGTGTATACATTGAAAAGTTTCCAGTTGTATTGGAGGCCAACTGTGGCAATCCAATCACCATTCGTCCTTCCCACAATTTGTTCGTGAGGTTTGGGATGATAGCATCCGAGGATAACATGTGTAGCAGCGACAGCTTATAGAGGAGGCTCTCGCCATCTAACATGAAATACCGCAGTATCTTAGTCGGGTGAGAATAAAGAACACATGGGAGGCCAAATGGCTAAGAAACCAGCAAAGTTGCACTATATTTTGCTATGTCAAGATGAAGTTTGGACGAACCGACGAGGCTCGCAATGGTGATGACATCGCATCTAGTTGTGAGTGCTTCTAGGGGGCCTTCGGTAAACACCTCCTGAAACAGTCGAGAATCATCATCACTGTCCTTGCTAGATCCAGCCATCTCAATGCACCTGCTGTGGCGACGGTGGTTGGGATTCATTGGTTTGGTCTTTGGAAAAGAGGGACAAGACAAAGAACACAGACTCTGGAAACTGGGCGGCGTAGAGGGAGAGTCAGAGTGGGGATAGAGGAAAATGGAGAGGAGAAGAGGGATAGGGGAACTAGCGTAATACTCATTGAATAAGGCTAGGATTAGTACTGTCTTGTGAGATTAAATGGGCATGGATATTCACATACTCTGAGAGAATATATCTTAGAAAATCAAAAAAGGCAATGCAGGAGAGCAGGAGACTTGTACGACTACAAAATCAACTTAGTTAAAATTTAAATCAGTCCATATGAGTACGCAGAAATTCGTCTAAAGCATGGAAATATTTAAAGGTCACGAAATAATTTGAAACTCATGGATAAGGTCATCCACTATGCTATCCACAAGCTTGTCCATTAAGGGGGAAAAAGTAGCCCTTATGGACTTCCATATACATAGTGGAAGCTATGCACAAGCTAAATACCTTATTAAGAGTCACCCTTAAGCTTATGGATAGTCCATAAGCATTAAAATATTGATATCTAGTATACATAGAAATAGAAAAAAATTAATCACAAGACTATGAGAGGGTATCTCTTACATGTGAGTCCTTGACTTCTGATTCTCTCAAAAAAAAACTAGACTTCTGACATGTGGGGCATGCAAAATCTCCTCGCTAGCATCATCGATGATCTCCCCTCAAAGGCACTTGTTCGGCTCTTCTACGCATCTCATCTCTCTTCCTTCTCTGGTAAGCTTTTGCGCAATGATTTCAACGTCGTGCAGCAGTGTCCAGAAAGGTAGGGCCCTCGTCATGTCACCATCAGCTTTTAACAAGATTTTCAGTAAAAGTGGCACTTGTTCGGGTAGGAGCATGATGGAGTTCATACAAGGAAGAGGGTTCCAATGAAGCACAATAAGGGTAAATTCAGGTCCTTTTTCCAGATAGGTAAACTCGGTTCATTTTAATAACGGATTTGCTAGTTCTCAGGCGCATGAGAACATGTTATGTCCGAGTCAACCATGTCAACATGAAAAAAATGTAGACATCATTTTTGGACAACTTGTCAAGAAACATGCCTTGCGATATGGCTTGCCATGTAAAGTATGAACATTCTGGTCCTCTCCACATTGCGGTTTCTAGTTGTGGCCATATTTGGTAGATGTGGTTCCATATTGGCATGGTAAAAAATGTGAGATTATAACTTATTATATGAAAAAGTTGTAGTTTTCCAAAGGAAATAAATAGTTTGTGTGATGGGAATGCGTAGAATATGGCGTAGAATGTAATAACCCAAAATTTCACACAAATTGTACCGTGTTTAAAAGATAATTTCAAATTATTAGCCTACTGTTGGGAGAATAGGATACACAACTGTAATATGTGTGCAAGTCTCTTCTGCCTAAGGCAAATGCATCCTCTTTCTAAAATACATTAACAAAAGCAGCAGAAAGCTTAGCATGAACATGAAACATTATCCCGGTTGCATTTGGACATGGTTACTTGAGAAGATTTGGAAATGCATAGTACAAGCTATCTTCATCAAGCAATCCAACCGAGATAATGTTGGGCCTCCTATCTTCACAACACCTACTAGAGGGAAAACAGGCCAGTCTTGACATATTCTAGGAGGAAATTTCCATATGCTGCGTGCTTTGCCAAGGTCTTCTCCCTGTGCTTACGATCATGACCATAGTCGACGCCCACCGAGTGTTGGATATGCTATCGATGTCCTTGTTGATGATTTTGCCACAAAATGGGCAAAACAGCTTCCCATTATAGTTAAAAGGAATTTGCCCACTCCGCAACCACCTAAGTAAATAGTGGCTCTTGTTGTCCTTGGAGTCCTTGTCTTCGCCCATGTCATCAGATTCTTTCTGCGGATTTTTAAGTACATAAGGACTCATATAAGGGCATGTTTGATTCGTAGGATAAGAAATACAAAGAATTCTATATATCCTTCAAATCAAACAAACAACATAGGAAATTTTATTATGGGATTTTATCCTATAATATCCTATATAGATCCTTTGAATCAAACATGTCCTAAAAGATATAATTGAAATATAACTGAAGCATTGACATTTATGAATATGAACGACAACATATATTATTCATAGTTGATAATTTTAGTTCACGTATCGTCGCTAGATTATACATTGCCATCTGTTGCGCCTTCCAGCTGGCTTCGCCTCCGGCTCATCTCCATGGTTTCCCTTCATGGTGCAGCAAAGAAAGTGGGGAAGGTGGTGCTACAAAAGGAGCTCTTCTAGCATGTGTAGAAAGGGTTTTTTTACTAGACAGATTGGGGGAGGGAAGTCGACGCTCTTGGAAGAGACGAGGAGGCCGAGGTGGTTTATATACGCGGGGACAGTTGGTTTCCCTCAAGTGGACACGTGTGAGTGTGGACGCGTGGGTCGGAACTCGTGCATGATCTCCACTATCGATTCTAAGAAAAATCCTGACATGAGTCTAAGAAACCGCACTACGCCACCGTTTAAACTTAAGCTAAGCAGGAAAAAGTCTAAGCACTTGGCCCACCATGCATACACATGGAGTAGTAGCTACTAGTCTGGTTAGTAGACATATCAAATTTTTAGTTCCCTAAGAGTTGTGTCTAGTGCTAGACTCAACATGGGAATCCTTTTTACTAGACTCAACATGTCCAATGTTTAAACTCAACCTAAGATGGAAAAAGTGACTCTTAGACCCAAGTTTTTGCATATAATGCATGCGCCCTTACAACACCAGATCCACGCGCATGCTACTACTCGTAGTACTCCATTTTTATCATTGACTTAAATTGGGCAACGCCACTCTATTCGACGAATATATGCATAAAGCTTGAACATTATTGAAAATTCCCTAAACCCTAAACAACCCCTAAAACCTAATCCCTCAACCCATAAATACTAAAAACCTAAATCCTAAACCCCTTAACCCATAATTAAACCCTAACCATGTATGTATCATGCAATAATAGATCCAAATTTGAGATACTTTCATTAAATTGTGGTAACACCATTCTGTTGCACACATATAAGCATAAAGCTTGAACATTATTGAAAATTCCCTAAACCCTAAATCCCTAAACCCTAAGCCCTAAACCCCTAAATGACCCTGACTAAGTAGCAGGTATATCATCCACTTATAGATCAACATTTGAGATATACTTTTATTAAATTACGCTCATGCCATTCCATTCCACGAATCTAAGCACAAAGCTTGAACATTATTGAAAATGCCCTAAAACCTAAACCTTAAACCCTATAACTGTAAACCCTGATCAAGCAAGTATCATGCACTTAGAGATCAAAATGTGAGATAATTTAATTAAATTGCACTAACACCATTCTAATTCATGAAAGCTCGAACATTATTGAAAATTCCCTAAAGTAACCTAATCCCCTAAATCCTAAACCCTAAGCCCCCTATACCCCTAAAAACCTTAAACCCGCAACCCATAACCCTAAGCTCGGACATATTATTGAAAATTTCCTAAACCCTAAACCCTAAACTACCCCAAAAAAACAAAACCATAAACCCTCAATACTAAAACCCTAAACGCTTGACCCATAAACAACCCTATCCAAGAAGGTATCATGCACTTATAGATCAAAATTTGAGATACTTTAATTATTTAATTTTTTCTAAGTCATTCTATTCCCTGAATATATGCATAAATCTCAAACTTTATTGAAAATTGCCAAAACCATAAACCCATAAATACCTAAAACCAAAACCCTAAAAACTGAAACACTAAACCCAAAACCATAAAAACCGAAACACTAAACCCCTAATCCTTGACCAAGCACCAACCATGAACACTTATCGATCAAATTAATTTTCAAATACTTTTATTAATTAGGGTAACACCATTCTATTCGACCAATATAGGCATAAAGCTAGAACATTTTTGAAAATTTCCTAAACCCTCGACCCTAAACAACCCCTAAAACTTAAACCCTAAACCCATAAATACTAAATACATAAACCCTCAACCCACATAAACCCTAACCAAGCATGTATCATGCACATATAAATCAAAATTTGAGATGCTTTCTTTAAATTGCGGTAACGCTGTTATATTCCATGAATATAAGCATACAACTTTAACATTATTGAAAATTCCCTAAACCATAAACCCCTCAACCCATAATTAAATCCTAACAAGCAGGTATCATGCACTTACAGATTCAAATTTGAGATACTTTCATTAAATTATAGTAACGCCATTCTATTCCACGATTAAAAGCATAAAGAAGCTTGAACATTATTGAAAAATCCCAAAACAATAAAACCCTAAACACTAAACCCCTAAACCCTGACCAAACGAGTATCATGCACTTTTAGTTCAAATTTGAGATACTTACATTAAATTGGGCAACACCTTTATATTCGACAAATATAAGCATAAAGCTTGAACTTTATTGGAAATTCCATAAATCCTAAAGCCCTAAATACTAAAACCGTAAACACTTCAACCCATAATTAAACCCTAACCAAGAGCGTATCATGCACTTTTAGATCCAAATTTCAGATACTTTCATTAAATTGCGGTAACGCCATTCTATTCCACAATTACAAGCATAAAGCTTGAACATTATTGAAAATTCCCTAAACCCCTAAAGAACCATGACCAGGAAGGGGTATCATAAACTTGTAGTGGGATGGTATTGTAAGATATAAGACAAGATAAAGATAAGATAAGAAGTACTCCCTTCGTTTCAATATATAAGAAGTTTTAGGTTTATAAATAAAATGTATCTAGACTTGTTCTAGTGTGTAGATTCACTCCAAACATGAGTGAGCCTACATACTAAAATAAGTCTAGATACATTTGCTTCACAAAGCTAAAACATCTTATATTTTGAAACGGAGGGATTACTACTTTGAATGGCCGATATTTTGAATAACCTTCCCTCCCAATGTTTGGGAAGAAAGTGAAACTTTCAAACCGGAAAAGTTTGAATTTTTTTGCCGCCAAGGACCAAAGTGGTTTTCTTCCTATGTACTCCTCCTACTCCACACCAAAGTGGATGCTGAACACGCCAGAGAAACATAGCCGCCCTCTAAAAACAAAGAAAAAACAGAGCTGCTGTACCAAGGCACACATGAGCAACGCGATGCTGTGGATGAGGGAGAGATCAGCCGGGCCAGTGCGCGAGTGGAGGGAAGTGGAGAGATGGGAGGCAACAAAGGAGAGATAAAACACATTTTTTGTGTGCATAGGTCTTGAAATTTACTACTAGTAGAGTGTACACTGTTATTGTAAGCCGCAGGAGTACCTCATGTCAGGAACCCCTCATAATAAACTTTTCTCTAGCATCGAACCGCCTTCAACTCCTCTTCTCTCTTTGTTGCTGCCCACTTCCCCTGCCTATATTTTATTCTCTCTACATGTACAACGCGTGGACAGAGATGAGCATATGTCCAAGCAAAAGAAATATACCACCATTTAGACAGCATCTAAATGAGATGATTCGTGGGACTCACTAAACTGAAGATGCTATCTTCTGCATAGGAGTTTTATAGCTATATCATACACTGCCAAGTAGGCCCATTATTTGCTTTTTCCTTAGAAAATCCGAAATATGTTAAAAAAGCACACCTTAAGGAATATAGTAGTACATTGTGGAGAAAATAAAGTTACCTCAAGCTTGTGGGTTTCCCATAGAGAATAGAAAAATCATTTCCCCTTGCATGGAGCAATATGACAAGCTATGTGGGTCCTACCTTGTGGCAAATGTCGACCTTATAAATTTTGGTAATTTCCACAAGTCGGTGGAGTGGGAGGTCTAGGATGCCCACGCGTGCCTTGTACTCCCGTACCCACCATGCTATACTCGATTTTTTGTTGCGAAATTAATTTAAATGTTGTAGTTAGATAGATCAAAATTTGAATCATACTTTCATCAACTTGTTTCTAAGTCGTTCTATTCCACGAATATAAGCATAAAGATCGAACTTCATCGAGAATTCCTAAAACCCTAAACCCTAAAACCAAAAACACTAAACCCCTAAAACCTAAACCCTAAACCCTAAAACCTGAAACACTAAACTCCTAAGCCCTGACCAATTAAGCAGTTATCATGCACACTTATATATCAAATTTTGAGATACTTTTATTAAATTGGGCAACGACATTCTATTTGACTAATATAACAATGAAGCTTGATTATTATTGAAAATTCCCTTAACCCTAAACAACAAATAAAACCTAAACCCTAAAACCGTAAATACTAAAACCCTTAACCCCTCAACCCATAATTAAACCCTAACAAAGCAGGTATATCATACACTTATATATATCCAAATTTGAAATAATTTCATTACATTGAGATAACACAATTATCTTCCACGAATATAAAAATAAAGTTTGAACATTATTGAAAAGTCCCTAAAACCTAAAACCCTAAACCCCTCAACCCATAATTAAACCCTAACCAAGTAGGTATCATGCACTTATAGATCAAAATTTGAGATACTTTTATTAAGTTGTGGTAACGCCATTCTGTTACACACATATAAGCATAAGGCATGAACATTATTGAAAATCCCCTAAACCCTAAACCCATACACCCTAAAGCTTGAAAATTTGAGATACTTTTATTAAATTGCAGTAACGCCATCCTATTACACACATATAAGCATAAAGCTTGAACATTATTGAAAATTCCCTAAACCCTAAACCCCTACACCCTAACACCCCGAACGACCTTGACTAAGCAGTAGGTATATAATCCACTTATAGAACAACATTTGATAATCTGAGATATACCTTCATTAAATTACGCTAACGCCACTCCATTCCACGAAACTAAGAATAAAGCTTAAACATGATTAAAAATTCCCTGAAACCTAAACCTAAACCATAAAACCTATAACCCAAAACCCTGACCAAGCAGGTATCATGCACTTATAGATCAAAATTTGCGATACTTTCATTAAATTGCGCTAATGCCGTTCTAATTCACAAAAGCTCAAACATTATTGAAAATTCCCTAAAGTACCCTAATCCCCTTAAGCATAAACCCTAAGCCCCATATACCCCTAAAAACCCAAAACCCTCAACCCCTAACCCTAAGCTCGGATATATTATTGAAATTTTCCTAAACCCTAAACTTCCCCTAAAAAAACACAACCCTAAACCCTAAGCTTAAACATGAATTTTTTATTCTAGTTTCGAAATTCGGTCGAGATCGTAGAAGTTAGGGTTCCTGGCTTGTGTTGGGTCTTGCTAATATCTTATTGGATCTCTAAAGAAATGCCATGTTTTGTACCTGGAAATGAGTTTGTGTTCTTGGGAGAGTTACGAGGTATCTCCATGCTAAATTTTAGTCCCTTCCGACTAGATCGGTAGAAAGTTTTTTATATCGCAGGGGTTGCACCAAGAGGTTCTAGGTGAAGCCAAATGGTGAATTGGCCACTAAATGCTCTCTAGTATTCATTAAAAATGGGGTGACGCATTTTCACATCACATTCTTGGTGGCTGCTTAACATAATAGGCCATTTTCGGCACCAGGAAAATGAAAAATGGATTTTCCGTGCAGAGAACGTGAAAACTTCATGAAGCAACATTGTTTGACATCACAAGATACACGCATATGCGGAATATCGGCACATTATAACAAACTATGTCATGGTTGTGGTCATGACCTAGCTCATCTTGCCTTGAAAACCATGAATCCTCGAAGGCGGTAGGTGATTTCCCTAAACACTTTTTTCGAATAATCCTCATATGCCATGTTTCTTATTTTGTTCCTATAACTAGGTATCATAAAATGACTATGTGTGAAGGTTTTACATTTTTTGAATTTTTTATGTTGGTTTCGAAATTTGGTCGAGATCGCGACAGTTAGGGTTCCTTGATATGTGTCAAGTCTTGCTAATATCTTATTGGATCTCTGAAGAAATACCATGTTTTGTACCTAGAAATGATTTATTGGAATATTCTTGGGAGAGCTACGAGGTAGCTCTAGGCTAAATTTGATCCCCTTCCAGCTAGACCGGCAGAAACTTTTTTATATAGCGGGGATTGCGTCGAGAGGTTCTAGGTGAAGCCAACTGGTGAATTGACCACTAAATGCTCTCTAGTATTTATTAAAAATGGAGTGATCCATTTTCACATCACATCCTTGGTGGCTGCTTCACAAAATAGGCCCTTTTTGGTGCCGGGAAAATAGAAAATGGATCTTTTGTATAGAGAACTTGAAAATTTCATGAAACAACATTGTTTGCCATCTCAAGATACACACATGTGCGGAATATGTGCCCATTATAACAAACCATGCCATGGATGTGATCATGACCTAGCTCATCTTGCCCTGAAAGACATGAATCCTCGAAGGCGGTAGCTGATTTCTGTGAACACTTTTTTTCGAATAATCCTCATATTCCATGTTTGTTATTTTTTTCCTGCAACTCGGTAACATCAAATGACTATGTGCGAAGGTTTCAATTTTTTGATTTTTCTATTATGGTTTCAAAATTCGACCAAGATCACAGAAGTTAGGGTTCCTGGCTAGGTGCCGGGTCTTGCTAATCTCTTATTGATCTATGAAGAAATTACACGTTTTGTACCTGGAAATGATTTTTTGGAAAATTCTTGGGAGAGTTACGAGGTAGTTCCAGGCTAAATTTGAGCCCCTTCACATTAGACCGGCAGAAACTTGTTTATATCGCAGGGGTTGCGTAGAGAGGTTCTAGGTGAAGACAACTAGAGAATTGACCACTAAATGCTCTCTAGTATTTATTAAAAATGGGGTGATGCATTTTCACATCACATCCTTGGTGGCTGCTTCACAAAATAGGCCCTTTTCAACATCAGGGAAATGGAACATGGATTTTCCATGCAGAGAACATGAAAACTTCATGAAGAAACATTGTTTGCCATCACAAGATACACACATGTGCGCAATATGGGCACATTATAACAAACTATTCCATGGTTGTGGTCATTACCAAGCTCATCTTGCCCTGAAAGCCATGAATCCTCGAAGGCGGTAGCTGATTTATCTAAACATTTTTTTGAATAATCCTCATATGTCATGTTTCTTATTTTTTCCTGTAACTAGGTAACATAAAATGACTATGTTTGAAGGATTCAAATTTTTTGAAATTTTTATGCTGGTTTCTAAATTCGTTCAAGATCGTTGTACTTAGGGTTCCTGGCTATGTGCCGGGTCTTCATAATATATTATTGGATATCTGAATAAATTTCGTGTTTTGTACTTGGAAATGATTTGTTCGAAAATTCTTGGGAGATCTACGAGGTAGCTCTAGGCTAAATTTGAGCCCCTTCCAACTAGACTAGTAGCAACTTTTTTATATCGTGGGGATTGCGCTGAGAGGTTCTAGGTGAATCCAACTGGTGAATTTAATACTAAATTCTCTCTAGTATTTATTAAAAATGGGCGATGCATTTTCACATCACATCCTTGGTGGCCGCTTCACAAAATAGGCCCTTTTGGTACCGAGAAAATGGAAAATGGATTTTCCGTGCAAAGAACATGAAAACTTCATGAAGAAACATTGTTTGCCAACACAAGATACACACATGTGTGGAATATGGGCACATTATAACAAACTATGCCATGGTTGTGGTCATGACCTATCTCATCTTGCCCTGAAAGCCATGAATCCTCGAAGGCGGAAGCTGATTTCTATGAACACTTTTTTTGAATAATCCTCATATGTCATTTTTGTTATTTTCGCCTGCAACTAGATAACATCAAATGACTATGTGCGAAGGTTTCACGTTTTTTAATTTTTTTTGTATTTTTATGATGGTTTCAAAATTCGACCGAGATCACTAAAGTTAGGGTTCCTGGATATGTTTCGGGTCTTGCTAATATCTTATTGGATCTCTGAAGAAATTACACATCTTGTACCTGGAAATTATTATTTGGAAAATTCATGGGAGAGTTACGGGGTAGCTCCAGGCTAAATTTGGGCCCCTTCACATTAGACAGACAGAAACTTGTTTATATCGCGGGGGTTGCGCTGAGAGGTTCTAGGTGAAGCCAACTGGAGAATTGACCATTAAATTCTATCTAGTATTTATTAAAAATGTGGTGATGCATTTTCATATCACATCCTTGGTGGCTGCTTCACAAAATAGGCCCTTTTCAAGATCGGGGAAGTGGAAAATGGATTTTCCGTGTATAGAACGTGAAAACTTCATGAAGCAGCATTGTTTGACATCATAAGATACACGCATGTGCGGAATATGGGCACATTATAACAAACTATGTTATGGTTGTGGTCATGACCTACCTCATCTTCCTTGAAATCCATGAATCCTTGAAGGAGGTAGGTGATTTCTATGAACACTTTTTTGACTAATCCTCATATGCCATGTTTGTTATTTTTACCTACAACTAGGTAACATAAAATGACTATGTGCAAAGGTTTTACATTTTTTGAATTTTTATGCTAGTTTTGAAATTCGTTCGAGATCGTGGCAGTTAGGGTTCCAGGCTATGTGTCGGGTCTTGCTAATATATTATTGGATCTCTGAAGAAATGCCATGTTTTATACCTGGAAATGATTTTTTGGAAATTTCTTTGGACAACTAAGAGGTATCTCCAGGCTAAATTTGAGCCCCTTTCATCTAGACTGATAGAAACTTGTTTATATCGCGGGCGTTGTGCCAAGAGGTTCTAGATGAAGTCAACTGGCATATTGACCACTAAATACTCTCTAGTTTTTTTAAAAATGGGGTGATACATTTTCACATCACAGCCTTGCTGGATGCTTCACAAAATAGGGCCTTTTCATCACTGGGAAAATGGATTTTCCATGCAGAGAACTGAAAACTTCATTAAGCAACATTGTTTGCCATCAAAAGATACACACATGTGCGTAATATGGGGACATTATAACAAACTATGGCATGGCTGTGTTCATGACCTAGCTCATCTTGGTCTGAAAGCCATGAATCCTCGAAGGCGGTAGCTGATTTCAGTGAACACTTCTTTTGAATAATCCTCATATGCCAGGTTTGTTATTTTTGCCTGCAACTAGGTAACATCAAATGACTATGTGCGAAGGTTTCACATCTTTTGATTTTTTTTGAATTTTTTATGATGGTTTCAAAATTCGACTGAGAACACAGAAGTTAGGGTTCCTGGCTATGTGCCGGGTCTTGGTAATCTCTTATTGGATCTCTAAAGAAATTACATATTTTGTACATGGAAATGATTTTTTGAAAAATTCTTGGGAGAGTTACGAGGCAGCTCCAGGCTAAATTTGAGCCCCTTCATATTAGAACGGAAGAAACTTGTTTATATCGCGGGGGTTGCACAGAGAGGCTCTAGGTGAAGCGAACTAGATAATTGACCACTAAATGCTCTCTAGTATTTTTTAAAAATGTGGTGATGCAATTTCACATCACATCCTTGGTGGTTGCTTCACAAAATAGGCCCTTTTCAACATCGGGGAAATGGAAAATGGATTTTCCATGCAGAGAACGTGAAAAATTTATGAAGCAACATTGTTTGCCATCACAAGATAGACTCATGTGCGGAATATGGGCACATTATAACAAACGATGCCATGGATGTGGTCATCACCTACCTCACCTTGTCCTGACAACCATGAATCCTCGAAGGCGGTACGTGATTTATCTAAACACTTTTTTCTAATAATCCTCATATTCCATGTTTATTATTTTTGCCTGTAAATAGGTAACATAAATTGACTATGTATGAAGGTTTCACATTTTTTAAATTTTGTATGCTTGTTTCGAAATTATGTCAACATCGCGATAGTTAGGGTGCATGGCTATGTGTCGGGTCTTGCTAATATCTTATTAGATCTCTGAAGAAAATCCATTTCTGTACCTGGAAATGATTTGTTGGAAAATTCTTGGGAGAGGTACGAGGTAGCTCGAGGCTAAATTTGAGCCCCTTCCAACTAGAGCGATAGAAACATTTTTATATCACGGGGTTGCGCCGAGGGATTCTAGGTGAAGCCAACTAGTATATTAACAACTAAATGCTCTCTAGTATTTATTAAAAATGGGGTGATGCATTTGCACATCACATCCTTGGTGGCTGCTTCACAAAATAGGCCCTTTTCGGCGCCGGGAATATGGAAAATGGACTTTCCGTGCAAAGAAAATGAAATCTTCATTAAGAAACATTGTTTGCCATCACAAGATACACATATGTGCGGAATATATGGCACATTATAACAAACTATGCCATGGTTGTGGTCATGACCTAGCTCATCTTGCCCTAAATGCCATGAATCCTCGAGGGCGGTAGGTGGTTTCTTTCAACACTTTTTTGAATAATCCTCATATGCCATGTTTGTTATTTTTTCCTGCAACTAGGTAACATAAAACGACTATGTGTGAAGGTTTCACGTTTTTTGAATATTTTATGGTAGTTTCGAAATTCGTTCGAGATCGCGGCAGCTAGGGTTCCTGGATATGTGTCGGGTTTTGCTAATCTCTTATTGGATCTCTGAAGAAATGCCATGTTTAGTACCTAGAAATGATTTTTTGGAATATTCTTGGGAGAGTTACGATGTAGCTCCAGGATAAATTTGAGCCCTTTCCAGATAGATCGGCAGAAACATGTTTATATCATGGGGGTTGCGCCGAGAGGTTGTAGGTAAAGGCAACTAGTGAATTGAACACAAAATTCTCTCTAGTATTTATTAAAAATGGGGATATGCATTTTCACATCACATTCTTCATGGCTGCTTCACAAAATTGGCCCTTTTCGGCACTAGGAAAATGGAAAATGGATTTTTTGTGCAGATAATGTGAAAACATCATTAAGCAACATTGTTTTCTATCACAAGATACACGCATGTGCGGAATATGGGCACATTATGACAAACTATGCCATGGTTGTGGTCATGTCCTAGCTCATGTTTCCCTGAAAGCCATGAATCCTCGAAGGCGGTATGTGATTTCTGTGAACACTTTTTGAATAATACTCATATGCCATGTTTGTTATTTTTGCCTACATCTAGGTAACATAAAATGACTATGTGCGAAGGTTTCATGTTTTTTAAATTTGTTTTGAATTTTTTTATGATGGTTTTGAAATTCATCCGGGATCGCAGAAGTTAGGGTACCTGGCTATGTGTCGTGCCTTGCTAATCTCTTATTGCATCTCTCAATAAATGCCATGTTTTGTACCTAGAAATAACTTTTTGGAAAATTCATGGAAGAGTTACGATGTAGCTCCAAGCTAAATTTGAGCCCCTTCCAACTAGATTGACAGAAACTTGTTTATATCACGGGGTTGTGACTAGAGGTTCTAGGTGAATCCAACTGGTTAATTGACCACTAAATGCTCTATAGTATTTATTAAAAATGGGGTGATGCATGTTCACGTCACATCCTTGGTGGCTGCTTCATAAAATAGGCCCTTTTCGGCACCAGGAAAATGAAAAAATAGATTTTCCGCACAGAGAAAGTGCAAACTTCATGAAGCAACATTGTTTTCCATCACAATATACATGCATGTGAGAAATATGGGCACATTATAACAAACTATTCCATGGTTGTGGTCATGACCTAGCTCATCTTGCCCTGAAAGCCATGAATCCTCGAAGGCGGCTGGTGAATTATGTGAACACTTTTTCGAATAATCCTCATATGCCATGTTTGTTATTTTTTCCTGCAACTAGGTAACATAAAACGACTATGTGCGAAGGTTTCACATTTTTATAATTTTTCATGCTGGTTTCGAAATTTGGCCAGGATCTCGGCAGTTAAGGTTCCTGGCTATGTGTCGGGCCTTGCTAGTCTCTTATTGGATATCTAAAGAAATGCCATGTTTTGTACATGGAAATGAGTTTTTGGAAAATTCTTTAGAGAGCTACGAGGTAGCTCCAACCTAAATTTGATGCCCTTCCATCTAGACCGGCGGAAACTTGTTTATATGGCGAGGGTTGCGCTGAGAGGTTATAGGTGAAGCCAACTAGAGAATTTACCACTAAATACTCTCTACTATTTATTAAAAATGGGGTGGTGCATTATCATCATGTCCTTGGTCGCTGCTTCACAGCCCTTTTAGGCTCATCGAAAATGGATTTTCCATGGAGAGAACATGAAAACATCATGAAGCAACATTGTTTTCCTTCACAAGATACACACATGTGCGGAATATGGGCACATTATAACAAACTATGCCATGGCTGTGGTCATGACTTAGCTCATCTTGCCCTGAAAGCCATGAATCCTCGAAGGGTAGGTGATTTCTGTGAACACTTTTTTGAATAGTACTCATATGCCATGTTTTTTATTTTTGCCTGCAACTGTGTAACCTAAAACGACAATATGCAAAGGTTTCACATTTTTTGAATTTTTTTATGTCGGTTTCGAAATTCGTCCGAGATCGCGGCAGTTAGGGTTCCTAGATATGTGCCGGGTGTTGCTAAACTCTTATTGGATCTCTGAAGAAATGCCATGTTTAGTACCTAGAAATGATTATTTGGAATATTCTTGGGAGAGTTATGATGTATCTCCAGGCTAAATTTGAGCCCCTTCCAGATAGATCGGCAGAAACTTATTTATATCATGGGGTTGCACCGAGAGGTTCTAGGTAAAGGAAACTAGTGAATTGAACACTAAATTATCCCTAGTATTTATTAAAAATAGGATGATGCATTTTCACATCACATTCTTCGTGGCTGCTTCACAAAATAGACCCTTTTCGGCACTAGGAAGATGGAAAATGGATTTTTGGTGCAGAGAATGTGAAAACTTCATCAAGAAATATTGTTTGTCATCACAAGATACACGCATGTGCGGAATATGGGCACATTATAACAAACTATGCCATGCTTGTGGTCATGTCCTAGCTCATGTTTCCCTGAAAGCCATGAATCCTCGAAGGTGGTATGTGATTTCTGTGAAAACTTTCTCGAATAATACTCATATGCTATTTTAGTTATTTTTGCCTACAACTAGGTAACATAAAATGACTATGTGCGAAGGTTTCATGATTTTAAAATTTGTTTTGAATTTTTTATGATGGTTTTGAAATTCGGCCGAGATCGCAGATGTTAGGGTTCCTGGCTATGTGTCGGGCCTTGCTAATCTCTTGTTGAATCTCTGAAGAAATGCCATGTTTTGTACCTGGAAATAATTTTTTGGAAAATTCTTGGAAGTGTTACGAGGTATCTCGAGGCTAAATTTGAGCCCCTTCCAACTAGATTGACATAAACTTGTTTATATCGCGGGGTTGTGATGAGAGGTCCTAGGTGAATCCAACTGGTGAATTGACCACTAAATTCCCTATAGTATTTATTAAAAATGGGGTGATGCATGTTCACATCACATCCTTGTTGGCTGCTCTGCACCAGGGAAATGTAAAAATGGATTTTCTACACAGAAAACGTGAAAACTTCATGAAGCAACATTATTTACCATCACAAGATACACGCATGTGAGAAATATGGGCAAACTATAACAAACTCTGTCATGGTTGTAGTCATGACCTAGCTCATCTTCTCCTGAAAGCCTTGTATCCTCGAAGGAAGTAAGTGATTTCTGTGAACACTTTTTCGAATAATCTCATATGCCATTTTTGTTATTTTTTCCTATAACAAGGTAACATAAGACTACTATGTGCGAAGGTTTCATATTTTTTGAATTTATTTTGAATTTTTTATGCTGGTTTTGAAATTCGGCTGAGATCGCAGAAGTTAGGGTTTCTAGCTATTTGTCAGGTCTTTCTAATCTCTTATTGCATATCTCAAGAAATGCCATGTTTTGTACCTGGAAATGATTTTTTGGAAAATTCTTGAGAGAGTTACGAGGTAGCTCCAGGCTAAATTTGAGCCCCTTCCAACTAGATTGACAGAAACTGGTGTATATCGTGGGGTTGCAACGAGAGTTTCTAGGTGAATCCAACTAGTGAATTGACCACTAAATGTTCTATAGTATTTCTTAAAAATGGGGTGATGCATGTTCACATCACATACTTGGTGATTGCTTCACAAAATAGGCCATTTTCGGCACTAGGAAAATGAAAAAATGGATTTTCCACACAGAGAACGTGCAAAATTCATGATGCAACATTGTTTGTCATCACAATATACACGCATGTGAGAAATATGGGGACATTATAACAAACTATGCCATGGTTATGGTCATGACCTAGTTCAGCTTGCCCTAAATGCCATGAATCCTCGAAGGCGGCAGGTGATTTAAGTGAACACTTTTTTCGAATAATCCTCATATGCCAGGTTTGTTATTTTTGCCTGCAACTAGGTAACATAAAACGACTATGTGCGAAGGTTTCACGTTTTTAGAATTATTATGCTGGTTTCGAAATTCGGCCGGGATCTCGGCAGTTAAGGTTCCTAGCTATGTGTGGGCCTTCGTAGTCTCTTATTGGATCTCTGTAGAAATGCCATGTTTTCTACCTGGAAATGATTTTTTGGAAAATTCTTAGGAGATCTACGAGGTAGCTCCAACCTAAATTTGATGCCCTTCCATCTATACTGGCGGAAACTTGTTTATATGGCGAGGGTTGCTCTGAGAGGTTTTAGGTGAAGCCAACTAGAGAATTGACCACTAAATACTCTCTATTATTTATTAAAAATGGGGTGATGCATTATAATCACGTCCTTGGTGGCTTCTTCATGGCCCTTTTCGGCACCTGGAAAATGGATTTTCCATGGAGAGAACGTGAAAACATCATGAAGCAACATGGTTTACCATCACAAGATACACACATGTGTGGAATATGGGCACATTATAACAAACTATAACATGGCTGTGGTCATGACTTAGCTCATCTTGCCCTAAAAGCCATGAATCCTCGAAGGAGGTAGGTGATCTCTATGAACACTTTTTACGAATAGTACTCATATGCCATGTTTGTTATTTTTGACTGCACCTACGTAACGTAAAACGAATATATGCGAAGCTTTCACATTTTTTGAATTTTTTATGTCGGTTTCAAAATTCGGCCAAGATCCTGAGAGTTAGGGTTCCTAGCTATGTGTCGCGTCTTGCTAATTTCTTATTGGATCTCTGAAGAAATGTCATGTTCTGTACCTGGAAATGATTTTTTGGAAAATTCTTGGGTGAGCTATTAGCTCCATGCTAAATTTGAGCCCCTTCACATTAGACTGGCAGAAACTCATTTAAATCGTGGGGGGTTGCGTAGAGAGGTTCTAGGTGAATCTAAATGGTGAATTGACCACTAAATGCTCTCTAGTATTTATTAAAAATGGGGTGATGTATTTTCACATCACATCCTTGGTGGATGCTTCACAAAATAGGACCTTTTCAACATCGGAAAAATGGAAAATGGATTTTCCGTGAAGACAATGTGAAAAATTTAGGAATCAACATTGTTTGCCATCACAAGATTAATGTATGTGCGGAATATGGTAACATTATAACATAATATGCCATGGCTGTGGTCATGACCTAGCTCATCTTGGCCAGAAAGCCATGAATCCTCGAAGGCGGTAGGTGATTTATGTGATACTTTTTTGAATTATCCTCATATGACGTGTTTTTTATTTTTTCCTGTAACTAGGTAACAAAAAACGACTATGCGCGAAGGTTTCACATTTTTTGAATTTTTTTTAAAAAATTTATGCTGGTTTCGAAATTTGGCCTAGATCGCGGCAGTTACGGTCCCTAACTATGTGCCTGGTCTTGCTAATCTCTTATTAGAACTCCGAAGAAATGCCTTGTTTGTACCTAGAAATGATTTTTTTGGAAAATTCATGGGAGAGTTATGAGGTAGCTCCAAGCTAAATTTGAGCCCCTTCCAACTAGATTGACATAAACTTGTTTATATCGTGGGGTTATGACAAGAGGTTCTAGGTGAATACAACTAGTGAATTGACCACTAAATGCTCTCTAGTACTTAATAAAAATGGGGTTATGCATTTTCACATCACATCCTTCGTGGCTGCTTCACAAAATAGGCCCTTTTCGGCACCATGAAAATGGAAAAATGGATTTTCCACTCAAAGAACGTGAAAACTTCATGAAGCTACATTGTTTGCCATCACAAGATAGACGCATGTGAGAAATATTGGCACACTATAACAAACTATGCCATGGTTGTGGTCATGACCTAGCTCATCTTGCCCTGAAAGCCATGAATCCTCGAAGGAATTAGGTGATTTCTGTGAACAATTTTTCGAATAATCTCATATGCCATGTTTGTTATTTTTTCCTATAACTAGGTAACATAGAATGACTATGTGCGAAGGTTTCATATTTTTTGAATTTATTTCGAATTTTTTATGCTGGTTTTGAAATTCGGCTGAGATCGCAGAAGTTAGGGTTCCTCTCTATGTGTTAGGTCTTTCTAATCTCTTATTTCTTCTCCCAATAAATTCCATGTTTTGTTCCTAGAAATAATTTTGTGGAAAATTCTTGGGAGAGTTACGAGGTATCTCCAGGCTAAATCTGAGCCCCTTCCACTAGATTGACATAAA
Source organism: Avena sativa (assembly GCA_916181665.1). Lineage (NCBI taxonomy): Eukaryota > Viridiplantae > Streptophyta > Magnoliopsida > Poales > Poaceae > Avena > Avena sativa. Next base: position 102,890,919 of record OV702280.1, read on the forward strand.
CTGGTGTATATCGCGGGGTTGCGACGAGAGCTTCTAGGTGAATCCAACTAATGAATTGACCACTAAATTCTCTATAGTATTTCTTAAAAATGGGGTAATGCATGTTCACATCATATCCTTGGTGGCTGCTTCACAAAATAGGCCCTTTTCGGCACTAGGGAAATGAAAATATGGATTTTACGCACAGAGAACGTGCAAACTTCATGAAGCAACATTGTTTGCCATCACAATATACACGCATGTGACAAATATGGGAAGATTATAAAAAACTATGCCATGGTTGTGGTCATGACCTAGCTCATCTTGCCCTGAAAGCCATGAATCCTTGAAGGCTACAGGTGATTTATGTGAACACTTTTTTCGAATAATCCTCATATGCCATGTTTGTTATTTTTGCCTGCAACTAGGTAACATAAAATGACTATGTGCGAAGGTTTCACATTTTTAGAATTTTTCATGCTGGTTTCGAAATTCAGCCGGGATCTCGGCAGTTAAGGTTCCTGGCTATGTGTCGGGAATTGCTAGTCTCTTATTGGATCTCTAAAGAAATGCCATGTTTTGTACATGGAAATGAGTTTTTGGAAAATTCTTGGGAGAGCTATGAGGTAGCTCCAACCTAAATTTGATGCCCTTCCATCTAGACCAATGGAAACTTGTTTATATGGCAGGGGTTGTGCTGGGAGGTTTTAGGTGAATCCAACTAGAGAACTTACCACTAAATACTCTCTACTATTTATTAAAAATGGGGTGATGCATTATCATAACGTCCTTGGTGGCTGCTTCACGGCCCTTTTCGGCACCTGTAAAATGGATTTTCCATGGAGAGAACGTGAAAACATCATGAAGCAACATTGTTTTCCATCACAAGATACACACATGTGAGGAATATGGGCACATTATAACAAACTATGACAAGGTTGTGGTCATGAGTTAGCTCATCTTGCCCTGAAAGACATGAATCCTCGAAGGAGGTAGGTGATTTCTGTGAACACTTTTTTCGAATAGTACTCGTTTGCCTTGTTTGTTATTGTTGCCTGTCAACTACGTAACGTAACACGACTATATTCGAAGGTTTCACATTTTTTGAATTTTTTATGTCGGTTTCGAAATTCGGCCAAGCTCCCGGTAGTTAGGGTTCCTATCTATGTGCCGGGTCGTGCTAATCTCTTATTGGATCTCTGAAGAAATGTCATGTTTTGTACCAGGAAATGATTTTTTGGAAAATCCTTGGGTGAGCTATTAGATCGATGCTAAATTTGAGCCCCTTCACATTAGACCGGCAGAAACTTATTTATATCGCGGGGATTGCGCTGAGAGGTTCTAGGTGAAGCCAACTGGTGAATTGACCACTAAATGCTCTCTAGTATTTATTAAAAATAGGGTGATGCATTTTCACATCACATCCTTGGTGGATGCTTCACAAAATAGGCCCTTTCCAACGTTGAGAAAATGGAAAATGGATTTTCTGTGAAGAGAACGTGAAAAATTCAGGAATCAACATTGTTTGCTATCACAAGATAAACGTATGTGCGGAATATGGGCACATTGACATACTATGCCATGGCTCTGGTCATGACCTATCTCATCTTGCCCTGAAAGCCATGAATCCTCGAAGGCGGTAGGTGATTTATGTGAACACTTTTTTAAATAATCCTCCTATGACATGTTTTTTATTTTTTCCTGCAACTAGGTAACATAAAACAACTATGTGGTAAGGTTTCACATTTTTTGAATTTTTTTAAAAAACTTTATGCTGGTTTCGAAATTCGGTTGAGATCACAACAGTTATGGTCCCTGGATATGTGTCCAGTCTTGCTAATCTCTTATTGGATCTTTGAAGAAATGCCATGTTTTGTACTTGGAAATGATTTTTTAGAAAATTCTTGGGAGAGTTACGAGGTAGCTTCAGGCTAAATCTGAGCCCCTTCCAACTAGATTGACAGAAACTTGTTTATATCACAGGGTTGTGATGGGAGGTTCTAGGTAAATTCGACTGGTGAATTCACCACTAAATGCTCTCTAGTATTTATTAAAAATGGGGTGATGAATTTTCACATCACATCCTTGGTGGCTGCTTCACAAAATAGGCTCTTTTCGGCACTAGGGAAATGTAAAAATGGATTTTCCACATGGAGAACGTGAGAACTTCATGAAGCAATATTGTTTGCCATCACAAGACAGACGCATGTGAGAAATATGGGCACACTATAACAAACTATGCCATGGTTGTGGTCGTAACCTAGCTCATCTTGCCCTGAAAGCCATGAATCCTCGAAGGAAGTAGGTGATTTTTGTGAACACTTTTTCGAATAATCTCATATGCCATGTTTGTTATTTTTGCCTATATATAGGTAACATAGAACGACTATGTGCCAAGGTTTCATATTTTTTGAATTTATTTTGAATTTTTTATGCTGGTTTTGAAATTCGTCTGAGATCGCAGAAGTTAGGGTTCCTCGCTATGTGTTAGGTCTTTCTAATCTCTTATTGCATCTCTCAAGGAATGACATGTTTTGTACCTATAAATGATTTTTTGGAAAATTCTTGGGAGAGTTATGAGGTAGCTTTAGGCTAAATCTGAGCCCCTTCCATCTAGATTGGCAGAAACTGGTGTATATCGCGAGGTTACGACGAGAGCTTCTAGGTGAATCCAAATAGTGAATTGACCACTAAATGCTCTATAGTATTTATTAAAAATGGGATGATTCATGTTCACATCACATCCTTGGTGGCTGCTTCACAAAATAGGCCCTTTTCGGCACTAGGGAAATGAAAATATGGATTTTCCGCACAAAGAACGTGCAAACTTCATGAAGCAACATTGTTTGCCATCACAATATACACGCATGTGAGAAATATGGGCATATTATAACAAACTATGCCATCGTTGTGGTCATGACCTAGCTCATCTTGCCCTGAAAGCCATGAATCCTCGAAGGCTGCAGGTGATTTATGTGAACACTTTTTTCGAATAATCCTCATATGCCATGTTTGTTATTTTTGCCTGTAACTAGGTAACATAGAACGACTATGTGCGAAGGTTTCACATTTTTAGAATTTTTCATGTTGGTTTCGAAATTTGGCCGGGATCTCGGCAGTTAAGGTTCCTGGCTATGTGCCGGGCCTTGCTAGTCTATTATTGGATCTCTAAAGAAATGCCATGTTTTGTACATGGATATGAGTTTTTGGAAATTTCTTGGGAGAGCTACAGGTTGGTGCAACCTAAATTTGATGCCCTTCCATCTAGACCGGTGGAAACTTGTTTATATGGCGGGGTTTGTGCTGAGAGGTTTTAGGTGAAGCCAACTGGACAATTTACCACTAAATATTCTCTATCATTTATTAATAATGGGGTGGTGCATTATCATCACGTCCTTGGTGGCTGCTTCACATCCCTTTTCGGCACCTGGAAAATGGGTTTTCCATGGAGAGAACATGAAAACATCATGAAGCAACATTGTTTTCCTTCACAAGATACACACATGTGCGGAATATGGGCACATTATAACAAACTATGCCATGGATGTGGTCATGACTGAGCTCATCTTTCCCTGAAAGCCATGAATCCTCGAAGGAGGTAGGTGATTTCTGTGAACACATTTTCGAATAGAACTCATATGCCATGTTTGTTAGTTTTTCCTGCAACTACGTAACGTAAAATGACTATATGCGATGGTTTCACAGTTTTTGAATTTTTTATGTCGGTTTCTAAATTCGGCCAAGATCGCGGTAGTTAGGGTTCCTAGCTATGTGTCGGGTCTTGCTAATCTTTGGATCTCTGAAGAAATGCCATGTTTTGTACCTAGAAATGATTTTTTGGAAAATTATTGGGTGAGCTATTAGTTCGATGCTAAATTTGAGCCCCTTCACATTAGACCGGCAGAAACTTATTTATATCGCAGGAGTTGCGCAGAGGGGTTCTAGGTGAAGCCAATTAGTGAATTGACCACTAAATGCTCTCTAGTATTTAATAAAAATGGGATGATGCATTTTCACATCAGATACTTGGTGGATGCTTCACAAAATAGGCCCTTTTCAACATTGAGAAAATGGAAAATGGATTTTCTGTGATTCGACACAAGGGGAGCCAAAGAATACTTGCAAGCCTTAACAACTGAGTTGTCAATTCAGCTGCACCTGGAAATAGTTCTTGCTCAGAGAAGTTTCTTAGTAACAATAGTTTGTAGTAGCAACAACAAAGCAAAAACAGCAGTGAAACAGGAGCAATAGTAACAGTAGCAGCAAACAGTAGGATATGAGCACAGTAGGAATAGGGATGGATGGACGGGTGTTTCATGGACGAGTCTAAACATGTAACTTCAAGATCTAGGGCATTGCAGATAAATAAGAATAAGCATCCAAGTACTAAACAATCCTTGGCATGTGCTCCATATATTGTCATGCGTACTCGCAATGAGAACTTGCACAACATATTTTGTCCTGCCAGCCCGTGACAGCGGGGCCTCTAGGGAACTACTGGCAATTAAGGTTCTCCTTTTAATAGAGCACCGGCACAAAGAATTAACACTCCGTGAACACATGTGATCCTCACACCACACCCATCCCCTCCGGTTGTACCAATTTCTGTCACTTCGGGGTCTTTGGATCTGGACAATGATATGTATACACAACTTGCAGATAAGATCACAAACAATACTATCATAATGTTTCAATAATAAGTTCAGATCTGAGATCATGGCAATCGGGCCCTAGTGACAAGCATTAAGCACAACAAGTTGCAACAAAGTCAAATAGCACTAATAGAGATACTAGGCACTATGCCCTAACAATCTTATTCGATTACATGATAGAACCCATCCAATCCCTACCATCCCCATAGCCTACAGCGGGGGATTACTCACTCATGGATGAGCGAAACATAGATGGTTGATGGAGAGGCGCTGGTGATGACGATGGCGATGATCCTCCCCAAATTCCCCTTGCCGTCAGGGTGCCAGGACAGAGTTTCTGGATCCGAATCGCGGCTTCTGGTGTTGGCGGCGCAGCGGAACTCTTTCTGTAAAAACGTCGAACCCCCCTCGGTTTTTAGGTCAAGGGGTAACTTATAGGCGAAGAGGGACCCCGAGGGGGTGCCTGGGGTGGCCACACCCCCCTAGGCACGGGCTGGGCCCACCGGCGCCTGGCAGGGGTGTGGTCCCCCCAGGCCTCCACTCTGTTTCGTCTTCTGGCTCCGTGGATCTTCTGGCGAAATAGGATTTTTGGCATATTTTCTGGGATTTTTCCTGTTAGTTTATTTTCTACACAAAACAGCGTCAATACGTGTTAGTTGTATCCAAATCACACAAGTTTAGAGGAGAAACAATAGCAAAAGTGTTCGGGAAAGTAGAAACATTTTAGACGTATCAACTCCCCTCCATCTTAGCTTATTGCTTTTCCTCAAGCAATTAAGTTGAAAACTGAGTGCGATAAAAGAACTGCCACAAACACATTTTATTCATATGATGTATATATTCTCAGCGCAGGAGTAGATACTTAAACCATTCATAATAAGAAGTATGCAACTAAGTCTACTCAATAGTCATTGCAAGCTATAAAGAGAAACCAACTCAATAATAATAAATAGCATGGAACATAAACATAAGCAACATTGTATTGCTCATAGTAAGGTATGATAGAGTGGTATCTCACTTGCCTTTGTTTGTAGAGCACCATATAAATGCCAAGGCACCTCTAAAGTTCACATGAAGACTAGAAGTAAAGATATCAGAGATACAAGCATCAAAGCCATGACATAATTAACCAAGTTTTGAGACAAACACTAGAATGACAACTATGCTCTCAAGAAGGTGCTCATAGAATAAGTACTGACTCAACAAGGAAGTGAAAAGGTTTTGAAAATTTTGAAAGGCTTCCAAATTCTAAAAGGAAGGTACTCATTATCTTTGAGCTCTCCCTTCCCCTATCATAGGCATCTTCATATTGTTAAGGTGAAAATGAGGTCCAATCTGAGTTATATGCTTGACAGACCATAAACTAGAAATCTCACGTCCCTTGAGTACGAGGGCCGCTCCGCATGCAACTCAACTTTGGTTAACTGCAAGTTCTTGTCATTGTACATACATGCATATCATAGAGAACCGCCAACAGGGTACCCCTTGCACATGATACAGGAGATATCCCGAGATCAAAATGACAAGGCAAGCAGACAATGAGCATCTCAGCGATTTTTTTATTTACTATGTGCATAGCTTTTTTATTGAGGATGCTTCATAGAATGCTCCTTATGGTGATGCTGCAAGTTTCCACCATGATTAGGCATGACTTAGGCCAGCGGTTTAGGCATTTCTCTAACACATATATATACTCCATGAATTCACAAGCTCCCCTTTTATTTCACACCGACGACATCCACAAACAAAAGAACAAGGCACTACTGCAGAAAGGCTTATAGCCTCCAGGTGATTAGTGACAAGCAATATTGGGCCTGTCACTACTAAGCTCTCATAGTGATAGGCAAGGATAAGTATGTCACTAATACAAAATAGTGGTGACAGGCATACAAATGTGGCTGTCACTAGCATTATTATTTTGAGTTCATCCGAATGAAAAATTACCTAATGACAGGCGTATATAAATGCATGTCACTGAATTGCTCTTTGTAGTGATAGGCTAAATTTGTGCATGTCGCTAGTAATTTCTGTGTAGGTGTTCCTTATATAATATAAGGTGTATAGTTCTCTATAAAATTTTCAGAATATAAGGTGTATTTGTATAAGTCTTATAAATCTTATACTTACTCCGATTCAAATTAATTAACTTGGATTTGTCTAGATGCATCAATTTTGTTGATCTTTTTATGTGTAATTTTTGGTGATTTTTTCCTATGATTTTTTATGTGTAACGAAAAACACAATCGTGTCAACTGTCAAGCAAATAGATTTTGTGGATTGGTACATGATACCCCTTCCCAATGACCACCCCTTGTTGATTGTTAAAAAGAAAAAACAACTGCCCCTTGCTTTTCTCCTCGTCCGCATCCCTGATTCTCTCCCCGATTCCTAGTCCCCAACCGCCGCCACCCATCCAACACCGCCAGCCCGTCCAACGCCGTCGCTCGCGGCGGCGCCTTCCCCCGACACGCGTTCCTCTTCCAATGCCTCCCTGCATCCCAACTCTCCACCGCCTGTCCTCCCGAAGCGACGACGCCACCGCCCGAGGACCACCAAGCCCACCGACGCCGAGCGTCCCAGGCCTCCCGTCGCCGACGAGTCCTAGCCCTTCCGCCACCGACACCGCCAGGCATCCCGCCGCCGACGCGTCCCAGCCCTCCTCCCACTGATGCCGCCAGGACTCCCGCCGCCGACGAGCCCCAGCACTTCCGCCATTGACGCCGCCAGGCCTCCCGCCACCGACGCATCCTAGCCCTCCCACCACCGACGACGCCAGGCCTCCCTCCGCCGACGCTTCCCATCCCTCCTGCCACCGACGTCGCCAGGCCTCCCGCCGCCGACGCGTCCCAGCAGGTTCGTATTCCCAAGCCTCCATTTCCCTATAGTACACGCAGCCAGCGACCAGCTTCCGTTTCTCAGGTATAGCCTTCACTTCAAAGTCAGAATAACACACCAGAATGCGTAGAACTGCTAGGTCATTTCCTATTTCTCAACATACATAGGAAAATATGCATAGAAATATAGCCTTCAATTCAATACATAGGAAAATACCTATAATACCAATTTTGAAAACACATAAATAAATTATAAAGTTAGATCTACTATTGCTTGCTTCACTGCTAGTTCTCTGGTCACCAACAAGAAATTAGCATATCCTGCAACTGCAAGACTGAATGAGCCACGGATGGAACACAAAGACTCATCTAAAATCAAACAGCACACTGCTACAGGTCAAGATTTCAAGAAAACTGCAGGTACCTACATAGAGAACTGCAGGAGCAGTGGAGAGATTCATTAGAGCAGTTCGTGGAGGTGTGGTCGCCACCGGCTGACAGTGGAGGACGAAGCCGTAGATCGCATCTTATTCACCTGACGTTTGAAGGAAATAAATAAAAGTGTTGCACATTTTTTAGTTAGTCACAAGGCTCGAAGGTTAACAAGTGTCGCCGCTAATTAGGCAGCATATGAACATTGTCGTTCTCATTGCCATACTCAGCGACTCGGCATGGCTACCCGCCGTCTTCCTGCTTCCCAGGCCCAAGTACAGAGCGCATGAACCACAAGAAACTAGAACATTAACTACTATAGTGACTTGTTGGACACATACAGTGCATTTCCATGTAATTACCAGGCTATTCTAGTACAAAGCTCTTGACAAATACAAAGCTTAGTATTCAGACCTTATTCAAGTACAGAGATCTTAAAAAATTAAAAAGAAAGATCATCCAGCATCCTAGTAAAAGTTCAGCTAGCCCTTTAGTACTTTATGAGAGAAGATATATAAATATGTAAAAATACAAGTCTCCTTTTTCTTGACATGGAAGGATCTGGATCAAACTACCACATTTCAACTACCAAATAAATGGAGAGGCAAGTAGGCAACCAAAAGAACATAGTATATAAATCTGTGTAACCCGAGAATGTAACCAAAACATTTGGATATACCATTCTATTAGAATCATCAAATTAAACTACCAATTATCACAAATAAAAATGTTGACAAGTCTGAAACACAACAATGTATACAAAGTTCAGAAGTAATTATCGCAGGTCACCATGGGAAGCAAATCTGTTTCTTCTTTAAGAAAAGTAAATACGGTCCTTGTTGCTCGCACTTATGGAAAAGTAATGCCGGCAACTTCCTCGACACAAAAAGAGGAGGTGTGGAGAGCACCAAAATCAGAGTTTGATATTGCTCGCACTTATGGAAAAAAATAGCACCACACTATTTGCAGAGACATGGGTCTCTAAATTTAAACGATACCTTGAAAATTACTTGTCATTAGAGTGGTGATTTGCGTATATCGTTACTTGTTGTATAACTGTGATAACTCTGTGCAGGTACTGGTGGTGACTGCTTGTTGTATAACATGCTTCAATATAGTTTCTGGTAGTGTTTGTTTTTATGCACACTATTTCTGGATGTTTGAATGCAGGGTTGTTCAAGGAACAAACCTAATATTTTTTCTATGTAAAAACTTGCTCTTATTCGAACGTAGAATTTTATATCTAAAGAGATTCCACTAGTTCTGGTTGCAAGTAATGTAGTAGAGGTTGTCACAATATATCTGATTATGGGATATACTGTTTGTAGGAATGGAAGAATCTTCTGACAGCTACAACTCATCTACTGATGATTCTGATTCACCTTTTGATTCTAAAACTGAAGTTACCGAACAAGAAACTAAGTCACAAGAACAGCAATCGAAGGAGACAAGGGCCTGCAAGCCTAGGAAGCCGAACGAGCTAACCAATGATACCTTCAAAATCACTAGAATCGATGCAGAGGAGTTTGTGTCAGTCCTGTCAAGCATGCAAAGGGTTTCAATATTGTCGTAGGCTGCATCTTTCGTGAAACCATTAAGATCACATGCACGGACATAAGGGCAAAGGATAAGGAGAACCTTAGAGAAATGCTCTTCAACAGGCTCTTCAACTGGTATATTTTTGAAAATACTGAAATGCAAAAAAAGGTTCGACATAAAGCACTAGGCACGAGACCAAAGCCTTGAATACATGGCGAAACACGGAGAATAAGATGAAGGGCAAAGATTTTGAGAAAGTGATCAAGAAGAAATGGCCAAAAATAGAAGAGTCTGATTGGAAACAGTTCCTTGCAAGTCATTCAGGTGATGATTTCACGAAGAAGATCTCTAAGGGGAAGAAAATGCGGAAGTTGAACACACTGAACCACAAACTCGGCAGCCGTGGTTATTTAGGGAAGAATGGAAAATGGGACAAGGAGGACGCAGCTAGGGCAAGAACCCCCATTCTCCTACATCGAGGCAGGCCGAGGAAGGGATTTTGTGAGGACCCGCGCATCTAATGACCTGGTGACGGGGGAACCGGTCTTCAAATCCATTAAACTCGTGGTAAAGTTGGAACCATTCTTATATGATTACAATTCCAAGCTCAACTTACATAAATTTGCATAATCTGTATCATATGTGATCACTCTTACATGACACTGATCGGTTGATTGTTTCTAAAAAATCACAACAATGTAGATTTGTACTCAATCTAGCATATAACATTTATGAATTACTTATGTTTCCATGCACCAAACACCTAGAAGAAAATTCACTTATCACTAGTCATAGTGTATGCTTTCATTGTTTTCAAACATTGCTTGTGATATCCAACACATGTAAACTAAATTGGTCGTCTTGGAATCTGGGGTATTCTATGGCTGTGATGACTCACCGGATGCTCAAGATTCACGCACAAAGGCGGCCGCAACCCAATTGATCAAGCATACATGATCCCAGAATAAGGTATGTGGCATTTTATTCTTTTTATTTGGTTTGTTTGTCTCTGCAAATTGTTAATCTGAGTACCCGAGAAAACAAGTAAACAAGAACTAGAGCAACCATGCTAAACATTGGGACCTTACCTGTAGTGAAAATAAACCCGGGAGAGTCAGAAACCAACTTAAGATATAACTCCCTTGTATTCACTATCTACCTTGTAGTTTGCCTTGTCAGATCTCTTCTTTTCTAGAAATACTATTGATAATCTAAAGCATCAGATATTGATTCCTACAGCTTTCATAACAATAATTATTTATCAAGAAATATTACTCCATCTAGAAATACAATCAATTTAGAATATGAACTACTTTATCTGTACATGTTAACTGTTGCCAGGCCAACGGGCATGTACTGTTATTTCAAGGTTAACTCCACACGCTACCTACCTAGCACATGCTGATAGGCGGCTCTTTGTTTCTTTTCTTTCTTGGCACAACGTTGATTTTAGTTAGTGGAAATTTAAGTTTGCCCTTTGGATAAAAAATTAAATGCATGCCGCTAACAATCAGATGTGGCCTTTGGATAAAAATAAATCTTTGCACAGAAATTTTTGGCAAGAACGAAATAAACTGATAATTTGCACATACATAATATTTCAGATAAATGGTTTAAATAACTTAGAAGGAAATAATTCAAATTCTTCTTATCTAGACATAAATCTGAATGTTTTGCCCTTGAAGGTAAAATATAAATATCCATCGAAGTATCTAATGCTCAGGAGTTTTCTTAATCAGCTATATAATGACAGAAACCGGTGCAAAATGCACTTAGTTTGATTTTTCTGGTACATACGAAATTCATCAACAATGTCACCTCAAGATTAAGAACTGCATGGTCACATATAACAATATTTTAAGTGTGGAATAGGTGGTTAAAATTACTATGTCCTCTAGTTTATTTGACGGGAGAAGACTTGCCTGTCCCCGGAGACCCGAGTTGACTCGACGTGTTCATGTGTTGTAGTACCAAACAGAGGATTGCGATAGTCGTTCATCGAACTTTAAGAACACGCAGGACAGCTTCCTCCCGACGACCCACCAGCCGTCGCGAATCAAGTCATTTTATAATTTATAACCACACTAATATGTCCTCAGATACTTGCCATTTTTCATTCAGAAGAGAAAGAAAGAACACTTATCTAATTATTCATCTAGAAATACTACTCCATCTAGAAATACAATCAATTTAGAATCTAAACTACTCCATTTGTACATGTTATGTTGAATTATCATCAATCATTAGATTAATACGAAGCAATGCATTCATTTGACAACACCACCACAAGCAAGACTACATGCACTTGCAATGTTAACTGCCGATAGATTTATAACCATTATTGACCATTGATATGTACACATATTGTTAACTGCAGACAGTCATTAGAAAAAATGTTATGTTTTATTGTCTGGTATTTCTATACGTAAAGTAGTCTACACAGTAATTAAGACTGGTGTTAAATGTTCACTTTCACTAGATCAAAATATTGTTCATCCTCTTCCCGGTACTAATAAATTTTAACAACTTGCAGGTTTTTACTCTTAAGATCATTAGAAAGTTCAACAAGAAGGAGATGGATGCATACTTTGTGGTGAACATGATGCTTGATCCACGTATTGCAACGTCGGTCTAGCTACTTGTTTGCTTCTGCATGTCGAGTGTGCGGCCCTTTTTAATGTAGATAGACTGTTGGCTGTTTAGGGGTTACATGGTGTGAGACTATTTTGTTTATAGAGATTGTACATGTGTGTAATATGCACAAATATTATGTCATATTCGATTATCCAAACGTATCATTGGGTACATCTTTAATGATACATCTTATTATGCTATCTGAAATATTAGTAGAAAATGCATTTATTTTTAATAATATCTTATATATTGTCCTATCTGTAATATTTATGGAAAATGAATTTAATTTTTTATTACTGAAATTCAAACCAGTGACATATAGGATGGACATGTCACTAGAAAACTCCAATGGTTTGCGGCCATTGATCGCAACCATTGACATGTATCTTTGTAGCCTGTCACTAATACACACAAACTAGTGACAGGCACCTGACAATGCCTGTCACTGGTGCACATACTAGTGACAGGCATGTGTCTGTCACTGGTAACCTTGTACTAGTGACTAGTTATCAGTGAAAGGCGCTTTGTATGTCATTAATGGGCTATTTGAGCCTGTCATTAATGGCCTATTCTGCAGTAGTGAGGTATCAACTGGATATAATATCCAAAAAGTGTTGAAAGCGTTTCCCGTGACAGCACAGTTCTGCTAACTTCCAGCATATAATTTGCATGGACAAGTCACAATGGTTCAGAATTATTAAGTGCAAGAAATAAAGTGTGCCATCAAGTTCGTGAGAGGTTTACTAACTAACTTTCTCAAAACAGTCAAACCTTTTATATGGAAGAAAACGAGGCATATAGAATATGCAGTGAAATAGCAAATGATGCTAATAGGTAGGTATGGTGGACACAATTGGCAATAATGGTTTTGGAGAGTTGAAAACACAAGTAGATCTCATACTCAGTGCAAGTGAAGGCTAACAATAGAGAGGGAGCAACAAACGAGAGAGCAATAATTGTCATAATCATGCTTGCAACAAAATAGGACTAATTATGGCATGAAAGTGATAGAAGAACTCTGAGGCAAAATAAATCATTGAGACTTACTGACTATTGTTTAGTCATATGCATGCATGACCATGTGCCAAGTCAATTCATATGAAACATTCAGAGGAGGATACCATAATATCATACCAAAATATGAATAAAACAATGCAAGCAAACATTCATATGATATGCTACAAACTATTAGCAAGCTGGAGCTAATCACAGACAAGTAAGAACTACTAAGCATCCATTAGTAACATACTCGTTACATGAACATACTAAGTATGCTAACAATGATGAGTATATGAACAAAAATGAAAAAAAATAGATTTCGTTACTAGCCTCTTACCACACCTCAAGTTGTCTTAATCTTCATTATTGCCCTTCACTTGTGTGACTTGAATAATAACATGAAACCAAAATCCACTGAGGACGGCTGAACCCTGCAAAGAACTCACAAAACCAAAGAAGAACAAAAAATATTTTTGGTGTTTTCGATTTTTCAAACAAGCCAACAAAGCAAAAACATACAAAGCAAAAACCAACCAAACAAAGAAAAATCTTTTTGGTATTTTTGTGTTTTGAGAAAGCAAAAAAAAAACCAAAAAGAAAGCGAAACAATGGATATACAAAGAATCGACCGAACATGATATATAGATGAGTGTGATGTCGGTATACCTCCCCCCAATCTTAGGCTTTTGGCCTAAGTGGGGATCAATCCCTTGGTGCCCAAGTAGGTGCACCTCCGTAGTACGACGAGGAGGTTCCCTTGTCCTGGTACGAGCTAGAGGACTCCCCTGTGTAGGATACAGAGGGTTTGTATGAGGGTGCGTCCCCCTGATAGTGTCCATGGAAGCCAAGAATGCGCATCTTGTCATCCATCTCCTCCTTGGAGCGCGACAAAGGTCCCTGAGAAATACTGAACAAAGTGGTTTGGGGGAGAGGGATCTGTCTCTCTTCCCCGCCAATAAACAGCATTCTATAAACCAAGCTCTCAAGGGTAGAGCCATTAGTGACAAAGTGGTGTGCCTTCATGGCAGCAAGTTCAAGCCTCTAAGGGGCCAAAACTGTATCATTTCAATCAACAGCAAGGTCCAAGGAAGTAGCAAGACGTGCAGCAATAATTCCCCCATAAACGGATCCCTTAGCAGCTAAGCGACGAGCAATGAGAGAACCAAGATTGTACATAGTTTCATTGTTGAGCGCAGCAGCTATGAATGCCAAATGATAGTTGGAAATATTACTATTGTTCTCCCTACCAAGAACGCTAGTGGCAAGATAGTAAGCAAAGTACCCGATGGCTGGGATTTGAATATTTCTTATCTTTCCTCGTTGAGCTCTACGGTCATCATCATTAGTTATACCTCGGTATAGCTCCAACAAATCAGCGGGTTGAACTGGAATCTTCTTTGCTGAACCAGCTGTACCAAGTCCTAGGGCCTCACAAAATTTCGTCAATGTCATGTTGTAAGACCTGCCATAAATTTTGAAAGACACATTTGGCTTGAACATGCTGTTAGTAAAAGAAAAGCTCTCCACAAATGTTTTAGTGAGCGTAGCATATTGCACGCTCTCATCCTGCATAAATCTTGTTAGTCCATCTCTCCGAACCAAGGTTGTAAAATCATCAAGAATCCCAGCAGCCTGCAAAAAGTTTGGGCAAGGAAAGGTGGAAGGGTGAGCATCCCCCTCATCTCCCTCGTCGCTGAATCGCGGAGTAATGAGATCCTCATTGTATGAGGGACTAGCTCGGGAGGATGATCTTGAATGCCTTGCCCTCCTAGGTGCATCACCCTCAAATATATCTCCAAATGTGTGGTTGTCCATGACCACTCTTTTCTGAAATTTTTAGACAAACATCAAACCAAGTGATTTACAAGTTGATAAATGATGAGAAACTACTATAGGAACTTGATAGAGAGCTACACATGCATCAAAATGAAATCTCTAAGCATAGAACAAGCATGCAAGCTCACACAACCTGTCACCTATAGCAGCAAAATACTCAAGATACAATCTATCAATCACAAATCTAATTGGACAAGCGGAGGAGGCACATACCAAGGAGAAATCCCTCCAAAAATCAACAGCAAAGAAGGGATGAACAAGGAGATCGAAAATCACGAGCAAGAATAGTAGGAACTCGAGCTTGAGCAAGTTTTCCGATATTTTTCGGGAGAGAGAAAGAAGATGGCTGGGAGGAGACACTTTGGAGGGGCCCAGGTGGGCCACACCCCACCTAGGCGACACCTGTAGGGAGGCCGCGCCTACCAGGGGTGTGGGTGCCTGGGGTGGCCCCCTGGGTCACTCCAAGTGTCCCTCTGCCCCTTTTTTCAATAAAAAAATTATTTTGAATTTTCTGGAATTTTTCGGGAAACTTTATTTTTGGCCAATTTTCAGGGTATGAAAATTGATTTTCTTGCGGAAACAGTTTTTTCAGAAGAAGAAACAGAAAACAAAAAACCAAACTACAGAAGTTCTAAGACACTCTAACAAACAACTAGCAAAACCAAAGCTAGCAAAAGAAAGGAAAAGACTAGGAAGGAGAAAATAAAAGAAAGCAAGAATAACCATAGTGAAAACATTATTTTGTTCATTAAAATCCTTTTGTTAACAAGGTTGATCAAGTATTGTTACCAAAACAATCTTATATGAAACAAAACTTTGCATTCCACAAGGTGATTATGTTACCTCAAACTTGATAGCAATGGTCCCAATCATAATATTTTCAAAATTTTCTTATGGAATGGGACAATATATTTCTCCAACCTTGATCCTCTCAATATTTTCAATGGAATTCAGGCAATAGCTCTTAGCAACTTTATTGGGGAAATAAACAGTATGCTCTTTGTCATTAATATTGAATGTTACTTTTCCTTGATTGCAATTGATGACAGCACCTGCAGTATTAAGAAAAGGTCTCCCAAGAATAATAGACATATTATCATCTTCAGGCATCTCAAGCACAATAAAATCAGTTAAAACCAAGCAATTATGAGCCACTTGAACAGGTTCATCCTCACATATACCAATAGGATTAGTAGTTGACTTATCAGCCATTTGCAAAGATATATCAGTTGGTATCAACTTTTCTAGCTGGAGTCTCTTGTAGAGAGAAAAAGACATAACACTAACTCCAGCTCCCAAATCACATAAAGCAGTTCTAACATAATTATTCTTAATAGAGCAAGGAATAGTTGGTATACCTGGATGACCAAGTTTCTTTGGAACCTTACCATTGAAGGAATAATTAGCAAGCAAAGTAGAAATCTCCTCATTAGGAATATTCCTTTTATTAGAGACAATATCCTTCATATACTTTGAATAAGGAGGCAACTTAATAGCATCAGTCAAAGGAATTTGCAAAAATAAAGGCTTCATCCACTCACAAAACTTGTTGTAGTGTTCTTCCTCCTTTGACTTGTGTTTCTTACCTAGAAAAGGCATAGGTTTCTGCACCCAAGGTTCTCTCTCTTTACAATGTTTATTAGCAATAAAATATTCCTTAGTGTACCTAGTATTCTTAGTGTGCTCCTTAGGTTCTTCCTCAACTTCCTCCTTATCAGGAGCATCATTTTTATCACCACTATCAGTTTCAGCATCAGAGACAGATATACTATTAGGATCTATAGCAGGTTCAAAGGGTTCCTCAACTATTTTGTGTTTCTTTTTCTTTCTCTTACGAGGACTACCACTACTTTCAACTTGTTGAGAATCCTGCTCAATTCTTTTAGGGTGTCCTTTAGGATATAAAGGATATTGAGTAGCTATACCACTCCTAGTTCTAATGCCATAAGCATGTTTATCTCCTGAGGCATTAACTAGCATATCCTTTTGTACCTTAGCAAGTTGATCAAGTTGGGTTAGAACCATTTGGAAGTGTTTACAAAGCATTTTAATATCATTAGAAGTTCTTCCCACAATATCTTTCAACTCATTAATAGCTCTAGATTTTTACAACAAATGATTCTGAACTTGTTTATTAAAATTACCTTGCTTAACGATAAAAATGTCAAGTTGCTCTAAGCATTGATCAGGAGGCTTACCATAGGGAATATCACCTTCATCAAAGTGTTGTAGAGAGTGTACCTCAATAGTGGATGAGTGGGGAATTGGCTTACATAATTATTCTATAGGAGGTAGATTCTTCACATCTTCAGCTCTGATACCTTTCTCCTTTAAACATTTCTTAGCTTCCTTCATTACTTCATCATTTAATGCAATAACTCCCCTCTTCTTTGGTGTTGGTGTTGGAACTGGTGCTGGCACAACTGGTTCAGGAGTAATAGGCTCAGGTGTATTTAGCTCAGTTGAAGTCCAATCATCATAATTCTTGCTTATCTTGGCCATTAATTCTTCAGCATCTATAGGAGTTCTTTTCCTGAAAACACAATCAGCAAAGCTATCTAGGTATGTCCTAGAATCATCAGTTAGTCTATTATAATAAATATCAAGAAGCTCATTCTTAGGCAATGGACATCCAGGATGTGCATGAATCAAGGCACAAAACCTTGTCCATGACTCAGGCAATTTCTCTTCTTTTCCCTGTTTAAAATCAAAAATTCTCTGCAAAGTAGCATGTCTAGAACTGGGAGGAAAATATTTCTGGAAAAAAGAAGCAATCAAACAACCAGGGCTATCAATGGAACCATGAGGTAATCTATTAAACCAAGCCCTAGCTTCTCCTTTTAGTGAAAAAGGGAAGATCTTCGTAACAAAGTACTTGCGCATCTTTAAATCATCAGAGAATAAAGCACTCATAGTGGAAAGCTCATTCATATGAGCCACAACACTCTCATTCTCAGTCCCACAAAAAGGTTCTTTCTCCACAATGTCTAAATAGGATAAATCAAGAGAGAAATCATAATATTTATCTTTAATATCTATGCGAGAGGTGGCAAACTTAGGATCAGAGGAAAATTTAGGAATAATTGTACGTCTAGCAAGGAGACTCTTGATAGCACTAGCACCATGTGTGTTTCGACACTCTTCAACAAATTCATCAGTAAACTCAATGTAACCATCATTAATATCATAACTCTTTCTAGACTCAGGTGAGCTAACAAGTGTAACAGTGTCTTCACTAGGAGTTTCAGTATTTCCTAGACCAGCCATAGTAGCATCTAGGAAAGGACCTAATGAACTAGTCGCATCAAGCACAGTAGAAGTAACATCATGAGTATCAAAAGCAGTTTCAGACTCAGCAATAGTAGAAGTGTGTAGCATGTGTATATGGTGGTGGTGTAACAAGCTTACTTATAACAGACGGTGAATCAAGAGCAACAGAGGTGTTTAGGACTGTACCTCTCCTTGTAGTGGATGGTAAAATAGGAAACTTTCCATCACAAGGCTTCCCCATGATGAAAGGAGTAGAAGTGAACAATAATAGATCCAAGTGAACTTACAAATAAACTATGCTCCCCGGAAATGGCGCCAGAAAATAGTCTTGATGACCCACAAGTATAAGGGATCACAACAGTCTTCGAGGTTAGTATTATCCAATTTATTGATTTGACACAAGGGGAGCCAAATAATACTTGCAAGCCTTAACAACTGAGTTGTCAATTCAGCTACAACTGGAAATAGTTCTTGCTCACAAAACTTTATTAGCAACAACAATTTGTAGTAGAAATAGCAAAGCAACAACAGTAGTGAAACAGGAGCAATAGTAACAGTAGCAACAAACAGTAGGATATGAGCGCGGTAGGCATAGGGATGGATGGACGGGCGTTGCATGGACGAGTCTAAACATGTAACTTCAAGATCTAGGGCATTGCAGATAAATAAGAATAAGCATCCAAGTACTAAACAATCTTTGGCATGTGCTCCATATATAGTCATGTGTGCTCGCAACAACATCTTTTGTCCTGCCATCCCGTGGCAGCGGGGCATCTAGGGAACTACTGGCAATTAAGGTGCTCCTTTTAATAGAGAACCGGAGAAAAGCATTAACACTCCATGAACACATGTGATCCTCACACCACAGCCATCCCCTCCGGTTGTCCTAATTTCTGTCACTTCAAGGCCTTTGGATCCGGAGAATCATATGTGTACACTACATGCAGATACGATCACAAAGAATACTATCATAATGATTCAATAATAAGTTCGGATCTGAGATCATGGCACTCAGGCCCTAGTGACAAGCATTAAACACAACAAGTTGCAACAAAGTCAAATAACACTAATAGAGATACTAGGCACTATGCCCTAACAATCTTATTCGATTACATGATAGAACTCATCCAATCCCTACCATCCCCATAGCCTACAGCGAGGGATTACTCACTCATGGATGGGGGAAACATAGATGGTTCATGGAGAGGCGTTGGCGATGACTATTGCGATGATCCTTCCCAAATTCCCATTCCCAGCATGTTGCCAGGACGGAGTTTCTAGATCCGAATCGCGGCTTCTGGTGGTGGCGGCGCAGCGGAACTCTTTCTTGAAAAACGTCGAACCCCCTTAATTTTTAGGTCAAGGGGTAACTTATAGGCGAAGAGGGAGCCCGAGGGGGCGCCTGGGGAGGCCGCACCCCCATAGGCACGGGCTAGGCCCACCCACGCCTAGCACGGGTGTGGGCCCCCCAGGCCTCCACTCCGTTTTGTCTTCTGGCTCCGTGGATCTTCTAGCGAAATAGGATTTTTGGCATATTTTCCAGGATTTTTCCTGATAGTTGACTTTCTGCACAAAAACTAGACACCAAGTTAATTCTTCTGCAAAAATTATCAGTCCGTGTTAGTTGTATCCAAATCACACAAGTTTAGTTGAGAAATAATAGCAAAAGTGTTCGGTAAAGTAGATATGTTTTTGACGTATCAAATATCACGGCAGTTAGGGTTCCTAGCTATGTGTCGGGTCTTGCTAATATCTTATTAGATCTATGAAGAAATGCCATGTTTTGTACCTGGAAATGATTTTTTTTGGAAAATTCTTGGGAGGGCTACGAGGTAGCTCCAGGCTAAATTCGAGCCCCTTCTAGCTAGACCGGTGAAAACTTGTTTATATCATGGAGCTTGCGCCAAGAGATTCTAGGTGAAGCCAACTGGTGATTGACCACTAAATTCTCTCTAGTATTTATTAAAAATGTGTTGATGCATTTTCACATCACATCCTTGGTGGGTGCTTCCCAAAATAGGCCCTTTTCGGCACCTGGAAATGGAAAATGGATTTTCCATGCAGAGAACGCGAAAAATTCATGAAGCAACATTGTTTGCCATCACAAGATACACGCATGTGCAAAATATGGGCACATTGTAACATCCCAAAAATATTAATCAAGGTTATCAATTCCAATCACCCAAATTTATGGTTAACAAAAACTTTTGTTAATTAAAATGATTTTGAATGCATGTGTGTCTGTGATGAATGCATGAATGCTTGAATGGACTTGTTTGATTGTTGTAAATGTCATGGATTGGTTTAAAGATGAAAACAACATCATCTAAATCATTTCCAAGAAGAATCAAATCTTTAGAAATTCAAAAACAAACAAAATGAGCTAATGGTCATTTTTGCCAATCTTGTTCACTAGACCACTCTGAGTGTTTCTAGTCCAAGATTTCAAACATAAACAAATCCAATTCTTTTCACCCCTTGCTAGACCAAGTGAAAGTGAACCCAAACCAACCTTGCAAACCCACAGAAACATTTGGCAACCCTATTCAAATTACATTTGAAAATTGAATCTAGTTCATATGGTAAAATCACCATTTCTCAAAACCCAACCAAACCAGTTCACCTTGACAAATCCAATCAACCCAATACTCCCTAGTATGTGACCAGTACACTCACCAAGTTTCATCCAAAAATTCAAATATGAATTTCTTTCGGTCATTTCATCAAACACCTAGAGACACAAATCAAATTCTGCCAAACTTCACTGTATTGAACAGTAATACTTTCAAACATTGTTCCCCATTGATCACCCTCGTCTCCCCTAGTGACAACCATCTCATTAAACCAACCTCGACCCTACCCAATGCACCATGTCGTGCATGCCCGAGCCACCCTTGCCAGCCGACCATGGCAAGCTAGAACAAGCCAGCGCCGCGCCTAGCCACCATGTCCAGGAGGCACGCCACCGTCCACCGCCACCCCCTGTCCATCCCTTGAGCCTTGACAAGCAGTGGACCACCGAGAACGCATGCGCCCAGTTTCTCTCTGCCATGTCTAGAGCGCGCCAGCTCGCCGCGCTCGACACGCTCGCACAGACCACGCCTCGCCTTCGCCGCTCGTGCCTGCGATCACCACCGTCCCAGGAGACCACCATACATGCCCGTTCGCCGCACGACCAGGAGCACCTGTGCGTTGTCAAAAACATCGTCGGTGCCACTCAGAGCACCAGCGCATTCCTACCGAACCGCACCACCCCTTTCCACACCATCAAGCCGTTGAGGACCGCCAGGAGACCGCGCACCGTCCCCTAGCCTCAGCCATGCCCGTAGCTCGCTGTAACCCCGACCCCGACGAGCACTGCCCATGCCGCTCGGCCTCTCTCGCTCGCCTATAAAAGGAGGCCTCTCCCGCTCGTTTTCTGCACACCAGTTCACTCCCCACCTCTCACTGATCCTTCCCACCTCTTCCTAGAGCAAGGAGAGCTCTCCCTCGCCGAAATTTCGCTGGAGCCTGCCGCTGCTAGAGGAGAAGGGTGCCGTCGATTGGAGCCACCCCAGGAGGAGCCGCCAGTACCAGGAGAACCGCCATCGTCGACTTCATCGTTCGCCCCATTGCCGAGCATTGCCTGAGCCCCGGTGAGCCGCCCTAGACCCTTTCACATCCCAAAATTTTCCAAATTTTGAAATAAATAAAAAGATATGGTTTTTATAAGCAAAGGTAGAAAAAATGAATAAGGACTATTTTTAAAAGAGCCAAATTAAATCTTGGCCAAGCATTTAAAATAAAATATTTTGTTTGATAAAAATAGTAAGGGTTTATTTAAATAAAACCATGAGGATTTATTTATATCCAAATTTCATTTAAGTAAAGACATTTTCCTATTTTGATTGAGCCATAAAACTTAATAAAGTATTTTATTTCAAGGTGTTTTAGCTTTCAGATAAAACCTACTGAAAAGATTTTTGTAGGAATTTAGAAAGTCAAATAGAGTTTTAAACATATTTGAATCCTATTTGAAATAAAGACTAAAGCCTATTTATTTATTTTTAATAAATAATAAACCCTAAAAAGAATTATTTTATTTTGGACTTTGGAATATGTTGTTAAACAGAATTAAACTATACCTAAAGTTTGGTGGAAGTTTGAATTCATTTGAATGAAAAATCAAAACAGAAAAAGAAAAAGTTTCAGAATAAAAAAAAAGAGGAACCAGACCAGCCCAGCCAGTCCAGCCCAACTCGGCCCAGCAACCCATCTTACTTCCCTGGCGAAACGTTTTCTTACTCGCGGATTAACCCACTCAGCAACTGACTTGGTGACCCCACGTGTATTCCCCCACCTCGCTGACCGCTGGACCCCACTGCCCCGTCATCGTCTTCTTCCCCACCGCGATGACCAAGCCTCCCCCTCATCGCCGTTTCTACTGTTTATTCCTCGCGTTAATTCGCGTTATTGCGGCCATCACTCTCCCTGCGACTACGCCATACTTAATCACCCATGTCCCCTCTCCCTTTCCCCTCACTTGCCTCTCCCACTCTGCCACCAGGCTGCCGCAATTGCGAGCTCGCACCTCACTGTCTCCGACGTGTTCTCCGGCCAATTACGGCCAACACTGCCAGCCTCGTTGCCCCTAGGGCAAACGAGTGGGATCCCTAGTAGCAGGCGCACCTCCCTATGCCTTCCCCTCGCCTGCGTGCGCCCCAGAGGCTCATCAACCTCGACGACACATCGGCACCACCGTCTGCCCCTCTCCGGCGACCTTTCCCTGTAAGCCCCGTCCTCCCCTATCTCCCTGGATGATGCCCCCGCACTGGCCGTAGCCTTGCGCATCTAACACCACTGCTTGCTTGCTCTCTCGTGGTCTGCAGCCTCGCCCCCGTCAACAACAGGAAGTGCCCGACGCCGCGGCAACTCCGACGAGCAATCCCTCTGGAACCCGAGCGCCCCTCGACGAACAGAGACCACGTCGAGCTTCTCTGCACCCCTGCGAACCCTGTGAGCACCTCCGTTCCCCCTCTTGCTTCCTGGTTCGTCGGCAACGACACTGACAGAGTGCTCCGCAGCTCGCCGCCGCGCCAACGCCGCCCGTTCCTGGTCTGGCTGTTGTGATCCGTTGGATCTCAATCCGTTGGCTAGGATAGATTCATTAAATTGAAGGGGTATGTTGGATTTGAGCCATGCGATGTGTTTTAAATCCAACAGCCCACAAAGCGCGATCCAGCCGAAGCGGTACCGTCCAATAGGATAGCGCCACGTGGATAGTCTGTTTGAAACATAAATTTTTGTTCTATTAGATATGCAAACTTGTAAAATTCATAACTTTAATTCTACACGTCCAAATTTTGCAAATTTTATATCAATGGAATCAGCAGAACAAGTACTTTGCAACCATGCACTTTGTTTAATGTTCTGCTTCTGGAAAATTGGTTGAAATTGCAGAAACTTGTGTAGGCATAATTTGAATATAAAATTTGTTCTAGATATATTTTTAAGGTGAAATCTTTGCTAAATGGATTGTTTTTAACCTACTGACCATAGGAACCAACTTATGGATTTAAAAATGTATTTTGTGAAGTTCAGGAATAAATATTTGAGATAGCACATTTCTAGTCAAATAAAAATATTATTTATGGTTTAGAAATGATTTTTGAGTAAAGCCTTTGGGAAATGATGTGGTTCAAACCTTCTGACCCTAAACACCAAGTTTTGTGATTTAAGAACATGTTTGATGAACCATATAAATTTATTACTTTGCTAGAAGATATTTTCAACAGCATAAAATATCACCTTAACATAATATTTGGTTTATGAGATGAAACCTTTGGCAAATGGTTTTACCACTTTTGTAAATGACCAATGTGAGATTGAAAATGTTTAGAACCTAGTGGAAACCACTTTTCCAAATAAAACTATCTTTTGCATGCTTGCATGCATGACCTTGTTTTTGTTATTTTATGTGTGATAAATTGTTTGAATGCTAGTTGAATATGTGTTTGCTTGATTGAATTGTAGTGAAGTTAGAAGAGTGCGATATTTGCAAGATCAAGAAGTGAACCAACATTCTCTACTAAAAAGGCAAGTGACACTATCATCCATGTCCTACTATTTTCATTACACTCAGTGGATTTTTGTAACAAGCATGATAAGGACTACTATATTTTATGCTATGCTAAATCGTAATAGGATACCCTTATATCTTCATTAGTGAAAACATTGTAGTTGTAGTAAGCTTAGCCCTGCTATATATTTGGGATGGGATACATGATATGATTATATGAAGTGTTGGAAAGATATATGTTTTATATAATAAAACAAGTACTCAATGAACCACCTGGGTGGAAAAGGATACTCAAGTTTTGGACAAGGTGGCAACAAAGGTAACCATATTTATATGGCTATATTTTTGTATGTGCACTAGAAGAAAACCACCCAGGGACTTAGAGATTGAACATGTTTCTCGTACAGTGGCTTCCGTGTACAGCCACATGCTAAATGGGCTCTGGCTTAGTCAACTACATAGTGGAAGACCCATGCATTGGCTTCTTCAGGTTAACTAGAATTGTGTATTGGAAATATATCCATACATTGGTGCCTGGTTGACTAGCTAGCATTGTGTATTGGGAGGACTCCTATGGAAAGACTTTGTCACATTCTCGATCTGCCAGTATTCCATTTTGGTGATTATTTATCCAGCGGCCACTGGTGGCATCAAGACGAGATTGTGTCATGTGGGTAAAGTGTACAACTTCTGCAGAAGATCAAAATTCTAAGAACTTAGCCATGTCCCCGGTTATGGACAAGTCTGAGCAACTAAGGCCTGAAGCTATGGAAGATCTCGACATTCCAATTTCTCAAAGTAAAACTTGAGGGTGACAACAAGGGAATTGAAGCACTTGGAGTTTTCCAAGGAGTTCAGAAAGATTTTCAAAAGATCAAAACTATTTTGAAAAGATAGGATAAAACTATATTGCTTTCTGCAAATGAGCCTAAACCCTACTTGGCCAAATATGCATATATTGATAGGTTCCACTTATTTCTACATAGTAGTGAAACTTTCCAATACAATTCAAATGTATTGATCCTTGTGGCTGTAACTTATAATGTTGCAGGTTTGTTTGATGTTAGTGAAGTGTGTTGAATAGGATTACAAGTCTACAACCAACATGATTGCCTATGGCACTTTGAAGATGAAGGACTCCATGCTATAGTTATTTCTGCTGCATGGTAATGAGATAGCCAAATGAGCTATGTAAGATGTAATGAATTATTTTATTCCTGGTTATAAAGTTGTATTATGACCTTTGTTTCTTGATATTACATCTTAGCTGTGGATGGTATCTATTGATCCAGGGACTAGCATTGTAAACACAGGGATCTCTACCTTATTAAAGGTTGGGACCTCTACAGATGGTATCAGAGCACTGTGTTGCCTGTAGGATTGTAACCCTAGGATTGGACAAAACCCCTTAGAAAAATAGGAGTTGTATTTGTTCCAAAACTTATTTACAAACAATCTTGTAAACTCTTTCCTCAACCTTTTGGTTTTGATTCTACATCTCTTCCTTTTCAACTTGATGGACAAAGCCTTCACCATGACCAATGACTTCAATTTTAGTTTCACTAAGGACTACAAGTGAGAACCAAGAGACATTAGATTGCCTACCAAAACATTGATATCATGTTAGTGTATGGATCATATTGACCTATGAGGTATGACCATACCAAGTTAATCATTTCAAGAAAACTTGTTGTTTCCTTCAACTCATGAGTTAAGCTCATAAGTTGTTAAGTGGATAGTTGCTTGTTGATTGATTGATTGTTTGATTGAACTTGGTTGTTTTGAGTTGTGTGTTAGAACTTACTTATGCCTATCTGTCATTACTTATCCCTATCAAGCCAACAGATGCCTCCCCGTCATGCCAACCCCAACCAAAACAACAATAACAACATCACTCTTGAGATGCAGCAGATGATGACAGCTCAGACGCAGCTGATGCAGATGATGACCATGTTCATACAGAATCAGAACAACAACAACAACAACAACAACAATCAAAATAATCCTCTAGCTCATGACATGCTCACCAGGTTTCTGAAACTAAGGCCTGCAAGGTTCTCTGGGACAACTGACCCAATGGTAGCCAATGATTGGTTACGTTCGGGGTGAATAAGGACTTAGTGACTGTTGGCTGCACCGACGAAGAAAAAGTTAGGTTTCCATCACATCTGCTTGAAGGACCAGCAGCAACATGGTGGGACAACTTTCAGATCACCACTCCCCTCGAGGATGTGACTTGGGATATTTTTGAGGATGGTTTCCGTACAGCTCACATCTCAGATGGAGTGATGAACCTGAAGAAAAAGGAGTTCCACAATGAAACAGCGTCACCTCAGTGTGGCTGAGTATATTGAAGAATTCAACAATCTGGCCCGCTATGCACCTGATGAAGTTGACACAAATGCTAAGAGGAAGGAGAAATTTCTTGAAGGACTTAATGATGAGTTGAACCTGCAGCTAGTTGTTGCCTATGTCCCAACTTATCAATCACTCTGTGACAAAGCCACCATTTTGGAAAACAAGATGAATCAAGTTGAGAATAGAAAGAGGAAGCATAAACTCAAGTATCACTCAGGATCATCACAAAAGAAGCGTTCATTCAAAAAATCAATGAAGATTCTGAACCACATCAGTATCACCACAACAACAATGGAAGTGATAATAATGGAAATGATACTGACAACGGAGATGACCTTGGTCATAACCAACATGGCATTTTCAGGAAGAAAGAAATTAGCCAGTTGCAGTGCTATAACTGTAAGGAACTTGGACACTATGCATCAAACTGTCCTGAGAAGAAAAAGAAAAAGGATTCTAGAAACTCCAATGGAAATGACTCCAATGTGACCCAGAAAGGACATGTGAACCACATTGACATGGATGGGAACTCTGAAGAGATAGAAGAAGTGGATGTCAGGAACTAGTTAACTCAGAAGAGTCAAATAAGGATTCCTTGTCTGGATATCAAGTGTTGAACCCATAAGTCAAGTGAACCATCAATGTAACCCTATGAGACTTTCATTTAAGGGTGGTAGTACCCTAGTTGCCTTGAAGCCAACTTGTAACCCTAGCCTTCCCAAATCTCGGGACGAGATTTCTTTTAAGGGTGGTAGCCTGTCACATCCCAAAATTTTCCAAATTTTGAAATGTGAAAAATAAATAAACAAAATAAATAATTGCTGAAATTTAGGGTGAGAAGAAACTTTTGATTCCAAATGGAAACATCAAAACCTATTTTGATCAAATAGAATCCTAAAGGGATTTAAAAAGATAAACAAATAATAAATAAAGTTATAATAGTTGGAATCACCATTTTTGGATCTTTAAATAAAAAGATATGGTTTTTATAAGCAAAGGTAGAAATAATGAATAAGGACTATTTTTAAAAGAGCCAAATTAGATCTTGGCCAAGCATTTAAAATAAAATATTTTGTTTGATAAAAAATAGTAAGGGTTTATTTAAATAAAACCATGAGGATTTATTTATATCCAAATTTCATTTAAGTAAAGACATTTTCCTATTTTGATTGAGCCATAAAACTTAATAAATATTTTATTTCAAGGTGTTTTAGTTTTCAGATAAAACCTACTGAAAAGATTTTTGTAGTAATTTAGAAAGTCAAATAGAGTTTTAAACATATTTGAATCCTATTTGAAATAAAGACTAAAGTCTATTTATTTATTTTTCATAAATAATAAACCCTAAAAACAATTATTTTATTTTGGACTTTGGAATATGGTGTTAAACAGAATTAAACTATACCTAAAGTTTGGTGGAAGTTTGAATTCATTTGGAGTTTGAATTATTTCAATGAAAAATCAAAACATA
Source organism: Avena sativa (assembly GCA_916181665.1). NCBI lineage: Eukaryota > Viridiplantae > Streptophyta > Magnoliopsida > Poales > Poaceae > Avena > Avena sativa. The sequence continues at coordinate 102,918,981 of OV702280.1, forward strand.
AATTCAAAACAGAAAAAGAAAAAGTTTCAGAATAAAAAAAGAGGAACCAGACCAGCCCAGCTAGTCCAGCCCAACTCGGCCCAACAACCCACCTTACTTCCCTGGCGAAACGTTTTCTTACTCGCGGATTAACCCACTCAGCAACTGACTTGGTGACCCCACGTGCATTCCCCACCTCGCTGACCGCTAGACCCCACTGCCCCGTCATCGTCTTCTTCCCCACTGCGATGACCAAGCCTCCCCCTCGTCGCCGTTTCTACTATTTATTCCTCGCGTTAATTCGCGTTATTGCGACCATCACTCTCCCTGCGACTACGCCATACTTAATCACCCCTATCCCCTCTACCTTTCCCCTCACTTGCCTCTCCCACTCTGCCACCAGGCTGCCGCAATTGCGAGCTCGCACCCCACTGCCTCCGACGTCTTCTCCGGCCAATTACGGCCAACACCGCCAGCCCCGTTGCCCCCAGGGCAAACGAGTGGGATCCCCAGTACCAGGCGCACCTACCTGTTCCTTCCCCTCGTCTGTGAGCGCCCCAGAGTCTCAGCAACCTCGACGACACATCGGCACCACCGTCTACCCCTCTCCGGCGTCCTTTCCCTATAAGCCCTGTCCTCCCCTATCTCCCTGGATGATGCCCCGCACTCGCCGTAGCCTTGCACGTCTAACACCACTGCTTTCTTGCTCTCCCGTGGTCTGCAGCCTCGCCCCCGTCAACAACAGAAAGTGCCCGACGCCGCGGCAACTCCGACGAGCAATCCCTTTGGAACCCGAGCGCCCTCGACGAACAGAGATCACGTCGAGCTTCTCTACACCCCTGCGAACCCTGTGAGCAACTCCGTTCCCCCTCTTGCTTCCTGGTTCGTCGGCAACGACACTGACAGAGCGCTCGGCCGCTCACCACCACGCCAGCACCGCCCCTTCCTGATATGGCTGCTGTGATCCATTGGATCTCAATCGGTTGGCTAGGATAGATTCATTAAATCGAAGGGGTACGTTGGATCTGAGGCGTGCGATGTGTTTTAAATCCAACAGCCCACAGAGCACGATCCAGCCGAAGCGGTACCGTCCAATAGGATAGAGCCACGTGGACAGAGTCTGTTTAAAACAGAAATTTTTGTTCTATTAGATATGCAAACTTGTAAAATTCATAACTTTAATTCTACACGTCCAAATTTTGCAAATTTTATATCAATGGAATCAGCAGAACAATTACTTTGCAACCATGCACTTTATTTAATGTTTTTCTTCTGGAAAATTGGTTGAAATTGCAGAAACTTGTGTAGGCATAATTTGAATATAAAATTTGTTCTAGATATATTTTTAAGGTGAAATCTTTGCTAAATGGATTGTTTTGAACCTACTGACCATAGCAACCAACTTATGGATTTAAAAATGTATTTTGTGAAGTTCAGGAATAAATATTTGAGTTAGCACATTTCTAGTCAAATAAAAAATATTGTTTATGGTTTAGAAATGATTTTTGAGTAAAGCCTTTGGGAAATGATGTGATTCAAACCTTCTGACCCTAAACACCAAGTTTTGTGATTTAAGAACATGTTTGATGAACCATATAAATTTATTACTTTGCTAGAAAATATTTTCAACAACATAAAATATCACCTTAACATAATATTTGGTTTATGGGATGAAACATTTGGCAAATGGTTTTACCACTTTTGTAAATGACCAATGTGAGCTTGAAAATATTTAGAGCCTAGTAGAAACCACTTTTCCAAATAAAACTATCTTTTGCATGCTTGCATGCATGACCTTGTTTTTGTTATTTTATATGTGATAAATTGTTTGAATGCTAGTTGAATATGTGTTTGGTTGATTGAATTGTAGTGAAGTTAGAAGAGTGTGATATTTGCAAGATCAAGAAGTGAACCAACATTCTCTACTAAAAAGGCAAGTGACACTATCATCCATGTCCTACTATTTTCATTACACTTAGTGGATTTTTGTAACAAGCATGATAAGGACTATTATATTTTATGCTATGCTAAATCGTAATAGGATACCCTTATATCTTCATTAGTGAAAACATTGTAGTTGTAGTAATCTTAGCCCTGCTATATATTTGGGATGGGATACATGATATGATTATATGAAGTGTTGGAAAGATATATGTTTTATATAATAAAACAAGTACTCAATGAACCACCTGGGTGGAAAAGGATACTCAAGTTTTGGACAAGGTGGCAACAAAGGGAACCATGTTTATATGGCTATCTTTTTGTATGTGCAGTAGAAGACTTAGAGATTGAACATGTTTCTCGTACAGTGGCTTCCGTGTACACCCACATGCTAAATGGGCTCTGGCTTAGTCGAATACATAGTGGAAGACCCATGCATAGGCATCTTCAGGTTAACTAGAATTGTGTACTGGAAATATATCCATACATTGGTGCTTGGTTGACAATCTAGCATTGTGTATTGGGAGGACTCCTATGGAAAGACTTTGTCACATTCTCGATCTGCCAGTATTCCATTTTGGTGAGTACTTATCCAGCGGCCACTGGTGGCATCAAGACGAGATTGTGTCATGTGGGTAAAGTGTACAACTTCTGCAGAAGATCAAAATTCTAAGTACTTAGCCGTGTCCCCGGTTATGGACAACTCGGAGCAACTAAGGCCTGAAGCTATGGAAGATCTCGACATTCCAATTTCTCAAAGTAAAACTTGAGGGTGACAACAAGGGAATTGAAGAACTTGGAGTTTTCCAAGGAGTTCAGAAAGATTTTCAAAAGATCAAAACTATTTTGAAAAGATAGGATAAAACTATATTGCTTTCTCGGGACGAGATTTTGTTTAAGGGGGGAAGGTTTCTAACATCCGAAAAATACTAAACTTGGATCATCAAACTCTAATCATCAAAATTAGGGTTAAGAAAAACTTTTCTAATTAAAATTATGAAGGCATGCATATGTGTATGCATTTAATTTGAAATTCTTTTGAACCACCTTGTATGTGTGTTTCCTCGCTTGTAAAATGTTTCTTAGGTGAAATAAACATCATCTAAAACATTTCCCAAACTTTTCCTAAGGACAAATAAATCAAAACCAATAAAATAAAGGAAAGGTCATTTTGACCAATTTAACTCCCATGCCTACTTTGGCTGTCTCAAACTTTCAGAACCTAATGGAAACTTTTCTGGATCTTTGCACCCCTTGAATGTACTCATAACAAGGTATCAAGGCTCACTTTATGATCATCCAGAAACTTTCAAATGCATAGTTTAAATGACAATTCAAAATTTAATCTTTATCATATGGGAAGATCCCACTTTTTCAAAAACCACTAAAACAAGCTCAACTTTCAAAACCCAAGCATCTGCGGACTCACCAGCATCAATCTAGCACACCCACCAAAAATCTTTTCAAAATTCAAAACTTGATTTCATGCGGCCATTTCATCAAACACATTGCAGACACAAATCATCAAAATCCTAAACACTATAGTGAGCAGTGATTGAAGCCTAACTTGTTCCCTCTCTAGCTCACAACCAACTCAGTAGATCATCTAGAAAGATTAACTAAACACTAGCACCACTGTGAGCTTGGCATTACCATCAATGGTGAACAGCCGAAGCCAACCTTGTCACCCCCATGTCAACAACAAGCTAGGAAGAGAAGCAAGCCTAGCCAGCATGTCTGGGAGGCAGCCCACCATCCACCGCCACTCCCTGTCCCAGCCGCGAGCGTTGCCAAGCCCTAGACCACACGCACGAACCATGCCAACCTCGCCAGCAACCGTGCCGAGCGTGCGCCAGAGCGCCACCCTCAACCAGTGCCCACAGACCACACGCCGCCCTTACCGCGTGCACACACAATCCCCACCAACCCAGGAGACCGCCAGACATCCCCGTTCGCTGCCCCGTGCCGCACAGCCACCACTCGCCGTCGAAGACGCCGCCTTGGCAGCGCAGAGCGTCGCATGTTCCAGACCAAGCCACACAGCCCCACGCCTCAAAACCATGTCGTTGAGCATCGCCAGGGAACACCGCAACGTCCCCTACCGTCGCCCATGCCAATAGCCGCCTGTAACATCGCCCCCGACGAGCTCACCTTGCGCCCCGTCGGTCCCGTCGCTCGACTATAAATAGAGGCCACCCCCAGTCGATTTCTTCACACCACCTCACTCCCCTCTTCTCACTGATCGTGCCACACCGTTCCCGGAGCAAGGCGAGCACCACCTCGCCGGAATTTCACCGGAGCCCGCCGCCTTTGGAGAAGAAGGGCGCCATCGATTTTTTCCACCCCAGGAGATGCCGCGACCACCCCTGAGTTCGCCGTCGTCGACTTCGTCGTTCGCCCGCCTCGCCAACCCTCGCCTGCACCCCAGTGAGCCCCCAGCACCCCTCACTGGTCGCGCTAGGTTTCTTTCTCGCCGGCGTTGTCTCACGTCGACGATGACTCCTAGCCGTTGGATTAGAATCAGATCGAACGACCCACGTTGCCCCGTACCGCTTCGCCCCTCCCTATATCACTGACGAGTGGGGAGACCCACTTAAGCAGCCCGCGGGAGCACTGCGCTTAGCTGGCCAGCCAGTTAACTTTTCCCGTGCAGCCTAGTTATTCAAATTAAACATTTACTATTTTATTTAAACTCACTTCTGTACTCAACTTCAAAATTCAAAACAGATTGATTCATTGCACCAAATTGAATGAAACCAATTTTGTTAGAAAGGTCTGGGAATGCTGAATCCATGCCCGTTGTATTCAAGTCATTTGGATCTATAGATCACCCATGGTAAAAATAACAATGAAGAAGCTTTTCTGCATTCAAACATTTTTCAAATTGAAACCCTAATAGCTTTTGAGTTGATTCCAACTCTAAAAAATCACATTTAACCACACCTTTCAGAATATATAAAAATATATAGGTTTACTTGCAGAAATAATGTTCAAGTAATAAAAGAATGCTACATAGGCATTTCTAGACACATTAATTAATTAAAATAAAAGGGTAAAACCTTATTAAATTGTGACACCACTTTAAATCACATTCCCTTGGACTACAATATGTGGTGATGACATGTGTCAACATGATACCATGTTTGGTTTGGAGAATATTAAATCTTAAGTAGTTTTTCAATGAGTAGAAATTACTGTTCTAAAAATAAAAGGAATTAAACCCAGCCTTAATCTTGTAATATTAGAGATGAGGTTAGATCATATATAGGACCCTTGTGTGTGATGATTGCAAGTATTTAAGTATTGTTTGGTGATTGTGTACCTCGTATTTATTCATAGACGATAGTACCGACCAAGGATACGAGGAGGAAGGAGGATTCTACGAAGAAGAAGCCGAGGAGAACTTCAACCACTGCTCTGCACAAGGCAAGCTTTATTAACTAAGTGAACCAATGCAAGCTAACCCTTGCAAGATACCCTACTGATGCCACAAACCACCACTTGTTACTATGCCCACTATATGCCTTAAGCATATGTGATCATACCCACTTGATTCAACCAATCCTAGTTTTAATTGCAAGCTTATTACTTTATTTCTTTATCAAAGCTCTTACTTAGAGTTTACTTAAGAGATTGGTAGATACTAGAAAGATATGTGAAGGTTGCATAAAGAGCATAAAATTTGGCCTAAGTTAGAAACCTTGATATCATCCTAAGATATAAGGTGTACTTAGTTGAAACTCCCCTAGTTTACCACACCTCATTATGGCTTACCCCCACCTGTAGATGCTAGTGCTAAGCATAAAACTTGATCAACTTTAGATGGGAATACTTGATGGAAAACTGGTTATGAAAACCTTGGAATGATGGATCATTCTATTGAAATGTTTTGGACATGTGTTTCCAAACACCTGATGATTTTGGTGATGAAAATGTTGAGGCATGAGCCTTAGCCCTTTATAAAACTGATGGTTGTCTGGATGCGATACCATTCCAATTTTATCGTACAACCACAATACCCGAATATTGGGTAGGGCTTGACTGGAAAATTATATACCTTAGTATTAGCTCCCTCACGGCCAAGTTCTGAGCTGAGGCTACCTTGTGAAGATTGTCCACCTGTGAAGTACCCAAGATGACAGTTGGTCATGGTTGGGAGGCCAAACTCACAGGAGAGGTGCTTATACTAGGGCGTGTAATTGAAAGGTTAGGATTGATTATCCGCATACTGAGTATGGTGAATTCAGGATTTGTTCCTGACGGATGTATCGAATGTTGTGGTGAAAGTGTACAATCTCTACAGAGTGTCAAACTATTCGAATAGCCGCGTCCGCGGTTATGGACAGTTGGAGTGGCCATACTATTCCCCCATCAGACTTTTCAAAATGACTTGTGAAATGAATTGAGACTTTGACTTGACCACAACAGGGTTGTGATATGAAATACAAGATCCCACTTAGGAGTTATAAAATTGTGATTAGCTTTGGAACTTCGTAGAGATAAATCTGGCTTTTGCAAAACAACCCTAGAGCCTAGTGTCCAATTATCCAAAAACCCCTTTACCTGTTAGTATTAGTTTGTGAGTACTTAAAGAGTACTCATGGCTTTGTCCCTCGCTATTCCCATGGCCATACTATGAAAAGAGGAGTACCTGGAGGATGGACCCCAGGAAGGTTACGACAACTAGGATCATCTCCCATCATCAGCATTGCCTGTGACCCCGAAGATGGAGCTTCGCCTATGCTACCGTTATTATTACGTATTCCGCTGCTTGATGTTGTATTAAGAACTGGATCATGAGATCCCTATTTGTGTAAGAACTTATGTATTGTTTGTAATGGATGATGTACTATGGTATCCAATTCTGTTATGTCTCGCAAAAATGGTAATCCTGGGATTGCGATGTATAGCATAACAGGCATCTAGGATTGAAAAATGCGGGTGTTGACAGCTATGTAAGATGTAATGAATTATTTTAGTGCTAGTTATAAAACTGTATTATGACCTTTGTTTCTTGATATTACATCTTAACTGTGGATGCTAGCTATTGATCCAGGGACTAGCATTGTAAACGAAGGGATCTCTACCTTATTAAAGGTTGGACCTCTACGGAACCCCACTGGCGGCGCTAGGGTTCGAGCCCGTCGTGTTCTATTCGAGGAGGACGATGGCCGTGAGCCGTTGATCCTTGATCTAATCCTATGGTCGTACTTAGCCCGTACCCCTTTGCACCCCATGTCCCACTGACGCATGGGGACACCACTTAACCAGCCTGCGCGTGCGCTGTGCGGAGTGGGCCGGCCCAGTTAGAATTCCCGCGTGACCCAGTTAGTTCAAATTTAGATTTATCTATTTCGTTTCAAACCTAGTTCTGGCAGGAGATTCAAAATTCAATTCAGAGAGTTTTGTTGAACCAAATAGCATGAAACCAAATTTTTTTAGAAAGGTATGGAAATTATTAATCCAAGCCCGTTGGATTCAAACCATTTGAAATTATAGATAACCTATAGTAAAAATAACAATGCAGAGACTTCTCTTCATTCAAACATTTTTCAAAATTTAACCATAAATGATTTTGAGTTGATTCCAACTCTCAAAAATCACATTTGATAAGACCTTTCTGAATATATAAAAATATCTAGGTTTACTTGTAGTAATAATGGACAAGTCATAAAAGAATGCCCCATAGGAATTTCTAATCACTTTAATTAATTAAAAATAAAAAGGTTAGACCTTATTAAATTGTGACACCACTTTAAATCACATTCCCAAGTATTGAAATATGTGGTGATGACATGTGTCAACATGATCCCATATTTTAATTGGAGAATATTAAATCTTAAGTAGTTTTTCAATGAGTAGAAATTACTGTTCTAAAATAAAATAAATGAAACTATTGCCTTAATCCTTGTGATGATGTGATGATGATAGATCATCTAGTGTGAGACTTTTCATGCTAAATAGAAGTAATTAAGTATTGTTTGGTGATTGTGTACTTCGTATTTATTTATAGACGCTAGTACCAACCAAGGATACGAAGAGGAAGGAGACTACTAAGAAAAGCAAGCAGAGGAGAACTTCAACCACTGCACTGCACAAGACAAGCTTCACAATACTAGTTAACTTAGCAAGCTAACATTTGCCACTATGAAAGCTAGATAACCTATGGAATGCATTAGGCATGCTTTTATTAGACAATATTGAGTATCCTAAATCCTAGTTTTACTTGCAAGCTTGATTATTTTATTTCTTTATCAAAGCTTTTATTTATGTTTACTTAGTGACTTATGAAGTTTTGGAAAGGTATAAGAGGTAGCATAAAGAGCATAAAACTTGGCCTAAGTTAGGAAGAAATTGATGTCATCCTAAGGCATGATATTATACTTAGATAAGTCACACTTGATTACCACCCCTCATTAGTGTTTACCCCCAACTTTAGTGGCTAGTGCTAAGCATAAAACTTGATCACTTTAGATGGGAATACTTGGTGAAAATGGTTATGAAAACTTTAGAATGATGATTCATTCTAATGAAATGTTTTGACATGTGTTATTGAACACCAGATGACTTGATGATGAAAATGTTGAGGCATGAGCCTTAGCCCTTTTATAAAACTGATGGTTGTGCTCGGATGCGATACCATTCCAATGTTACCGTATAACCACAATACCTGAATTTGGGTGGGGCCTGACTAGAAGTTTATATATCTTAGTATGGGTTCCCTTGCGTCCGAGGTTTGAGCTGAGGCTACCTCGTGATGATTAAACACCTTTGAGTTCCCAAGATGACAGATTGTCATGGTTGGGAGGCGAAACTCATAGGATACATGCCTATACTACAGTATGTAATTGAAAGGTTAGGATTGCTTATCCGCATACTAAGTATGGTGAATTCAGGATTATTCCTGACGGATGTATCGAATATTGTGGTGAAAGTGTACCACCTCTGCAGAGTGTCAATCTATTTGAATAGGCGCGTCCACGGTTATGGACAGTTGGAGTGGCCATACTATTCCGTCGTCAGATGTTTTCAAAATGACTTGTGAAATGAATCATGACTTTGACTTGACCACAACAGGGTTGTGAAAATGAAACTTAAGTTCCCACTTATGTGTTATAAAACCTTAAACTAGCTTTCTTTACTTATGAACTCAACTAGAGATAAACCTGGCTTTTTTGCAAAACAACCTAGAGCTTAGTATTCCTACTTTAACTACTTATTGGTTAGTGATAGTTTGCGAGTACTTAAAGAGTACTCATGGCTTTGTCCCTCGCTATTACTATGACCAGACTATGAGGAGGACTACCAGGATGATGGAGAACAGGAAGTCTACGACAACTAGGATCATCCCCCATCGTCCGCATTGCCTGTGACCCTGAATATGGAGTTTCACCCACGCTACCGTTATTATATTATTTCGCTGCATTGATTGTATTAATACTGGATCACGAGATCCTTTGTTTGTAAGACCTTTATTATGGTTTGTAATGGATGATGAACTATGGTACGAATCTGTTATGTCTCGCAAAAATGGTAATCCTGGGATTGCGATGTATGGCATAACAGGCATCTGGGATTAAAAATCCGGGTGTTGACAAGTTGGTATCAGAGCCATCCTGACCATAGGAGACCCTAGTTAGAATGGACGCTTGAATCAAAAATTTAGTTTCAAAACAAAATAAGTTAGTATTTATGAAAACATATTCTCATTCTTACCACTTAGATTCTTTCAGGAAAATTCATGTTCCTCAAAAATTCTTGCAAACTTACATAAAATTTGACACAATTGATCACTCTACTAACTTACTCATCCTACATTATTATAGATGGACGTGAAGTATAGCAAGTTCTATCAGTTGGGCAATGGAGGAGATCTCATATTTAAGCGTGATTTGGAACAACTCTCACAACTTCTGGAGCGCCCGCAACCAGAGTTCTTCGGAGCCTAGCTCAACGATCAGGAAGGAGGAGAGTTGCAATGGCTGGTTGTTGCAAGTCTCAGAGGGAAGATTGAAGCCCCCACCTTAGAGGGACTCCAGTTCACCTTAAGAGAGATCAACTGGCTAGATGGACTCGCCTGGGCCATGCAGGAAGATCTTGCCCGTCTGTGTGGGCAAAGCATCAATCATATCAAGGGCACCCATTTTGAGTATTACCCAAGGCGTGATGCTACGGGCAACCATTGGAGGCATCGTATCACCCAGAGCTGAAGCATCAAGTTGTCACATCCCAAAATTCTCCTAATTTTGGAATATGAAATAAATAAATAAGTTTGATTGATTATTTGACTATGTTGAAAATTCTCAAAGAGAAGAAACTTTTTGAATAGGAAATCCTCTTAACCTTGAATTCAAAATCTTATATTCTTTTTTTATGACCTAAGTAGCCATATATGCAAAAGGGCATGGATTGATTATGGATTGTAGAATTGGTGTGCAAGATTTCAAAATGAAAATCATGAAGCCTTCATAAGCATTTCATTACATCCATGCAAAGTTCTCACAAACTGAATCCAAATCCTGGTATCTAAATCCTATAGTTGATTCGCCCAAATGTTCCTAAAGGTAATTAAATTGACTTTATAAAACCTACTATTGCTAAGTCATAGATTATTGATAATTATAGCCTAAAAAGATCCAATTAATACTACAAAATTTTAGAAACAAAATTGAGCTCATTTGGAGCTATTATGAAAAAGTTACGGAATAAATACAAACAAATAAAGATATAAATAAAATGAAATATACAAGGATTTATAAACCCACTAATTCCAAACTAGTAAAAATATTACAAACTTGATCCTGTAATGATCTATTCGATTTTAGAAAAAATTAGAAACAAAAATCATATCATTTGGAGTTCGTATGCAAAAGATATAAGGGAAACAAGTAAATAGAAAAAGAAAAAGAAAAAAAAAACTAAACGGGCCGGCCCACCCGGACCGACCAGCCAGACGCACTTACTTGAAGGCCGATCGTATGTGCCATTTGCTTTAAAAATCGTGCGAAAATACGTTTTCTAGACCTATCTCTATTCAAACTCTTATAACTTTTTATCTACAACTCCGAATCGACTTCCGTTTGTTTCTACTTGTTCCCTACATTAATACCTATCTTTCCACCGTCCTAAACCTCCATATAAACTCGTGGAGCCACAGCTGTACGAGTTTCTCTTCTCGAAATCCCAAATCTACACATGCCCGAATCTTATTTCGCTTTTTAACCCATCTAGACTTCGTTGTTTGCCTTCGGTCAAAAAATGAAAGTTGTAGAACTCGTCGAAATATTTCAATCCCGACAAACTTCACCTCTTTTCATCCACCACAGCCGGAGAATTCGCATTGCAATATTTCAGATCTGATGGTGTAAATCCGAGATGTACTCGCGCTCGTTTCTTCAAATCTAAATTCCTTTGGTGAGAAGGTAGGAATAATGATTCCCCACAACTTTCATGTTGTAAGTTTTTCAATTTGACCTACGGATTTGTCTCTCTAACGCAGATCTGTTTCTTGTCTATTCTGAGCCAAAATCGGGTCAATCTCTTCTTCTAGCCACCGGATCATATCCAGACGGTCGAGATCCAATCAAACCGGTGCGTGCCATGTCGTCATCCCGGTCATCTTCCTCATCAACGCCACGTCAACGTCAGGTCAACATCTAGTCCCAGTCAGCATGCAAAGTCAACCTGTCCAGTCAGCGGAATATTCTCTGGAATATTCCGTTCGAATTTAAAATTGCACATTATAGATCTAACTTGTAAAATTCATTAGAAATTCATACCACGTCCGAAAATTGCGTATAATATATCAAATTGAAGATAATTTTATGTAGAATCATCTTAATAGAATAGATTGAACTTTTACTGTACGTGGTTACTGCAGTAATTTAATTAGTTTTAATGGTCTTTTAGGTTAATAAATTCATAAGAAATTATCTGTAACTCCGAAAAATATGAACAATATATCAAATTGAAGCTACTGTAATGTACATTAATAATATCTGGTTGGATCTAGCCTTTGCCGAGTATTTAACCCGTAGATATTTAATTAGATTTAATGGCTTTATAAATCATTAAATTCATAGTAAATTAAATGCTTGTCACAAAAATATGAATAATATACCGATGGAAAGCTGGTTCCATGTAGATCATCAATATGCAATTAGTTCAGCCTTTGACTGTAAGGTTTTGCCGTGAAGATTTAAATGATTTAATGGCTTATTTAGAGTAATAAATTCATAAGAAAATAAATACTATTCAGAAAATTACAAATAATATGTCCCTGAAATCACAATTCTGTGGAGATTACAGATATAATTTTAGTTTGATTTTTAGACAATAGAAACTATATGAATCATTTAAAACCCATTAAACACTATTTAAATCAGACAAAAATATGTATAACTCCGATTAGGGTGAATCCAAGTGCTAAGGTTTTGTATTGAAAATATCTATACAGAGAAATTGCATGACAAATTATTTGGTACTGTTAAAACAGAAATTCATACAGAAATATTTAAACCCATTGAAATAGTGTTTTAATCATAGGAAAATATCTATAACTCCTTTTTAGGTGATTGAAATTGCCACTGTCTCTAAATTGCATTACCACTATCCAGTAGCATCTAGTTCACAATTTAATACGACATAAACATATTTAGTTCAATTAAAGTGGTATACACCATATTAAATCGATACAACTTTAGTAATCAATGCTTTAGTGCAATAAATGACTTTCCACATGCATCATGTAATCTAACTATGTTCAGAACACTAAATGCAACCATTGTGACTCATTAAATCATCATGCATGCATCTGTTCATCATTGTTTTCTTGTAATGCTGCACTGTTGTATGTTTGCAATGTTTTGAATGGTGTTTGTTGTGTTTGCTTCAAACGTTAGATTGCGAGGAGTGCAACTACTGTGATTGCAACTACTATGATTGCAAGTATTGTGGTTATGACGAGTGCAACCATTATATCTATGAGGATTGTGAGGATTATCTAATCGACTACATCTACAACAAAGGCAAGTGGTGCTATGTTGGTCATAAATGTCCTACCGTTTTCCTATGCATCATAGATATTTTTGTAGAATTGCATATGTAGGAATTGATGTGTATATGCTATGCTATATACCATATTATTCCCTAGTATTATTTGTTTAAGAGCCATCATATTGGTAGATTGCTTAGCTATGCTATTTAGACGGGGAAGGGAATCACATCATGAAAAGTTATATGTTCTAAAAGGCTTATGTTTTGCTAAATGACAAACCAATATGTTTTAATGAACCACCTAGGCGGAATGGCATTGATTGGGTCATCGAGTGTGGATTTATGGTGGGGAATGCCGCCCAGGACGCTGAGAAAGGATTGGTTTCTTTGTTTGGTAGCTTTCATGTGCAACCATGTGCCAATAATGAAATGGGCGGTTGGTTGAACTCAGTAGGTTGTGGTAACTCGAACTCACGTATCTAGAGATGTAGATAGTGTAGGTTGGACCGGTGCGTGTCGGGTTTGGGGAGCTACTTCCCGAACGATTCCTTCTTGGACTTCTCCCTATCATCACCCAATATGAGAGTGGTGGTACGAGCTGGGCTGGCCAAGTCACATGGGTAAAGTGTACTAACCCCTGCAGGGTGTATAAACTAAGTGCTTAGCCGTGTCCCCGGTTATGGACAATTTGAGCGACCTGATACTGATGCTATGATATTTCTCACTCATCCTTATTTCTTAATTACTTAAAACTTGTTAGGTGAACACAATTGGGTAGGAGCACCTGGGAGTGAACCAGAGTGTCCTATTTATCGTATTGGAAAACTACTTTGTTACAAATGTTAGGGTAAAACTGTTGCTTTATGCAAATGAGCCTGAACTCCACTTGGTCAAATAAGCATGTAGTTGATAGATCTGTTGTTAACCACTTTAGCCTACTTGCCATACATTCAATGTATTGACCATTCGTGGCTGCAACGTTTCATGTTGCAGGTTATATCGTATCTGAGTGATCGTTCATAGGTCGCGAGACTCCACTCAACAATTGTTCGCCTGTGGCACATTTGGAGGATGGAGATCTACCTTGTATTCGTTTTCCACTGTGTACTTGAATAAATAATGTAAATTCTGGATCATATTCGTTGTATTTATGATGCACAGTTATATTTGGTATCATTTTGTATTGTGTGCCAGTGAACCGATCCAGGGATTGGCACTATACACATGAACTCAGCCTTATCAGGCGAGGGTGTTACACAAGTGGACCACCTCAGCTTCATGATGTATGATAGACAGAAGGAGTTGGACAATGCCCGCTCCTACGCCAAGCACAACTATGCCATCGCAGTCAAGAAGGACCAGACCATCGCCATGCTTGTGAAGGATTGCCAGTCTCGTCACCGTCAGCTTGACAAGAAGGATCGCATTATTGCTCGCCTTCGTCACAAGGTGAAAGACTTGGAGGAGAACATCCACGAGCAGGACATGCATCTTGAGGAGAGGGAGGATGCAGGGGAAGATATCGGTGGAGAACCATACTCAAACCTCAGTGATGATGATGACTTCCTGGAGGATTAAGCCATGGACTTCTTCACCGATGATGATGACGCTGCCTTCATTGATGATGATGATGATGATGAAGCCACCGATTCCGAGGAGTAGTAGCACTTGAGAACTAGCGTTAGTGAAGTTGTATCCGGTCCCACTATATCATAGTTTCACAGAATGGTTCTTAAAACCATCTGTTTCCTTGTTGTGGTGTGTGTTTGTTGTTGGAGATATGCCCTAGAGGCAATAATAAATGTAGTTATTATTATATCTTTGTGTTTATGATAAATGTTTACATTCATGCTATAACAGTATTAACCAGAAACATTAATACTTGTGTGATTTGTAAACTAAATTAGAGTCCCTAGTAAAGCCTCTTTCTAATACTAGCTTGTTGATTAGTAGATGATCATGGTTTCTTGATCATGAACATTTGAGATGTTGTTAATAAAAAAGGTCATATAATTAGGAGAATGATATGATGGACATACTCCTATAGATAAGCGTAGCATAAAGATCAAGTCATTTTAATAGTTCAATTGCTATAAGCTTTCTGATACGTAGTAACCTAATTCCTTCGACCATGAGATCATGCTTATCACCATAACCGGAAGGATGCTTTGATGACATCAAACACCACACCGTAACTAGGTGGCCATAAAGGTGGCATTGAGTGTTTGGAAAGTATGGGTTGAGACACATGGATCAAGAGTGGGATTGGTCCATCCATATGACGGATAGATATACTCTGGGCCCTCTCGGTGGAATATCATCCAATTAGCTTGGAAGCATGTGACTGGCTCACAAGGGATCACATATCACGGGAACGAGAAAAGAGTACTTATCGGTAACGAGGTTGAACTAGGTATGCAGAGATACCGACGATCAAAACCTCGGATAAGTAAACTATCGTGAGACAAAGGGAAATTGGTATCGTATGTAAGTGTTTCATTCGATCGCAAAGTAATTGTAGAAATATGTGGGAGCCATATGAATTTCCAGATTCCTCTATTGGTTATTGATCGGAGAAGTGTCTCGATCATGTCCGCATAATTCACGAATCGTAGGGAGACACACTTAAGGATTCGATGTTGTTGAGTAGTTATGGAATGATGAGTAAGAGACTAAATTTTGTTCGAAGTCTCGGATAGGATTCGGGATATCACGAGGAGATCCGGAATGGTCCGGAGAATAAGATTCATATAAGGAAAGTCCTATTTCGGAGTTGGGGAATGATTCCGGTGTTTTCATCGGGAATGTTCTAGAAGGTTCCGGAAGGTCCGGCACTCCGGAGGGGAAGGGTACATGAATGTGTCATGATAATGTGGAATGGTTGCATCATGTACTAGGTATCATGGCTGGGCAAAATAAAGGTAGAAATCAAGTCCTAGTTTGAAAAGTCAAACGCCAATTTGAAAAGTCAAACGGCAAGTTTGCTTGGTAGAGGGAGAGTAGGAAACCTACTTGGGGAGGAAGTCCTCCTCCCTCCACCCGCCGGCCAAGGAGGCCGAGTTGGGGGAGGACTCCCTCCTCCCAACCGACGCCCTCCCACCTATAAAAGAAGGGGCAGGGGTGCCCCTCTTCCCGACACCCAACACCACCCAAACCCTAGCCCTAGCCGTCAACCTCCTGCAAGTCGCCGCCGCCCCTAGGATTTCTCCTAGACGCCGACTTGGGGCTTCCCCAAGCCCTAGACGCCGGCCAAGCTTCGCCCCTTGGTGCCCTCTAAACCCTAGATCGCCAAGGCCTCTCTCATAGTCCACCATACTCGCTCCGGCTTAAGGCGAAGCCTTGCGAGATCTCCCCTCTACTTCCGGTACCACGCCGTCGTGCTGCCGGAATCGCGAGAAGAGTGCTACAACCTCCACTGCCTGCTGGAACAAGGGAGAGGAAGGTCTTCATCGAGTACCGAACGTGTGACCGACTACGGAAGCGCTGCCCGAACGCAGCGCCAGAAGGATCGTCTACGCGATCTTGAGATCGGCAAGAGTACGACTACATCACCCACGAGAATCTGCTCTCGTTAACCGCTTTGGAATATTCGAGGGTGAGTTCCTCTATCAACTCGTTGCTACAATCTATTAGATAGATCTTGGCTTGTTTGTTTGCATGCGGTAGAAATTTTTTATTTTCCATGCTACGAACCCCTACAGTGGTATCAGAGCCATGTCTATATGTAGATCTGTTGCACGAGTAGAACACAATGGTCATTGTGGGCGGTGGTGCTTTTATTATCAATTGCTTCTTGTGTACTTTGCATCTTGCGGTATGATGGGATGAAGCGGCTCGGGCTAACCTTACATGACATCATTCATGAGACTTGCTCCACGCTCAACATGTAACTTGTATTGCATAAGTGGCTTTGCGGGTGTCTGTCTCTCCCATTATAGTATAGATCCAATTTACAACGGGCACTTGATAGTTCAATCATCAACGTTGTGGTTCTTGTTCGTAAGTTAGATCGACACTTATTGAAAGCCCCAAACCACGTAAAATATGCAAAGAAAATTAGAGGCGTCTAACTTTGTTTTGCAGGGGTGTGCTGTGATGTGATATGGCCATGATTGTGATTATATTAGATGTATGCAACGTTCCTTATTGTAAGTTGGCAACCGGCAGGAGCCATATGGTTGTCTTTAAATTCTGTTAAGACCCGCGTGTCTATTCAAAGTAGTTGTAATAGTTGGAGCTGGTGGACGACAACCATGAAACGGCGCCATTGACCTTGACGCTATGCCGGGGGTGATGATGGAGATCATGTTCGTGCTTGAAGATGGAGATCGGAAGCACAAGAAGAAAGGACATATCATATCACATATTATGAATTGCATGTGATGTTAATCCTTTATGCATCTTGTATTGCTTAGTTAACGACGGTAGCATTATAAGATGATCCCTCATGCACATAAATTTCAAGTTTTAAAGTGTTAATACTTAGCAAGCACCGTTGCTAAAGATTGTTGTTTTGAAGAACCACGTGATGATCGGGTGTGTTAGATTCTGCAAGTGTATACAACGTGAGCAAGCCAGATTTGCTCATGTGGAATCTAAGGTTTGATCTTGACGAGCCTAGCATGTACAGACATGGTCTCGGAACACGGATTACCGAAAGGTAAAGCATGAGTCATATAGTAGATATGATGAACATGTCGATTGTTCGCCATTGAAGCTACATCAACTCTTGTGATGATCGGTTTTGATGTGGTGGATTTGGTTCGTGTGATCACTAAAACAATGTGAGGGATATTGTTTTGAGTGGGAGTTCACTAGATTAATTTAACTATTAATTAGAACTCAATTTGTCATAAACTTAGTCTAAACTATTGCAAATATGTTGTAGATCAATGGCGGCCCCTACCTTCAATTTTAATGCGTTCCTAGAGAAAGAAAAGTTGAAAAATAATGGAAGCAACTTCGCGAATTGGTTCCGCAATTTGAGGATTGTCCTCAATGCTGGCAATTTGACCTATGTGCTGGATGCACCGTTGGGTGACCCGCCTGCAGCTGATGCTACCAATGAAGTAAAGAACGTTTACCTCACTCGGAAGAATCAGTATTCCACAGTTCAGTGTGCTATCTTGTATGGTTTGGAATCGGAGCTTCAGAAAAGGTTTGAGAACCATGACCCACATGATATTGTCCGTGAACTCAAAATGATATTTGAGGCTCACGCGGTAGTTGAGAGTTATGAGGCTTCTGAAAAGTTCTTTAACTGCAAGATGGAAGATGGCAGCTCCGTCACTGAGCACGTGCTTAAGATGTCTAGGCACGCAAACAAACTCCAAAGCTTGGATATAGTGATTCCTAATGCTTTGGGGATTTACCGTGTCCTCCAATCACTACCACCAAGTTACAAGAACTTTGTGATGAACTACAATATGCAAAACATGAATAAGATGTTGCCAGAACTCTTCTCCATGTTGAAATCTGCAGAAGTGGATATCAAGAAAGAGCATCAAGTGTTGTTGGTCAATAAGACCACCAAATTCAAGAAAGGCAAGTCTAAGCAAAAGGGAAACTTCAAGAAGGGTGGTAAGAAAGTTGCCGCACCGGCGAAGAAGACCAAGGCTGGACCTAAGCCTGATACTGAGTACTTTTACTACAAGGGAGAGGGTCACTAGAAGCGGAATTGCCCAAAGTACTTGGCGGATTTGAAGAACGGCAACATCAAGAAGAAAGGTATATCCGATATACATGTTATTGATATCTATCTCACTAGTACGCGTAGTAGTGCCTGGGTATTTGATACTGGTTCGGTTGCTCATATTTGTAACTCGAAACAGGTGTTGTAGAATAAACGGAAGCTAGCGAAGAACGAGGTGACGATGCGCGTTGGAAATGGATCAAAGGTTGATATGATCGCGGTCGGCATGCTACCTCTTCATCTACCATCGAGATTAGTTTTATACTTAAATAATTGTTATTTGGTGCCTGCGTTGAGCATGAACATTATATCGAGATCATGTTTATTGCGAGACGGTTACTTGTTTAAGTCCGATAATAATGGTTGTTCGATGTATTGTCACATCCCAAATTTTAGATTTGGTCCTGCATATCATTCATGTCATTGCATCATCTTCTTCCATGCAAAACTTTCGATTGAAAAGAATTCTGGCAAAACGATATTTGCAAACCCTATTTTGAATTGATAAAATGCTCCTACGAGAGGGTATACTAGGACTTGTGTTTTCCACCCTTGTAAACTAGTGGAATTAAATACCCCATGACCCTAGGTTGATCCCCTGGATTTTACAAAAATTTAGGAACAAGAATCACTCGATTCGGAGCTCGTATGAAAAAGATACAATAGAATTTCGAAAACAGAAAAGAATAAAAAGAAAAGAACAAAAAAAAAGCAGCGCAGCCCGCTGGGCCGAGCCGGCCCAGCCGCGCCAGCAGCGCACGCGCGCACGCCGCAACCGCCGCCGCCCCGTGCCCATCCACCGACAGGTGGGGCCCACCTATCAGCGCCACCGCCGCCGCCGCGCCGCCGTATCCGCCCCGGATTCCAGCAACCGCCGTCGCGGAGTCCGCGCCGACTCCGCGTGGGACCCCCTCCCCTCTTAGCCCGCGCTCGCCCCTGCCTCTCCCCTATCGCGCCCCCACACCACATCGCGCCGCCGCCCCCACACCGCATCGCGCCGCCGCCGCCGCCCGGTAAGCACCGCCGCCTGTCTCTCCCCTCGCCTCGCCGTGACCCCGCGAGCTCGCCGCGCTCCTGACCCCCTCTCCTCTCCTGTCCCCGCATGAGCCTCACCTGCCGCCGCCCGAGGTCGCCGCCGCCGCCGCCCGAGATCGAGGCCGCCGCCGGCCACCCCGCGCGCTAGCCGCCTCCCCTCCGCGCCGACAACCACGCACCTCCCCTCCGCACCAACGACCGACGACCCCGCCGCCGCCGGAACCTCGCCGCCGCCGCTCCGGTGAGCCACCTCGCCGCCACCCCTCCCTGGCCGCACGATCTGCCACGAACGGCCCAGATCGGCCGTTGAACAGTCAACGCGGGCAGCTGACTAGTCAACTGCCAGTCAGCGTGCCACGTCAGCCGCCACGTGGGCCAGTCAATAGTCAAAGTTGACTGGGTACTTTTCTTAATTGAATTAAATGGCAGAAACTTGTACAAACTTGTAAAATCCATATCTTGAGTTCTACTGAGCCAAAAATTGCAAATAAAATATGTGTAGATTCAGTAAGTCGTGTAGAATCTTGCTGTACCATTGTTTTACACTTCTGCAGCAAGATTTTGTCCAGATTAATTAAATGAGTTAATGGACTTTTTGGAGTAATTAATTCGTAGAAAAAGATCTGTAACTCCAAAAATTGCAAATAATATGTCCCTGGATTCAGTAGAACAAGGGGAATCTCAAAGTGAATTAAAAGGATAGGCTTACAGTAAAAACTTTTGCAGAAACCATATAATGGCTTTCTGCAGTATTTTCATTACCCAGGGAGTTCTATAATTCCTTTTTGAGAAATTCCAATTGGTACTGTTCCTAATCAGTAATGCCTACACCATAGAATTTTCCCAAGATTTTACAAATAGTATGTTAACAGTAGTGATTTATTTGGGTTCTAGCTCTAGTTTCGAGCATTATAAATTGCATAATAGTTTTCCTTGCGCTAAAATTATTTTCCATGCATGCTTTCAGTAGCTTTGCTGAATAAGATTATGTGGTGCTGTTGTAGCATCAATCCACTTGTCATGCATGCATCTTGCATCAGCCTTGTTTGCATATGCTTGTGGATGGTTTGTTTATGATTGAAATTGTATCGTGTAGATTGTGACGAGTGCAACGCTTGCTCATGTGTGGATTGTTCTTCCGACCGCTACAACCAAGGCAAGTAGATGCTACCTTGTTCATGATATTGTCCTACTATTTTCAATGCATTGTCGTGTATTTTGTAGATGCATGTGTAGGATGATACTATCGCTACGCTATGTCCTATTATGTGGTAGGGCTTTCCTCGTAGATGAACCACCGTTGGTAGATGTGCTTAGCCATGCTATGAAGAACGAGGGCTGGGTTACATCACTGAAAGTTGTTACTAAATGTGTTGGTTTACGCAAATTAAAACAACTTAATCAATGAATCTCCTGGGTGTGATGGGATTGATAATTTTGGTGGTATCATTGCGGAAAGGCACCCAGGTATCAAGAGAAAATGATTGGCTTCTTTATTTTGTAGCTTACGTGTACAACCATGTGCCAATAATGGAATGGGCGGTTGGTTGGACTTAGTAGGTTATGGTAACTCGAACACGCGTATCCAGAGATGTAGAATTTTGGTAGGTTGGACCGGTGCGCGTCGGGATTGGGGAGCTTCTTCCCGAACGGTCTCTTCTTGGACTTCTCCCTATTATCACCCAATATGAGAGTGATGGTACGAGCTGGGCTGGCCAAGTCACATGGGTAAAGTGTAATAACCCCTGCAGGGTGTATAATCTAATCGATTAGCCGTGTCCCCGGTTATGGACGTCTGAGTTGCTTGATATTGATTCCATGACATGTTTCTCGCTCATTATAATTTCATAATTGATTTAATGTTGTTGGGTTAACTTAATTGTTATCTTTTCAAAGAAAATCAAAACTGTTTATGAAAGTAGGACAAAGGTATTTGCAAATGCAAGCTAGCCACAGCTCCACTTGCCAAATATGCATGTAGATGTTAGCACTATTGTCTCCTTTACTAGCTCTACTTGCCATACATTCCATGTATTGACCCTTCGGGGCTGCTACGTTTCATGTTGCAGGATATTCCTATTCTGAGTAATCGATATAGGCCACGGTACTCCACTCGGCACTTGTTCACTTGTGGGCAATTTGAAGAATGGGGGATTTGCTTTATTTATGTTGCGACCTGAATAATTTGAGCTAGCCTTGAGCTAAGCTTTTATTGTAATAATGGTACTCTGGATCTTCGTTATTTATGATACACGAATATTTTGCTATGTTATTCATGTTATTCTATTGTGGGCCAATGAACCGATCCAGGGATTGGCATGACACATAGAATCCTAGGTCTTTTCAGAACCGTGGTGTTACAAGATGGTATCAGAGCCCATGTGTCGACTATAGGATCGTGACCTAGGTTTGGATTAGGAAGCCATAGAATTATTAAAGCTTATATTAACTATGTCTTTCATCTTATGCCTTTCACTCTCGTAAATTCTTACCATATGCTATTCTCACACTTTCCTCTTTTAATTGATAGATGGGAGAAGTCAGGACTGAGTATGCAACCATGGAGTCGCCAAGGCCCTTTGCAAGACAGTTAGCACAGCTCTCGCAGTCATTGGGATTGCCACTGCCCATGTTCAAGGGAAGGAGGCTGTACACTTATGGATATGGTGAGGATGCATGGGAGATCACCACTTTCATCTTCAGGGATGCCGTCTTGCCAAACCATGTGCATATGATCTATACCAAGACATACTGCAACTGGGGGCTTGGAATAAACTTGGCCATGCATGAAGCCTTGTCCCGCCAGTGCCATCAAGTCCGACACCTACTGCCAGCAGACTCACCCTACCGTGACTATGGGAGGCGTGATGAAGATGGGAACATTGTAGTTACCCCGGGCGACAGGAACAACATGCCTCCCCGTCGGAGGCACATAGAGGACATGGAAAGGGAGAATGGAGCTCTAGCTGAGAAAGTGATGATGGTAAAGGAGATTGCAGATTTTGCCAGCAATGGTATGGTGGTCCAAGGACAGGAGATTGACACCTTGCATGAAGCTGTGGGAGTTCTGGAAAATGCCCTGATAGGCAGGGATGCAACCATAGCTCAGCTTAATGGGACTGTGCAGGATAACACCCAGACCATACAACAGTTGCAAGGGACCGTCCAGGAAAGGGATCAAACTATTGAAGTTATGGCAGCCCAGATTGCCGCACTCCAAGCACAGATGAATCCACCCTCTGATGATGACAATGGATATGGTGGCAACAATGATGATGATGACGACAGTGGGAACGATGATGATGATGAGGACGAGGATGATGATGATGGAGACGATGATGGTGGGAGAGATGAAGCTGTTGCAGTTGCAGCAGAGAGTGAAGAAGAAGAGGAGGATCCAGAAGAGGTGGAGTTTGAGATTTCAAGTGATGACTCAGGAGAGGTGTACACTCCGCCGCCATGGTTGAACCGTGGACAGAAGCGCCAACGCATGAGTGCAAGGACCTACCGCAACCTCTTCAAGAAGTAGATAGAAGTCCACCAATTAGTCCTCGTTAGGTAAAATCGTTAGGATTAGTCTCGATCGATGTAAAAATTAATTACTGTTAGTTTAAGAGTGTTTAGTTGCTTATTTGTGTACTCCAATATCCCAGGATTATTTGTGCGAATTTTATGAAAGAGTTATGGCAAGTTTGGTTAATATCTGTGTTTTTCCTGCTGTAGTTTTCTGCTGATACAGCAGTACTGTACGATTTTTCATATTTTACTGGTATCTGGGAAAATCCTGAAAAAAATAGGGTTGGTTCGAAACTCTCTGTACTGTATGCACAAAAATCATCTAAAATTCCTGACGAGTTTAAGTCAGGTAGAAAAATTCATGAACACTGCTAGACTGTTCTGGCAGATTGCTGTTTTTAATGCTTTGTTGATCAACTGTTTAGATAACCATTGCCAACTCTTCTAAAAACTATTTCAGTAGGTATATACTGCTAGGATAACCCCTGGGATGTTTCTGGATCACTTGTTTGTTGATGTGTTGCTTGCTTGAGATTGTCTGCTATTGTTTTGTTGTTGTTTGATCATAATGCATGGGTAGAATCCTGTTTTCGTAGTTGATTCTTTCTAAGATTACCTGTGCTAAACCGTAGATGCCTCCCCGCCGTCAATCCACTGAGTTGGAGCAGCTCATGGCAGCTCAGGCACAGCTGACCCAAGTTATAACCCAGTTCATGGAAGCTCAGAACAACAACAACAATGGGAACAACCAGCCTCAAGGAGATGCTCTCACCAGGTATCTGAGGCTAAGGACAGCTAAGTTCTCTACTGCAACGGAACCAATGGTTGCTCTCGACTGGTTGCGTTCGGTCAACAAGGATCTGGTAACTGTTGGGTGCACAGATGCTGAGAAGGTGAGGTTTGCTGCTCACCTACTGGAGGGACCAGCCGCTTCTTGGTGGGACACTTTTCAGATCACCCACCCGCTGGATACGGTGACTTGGGCAATGTTTGAGGATGGTTTCAGGACCAACCACGTGTCTTCAGGAGTTCTGAGCCTGAAGAGGAAGGAGTTTCGCAACTTGCGCCAAACCAACCGCACCGTGGCTGAGTACATCGAGGAGTTCAACAACCTGTCCCGTTATGCACCTGAGGATGTTGACACTGATGCCAAAAGGAGGGAGAGATTCCTGGATGGCCTCAGTGATGAGCTTTCAGTGCAGCTGCTGGTGGTTTATTGTCCCACTTTCCAGGAGCTTATGGACAAGGCCAGAATCTTGGAAGGGAAGCACAAGCAGGTGGAAAGCCGCAAGAGGAAGAGCAACAATCACCACTCTGGTTCCCACCACAAGTCTCGCACTTCTTATGATGGATACTCCAAGCATGGAGGGAATGACCATGGGAGCCATGACCGCCACCACCATGGGGGCGATGGACATCGCCATGACAACCACAAGAGCAGCCACCACAGCCACAAGGGAGGACACTCTCACCATTCTGGAGGACACAGTGGACATGACCGCAACCGTGATCGCAGCTTTGTGAAGAAGGATCTGAGTGAGGTGACATGCTTCAAGTGTGGTCAGAAGGGACACTATGCAGACAACTGTCCGGAGAAGAAGGTGCTGAAGCCAACCAACAACCAGAAGGCCACACTGAACCACATGAATGTGGAGGAGATCCCAGATGAGCCTGACCTTGTGATTGGTAAGTTTCCAATCAATGCTCACCCTGCACTTATACTTTTCGATACTGGTGCATCACATTCATTCATATCAAGGGCATTTGTGGATAAGTATAAGTTACCTACTGAGTCTATGAAAGAGTCTATTAGAGTAAGTTCACCTGGAGGAGATATGATAGCTAGCGCGGGATGCCGCGACTTAACTGTGAGGATTGGAGCACACAATTTCATTGCACATTTGGTAGTGTTGGAATCACAAGGGTTAGATGTTATTCTGGGTATGGATTGGATGTCTATGCATGGGGGACACATAGATTGTGCACAGCGAGCTGTTTCACTCAAAACCCCGGATGGTAAGAGAATTAGGTTCAAGTCGGCTGTGCGACCGGGAAGGTGTAAGCTGAATTCTCTTAAGGGGGTTAGCATGGCTACTGTGCTTGTGATTAAGGATTACCCCGACGTGTTTCCGGAAGAGCTGCCAGGGATGCCACCTGACAGGGAAGTGGAGTTTCTCATCGACCTGATGCTGGGAACAGGACCTATAGCAAAGAGACCATATAAGATGGATGTGGATGAGCTGAAGAAACTAAAGAAGCAGCTGAAAGAGCAGTTGGACAAGGGATTCATTCGTCCTAGTTCGTCGTCATGGGGTGCACCTGTTCTGTTTGTGGAGAAGAAATATAGCAAGAGATTAGTGGTGGACTATCGCTCGCTGAATGAGGTGACCATCAAGAACAAATACCCCCTGCCGAACATAAATGATTTGTTTGATCAACTGGAAGGAGCAAAGGTGTTTAGCAAAATTGATCTGCGATCGGGCTACTTCCAATTGAAGATCCGGGAGGAGGACATACCAAAAACCGCTTTCACTACTAGGTATGGTTTATATGAGTATACAGTTATGTCTTTTGGACTAACGAATGCCCCGGCATATTTCATGACCATGATGAACAAGGTATTCATGGAGTACGTGGACAAGTTCGTGGTGGTGTTTATTGATGACATACTGATATATTCCAAGGATGATGCTAAGCATGAGAAACATTTGCGACTGATTATGGAGAAACTGAGGGAACACAAGATGTATGCCAAATTCAGCAAGTGTGAATTCTGGCTTAACACTGTTGGATTTCTTGGACACGTGGTGTCGGGAGAAGGAGTCGCTGTTGATCCAAGCAAAGTGACTGCAGTAACTGAGTGGGAAGCGCCCAAGAATGCGGGAGAGATTCGAAGCTTTTTAGGACTTGCTGGATATTACAGGAGGTTCATTGAAAACTTCTCCAAGATTGCTAAGACGATGACAGAACTTCTGAAGAAGGAGAGGAAGTTTGGATGGACGGATGCATGTGAAGCCAGCTTTTAGGAACTGAAGCGTCGACTAGTGACTGCACCTGTTCTGTGTTTACCAGATCTTCAGAAGGATTTCCAAGTGTACTGTGATGCTTCTCGACAGGGACTTGGGAGTGTGCTGATGCAAGATGGGAGAGTGGTGTCATATGCCTCGCGGCAACTTAAACACCATGAGAGGAATTATCCCACGCATGATTTGGAATTAGCATCGGTGGTTCATGCACTCAAGGTATGGAGGCACTACTTAATGTGAAAACACTGTGATGTGTACACCGACCACAAGAGCCTGAAGTACCTATTTACACAGAAGGAACTGAACATGCGGCAAAGGAGATGGTTGGAACTTATCAAGGATTATGATATGAATCTGTACCATCCAGGAAAGGCCAATGTAGTAGCAGATGCTCTGAGCCGGAAGGTTTATGCCAATGGCTTGACAATTGGGGAATTGCCCGAGGATTTGTGCAAGCAATTCAAAGACCTTAGACTGGAGGTAGTGTCTGAAGGATACTTGGCAGCAATGGAAGTCCAACCAACGCTACAGGACAGG
Organism: Avena sativa; assembly: GCA_916181665.1. Lineage (NCBI taxonomy): Eukaryota > Viridiplantae > Streptophyta > Magnoliopsida > Poales > Poaceae > Avena > Avena sativa. The sequence continues at coordinate 102,945,702 of OV702280.1, forward strand.
ATCAGGAAGGCTCAGATAGGAGACAAGGAAATAGAAGAGATAAAGGAAAAGATGAAGGAAAATCGAGAAAAGGATATTCGCGAGGATGAGCATGGTACCTTGTGGTATGGAGATCGTCTGTGTGTGCCCAGCGACCCGGAGATAAGGAAGTTGATTCTGCAGGAAGCTCATAACTCGCCATACTCCATACATCCGGGCAATACAAAGATGTATATGGATTTGAAGAGCAGATTTTGGTGGAATAACATGAAGGGAGACATCGCCAAGCATATTGCCCTATGTGATGTATGAAGCCGAGTGAAGGCGGAACACCAGAAGCCAGCAGGACTACTACAGCCATTGCCCGTGCCAGATTGGAAGTGGGATAGAGTGGGAATGGATTTTATCACAGGATTTCCCAGGACCAGGTCAGGATATGACTCCATTTGGGTAGTGGTCGACCATTTGACCAAGGTAGCCCACTTTATACCGGTAAAGACGACCTACACGAGTGCAAAGTTGGCCAAGATCTACATGGACAAAATTGTGTGCCTACATGGAGTTCCTAAGAGTATTGTATCTGATAGAGGCACCCAATTTACCTCACACTTCTGGCACCAGCTGCACGAGTCACTTGGGACTAGATTGGAGTTTAGCACAGCGTTCCACCCCCAGACTGATGGACAGACCGAGAGGGTGAATCAGATTTTGGAGGATATGCTGAGAGCTTGCGCTTTGGCTCATGGTTCTAGTTGGGATGATAATCTTCCGTATGCTGAGTTTTCCTACAACAACAGCTATCAAACCAGCATCAAGACGTCACCGTTCGATATGCTATATGGGAAGCGGCGCCGGACACCATTGCTATGGGATGGAGTAGGAGAACGTCAGTTGTTTGGACCTGATTTGATCAAGGACGCTGAGGAGAAGGTCGCCTTGATTAGGGACAGGCTGAAGGTAGCACAATCAAGGAAGAAGAGCTATGCTGACGCCAAGTGCAAGGAAGTGGTGTATGAGATAGGTGATAGAGCATACCTCAGAGTGTCGCCACTTCGTGGAATCAAGAGATTTGGAATCAAGGGTAAGCTTGCACCTCGGTTTATTGGACCGTATCGGGTCTTAGCACGCAAAGGAGAAGTTGATTATCAGTTGGAGTTGTCAGAGGCTCTGTCCGCTGTTCACAATGTGTTCCACGTGCCCCAGCTGAAGAAGTGCCATCCGGAGATGGTGGATACACCATTGAGAGACACTGTGCCACTAGAGGAGGTTCAGCTTGAGAATGACTTGACCTATGAGGAGAAGCCGGTCAAGATTCTGGAGACATCGGAGAGGATTACCCGTACCAAGACGATCAGGTTTTGCGAAGTGCAATGGAGCCACCACACCGAAGAGGAAGCCACTTGGGAGCGTGAGGATGACATCCGAGAGGACTACCCACACTTAATTGCTAGCCGCGCCGAATCTCGAGGACGAGATTCATCTTAAGGGGGTTAGTCTTGTCACATCCCAAATTTTAGATTTGGTCCTGCATATCATTCATGTCATTGCATCATGTTCTTCCATGCAAAACTTTTGATTGAAAAGAATTCTGGCAAAACGATATTTGCAAACCCTATTTTGAATTGATAAAATGCTCCTACGAGAGGGTATACTAGGACTTGTGTTTTCCACCCTTGTAAACTAGTGGAATTAAATACCCCATGACCCTAGGTTGATCCCCTGGATTTTACAAAAATTTAGAAACCAGAATCACTCGATTCGGAGCTCGTATGAAAAAGATACAATAGAATTTCGAAAACAGAAAAAAATAAAAAGAAAAGAACAAAAAAAAAGTAGCGCAGCCCGCTGGGCCGAGCCGGCCCAGCCGCGCCAGCAGCGCACGCGCGCGCGCCGCAACCGCCGCCGCCCGCGCGGCAGGAATTATCTGCCGCCGCCCCGCGCCCAGCCACCGACAGGTGGGGCCCACCTGTCGGCGCCGCCGCCGCCGCGCCGCCGTATCCGCCCCTGCCTCTCCCCTATCGCGCCCCCACACTGCATCGCGCCGCTGCCGCTCGGTAAGCGTCGCCGCCTGTCTCTCCCCTCGCCTCGCCGCGCCCCTGACCCCCTCTCCTCTCCTCTCCCCGCAGGAGCCTCGCCCGCCGCCGCCCAAGACCGCTCCGCTGCCGCCCGAGATCGAGGCCACCGCCGGCCACCCCGCGTGCCAGCCGCCTCCCCTCCACGCCGACGACCGCCTGCCTCCCCTCCGCGCTGATGCCCGACGACCCCGCCGCCGCCGAAACCTCGCCGCCGCCGCTCCGGTGAGCCACCTCGCCGCCACCCCTCCTTGGCCGCACGATCTGCCACGAACGGCCTAGATCGACCGTTGAACAGTCAACGCGGGCAGCTGACTGGTCAACTGCCAGTCAGCGTGCCACGTCAGCCGCCACGTGGGCCAGTCAACAGTCAAAGTTGACTGGGTATTTTTCTTAATTGAATTAAATGGCAGAAACTTGTACAAACTTGTAAAATCCATATCTTGAGTTATACTGAGCCAAAAATTGCAAATAAAATATGTGTAGATTCAGTAAGTCGTGTAGAATCTTGCTGTACCATTGTTTTACACTTTTCCAGCAAGATTTTGTCCAGATTAATTAAATGAGTTAATGGCCTTTTGGAGTAATTAATTCGTAGAAAAAGATCTGTAACTCCAAAAATTGCAAATAATATGTCCTTGGATTCAGTAGAACAAGGGGAACCTCAAAGTGAATTAAAAGGATAGGCTTACAGTAAAAACTTTTGCAGAAACCATATAATGGATTTCTGCTGTATTTTAATTACCCAGGGAGTTTTATAATTCTTTTTTGAGAAATTCCAATTGGTACTGTTCCTAATCAGTAATGCCTACACCGTAGAATTTTACCAAGATTTTACAAACAGTATGTTAATAGTAGTGATTTATTTGGGTTCTAGCTCTAGTTTCGAGCATTATAAATTGCATAATAGTTTTCCTTGCGCTAAAATTATTTTCCATGCATGCTTTCAGTAGCTTTGCTGAATAAGATTATGTGGTGCTGCTGTAGCATCAATACACTTGTCATGCATGCATCTTGCATCATCCTTGTTTGCATATGCTTGTGGATGGTTTGTTTATGATTGCAATTGTATCGTGTAGATTGTGACGAGTGCAACGCTTGCTCGTGTGTGGATTGTTCTTCCGACCGCTACAACCAAGGCAAGTAGACGCTACCTTGTTCATGATATTGTCCTACTATTTTAAATGCATTGTCGTGTATTTTGTAGATGCATGTGTAGGATGATACTATCGCTACGCTATGTCCTATTATGTGGTAGGGCTTTCCTCGTAGATGAACCACCGTTGGTAGATGTGCTTAGCCATGCTATGACGAACGAGGGATGGGTTACATCACTGAAAGTTGTTACTAAATGTGTTGGTTTATGAAAATTAAAACAACTTAATCAATGAATCTCCTGGGTGTGATGGGATTAATAATTTTGGTGGTATCATTGCGGAAAGGCACCCAGGTATCAAGAGAAAATGATTGGCTTCTTTATTTTGTAGCTTACGTGTACAACCATGTGCCAATAATGGAATGGGTGGTTGGTCGGACTTAGTAGGTTGTGGTAACTCGAACTCGCGTATCCAGAGATGTAGAATTTTGGTAGGTTGGACCGGTGCGCGTCGGGATTGGGGAGCTACTTCCCGAACGGTCTCTTCTTGGACTTCTCCCTATCATCACCCAATATGAGAGTGATGGTACGAGCTGGGCTGGCCAAGTCACATGGGTAAAGTGTACTAACCCCTGCAGGGTGTATAATCTAATCGATTAGCCGTGTCCCCGGTTATGGACGTCTGAGTTGCTTGATATTGATTCCATGACATGTTTCTCGCTCATTCTAATTTCATAATTGCTTTAATGTTGTTGGGTTAACTTAATTGGGATCTTTTCAAAGAAAATCAAAACTGTTTATGAAAGTAGGACAAAGGTATTTGCAAATGCAAGCTAGCCACAACTCCACTTGCCAAATATGCATGTAGTTGTTAGCACTATTGTCCCCTTTACTAGCTCTACTTGCCATACATTCCATGTATTGACCCTTCGGGGCTGCTACGTTTCATGTTGAAGGATATTCCGATTCTGAGTAATCGATATAGGCCACGGTACTCCACTCGGCACTTGTTCAGTTGTGGGCAATTTGAAGAATGGGGGATTTGCTTTATTTATGTTGCTACCTGAATAATTTGAGCTAGCCTTGAGCTAAGATTTTATTGTAATAATGGTACTCTGGATCTTCGTTATTTATGATACACGGATATTTTGCTATGTTATTCATCTTATTCTATTGTGGGCCAATGAACCGATCAACGGATTGGCATGACACATAGAAGCCACGGTCTTTTCAGAACCGTGGTGTTACATTTATATGAGTAATATGTTTTATGCACATGCACCTTTGATAGATGGTCTATTCTTATTGAATCTCGATAGTGGAAATACACATATTAATAACATTGAAGCTTACGTTTGAAATTGAGCGATAACTTGACCTATATGTGGCACTGTCGTCTTGGTAACATTGGAGTGAAGCGTATGAAGAAACTCCATTCCGATGGACTTCTTGAATCACTTGAAAGATGCGAAGCATGTCTAATGGGTAAAATGACTAAGACTCCATTTTCTGGTATGATGGAGCGAGCTACGGACTTATTGGAAATCATACATACCGATGTGTGTGGTCCAATGAGTGTAGCATCGCGCGGTGGTTATCGTTATGTTCTTACCTTCACGGATGACTTGAGTAGATATGGGTATATCTATTCCATGAAACATAAGTCCGAAACTTTCGAGAAGTTTAAGGAATTTAGAAGTGAGGTGGAGAATCAACATAACAAGAAGATTAAATTTCTACGCTGATCGTGGAGGTGAATATCTAAGTTACGAGTTTGTCGAGCATTTAAAGAAATGCGGAATACTTTCACAATTGACACCGCAGGGAACACCACAGTGTAATGGTGTGTCCGAACATCGTAATCGAACTCTCTTAGATATGGTTCGTTCTATGATGTCACTTACAGATTTACCGCTATCGTTTTGGGGTTATGCATTAGAAACAGCCGCATTCACTTTAAATAGGGCACCATCTAAATCCGTTGAAACGACATCGTATGAATTATGGTTTGGGAAGAAACCTAGATTGTCGTTCCTTAAAGTTTGGGGTGGCGAAGCCTATGTAAAGAAGTTACAACCGGACAAGCTTGAACCCAAAGCGGAAAAATGTGTCTTCATAGGATACCCGAAGGAAACTATTGGGTATACCTTCTATCATAGATCCGAGGGCAAAATCTTCGTTGCCAAGAATGGATCCTTTCTAGAGCAGGAATTTCTCTCGAAAGAAGTGACTGGAAGGAAAGTAGAGAAGTTATACCCAATAAGAGAGGAAGATAATGATGATGATCATGAAACTTCAGTTGAAGTTGCTACAGAACCTCGCAGGTCAACGAGAACTCGTACTAATCCTGATTGGTATGATCCCATTATGAGTGCCATGTTGGTGGACAACACCGATGACCCTGCGACATATGAGGAAGCGATGATGAGCCCAGATTCCAATAAATGGCAAGATGCCATGAAATCCGAAATTGGATCCATGTACGAAAACCATATATGGACTTTGGTGGACTTACCGGATGGCCGGAAGGCTATCGAGAACAAATGGATTTTCAAGAAGAAAACAGATGCTGATGGTAATGTTACTATCTATAAAGCTCGACTTGTCGCAAAAGGGTTTCGACAAATTCAAGGAGTTGACTACGATGAGACTTTCTCACCAGTAGCGAAGCTAAAGTCTGTAAGGATTATGTTAGCAATCGCTGCATATTACGATTATGAGATATGGCAGATGGATGTGAAAACAGCGTTCCTCAATGGAGACATTGATGAAGAGTTGTATATGATGCAACCCAAAGGTTTTGTCGATCCTAAAGATGCTAACAATGTATGCAAACTTCAACGGTCCATATATGGGTTGAAGCAAGCATCCTGAAGTTGGAATCAACATTTTGATAAAGTAATCAGAAGTTTTGGTTTTATACAAACTTATGGAGAAGCTTGTATTTACAAGAAAGTGAGTGGGAGCTCTGTAGCATTCTTAATACTATATGTAGATGACATATTGTTGATTGGGAATGATGTAGACCTTTTTAATAGTGTCAAAGAATATTTGAATAATAGTTTTTCAATGAAAGATCTTGGCGAAGCAGCTTACATATTAGGCATAAAGATTTATAGAGATAGATCGAGACTCCTAATATCATTGTCACAAAGTACATATTTGGATAAAGTTCTAAAGAGGTTTGGAATGGAAGATAGCAAGAAAGGGTTCTTGCCCATGTTGCCCAATACGACGTTGAGTAAAACTCAAAGTCCAGCAACGGCAGAAGATAGAGAAAGGATGAGTAAGACTCCCTATGCCTCAGCCATAGGATCTCTAATGTATGCCATGCTATGTACTAGACCCGACATTGCATATGCTGTTAGTTTAACTAGCAGATATCAAAGTGATCCAGGAGTGGATCACTGGACAGCGGTCAAAAACATCCTTAAGTACTTGAGAAGAACTAAGGATATGGTTCTTTCTTATGGAGGTGGTGAACAGCTCGTTGTTAATGGTTACACCGATGCTAGTTGGAAAACCTATCCGGATGATTCTAAATCTCAATCTGGATACGTATTTACCTTGAATGCACTACAAGGAATATGGCAATATATGACCCTCCATTTTCGTCACAGAATCGTCATAGTAGTCTATTTATGACGATTCTATGACGATTTTGAGATCGTCGAAAGCTGAGCGTCGCAAATGAACTATAACGACGTTTTTGATAAAATCGTCATAACTGTCTATGACGATATTGGATCGTCATAACGTCTATGACGATTCAATATCGTCACGGGCCATCTAGCCATGCCATGTCAGATCCTACGTGGCTGATCCTACGTGGCAAAATTGTGACGAAATTAAATTGTCTTAAATCGGAATCAGCCCAATCCATTATGGTGGTCTATATGGGCCAGCCCAATAATTCTGGCCTTTTTCTTTTTTGTGTCGTGGCCTTTTATGGTACATTTCTTCTATGGGCCATGGCTTTATTAGGGTGTATTCCCTTTTGGGCCTTTATTCTGTACATCAGATTTCTCTTTTATTTTTCAGCCTTTTTTTCTAATTCCATGTAGCCTTTTTTATATCCAGAACAGGCCCGAAGCTACTACCAAACCATCCCAGCAACATTTCCAAATATATATTTTACACAACACAACAATTTAACATCTAGAATTTAAATATGACAGCCACGAGGTAACGGTATAACAGGACCTCGGTATAATAGGACATGACAGCCAGATCATCATATAACACTATAACAGATATAAATAGCTGATATAGTAGATATACACATGACAGCAGATACAAAGAAACAGCAGCCAAAATTGATACACAATAACCAAATAATCAGCAGATGTAAACATTCCAGATTAGCTACTGGACTGGCCTGGAGCATAGCTCCCTACTACTCCTTATGGCGCCCTTGTTGCTGGCCTATACCACATCCAAGAACTTCGAAATATCCTCCTTCGGCCTTCTTATTTCTGTCAAACAGAAAAACTAGCATAAGTGATACGAATTGGATAAATAAATAGCAGCATATTAGCTATGGTAAGTCCATTTCCATAACAGTTTTCAAGTACAAAAACATGTATTCAAATAAAAAACAATAGACAGTCTTGTACATGCACAAAACATGCATGCCTAGCCTCAAAATGATGTACCAGCAGCTATACAACCAATAACAGAGTCATATCCAACTATTGACTACTTATAGTTGCAAACTGCATAGACTTTTTGCGTCATATCCAAACTGCATAGACTATTGACTACTTATAGTTGCAAACTGCATAGACTTATGGTCTAAAACTCCAAGTAAAAGCTGCTACGAATTCCACCTAGGCAGATTACTATCAATAACACACTACTAACCATATATTTCTTCTTCTCATACTGAATCAAAATAGTATCTAACTGCCTCAGAGATTAAGTTTCCAGATGCATCAATCAACCAACAAGAATATATAGATGCAAGGGGAAGAGAGTTGCTTACCACAGGGACCAGCTTGTTGTTGGGGTGCTTCTCCTTGTAGTCCTTCCTAAACCCCTCCCTGTAGACACAAAACACACAAACAATCTGATAAGGATGCAAGTTAAAAGAAAAACAAAATCTTCATTTAGACTTAGGAAAGCAATTTCCCAAATATTTTGGTCAGAAGAGAAAGCGTTGGCCGTGCATCTGTATTTTGGTGTGAAAGGAAAGTAAATGAACCAACAGAAAGCTATCAATGGTAGTAGTTGCAAGTTTTAGTTACAAGTAAACAAAACATTGTGCAGCATTGGTCTCACAAAGCATACTACTTGTTCTGTAGCATTTAAAAGTACTACCTACTATTGTATCTTCCTTTGTTTTTGGTGAGGAAGGGACAAATGAAGACAATGCATCGAGCATATTGGAATCAGGAAAAACATATCATCATTCATATCTATGAAGATCTTAATCTAAGGAAATTAGGCTATCAAACAACATGGAATTTTGTATGCAATCATGTTGGTAGATCTTTTATTTATGTTTACAATGAAGAAGAGTGACCACAACAGCAAGGTAAGAAAGCAACATTGTATCAACTCCATGAACACTTCATCTCCTTTGGCTGCTTCATCTCTGGAAGGTTGTTGCATTTTCAATAATAGATTGATTGCTTTAATTCATACATTGTACTCAAAACTATATATTACACAAAAGCTAACAATTTAAAAGTCATTACAGTACTTCAATGTATACTACAGCAGGAGCTTTTCAATCATTACTTCTGTATATTAGCCTATTTGATTTACATAAAAGAACAGACCTATGTTGTCTTTGACAGTAAGAGAATGATAACTAACTTGAGTGCTGAAAACTTTGTAGTAATCATTTTATTGTTTTCTCGGATCTATGGTGCAAGAATAGCAGACATGTCCGAGCAAGAACAACTAACCAAAACCAGCACCAATTTCTAATCGCAGAAGTGGTTGATGTCATGAAGAACTGAAGACGACACCAACAGATATGTTGTGCATACTAGGGAGCTCCTCCTTGCAGAAACAAATTACACCGAAACCAGTTATTCATTTCACTTAGATTCCATACCAAACAAATGAATACACTATATGTTGAACAAGTAATTCACAGGATACAGGTCATGCATGGACTCAAGTAATTCACAAATAAGGTATTTGCCTTATAACCTGATCATGCATGGACTCGAGTTGTTATTCAAAAGATACAGGTCATGTAAATACTAGGCCTACTAATCATGTAAGTACTTAGCAAGTAATTCAACATCCAGGCATTCAATGTTAAGAGAGATCCTAGATATTTTCAATGATTCCTTGAATAGCTAAGCAACAAGCTACTAAAAACTTGGAATACCGATTAAAGATTGCATGACTAAAATAACCAAATGAATGAGCATCCAACAGTTACAGCTAGAAGCACAGACAGAGACCACCTTCAGATACAAGCACAATGTTTGCAGAGACTTTGCGTACGAGCAGATGCAAGCAGATCACAAGGTTTACTACCTCAGCGACTTTATAGAACTTGTAGATGTCTTCGATGTAATCAACAACGGCGAGCTCATTGTCGCCGTCCAGCTTGTCGATGTCCTGGATCACTTCTCGAGCCGTGTACTGGCAATTTCAATTACATCTCACTCAGACTAATTTTCACAGGTTTATGATGCTGGAACAGAGAAGTGTTTTCATGGACAGATTGTACGCACCTTGGAGCGTGCCGAGAGGACAGAAGTAAGGGTGTTGATCGCCTTATTCCTCGATTGCTTGCGGACAGAGCTGAAGCTGCCCTCCGTCGACTTGATCACGTCGGAGTCAGAGCTGATCTCAATGACGTGCTCTGGGGGAGGAGGGGCAAGCTTCACTCTGGCCAGCCTCGCCGGATTTTGCAGCAGTAAAGCGACGATTGATTAACACGAGACTAAATTAGCGCTTCAGGATAGAGGGGGAAGGGAGCAGGAACAGGGACGGTACCTTGGCTTTCTCCTGCGCCTTTTTAATCAACTGAGCACCAAAGTTCCTGGTCACGGGGCGGTGAGCATTCACCGGCTCCTGGAGCTGCTTCTTCCTGTTTATTCCCAAGAACGCGTCAGTGGAAAATTCCATAGAAACAAAGGGGAATCATGCATACTAGAACTGGTCGGTTTCCTGCTTACCCTTCGGCCACGCGGAGGTTGCCGATGTCGCGCAGGACTCCCCGCCGGGGCTTGGTCTCGGGTCTGCCAGCCATGGCGGCCTTCTGCTTTCCCGCAGCGGGGACACCACCACCAAGCACTGCACAGCGGAAACGAGAAAAACAATACCATGAGAATTTCGATTTTTCGGAAGCTGCAGACCAATAACGAGAAAAACCACACCAAATCGATACCAAAACAAATCTTTCTTCAGATTTCTGTTGGGACAGACCAATCGAAGAGAAATTGGGAAAGTCATAGCGAAATCAAACAAGATTCATGGCAAAGAACCACGCCAAAGAACGAGTTCCGCTCGCTCACCTCTGTTCTGCTGTTGGTGAGGCTGCGGAGCGGCAGCGACGTTCTGGTTGTGTGTGGCCATCTCCTCCTCGCCCTGGCCAAAGATCCCGAAGAGCACGGTCGAGAAGAACGATTGGAGACGCGCAACCCGCGACCCCTCCTCCACGCCGGTGAGCGCAGCCACGGCTCCGGCGTGCTCTACGGCGTTTCTTGAAGCTCTTCTCGCCTCTCTCTCTCCTTCTCTTCTTGCCTTGGTTAATCGGTGGGGCGTGATGGGTGGGGAGGGGGAGGAGGGGCGCCAGGGATCTGGGTGGCCGACGAGGTGGTGAGGAGTTCAAGGGACGAGAAGTGGGCGAGCGGAGATGGTCACTTGCGCGGTGTGGCGGCGGCCGGCGGTGAGAAGGATAAGGGTTAGGGTTAGACTTTAGAGGATGGAGGGGGTCAGGGCGGCGGGGGATTTGGTACGTGCCGCGTGTGCGAATGAAATTTTTGCACTATACGCGCGTGATGGATGCCAGGTCATCAATCCACGCCAAATTTTTACAGACCACCATCCCACCGTTCATCAAGTTCACATCAACGGATGATATTTGTTCTTCTCTTATATCTCACTATGACGATCCTATATCGTCGTAGTATGCTCCAAACAAGGCCCCAAACAGTACACACCAGCTTATGACGATTTCGTGTAAATAATTTAAGACGTTTTTGGGACAAATCGTCATGCATTTGCTATCCTTTGCCCCTTCCAAACAGCTCATGACCAACTGCAGCAAGATCGTCATAAATTTATGACGATTTCTTTCGGGGTCACTATCAAAAGGTCATAGTATAGCACATTTCTTGTAGTGATGGTGCAGCAGTTAGCTGGAGGAGTGCAAAGCTAAGCGTTGTGGCGAGATCTTCAACTGAATCGGAATACATAGCTGCTTCGGAGGCTTCACAAGAAGCGATATGGATGAAGGAGTTCATTACAGAGCTCGATGTGGTTCCAAGTGCACTGGACCCAATGTCTATCTACTGTGATAACATGGGCGCCATAGCCAATGCGCAAGAACAAAGGTCACACAAGAAGCTGAAGCACATCAAGCTGTGTTTTCACGCTATTCGAGAACATGTCCAAGATGGTGACATAAAGATTTGCAAAGTACACACAGATATGAATGTGGCGGATCCGTTGACTAAACCTCTCGCGAGGGCAAAACATGACCAACACCAAACTGCCATGGGTGTTCGGTATATTACCATGTAATCTAGATTAGTTGACTCTAGTGCAAGTGGGAGACTGTTAGAGATATGCCCTAGAGTCAATAATAAATGTAGTTATTATTATATCTTTGTGTTTATGATAAATGTTTACATTCATGCTATAACAGTATTAACCAGAAACATTAATACTTGTGTGATTTGTAAACTAAATTAGAGTCCCTAGTAAAGCCTCTTTATAATACTAGCTTGTTGATTAATATATGATCATGGTTTCTTGATCATGAACATTTGAGATGTTGTTAATAACAAAGGTCATATCATTAGGAGAATGATATGATGGACATACTCCTATAGATAAGTGTAGCATAAAGATCAAGTCATTTTAATAGTTCAATTGCTATAAGCTTTCTGATACATAGTAACCTAATTCCTTCGACCATAAGATCATGCTTATCACCATCACCGGAAGGATGCTTTGATGACATCAAACACCACACTGTAACTGGGTGGCTATAAAGGTGGCATTGAGTGTTTGGAAAGTATGGGTTGAGACACATGGATCAAGAGTGGGATTTGTCCATCCATATGACGGATAGATATACTCTGGGCCCTCTTGGTGGAATGTCATCCTATTAGCTTGCAAGCATGTGACTGGCTCACAAGGGATCACATATCACATGAACGAGAAAAGAGTACTTATCGGTAACGAGTTTGAACTAGGTATGCAGAGATACCGACGATCAAAACCTCGGATAAGTAAACTATCGTGAGACAAAGGGAAATTGGTATCGTATGTAAGTGGTTCATTCGATCGCAAAGTAATCGTAGAAATATGTGGGAGCCATATGAATTTCCAGATTCCTCTATTGGTTATTGATAGGAGAAGTGTCTCGATCATGTCCACATAATTCACGAACCGTAGGGAGACACACTTAAGGATTCGATGTTGTTGAGTAGTTATGGAATGATGAGTAAGAGACTAAATGTTGTTCGGAGTCTCGGATAGGATTCGAGATATCACGAGGAGATCCGGAATGGTCCGGAGAATAAGATTCATATAAGGAAAGTCCTGTTTCGGAGTTGGGGAATGATTCCGGTGTTTTCATCGGGAATGTTCTAGAAGGTTCCGGAAGGTCCGGCACTCCGGAGGGGAAGGGTACATGAATGTGTCATGGCAATGTGGAATGGTTGCATCATGTACTAGGTATCATGGCTGGGCAAAATAAAGGGAGAAATCAAATCCTAGTTTGAAAAGTCAAACGCCAATTTGAAAAGTCAAACGGCAAGTTTGCTTGGTGGAGGGAGAGTAGGAAACCTACTTGGGGAGGAAGTCCTCCTACCTCCACCCGCCGGCCAAGGAGGCCGAGTTGGGGGAGGACTCCCTCCTCCCAACCGGCTCCCTCCCACCTATAAGAGAAGGGGCAGGGGTGCCCCTCTTCCCGACACCCAACACCACCCAAACCCTAGCCCTAGCCGCCGGCCTCCTGCAAGTCGCCGCCGCCCCTAGGGTTTCTCCTAGCCGCCGACTTGGGGCTTCCCCAATCCCTAGCCGCCGGCCAAGCTCCGCCCCTTGGTGCCCTCTAAACCCTAGATCGCCAAGGCCTCTCTCATAGTCCACCATACTCGCTCCGGCTTAAGGCGAAGCCCTGCGAGATCTCCCCTCTACTTCCGGTACCACACCGTCGTGCTGCGGGAATCGCGAGGAGAGTGCTACAACCTCCACTGCTTGCTGGAACAATGGAGAGGAAGGTCTTCATCGACTACCGAACGTGTGACCAACTACGGAAGCACTGCGGGAACACAGCGCCGGAAGGATCGTCTATGCGATCTTGAGATCGGCAAGAGTTCGACTACATCAACCACGAGAATCTGCTCTCGTTAACCGCTTTGGAATCTTCGATGGTGAGTTCCTCTATCGACTCGTTGCTACAATCTAGTAGATAGATCTTGGCTTGTTTGTTTGCGTGCGGTAGAAATTTTTTGTTTTCCATGCTACGAACCCCTACATTTGTATTATGTGCTAATGAATGAATGAAAAGAAGGTTGCTAGAAAAATATGAGTCAAACTCTAAAAAAAATTCAAAAACAAACCCCTGAACCTTAGAAAATTTCCCTCTTTTATCATGATCTATCTCAATCTTAAGATGCCTCGCGAAGGAAGTAGTTAATCCCCGGACCCAATGCTGCAAATGTTGGTTTCGGACCGCGAAGCTGAAAGAGCTGGACGTCAAGCCAACCTAGCCACCCTCCAACACATAGCTCAGATGGCCAACAACAACCAAGGCCATGGGAACCAGGACAACCATGGATCCAAGATCAAGAACTTTCAGAATACCAATCCCCCCATCTTTAGTAAGTCTGAAGAGCCCTTAGATGCAGATGACTAGCTATAGACCATGGAGAACAACTTAAAAGTCGCAGAAGTAGAGGCCAATGAGCAAGTACTGTTTGCCACCCATTATCTGGCAGGAGATGCAAGAGCGTGGTGGAATAGCGTTCGCGCCATGAATGGAGGACAGATGATGACTTGGGATGAATTCAAACTCAAGTTCAGCAGAACCCATGTGCCACCGGGTTTAATCAAGAGGATGAGAGATGAATTTAGAGAACTGAAGCAAGGGAGGATGACAGTAGTTGAGTACCATGAAAAATTTCTTTCATTAGCTAGGTATGCACCCGATGAGATTGACACTGAAGCCAAGAAGAAGGAGAGATTTTTGAAATTTCTGCATGATGAGATGCAGACAGTGTTAGTCAACATCCCATTTGCTAACATTGAAGCCTTAGTGGATTCTACCATTCAGATGGAAGTCAAGATCAACCAAGCCAATGAGAACCACAAGCGTCGAATGATGCATCAACCAGGAACCCACCATACCCCAAAGTATCGCCCCAACCCATCTGCAGGATATGCCCCAAGAAAAAATAGACCCCCGATGAACCGTCCAACCTATCCCAACCATGGAGGAGGAAACCTAAGGCCTGGAGGAAACCACAACAACAACCCCGGCAACCCCAACAATTTCAACCGTGCACCGCCCAAGTTCAACAACAACAATGTCGCCAACAAACCCAATACTGCCCCAAGGACTGGAAGCAATGTTGTGCCACTTGCAGGAAAGGACAAGTCTCAGGTGACTTGTTATGAATGCGGAACCAAGGGTCACTACTCCAATGAGTGCCCCAAGAAGCTTGCAGCAGCCCCCAATGTGAATGCCCCAGCCCAGCATCAGCTCGTGTTCAGCCTAAAAGAAGATTTTCCCCAGGGAATTCGTTCAACTACAATGGCCGTCTGTTTCACATGAATGCCGAAGAATCCCAAGAAGCGCCAGATGTTGTGCTGGGTATGTTTTCTGTTAACTCAGTACTTGCAAGAGTGTTGTTTGATTCTTGAGCATCACACTCATTTGTTACAGAATAATTTGCATGCACTAGTAAGATTCAACCAACAAAATTGAAGCATGTTATGGTAGTTCAAATACCTGGTTCAACCACCAAAGCTAGAAAAATTTGCAAGGCCGTACCTATCAGAATCGATGGCATATATTTTTATGCTAATATAATAGTACTTGGAACCAAAGGTTTGGAAGTAGTACTAGGAATGGATTGGATGTCGAAACATAAAGGATTAATCGACTATGCCAAGAAAGCCATAACCATGACCAGTACAACCGGAATATCAGTAGAGCATGTATCTGAAACCTTGCCCCATCAATTCAAGCACAACAAGAGTCTAACCCAACCAACCATTGACCAAGTCAGAGTAGTCTGTGAATACCCCGACGTATTTCCAGATGTTCTGCTCGGTATGCCCCAGATCAGGATATCGAGTTTATCATTGAACTAATCCCTGGAACCGGACCCATAGCCCAGACACCGTATAGTATGAACCCATCTGAATTAGTGGAGATAAAGAAGCAACTAGATGCTATGCTGGAGATAGGCCTGATTCAACCAAGTGGGTCGCCATGGAGATCACCTGTCTTGTTTGTGGACTAGTTGACCGATGCCAAAGTGTTTTCTAAGATTGATATTAGAACTGGATATCATCAACTCAAGATTCGCGCAGAGGATATTCCAAAGACTGCCTTGACCACCTGATATAGATTGTATGAGTACACCATCATGTCCTTTGGATTAACCAATGCCCCCGCTTATTTCATGAACCTCATGAATATGATTTTTATGGACTTCTTGGATAAGTGTGTCGTTGTTTTCATCGATGACATTCTGATCTATTCCAAATCAGAAGAAGAACATGAGCTACACCTGAGGACCATCCTAGGAACCCTTAGGGAGCATCAGTTGTATGGCCAGTTTAGCAAATGTGAATTCTGGTTACAAGAAGTAGGATTCCTCAGACATATTGTGTCAGCTGGAGGAATTGTTGTCGACCCTGCCAAGGTTAAGGATGTTGAAAAATGGCAAGCCCCAACCACTCAAACCCAAGTTCGTGCATTTCTCGTTCAGCGGGATATTACCGCAAGTTTGTAGAAGGATTCTCGAGCATCGCAAGACCCATGACCCACTTGTTAAAGAAAGATAAGAAGTTTGAATGGATGGACAAATGTGAAGCAAGATTCCAAGAGCTTAAGAAGAGATGGATCTCAGCCCCAATCTTGATCATGCCGGATATCACGAAGCATTTTCATGTGTATTGTGACGCATCCAAGATCGGTCTCGGATGTGTGCTTATGCAAGAAGGCAAAGTTATATCCTATCTATCCTAACAACTGAAGCAACATGAGAACAAATATCCTACCCATGACCTTGAACTAGCAGCTGTAGTTTTAACCTTGAAGACATGATGACATTACCTCATGGGAAACCGTTGTGAGATTTAATCGGATCACAAGAGCCTGAAGTATATTTTCACTCAGAAGGAGCTGAATATAAGGAAAAGGAGATGGATAGAGCTAATCAAGGAGTATGATCTGGACATTCACTATCACCCCGGTAAAGCCAATGTGGTAGCAGATTGCCGTGTCTCTTGAACTCTATGATTCTGATGGAGCAACCAAGTTTGCACAAGGAGTTGGAAGATTTCAGAATGGAGCTAGTAAGTGAAGGATTTTTTTGCTAGCATAGAACTTCAACCCACTTTGATCAGTCAGATCAAGGAGGCGCAGAAAGGAAATGCTAGTATCGATGGAATCAAACGTCATATCGGTACAGGAAAAGTACCCGGATTCACCGAAGATGAAGAAGGAGTTTTGTGGTACAAAGGACATATCTGTGTACTAGCAGATTCAGAATTGAAGCAAGCTATTTTTAAAGAAGCCCATGATACTATTTATTCTATCCACCCCGAAGGAACAAAGATGTATCAGGACCTGAAGGAGCAATTTTGGTGGCATAAGATGAAGAGAGAAATCGGAAGCTACATAGCCAAGTGTGATATTTGTCAGAGAGTCAAGAACTGTTGCAACCATTGCAGATCCCGGAATGGAAATGGGATTCAGTTGGAATGGATTTTATCACCGGACTGCCTACATCTAGTAGGGGAAATGACTCTATTTGGGTCATAGTAGATAGACTGTCCAAAGTCGCCCATTCCTTACCTGTCAAGACCATCTATCAGAGTTCGAAGCTAGCAGAGTTGTACATTGCTAGAATCATCAGTTTGCATGGAGTCCCCAAGAACAACGTGTCAGATCGAGGAACCCAGTTTATCTCGAGATTTTGAAAGAAGGTCCAAGAACGATTAGGAACCCGACTGGATTTCAGCACAACTTATCACCCTCAAACCGATGGACAAACGGAGCGAGTAAACCAAATACTCGAAGATATGTTGAGAGCCTGTGTGTTAGAATATGGATCTAAATGGGATGACTGGTTGCCGTTCGCAAAATTTTCATACAACAACAGTTACCAAGCCAGTTTGCAAATGGCCCCATTTGAATTTATGTATGGAAGGAAGTGTCGTACCCCTTTGAATTGGTCAGAAGTAGGAGAGAGTCAGATTTTTAGAACCGACATCCTACGAGAAGCCGAAGAGAAAGTTCAAAAGATCCGTGAGCACCTCAAGACCGCCCAATCTAGACAGAAGAGTTATGCCGACAAGAGACATCGAGACCTAGCCTTCAATATCGGAGATTTTGTGTATCTCAAGGTGTCACCTTTGCAAGGAATGCAACGTTTCCAGCTCAAAGGAAAGTTAACCCCCAGATATATCGGACCTTTCAAGATCCTGAATCCTCGAGGATAAGTATCGTATCAACTGGAACTGCCAGAGGAGATGTCAGCCGTGAATAATGTGTTCCACATCTCGTTACTTCGCAAATGCCTAGAAGTCCCGGAGAAGACCAAAGTTTTCAAGAATATTGATCACCAAACCATAGAGATCAAAGCTGACCTAACATATCCTGAAGTACCCATTCGTATTTTGGAGGAAGCTTTCAGAATCACCAAGACCCAGAGTATCAAGTTTCTCAAGATCCAGTGGAGTAACCACAATGAAGAAGAAGCTACCTAGGAGCGAGAAGACTACATTAGGACAGAGTTTCCAGATCTCTTTAAATCCTAGTTTTATTTTTTCTAAAATCTTGGGATGAGATTTTTTTTAAGGAGGGAAGGTTTGTAACATCCCAAAAATATTAATCAAGGTTATCAATTCCAATCACTCAAATTTAGGGTTAACAAAAACTTTTGTTAATTAAAATCATTTTGAATGCATGTGTGTATGTGATGAATGCATGAATGCTTGAATGGACTTGTTTGATTGTTGTAAATGGCAAGGATTGGTTTAAAGATGAAAACAACATCATCCAAATAATTTCCAAGCCGGATCAAATCATTAGAAATTTTTACCAATCTTGTTCACTAGACCACTTTGAGTGTTTCTAGTCCAAGATTTCAAACAGAAACAAATCCAATTATTTTCACCCCTTGCTAGACCAAGTGAAAGTGAACCCAAGCCCACCTTGCAAACCCAAAGAAACATTTGGAAACCCTATTCAAATGACATTTGAAAATTGAATCTAGTTCATATGGTAAGATCACCATTTATCAAAACCCAACCAAACCA
Source organism: Avena sativa (assembly GCA_916181665.1). Classification (NCBI taxonomy): domain Eukaryota; kingdom Viridiplantae; phylum Streptophyta; class Magnoliopsida; order Poales; family Poaceae; genus Avena; species Avena sativa. Next base: position 102,964,548 of record OV702280.1, read on the forward strand.
GTTCACCTTGACAAATCCAATCAACCAAATACTCCCTAGTATGTGACCAGTACACTCACCAAGTTTCATCCAAAAATTCAAATATGAATTTCTTTCGTCCATTTCATCAAACACTTGGAGATACAAATCAAATTCTGCCAAACTTCACATTTTTGAGAAGTAATCCTTTCAAACATTGTTCCCCATTGATCACCCTTGTCTCCCCTAGTGACAACCATCGCATTAAACCAACCTAGACCCTACCCAATGCACCATGTCATGCATGCCTGAGCCATCCATTGCTAGCCGACCATGGAAAGCTAGAACGAGCCAGCGTCGCGCCTAGCCACCATGTCCAGGAGGCACGCGACCGTCCACCGCCACCCCCTGTCCAGCCCTTGAGCCTTGACAAGCAGTGGACCACCAAGAACGCATGCGCCCAGTTTGTCTCTGCCATGTCCAGAGCGCACCAAATTGCCTCGCTCGACATGCTCTAGACCGCTCCTCGCCTTCGCCGCCCGTGCCTGCGATCACCACCGTCCTAGGGGACCACCAGACATGCCCGTTCGCCGCCGCGCGACCAGGTGCGCTTGTGCGCTGTCAAAAACGTCGTCGGTGCCGCTCAGAGCACCAGCGTGTTCCGACCGAGCCGCATTGCCCCTTGCCGCTTCATCAAGCCGTTGAGGACCGACAGGATACTGCGCACCGTCCCCTAGCCTCATCCATGCCCGTAGCTCGTTGTAACCCTGACCCCGATGAGCACTTCCCATGCAGCTCGGCCTCTCTCGCTTGCCTACAAAAGGAGGCCTACCCCGCTCGTTTTCTTCACACCAGTTCACTCCCTACCTCTCACTGATCCTTCCCACCTCTTCCCGGAGCAAGGCCAGCTCTCCCTCGCCGGAATTTTGCCAGATCCTACCGCTGCTGGAGGAGAAGGGCGTTGTCGATTGGAGCCACCCCAGGAGGAGCCGCCAGTACCAGGAGAACCACCGTCATCGACTTCGTCGTTCGCCCCCATCGCCGACCATCGCCTGAGCCCCAGTGAGCCGCCCAGACGCCCACTAGCTACGCTAGGGTTTGAGCCCGTCGTGTTCTGTTCGACGAGGACGATGGCCATGAGCCATTGATCCTTGATCTAATCCTACGGTCGTAGTTAGCCCGTACCCCTTCGCACCCCCACCTATCCCACTGAAGCGTGGGGACACCACTTAACCAGCCTACGCACGTGCTGTGCGCAGTGGGCTGGCCAGTTAGAATTCCCGCGCGGCCCAGTTAGTTCAAATTTAGATTTATCTATTTAGTTTCAAACCTAGTTATGGCAGTAGATTCAGAATTCAATCAGAGAGTTTTCCTAAACCAAATAGCATGAAACCAATTTTGTTAGAAAGGTATGGAAATTGTTAATCGAAGCCCGTTGGATTCAAACCATTTGAAATTATAGATCACCTATAGAAAAAATAACAATTCAGAGACTTTTCTGCATTCAAACATTTTTTAAAATTCAACCATAAATTTTTTTGAGTTGATTCCAACTCTGAAAAATCACATTTGATAAGACCTTTCTGAATATATAAAAATATCTAGGTTTACTTACAGTAATAATGGATAAGTAATAAAAGAATGCCCCATAGGAATTTTTAGTCACTTTAATTAATTAAAAATAAAAAGGTTAACCCTTATTAAATTGTGACTCCACTTTAAATCACATTCCCAAGTATTGAAATATGTGGTGATGACATGTGTCAACATGATCCCATATTTTAATTGGAGAATATTAAATCTTAAGTAGTTTTTCAATGAGTAGAAATTACTTTTCAAAAATAAAATAAATGAAACTATTGCCTTAATCCTTGTGATGATTGTGATGATGCTAGATCATCTAGTGTGAGCCTTTGTGTGCTAAATATAAGTAGTTAAGTATTGTTTGATGATTTTTTACTTCGTATTTATTTATAGGTGCTAGTACCGACCAAGGATACGAAGAGGAAGGAGACTACTACAAAGAGGAAGAAGTGGAGAACTTCAACCACTGCACTCCATAAGGCAAGCTCCACAATACAAGTTAACTTAGAAAGCTAACACTTGCCACTGTGAAAGCTAGATAACCTATGCAATGCATTAGGCATGCTTTGATTAGACAGTATTGAGTATCCTAAATCCTAGTTTACTTGCAAGCTTGATTATTTTATTTCTTTATCAAAACTTTTTATTTATGTTTACTTAGTGACTTGTGAAGTTTTAGAAAGGTATTAGACGTAGCATAAAGAGCATAAAACTTGGCCTAAGTTAGGTAGAAATTGATGTCATCCCGAGGCATGAGATTATACTTAGATAAGTCACACTTGATTACCACTCCTCATTAGTGTTTACCCCCAACTTTAGTGGCTAGTGCTAAGCATAAAACTTGATCACTTTAGATCGGAATACTTGGTGAATATGGTTATGAAAACCATAGAATGATGAGTCATTCTAATGAAATGTTTTGACATGTGTTATTGAAAACCAGATGACTTGATGATGAAAATGTTGAGGCATGAGCCTTAGCCCTTTTATAAAACTGATGGTTGTGTTTGGATGTGATATCATTCCAATGTTACCGTACAACCACAATACCCGAATTTGGGTAGGGTTTGACTGGAAGTTTATATATCTTAGTATGGGTTCCCTTGCGGCCGAGATTTGAGCTAAGGCTACCTCGTGATGATTGACCACCTTTGAAGTTCCCAGGATGACAGATGGTCTTGGTTGGGAGGCCAAACTCATAGGAGGGGTGCCTATACTAGGGTGTGTAATTGAAAGGTTAGGATTGATTATCCGCATATAAGTATGGTGAATTCAGGATTGTTCCTGACGGATGTATCTAATATTGTGGTGAAAGTGTACCACCACTTCAGAGTGTCAAACTATTCGAATAGCTGCGTCCGCGGTTATGGACAGTTGGAGTGACCATACTGTTCCGTCGTCACATGTTTTCAAAATGACTTGTGAAATGAATCATGACTTTGACTTGACCATAACAGGGTTGTGAAAGTGAAACTTAAGTTCCCACTTAGGTGTTATAAAACATTAAACTAGGTTTCTTTAGTTTTAAACTCAGCTAGAGATAAATCTGGCTTTTTGCAAAACAACCTAGATCTTAGTATTCCTATTTGAACTACTTACTGTTTAGTAATAGTTTGCGAGTACTTAAAGAGTACTCATGGCTTTGTCCCTGGCTATTCCTATGGCCAGACTATGAGGAGGACTACCAGGATGATGGACAACAGGAAGTCTACGACAACTAGGATCATCTCCCATCGTCAGCATTGCCTGTGACCCTGAAGATGGAATTCACCCATGCTACCATTATTATATTATTCCGCTGCGTTGATTGTATTAAGAATGGATCACGAGATCCTTTATTTGTAAGACCTTTATTATGGTTTGTAATGGATGATGAACTATGGTACCAATTTGTTATGTCTCACAAAAAAGGTAATCCTGGGATTGCGATGTATGGCATAACAGGCATCTGGAATTAAAAATTCGGGTGTTGACACACATTATAACAAACTATGCCATGGCTGTGGTCATGACCCAACTCACCTTGCCTTGAAAGCCAAGAATACTAGAAGTCTGTAGGTGATTTGTGTGAACAATTTTTTCGAATAATCCTCATATTCCATGTTTGTTATTTTTGCCTACAACTAGGAAACATAAAACGACTATGTGTGAAGGTTTCACATTTTTTGATTTTTTATGCTGGTTTTGGAATTTGGCCGAGATCACGGCAGTTAGGGTTCCTAGATATGGGCCGGTATTGCTAATATCTTATTGGATCTCTAAGGAAATGCTATGTTTTGTACCTGGAAATGATTTTTCGAAACATTCTTGGGGAGCTAAGAGGTAGCTCTAGGATAAATTTGAGCCCCTTCCAGCTGGACCGGCAGAAACTTGTTTATATCGCGGGGGTCACGAAGATAGGTTTTAGGTGAAGCCAACTGGTGAATTGACCACTAAATTATCTCTAGTATTTATTAAAAATTCGGTTATGCATTGTCACATCACATTCTTGGTGGATTCTTCAGAAAATAGGCCTTTTTTGGCACCGAGAAAATGGAAAATGGATTTCCCGTGTAGAGAACGTGAAAACATCATGAAGCAATATTATTTGCCAGCACAGTATACATGCATGTGCGGAATATGGTCACATTATAACAAACTATGCCATGGCTTTGGTCATGACTTAGCTCATCTTGCCCTGAACTCGAAGGCGGTAGGTTTCTATGAACAATTTTTTGAATAATACTCATATGCCATGTTTGTTATTTTTGCCTGCACCTAGGTAACATAAAATTACTATGTGCGAAGGTTTCACATTTTTTTGAAATTTTTATGCTGGTTTCAAAATTTGGCCGACGGCAGTTAGGGTTCCTAGCTATATGTTGGGTGTTGCTAATATCTTATTGGATCTCTGAAGAAATTCCATGTTTTGTACCTAGAAATGATTTTTTTGGAAAATTCTTGGGAGAGCTAAGAGGTAGCTCTAGGCTAAATTTAAGCCCCTTCCAGCTAGACCGGCAGAAACTTGTTTATATCATGGGGGTTGCGTCGAGGGGTTCTAGGTGAAGCCAATCGATGAATTGGCCACTAAATCCTCTCTATTAATTATTAAATATGCCGTGATGCATTTGCACATCTCATCCTCGGTGGCTTCTTCACAAAGTAATCCCTTTTCGGCACTGAGAAATTAGAAAATGGGCTTTCCGTGCAGAGAGTGTGAAAACTTCATGAATCATCATTGTTTGACATCACAAGATACACGAATGTGCAGAATATGGGCACATTATTGCAAACAATGCCATGGCTATGGTCATGACCTAGATCATCTTTCCCTGGAAGCCATAAATCCTCGAAGGCGGTAGGTGATTTATGTGAACACTTTTTTCGAATAATCGTCATATGCCATGTTTGTTATTTTCCCTGCAACTAGGTAACATAAAACGACTATGTGCGAAGGTTTCACATTTTGTGAATTGTTTTATGTTGGTTTTGATAATTTGGCTAAGATCGCAGTAGTTATGGTTCCTGTTTATGTGCCGGGTCTTGCTAATCTCTTATTGGATCTCTAAATAAATGCCATGTTTTGTACATGGAAATGATTTTTTGGAAAATTCTTGGGAGATCTATTAGGTCCAGGCTAAATTTGAGCCCTTTCCAGCTAGATCGGTAGAAACTTGTTTATATTGCGGGGGTTGCACCAAGATCTTCTAGGTGAAGCCAGGTGGTGAATTGACCACTAAATGCTCTATAGTATTTATTACAAATGGGATGATGCATTTTTGGTTAGTTTATTAGGTAATAGCATGGTGGATCTAAGTTTGATCCCAAGATCTCGAAGGATCCCCCTTCCGATTGACCCGACGTGGCGCCTGTATTGTCGATCGTCGCATGGATATATGTAACTATCAGAACATGTCCTCGCACATGCTATATACATGTAACTGTGAGAACATTTCCTTGTACCTGGTATATACATATAGATGTGAAAACGTCTCCTTGCACAAAAGATGGAAACATATATCTCTTAGGGAAGCATATATTTTTTGCCATTGCACACATGTGGAAACTACAACTAGACACATAATGACAACCAATATCTCAAACTAAATTCATGAAAGATATCTAAAACTGAACACATACTACCCAAAATAAACTGAACTAATGATGCATGTTTGATCCATGTTCCCCCTTGTCGTGGTATTGCCGATGAGTATGCCATGGAGGGATCCTCACAGTGCGGGTTTAGAGACGTGGAGTAAGGCGGATGGTTGACGGGTATGAGGTAATACAGCTTACCCAGGTTCAGATCCCACAACGGTGGCGGAATCCTACTCCTGCTATATATCACTATAATGGCAATACGCCGAGTTATAGGGATTGGTTAGCTGTGCGAGGTCTATGTTAATCGATACTAGGTTGTGCCCTAAAGGCTCCCATAGGCCCGAATTATATAGTCGCCAGGTCCTAGGGTTACAGGGAAAGTCCTAGCCGGACAGGTTACAGAGTCCTACACAGTATACAATCAGTCTAACGTGTCTTGCACTCCAAGGCTCCGGGTACGTCAGTGACTCCTCCATAGCCTTCCCTTATCCGGCATGGGCCTCCCCCGTACGGAGACCCACCATACCACTGCATGATGTAGTACACTATAGTCATTGACATCACACCAATGAAACACCGTTCACTAGTATTACATCCCTCAGAGTGGTACAACAGAAACACAGTACGTCCAAGATATGACTATAGGTTACAACTCAACTCTTTACACAAGATCCAGAGAATACTCTAGGTTAAAGAGAGAGAAAGAAACTTCTTACAAAGAAGAATCAGAAACAAACAACTCAAAACTATCATACTATCAAGACTAGTATTTTAACTAATGGTCTGGCATTGCTGCTATTGCAATACGCACAGAAATAGGTTCTATGGCTAGAGATTATATTCCTATCTAATTAGTAACTTCGTCTTCACTTGAGTTGATGTATATGTTGACTTTCTTGACTTCATTGAAGAGCTTTAGCTTTTGATGATGATTCCTAGAGCATGACTTGATGTAGACGTCGTCTTAATGGCTTCAGAATCTAGCAAGGGTTAAGAAGATACGTTGATTAAGAGCGTACTCAGCAAGTTCACTAGAAAAGGAGTGTTTGATGCACTATATCTATAGCCACAGACCGTAGGTCGTCGGCAATGAAAGTTTTTGTAAACATTTCTTCAAAGGTTGCTTTTATTCTGAAAAGCTATGTCCGTCAGCCTTCACTGGTTTACCAGAACTTTCATGGAGTTCCTTTCCTGCCGCATTCGCAGCTCCTTCCCAGAACAGGAAGTAACAAGTTATAGTTCTTACATCTGCAGAGGTGCATTACTTTACCCATGAGAGACCTTAGCCTTGTTGCACAACCAAGTCATGAACTTGTCCATACTTCCTTGGTATGGGGCCCAGTGTAAGATCCAAGCCAATCACTGCCCCCTTCGCGACCGTGCATGCCTCCTTGGTGTACACCATGCCCACATATTAAATTACGGCAATGGGTTGTACAGACCATTAGATGCCAGAACTATCGTGGGACGTTGAGGGTTCCCACCCATATGCTGCATATCCTCTACGAATTACTAATTAAAATGCACGCTACGAGTGATAACAGCCACGACCTGCACATCCGGCTACATGCGAGAGGAAGAAGATACAGCTGACTTCTATGTCCCATTCCAAATCTCATCGTTAACCCGTGATATACGGCGCAAGAATCACTGGCGACATTGGTTGTTAAGTCCTAGATAATATGTTCCTTTACCACCAAAAATTTCATAGTAGGTTATTACCTCATGGTAAATAACCTATAATCACATTATTATGAAAATAGTGTTTTCGGACATTTTTCAAATGCAGGTGATGACAACACTGGATTTGTAAAATACTTTATAGAAAATAATCAAAGGACATGAGCAACTGTGAACTTGTCTTTTGTGATGGCAAGATTATGCATCCACGGTCTTCAAGACAATATAAGATCCAATATCTGAAATCAGCATCATTGGTCCGATAAGGACTTATGTTTAAAGAAGCAAGATGATTTCATACATAAGTAATGTAATGCAAGTTGATAAACTCGAATCCCGGGGATAACGTTGTTCTAGGGTTTGGATATTGGAAAGGGTTTCTTTAGAATGTGTTTCCCTTTTAGATTAGTTTCTTATTTGTGCTTCTTACTAAGGCTTGTAAGTGTGTGTGAACTAACATGCAATTATAGTATCATATGACAATGCGAAACACCAATGTGAAATGCTACTCAAGATTGTTTATGTTATAATTGTTTATCCTCAAATTTTACTTTACAAGTAATGTCACTTATAAAGAACTTAAGTGTTATCAATCCTAAGTATACAAGTAAAGTATAAAGTAATGTTATTATGATTAATTGACACCTATTGACTGAAGTGGCAAAACGAATAACTTTTGAAGAAAACATTTATTTATTAAGGTTTAAACAATTCTAATAGTTTTTAGAATATGGTTGATAGAATGTGATTGATATTGTTTATGCTTGTTTGAATAGTCTACACTTGCGATGCTTTACGACTTAATTATAATAGACCAAAGTTAAATATAAAACACATAATACGGTCTTTGCAGACTAGAGTTAACTTTAAAAGAAACATAGATGAACTTAGGTTGTAATGCTGATGATATTTGTATTTTGTTCACTTCATAATGTTTCCTTAAAGTTATTTAAGCATGGCATTACTTTTATTTGAGTAGTGGTTTCCTAACATTATAATGGAATAGCATCATTTTCTTTTTTACAGATGAGTGGTTATAGTTTGTAAACAAGCAAGTAATATTACTTAAATACTTATGGATTCAACATTGTGTTTTGGTAGGTTTATAACTTGTGGTTGAAGTAATGAAAAAGGTTTTATTTAATCCCAAATTATTCTTGAAGATTTTATACTTTATATAGATCTTTTTAGCACATATTGTTGAATGATAATTCAATAAAATTGTATTTAAAATGTGTTAAACCATTTTTACTTCATAATATCAGTGCTGAAGACTAATACTATTTATTAGACTCAATTGGCTAATTTTTGAAATATTAGCAAATTTTATTTACCCTTATATGAATTATTAACTAAGGAGTTAGGTTTAAATTCAAGTTGTTAAAGTGTTTTACATTTTTATTTACCTCAAGAGTGGAATATTATATTTTTAACATGTAGGTATTATTTTTGTGATCATTTTGGTATATTACATTTATTTTTGTGATTTATAAATAATAAGATATGATTTTTATCAGATTTATTACTTTATAAATACTTAATAAATAATAAATAAATAATTAAGTGAAATAATAATGCATGATTATAGTTTTAAATTATAGTTCTTGTTTTTCTAAGACTTTTGGTATTTTATTAATATTTTTAACATTTACCATTATTAAAATATGACTTATCAAAGTTTTATTACTTATAAATTCTTTATTGAATAACAATTATTTAAATTGTTGGAATAATAATGTTTGATAATGGTTTAATGTTATAGATTTTATTTTTCTGAAAATTTTCATATATAAAACATATTTTTCTGAATTATAAAACATAAGGTATGGAATTTATGAGGTTTATTCATTTTCTAAATTATTTTCTAAATATGGATTTACTTTTTACACTTAGACTGGATCTACCCCAAGTCACAGACAGGTGGGGTCAGACCACATTGGCATGCCACCTAGGCGCGGACCAGTCAACTGGGTGGACCGGATCAAGGCCGGCGTCAGCTTGTTGTCATGATGACGACAGCAGGGCCTCCACTGCCAGTGAATGGTCGCCAGCAGCGATCCAGCGCGCGCCTGCGAGCGTGGATGTGCTTGTTCGAACCACACGGACACGAGGATCCTCTCAGTACTCACACCGCCACCTAATGGTCATCGTAGATACACCGGCGACGAACCACGGCGGCGGCGTGGTCGGGTCACTCGCGGACAGGGCGCTATGGTGATCGGGCGATGAATCTGAGAGGTCCATGAGATTCAGAGGCTCACCAGGAAGCTTGTAGAGGCTACGGCGAGGAGAGGCGGGCTCAAACAATGTCGCCACGGTCGACGGCGAGCGGCGGACTAAAGAGGTGCATGCGCGCAATTACGGCTTCCTGGCTCGATTCCTTCCGCGCATAGATGAAGTCCACCATGGCGGAGCTTACGGCATCTTCAGTTGGCCTTGGGGCAGTCTCAAATGGCGACGACGAGCAACTCCAGCGAGCTAGGGTTTCGGTATAGAGGATACAGATAGGAAGAGGAGAGAAATGGGGATAGGGATGATGCAGGGTGTCGCGGTGGCCTTCTTATCCACCTCCAGGACGACGGCGAGGATCACCACGCAACGCTAACGACGACGACAACATCGAGCGGCGGTGGTCCTTCTAGCGAGCTACTTGTGATGCACGAGGAAGACGATAGCGTCATTTTGCAGAAAACCCCCTGGCAAAACTTTACACTCAACCCGTAGTCCTACATCTGGTCCCACTCGTCAGTCACTGCGTGGATGAGCTGGGCTGGTCTTGGGCTGTGCTTGGGCCACTGCTGGATTGCTGTGGTTGCTCGTGGGCGACGGATAAGACAGAGGGGAAATGGGACGTGGGCTAGATTGGACTGATGCCTCTACTTCTTTTATTTTTTTTCTTATTCTCACTTTTTTCTATTTTCTGTTTTGCTTTCAGGTTTGAATATTACACATTTGATTGAAATTTCTTTATAAAATTTATTAGATAATTTCAGTATATAAAAATGTATTTCAAATTCTTGTATGAATTGAATATTTTGATAGCATCCTTTATTTATTATTTTCTAAATTTACAATTATAGAGATATTCTTTTATTAAATAGAATAAGTAGGATTTAGGGTTTTTAGGATTAGTTTAAAATCTTAAAAATTAACTATAACATTATTTTTACTTTTATTTGGAGTAAAATGAAGTTTTAAAATGTTTAGTAATAGTTATAGGGTTTATTTTTATGTATTTAATCACATAGTAAAGTATAGAGTGGTTTATAATTATTGTATCCCCACTTATTCCATTCTCATCTGGAATGAGTGGTTAGATCAATGGATCAAGGAATTTGCCTAATGAATATAAATTGAATATTTATGAGATGTTGAGGATAAAACTCATTAATAAGTTTAGTGTTCTGAATTGTAATGGCTTACCCTAGTTTTTAGGGTACTTACTATACTTATATTCTTTTGTTAATGTGAATAAAGATTAATGGCTAAACATATTGTCTTTATGTTTATGATCTTTAATGCTATCACCCCTTTAAGATAAAAAGTGATTATCTAGAATGTCTGATGGAAAAGAAATGATAAAGATGTCTCCTAAGCACATATGGTTATGATAATTTGAAATGATAAAGATGTGCTTAAGTGATTTGCTATAGGAAAATATTCCTATAAAGCTTTGTGGAAGTCAAATGATAGATCAATCAGATGAAATGGATATTATGTTTGGTTAAAGATTAAGGGTTTAGTGTTTACCAAGAATTCCTATCTTCCATAATGCATAAGCCTGGACTTCTAATTAAGGAATTCCTTTCCTAGATATTCTACTTCTTTATAACCATCATCATGTGTTAACATGGTGAGCTTTACTTCACAAGAATTTCTTATCCACCTTTTTTTCTTCTAAATCCATTTATAAATCCAATGAGCTCGATACTAAAGCTTTTCATAATCTGTTCACATCTCTACTTGGTTAGATCAAACTACTTTTCTAATGATAAACTCTAATCCATTAAGAATTACTTCTAACTCCATTTATACACTTCTTGTATCTTCATCACTAATATTATTCCAATAGATGTATAAATCAAACTACTCTCCTCAAAATCTTACAATCATTTAAGAGGAATAACACTACTTCAGTAACTCCACGCTACACTAGCCTTAGCTTAATCATACTATCTTATATTACTTAACTCTAGTAACTCATACTCCAACCTCACATTATATTAATGTGACTTGTAATGACTACTCTAGGAGAACTTATCTATACTAGGGTTTAATCATGTTATATCCACCAATGAAACTTATACATGATATAAGCATTCAATCTTGGTGACTAAAGCATGATCATTATAATCCTTTGATCTTTTATGGTTTAGGTTTCCAGTTGGCTAATCAAGGCTTTCATCAATACAACATTACAGTTGTATTGAAATTATCTTCTTAGTATCTCTATTGGATTAAGGGATATAATTCATGGACCATGCTTACTTAATCCAATAGGATTACTCCTTGGTATCTATCTTCAGGATTCATCCTAATAATCTTCTTTATCACCATACAATTTTAGGCTCCATATAACTCTTCTATCATTCCAGGAGCGAGTTAGCTCCATCAATTATCATATTGATCTTACTCTCTTCCAACACTCCCATCCTATAGATGATATCTATATCTAGCATTACCACTTACCTCTTCTTACTTATTTCTTTATAGGCCTTAAGTGAATGCAATAATAAGAATAAGAGTTGATAGATTAAGAATTGATAGTTTAAGAATTGGTGAATCAATAGTTGATTACTCAATATTGATGAACAACAGATATTGAGATAGGATTCCCTAAGGATTGATATGGAAAGAAGGATATGTGGTGAATGGTCTTGAATTGCTTTCCTTCCTACTTAATACAACTAAAGAGTTAGGGTTAAGTATTACCATGATCCACATGGTAGAAATAAATAAGGATAAAATAGATCAAGAGTTAGTTATTATACTCTTATTATTTGGGTTATATTCGTAACTTGGTATTCATGGGTTGTTGTGATGAATACTAGGATGTGATCACTTAAGGATAAAATTATAATCATTAATCAAGGTGTAATGGTTTAGTTTCCTTGCATTTGATCTACCCTTAGATCAAATCAAGTCTACCCAAAATAAGGTTTTATCAAAGGTCACATTGAAACTTATCGCAGTCAACTTGATGATCTACTTCAATTCCATCAAGTTGAGAGAAGCTTCAATCACTTTGACAAGTTTTGTTCAAAAGCGCGAAAATTATCCGGATTTTCTATGCATGAATGCAATGCACACATCTGGGTTCAGCTTATTTCTAAGCTCTAATGCTGGGATGTTACAAGCCACCCAGCAGGCCATGGGCCATGGGCCATGCTACCAACTGTGGGCCACCCGGGTTATCCGGATAAGAGACATGCTATGAGGATACCCATATAGCATATCCCCAGTAGTAGCCCCCGGAGAACTTCGAGATCTTGAGTCATCTTGCCTCTTCAGGTTAAATGCTCCGTCTAGATGGATGTCAGCAAATCGTCAAGCAATATCTTGTAGTCCTCCCAAGAACCCTGCAATATTCTCCGTCTTCAACTCGTAAGTCGAAGAAACGCTGAATCTTCCATCGTACTCTTTCTCGTAGCCGTACTGGATCCGTCCATGCCGGAATATTCCGATGTGATGGTTCATCTTCTAGTGACAGCTAGGGCGACGTAGAAATAGGTCAGCAACGCCTCGTAACTCACACATGCAGAGAACACAATCATGTCCATTTTTCCCACGTGAAGTATACTAACCATTGTCGGCGATGGTTTGGAACGTGGCTGAATTTCCGCGCACCGCCCGCACACGTCGTCTACGCATCGACCCTTCAATCACTTTGCACGAATCTTGACGCTTGAGGTTATAAATCACATCTGCGGTGAATTTTTACTTTTCACCTCATTCATCCTCTGTGTCATCTTCTTCCTCCAGTGAGTACCTCCTCGAGCTCCCTGCGTGACACGCGAAAAACCCTAGCCTCCCAATCTTTCCAGTCACCACTCTCCCTCTCCAATGGCGAGCAGCATCTCTACTCCCTCCATGGAGGCATCAGGCGATGCCATGGCGAAGCCGGTGACCACCGTCCATGTGCCCCCAGAGGGACTGGTGCTACCCAAGTCCGAGGTGGTTGAATCCACCGGCGGTGACCATAATCCAGTGGAGCTAGAGCTGCTGGAAGAAGAGAACGATTCCCACAAGGGGGACTGGCGCGGCTCGGACATCACGGACAACGACATCAAGGAGCTGCTCATCCAGTGTTACATCCCTGTGATAGAGGGGCTCGTCTGGCGGGCGGCACTGGCCAGCGAGGTCACCCCTTCTCCCCAAGTCGGAGAGAAGGTGTACCTAAAGGCACAATTGGTACGCGGATTTTCCTTGACCATCTCCAATTTCTTCCTAGTTGTCCTCAACCATTACCAGGTTCAACCTCAGAACCTTTGCCCCAATAGCATCCTCACGCTCAGCAACTATGCGGCTCTTTGTGAGAGTTACCTAGGGTTTAGGCCTAGGTTAGATCTCTTTATTTACTTCTTCACCGTCAAGAGGGAAGCCGGAGCCAGCAAGGATGAGCTCAGGAATTGTGGGACGATTAGTTTTAAGATCTGGCCTGGCCGGCGGTTCCCCAACATCATCGGCCATGAGTCCTGCAAGAACTGGCAACGGACGTACTTCTACGGCCCAGATATCCCTCTGGATGGCCGAGAAGCAACGTATCCGGACTTCATCGACGAAGCCGCTGCCGAAGCCCCGACATGGAGATCCCAGGCCACCTTTCCCTTCGACAACGACGCCTCCCGCGCCATGAGGCGGATAGAGTGGTTCGTGGAGATGGGTCTAACCGGATTGGACCTAACCATGTGCTGGTTCGTTAGGCGGATCCAGCCTCTGCAGCACGAGTACTCTAAGGAGAGGAAGGATAGCCTCCGTATCTCCGAGGACAATTTCTCGAGTGACTCCATCAAGCTCTGCCTCATGGACATCATTAGGGTGAAGGACAGGAAGTGTGGCTCCACCATCACCAATGATATGTTCAAGGAGGGCAAGTGCCCAAAGGTACCTATTTATTTTCCGTGTATGACATATACTCCAGTTCTTCCGTCTAGCCATTACCATCTCATCTAACACTTTGGGTTTTCACTTAACAACTCAGCAGTCTAGAGGAGGATATCATGGCTGTCTAAATCTATGACCCCAAGATGAAGGAAGTCACCGTCGTGTCCGACGATGATGTCCCACTGGCTTGTAAGCGGAAGAGCTCCAGCTCTAACGCTGCCGACGGAGGTAAGAAGAAGAAGACGGATGGTAGAGCCTCCAAGAAGTCCACTGCCGCCCTGGAGGCGGAGAAAAGAAAGATTACCGGGATCCCTTTTACCAAAGCACCCACTATCATGTAATCTTATTTTCCTCCGACATTGTCCATTGTTCGTCTTTTTCCTATACTTATACTTTTGCACATTTCAGGAAGAAAACTGGATTGAGTTTGAAGAAGACCTCCAAAGCATCGGGGGCTTCTAAAAACATTAAAGATATGTTGCAGCGCGATGTACCGCACCAAGCATCTCACGACATCGCCCCTGTCACTCCTAGCGTCCAGCCCGCACCTGCTCCGACAAGCTCTCCGGCTAAGGATGCATCTGGCCCTTCCGCCATGGAAGTGTACTCAGCTTCCTCCACGGATCTCGTCATTGCCAGCGAGCAGGCGACGCAAGAAAGCACCACAACCAAAATGGCTGAAGCTCCAGCTAAGGATGCCATCGGTAGCGGTAAGGCGGTGATGGTGGGTGGAACGTCTATCGAAGGAGGTGCCTCTTCACCCAGGATAACCATAGATCTCCCGAAGATAGTCTACCCGGTGATTACGGTGAGTAGCTCCACTCTAGTTCCCGGTGCAGCACCGACATCTCCAACCTGCGGTCTTGAGGAGCTTCTTCGACACGAAGATATCTTGCGAGGAAACAGCCTTTCCTTCAGCAAGTTGTTTGCCGAGAGTGCTACAAACTTCAAGATCATCGGACTTGAAAGTTTTATTTGTCTTCTACATTTCATATGAGTATCCCACTGTGGATTTAGATGGAAAAACCATAGGTCTTTTCATATGAATGCTCTAAGAGTGACTAAGCTAGAAAACTTCTCATTGTAGCCCCCAAGTACATAGTTTGAATTAATTATTCCGACTAGATACTTTCAGAGTATCATATGCAGTGTTTTTATAAACTTCAATACTGTAGCCCCCAAGCCTCTAGTTGTAACTGAATTAGTTCCGACTAGATGCTTAAAGAGAGACTAAGCATTTTGCCGAGTTAAAAACTTTATACTGTAGCCCCCAAGCTTCTAGTTGAAAACTAAATGAGTTCCGACTAGATGCTTAAAGAAATACTAAAGCATATTGCCAAGTTAAAAACTCTCCCTGCAGCCCCCAAGCCTCTAGGTGGATAGCTATCCGGCTAGATGCTCCAAGTAGACTAAACAGCTTTAAATTTTCTTTCCACATAATGAGAATGCTCGGAGAGGTGTCACCAATGAGAAATTCCATAAGATGCGTGCGGAGTTGGAAGCTGAAAAGGGTAAAACTGCCTTCTTGAAGGAACAAATCACCAAGAGCAAGAGTCTGTTTTTCCTTTTGTTTTCGTACTCCGGCTTTGTCTTGTGCCACCATTCTCCGACTACTCATTGTGTATTGTTCTTTCTCCGACTTGCAGTTACCATCGCCAAGGCAAGGACATTGTTGAGCACTCCAAGAACATTCAGTTGCTGGACAGCGAAAACAATATCCTTAAGCAAGAGAGGACTGATACCCTCAAGATGCACGAGGATTCCATGAAGGCCCTACAGGAGTCTGCCAACACTGAGATCATCCGCTTGAAGGAGGAGATTGCGATGCTGAAAGAGAAGAAGAGAGCTGCTGATGAGCAGAATCAGCGCAATCTTGAAGCATACAAGATCCTCCAACAAGAACGGGACTCCATGGCGGAGACACTCCAACAAGCTGAGGCGAGCATCTTTGGTAAGTGAATCTCCGTCTTGTACTACTGTAAGTCAGGTACTTTGAATTTTTGTGTTATTGAACTCATGTGCTCCCTTGTTGGAATTGCAGCTCCTATTGGTTTAACCCAATCGCCTCCTCCACCTAAGGAATGCATGGTCCTCGCTGGCAACTTTATCAGCACCGCCATCAGGCAGGCCAAGGAGATAGCCAAGCCCCTCCAGAATAATATCAAAGCGGTGGATTCCATGATGAAGTTCTCGGAGATCCTGCGCAAAGCCCCCGAGCGTATTTTAAGATGGAAAGCTTCCTGTACACGGGTTGGTGCAAGGATGGCATTATCGATGGTCAAGGCGCACTATGAATATGCCGACATCAACGTGGTAACCTCAGGTCTTCCCGACGTAGACGATGACGGCCATAAGATTAACCATAAGTCTATCTGGGCATCTCTCGCGGGCTATGACATAAGGGTTGCCGAGTTGGTTGACCATAATGTCTTCGTGCCCTTAGAGACCATTGACGGTGACCAGCAAAGATCCTCCGAGTCCCTCAAGACCACCTACTTCGAGGACGATGACTCTCCTGCTGCCGACAATGCTGCATCCAAGTCTCCTGCGCCAGAGGAATGAAAAACACTTTGTAATATTTGTTTCCTCTGGTTTGATGTATGTGGAAAAACTACTAAGTTATCTTAAGGAGGAAAACAACAGGTGTAATTTCCTGCTACTTAAGCACTGGTCCCAGCATGTAATTATTTTTTAAGCAAGTGCTGGCTTATCCATTACTCTGGTTTTTATGCTTGACCTTTCGTGAGTCGGAAAACTCATAGTCAGAACCACGCACTTAGGTGATGATGCCCAATCGCACCATCAAAAACCTAAGCACAAAATCGCCGACAACAAGTGCCAAAAGTCACTACTCCAGAATCCACATAAAAACAACAAAGAACGTGTAGACCAGAAAACTTAAGCTAAAGCCCGTAGGCGGAATTTTCACAAGTGCAAATGCAAACTTGTGCATAAAGGCTTTATACGATCCAAAAATGAACACTAAAGGAGGTAAAAGACTCAGAAATATGAGTGAACCAGAGATCTTTATTTCATTGATCATATAAGGGGTACATAGTAGATAGAAAATATGCTAAGTGTAAAAAGGACATAGCTGTGCTATGTCCCATGGCCGATCAAGCTTCGGGTATTCATCATCCGGGTCACGTCGCTTACGCTTATGATCTTCACTAGGTCTATCCTCAAGTTCACGATTGTCAAGGAGGAAGTAAGACCCATTGAGCAGCGCCTTGCTTATGATGAACAGTCCTTCCCATGGCGGGGATAATTTGTGTGACTTCTTCTGCTTAAGTCAGAGCACCCAATCCCCCTCTTTAAACGAGCGATGCCGAACGCGGCGACTATGGTATCTACGTAGCTTCTACTGGTAGATGGTAGATCTTTTGCATGCCAAAACGCGCTCTTCCTCGAGAAGTTCCACATCTAGGCGTCTAGATTCTTCAGCGTCGTCTTCGTCATAGGCGGCAACTCTTGGTGCATCGTGAAGGATGTCGGAAGGCAGGATGGCTTCTGCTCCATATACCATGAAGTAAGGGGTGTAGTTCGTAAACTCCACAACACTGATGGTAGTTCCTCCGCCCAGGATCCAGCTGCTCTATGTAGCGGTGCCTCAAGACGTGGCTTGATTCCCTGCAGAATTAATCAGTTGGCTCTCTCAACTTGTCTGTTGGACTGTGGGTGTGCACCAGACGCTAGGTCAAGTCGGATGCCCTTGTCCCAACAATAAGCCTCCACTTCTCCGAGTGATTGGTTTCTACCGTTGTCAGTGATGATGCTATGTGGGAGACCAAATCTCACCACTAGATCTCGGACAAACCTAAGGGCAGTTGCCCCATCAAGCTTTCTAAGCTTTCTAATGGATCCGGATAACCCGGGTGTCCCACAGTTAGTAGCATGGCCCATGGCCTACTAGGCAGCCCAGTTAGATGGATCCAGAAGGGAGGCCCATGCCGGATAAAGGAAGGCTACGGAGGAGTCACCGACGTACCCGGAGCCTTGGAATACAACACACGCTAGACTAGTAATAGACAGTGTAGGACTCTGTAACCTGTCCGGCTAGGACTTTCCCCTGTAACCCTAGGACCTGGCGACTATATAAGTCGGGCCTATGGGAGCCTTTAGGGTACGATAACTTAGACTTTCTAGTCACCTCGCACAGCGAACCAATCCCTATAACTCGGCGTATTGCCCTTATAGTGATTTATAGCAGGAGTAGGATTCCGCCACCGTCGTGGGATCTGAACATGGGTAAGCTGTGTTACCTCATACCCGTCAACCGTCCGCCTTCCCCCACGTATCTAAACACGCACTGTGAGGACCCCTCCATGGCGTACTCGTCGGCAATACCACGACAGTTGGTGCCCATCGTGGGGCAAGAGGCGCTTCAGGCTCTTCAGCGGGCGAGGACCAAGATCTTCGCGGGAATCGGCGAAACTGTAGCCATCGGTCGCGTTGTCTTCTCTGGAAACGTTCCGATCGTCCTTCCCGACGAGTTCTGGATCCCGGCGAAGACGAACCCTACGCGGTGTTCGATCATTCCTATCGGAGACATCCACCTCTTCATTGGCGAAACCGACTCGGGCACTAGTTCCCTGGAAGTCGGAGGAGCGTCAAGACCCGCACGGACCACCTACAGGCAGGATACTTTCGTGGAAGGATCGTTGTCGGATCTCTCTTTGGAGTTTGCCGGCAAAGATCGGAAAATTTCAAGGACCACCCAAACCGCCCCTATGCAGGATATAACGGTGGAAGATCACTGCAAGTCCGGCGGCTTCGTCTGTGCGTCTGGACAGCAGAGATCCAAGTTCGTCGGCGTGGTTACCATCTTCGATCTGGGGTGTTGCATTCAGAGAGAGGGCGAAAACCCCCGCAATTACCTTGCCAGGTGGATCCGTATACGAGCCGATCTGGCACATTGCCCCAATGATGATGCCATGTATCACTTTGTGGAAGGACTGGACCAGAGAACGCTTCTGCGGCATTCTCTAAGGCGGCAGCAAGCTTCAAGATGTCTTACCTTCGAAAGCATGGTGAACACCGTCAACATCTACGTGGAGGCCGAGGGGGCAGCTCAGGCGGATCTTGCGCTCATTGGCGGAGCGCCGCCGCCTCAGCAACCGCCACCACCGCCTCCGGCCGCCATCGCCGCAGCTGCGCCACCACCTCCAGTCATCGTCGTTTCTATTGCACATCCACCCCTGTCATCGAGGAAGCCCTGGCACCCTCTGACTCTATGATTAACGCGCTCTACGCCGACTTCAGTGCAGATTCAGAGGAGATAGATTTCAGCCCGGAGGAGCTAGACTCTGCCATGCAGGAGATGGAGGAGGAGTACACGCGCGACGAGCAGGCCAACAACGCCGTCACATCTCGAGAGGTGTTCATCACCATTGGGACGGCGATAGATGAAGATCAACCCGGAAGAGCTCCGCCTACTGCACTGGACAAGGGGAAGGGACCACCTGTTGCTTCCGACAATGATTGCGCAAAGTACATGCCCCCTCCGCCTAACCCAGTGCAACAGCCGCAGGAACTCGGCACCGGCCCGAGCAACAACAACACCGCAAACTTGCCGCCTCCGGCATCTACGTCTGCTGCTGCCCAAGTCACTCCAGCTGATAGAGTGATGTACGGCAATCTCCTCGTCGAGCTACTGATCATAGCTCATATCCGGAATGTAACCCATCTTGACAAGAAGCGCCAGTAGCTGCTGGAGGAAGCGCAGGCCATTGCGGAGAAAGTCGCAAAGCTAGATCGAGATCTGGTCAACATGCAGAAATCCATAGAGTAAGCTAGAGCAATGGAGGCCGAGTACAAGGCTCTACTGCAGCAGCAGAAGGCCAAGAAATCTCCAGCTCGCGTCATCAACGATCCTGGTGTGCGGCAAAACCTAGGATGGGATCCCCCGAATCCGGCACAAGCCAAGCCATACATTGGAAGTGAAGGCAGGCAGGTGATGCCCACTCCTCTCCTCAACCTCACCATCGCCAAGACCCTTCTGGAGCAGGCTAGATCGCCTGAGGCGGTGGACCAGGTCTATGACCTAGTGTCCAAGGCGGTGAAACAACAGGAAAAGGCCACCTCTCAGAGGCTTGAGTCTGACCCAGCGTTTTGCCAGTCTAGCTAGCATAAGCCGCCAAGGTACAGATCTCCTCTTGATGTCGGGTTTTAGACGGGTTCATCAGAACAAAGACGGACGGATGCGCGCAACAGGAAGGATGCTATCCCCATATCCTCCAACCACGGAGGTAAGGCCCAACCTCGTCGCCCATCACCACCGCCCCGCTCACTCCGACATCACGAAGAAACCAAGGCTCAACGTCGTACAGATATGCCCCCGCCAAGGCAGAGCGGCATCGTCATCCGCGACAACACGGAGCAGACCCGTCATGACGGAGAGCGCAACCAGGGACACAAGAGCAGGTCACGCCATGACCCTCCGCGTCCAACAAGCAACCGCGACAAGCGTGAGGTGTCGCGGGAGGGTAACAGCAAGAAGGCTAACCCACCACCACCTCCGCCTCCGTCGCCACCTAGCAGCAACCATGGCGGAGGGGGTCCGCATCATTCACGCAGCCCATCCCCTGTTAGCAAGAAGAAAAGAAGCCCGGAGCCATACGACGCACGTTCGCGGATAGACAAGATCCACGAGGCCCGGGAAGGACCATACCTGGGACCACGTTGCTTTGGACTGGCCATACGGTCCGCAACTTACCACAAAGGTTTCCGGATTGACAAGACCATCAAGCCCTATGACGGCACCGCCAAGCCAGCCACATGGTTACAGGACTACGGTAACGCGGTGGAGATCGTCAGGGGTAACCCCAACGTTGCCGTCAAGTACCTCCCATTGATGTTGGCGGGCACAGCCCGTCAATGGATTGATGACTTGCTAGAGAAATCCATCTGCAATTGGTTGGACACATGCAAGAAGCGTTCACCAAGAACTTCGAGGGTACGTACAAGCGTCCCTGTACTGTTGGCGATCAACACCGGTGCGTGCGAGAGAAAGACGAGACATCTCGCCCCTACCTCTCACGCTGGCTGGATATGAAGAATTCCTACGCAGAGAGTGCACGCTCAGACCGCCATGGCCGCCTTCATCGATGGGTTGGAAAGGGGCACGTTGCTCCGACATAAGTTGAAGCGCTTGCAAGACAATCACCAGCTAGACTTGAACCAGATGATTTAGTTGGCCAGTGAGTTCGCAGCTGCCGACGATGATGCTCGCGACTCTCTGCCGGCAACGGCCGTTCCAACTCAAGCTCGGAGGAACAACAGCACAAAGCGGAAAACATCTCCAGAAGAAAAGCAAACTCCTGACATGGTCGCTATGACCTTCACAGGACGAGGTGATGGCGGACACCGTGGCCGAGGACGGGGAGCTAGTCGTGGGCAGCAGCGAGGAAATGAAACTACCTCTGTAGTGCTCCACATTCCCCAAACCTACGAAGAGCACCGCGATATGCCGTGCCTCGTACACCTCGATGTCAACAGCAAGGCCAACCACACCAATCAACACTACAAGTTCTTCAATGACCTCAAGGAGGACCCGCAGTCCGGCTACAAGCAAAGTCGGAAGAACAGACCACGAGGCAAGGGAAAGGGGAAGAAGAAGGAGGAGGAGTCCAAGGATTCAAGTTACATGGACGAGGACATTGACCCCAAGCACGCCGCCAAGAGCAACGGCAAAGGCAAGAACCCCTTCGAGAAGAAAGCTGCAGTTTTCCATACTTTCCTTGGTACCCCCACCGTCCGACAACAGAAGACCTCTATGAGGATACTGATGGCTAATCTCCCCCAGTCCCCCAATTCCTACGCTGGTCATAGATTCCAATTACTTGGGACAGGAAGGATCACCTAGACCTTATCCCTACGGAGAACCAATACGCCATGGTCATCAACCCTTTGATTGACGGTAATGATTTCACCAAGTGTATGGTGGATAGTGGAAGCAGCATCAACATCATGTACCTGGATACACTTCAGAAGATGAACTTGACGGAGGCAAACCTAAGGCGGACCAACACCATCTTCCATGGCGTAGTTCCTGGTCGGGAGGCTCGGTCCCTTGGGTGCATCACACTTCAGGTAGCCTTTGGCGATGTTAATAATTACCGCCAAGAGCGCATGACCTTTGAGGTGGTCCCCTTCAAGAGCGTGTACCACGTCATATTCGGCCGCGACATATTCCACACCTTCATGGCCAAGCCATGCTTCGTCTACAACAAACTCAAGATACCTGGACAAAACGGTGTCATCATCGTATCCGGAAGCTTTGCCAAAGCTAGGGACTGCGAGATTGGAGAAGCAGCCTACGCGGAAGTTATCTTCTACAGCGAATAATTGAAGAAGATCCAGAGCAAGGTCGATGCCTCGGAGATGCCCTTGTCGAAGAAACAAATTTCCGACTCTGCTCCAGCATTCAAGGCCGCCATCGAAACCAAGCCGGTGGAACTTGTGGTACACGATGCCTCCAAGGTCACCGCCATTGGGACGAACCTGGATCCCAAATAGGAAAGCCAGCGCGTCGAGTTCCTCCATGAGAACAGGGACATCTTTGCCTGGCAACCTGCCGACATGAAAGGTGTACCTAGGGAACTTGTCGAGCACAGCTTGAACATTGATCCAAAATGCAAACTAGTGAAGCAACCTCTACGATGCTTTGGAGATGAGAAGAGACGCGCCATAGACAAAGAGATATCTAGGTTACTTAAGGCTAGTTTTATACGAGAAGTCCTTCACACCCAATGGGTGGCCAATCATGTACTTGTCCCCAAAAAGGGAACCAAAGAATTAAAAATGTGCGTTGATTACACCGGCTTGAACAAAGCATGTCCCAAAGATCTGTTTGCTTTGCCTCGCATTGACCAAGTCATTAACTCGGCGACTGGCACGAAACTTTTGTGTTTTCTCGATGCATACTCAGGATACCACCAGATCAAGGTGAGGAAGTTGGACCAATTGGCCACTTCGTTCACTACCCCCGACGGCATGTTTTGCTATGTTACGATTCCCTTTGGGCTGAAAAACGCAGGTGCTATGTACCAGCGGAAAATGCAACGTTGCCTACATGATCAAATTGGTCGGAACTTTCACGCCTATGTGGAAGATATACCGGTGATGTCAAAAAAGTCAAATGACTTAATCTCCGACTTAAAAGAAACCTTTGATAATATCCAGAAATACAACATGATGCTTAACCCCAAGAAGTGCGTCTTCGGGGTTCCAGCCGGCAAATTGTTGGGCTTCATCATTTCCCAGCGTGGAATCAAGGTCAACCCGGAGAAAACCAAGGACATCTTAAACATAAACTGTCTGACATGCCTAAAGGACATATAACGACTAACAGGTTGTGTTGCAGCAGTTAGTCGGTTTGTCAGCCGACTTGGAGAAAAGGCTCTACCGCTATACAAGTTGCTCAAGAAGGCGGACAAATTCACGTGGACGGACGAAGCAGATGTAGTGCCTGAGCCTGGAGAACCCATGTTAATTTACATGGAGTCCACCAACCGGGTAATCAGCATCGTCGTCGTGGTAGAACGAAACGAACCAGGCTATGAGCATGGAGTTCAGCGACCATTTTACTATGTAAGCGAAGTCTTGATGGAGTCCAAGAAGCGTTACCCGCACTACCAAAAGATAGCTTATGGAGTATTCCTTGCTTCTCGGAAGTTGAGGCGCTATTTCCAGGAGCACCCCATCATTGTGGTGAGCAAGACTCCACTGTTCGACATCATCAACAATAGCGACGCTACAGTAAGGGTCCAGAAGTGGGGCATTGAACTTAGCGCCTTCGAGATCACCTACAAACGACACGACGCTATCAAATCACAAGCCTTGGTGGATTTTATTGCATATTGGACGGAGATGCCAGATGCTACCCCATTGCCGGAACCAGAATATTGGGTGATGCACTTTGACAGATCAAAGTTGCTCACGGCTTGGGGGCTATTGTACTGCTACAGTCACCAACTGGAGACAAGCTACACTACGTTCTGCAGATCCACTTCGAGGCTACAAACAAAATGGAGGAGTATGAAGCACTCATTCACGGATTACGCGTAGCCAAGGATATTGGCATCAAGCGCATAGTTTGTTGTGGAGATTCTGAGTTGGTTGCCCAGAAAGTGGCTGGCACCTGGAATGCGCGGAACCCTATGATGGCGGCATATCGAGACGAATTGGACGAGATAGCCAAGAGCTTCTTGGGCTACGAGGTCAAGTATGTACCTAGGGAGCAAAACGAGGTGGCTGATCTGTTGTCTAAGCTTGAATCAGGGAGCAAACGAATGCCTCCTGGAGTTTTCCTGGAGCATCTACGGACACCATCCGTGAAGGGAGCAGACATCGACAACCCGGACAGAGTAGACTCTTTTGTCCACATGGTGGCAAAGATCCCTCCGGCTTGGACAAAACTGTTCATGGAGTATCTCGAACACGGAACTTTTCCCGACGACGAAGTCAAAAGACGGAAAATAGTACGTCGAGCAAAGGGCTATACCATAATCAATGGACAACTCTACAAAAGAAGCACTACTGGTGTATACCTTAAGTGTGTTTCCCAGCAAGAAGGTATTGAAATCCTCCGTGAAATCCATCTCGGAGATTGCGGGCATCACGCCGCTCCCCGATCGTTGGTTGCTAAATCTTTCCAGCAAGGATTATACTAGTTGATCGCGAAGTCGGACGCCGACAAGCTGGTTGAGACATGCATGGGATGCCAGTATTATGCCCGACAACCACATGTTCCTGCTGAAGAATTGCGAAATATACCAATAACTTGGCCCTTTGTAGTCTGGGGGCTGGACATGGTTGGTCTGTTGGAGACGGCACCATGTGGGTTTACGCACCTGCTAGTAGCAGTTGATAAATTCACCAAATGGATAGAAGCTAAACCCATTAGAAAGCTCGATGGGGCAACTGCCCTCACGTTTGTCCGGGATCTAGTGGTGAGATTTGGTCTCCCACATAGCATTATCACCGACAACGACAGCAACTTGTCACTCGGAGAAGTGGAGGCTTATTGTTGGGAGAAGGGCATCCGACTTGAACTTGCATCTGTGGCACACCCACAATCCAATGGTCAGGTTGAGCGAGCCAATGGATTAATTCTGCAGGGAATAAAGCCATGTCTTGAGGCACCGCTACATAGAGCAGCTGGAGCCTGGGCGGAAGAATTGCCATCTGTGCTGTGGAGTTTACGGACTACACCAAACAGATCCACCGGCTACACCCCCTATTTCATGGTATATGGAGCAGAAGCCATCCTGCCTTCCGACATCCTTCACGATTCACCAATAGTTGCCGCCTACGACAAAGATGACGCTGAAGAATCCAGACGCCTAGATGTGGACCTTCTGGAGGAGGAGCGCGTTTTGGCATGCCAAAGATCTGCCATCTACCAGCAGAAGCTACGCAGCTACCATAGTCGCCGCGTCCGGCATCGCTCGTTTAAAGAGGGGGATTTGGTGCTCCGACTTAAGTAGAAGAAGTCACACAAATTATCCCCGCCATGGGAAGGACCGTTTATCATAAGCAAGGCACTACTCAATGGGTCTTACTACCTCATTGACAATCGTGAACAGAAGGATAGACCCAACAAGGATCATAAGCGTAAGCGACGTGACCCGGATGATGACTACCCGGAGCTTGATCGGCCATGGAACATAGCACAGCTACGTCCTTTCTACACTTAGCATTTTTATCTAATTGTGTACCTCTTATATGATCAATGAAATAAAGCTCTCTAGTTCACTCATATTTCTGAGTCTTTTACCTTCTTTAGTGTTCATTTTTTGGATCGTATAAAACCTTTATGCACAAGCTTTGTGATTGCACTTGTGAAAATTCCACCTACGGGCGTTATCTTAAGTTTTCTGGTCTACACGTTTTTTGTCGTCTTTATGTGGATTCTGGAGTAGTGACTTTCGGCACTTATTGTCGGCAATTTTGTGCTCAGGTTATTGATGGTGCCATTGGGCATCATCACCTGAGTGCATGGTTCCAACAACGAGTCTTCCGACTCACGAAAAGTCAAGCATAAAAACCAAAGTAATGGATAAGACAGCACTTGCTTAAAAAATATATACATGCTAGAACCAGTTCTTGAGTAGCAGGAAATAACAACCATTTTTTTCCACCTTAAGTTACACACATAGTTTTTCCGCATACACATTATAGAGGAAACAAATATTACAAATTGTTTTACATTCCTCTGGCGTAGGCGACTTGGAAGCAGCATCGTCGGCAGCAGGAGAGTCACCTTCCTCGAAGTCGGCAGTGTTGAGGGACTCGGAGGAGCTTTGGTTGCCGCCATCGATGGTTTTCATGGGCACAAAGACATTAACGTTGACCAACTCGGCGACTCTGGTGTCATAACCCATGAGTGACGCCAAGATAGATTCATGGTTTATCTTTTGGCCTTCGTAATCTACGTCGGGGATACCGGAGGTCACCGTGTCGATGTCGGCATTTTTGTAATGTGCCTTGACCATGGATAGCGCCATCCTTGCACCGGCCCGTGCACATGAAGCTTTCCAGCTTGCGATACGCTCGGGGGCTCGGCGCAGGATCTTCGACAACTTTGCCATAGAGTCTGATGCCTTGATATTAATCTGGAGGGGTTTGGCTATCTCCTTGGCCTACTTGATGGTGGTGTTGATAAAGTTGCTGGCAAGGACCATGCATTCCTTTGTTGGAGCAGGTGACCGGGTTAAACCCATAGGAGCTGCAAATTTCTGACAAAGGAGCGCATGAGTTAAAAAAATTAGAGTATTCAGCTTACAGAAGTCCAAGACAGAGAATCACTTACTGAAGATGCTTATCTCAGCCTGTTGGAGAGTATCCACCATGGAGTCCCGTTCTTGTCGGAGGATCCTATACGCTTCAAGATGGCGCTTATTTTGTTCATCAGCGGCTTTATTTTGCTCTTTCAGGATAGCGATTTCCTCCTTCAAGCGGTTCATCTCTTCACTGGCGGAGTCTTGCAGGGCTTTCATTGAGTCTTCATGCATCTTCAGCATGTCCTTCCTCTCCTGTTTATGGATCTTGTTTTCCCTATCGAGCTACTGAATATGCTCGGATTGCTCAACAATATCCTTAGCCTTGGAAATGGTTTCTGCAAGTCGAAGAAAGAAAAGTACACAGTGAGTACTCGGAGAATACATAATACCAAGTCGGAATACGAAAAAGAAAGGAAAAACAGACGCTTGCTCTTGATGATCTGTTCCTTCAAGAAGGCAGTTTTACTCTTTTCAGCTTCCAAGTCCGCGCGCATCTTCTGGTACTTGTCGTTTGCGACACCCCTCCGAGCATTCTCATTTTGTGGAAAGAAGAAAGTTAAACGTTGTTTGGTCTACTTGCGTTGTTTTTAACTTAGAAATATGCTTAGTCTTTCTTTAAGCATCTAGTCGGAACTAATTCAGTTTTCAACTAGAAGCTTGGGGGCTACAGTATAAAGTTTTTAACTCAGTCATATGCTTATCTTCTCTTTAAGCATCTAGTCGGAACTAATTCAGTTGCAACTAGAAGCTTAGGGGATACAGTATCAAAATTTATAAACACTTCATATGCTACTCTGAAAGCATCTAGTCAGAATAATTCATTCAAACTATATGCTCGGGGATTATCAAACTAGAATGAGCATTCTCATTCCGTGAGAAGTTTTCTAGTTTAGTGACTCTTAGGGAATTTAGATGCAAATACCTATGGTTTTCCGTCTAAATCCTCGGGGGCTATAGTGGGATACTCATATGAAAAGCGAAAGGCAAATAAAAGTTACAAGTGCGATGATCTTGAGGTTTGTAGCACTCTCAGCAAGCAACTTGCCAAAGGACTAATTGTTTCCTTGCAAGATTTCTGCTTGCCAGAGAAGCTCCTCAAGGCCACACGTTGGAGATGTCGGCGTCGCACCAGGAACCAGAGCAGTGCTACCCGGCGTAAGCATCGGATAGACTATCTTCGGGAACTCTATGGTCTTCTTGGGTGCGGAGGCGCCGCCTTCGACAGACGTACCACCTTCCACCACTGTCTTAGCGCTACCAATGGCATCCTTAGCCAGAGCTTCAGCCATTAGGTATGCGGCACTCTCCTGTGTCGCCTGTTCACCAACAACAGCAAGCTCTATGGAGGCACCTGAGTCCACTTCCATGACGGAAGGGCCAGATGCTTCTTTGGCTTGAGAGCTGGTTGGAGTAGTCGCAGGCTTGACGATGGGAGTGACAGGGGCGATGGCGGGAGATGTGTGGGGAGAAACGTCACCATGCAACATATCCTTAATGTTTTTAGAAGCCCCCAAAGTCTTGGAGGTCTTCTTCAAACTGGTTGTGGCTTTCTTCCTGAAACATACAAAAATTTTAAGTACAGATATAAGACAAACAATGGAAAATGTCGGAGAGAAAGAAGCTTACACAAGAGGGGGTGCTTTGGCAAAGGGGATCCCTGTAACCTTTCTTTTCTCTGCCTCCAGGGCAGCGGTAGTCTTCTTAGAGGATCCACCCTCCGACTTCTTCTTCTTGCCTCCGTCGGAAGCGTCAAAGGTGGAGCTCTTCCGCTTTCGCGCCAATGGGGCATCGTCGTCGGACACGATGGTGAATTCCTTCATCTTTGGATCATATATTTGAGGAGACATGATATCCTCATCTATGTCGCTGAGCTGGTAAGTGAAGAACCACCGTGTTAGATGAGATGATAATGGCTAGACGGAAGAACTGGAGTATATGTCATACACGGAAAATAAACAGGTACCTTTGGGCACTTGCTCTCTACGAACATGTCGTAGGTGATAGTGAAGCCACGCTTCCTATCCTTCACCTTGACGATGTCCTTGAGGCGGAGCTTGACGGAGTCGCTCGAGAAGTTGTCCTCGGAGATGCGGAGGCTATCCTTCCTCTCGTTGTTATACTCATGCATCAACTTCAAGCGATGCTGCAGAGGTTGGTTCCGCCTGATGAACCAGCACATGGCTAGGTCAATTCCGGTCAGACCCGTATCTACGAACCATTCTATCCGCCTTATAGCGCGGGAAGCGTCGATGTCGGAGGTAAGGGAGGCATGGGATCTCCATGTCGAGGCTTCGGCGGCAGCTCCATCGACGAAGTCCGGGTACGTTACTTCTCGGCCGGCCAGAGGGATATCTGGGCCGTAGAAGTACGTCTGCTGCCAGTTTTTACAAGACTCGTGGCCGACAATGTCGGGGAACTGCCGGCCAGGCCGGATATTAAAACTAATGGTGCCACAATTCCTAAGCTCGTCCTTGCCGGCTCCGGCTTCACGCTTGACGGTGAAGAAATAGATGAAAAGATCTAGCCTAGGCCTAATCCCTAAATAACCCTCGCAAAGAGCCGCGTAGTTGCTAAGCGCTAAGATGCTATTGGGGGAGAGGTTCTGAGGCTGTACTCGGTAATGGTTGAGCATAGCAAGGAAAAAGTTGGAGATGGGCAGGGAGACGCCGCGTACCAGTTGTGCTTTGAGGTACACCTTTTCTCTGGCTTGGGGAGAAGGTGTGACCTCTCCGGCCGGCGCCGCCCGCCAGGCGAGCCCCTCCGTCACAGGGAGGTATCCCTCGATGATCAATTCTTTGATATCACGGTCCGTAATATCCGAACCGTGCCAGTCGCCCTTGTGGGAGTCGTACTCCTCCTCCATCAGCTCCAGTGTCGCTGGGTTATGGTCGCCGACAGTGGTTTCGACCACCGCGGATTTGGGAATAACCAATCCCTCTGGTGGCACGATGACGGCGCTCGCCGGCTTCGCCGCGGCATCACCTGACGCCGCCATGGAGGGGGAGGAGCTGCTGCTGGCCATTGGGAGTTTTCGGTGGTGACTGGGAGAGATTAAGCAGCTAGGGTTTTTCGCAATGTGCGCGGAGAGCTCGAGGAGGCGCTCGCTAGAGGAAGAAGATGATGCAGAGGGGAATGAGGTGAAAAGTAAAATTTCCACCGATGTTACTATTTATGACCTTCGGCATCAAGATTCGTGCGAAATGATCGAACGTTTGACGCATGGACGACGTGTGTGGGAGCGTGCGTGGAAATTTCGCCACGTTGCCAACCGTCGCCGCCTACGGTTCGTATCTCTCGCGCGGGAAAATCGGACATGATTGCGTTTTCTGCATGTGTAAGTTACGAGGCGTTGCTAACCTATGTCTACGTCGCCCTAGCTGTCACTGGCAGATGAACCATCACATCGGAATATTCCGGCATGGACGGATCCAATCCGGCTACAGAAGAGTACGATAGAAGATTCAGCAATTCTCCGACTTACAAGTTGAAGACGGAGAAAACCTTGCAGGGTTCTTTGGGAGGACTACAAGATGTTGCTTGATGATTTGCCGACATCCGTCTAGACGGAGCATTCAACGTGAAGAGGCAAGACAGCGCAAGATCTCGGAGTTCTCCAGCGGCTACTGTTGGGGATATGCTATATGGGTATCCTCATAGCATGTCCTCTATCCGGATAACCCGGGTGGCCCACAGTTGGTAGCATGGCCCATGTCCTGCTGGGCGGCCCAGTTAGATGGATCCAGAAGGGAGGCCCATGCCGGATAAAGGAAGGCTACGGAGGAGTCACCGACGTACCCGGAGCCTTGGAGTACAAGACACGCTAGACTAGTAATAGACAGTGTATGACTCTGTAATCTGTCCGGCTAGGACTTTTCGCTGTAACCCTAGGACCTGGCGACTATATAAGTCGGGCCTATGGAAGCCTTTAGGGCACGATAACTTAGACTTTCTAGTCACCTCGCACAGCAAACCAATCCCTATAACTCGGCGTATTGCCCTTATAGTGATTTATAGCAGGAGTAGGATTCTGCCACCGTCGTGGGATCTGAACCTGGGTAAGCTGTGTTACCTCGTACCCGTCAACCGTCCGACTTCCCCCACGTCTCTAAACACTAACTGTGAGGACCCCTCCATGGTGTACTCATCGACAATACCACGACATTTAGCTTCTATCCATTTGGTGAATTTATCAACTGCTACTAGCAGATGCGTAAACCCACATGGTGGCATCTATAATGGACCAGGCATGTCTAGCCCCCAGACTGCAAACGGCCAAGTTATTGGTATTGTACGCAATTCTTCAGCTGGAAGATGGGGTTGTCGGGCATAATACTGGCATCCCATGCATGTATCAACCAGCTTGTCGGCATCCGCCTTCACGGTCAGCCAGTAGAATCCTTGCCAGAAGGCTTTGGAGAGCAAAGATCGAGGAGCAGCGTGATGCCCGCAAACTCCGATATGGATCTCACATAGGATTTCAATACCTTCTTGATAGGAAACACACTTAAGGTATACACCAGTGGTGCTTCTTTTGTAGAGCTGTCCATTGATTATAGTATAGCCTTTTGCTTGACGTACTATTTGTCGTCTTTCGACTTCATCGTCGGGCAAAGTTTGTGTACGAGATATTCCATGAACGGTTGTAGTCGGAGGGACTTTTCTCACTGCGCTAATGAAAGAGTCAACTCCCTTCATGAATGGTGTCCGTAGATGCTCCAGGAAAACGCCAGGTGGAATTCGCTTGCGCCCTGATCCAAGCTTAGACAATAGATCAGCCTCCTCATTTTGCTCCCTAGGTACATACTTGACTTTGTATCCTAAGAAGCTCTTGGCTATCTCATCCACTTCATCACGATATGCCGCCATCATAGGGTTCCGCGTGTTCCAGGTGCCAGCCACCTGCTGGGCAACCAAGTCGGAATCTCCACAGCAAACTATGTGCTTGATGCCAATATCCTTGGCTACGCGTAGTTCGTGAATGAATGCTTCATACTCCGCCATGTTGTCCGTAGCCTCGAAGTGGATCTGCAGAACGTAGTGTAGCTTTTCCCTGGTTGGTGACTCTAATAGTACACCAGCACCCGAGCCATTGAGTAGCTTTGATCCGTCAAAGTGCATCACCCAATATTCTAGCTTTGCCATTGGGGTAGCATCTGGCATCTCCGTCCAATCTGTGATAAAATCCGCCAAGCCTTGTGACTTGATAGCGTCGCGTCTCTTGTAGGTGATCTCAAAGGCGGCAAGTTCAATGCCCCACTTCGCGACCCTTCCTGTAGTGTCGCTGTTATTGATGATGTCGGACAGTGGAGCCTTGCTCACCACTGTGATAGGGTGCTCCTGGAAGTAGTGCCTTAGCTTTCGAGAAGCAAGGAACACTCCATAAGATATCTTCTGGTAGTGCGGGTAACGCTGCTTGGACTCCGTCAAGACCTCACTTACATAGTAAACTGGTCGCTGAACTCCGTACTCATGCCCTGGTTCTTTCCGCTCTACCACGACGACGATGCTGATTATTCGGTTGGTGGCCGCCACGTAGATTAACATAGGCTCCCTAGGCTCGGGTGCTGCAAGGATTGGCGCCGAGGATAGTGTTTCCTTTAGCTGCTTCAGTGCTCAGCATTTGCCTCGTCCGTCCATGTAAATTTGTCCGCCTTCTTCAGCAACTTGTACAACAGCAGAGCCTGCTCTCCAAGTCGGCTGACGAACCGACTAACCACTGCAACACAACTGTTAGCCGTTGTATGTCCTTCAGGCAAGTCGGACGGTTTATGTTTAGGATGGCATTGATCTTCTCCGGGTTCACCTCAATTCCACGCTGGGAAATGATGAAGCCCAACAATTTGCCGGCAGGAACCCCGAAGAGGCACTTCTTAGGGTTAAGCATCATGTTGTATTTCCGGAGATTATCAAAGGTTTCTTTTAAGTCGGAGATTAAGTCATTTGACTTTTTAGACATCACCGCTATATCGTCCACATAGGTGTGAATGTTCCGACCAATTTGATCATGTAGGAAACGTTGCATTGTCCGCTGGTACGTAGCACCTCTGTTTTTCAGCCCAAAGGGCATCGTGACATAGCAAAACGTGTCGTAAGGTGTGGTGAACGAAGTGGCCAATTGGTCTAACTTCCTCATCTTAATTTGGTGGTATCCTGAGTATGCATCGACAAAACACAAATGCTTCAAGCCAGCCGTCGAGTCAATGACTTGGTCAATGCGAGTCAAAGCAAACAGTTCTTTGGGACATGCTTTGTTCAAGCCAGTGTAATCAACGCACATTCTTAATTCTTTGGTTCCCTTTTGGGGGGACAAGTACAGGATTGGCCACCCATCGGGTGTGAAGGACTTCTCGGATAAAACTAGCCTTAAGTAACCTAGCTATCTCTTTGCCTATGGCGCGTCTCTTCTCGTCTCCGAAGCGTTGTAGAGGTTGTTTCACCGGTTTGCATTTTGGATCAATATTCAAGCTGTGCTCGGCAAGTTACCTAGGTACACCTTTCATGTCAGCAGGTTGCCAGGAAAAGATGTCCATATTCTGATGGAGGAAATCGATGAGCACGCTTTCCTATTTGGGATCCAGGTTCGTCCCAATGGCGATGATCTTGGAGGCATCGCCTACCACAAGTTCCACTGGATTGGTTTCGATGGCGGCCTTGAAAGCTAGGGTGGAGTCAGAAATCTGCTTCTTCGATGCCGGCATATCCGAGGCATCGACCTTGCTCTGGATCTCCTTGAATTCTTCGATGTACAGGATAGCTTCCGCAAATGCTGCTTCTCCAATTTCGCAGTCACTTGCCTTGGTAAAGCTTCCGGATACGGTGATGATTCCGTTTGGTCCGGGTATCTTGAGCTTTTTATAGACGAAGCATGGCTTGTCCATGAAGGCGTGGAAGATGTCACGTCCGAATATGATGGGGTACACGCCCTTGAAGGGGACCACCTCAAAGGTCATGCGTTCTTGGCGATAATTATTAACATCGCCAAAAGCGACCTGAAGTGTGATGCACCCAGGGGACCGAGCCTCCCGACCAGGAACTACGCTATGGAAGATGGTGCTGGTCCACCTTAGGTTAGCCTCTGTCAAGTTCATCTTGTGCAGTGTATCCAGGTACATGATGTTGATGCTGCTTCCACTATCCACCATACATTTGGTGAACTCATTGTCGTCAATCAGGGGGTTGATGATCATGGCGTACTGTTTCTCCGTAGGGATGAGGTCTGGGTGATCCTTCATGTCCCAAGTAATTGGAATCCGACCAGCGCAGGTACTAGGGAACTGGGGGTAAGTGGCCATCAGTATCCTCATAGAGGTCTTCTATTGTCAGACAATGGGGGTCCCAAGGAAAGTGTGGAAAACGGACGCCTTCGTCTCGAAGGGGTTCTTGCCCTTGACATCGCTCTTGGCAGCATGCTTGGGGTCAACATCCTCATCCATGTCACTTGAATCCTTGGACTCCTCTTCCTTATTCTTCCCCTTTCTGTTGCCTCGCGGTCTGTTCTTCTGACTTTGCTTGTAGCCGGACTCCATGTCCTCCTTGAGATCGTTGACTAACTTGCAATGGCGATTGGTGTGAGTGGCCTTGCCGTTGGCGTCGAGGTGTATGAGGCATGAAATATCACGGTACTCCTTGTAGGTTTGGGGAACAGAGAGCGTTGCCGAGGTAGTTTCACTTCCTCGATGCTGCCCACAACCAGCCCCCCGTCCTCGGCCATGCTGTCCGCCATCACCTCGTCCTGCAAAAGTCATAGCGACCATGTCAGAGGTTTGCTTTTCTTCTGGCGGTCTCTTCTGGTTGGTGTTGTTGTTTATCCTAGCTTGAGTTGGAATGGTCATTGCCGGCAAGGAGCCGCGAGCATCGTCGTCGTCGTCAGCTGCGAACTCACTGGCTAGCTGGATCATCTGGTTGAGATCTAGCAGGTGATTTTCCTGCAAGCGCTTCAATTTATGTCGGAGCAACCTTTCTCCAACTCATCGATGAAGGCGGCCATGGCGGTCTAGGCGTGTACTCCTGCGCAGGAATTCTTCATATCTATCCAGCGAGAGAGGTATGCGCGAGATGACTCGTCTTTCTCCTGCACACATCGCTGTAGATCACCAACAGTACATGGACGTTTATACATACCCTCAAAGTTCTTAGTGAATGCTTCTTGCATGTCCAACCAATTGCATATAGATTTCTCCGACAATGCATCAATCCATTGTCGGGCCGTGCCCGCCAGCATCAGAGGGAGGTACTTGACGGCGACATTGGGGTTACCCCCGACGATCTCCATCGCGTTTCCATAATACTGCAACCATGTAGTTGGTTTGGCGGTGCCGTCATAGGGCTTGATGGTCTTGTCAATCCGGAAACCCTTGGGGTAAGTTGCGGTCCGTATTACATGTCCAAAGAAACGTGGTCCCAACTACTATCCGTCCCAAGCCTCGTGAATCTTTTCCAAATGTGAACATGCGTCATATGGCTCCGGGCTTCTTTTCTTCTTCTTGCCATCAGGGGATGGGCTGCGTGAATGACACGGGCCTCCTCCGACATGGTGGCTGCTAGGTGGCGATGGAGGCGGAGGTGGCGGTGGGTTAGCTTTTTTGTTGTTTCCCTTCTGCGACGCCTCACGCTTGTTGCGGTTGCTTGTCGGACGTGGAGGGTCATGGTGTGACCTGCTCTTGTGTCCTTGGTTGCGCTCTCCGTCATGATGGGTCTGCTCTGTGTTGTCGTGGATGACGATGCTTCTCTGCCCTGGCGGAGGCATATCCGTACGACGTTGAGCCTTGGTATCTTCACGATGTCGGGGAGACTGTGGCGGTGGATATGTGTGACGATGATGAGCCTTGCCTCCGTGGTCGGAGGATATGGGGATAGCGACCTTCCTGTTGCATGCATCCCTCCGTCTTCCTTCTGATGAACCCGTATGGGACCCGACATCATGAGGAGATCTGTCCCTTGGCGGCTTCGGCTGGCTAGACTGGCAAAACGCTGGGTCAGATTCCAGCCTCTGAGAGGTGGCCCTTTCCTTATGTTTTACCGCCTTGGCCACAAGGTCGTAGACCTGGTCCACAGCCGCGGGTGTTCTATCCTGCTCTAGAAGGGTATTGGTGACGACGATATTGAGGAGAGGGGTGGGCATCACCTGCCTGCCTTCACTGTCAATGTTTGGCTTGGCTTGTGCCGGCTTTGAGGGAGCCCATCCTAGGTTTTGTCGTACACCAGGATCGTTGATGAAGCGAGCCAGAGCTTTCTTACCCTTCTGTTGCTTGAGCAGAGTCTTGTACTTGGCCTCCATTGCTCTAGTTTTCTCTATTGACTTTTGCGCGTTGGCCAGATCTCGATCTAGCTGTGCGCCTTGCTCTGTGATGTCATGTGCCTCCTCCAACAGCTGATGGGGCTTCCCGTCAAGCTGTACTATGTTCCATATATGGTCCACGGTCATGGGCTTGACGAGCAAATTGCCGTACATCACTCTATCAGCCGGAGTAATTTGGGTAGCAGCAGACGTAGATGCCGGAGGTGGCAGGTTTGCGGTGTTGTTGTTGCTCGGACCGGTGTCGAGTTCCTGCAGCTGCTGCACTGGGTTAGGCGGAGGGGGCATGACCTTTGCGCGATCATTATCGGTGGCAACAAGTGGTCCCTTCCCCTTGTCCACCGCTGTAGGCGGAGATCGTCTACGTTGATCTTTATCCATCGCCGTCCCAATGGCGACTAACACCTCTCGGGATGTGACAGTGTTGTTGGCTTGCTCGTCGCGCTTGTAATCCTCCTCCATCTCCTGCATGGCAGAGTCTAGCTCCTCCGGGCAAAAGTCTATCTCCTCCAAGTCAGCACTGATGTCGGCGTAGAGCACATCAAGCACGGAGTCGGAGGGTGTCGGGGCTTCCTCGATGATGGGCGGTGGAGGTGCAACAGCAGCGAGGATGACTGGAGGTGGTGGCGCGGCTGCAGCGACGACGACTGGAGGCGGTCGTGGTGGTGGCTGAGGCGGAGGGCCTCCGTCAAGGAGCGCAAGAGCTGTTTGAGCTTCCTCCTCAGCCTCTTTGTAGCTGTTGACGGTGTTCACCATGCTTTCGAAGGTGAGGCACCCTGAAGCCTGCTGCTGTCTTAGAGTATGTCGGAGAAGCGTACCCTGGTCCAGTCCTTCCATAAAGTGATACATAGCATCATCATTAGGGTAATGAGCCAGATCGGCCCGTATACGGAGCCACCTGGCAAGGTAATCGCGGGGGTTTTTGCCCTCTCTCTGAACGCAATGCGCTAGATCAAAGATGGTCACCACTCCTACGAACATGGATCTCTGCTGTCCAGACGCGTGGACGAAGCCGGCAGACTTGCAGCAATCTTCCACCATTATATCCTGCACAAGGGTGGTTTTGGGTGGGCCTTGAATTTTTCCGATCTTTGCCGGCAAACTCCAAAGAGATATCTGACATCGATCCTTCCGCGAACGTATCCTGCCCGTAGGCGGTCCGTGCGCGTCTTGATTCTCCTCCGACTCCCAGGGAACTAGTGCCCGAGTCGGTTTCGCCGATGAAGAGGTGGATATCTCCTATGGGGACGATTGAGCACCACATAGGGTTCGTCTTCGCCGAGATCCGGAACTCGTCAGGAGGGACGATCGGAATATTGCCAGAGAAGAGAACATGACTGATGGCTACGGTTTTGCCGATTCCCGCGAAGATCTTGGACCTCGCCCATTGTAGATCCTGAAGAGCCTCTTGCCCCACGGAGGGCGCCAACTATCGTGGTATTGTCGACGAGTACGCCATGGAGGGGTGCTCACAGTGCGTGTTTAGAGACGTGGGGTAAGGCGGACGGTTGATGGGTACGAGGTAACACATCTTACCCAGGTTTAGATCCCACAACGGTGGCGAAATCCTACTCCTGCTATAAATCACTATAATGGCAATACGCCGAGTTACAGGGATTGGTTCGCTATGTGAGGTGTATGTTAATTGATACTAGGTTGTGCCCTAAAGGCTCCCATAGGCCCGCCTTATATAGTCGCCAGGTCCTAGGGTTACAGGGAAAGTCCTAGCCGGACAGGTTACAGAGTCCTACACAATATACAATCAGTCTAACGTGTCTTTCACTCCAAGGCTCCGGGTACGTCGGTGACTCCTTCGTAGCCTTCCTTTATCCGGCATGGGCCTCCCTTTGGGATCCATCTAATTGGGCCACCTAGCAGGCCATGGGCCATGCTACCAACTGTGGGCCACCCGGGTTATCCGGATAAGAGACATGCTATGAGGATACCCATATAGCATATCCCCAACACACCTTGCAACGCATATATCCCAAACTGAACTGTGTAGATCACAAACATACTACACAAAATAAACTATAAACTGAACTAGTTCAAACACATAATTATTCACCACCACTAGTTGTCGTCCTTCTTGATCTTCTTCCCCTTCAACCGCTTGCTACTGCCACCGTTCCAACATTCCTGCTCCTGCTCGCACTGCTTCCGGTCCTCCTCCTGCTTCCTCTTTTGGGCTGCCTTGCCACTAGGGCATAGCTCTATCGCGAAAAACCCCTGAAGCATCCCATCTTTCATGGTAATGAGACTATGGTACATCTCGTACACCATGTAGGCGTCTCTTCCTGCATACTCAAGGCGCGCTTGGTTCATCGGCTTCCACTCCTAGTGGTTGTGTTGTGTTCAACGCAAATTCTTAAATTTTTCCCAGGAGCCGTTGATGATTTCTGCTGCTAGATCACCCATTCCAATACCTTTCTTGTAATGGTTTGATCTTGTATAGATTATGGATGTCGACGTGTTACCCATATGGATTTTTTATCGACGCACGAGCAAGCATAGTTGCGTCATTTCTCATGTCCACGCTCGCCAAACTTATCTCTTTCTCACAGAAGAAGTTGACCAGAGACGGACAATGTTTTCAGTTGGTTTACTCCTGCAGTTAGAGGACTAGGGATGCAAGGTGGACATGTAAGTATATTACAATGCTTCGTGGAGACCATGTGACACACTGCGATTGCGCCCGGGAACGCCCTTAGTGGTGTCCTGTGATGGCCTTTGTAGTGACCCCATGGAGTATAAAATAAGGCACTTGGCCATTGAGAAGGGGTTTTTTCAGTTGGGAAAGATTTTCCAATAGGGGAAGATTTTCTAGTTCGAGGATAGAGGGTGGCTTTTCAGGGGAGAGTTAGGGCAGCAGACCAGCAAGAAGAGTTCTAGGGTTTGCTAGAGAGAGGGAAGAACCCTTCTCCCTGTCGGAGAGGAGGAAGAATGGACATATAGAGAGTGTGAGGAGAAAGAAAGAAGAAGCCTAGGGAGTGTATAAGCTAAGCTAGAAAGCGGCTCCCCGAAGGGCGGCCCCCTACCTGACAAACCGGATGTCGCGTCTCGCCAACACAGACATCGAGGATGCTAGACACCCCCTATTTGTTCAATAGTGGGCATGAAGGCGTTTCGACCTCAACGACGATGAAGGAACCTGCTGATAGGGGCCGCCGCCGGTGGAGCGGTTCTCCCTAGTGGTGTAGGATACGCCACTGAGGGAGGCCACTTGCTAGAAGAAATCGCGTCGGTCGGGGCCGGAGGAGATGACCCAAACATGAGCATCAAGCATTGGCCCAACACGCGGCAGTCCCAACTCGCGCCGGGTCTTGCCTCAACGTGCCAAGTGCCAGCCGCCAACCCCAGTCTCACCGTTATGGGAACCGAACTATGGGGGAAGCAATCGCTGCTGCCGGTGCCATAGATCGGCACCCACCGGCTCTTGGGACGGTGGAATACACGGTATGGAGAGACAACCTCGACTCGTAGCTGGACCTTATCAAGCTGCACCAGGAGACCTCCCGCGCTTGTTCCCAGTCCAACCTAGGTCCGAAGCGTGGTGCGGAGCAAGCTCACGACACTACCGTAGGGCCCATGCAGAATCCTGCCATGGGGTCGCGTTCCCAAAAAGTTGTCCCCGGGCCGAGGGTTGCTAGACC
Source organism: Avena sativa (assembly GCA_916181665.1). NCBI lineage: Eukaryota > Viridiplantae > Streptophyta > Magnoliopsida > Poales > Poaceae > Avena > Avena sativa. The sequence goes on from OV702280.1 coordinate 103,004,687, forward strand.
CCGCGACTTTGGAAGGAGAACACATAACCACACCGCAGGCCACTTGGGGCTAGAGCCCTAGGACCTGTTGTAGCACCCCTGGAAAACTTGAACTAGAAAATTGCTTGTTATTTTATTTCTTGCATCATGAGGACATCATGCATATTTCTGCACTAAACTATTTTCAAAAGCCCTATTTGTTTTCTACATTAGCCCCTACAATTTCAAATTATAGTGTCCGGGCCTTGCATATATTTTATTTGTCTAAAACTCTAATTACAAATATTTTGTTTTAAATGATAAAACATAATTTTATAAACCCACCGGGGGAGGTAGCCGACCAGGCCAAAAGGACCGGCCAGCCGGCCTACAACCCCGGCCCAACAAAACCTAACCCTAATCTTCTCTAGACCTCGGCTAAACCCTAGCCCACTGCTACCCATACCACCCGTCGCCGCCAACACTCCACCTAGTGGTAGCACTAGTCCCACCCGCGCGACACGCCCCCAACACGCGCGTAGCAAGGTAAATTAAATAAAAATAACCTAAAGTCATAAGAAATTCAAAGATTAACCCTATTCAAAAAGAAATTCAACTTGAATAACCCTTTTCTGCCACTCCCGCCCGCGCGGCGCCGCAGCCACTTGTGCAGCGCCAGCTAGAACGGCGCCGCACGCCTGCCACGCTGTCCGGCTGGGGCCCGGCGCCACACAGCTGCCACGCTGGCTCGCATATGCAGCGCCGCCTAGCCTGGCGCCGCACGCACTCCTGCTATGTCGCTCGGTCTGGCGCGACACACCCTACCACGCTGGCTCCACGGGCCCCAGCACCTTAAGTGCGGCGCTTGTCAGGGTGGCGCCGCACCCACCTCTGCCGCGCCATGGTGGCTGGCGCCGCACACCTGGAGCCCTTAAGCTGGCGCCGGGTCGGCCCAGCCCGACCCTCTTCTCTCTTTCCTTCCTTTCCTCTCCCCTCACAACATAGAGACATGGCGGCGGCTAGGGTTGATGCTCTCCTCCTCTAATCCCTCCCCCAATTGCTCAGATCTTGAAGAATCCCTCTGTGGATATTGTTCTTCACCACTTCCCCCAGGTATTCCTCTTAAATTTGTCCAAAAAAAACTCTCATTTTTCCCTAATTTTGATGGTTTAGGGAAACCCTAGTTTAGCCAAAAATGAAGATATATAGTTGATTTGTTGATTACTAGTTTAGGGAAACCCTAGTAATTGGTAATTGTTAGTAGTAAGTAGTAACAATTGTTAGTAGTAATTGTTGTGGATAATAATGTGGGATAGTATGTTTTTGTTCTAGATTGAAAATTATTGTTAGTAGTAATTGGTAAGAATTTCTTATGTACATTTTAGGTATAATTTGTTGTTGTAATTGTTGATATAGTAATCCTTCATATACTTGTTAGTTTCATACTAGCAAACTTCCATACTATGAATTCTCCATGTACTTGTTAGTTTTAATTTTTTTCATAACTATTGGAACCTTTGTCACATAGAGATGGTCATATAGAAATAATTGTTTATATATTTTTCTCTCATAGATGCTCACATATATAGTTCTACTTTTTTTATTTAACTAGGATGTCAGAAACGGAATCGTAGAAGGCATGTCGCATCTTGAGCCGTCGTATGATAAGGTTCACCGTGGCCGCATTCTTGCCGAGGGGATCAAGGTAAGAAAAAAAAACCTCGAAATCATTATATGTTTCTCAAGTTGGATGGACATGTTATAATCGAGCTTCTATGTGTGCAGCCTCTTGTTCCCCTACGACTGAGGTATCACGGGCATTTCCAAGAGATGATGCGGTATGATGATCGGTACATGGTGCACATCACAGCTCTAGGATTGCTCCCATTCATCCATATGGTCAATCGTGGTTCATCGCACATGAACCCTGCTGCTATCAGCGCGCTCGTCGACCGGTGGAGGCCGGAGACGCATAGTTTTCACCTCCGTACCGGTGAGATGACAGTCACTCTACAGGACATGTCCATGATCCTTGCACTCCCTATCCAGGGGGATCCTCTGTGCATTAACACAAGCTCTGACGGCTGGCATGAGCAGATGTGTGCCCTTACCGGTGGTAAGTGTCATGGTGACACTATAAACTCAAAGGGGGAGAAATTGAGAGTCACAACCGGGGCTACTTTCAAGTGGGTAGCACAAAACTTTAGTACATGTCCTGAGAATGCTAGTGAGGATGAGATTATTATATATGACCGGGTGTATGTGTGGTATGCCATCACGAAGACTATATTTTATGATGGTAAGGGCAACATGGCTCACTGGCACTGGCTGAAGGCCTTAACTGTGATGGATAAAAAATGGAGCTGGGGTTCGGCGGCATTAGCCTTCTTGTACCGGCATGTAATGGGGTGTTTCTATTGTTCCCGTCTTTACATATGTTCTTCCAACTTATGCATGACTAAGTTTTTTTGCTTTCTTGCGTAGCTGGACGAGGCTTGTCGAAGGACTGGGGCTGAGGCTTATATCGGTGGTCCGTTGCTACTCCTCTCGGTGTGGATGTGGGAACGCTTTCCAGTTGGTAGGACAAAACATATGCCTTCCAAACCTATAGTGATGGCAGAGAAAGTTGAAGTGGCCCACATGGGCTTACAATTGGGACGTGGTCTCAAAGACTCCAACCGACCTACAAAACGCGTACTTGAGATACACCAATGAGTTTGACAACCTTCTCCCGGAGCAAGTAAGAATTTTTGAGCATACACCGTTTAGCATTCCTTTCAAGTGCTCTTCTCATTGAACTATCATGTTTGCGATTAAGGTTGTATGGGAGGTATATGGTCCTAGGGACAATTTTGGTTGCGAGGAGTTCCGTATTAACCCACAGTGCGACGCAGAACACAATCTATGGTATATGGAGTGCCCCATGATATGCATGTGGGTTGTTGAGCATTATATGCCGTAGCGGGTTATGAGACAGTTTGGTCTCTATCAGGCTACCCCCCGGATTACCAGGACACCGACGAAGCTCTTCATCGGTAAGAATTGGTTCTATACATGTTTTTGAAGACAATGTTTGATAGTTGTGTGTGCTTCAAAAGTTGCTCTTTATTCACATACATGTTGGACAGGCTCAAGAGCAAGAAGACTGACTGGGGCAAGAATCACCAGAAACACGTAGCTAGATTTCTTTTATGTGTGAGAGAAGCTAAGAAATCGAAAAGAATGGCTGCAAAACCCCATTGTGAGGACGCTTTCAGCGAGTACCTCCATTGGTTTCTAGAGAACACTCGTGTGAAGCTCCTACCGGATGCATATCTGGAAGATATAATGGAAGAGCCGCTGCCTGCGTGGGACGAGCTGAGGAACCTTGAGTACAACCAAGATGTTAGAGAAGGGCGGCAAACCTCCTTTGCCCCCGTGATGAACTTTGTGGTAAGTCGGTAGTTCATGTTCCCGTTACTATCTTAGTCGGATTTGTGTAATGTGTCATTGATTTGCTTGCAATGCAACACACGGAGGTCCAGAAGCAGGCGGATGAGTTGGAGGCGCTTTGGAGTTCCCGAGGGATGAGGAGGGCAATATTAAGTTAAGGGATTTCGTTAGGAAGCAGGCACAAAAGCTACGACGCTTCGCGAACTTGCTTGGTTGTCGGGATCCTGAGGTGGTTGCGATGTCGTACAAGGAACCGGCAAAGTCCACTTCACGAGAGGAAAGCAGCCCCGACGATGAGAAATCTTCCACGGTAAGAGATAAACTTGCACCGATGACATCTTTCTTGAATTTTCCATGTATCACTCTAATGAGATCATTGCTCTTATTGTAAAGGCCGAAGACGAAGAGGTGCCGGACGGCATGTCATTAGAGAAGTATCAACGAAAGGTACGGTCCGCAATCAAGCTAAGGCCAAGAAATCGTCCTATTGTCGAGTCCAATCCCGAGGACGAGCCGCGGCAGAAGAAGGTTGCTCCGAGGAGAGGAGGCAAGAGCAAGCATGCTAGAAAGTAGTTGCTAGAAAGGAGAGGACTATGTTGGTTCAATGTTGTGTGAGACTATGTTGGTTCAATGTTGTGTGAGACTATGACAATGTTTGAGACTATGTTGTTTGAGACAATGTGATGTTAATCCTATGACAATGTTTGAGACAATGTTCTATGTTTGAGTCAAATGTTGTATAAACATGTTAGAAATGCTTGAGTCAAATTGTTCTATGTTTGAGACAATGTTAGAAATGCTTGAGTCAAACATGTTAGAAATGTTTGTGTCAAATTGTTTGAGACAGATTAGTTAGAAATTCTGTACTTCCAGGCCTGCGGCGCCATGTCAGGAGGCGTAGCACCAGTGCATGCGGCGCCATCAGAGGTGGCGCCGCACCCTCCCAGGCCAGCCGCGCCTTTAGAACTGGCGCCGCATCCTCCTAGGCGTGCCGCGCCGACAAGCGTGGCGCCGCACTCCTACAGGCCTCCTCCTTTCGAATTGACAGGAGGTTTGCTTGCCGCGCCAGGAGGCGCCTAGCGCTGCATATGCACGTGCAGCGCCGTGGGGACTGGCATCGCATGTGCCGCGCCGGAAAGCGTGGCGCCGCACGTCTACAAGCCTCCTCCTCCTGTCGAATTGACAGGAGGTTTGCTTGCCGCGCTAGGAGGCGCCTAGCGCCGCATATGCACGTGCAGTGCCGTGGGGACTGGCGTCGCACCCTTAAGTCGTGCCGCGCCGGCCAGCGTGGCGCCGCACGCTCTCCAGGCCTCCTCATATCGAATTGACAGGAGGTTTGCTTGCCGCGCCAGGAGGCGCCTGGCGCCGCATATGCATGTGCAGCACCGGCACGCCTGGCGCCGCACGCTCTCCAGGCCTCCTCATGTCGAATTGACAGGAGGTTTGCTTGCCGCGCCAGGAGGCGCCTGGCGCCGCATATGCATGTGCAGCGCCGGCACGCCTGGCGCCGCACGCTCTCAAACATATTTAAGGCTTGTGATCAACATCAAACATACATGAGTAAGCTTCTGATCACACATCATACATAGTTCATACACAAATAGATAGTTCACCCATAGTTCAAACATCACAAATCATACATAGTTCATACACAAATAGATAGTTCAAACATCACACATCATCCGTAGTTCGACATCATACTAAGTTCACACACAAGTAATGATAACCCGTCTTCGACATCACGAAATAGAGCACTTGCTAGTACGCGAGCTCTCGGTTACATAATCTAAAGCATAGGCCCTTTTCCCTTCCTCTTCTTCTCTTCCTCTTCCTCCATGGAACGCCATGCCGCTCGACGAAGCATTTCCCTCTCTGCATCACGACCCTCCTTAGCTTGGCGCTCCTTTTCCTCCTCTTTCTTGCGGAGCTCGTCATTACGTTCCTTGCGCCTCTTCGCCATCTCCTCGTCACGTAGCTCTTCGTGGTAGCGCCTTCTTCTTATGGCAAAATCGATCTCTTGGATAGCCTTGTTGGATTCAGGTTGCTCAAGATTTATCCAAGTGTAGTGCCTGCATACCGGAGGGGGAGACTACAAGAAAATAGTGCATGTTAGATGATATGATATGGAATAGTTTGGGACACATGAAGAACTAAAAAGCTTTGAGCATACCCGTGGAGTGTCGTATGGGTTGCAGCTACGCTCGGGAGAGCGATTATAGTCGGCACACATGAAGAACCTCTTTCCCCAACTATCGGAAAAGTAGTCTTCGGATTTCTTGACAATGCAATCGGTTCCACACCAACAAATAGGAACCTCCTTCCCATGAGCATCAGAAGTACGATACGCCTTTCGTGGCCTTTCCTCTTGGTCGGTACAAGGTGGCCTAGCATTGGCCCTCATCTTCCTCTCTTCCTCTTCCTTCTCCTTTTGCCTCTTCCTCTCTTCCTCTTCCTTCTCCCTTTTCTTCTTCCTCTCTTCCTCTTCCTTTTTCTTCTTGCTCTCTTCCTCTTCGTCCTTCTTCTTCGCCACGTCTCGAGCAAGTTGAACTACCTCTTCAAATGCCTTCCTCTTCTTCTCTTCCTCAGCCTCCTTCCTCTTCCTCTCTTCCTTAGCTTCCTTCCTCTTCCTCTCTTCCTCGGCTTCCTTCCTCTTCTCCACCACCTCCATAGCATTCGCCCAGATCGCCGAGTAGTTCACACCGTCCCCATCATTTCCCTTGTTGGGTTGAGTCGCCATACCTATTATAAGAATAAAAGCTACAAGTTAGTAAAGGATGCATGAATGTGAACAATAATTGATTCAATAAAATAAGCATAGTAGGTAGTAACATAAGCATGCATGTATGAATATTTCATCCGTACCTATTAACATAAGGATTTGGTCCTGCCAAGTAACCTAACATACTAGCCGGGTTAAAACCGCCACGCCCTCTTCCTCTTCTAAGTCCAAGTGATCGACCTCGTTGTTGTCTAGGAGGTTGTTGTCTAGGAGCTTGTTGTCTAGGGACTTGTTGGCTAGTTCTTGGTTGGCTTGGGAATTGTTGGCTAGTTCTTGGTTGTCTTGGTACTTGTTGGCTAGTTCTTGGTTGGCTTGGTACTTGTTGGCTACTTATTGGTTGGCTTGGAATTTGTTGGCTACTTCTTGGTTGGCTAGGAATTTGTTGGCTTGGAATTTGTTGGCTACTTCTTTGTTGGCTTGGACCACTTGTGCTTGCTTCATTTCCCTTTGCCCTCTTCCCTTGTGTTGCACAACTCCGTGCATTGTGTCCTTCACCACTACACTTCCCACAACAAGATCTCTCACGAGGTTCTTGAAATTGGTCGTTTCCCGATTCCCGTGCACCGACACGTCCCCATCCGTCCATGTCACTTCTAAAACGCTTTGTCTTGCGTCTACCATGTTTGACAACCTTCCATTCCGGATGGGGCCATAGTTGGAGTCCATGGTACTCCGGCCATTGTGATTGGTCAGGGTATGGATGAAATCTAGGAGCCCATGTATCTTTTGTCTTCATGATAGAGAACTCGGACTCTCTAACGGTGCGCTCGTGATTATAATCCACATGGCGTTTTCGAGACGCACATAGCAAGTGAGAACAAGCTAGATGGAGCAACAACGGCCTTCCGCATGAGCAATCACAATCCCTTAGTGAGACCTTAAAGGCTCGGCCTCCGTGTTGGACACCATCCGAAGTGGTTCCTCCAGGCTCGACCACCTGGTAAATGAGCTCGTCGTTATAAAACACAGTGGAAACTTGGGAGTCCGCTTTCCTTGACTGAAATGTCCTCCAATCGTCAACCCTAGGTGGGAACTCGTACTTGTACTCCTTATTTTGTCCTGCAATTTGCTTATCAGTTTCAAGTGAGTAGTTCAGAAAATACCCATTTAACTTGTCAAATGTGTATCGAACTATTGCTATGATGGGCAATGCACGGACACCTTTAAGGACCTTGTTGAAGGCCTCTGACATGTTCCTTGTCATTTGACCATACCTCCGGCCATCCTCATCATAAGCCCGTGCCCACTTGTCACGGAGCTGAATGTGCTTATTGAGAAACTCTTGACCCTTGGAATCGAGTTTTTGTTGTTCCACGATCTGAGATATAGATTTGTGAAACGTCGATCCGTGAAAGCAAGACAACAATATTGAAGATCATCAGCCAACTCCTTGCTCTTACATGCCCTATAGAAGTTGGAACAAAAATGTCTCATGCACCATCGGTGGTGTAAAGGAGGATGCCCGGGAATGTCAATCGTCACCGCGTTGAGAATTCCTTGATGGTGATCCGAGATGACACATATTTACCTATCAAGAGGTAAAACCTTCGTTCTCAAAAGACGGAAGAACCACTCCCAATTAACATTGTTCTCCGCCTCTACCAAAGCAAAAGACAAGGAAAGCACCAGTTGTTTGCATCATTTGCTATTGCAATCAAGAGAGTGCCACGGAACTGCCCGGTCAAGAAGGTGCCATCCACGGAGATTACCGGCCTACAATGTTCGAAGCTCCTCACACATTGCTCGAATGCCCAAAAAGCACGCCCAAATATTCGAACATTTTGTTCATTATGAACCATCTTTTCGGTGCCAGATGGCTCAACAACATGAACCATGCTCGGGTTAGCATCGGCCATTGCTAACAACCTAGGGATTCGGCTGTATGATTCTTCCCAACCACCGTACAACATCTTGAATGCGGCTTGCTTAGTCTTCCATGCCTTCCCATACTTCACCTCATAGTGAAAGATTGCTTCCACGAACTCCATGACCATCTTGATGGTCATTGTCGGAAGTGAAGAAATTTGGTTTGAAAGCTTAAAGGCGAGGAACTCAGAGGTCAGTTGTCAGTGCTCGTGCTTCACATCTTTGCCATCCACCCATTTTACATGGCACATGTGCGTTGACACACAACTTGAAATGCGCCAATCAGCCCCCCCCCTTGTATGGTCTTGCCCGCACTATCCAAGGACAACCATCATCTTCGCATTTAACCGTGTAACGCTTCTTCACGTCTGAGTGAACCACCATGAAAGGGCGATGATACCTAATAGAGAAGTCCTTGATCCATTGCTTAAGTTCCAACAATGTGGCTAACCTCTGTCCTTTTGAAATCCCATTCTTCTCGTGACTAACATCCTAATAGGAAGTTGGCCTTGGTCCAAGCACTACACCCTTGCCGCCATCAACCGTGGCTTCATACGCTAGGCTAAGATCACGAAACAAGGGTACCCGATGATCCCTGCCCAATACCTTCTCATGCACTTCGGCCTCATCCTTAGTGAACCCCTCCTCATCAACTTCTTCATCGGGACCATCCTCATCCGAGTCGGATACATACATTCAAGAAAACGGGATGTCATGATCCATGTTCTCTTGTGTATGATATAAGTCTAAATTTCCAATAGTATTGTCATAGAGCTCAACCTCCTTCTCACTATCCTCATACTCATCATTCTCCTCTTCCAATGCTTCATCTTGATTCTTTGAAATGGGGCTCAGAGATGTCCTCAATTCATCTTGCTGTGTCAAAGGAGGCTCAGTCAATTCCTCTTGGTTCATGGGTGGAGGACTCCGAGCTTCATATGGGGAGACAACCGGTATGATACTCCTTTGCATATTACCATCAACCTTTTTCGTGGCAAATAACTCAAGAGCTTTGTCTTGTGATTCGGCCACCACTTCCTTGTATGCAAACCAACGTTGCTCCAAGCTGATACGCATTGTCTTCCAACGGTTGTGCATCCCAAATCCCACATTGTGCCTACCCTCCAACTCAACAACATCACTAGGATCCATCCAATTCAAATCTACCCGAACTTGTTGCAACACCTCTGCATAGTTTGGACTACAATCAAACACCAAGTCAATCTCATCCAGGTCTGGCTCAATATTGCCTCTCAAGAAAGCTTCCTTGTCCATATGATGAACATGGACAATTCTAGCCATCCCTAGAATAAATATAAGAACATAACGACACATAAATTCAATAAGTATCTATGCCAAAATTTACACTAACAACAAGCTCATACAACCATACCCTAACCCTAACTCTAACCCTAACCCTAACCCCAACAATCTTATATATATACATGAAGGTTTAATATACCAATCCTAACTCTATATATATCAACCAAACACCTCATTGCTCCATACAAATTTACATATCCAATTGGTGGCCTAGCATTTGGAGGAATTTCTCAATCTAGGGACAAATAACTTAAAATTTGCGGATGAAATTGAGGGGAGAAGAGGAGAATACCTTGGTAAGGCGATTGGGGAAGAAATCCCCTAAGTTTTTCTTCAAATCTTGGGGTTTTGAGTGGAGATTGGGGAACAATGAGCCCTAGCCGCCGCCGCCGTTCTAAGTGGTGAGGGGAGAAGAAAGGAAGGAAAAAGAGAAGAGGGTCGGGCTGGGCCGACCCGGCGCCAGCTTAAGGGCTCCAGGTGTGCGGCGCCAGCTACCATGGCGCGGTAGAGGTGGGTGCGGCGCCACCCCGATAGGTGCCGCACTAAAGGTGTTGGGGCCCGTGGAGCCAGCGTGGCAGGGTGTGCCGCGCCAGCCCGAGCCGCGCAGCAGGCGTGCGTGCGGCGCTAGGCTAGGCGGCGCTGCATATGCGAGCCAGCGTGGTAGCTGTGCGGCGCCGGGTCCAGCCAGACAGTATGGCAGGCGTGCGGCGCCGTTCTAGTTGGCGTGGCACAAGTGGCTGCGGCGCCGCGCGGGCGGGAGTGGAAGAGAAGGGTTATTCAAGTTAAATTTATTTTCAAATAGGGTTAATCTTTGAATTTCTTACGACTTTAGGTTATTTTTATTTAATTTACCGCGTAGCGACCCACACAGCATCACCGACACGCCCACACACGCTCGGGCAGACGCACCCACCCAGTCAACTCATCACGCGGGGGCCACCATCTCACGTTGTGACCGACCCACCCTATGGCCGTAATCTCCATCGACCCTTGGCCCACCCGTGATCCCACTCTAACCATCGCGAAGCCCACCACTCTCGCGACCCTCTCCCCTCGCGTCGTTCCCTTTCTCCTCGTCAACCGCCACCGCCTTCATCTGACCGATATCTCTCTCCCCGACGCCCTCCTCCTCGTCGCCCCTGCTGTTCTGCGTCCCCGTTGTAGGGCCACCTCGACCTCGCCCAATCGTCCTGGACCCCGCTGTCCTCCGCTCGTCTATGCGGCCGTTGAGCCCAAGCTCCTCCTCGCCTCCGCTGCACCTTGCCGCGGAGCTGCCGAGCTCACCACTCACTCGTCACCCTCGACCACCTCCTTGTCCACCTCCTCGTCGACCCTCCGCCAACCGCGATGCCAGCGCCTGCGTCGCATCCCCGCCACCCGGCTGCAGCCCCGCCGTATGCTCTTCCAAAGCAGCGCCAGTGAGCCATGCCGCCATGCCCATGCTCCGTCTGGGCGTCGTCCTCATGCCTGCCCCCACACGCATGTGTGCATCGTCACCGTCGCCTTCGGCTACAACCCTGCTGCGCATGCACCTTGTATTTTCTGGCGGCTCGACGATCGTGTGTTCTTGCAGCTCGCCCTAAAATTGTTCGGCGTTTTGCGCCTTCCAGTCAACAAGATTCCCACACTTGGTTCCTCTTGTTAATCTTCTCTAACGTGGTAGCCACTGTCCCTGTTTCTGCAGCGGCTCTATTGTCCAGTTCGTTTTGGGGTGGTGATATGTTGATGGACGTGGTGTGGTGATGTTTTTGTGAAGGGGTAGTGGTGATGTTGCCAGCATTGACACATTGCCGATTTTGCGTCCGTGTTGGTGCTGTAGTATTGAAGGGTTCGCCAAGGAAACTAACGCAAGAGTGTCTGTCGAGACGAACTTGCCACACGCTGATACTGGCACCAAGATATTCCGAAGACCCTAATGCCAAACAAGTTCGCCATCGACCAACAAAGCCAGAACCTCAAGACCCCCTTCACGGATTCGTGTCTGAAGATTGAATCCCAAAGACCAATCCCGGCGCTTCTTCCTCTCCGAACTGGAGATCCTCGAAGCCCCTCCGAGCCCCCAAGAACGTCGCGTCCCGATGTGTGACCCCTCCTGAGCCTATATTTTATAAATTTCCATACACATACTTGTGCATATAAATTATTCATGCTAGAATACATATTGTGTGGTTTGGGGGGATTATGCCCGTTCACCTCATAATTAAATATGGAGACCATATGCGGGAGAATCTAGTCTAATATTAGCTCCATTTAAATTTGTGTAGCGAACCGATGACCTATTTTTCCTTGTTAATACAACATTTAAATTGCGGGATATATAAACAACATGAACCATCTAACTAATTATCGAGACCCCGGTTCCGCTTAATATGGCCTAATTGCATCGCATTCTTGCCATGCCATACATCATACATGCATCATGCCCGATATTTTGTCGTAGTATTAAATAGTGCATCCGGTGTTTCTTCTAGTGTTTTGCTTCTTCGCGGACTAGGTCGATGAGTTGATGCGAGTGTCAATCCAATCTTCGGATGAACCTTCGGCAATGTTTACAGGCGAGCATTCTTCCTCTTTCTACCTATTTTACATTTCTAGTCTTTATTTCCTCTTGTTGATCTATTGTTATCTGTGTTGCGATGCTATAGATTCTGTACCCCTTTATACTTTCCTACGGCCTCTATATTGCCTTGGACACCTCCTATTGCCTGTTGATTGATAGATAGTCAGCCTTGCGAGTCGTAGTTGCTTGTTCAGGTGCTGCTTCACGTCGTCGTTGTTCCACCTTTGTTGGTTGGTTGGCACATGCTTAATGATGGAGATGATCATGGCTTTAATTATGGTTTAATAACTAAAATTGAAAGTAGGTAAATAATGCAGAGGCACCGGTGGGTAATAGACAATATTTGATTTTTAACCGCTCAGTGGTGTCCCGTAGGACCCCGAGTTCTTGACACATATTCCCAGATCGAGCGCGCTAACCATAGGTGGGGTGTGTGGGCACCTCCATCGATTTGGTACCTGATTTTAATGTACTGTACCGGGGGCCACAAACTAGTTTGTAGCGTTATTACTATCCTATACTTATTCCATTCTTTACTACTTTATTTACTATTGCGTATGAAGCGCCTATACTGTTTTGGATCGCGGCACAATTCCGCGGTATCGACAACCCCAGTCACACTTTCGGGTTCCCAGTCATTTACTGTCGTTCTCGCAAACCCTGGGTCCGTCTCGGAGACCTGTCGACATTGTTATGGGTAGCTTAGTGGGGTGGCCCCCATGTGCTTGCTTTGGGTCTATGAAACGTCACGTTTGAAACCCCGTCGACATACTGTTGGGTGTATGTTTTGTGATCTTGTACCTACCTGATCTGACAACAAGGGTGTAGGTGCGTGTGGAAACTTTGGTGCACCCCTGTAGGGTTTAATCTTTTTGAAAAGCCATTTCCGCGGTTATGGACGACTTGGAGCATAGTTCTCGATCATAGACAACTATAACTAAAGTTTATTGTTATAATTTGACTTGTATATGATATGACGAGTAAGTTGGATAACCACCACAGAAAGAATGGATAAAACTGCCAACCGTGTGAGTTTCCTCGGCAGGACTTCCTCGTTTGGTCTCGAGGGGGAAATACCAGGATGGGTATGCTTGGTGATAGTATCAGGTTTGATCCGAATAGGTCTTTCTTATCCCTCTCTGATAGCCGACAGTTGTATCGAGTCTCTATAGGTTGTTTAGTGCATGTTGCGCTGCCTCTTTAGTCCACCATACCTATGTAGGCGAGGACCACTAAATTCTAAGACTCGCTGTGTACTGACCTCAGTGCTCTCTTTTTCCTTTACCCTTTGTCGGCACCCCTTTTGTGTGAGTAGGTTTTCAGAACGACGTTGTTAGCAAGGTTACCCTTCCGGCTTGGCCTGGGCAGGGTTATGGACACCATTGGTTATTATTCAGGGCTCTAAGCTCAATTTGCATCTTGTCCGTACTCGGACGCTATATCGTTTTCAAGGTGATTTGGATCTTTGTATTATATATCTGTATTCTTGACTCATGGAGTCGTGTCGTATATATTTATTCTATGGGTTCCATCGTGGACTATTGTGTAATGGTATTACTTCGTTTTCCACACGCACGAAAGTTCCTCGTGGGTACCTTTGAATCTTTCTATGTTGGTTTGGCAGCAATTGCTAAAACTTGCATAGGGCCAATCCGAGGGTGTTACACCTACGGAGCAAGATCATGTGTCTGTGGGGTCTTCTACTGACCCCGTGTTTAGACACGCCTAAGGGCGCCAGGGCAAACCTGCCGTGAGCAATGAGGCGCCTATACAAGATTACCTGCTGTAGTTGCGTCAGCAGACTGCGGGGGCGGCCATCCCAAACCCGCGGGGCATAGCTGAGCCAGTTAACATGGCTTTGGGATATGAAAGCGAATGCCCTGCCTTTTCTCCTGCCTTGCGGAAGGTGGTGTAGCCACCAAAATTCAGCCCCATAGTCCCCGTCAAGTTTAAGGAAACACCAATCTGAAGGAGTTTCTGGCTATCTACTCCACCACGATGGCGGTTACAGGTGCTGATGAGAAGTTCATGGCCAATTGGCTTCCAATGGCCCTTAAGGGCACATCCTTGTCATGGCTCATGCACCTACCCAAGGATTCCATCCGCTCCTAGGCCGAACTTGAAAGAATATGTGTGTTCCAATGTGTGGTTTTGGTAATTAATGACAATGTTTAGGGACTTATGTTTGCATTGAGTTTTACTTGTAGGATTTGTCCATAGGCAATTCTTGAACCATATGTTGGCTTCAAGGTTGGAAGAAGAAGAAAGTGATGAAGATCAAGTGTTGATCAAGGTTTCAAGGAATAATCTGGAGATTGGTAAAATATTAGTTGAGCCTATGGCAAGTGTGTCTTGAATAATAAGATGATCTCAAGTGTAGCTTTCCATCCTTATGGTGATCATGGATATGTGAAGATATGCCTAAAAGGGAGGCTCTTCCATAGTGGAGTATGGGGGAGAAAATTCCAAGTCTTCACCAAGATAGTGCAATCAAAAAAGGTGTTTCATCTTGAGGTGTATAATATCGTCATCATCTACATCAAGTGGAATATACATAAGGGAAAGGTTTGATCTTGATAGGGTTTCTTTCTTAGCGGCCTCGTGGTGTTAGTTGGGGAGACTGGTTTATAGGATAGATAACCATACTATCAAGAGGAGCTTTCGAGTGTGTAACTTGATCATATCCCTCGGTGAGAGCTCATGATTGGCATCATCTTTCTTGGTTCTTATTTGGTTCTTATCAATTGCTATGACAGGATCAAGTTCATCGAAAACGGATTTCTTATGCATTCTCTATTGTGTTTTCGATATTGGAGGTTTTACTAGTTTGTCTTTTATAGATAGGTTCAACTTTTCATCATTTGGTCCTATGCTCCCATGATGGACTATGATGGTTCCCTGCATGATCTTGTAGAGATCCTTACTATCTTCTAAAGGAGCCCAATATCATCAAAATCGGAGTCTGGATGCAAAAGTTATGATGGTTTTGGTTTTGCAGTTTCTGCCAGTTTTTAGAGGGGCGGATTATCCAGCCAAATATGGGATTATCCGGCCCAAATATCCGCCCCCTTATACAGAAGGCCACGCCGTGAAATCCTTAGCCATATTTTGGCCCGGGGAACCCGGAATATCCGGGGGAGGGGCGGATTTTCAGGCCTGGGAGGTCCCAAACGGTCATATTTCAATTGGGAGGGGTATAAATAGACCAATTCTTCCTCCTTAGACTAGTGGCTTGCATTCTCTCTCTAATCCATTGTTTTGACCTTCAAGAGCTTGCAAAAACTCTCAATCCCTGCCATATTTCTTGAATCTTTTTGGGGGATTTGAAAGGGGAGATCTAGATCTATAACTCCACTAATCCATCTCTTGTTTATGTGAGGGGAATATATTGGGATCTAGATCTTGGGGTTTATTTTGTGGATTTACTCTTGTGGTCTTCCTCTCTTATTCTCCCACTTGCTTTTGTAGCTTTGGTGTAATTTGGGAGATAAGGACTTGAGCACTTCTTGTGTTCTTGCCATTGCATTTGGTACATCGGTTTGAGTTCTTGGTGAGGATTCAATTGGGTGAAAGGTGAGAAGCTTTTTATTCTTGTGTTCTTGGAACCCTAGACGTTTTAGTTGTTTTGCATGTTTGTGGATTACTTGGGGCCTCCAATTAAGTTGTGTAGCTTTCCCCGAGCTTGATTGTTGAGAGCTTCCAGTTGAGTTGTGGAGAAGTGCCCCATTCTTTGTGAGAGCTTACGGATTGCCACCAACAAGTGCACCAATAGTGAAGAAGTGAACCAGAACTCTTGTGGCGAGGTTCACATGAGAATAGGGTGCGGCCTTTTGTGGCGTGGTTGTATTAGTACCGCCCACCTCTCCAACAAGACGTACTCTCTTTATGGGAGGAACTCGGTAATAAATCAACGTCTCCATGTTCCACGATTATCTCTATACCCGAGCTATTTCTTATGCACTTTACTTTGTTATAGCCTTCGTGCTTGAATCGTATATCTAGCTATCACATATTTTCTTGTTTTGCTTCACATAAGTTGTTAGAACGCATAGGTGAACCTTAGTTTATATAGGTTTTGTGCTTGACAAAGTAAATGCTGGTTTTATTCCGCCATTGTTAAGCCCATCTCGTAAAAGTTTTAACCTGCCTATTCAACCCCCTCTAGGCGGCATCTATAAACATGTGCATATTGATATAAAACTGAATTTCATGCACAACTTAGTCGATGTGATTTGGTGGAGTTTCCCTTATATATTGGATCAAAGAAAGCACACAAGGCATAATATAAACACGTAGTAAATATGCAAGGACATGATTTTCAAGAACCAAACAAGATATAATTTGAACACACTACCAAGTAAACCAATAAGGCACACCAAAGTGTGACAAGACTAACTGTTGTCCAAATTATATCAAAGACCAAATCAACACATGAAAGAACACAAGTTCAAGAAATGAACTAGGCAAAATCCAAAGAGCATACTATTATGCCTTGTGTCAAGCAGTTCTTTGGATTTTTTGATTGCTTGATTCATTCGTTGATGCTTCTTCACCTTGTTATCCTTTTGCAATCTTTTGATCCTCAATATAGATTGAGTCTCTCCAAGTATTCACCACTGGATACGTGCATTTTATTCCACTCATACTATGAGAAATGTACACATTTTGAAGGAATTCTCACTCTATTGGCCGTCTAGAGCTTTTCACCCATTTTGCCAATCGATGCCAAATGGGGAGAAGTTTTGGATGGTTTAAGGGAGTTTTATGCTTTCAGTTTGTTCTTAGGCATTTGCCTCTCATTCTCTTGCATCTTTATTGTTGCTTTGCATGTTGAATATATAGAGGAAACTCCACCAACAGCAATAGTTTTCAATATATGCAACGAAATTGAAGTTCATCACATGTGCATATATTGGGGGGAATCTTGCTCTATATATTATGGGCATACCAACATCACATACATATGTAACATTTGATGTTGGCACAAGCTTTTTGTTTGTTAAATTGATTATATAAACCCTCTCAAAGAATTGTCATCCACTACTGCAGAATAGGCCATTAGTGATAGGCTCAAATGACCCATTCATGACAGACAAAGCGCTTGTCACTGATGACTAGTCACTAGTATAAGGTTACTAGTGACCGGCACATGCCTATCACTGGTATGTGTACCAGTGACAGGCGTTTACATGTGCCTGTCACTAGTGTTTGTGTACTAGTTATAGGACAAAAGATGCATGTCATTAGTTTCAATTAAAGGTCACGACCCCATAGGGTTCTTTAGTGACTAGCCCATTATCCTGCCAGTCACTAGTTTGAATTTTAGTAATAAAAAAATTAAATTCGTTTTTCACGAATATTCTAAATAGCATAATAAGATGTTATAAAAAAATTAATGCATTTTCCATTAATATTTCAGATAGCACAATAACAGAATATGACATTTTTCACGGACGAGACACATAGACCAGACACATATGTACGGCAAAAAAACTTGTGTTGTCAGCCAAAACACACTCTGCCTACATTAGGCATGACCACCCAGACGATGTGGAGAAGAAAAACAAGTAGCTAGATCAACATTATGATATGTGGATTATTCACCACAAAGTATGTGCTCCATCTCCTCGTTGAACATTCTAATGGTCTTAATGTCAAAAACTTGCAAGTTATTGAAATTTATAAGCACATCACATAAGCACATGACCAAGATATATAGGTTCCTAACTAGCTAAACTGACTTCCAATGATCAAAAATCCTATATTTCAGATTAACAAACTCCCTTTGACCGACAATACGTGGATCAAGTAACTCTACATTTTCATAACTTCAACTTCCTACATTTCAGATTGACAAACTCACTTTGAATGTTGAAATATAAGTTATAATATATATTGATATAATAAAATACACATAATATTTTTAGGGAACTGCTTAGGCTTAGTGAAAAGCTGATGGACTAGGAGTGAATTTTTCCATTCTTGAAGTAGTTCCCGCAATTGGTCTTCTTGTGGTGCTTGTTTGGTTACTACGAGCACATGTAAGTCTATGTATATATATGGAATTTGGTATCAAAGAAATAATATGGTTTGGAGTAAATTAAAGAGGCCCCTTTATCATCAGAAACAAATTGGAAGAATCTAGCATCAATTTTAATTTCACAGAACTAGAAACCCATCAGAAACAATGACATAGATGTTGGAAACACAAGATATACAATGTACGCCATGTGTGGATAAACTCATTAAATATGATTTAATATCCTATAGCTATACAATAGAATTTTGGAGAACAAATAACATGTCACTTTACCAACTGCCTTTCTGAAATAGCAAAGAACAGTCCACATACCCACTTTGGCATGCCAGATTGGTTGAATGTGATTTCAGTTATGCATGAATAATGATAGACAAGGTTAATCATGATAAAAGTTAGTACTGATGCTCTTTTATGGACTCGTCCTAGGATATAAAAGGAGCAGGGTCAAAAGGTGGAAATTAGAACTGAAGGATCAGACAAAGCATACCCAGTTCTGGTTTCCCCTTTTCGAAAAAAGAAATAAGGAGCAAACTTCAAGTGTTCTTGTGACAGCTTTTGTGAAACAATTGTTCAGATACAACACGTACCAACATAACCTTTAGCCATCATAATAATCAAGATCAAAGTTACCGATCCTAGGTGCAGGATTAAATTAAACAAGGTAATTTTCTTATAAATGGGTCATGGAAGCTACTGGGAAATATTCTGCAAGATAGGCTGCAAAAATTCAGAGCTTGAGGAATAAGAAGAGTGTTGAAACAAAGAAAAACCTTATCTAATAGGTTTTGTGACATGTAGCCCAGGTTATATCCATCTAATTGGGGTTTGAACTATTACAGCAAAGTACAACTGTACAGTGCAGATTAAGATATTCCTTTCAAGTTCGTTAGTAATGTCACAACAACAATATTACTATAGTTGTTCCAACCCAGGACACTACTGATATCTCTTATGTTACTTACATGTATGCAAGTATAGCTTTCGCAGCACTAACTCATGTTCTCAAGCTCATTGTCGCTAATTTTAGTGTATCTTGATCTGAAGTACAAAATTCATTCAGCCACAACATGAGGTGATGCTCTAAGGCTGGGACATAATTTTGTGAGAAATTGTTAGTGTTGGGTTTAAGAAAACTAAATAAGCAAAGGTCAGTATTTATACCACAAACATGGATGCATCACATCTGTCTTCCATACATACCCTTTGTCCCCATTTCCCTTAGCATCGAGGCAAAAACCTATCTGCAGTCTCACAGTCTTTGGTCACAATTACCATCTCTATTTCGTATCTACAAGAAAAAATACACCATATGTGCATTTTAGCAAAATAATATGTTATGCATCAACACGTATCATAAATAAAGATCCTACCTATACAATGAGTTTTCGCCTATCTTTTTGTTCTCTTTCGTTTTTCGTTCGTGTAAAAAGTCATGAGATCAAAAAGGAATTATATACTCGCATAACACATATCGGCATATCTAAAATAATATATAAGTTATAAAAATATTTTTTTGGTTTTGGAGCTTTTACTATTCTTTTGTGAACGTGACTTAATTAAGAGCATTGTTACCATTCAACTTTATATCAAGATAATTTGCATATCGTTTATATGAATATAGCAATCTTGACATTATATTCCCCTTAATTAAGTTTACATGCAAAATTTGCATCTTGCAATTCACATCCGTGCTTCCATATACCAAACCAAATATATTACAAGCACAAGAATTTAACTACGAAGTTGATCCTGGTACAATTCCGTACAACACTAACATGGTTAAGAACAGATGTGATCACTGAAATTGTAGGGGAAATGGGAGGCTCCAGAAATGGGAATAGGAACCTGGGACGCGCCAGCGCCGGGAGGCCTCACGGCGTCAGCGACGGAAGGCCTGTGACGCGTCGGGCGGCAGGAGGCGTCACGGTGTAGGGGAGGAACAAGCATAGGTTCGGGCAGGTGCATCCTCGTGTCGAGGAAACGGGCGGCGCGGCGTTGGGATGCAGGGCGGTGTCCTGAGGTAGCAGCGTTGGAGAGGCTGGTGGTGTTGGAGGCATTAGCGGCAGCGATTGGGGACTAAATCTGGGAAGGGGACGGGGAGAAGGGCGTCGGCGGTTGGGGACAGGGAGAGGAGCGGCGGTGTGCTGTTGGGGACGGGGAGAAGGGTAGCGGCGGTTGGGGACGGGGAGAGGGGCGGCGGCGTGCGGTTGAGGACGGGGGGAGGAGGGTATTGACTAGTGATACATCCTTGAATCTTTTTTGTAAGTCCCGCTAGTTTTCTTTTTGAAATGAAGTCCCGCTAGTTTTAACCTTGAAGAGATCTCCAACTTTTATGTACAGCTCCTGGGCAGAGGACGAACGCCCATGGCAGCACAAACGAGTCTTTAAAATGTGGAGCTGAAAATAAAGTTCTGACTTTGGAGGGCAAGAGCATGCGGTTCTGGGGTATAAATAGCAGTTTTGGATCGCTGTATATGTTCTACTTCAAGTAGATAACAAGAAGGAAGAAACGGAATCAAATTTGGATACTCCTATTTCCTTCAATCCAAATTAACGTTTTTAGATAGATTCGGCTGTATCTAATCATTTCTAGTATCGGATACATTTGAATTTAGACAAATATAAAAATGTTAATTTAGGTTGGAGAAAATTGAAAAAATATGCGAGTTTGAATCGATATTGGTAATCAGAATAAATGTAGAGGAGTAACAGCCCGGGTCGCTCCTGACTCCCTATCGAGCAACGCGCTAGAGGAGGCCCCAGGTGGTCCGACCAGTGAAGAGCAGCTCCCAGGGTGGGCCAGACAGCAGAGCAGACATGCGGGTGGGCCATCTTAGAGCCGCGTGGTGCCACCGGCTAGCCTGGTCTAGTACATCGGCTTAAAAAATCGATTTTTACCTGCGACAGACGTTCTAATATGCCTATCACTAATAAATTGGTCCATTTAGCATGCAACATAAAAGCACCAGTGGCATGTAGATTCTGGTTATGTGACTGCTCAATGCGACCTTAGTGACAGGCATTTAAAGACGCTCGTCACTAAGTAATATTTCTGTTCGGCCGCCTTCCTACAGAATTACTAGTGACGGTCAATTTCATGGGTCTGTCACTAGTGTTTTGTAATAGTGATGGTCAATTTCATGGGCCTGTCACTAGTGTTTTGTAATAGTGACAGGCTTATCCTTGCATGTCACTAGGAACAAATACTAGTGACAGGCATAGTTTTTCCCATCACTAACCACCTGAAGGCTATAAGACTTTCTCTAGTAGTGATCAATTACCAAAGTGGGGGAGATTGAAAGAACATGTGTGTCCCCATGTTTGGTTTTGGTAATTAATGACAATGTTTATGGACTTATGTTTGCATTGAGTTTTATTTATAAGATTTGTCCATAGACAATACTTGAACCATATATTGTCTTCGAGGTTGGAAGAAGAAGAAACTGAAGAAGATCAAGTGTTGATCAAGGTTTCAAGGAATGATCCGGAGATTGGTCAAGTAGAAGTTGAGCCTATGGCAAGTGTGTCTTGAATAATAATATGATCTCAAGTGTAGCTTGCCATCCTTATGGTGATTATGGATATGTGAAGATATGCCTGAGAGAGAGGCTCTTCTATAGTGGAGTATGTGGAGCAAATTCCAAGTCTTCACCAAGATAGTGCAATCAAGAAAGATGTTCCATCTTGAGGTGTAGAAGATCACATCAAGTGGAATGTACACAAGGCAAAGGTTTGATCTTAATAGGGTTTCTTTCTTAGCGGTCTCATGGTGTTAGTTGGGGAGACCGGTTTATAGGATAGATAACCGTACTATCAAGAGGGGCTCTCGAGTGAGTAACTTGATTATATCCCTCAGTAAGAGCTCAAACCTTTGCATACTTGGCATTATCTTTCTTGGTTTTTATTCGGTTCTTATTAATCTATATTACAAGATCAACTTCATCAAAAACGGATTTCATATGCATTCTCTATTGTGTTTTCGATATTGGAGGTTTTGTAGTTTGTCTTTTATAGATATGTTAAACCTTTCATCATTTGGTCATATCCTCCCTTGATGTAATATGATGGTTCCGTGCATGATCTTGTATATCTCATTACTATCTTCAAAACGAGCTCAAGATCATCAAAATCGGAGTACGGATGCAAAAGTTATGGTGGTTTCAGTTTTGTTGTTTCTGCCAGTTTTTAGAGGGGCGGATTATCCGGCCAAATATCGGATTTCCGGCCCAAATATCCTCCTCCTATGAAGAGGGCCGCACCGCGAAATCATTATCCATATTTTGGCCTGGGGAACCCAGAATATCGGGGGGGGGGGGGGGGGGAGGGGCGGATTTTCTGGCCTTGGAGGTCCCAGACGGTCATATTTCATTGGAGGGGGGTATAAATAGACCCCTTCTTCCTCCTTAGGCTGGTGGTTTGCATTCTTTATCTCCTCCATTGTTTTGACCGTCAAGAGCTTGCAAATACTCTCAATCCCTCCCATATTTCTTGACTCTTTTTTGTGGATTTCAAAGGGGAGATCTAGATCTACAACTCCACCAATCCATCTCTCATTTATGTGAGGGGAAAATATTGTGATCTAGATCTTGGGGTTTCTTTTGTGGATTTCCTCTTGTTTTCTTCCTCTCTTATTCTCGCACTAGATTTTCTAGCTTTGGTGGAATTTATGAGAGAAGGACTTGAGCACTTATTGTGTTCTTGCTATTGCATTTGGTGCATCGGTTTGAATTCTCGGTGAGATTTCGATTGGGTGAAAGGTAAGAAGCTTTTGACTCTTGGGTTCTTGGAACCCTAGACGGTTTAGTTGTTTTGCAGGTTTGTGGATTACTTGGGGCCTCCAATTAAGTTGTGGATCTTTCCCCGAGTTTGTTTGTTGGGAGCCTCCAATTGAGTTGTGGAGAAGTGCCCCAATATTTGTGAGAGGTTACGGATTGCCACCAACAAGTGCACCGATAGTGAAGAAGTGAACCAGAACTCTTGTGGCGAGGTTCACAGGAGAATAGGATGAGGCCTTTTGTGGCGTGGTGGTCTTAGTACCGCCCACCCCTCCAACAAGACATACTCTCTTTATGGGAGGAACTCGGTAATAGATCATCATCTCCGTGTGCCTCGGTTATCTCTATACCTGGGCTATTTACTTATGCACCTTACTTTGTGATAGCCTTCATGGTTGAAGTCTTATATCTAGGTATCACATAGTTTCTTGTTTTTCTTAACATAAGTTGTTATTGTACATAGGTGAACCGTATTTTATATAGGTTTTATACTTGAAAACGTAAACTCTAGTTTTATTCCGACTTTGTTAAGCCCATCTCGTAAAATTTTTAAACCGCCTATTCACCCCCCCCCCTCTAGGCGGCATTTGTATCCTTTTCAGAACTGTGTACCCGCTTTGTGAGTATGTTCTAGGGAGCCTTCAAGCGCCCGGGAACACTCCTTCAGTTCCAAACAGTGGTCCAGGGGAGTGGCTAGCGGTTACGATACTTCATGATGCGATTCTCGAAAATCGCACACACTATCCTGGAGGCGGAGGATGCCGCCATTATCGGCGCGTTCATGATAGAATGTGCGCGATAGCAAGATGCGCAAAGAGCTTAATATGCACCTTGTCAAGAGTACTCACGAGTAAGGAATTCTAATGCCCGAGGACGCTGCCCGAGAATCCACTAGAGTGGCAGACCCGGGAAGAATTGCTTCCAAGAAGAGTGTTTCGCGTAAGCGGTGCCTTCGACAGGCTTTGGCTGTGGAGCTGATACGTCCAAAACGTATCTACTTTCTCGAACACTTTGCTATTGTTTCTTCTCTAAACTTGTGTGATTTGGATACAACTAACACGGACTGACGCTGTTTTCAGCAGAATTACCTTGGTTTCTTGTTTTTGTGCAGAAAATCAACTAATAGGAAAATCTCGGAAAATATGCCAAAAACTATTTTTCACCAGAAGATCCACGAAGCCAGAAGGGGAGACAAAGGGGAGGCCTGGGGGGTACCAGACCCACCCCAGGCGCGGGCCCACCTGACCCCGCGC
Source organism: Avena sativa (assembly GCA_916181665.1). NCBI lineage: Eukaryota > Viridiplantae > Streptophyta > Magnoliopsida > Poales > Poaceae > Avena > Avena sativa. Next base: position 103,028,673 of record OV702280.1, read on the forward strand.
CTGGAGGGGGTGCGGCCACCCCACGCAGCTCTTCGGCCTCCCTCTGCGCCTATAAGTTGCCTTTCGACCTAAAAAACAAGAGGGGTTCGATAGTTTTCCAGAAAGAGTTCCGCTCCGCCGCCGCCACCAGAAATCAAGATTCGGATCCAGAAACTCCGTTCTGGCACCCTGTCGGGATGGGGAATTTGGAGAGGATCATCGCCATCGTCATTACCAACGCATCTCCATCAACTACCGATGTTTCCCTCATCCATGAGTGAGTAATCCCCCGTTGTAGGCTTGGGGATGGTAGGGATTGGATGAGTTCTATCTTGTAATCGAATAAGATCTGTTAGGGCATAGTGCCTAGTATCTCTATTAGTGCTATTTGACTTTGTTGCAACTTGTTGTGCTTAATGCTTGTCACTAGGGCCCGAGTGCCATGATCTCAGATCTGAACTTATTATTGAATCATTATGATAGTATTGTTTGTGATCTTATCTGCAAGTTGTGTACACATATCATTGTCCGGATCCAAAGGCCCCAAAGTGACAATAATTGGGACAACCGGAGGGGATGGCTGTGTTGTGAAGATCACATTTGTTCACAGAGTGTTAATGCTTTGCTCCGGTGCTCTATTAAAAGGAGCACCTTAATTTCCAGTAGTTCCCTAGAGGCCCCGCTGCCAAATACAAGCAAGCTGTCAAGACAATCAAAGACAAGCTTGTAAGAACCAAATCTAGAACTAGGGTTTCCAAGAAAACACTAGAGCAAGGGGCCCTCAAGTGAATGAGGGGGAAATGAAGATCTCTTTTGGTGAAGTAGTAGATCAAGGCCTCCTCCTTCGATTCCCCAAAGATCGAGGACTTTGGGTGGTGGATTGAAGAGATCTTGGAGATTTGGTGGCTCTAATGGAGGTAGTAGTCTTCAATGCAAATGAGCAACTTGTCCCAAGGTAGGTGGAGGGGTATTTATATCCCTTGGAGAAATCTGGCCGTTGGAGCAATAAATGCACCGGTACTACCGGTACTCAAGAGGTAGTACTGGTTGCAAGCGGTACTACCGGTCCAGTACCGGACCAGGTACCGGAGAAGCTTCACTTGGTCGAGCCAGCTTCAGATTTGCCCGGTACTGCCCTGCGGTAGTACCCCCAAGCGGTAGTACGGGTCAGTAGACGCGGTACTACCGGTTAGGGCGGTAGTACCGGTCGTTTTTTCGGTACTACCGGTTGGCACAGAGACTTTTGGCAAGTCAATATTTGTGCCACAATCTAATAAACCCGTGATACACTTAGCGCACGATTAAACCGATAAGTGTGTTGTTATCAAACATCAAAATCACAAGGATAGGAAAGGCTCTTTCAATCTCCCCCTTTTTGGTGTTTGATGACAACACACCTTTCCAAGATGATTTTATGAAGATACTCATGGCATTTGTAAAATAGAGACGGGGCTCCCCCTAGATGAGTAGAATCAAACCTCACCCTCTATTTTACAAACCCAACACAGGTGCATAAATATAGATACTAGCATTTGAAACCATACCTTTGCACAATAACTTGTGATGAGAAAAATATGGACAATGAATAACGCATACCATCACAAGATGGATCCATGACAGAACCCACATAGTCTCATCAAACTTAGGACAAGTGTTTCCCAAATAGTTAGTACATAGAGTTCACACATAAAATAGAAGTTCACACATAAATAGGAGGAAATCAAAGTTCACAAGCAATAAAAAGATCAAAGTAAGAACGATCTTGTGACTTCCCATGCAACACCCGTCCCTAAGGTGCAACTTCTCCCCCTTTGGCATCAAGACGCCAAAAAGGGACAAGTGCAAGACTACCGTCCCGACAGTCACTCCTCCTCCGCATCATCAAAGTCCTCCTCATAGGAGGGTGGAGCGTGATGCGAGGAAGAGACATCATCATCCTAATGGTTGTGCTAGGAGATCCACTGGTCTTCAGGGGTGATGTTGGTCTCGGACCCCTCAGAGACGGTCAATCCTTGAGCTGCCATCATGTCCTTCTGCCGAGCACTAGATTTCTTGGCATACACATGAGCCTCATACATGCGCTTTTGGTTGTCCACTTGGAAGCAGAAAATCTTCTTGAGCTTGGCCTCCATCCTCTTGTCCCAAGAGGGCTTGGCATTCTCGCGACGGGAGACAACATAATCTGTGTCACGACCACTGTCAGCATCCTCAGAGTCATCCTCATCATCCACAACGCGTGGTTTAGCATGCTTCTTGATCTTGAGTGCCTTGGACCGGTGCAAAATGAGAGGACGAGTGGAAAGGGTCCTAGCAATGGGAGGCCACTTGGAAACAATAAGGGCCATGATGTAGGGATAAAATGGCGGAACCCTCCGAGAGTGAGCAGCAGCAACCATCTCATTCCAAATATAATCAGTCACATCAAGAGCGGTGCCTGAGTCGCGGTTGAGGAAGGTGTTGAACAACAAATCAACAGAAAAACCATGAATCTCATCTTTGTTGCCCGCACGAGGAGCAACAGTCTCACGGAAGATGCGGTGGAGAATATCATATGTGGGGAGAAGATCCTTGATCTTGCCAGCAACCCCGCGGCCCTGGATATACAGAGGTGTAAGGACATCCTTCTTGGAGGGGTGATCCTGCAAGTGACAGCGGAAACCACAAGGAGTGTCACGGCCACGATCTTCATACCCCAAAATTGCAGCAAACTCAGCAAGAGTGGCTTCCTTGACTGCACCTTGAGTCATCCAAGTGATCTTCCGAGTGCTGCCAGTCTGGAAATGAGCAGTGGCATAAAACTGTGCAATGAGGAGTGGCTTGTAGTTATGATGGAACTCCATGATAGGGAACAAGCCAAGGTTAGAGCAGATTTCCTTAGCTTCAGCAAAATAATAAAGGTTCTTGTTGATGTGTTCCATGTCAATCCACAGCTGAGGCACCACCATCTGGATATTTGTCATGAGGACCTCATGATAGACGCGCTCTTGGAAATCATTGAAAAACATACTGTCATCCCTGTCCTCATCACGGTTTCGGGCATACGCATTGTCAATCCTCAAATCCCGAAACTCACACTCAAAAATGTCAGACAGTTTCCTTGGCCCTTATGGCCCTGAGCTGCAACTCTTGGTGCGCCCCTAGGAAGGGGAGCGAGAGGGGGGAACGGTGCCACACCCAGCAGAGCGCTTGGTGACCCCCTCACGACCCCCACGACCACCTCGAGCAGCAGGCAACTTCGAACAGCATCTCGTCTGAGGCATAACTTCATCCTCGGACTCCGTCTCTTCCTCCACAATCTCATGTTTTGCTTTGGAGCGCTTACGCACACCCCTAGAGCCACCTGCATCTGTGAAAGCAAGAGGGAGAACAGTAGGAGGATAAGGGCACAAGAATCAACAAGGAACAACGAAGAATACATGATTTAGAAACATGTTGAGGACAGTTGGGACCGGTAATACCGGACCTGGCAACCGGTAGTACCGCTTGCGAGCGGTAGTACCGGAAATTTTTGGCACAGCAACGGTAGATCGCGGTCCAAATTGGCCTCAACAATCAATAAAACATAGATTCTACCATGTAACTATGAATGTATGGCGGTACAACCCCAAAGCATGCTACTTTCTTCATGAACTAAGCAAAAACCTAGATCCAACAAAGAAAACAAGAGTGAGAGAGACGGAGGCGGTTGTACCAGGATCCATGGCGGTGGAGAAGGGGTGGGAGCCCGCGAGGAATCCGAATCCAAAGAGGATCCGGGGAGGAACGGACGCGGCGAGGCTCCGGCGGCGTCACGGGCTCCGGCGGCGGCGGTGGTTTGTGTGGAGGGCGTGGGGAAGAATAGGGCACTGAAGGGTGCCTCCCCACATGCAACCAATATATACCAGAAAACGTCGACCGGTAGTACCGGTTACTGAAGCGGTAGTACCGGTTCAACAACCGGTAGGACCGGTGACCGGTAGTACCGGGCATGAGGGCGGTAGTACCGCTCCCAGAGCAGTTTCCAGGAATCGACCTAGGAACCACCTAGGTCCAGTAGTACCGCACATATAACCAGTAGTACCGGTCCCACCAAATTCCATAGCCAGGGAAAAATGAGGGATTCTTCTGCGGATTGGAAGAGAGTTTTTCGAGGGAGTATAAAGGTTTGGGTTAAGATAGTCGCACTGTGAAGCACACGCACTCTGAAAATCGAGATAAAAATGTCAAAAACCAAAGTAGAGTGCCTGAGACTAAGATCAACGAAAACTCAAAGGATGACAAACACGAGTAAACGCACCAACATCTCGAGCGAGAGAGGGCAGTGGCCTAGGCCACCATATTTGAGTATACTCGGCTTGGCACCACGAAGATATATCTTGGGTCCATTACCAAACTCATCATTTAAGCTCACATATAACAAAATGATATTAAGAGGAATGATTTTGATTGCTTTGGGCATAATGGGGGGAGGGATAGTCCAATCAATTAGGACCGCACTCACCCTATATCCATGCCTACACCTAAACCAAATATGGGTCGAATCATAGGTGAGAATGCAAGATAATCAAGTCAAGCTCCTTTAATCTATGATATTTAGTTCATTCCTCAAATAGCAAAACCTTGCTTCATCAAGTGGCTTCGTGAAGATATCGGTAAGTTGATCTTTGGTTGACACATATGATAGATCAATATCACCTCAAGCAACATGATCTATAATGAGGTGATTGAGAATCTCAATATGCTTTGTACTTGTGTGATCCACCGGGCTGTAGGCAATCTTGATGACACTTTAATTGTCGCATAGAAGAGGCACTTTGTCACAATGGACACCGTATTCCTTTAAAGTTTGCCTCATCCATAGAAATTGGGTGCAAGCACTAGCAGCTTCCACATACTCGGTGTCGTTGTCACTTCTTATAATCAACACGGGAAGATTGTATTGACGTTGGGCCATGTTGATGAAGTTGATGAAGGTCTTTTGGGTCTCACTCTTCAACTTGAAGAAATATACCCATGAGTATCTTGAAAAGTCATCAACAATCACCAAGCAATATTTCTTCCCACCAAGACTTGCATGAGATGGAGGACCAAAGAGGTCCACATGGAGGAGCTCCAAGATCTTGGTTGACTTGATGCGGTTCTTAGGCTTGTGAGGAGCATCATGCATCTTCCCTAGAACACATGCCCTGCAAAAACGATCTTTGGCAAAGGAAACATTTTCTTTTAGTCCAACAATATGGCCCTCCTTGTGGAGACTTTGCAAAGTTCGCATATTGACATGGGCTAGTCGGCGATGCCATAACCAACCCACATTAGCCTTTCCGAATAAGGACATCACACTTATAGTGGCTTGCCCCGATAAGTCCACCGCGTACAAGTCATGCTTGACGTACCCAACGAAAGCGACCTTGAGAGACTTGCTCCACAAGAGGACCAAAATATCAACATCAATAAAGACGACAAAGCCCATCTTTCCAAGAGCACGGACTGAAAGTAAATTGTATCCAAGGGTCTCAACAAGAATGACGTTCACGAGTGTAATGTCGTGAGCAACCACTACCTTGCCGAAACCCATTACCTTAGACTTTGACTTGTCGGCATATGTCACGGTGATTTGATCATCATTTGGCTTTAAGTCCTTGACAATAGACGAGCTTCCGGTCATATGACTCGTGCAACCACTATCAAGCACCCAGTTTGACCCTCCGGAAGAATATGTCTACAAAAGATCAAGCTAATTTTTAGGTACCCATTTTTCAATGGGTCCTCTTTTGTTAGCAACAAGGGTCATGGGAACCCAAATATACCAAGCAATATAACGATCATATGGGACAACATATTGTGCATACACATCACCATAATAATCACGCATTAGAACATAGTGAGGGTTAGCACTTCCCGCAAAGTCATCATGAGACATAGTTTTACCACTTGTGGTCTTACTATCCAGAATGGCCATGTTGGTCTCTTGTGCGGGCTTGGCCTTCTTCTTCTTGTTTTTCTTCTTCTTAGTTTTGGATACAAAACCAATGCCCCTTTTTCACCACTAGGCCTTTGCTTACTCAAAAGATCATCAATGGACTTGTTGCCTTGTGGAAATGTGGCCTTGGCTAGCTCCCCCTTCAACCTAGCATTTTCTTCAAGAATAGTTGTACTACTAGATGAAATGAAGTTACTAGGTGAAGGAATATTGGCCAATTGAGTTTGAAGCGTTTCATGGGACTTTGTGAGTGACAAGAATTCACTTTCCAAAGCCTTGTGAGCCTTGTCAAGCAAACTAAAGTCCTCGGCAAGTTTTTCATGAACCACACCAAACTCAATCTTGTCCATTTTAGCCCTTTTGCATTTAGCAATAGTATGATCACGTTCTTTGATGAGTTTATTAACAATAATATCATTGGCCTCATCAAGTACTTCTAGTTTTAATTCAAGTGACATCCTAGTCTCTTATTCTTCTTCTAGAGCATTATTTAAAGCCTCTAGCTCAACCATGTGTTCATGCCCAAGTTTACATCTTACATCTAGGAGCTCTTGTGTGTGGGAAAGTTGATCTAAGATGTTTCCAAAATGTATCTTAGCATCACCTTGTAGGTTAGTCATAAACTCATCAATAGAAATTAATTCCCTTTTAACATCAAGAGACATCTCATCATGAATTTCATCATTAGCTAAGTGAGTGGAGTGAGATGATGAGGATACCTCCGTTCCTCTTGCCATAAGGCAAGTGCCATTCTTGATGGGGGAATTCTCATTCGGAGAATCGAAGAGTGAGAATGTCGAAGTAGAAGTAGTGGCTAGAGCCTCCACACCATTAGAGGTTTCCTCTTCCTCATCTTCATCATCTTCATTGTCGGAGGAGTATTCTTCATGAGTGATCAAGACAATTTCTCCCGACTTCTTGTTGATGGGATTCTTCTTGATGAAGGGTTTCTTGTAAGGGGATTTGGAAGCTATCTTTGGCACTAGTTTGCCACCATGATCTGCTCTTCTCTCATAGGGATAACTGGCCAAGAAGTGATTTCTGTCGCCACAATTGTAGCAAGTTCTCAATCTCGGCATATTGCCTCTTAGTCCATTGGGGTTGATTTTTTGTTGCATTTCCATCTTGGCCTTCGCGGGGTTCTTCTAGAAGTTGTTTGCATAGAAAGCCATATATTGACCATGAAACTTCTTGACATCTTCTGGGTTGCTCATGCATAGGCAATCATCACTGTTATCACCATCCACATGTTCAACAACTTTGTCCTTCAATGCAACATTGACAACATTGCTCATACCAAGGGAACGAGCTCGGGCATCTTTGGCATTTTTGGAGGCAACTTTGAAAGCGGCCATCTCTTGCATAACTTCATTGGAGGTCATGAGATGGTAGTTGTGTCTTCCTTGTAGGCTCTTCAAGTCGGTGGGCTCAAAGGGCATGAGTGCACTCACATATTTCCTTTTTATCCATGCATCATCCACATGTGAGGCACCCACATTTCTAAAAGCGGTGGCGGTGGTCTTGAGCCTTCGGTACATGTCTTCATGATTTTCACCTTCCATCATGTAGAAGCCTTCGGATTCATTGCTTAGTGCATCATACCGGTTCCTCCTCATGCTCTCATTTCCAACAAACAATACCGTGAGAGCATCCCAAGCTTCCTTGGCAATGATAAAGTGCTCAATGTGTGAGTAATCCTTTGTACCCAATCCTTGTTGAATCATGTGCAAGGCAGTGGCATTGAGTTGACTATTGACAACCTCTCTTCTTGTCAAGTTGTTTTGATCCCCAATAAAGAGTCCATTCTCGATGATGTTCCATAGTTCAATGCAAGAGCTGCACATATGAGTTCTCATTAGAGATTGCCATTGAGCAAAAGTAGGAGATTATTCAAGCTTAGGTGGGTCACCTCTATTGTATACATGAGGGTGAGGGATTGGAGGGTCGGGAGAGTACCATCAATCACAGTGCTCACCCTTCCCACCATCATTTTGTGTGGAGGAATTATGGTTGTATTGTCTACACCCCACCATCATACCCTCGGGGGATACCGAAGCATTCCCTTTAGGTAAAACAGATGGAGGATCCTCTTGAGGAGAGGGGGATGATGAGCCATCTTTGTCTTTAAGAAGTTGCTCAAGCATATTCTTGACTTCGTTGACCAAGGAAGATCTCAATCTTGTTTCCAAGTTTTTGAGATCTTGCATGGTCACCGTGGTGGGCTCACCATCACCATCCCCTTCGCGGCTACCCATATTCTCTTAGGCGGTAAAGCCCAAATAAAGAGCCGAGGCTCTGATACCAATTGTAAGGATCGTATGGGCACCTAGAGGGGGGGGTGAATAGGTGCTACTTCAAATTTTCTTCTTTTTCAAATTAGGGTTTGACAATAAGGTAAATTCTCTAGATAATTCAACTAAGGTGAATTTACCTATATGACAAACAAGCACTAGCTAACACACAACTAAGCAAGAGCAAGTAAGTAAAGTGCGGTAAAGGATAGAAGTAACCAAAGTGGTGGACACGAAGATACAAGGATTTGTTTCCCGTAGTTCCTTCCTTTTGAGGGGAAGTACGTCTATGTTTGGAGAGGGGGTGGTATCAAACCACCTACGCCACGAAAGGCCTCCCTTGTTCTCTGATGAACCTCACCCCAACAGGATCGATCCACCTTCCACTATATCAGCGACCTTCAAGGTGGAAGCCGACACCTTTACAAGTTTGGGGCACACATCCACAACTTAATTGGAGGCTCCCAAAGCAAGCTGTCAAGACAATAAAAGACAAGCTTGTAAGAACCAAATCTAGAACTAGGGTTTCCAAGAAAACACTAGAGCAAGGGGCCCTCAAGTGAATGAGGGGGAAATGAAGATCTCTTTTGGTGAAGTAGTAGATCAAGGCCTCCTCCTTCGATTCCCCAAATATCGAGGACTTTGGGTGGTGGATTTAAGAGATCTTGGAGATTTGGTGGCTCTAATGGAGGTAGTAGTCTTCAATGCAAATGAGCAACTTGTCCCAAGGTAGGTGGAGGGGTACTTATACCCCTTGGATAAATCTGGCTGTTGGAGCAATAAATGCACCGGTACTACCGGTACTCAAGCGATAGTACCGGTTGCAAGTGGTACTACCGGTCTAGTACTGGACTAGGTACCGGAGAAGCTTCACTTGGTTGAGCTAGCTTCAGATTTGCCCGGTACTGCCCTGCGGTAGTACCCCCAAGCGGTAGTACGGGTCAGTAGACGCCGTACTACCGGTCAGGGTGGTAGTACCAATGCGAAGCGGAAGTACCGGTCGTTTTTCCGGTACTACCGGTTGGCACAGAGACTTTTCGCAAGGGCAAATGGGCAAGGCAATATTTGTGCCACAATCTAAAAAACCTGTGATACACTTAGCGCACGATTAAACCGATAAGTGTGTTGTTATAAAACATCAAAATCACAAGGATAGGAAATGCTCTTTCAACTGCTACTACTGCTGAATCTGAAACTGCTTTTGATGCTCATGATGTTACTTCTACTGTGTTTGATGTGAGTGGTTCACTAGGTCCTTTTCTAGATGCTACTATGGATAGTCTAGGAAATACTGAAACTCCTAGAGACACTGCTACACCTGTTAGCTCACCCGAGGCGAGTGAGAGTTATGATATTAATGATGGTTACATTGATTTCACTGATGAATTTGTTGAAGTCCCGAAACACACATGGTACTTGTGCTATGAAGGGTCTCCTTGCTAGACGTACTATTATGCCTAAGTTGTCCTCTGATCCTAAGTTTGCCACCTCTCCCATAGATATTAAAGATGAAGACTATGATTTCTCTCTTGATTTGTCTTATTTAGATATTGTTGAGAAAGAACCTTTTGTGGGACTGAAAATGAGAGTGGTGTGGCTCATATGAATGAGCTTTCTACTATGAGTTCTTTTTTCTCTGATGATTTTAAAATGTGCAAGTACTTTGTTACTAAGATCTTCCCTTTTTCACTAAAAGGAGAAGCTAGGGCATGGTTTAATAGATTACCTCCTGGTTCCATTGATAGCCCTGATTGCTTGATTGCTTCTTTCTTCCATAAATATTTTCCTCCCAGTGCTAGACATGCTGCTTTGCAGAGACTTTTTGATTTTAAACAGGGAGAAGAAGAGAAATTTCCTGAGTCATGGACAAGGTTCTGTGCCTTGACTCATGCACATCCTGGATGTCCATTACCTAAGAATGAGCTTCTTGATATTTATTATAATGGACTAACTAATGATTCTAGGACATACCTAGATAGCTTTGCTGATTGTGTTTTTAGGAAAAGAACTCCTACATATGCTGAAGAATTAATGGCTATGATAAGAAAAAATTATGATGATTGGACTTCAACTGAGCTAAATACACCCGAGCCTATTACTCCTGAACCAATTGTGCCTGAACCAGTTCCAGCACCAACAACAAAGAAGAGGGGAGTTATTGCATTAAATGATGAAGTGATGAAGGAAGCTAAGAAGTGTCTAAAGGAGAAAGGTATTGGAGCTGAAGATGTGAAGAATTTACCTCCTATAGAAGAATTATGTAAGCCAATTCCCCACTCATCTACTATTGAGGTACACTCTCCCAATTTAATGAAGGTGATATTCCTTATGGTAAGCCTCCTGATCAATTCTTAGAGGAACTTGACACATTTATTGTTAAACAAGGTAATTTTAATAAACAAGTTCAGAATCATTTATTGGAAAACTCTAGAGCTATCCATGAGTTGAAACATATTGTGGAAAGAACTTCTAATGATATTAAAATTCTTTGTAAACACTTTCAAATGGTTCAAACCCAACTTGATCAACTTGCTAAGGTACAAAAGGATATGCTAGTTAATGCTTCAGGAAATAAACATACTTATGGAATTAGAACTAGGAGTGGTGTAGCTACTCAAGATCCTTTATATCTCGAAGGACACCCTAAAAGAATAGAGAAGGATTCCCAACAAGGTGAAGATAGTGGTAGTCCTCGTAAGAGGAAGAAAAAGAAACATAAAGTAGTTGAGGAACCCCTGAACCTGCTGTAGATCCTAATAGTATATCTATCTCTGATGCTGAATTGAGAGTGGTAATATCGATGAGTCTCCTGATAAGGAGGAAGGTGAGGAAGAACCTGAGAAGCACACTAAGAACACTAGGTAGACCAAGGAAGATTTTATTGCTAAGAAACATGGTAAAGAGAGAGAACCTTGGGTGTAGAAACCTATGCCTTTCCCTGGTAAGAAACACAAGTCAAAGGAGGAAGAACACTACAACAAGTTTTGTGAGTGGATGAAGCCTTTATTCTTGCAAATTCCTTTGACTGATGCTATTAAGTTGCCTCCTTATTCAAAGTATATGAAGGATATTGTCTCTAATAAAAGGAAGATTCCTAATGAGGAAATTTGTACTTTGCTTGCTAATTACTCCTTCAATGGTAAGGTTCCAAAGAAACTTGGTGATCCAGGTATACCAACTATTCCCTGCTCTATTAAGAACAATTATGTTAGAACTGCTTTATGTGATTTGGGAGCTGGAGTTAGTGTTATGCCTTTTTCTCTCTAGAAGAGACTCCAGCTAGAGAAGTTGATACCAACTGATATATGTTTGCAAATGGCTGATAAGTCAACTACTATTCCTGTTGGTATATGTGAGGATGTTCCTGTTCAAGTAGCTCATAATTGCATGGTTTTAACTGATTTTTGTTGTGCTTGAAATGCCTGAAGATGATAATATGTCTTTTATTCTTGGGAGACCTTTTCTTAATAATGCAGGTGTCGTCATCAATTGCAATCAAGGAAAAGTAACATTCAATATTAATGACAAAGAGCACACTGTCTATTTCCCCAAGAAGGTTGTTAGAAGCTATTGCTTGAATTCCATTGAAAATATTGAAACTATTATGATTGGGACCATTGCTATCAGGTATGAGGTAACACAATCACCTTGTGGAATGCAAAGTTTTGTTTCATATAAGATTGTTTTGGTAACAAGAATTGATCAACCTTGTTAACAAAAGGATTTTAATGAACAAAATAATGTTTCCACTGTGGTTTTAATTTTTTCTTTTTTCTTTTCTCCTTCCTAGTCTTTGCTTTAGCTTTAGTTTTGCTAGTAGTTTGCTTGTTTGATTTTCTTAGAGCTCCTGTAGTTTGGCTTTTGGTTTGCTTTTGCTTCTTCTGAAAAAACTGTTTCTACGAGAAAATCAATTTTCATACCCTGAAAATTGGCTAAAAATAAAGTTTCCCGAAAAATCCTAGAAAATTCAAAACAGAGAGGCACTAGAGGTGACCCAGGGGGCCACCCCAGGCCACCACACCTGTGGTAGGCGTGGACCTACCACTGGTGGCGCCTGGGGGGTTTGGCCCACCTGGGCCCCTCCAGGCTGCCTCCTCAAAGCCACCTTCTTTCTCTCTCCCGAAAAACACCGGAATTCTCAAGCTCAAGTTCTTGCTGTTCTTGCTCGCGATTTTCGATCTCCTTGTTCAACCCATCGCAAGTGCTGATTTTTTGAGGGATTGTTCCTTGGTATGTGCCTCCTCCACTTGTCCAATTAGATTTGTGATTGGTAGATTGTATCTTGAGTATTTTGCTGCTATAGGTGATAGGTTGTTTGAGCTTGCATGCTTGTTCTATACTTAGAAACTTTGTTTTGATGAATGTGCAGTCCTCTAGAAAGTTCCTATAGTAGTTGCTCATCATTTATCAACTTAGAAATCACTTGGTTTGATAGTTGTCTAAAAATTTCAGCAAGGTGAAGTCATGGACCACCACACATTTGGTGATATATTTGAGAGTGATGCACCTAGAAGGGCAAGACTTTCAAGGTCATCTACCAGTACTAGACCCTCATACAATGAGGATCTCATCACTCCGTGATTTGGTGATGAGGGAGATGAAGGGGATGCGCACCCCTCCACCTTTCCTTGCCAAGCTTTCTTGCGAGCTGCTGGGATTCTTAACGATTTCATGGCTTTGATTGAGAGGGCTGGTGTAACAAGTTTCATGTAGGATGAGAGTGCAGAATATGATGTGCTTACTAAAAAAATTTGTGGAGAGTTTCTCCTTTACTAACAGCATGTTCAAGCCCTCTGTGTCTTCCAAAATTTATGACAGGGCTCAATCAATGTCTTGGAAGAAATTTTGCAAAGCCATGGGACTTGGTACAGCTGGGTCATCAAAGAAGATTCTAGCTCTTCCCGCTGATTTGTTGGAGCTTTACCGAGGAATAACCAATGATGATGACTGCAGAGCTCAACGAGGGAAGATAAAGAATATTCAACTTCCAGCCATCAGGTACTTTACCTACTATCTTACCACCAGTGTTGTTGGTAGGGAGAACACTAGTAATATATCCAATTATCAATTGGCCTTCTTAGCTGCTGCGCTCTACGGTGAGGATAAGTATAATCTTAGTTCCCTCATTGCTCGTCGTTTAGCTGCTAAGGGACCCATTTATGGGGGAATTATTGCTACTCGTATTGCTGCTACCTTGGATATTGTTGTTGATCCACATGATACAGTTTTGGCTCCTCTGAGGCTTGATCTTGCTGCCATGAAGGCGCACCACTTTGTCACCACTAGCTCTACTCTTGAGAACTTGGTTTATAGAATGTTGTTTACTGACAGGGAAGAGAGAGATCCCTATACCCCAAACCACTTTGTTCATTATTTCTCAGGGACCTTGGTCACGCACGAAGGCAGAGATGGATGACAAGCTGCGCTCTTTCAACTTCCACATGCACTATAAGGAGGAAGCACCCTCATATGACCCCACAGTACACTATACAGGGGAGGTCTCGAGCTCGTAACAGGACGAGGGAGCTTCCTTGACATACTATGGAGGTGCATCTACTTGGGCACCATGGGATTGATCCCCACTTAGGCCAAAATCCTAAGCTTGGGGGGAGGTATACCGACATCACACTCATAGATATATCATGTTCGGTCGGTTCTTTGTATATCCATAGTTTCGCTTTCTTTTTGGTTCTTGTTGCTTATTTCTCAAAAACACAAAAATACCAAAAATATTTTCGTTGTTTCTCTTGGTTTGTTTCTTTGTTTCTTTGCTTTGGTTTGCCTTAAAAGAAAAATCCAAAAATATTTTGCTTTGTTTGGTTTGGTTTGCTTTGTTTTTGTTTGGTTTTTCTTTGTTTGCTTGTTTCTAAAAAAATCGAAAACACCAAAAATATTTGTTGTTCTTCTTGGTTTTGTGAGTTCTTTGCAGGGTTCAGCCGTCCTCAGTGGATACTGGTTTTCATGTTAATATTCAAGTCATACAAGTGAAGGGCAATAATGAAGATTAAGACAACTTGAGTTGTGGTCAGAGGCTGGTAACAAACTATATTTGTTTCATTTTTGTACATATACTCATCATGGTGAGCATGCTTAGCCTGTTTGTGTAAGGTGTATGTCATTATGGATGCTTAGTAGTTCTTGCTTGTCTATGATTAGCTCCAGCTTGCTAATAGTTTGTAGCATGTCATATGAATGTTTGCTTGCATTGTTTTATTCATACTTTGGAATGACGTTGTGGTATCCTCCTTTGACTGTTCATGTGAATCGACTTGGAACATGTTCACGCATGCATATGAATAATCAATAGTCAGTAAGCCTCGATGATTTATTTTGCCTCAGAGTTCTTGTATCACTTTCATGCCATAATTAGTCCTATTTTGTTGCAAGCATGATTATGACAGTTATTGCTCTCTCGTTTGTCGCTCTCTCTCTCTATTGCTAGCCCTCACTTGCACTGAGTATGTTCTCTACCTGTTCTTCCAACTCCTCAAAACCAATATTTCCAGCTGTGTCCACCATACCTACCTATTAGAATCATTTTCTACTTCAGTGCATATTTTATATATGCTGTGTTTTCTTCCAAAATAAAATGTTTGTCTATTTTGAGAAAGTTAGTTAGTAAAGCTCTCACGAACTTGATGGCACACTTTATTCCTTGCACTTAATAATCCTGAACCATTGTGACTAGTCCATGAAAGTTATATGCTTGCTTATTATATGTTGGGAGTCAGCAGAACCGTGCTGTCACAGGGAACGCTTTCAACACCTGTTGGATATCTCATCCAGTTGATTCTTTGTTCTTTTGTTTACGAATGTCGATGATGTGAAATAAAAGGGGAGGTTGTGAGTTCATGGAGTTTATACATTGTGTTAGAGAATCGCCTGGGCCGCTAGCCTAAGACATGCCTAATGATGGTGGAAACTTGCAGCATCACTGTAATGAGCATCTAGGAAGCATCCTCAATAAAAAGCTATGCATATGGTAAATAAAAAGATTGCTGAGATGCTCATTGTCTGCTTTCCTTGTCATTTTGGTTATGGGAAAGCTCCCGTACCATATGCAAGGGGTACCCCGTTGGAAGTTCTCGATGATATGCATGTATTTACAATGACAAGAACTTTCAGGTGACCAAAGTTGGGTAGCATGCGGAGCGGCCCTCGTACTCAAGTGACTTGGGATTTTTAGCCTATGGTTTGTCAAGCATATGATTCAGAGTGGACCTCACTTTCACCTTAACCACATGAAGATGCCTATGATAGGGGCAATGAGAGCTCAAAGCTAACGAGTACCTTCCTTTCAGCATTAGGAAGCCTTTCAAACCTTCACAAAACCGTTTTCACATTTTTTTTGAGTCATCACTTATTCTATGAGCACCTTCTTGAGAGCATAGTTGCCATTCTTGTGTTTGTTCCAAAACTTGGTTAATTATGTCATGACTTTGATGCGTGTATCTCTGATATATTTATCTCTAGTCTTCACTTGAACTTCAGAGGTGTCTTGGCATTTATATTGTTCTCTTCAAACAAAGGCAAGCGAGATACCACTCTATCATACCTTATTATGAGCATTGCAATGTTGCTTATGTTTATGTTTCATGCTACTTATTATTATTGAGTTGGTTTCTCTTCATAGCTTGCAATGACTATTGAGTAGACTTAGTTGCATACTTCTTATTATGAATTGTCTAAGCATCTACTCCTGTGCTGAGAATATATACATCATATGAAGCAAAGTGTTCGTGAAAGTTATTTTACCGCACTCAGTTTTCAACTGAATTGCTTGAGGACAAGCAATAAGCTAAGCTTGGGGGGAGTTGATACGTCCAAAACGTATCTACTTTCTCGAACACTTTGCTATTGTTTCTTCTCTAAACTTGTGTGATTTGGATACAACTAACACGGACTGACGTTCTTTCAGCAGAATTACCTTGGTGTCTTGTTTTTGTGCAGAAAATCAACTATCAGGAAAAATCTCGGAAAATATGCCAAAAACTATTTTCACCAGAAGATCCACGGAGCCAGAAGGGGAGACAGAGGGGAGGCCTGGGGGGCCCAGACCCACCCCAGGCGCGGGCCCACCTGACCCCGCGCCTGGAGGGGGTGCGGCCACCCCAGGCAGCTCTTCGGCCTCCCTCTGCGCCTATAAGTTGCATTTCGACCTAAAAACCGAGGGGGTTCCGCTCCGCCGCCGCCACCAGAAACCAAGATTCGGATCCAAAAACTCAGTTCTGGCACCCTGCCGGGACGGGGAATTTGGAGAGGATCATCGCCATCATCATCACCAATGCATCTCCATCAACCACCGATGTTTCCCTAATCCATGAGTGAGTAATCCTCCACTGTAGGCTTGGGGATGGTAGGGATTGGATGAGTTCTATCATGTAATCGAATAAGATCTGTTAGGGCATAGTGCCTAGTATCTCTATTAGTTCTATTTGACTTTGTTGCAACTTGTTGTGCTTAATGCTTGTCACTAGGGCCCGAGTGCCATGATCTTAGATTTGAACTTATTATTGAATCATTATGATAGTATTTTTTGTGATCTTATATGCAAGTTGTGTACACATATCATTGTTCGGATCCAAAGGCCTAGAAGTGAAAATAATTGGGACAACCGAAGGGGATGGTTGCGGTGTGAGGATCGCATGTGTTCACGGAGTGTTAATTCTTTGCTCCGATGCTCTGTTAAAAGGAGCACCTTAATTGCTAGTAGTTCCCTAGAGGCCCCGCTGCCACGGGCTGACTGGACAGAAGATGTTGTGCAAGTTCTCATTGCGAGCACGTATGACTATATTTGGAGCACATGCCTAGGATTTGTTTAGTACTTGGATGCTTATTATTATTTATCTGCAATGCCCTAGATCTTGAAGTTACATGTTTAGACTCGTCCATGCAACACCCGTACATCCATCCCTATGCCTACCGCACTCGAATCCTACTGTTACCGTTACTGTTATTATTGTTCCTGTCTCACTGTTGGTGCTGCTGTTGCTGTTGCCTTGCTGTTACTACTACCAAACTGTTGCTACTGATAAACTTCTGTGAGCAAGAACTATTTCCAGGTGCAGCTGAACTGATAACTCAGTTGTTAAGTCTTGCAAGTATTCTTTGGCTCCCCTTGTGTCGAATAAATAAATTGGGTAATACTTCCCGCGAAGACTGTTGCGATCCCCTACACTTGTGGGTCATCAGGAGCCTAGTTCTCCAGCAGAGGCAGAAAAGAAGAACAAACTAGAGGAAGAAGTGGTGGCTTCCAAGCCTGCCATGGGGAAGTGGTTCCCCGTGCACGAGTCCGACGAGCACGACGCTCGTAACTGCTGCTCCATCCACGGTTTTGTCGAGGGACGGAAGAGGCTCACTGCTGACCAAGGGGCTAACGGTACCTTCGGGAACTGTTAGCGCTGCAACAAGGCTATCCATCATGCAAAGTATTGCACAGCCTGACCTAGCCCATGGGCTCCCACCGAAGGACGTGGGGGAAACATGGGCGTTGCACGAGGAGGAGATGGAGACGGTGGAGCAAGAGCGGGGCGCGGAGGTGGACGCAGCAACGCAACCCCTCAACCACACGACAATAATCCCGCCGACAACCAAGACGGCCACGACGACGGGTGCAGGCAGTACCCAAAAGTGCATGACTGTGCGTGCGCATATGGAGGAGCCTATGCTTTGACTTCACATGGGGAGTTTAAGCATTTCTCCCGTGAACTGTGTGATGCACAACCCAGTCCGGAGCATTAGCCGCCACTTCGGTGGTCTCATGTATCGATTACTTTTGATGTGGGAGATCACCCGGACCGCATCGCCGGGGTCGGCACACTACCCCTGGTGGTCTCCCCCATCATAAAGAACATCAATGTTACCAAGATGCTGGTCGATGGAGGGGCTAGCCTCAACATCCTCTTAGCAAAGCTACTGGATATGATCCAGATCACGGAAGATCAATTGTCCCCTATGAGGTCGTTTCTGGGCACAAGCCCTAGAGCTACCCAGCCTTGGGGAAAGATTGAGTTGCCAGGTCACATCCAACACTCAAGACAGCTACCGCACTAAGAACATCATCTTCGATGTTGCGGATATTGCCCTGTCGTATAACGGCACCATAGGGCAGCCTGCTTTGGCAAAGTTCATGGTAGTTTCCCACCATTCCTACAACTCGCTCAAGCATCCCTCATCGTGGGGGACCTTGACCATCAAAGGTGATATCACGGATGTTATGTTTTGCTCTGAAGAGTTGTTCAAACTGGCAGCCACCGCTTTCCCTGTGACTCACCCTGATCCTTTTTCGATTCGGACCAACCTTTCGCCCCGATTCTTGGCTCGCTCGGGAAGAGGCTGTGATCCTTTCCGGAACCTAGTTTCGATCACTATTCTAGTACTGGTGGCTCTCCGAGTAAGCTAAAAATTTCTCTCATCCACCCTATCATGTAAAAATACTAGGAGTGTGTGTGGTGCTCCCGACAAACTTAAAAGCTCGGGTGTGAGTGGAGGTTCCCCTAGCAAACCTAAAGCCCGAGAGCGTGTGTGGTGCTCCCAGAAAACCCAAAGCCCGGGAGTTAGTGTAGTACTCCTAGCAAACCTAAATACCAGGAGCGGACGTGGTGCTCCTGGCAAACCCAAAGCCCGGGAGTGAGTGTAGTACTCCCAGCAAATGCGATGAATACTAGCGTATCTGGCCTATGTGTAAACCGGGGGTTGCCCCATTTTGAAATAATAAATCCCGTTGCTCTCGTTCTTCTGCCCATTTTCATTTGACGAGCCTTTTCGGGATTTTGCATTCCTTTGGATCTTTCTCGAGGATCGGACGTGGGTAACAAGACTGTCATGCTAGGAAACGTAATACTCTCATGACCCGCTCTGAGGTATGAGCGTTGTGCTCTAGGCATTGCTAAAAAGCACTAAATCACAAAGACACACCTCCCACGTTAGGCCCTCGAGTTGGCAGCCGTGCACCCTAATCAAGCGCATGACACCCTGTTTTTAAACCTGAGGCATGTGTAAGATGCCATAAGGTGCGTTCCTCGTGTTTCAGGATAAGAAATGTATGGATGAGCAAGGTGAGGCCAAGGCAAGGTCTTGGAGAGGATGCAAGGCTCGCCGCCAGATGGGAGTGAAAGCAATCGCGCGGCACAAGCAAAGCATGGACCGACTGAAAGGTTGGAACCCAGGAAGCAGGAGCTAGGCAATGGACAACTCCTTCACGGGTCCCGGGGTGGCATGAGAACGACAAAGGACAAGGTGCGTCAAGGGCATGCATGTAGCGCAATGCGGTGGAAAAAGGGAAAAATAACGCGAAGGCAAAGTTAAATGCATTAATAATAGTCGATTGGCATTATATCTGATAAGTGTACAATGCAGCAATTGATGCATAGAAGACACCTAGTGAAGGGGAGCAAGCAAAATACTACGCGCCGAGGGAAAAGGGGCAGGTGCCGCTCCTTACCACTTCCAGCGGCACCGCGTTGCCTAGTCAACTCCTTGGCATCGCATGCTTTAGGAAGAGAGCCCCCTCACCCCCTCATCATCCGGGAGGTAGAGGTAGTATCTGCGGTAGCACCTGGTGTCGTGAAAGACCTTCACCGCGAACTTCCTGTTCCTGCGAAAGCGGAGTTTCAACACATGATCAGCACGAACCTAATACCACTTCGCAAATGAAGGCCACCCCATGCCCAGGAACATGCAACCCTCTTCGCCCACCTCCTTTTGGATGTCCCATATGAGCTAACCTCCGCTTGACTCCCGTAGCTCCATCTCATGCAGCAGGATGCCGCTCAGTTCGTCGTCAAGCAGGCGAGGAAGCACTAGTCAGTTCTCGTACTTGGCGCCCAAGACAACCAAGAACTCTAAGCTTGCTAGGTCCGCCCTATACTCCTCCTGGGATCGGAGGGGCAGAACGACGGGTTGACTCGACAAGCCAGATGATGGCCAACGTGCACATCATAACACGGGCTTCGTCCATGCCTTGGAGAAGGGGAGCGGCGGCCAGAGGGACCTCCCCTTCCGCTGCCTCCTCCCAAAGACCGCGGCGTGGCGGGGCCTCCATGTCCGGTTGTGGGAGATCTGCGCCTGCGGCAAATGAATTTTGGCAGCCCCGGCGTCTGCGCCTATGCCATGGCCCCTCCGGTGAAGCCGGAACCATCCCTCCCACTGGAGAGGGAGGATCTTCATAACGACGGTGGCTACTGGAGCTGCCTGACGCCATCGACACCAAATTGGGAGTTTGAAGGGAAAAGGGCTGTGGGGGATGTGGGGAGTGAGCCACAACCCTGCACCTTCCATACATTTTATAACCAAAGAGGAAGGAGAGGAAGTATTATCCACCACGCCAGTTTGTGGGGAGAGCAAGAATCACGCCCCACAAGATCTACTTCGCAGGAACCGAAGCAGACGCAATGAATATGGGCTACCATGAAAGCCAAGGCGTGTCTAGGTAGTCCCGCGGCCACTTGAGTGCGCGGGAACACGCACGTCAGTTCTGCAAAATGGGAGAGCATACCGTCTAGTCTTGTCGCGCTTCCCACAATATGGACTGGGCCCACGCGCTAGTGAAGGGCGAAGCCCGCCAACGGCCTCTTCGTCGAGATGCGACCAACGTTGCAAGTTGTCGGCCCTCGCCTGGGGGCTTGTGTCGGCGTAATGGGATCGAGGGTCCCTTGCACTGCGCCGAAGCGTGTGGGCCAGGACCCACTGGCACATGTGTGGCCTAGCCGACGAGGACGTCGTCAATATACAAGCACCATATGCTCGGCACATGTGTGGTTTTGATATGATGAAGTCTATGAAGACTAAGTGTCAGGTATGGTGTAGGTAACTATGAGCAAGACATGCACTATGAGAAGAATCTTGGTCCGCCATCCGGGCGCGGACAAGAAGGAAAAGTCAATGGCGTAGGAGAGGCAGTCCAACCTCTCCTTCCAGGGCCTGCCCTAGAAGTAGGGTAAGGGCCCGATCCAGGGCAGTGAGGCTAAGGAGTGGCCTCAACTATGCCTCGGGAGGACCATGGGAGCACTTATCCTAGGCGAGGCGTGGCCTGGGAGCTAGAGTAAACTAAGCCTGACAAGACAGGCCAGGCTCAGCCTTGGGAACTGGCGACGCGCCAGTACTGCCAGACATCATAATGGCGCTATAGCCCACTGCTGTGCATCACCGATAGGAGTGATATCTCGGATCTGAGCTGCTACCCAGCCATCAAGCGCACTTTTTCACCGCCCCTCGCCCTCTGTTGGCCATAGGCGTTGCCCGTCTGCCTGGAGACCGCGTGGCACACCACGATTGCACCCGAGAACTCCATTGGCAGTGTGTTGAGCTGGTCTTTATAATGACCCCTTGGAGTATAAAAGGAGGCACTTGGCCATTGAGAAGGGGGAGGGGATTTTCCAATTGGGAGAAATTTTCCAGTAGGGGCAGATTTTCTAGTTTGAGGATAGAGGTGGATTTTCAGGAGAGAGTCAGGGCAGCAGACCAGGAAGAATATTTCTAGGGTGTGCTAGAGAGAGGGAAGAACCCTTCTCCCCGTCGGACAGGAGGAAGAAAGGACATAGAGATAGTGTGAGGAGAAAGGAAGAGGAAGCCCGGGGAGTGTATAAGCTAAGCTAGAAAGTGGCTCCCAGCATGAGATAAATCATCATCTTGTACTTTGATCCACCCCAGATAATCCACCAAAGCAGGAAGTAGGGTTGTTAGCCGAAGGGTGGCCCGAACCTGGGTAAAAAATGACTGTGTGTGATTTGTGTGTGCTCTGTGCTCGAATCAGTAAGTTCCTTCGTCACCGTTGAGGTCGAAACACCTTCGTTCCCACTATTGAAAAAATAGGGGGTGTCTAGTATCCTCGATGTCCGTATTGGCGAGACACGACAGCGATCTCTTGTGGAGGTGATTTCCTCTTATTTTCAACGGTGTACTCCAAGTCTAGGCCCACGAACTTATACTTCTCTTTCTCAAGCAATTGCTCAAACCTGGTGAGAGTTCTTCCCATATTTGATTCATCATTGGTGTACTCCACCTTTAAAGTCGTGGTTCCATGGGCAGGGACGAAGTGGGTCTCCATTGTGATTTCCCATTGTCCATTCCTGCGAAATGGGTGAAATGAGCAGGTGGAACAGGAATAATGTGAGAGGGAGAACGGAATGGGGGAGAGGGAAGACGAACTGGTGGAATAGGAACTACCAATGGTTCTAGAACTAGTGGGAGAGGAAGTAGAAACTGCAGAGGGAACTCACCGGGGATATGTGGCGATCATGGAGGTGTCACCGGTTCCATAAGTGGCAGTGGGGACGGTTCCTGTGAGAATATGGGACTATAAGTAACTGTGCATTTTTCTAAGTAATTTTTCCATGCGAGAAATTGAGAGAAATCATTTCTATTTTCTATTGCATAATTAAAAAGAATGGAGTTGGTACTACTACCACTACATATATATACAATACAATAGATATGCTAGTTTAACATACAACAACACAACAATGATTATGCATTCTTGAAATTTAACTCCTAATAATATAATCCGAAGTTCCGACCTAAAACCAAGCTAACACTCCTGTCCTTGTCCCGATCCTCCTTCTCCTTCTTCTCCTTCTCGTCCTCCTTCTCCTCGTCCTCCTCATCCTCCTCCTCATCGTCGTCATTGGTGTCATATTTGTTGTCGTCCTACCCCTCCTCTGTCAGACAGGTGATCACCTTAATAATCAGCTTGATATAGTGCATCATCACCTTGACTTGGACGATGAGTAGATCATCAAGGTCAATTATGTTTTCATGACAGAATTCATGCCAGCCAGTAGTTAACTCAATGGAATCATCTCTCTTGGATACGCGATATTCCCCCACAATATGGCGTTGGCTAGAATTATTCTTCATGCATACATGATAGAACCCTCTCTCTGGGATACCGTGTGCCCTCGTGCATCTCAAAGGGATATCCCGAATAACAACTAAATATAGCAGATCTTAGTTAACTGCCGACCCTTATAAATTTACAAAAAAGAAGGAAAAGCACAGGAAAAAGTGATCAACTAACCATCTGATCAATATCATATTCAGCTTGCACCTGGTGCACTAAGAACTGAGGGATCTCAAAGACCTCATCTTCATCCAGGTCTCTTAAAATCTCCTTGTAGAATGCCCAAGATATGCAATTCATTTAAGATCAATTGACATTACATGGGTGCTGAAATATGGATTTCTGTAGTGTCATCCTGCAACAATCTCTGGTCTCATAACACCCTGATCATGTATTGGAAATTGAAGGAGGTTTGTGTGTAAGAAGCATAATTAAGAAACCATTCAATGTGTGTCAGAAAAAAATCTATTCAATGCAGAGAAGTCAATCCTCTGTCCAAATCCATGCGTGCCTGCATTGTGACAAAAATCCTATGTCTAAATCCAAAAAGAGAAAAATATGCTACATTGGGCACCATCGTTTCCTCCCTAAGCGCCACCTCTTGTGGCGATATACATAACTTTCCAGCATTCATGATGACAAATCGAGTCCAGGCAAATTTACTGCAGTTGAGTTACAAGCTGAGCTGGAGAAGGTTAGGCATCTTAAACCGCGAGTTGGAGGTGATTCTGGGAGAAAAAGTGGAAGCAAACAAATCCATCACCAGTCTGGGACCGGCGACATGGTTTCTAGGACTTTCCTTACTAGGCATCGTTGAAACTTCGGAACAATCTCGACATGATGCACATCAAGAAAAGCATCTACGACAACTTGGTGTCCACACTACTTGAACTTGATGGGAAGAATAAGGACACCTTGAAGGCTAGGTATGATTGTGAATACCTAGGCATTAGGCAAGATCTATAGGTGCAACCAACAAAGATAGAGATGGACCTTCTCTATCCATATGCACCTTATTACCTGAATAAGGAGCATACGACGGGTTTCTGTCAACATTTGTGCGACTGCACTTTTGCTGATGGGTTTTGTTCAAACATGGGGAAATATGTCAACGTTCCTACACGCAAGATCACGGGACTTAAAACCCATGACTGCCACATCCTGTTGCAGGGAATATTAGCTGCTGGCATGCTAGGTATTTGCATCCTGATATATACACAGCACTTGGAGAGCTCGTAACATTTTTCAGGCAATTGTGTAGTAAAAATTTGAAACTTTTGGTTTTGTAAAGTCTCAAAGATGAAATCCTAGTAATTCTGTGCAAACTTGAACACATCTTTTTGCCGACATTCTTTGATGTGATGTCCACCTGGCTGTGCATTTACCTGAAGAGGCGATGCTTTGAGGCCTTGTGAACTATGGGTGGATGTATCCAATAGAGAGGTTGTTGTGTACTCTGAAGAGATATGTTAGGAACATGTCACGTCCAGAAGGTTCAGTGGCAGAGGCCTACATAATTTTGAGTGCGTGACTTTTTTTTATCTAGATACCTCAATGATATTTTCACAAGATTCAATTGTCCATCAAGAAATGTAGGTGACCAACATGAATCATCTTGTGATGTGTTTGGCCATGGTATGAATTTGATTGGAGGAAGCCATGTCACCTACTATGGAGGAAGCGATGATACTTCTTTTATCCTCAAAAGGGAGCTAACCAAGATGACTTGGTGTGTCCTAAACAACTACGAGGAGGTTAGGCCATATATCATGTATGTTCTGATATCCCATACTTATGAATTCAAAATTGCCATAAACATAAAGATTTTAATTTCGAGTTACTCTCTGGATTGCAGTATTCGCTAAGAATAGCTGGTGAACAATGTGATGCCCAATGTGGAAAGAAGGCTTGAGCGGGGATTTCAAAGATGGTTCAAGGACCATGTTAGTTTCCTTTTGCATTTATCCCTATCCTTCGTATATAGCATTTCAATGCATGATTTGACCATATTGTTTTTGTGCTATGGTACATACAGGTTATGAAAAAGCGACAGGAGAATCCAGAAGCTGTGGATGAAGAGATTTTTGCATTGGAATGTGTCCCAGACTTCCGAGTAAGAACATATTCAGCTTGTATGGTGGATGGTGTTTGGTTCCTCACCTTTGACTGCGAGAAGGGGAAAAACAAAACTGTGGAGTAATGACGGAAGGTTGTCACTTTGAGAAGGATATCCATTTTTATGGTGTCCTCAAGAATATCAAGGTGATGTATTTTAACTCTGATTTGGAACACCAACGATCAGTTGTGTTATTCCACTACGATTGGTATCAGCTTGAGGGGCGCAAGGATACCGAAATGGTGTATGATAAACTCTTCCAGAGTGTTAACATTACCAATTTTTTGGTACAAAGATGGCAGTTACATCTTGGCAACCTAGTCTACAAAAGTGTTTTATGTGTTAGACACAGCCAAGGGAAGAAACTGGCGGGTGGTTCAAAAATTAGTTTAGTGACATAAGTTTGATGTTGCCAAAGGAGAGGAGGAGGAGGTGATGCATACTGATGTAGCATACCAAGAGTTTGTAGGCTCTTACGATGATACTATATTTGAGGCTCTGCCTTTCAATAAACGTCAACTCTCTATCAAAGGAAGCCACATCATAGATGCATCAGCGTTCGAGCATATCAGAGGTAAAAGGAAAGTTGTTGAGGACGAGGAAGTTGATAGTGAGCCTAAGAAGACGACACAATTGAGGAGCACTGCAGTGATAAAGAAGAGGAACTACAAGATGATACTGATGAAGAGTAGTTCCAGCCTGTGGTGAACTGATGATTGTGTGCATGCTCTGTGTTGCATGCTTGAACTGATGATCACGAGCATGCATGTGTGCATGCTTGTGTTGAAATGATGATCGTATGTGCATGGTTTGTGTTGCATGCCTGAACTAATGGTTGTGTGCATGCTTGTGTTGAACTGATGATCGTGTCTGCATGCTTCGTGTTTCATGCTTGAATAGATGGATGTGTGCATGCCTATCATATGTGCATTGTGTTAAACTGATGATCGTGTGTCAAACTGATCAATTAGCCAAAACATTATGTTGTTATTATGTCTATCAAACTTGGTTGATCATAAGCTCTTTTTGTGGTAGAAAATTGTGCTTTTTTGCAGTCCACATGGGACCCATTCGTTACCCTCGCAGATGATGCATGTGCTAACCAAAAACTCGTACGCATGGGACCCACCCGTCATAGCAGCTAGAAAAGCCCTCTCCACTCTATGCCACTCCCAAATCCCACACCACTTCCCCCAAATCAGCGCTATAAAAACCCTCTCACCTCCCTGCGGACGACCAAATCCCCTCGCTGCCAAGGACCAAGTCCCCTCCCCACCAGCTAATACGGTGGCAGCGGAGGCTACAAACTGATGTGTACGTGCTCCTTGACCTTTCACCGCGTTAACTCTTCGTTGACCGGCCGGCGATGTCGTTCCTCCTCGTCACCGTCAATGTCGTCGCATCCTCGTCAATGTCGACGTTTTCGCGTCCTTGTTCTAGTTCTACAGGTCGCCTCCTTGTTCTATATGGCAGCGCCTCTGTACTCAATCTAGGTCACCGCGTCGACGTTGTTTTTTAGTTCAATCGAGTTCACTATTGTCATAGTGTCGGTGATGTTGTTCCTGACATTACTGCTAATGTCAAACGTTATGTCAAGTTCACCGGAAGCGCCCTTTAGTTTTATTCTCTGGATGCTAGATTTACTTGCTGAATTTCATTATCGTAATAATTCACTAATTAAAATATTTATTCTAACACAATTCTTGTATTTACTCTTTGGGGAAGGGGCGGAGCCAGGCCCCGTGCAACCAGGGCCACGGCCTGGGGCGTGGGAATTCGTCCGGCCTATTATCTATATAGATTTTCGATTTGGCCCATGCTGCAACGTCCCTTGTTTCTGGCCCAATTATACCTAATACACTTATACGCCGGAAACAACCAGCGTCCCTTGTTTCCTGGCTCCTTTCCCTCGTTCTTGGGGTGACTCACCTTCTTCTGCCCCCGGATTGCCGGTCCGACCCGCGGGAGGCGAGGGCCATAGAAGCCCGCGCGGCGACGGAGGACGGCGAGGCCAAGGAGCTCCGGGAGCAGCAGAGCCGCGGCGCCGCGGGCATGGCCCTTACATGCCGAGCTGAGGGACTGGAAGAGGATGTCGTAGGGAGGTGGGATCTGGCTTTGGCGGCCGAAGGGGAGGCGGAGGAGGGAGATCAGGCCGACGGCGAAGCTGGCTCGGCCATGGCCGCCAAGGTCGCGGTATTCGTAAGGCTTGCCTAGTATAGTAGTATAGGTTTCACTCCTCTTTGCTAGGTATTCTTCCGCTGCTGCGGCTCCCTTTTTGCTAGGTAATTCCTTTCAAATCTCACACGGTCTTCAGCTGAGTTAATTCGTGGACCGTTCTGCCTAGAGCTAAACTGATTTGTTGTTTTAATAATAATTTTGTCTTATCAATTAATACCTACAACTTGTCAAACCAAATAAATTGAAGCAAATATCCGAAATGTACTTGCCTCGGAATCTATTTATATCTGCTCATACTTTATCAATGAAAAACAGTGCGCGCGTTGTCTTTTCATTAAATAATGAGTAAAATTTACATGTTCATCAATTAATTTTTATCAATATTTTTGTATTTTTACCTAATTTTTTTAGGAAAGCTTTTTTTCTTAATTTTTGGCCCGGGTTTACTTCAATCCTGGCTCCGCCACTGCTTTGGGGGCAGGTAGAATGAATTGTGAGGAACACCAGCTATGCGGTATGAAGGCTAGGGAAATACATGAGCATGTTCTAAAATTGTTGCTAGTGGCACTACTATATCTGGCATAAAACTAAATATTCTATTAGTGCAATGTCCAATTTAGGCTAAAAAAGATTCCTACAAGGTTGGTGAAACCAAGGCTGTCTTCATCGATGTCTCATCTGATGATGACAATGTGAAGAAACCAGTTGTAGTTTCGCGCAAGATGAAAGCTAAGATAGTGAGGAGAAGAGATAAGGCTTATATAAAAAAGATTTAAATTAGTAGAGAAACCGAGGATCCTTATTTGTAGAGGTGTGGCATTGCCTAAGTACATGTTTTTCTACATTTATATGCATCTATACATACAAATTATTACTTTCTAATATTTTATTTCTAGGTCCAAGGATGACGGGGGGCGAAGAATTCGATGATCACTTCAGACCAAGTTGCTTCTCTCAAAGCGATAGTTAAAGGACATAAGCCATCTATATCATACTGTAACATCCCAATTATCTAATAATTATAATGCTAATTGCCTATTCTATATTGCTACTTCCTACATGTCTTTTATTGCATCATCATTATATCATGCTCGTATCACCATGCCACCTTGCATTTGAGCATCATATAAAACCCCTCTATTTTGTTCTTATCTCAGATGCATTATATATTGTATTGGTTGTATTTTCATCTTGATATATTGT
Organism: Avena sativa; assembly: GCA_916181665.1. Classification (NCBI taxonomy): domain Eukaryota; kingdom Viridiplantae; phylum Streptophyta; class Magnoliopsida; order Poales; family Poaceae; genus Avena; species Avena sativa. The sequence goes on from OV702280.1 coordinate 103,057,238, forward strand.
AGTTGCTTCATGATAAATTGCTTAATGCCCAAGTTGAGTTGTGGACATATCTTTTACAACTCAACCACCTTTCTTTGTCACCATCTTATAATTCCACAATTCAAACTATATATGAGCATTTGCATCTCTTTGGTTATTATGTCCAGCTCATATGTATTAAGATGTATGCACTCCTATTTCTATCATGCTCCCATATATGATCTATGTTATTTTCACAATATTGAATATGGGGAGCCTCATGGACACCTTTGCATGTCATGTGAATAGAAATGCTTCTATCAAGCTCCCATATGGTTTTAGTTACTATATGCTCATTTATGGTGCTACGATTGGCTACAAGTTTTTATAGTGGGAAGCTTGTTGTCCTGTGTGGGGTTTATTTCAAATTTGAATGCATGCATGGTGATATAGCTACATTTCCCTCTAGTTATTTTCACAGCTAGTCATTGTTCATTATGACCATGCACGGCCCATGCAAAACTCTCCCTCATCTTCTTTTACTTGAATTCATTTGGATTTTTAGTGTGAAAGCCTGTTTGATTTGAATACATCCAAGTTGGTTCTAAATCTAATAAATCTCAATGCTCATCTTTCAATACCCATCTTGGACCCTTATTGTTTTCTTTTAGCCAAGTGTTCTTTCGAAGCCTACTCACATAACTTGTTTTGAAACAAACAAAAATAAATATAAATAAATAGAGAAAGGGAACCTATCTAAGCTATCTTCTCTAATCACCCTCCATTATTTTTCTTGTCCCATACAAGCTCTATCCCTCTCTCTCTTTCTTACAACGACACCCCACAAGGATCTATCCTATCTACTCTATGATAGACTCTAGCTTAAACCATAGCTTAAGACCAAGATACTCTCTCTCTCTCTCTCTCTCTCTCTCTCTCTCTCTCTCTCTATAACCCATAAACCTATCAGCTGCTCTAAACCGAACTCTGTTGGGGCTGGCCTCGGCGACACACGCCGAACCAGCCCTCCGTCTAAAAACGCCGCTGCCCCCTCTCTCTCTCTCTCTCCGGCATAGACGGAGGTAGAAGAAGAAGTGGAGACACAAAAATTTTCCGGCCGGCGCACGAACGCCGCCACGGGCGTCCAGACGCCCTACTCTTTTATTTCTTTGAGCTGGCTCACATTGGGCACATACCCGTACAAAATTACAGGGCCTTAAATAGACTCACACACGCACACTAGCCGGAGCCCGTAACTCCACGCATACACAATGTGCTGCCCACTAATCGCATGCACTGCTAACTAACTTGCATGCACACACACACGAAGCTAGCTGCAACACCACACACGAGTAGCCCCTTGATCCATCTGACCCGGACGACTCCACTGTCTCCACTCCGCACGAACGTGAGCTCTCCAGAAGCAGTCCTTGATCCGAGTCTTTAGCTGCCTATTCTTCGGCCACGAGCGTAACTCAACCGGAACTCACCTCGAAAAAAGCTACTCCCTCCGACTCATATTACTTGACTTGGATTTGTCAAAATTTGGATGAACCTATATACTAAATAGTGTCTAGATTCGTCCAAATCTAAAAAAATTTGAGTCAACTAATATGGGTCGGAGGGAGTAAAACAAATGCTAAATAAAGATTAGTGCTAACAAACTCCACCTTCCTCTCTCTCTGAACCAACGCGCAGCTCCCTGCCTTGCCCTCTCTCTCTCCCTGTTCCTGCACGTGGTCCACTGCAGCCGATCTCCACCTCCCTAGCCTCTCTCCCTGGCACGGGCGAGGCATATCAAGAGCAGCGCTAGCCGCTCGGATCCCTTTCCCTATGCTTTTGGACCCCACCTCTACCAAACCCATCGCGGTGTCCATATTCCTCTCCTTCCGATCACGTGCGATAGGACCACCCCAGACCCATGTTCCTCTCATGTCTCCTCTCCTTGTACGCGGTGCATACAGCAAGTAGCAGCGTGGGAAGCACCTCCCTATCGCGTCAGATCGAGATCTGAAATCTCTCTTCACCCCTTCAAGCTAGCCATGGTCACCGTCCTCTACCGCCATACCTAAACCCTAACCACTGTGGACGTGCCGCCGCCGACGCCCTCTACTCTGCCTTGCGGCTGAACGCCTACATTATCGGAGCTGCAAAAGCAGGGAGGGAACCACGTCAAGTTGCGGGAGCTTCCCGACGCCACTCAATCCCTAGGACGCGAGGAGGAGGAGCCCCTTTCGTCGCCATCGTCCTCATGTTCTGTCACAAAGCCCGCCACGACCATTGCCGTCACCACCTCGCGAGTCCCCGTTCCAACAGCCTCCTCCGCATCTTCCAGCGCTATGGCGCGCCCTAGTGAGCTTCCCTTTGCCTCTCCCTGTCCCCACCTTCCTCTTCGCGGCCGCACGCCCAGTAGCTCGCCCACGCGCGCAAGCGTCGTCACGCCACGGACGACGCATGCATCGGCATTAGTAGTAGCAACAGTTTCGTCCACCTCTGTTCTCCAATCAAGCTTCCCTTTGCCCTAGACGAGGATTTATCTCAGTTTGTCCCTCTTCACACCAGTGAAGAACACACATCAAACGGAGTTCTGTAGCTTTTGCAATCATCCAGCAAAGTCATACCCAAACAACGCCTAGCTACAGCTTATCTCCGTTAGTTTCTGACTGTTTTTACGCCTTTGTTCTTTGCAAGTTATCCACCACCGCAGTCTTTCTTTGACGAAACTCCGAACAAGAAACTTCTAGATCATGAGCCCCCCTACAACTTTTCTTTTTTCCACATTTTCAAATTCTCAACCTTTAGTTCGCCATATTCATCCGAAGATCGGGATCAGCTAGCCCAAAATGCACGATCGAATCTGTTCATCGTCACTTAACTCCACGTGCTTGAGTCTCATTTAATTTCTTGGGGCCAAACTAGTTTGGTGTGTTATTACTATCTGGTACTTATGTCATGCTACTGCTTATTTACTATTGTTGCTCGAGAAGCGTTTATTACTATACTGTTTAGGAATTGTGATACGTTTATGCGGTATCGACAAGCCCAGTCACACTTTCGGATTTCCAGTCGTTTAGAGCCGTTAAAACAAACCTTGAGTCCGTCTTGGAGCCGACCAGCTTAGTTGCGGGGTGCTTAGTGGGGTGGCCCCATGAAATCAGCCGTGAATCTTGCGTATGCTTTGTCGTAATGCCTCACTGGGTTTTCATTTGGTTTTTATGAGGTTGATCATGCGTGTGTTGCTATTTGTGCACCCATGTAGGGTAAATCTTTCTGAAAGCCTTGTACGCGGTTATGGACGACTTGAAGTACAATATCTTGATCATAGACAAGCATAACTAAAAAGTACTGCTTTTAATATGACTAAAACTTGACTAGTAATAGTGCAATATCCATGGAATGACTAATAAAATTGCCAACGGACGGGATGTTCTTCCGCCTTATCATTCGGGAACGGGGAGGTGGGATGTTTATTTATGTTGATATCTGTTGTTTAATTAACGATCGTCCGTCTATCATTGGTTAGGCGGATGTTGTAGCGTGTCTCTATAGAACTGTTAGGCTTTAATTTCGCAGCAATTATGTCACCCTCAGGTTGTTCCCTTTAGATGCATAAAGACTTGATGAGCCTCTTAGGTTCTCACACGATAAAAATATTGGTTCATATGGACAGGTATATCGGCATGAAGGTTACTGGGTCAAGGAGACCGATGATGGTGGCAACGACCGTCTGGTGTAGAGATTTCGGGGATGAAAATCCATGAGATATGTGGGCGGGATATGCTTATTTTCAGGGTGTCTTACGCCAATTTTCTTGTTATTCGTACTCAGATCTTGTTTTACGCTTCTGCCTGATATGTGATGTATGACGATGTATACTAAAGTAGTAGAACTATCTAGTAATTTGGGTCTTATCGTATGGCATTGAATATTTCTATTTCATTTAGATGGTTTGGCTTCGATATACTTTTGTATGTCATTGGCATACATACTCAATTGTGTATGCTTGACTCGCAGTCCAGCTGGCTACGTCTCTCGCACTTGAAGTTATAACCACGAGAAGTGGGTAGGGTGGTTGATACGTCGAAAACGTATCTATAATTTTTGATGCTCCATGCTTGTTTACTATCTACTTTGCTTTGCTTTGTCTACACTTTGAGGTGTTTTTATATGTTTTCTAGTACTAACCTATTAACAAGTTGCCACAGTGCCAGTTGCATGTTTTCTTCTGTTTTTGCTTCCAGAAAGGCAGAAAATCAATATTAATGGTTTTGTCTATTTGATTCTATCATGTCTGTGTTGTTTGTGATCTTGCATGCTCTCCGTTGTTAGTAGCTATCTTGGCCAAGTAGTTGCTAGTGACTCCAAGAGGGGGTATTTATGCTCGATAGTGGGTTCGTGCCTCTAGTTTCCAAGGGGAAGTGACATAAATATCTTCGGTTGTAGATGTGCTATTCCCACTAGACATAAATATCATGGAACAAGTGGATTATTTACCTTACACAGTTTTCTTAAAGCAGTTGTCTGTTGCTTGCAACTTAATACTGGAGGGGGTTCGGATGATAACCTGAAGGTGGACTTCTAGTCATAGATGTAGTTGGATGGCGGTCTATGTATATTGTTGTATTACCCAATCGAATCTCATAGGATCTTTTTGTCTAGTATTGCATTGCTATGTCTTGCTCAGTCCTGTCAATTGCTCTGCTGTAATTTGTTTACCCTATATGCCATGTTTGTTTATCTAAGGAGAACACCTATAGTGAACTATGGACCCCGGTCCAATCTTTATCATTGATACATCTTCCACTGTTACTGTTTACTTGTTGCAAACCATCATCACCATCCACACCATACATTTAACCCTTTGTTACAGCAAACCGGTGAGCTTGACAACCTCACTATTCGTTGGGGAAAAGTCTTGAATTTGTGTTGTGCAGGTTTCCATGTTGCTTATAACACCTTTGAGACGTTTCCTTCCTCCTACTGGTTCAATAACCTCGGTCTCTTACTGAGGTAAGGCTTGCTGCTGTGCTCTTCACACCTTGCTCTTGGGGGTCCAACGAAGCATCCCACGTCAACACTGGGCGCCAGCAAGCTTTCTGGCGCCGTTGCCGGGGAGGCTAAGGACGTCTTCACAAGGGGAGTCCTCCTCAACCCTTCTATTTACTTTGTTTTTGGTTTGCATAGTTTATTTTGCTTGGTTTTGTTTGCCTATTTTTATCAAAAAATCCAAAAAAATTAGTCTAGTTTGGTTTGCTTTCTCTTATCTAAAACACAAAAAATTAGTCCCTGCTCTAGTTGCTGGTCTATTATTGCCTTGCTTGGTCATGCTTTCTATCAATGGATGGTTTCTTTGAAACTAGTTCTTATTGGAAAGGTGGGTTCACGGAAGAAGAAAAGTATTATTATAAGGAACAACGTTTGTCACAAAAAGGGAAACACCTATGGGAACAAATTGATAAATTGAATACTTTTGCTAGAGAGGTGTGCTCTACTTATAATGTTACTTATTGCTTTGATAAAGCTTGTTGCTGTAGGAGGTATAAACACCTCCCTTTTCAATGTGAGTATAATGATAATGTTACCATATCCTCTTATGTTAAAGGAAATTATGACTTTTATGATGTGGAACAAATTGAAGAATTTATTGCTTTCAAGGGTGCATTTGAACTTGCCAGTTTGCTTGAAAATACTGATGATGCACCTTATGAATATGAGGTTTATGAGATACTTAAATTTTTCTTTAATAATTACAAGGAAGAAAATGGCTATATTCTTGAATATTTTAATAGGTGTATTCCACAAATGGAAGAGACTAATGCCTTGCAGGATCCTATGGAAGAAGAAATTGTTGAAACTGGAAGCTCATTAGATGAAAAAGAGGAGAAGAGTGATGAACAAAAGGAGGAAGAATGAATTATCTACCCATGCCTACCTTCTTATGAGAGTAACTCTTTATCCCTTACATTATTTGATTTTCCCCCATGCTTACCAAAGAAGGATGAATGATATGTTCCTGTGGATCCTTTTGAAATATCGACTTTGGGTAAAACTTGTGAAGGTTTTAATCCCACTATTTTTGAGCTTGATAGAAATTATGTGTTTGTAGATCATGAAAAGCATGCTTTATGTGATAGTTATATTGTTGAGTTTATTCATGAGGCTACTGAAAATTATTATGAGATAGAAAAATATGGTTGTAGAAGTTTTCATGTTACTGAAACACCACTCTATGTGCTGAAAGTTTTGAAGTTACTCTTGTTTCATCTCCCTATGCCTGTCACTTTTTTATTTGTGAATTTATCTGCATACAAGATTCCTATGCATAGGAAGTGGGTTATACTTAAATGTGTTTTGAATTTGCTTCTTGATGCTCTTTTTTACTTCAACTCATAGTTCCTTATGTGAGCATCTTATAAAACTCTCAAGCCTAACTTAAAGACGTTAAATAAAAGTACTTGTTGCGAGATAACCCAAGAGTTTCCTTGAGTATTGTGTGGCACCCCGGATTTATGGTCCGAGAATACCCGTTATACCTGCAATTCACGTTCCCATGATTAGTGAGCCGTAAGCATAACCGAGAAGTATCATTATAACATCCATAATTAACGAATACAAGTACTTACATTAATGCCATTATGGCGATACAGCAACAATAGCAGAAGTCTTCAAGCGCAGAGCCCATGTCATGCCTGAACCTACAGGCGACTGATTGGGAAGATGGCCTAACTCGCATAGACATCAGCATCCTCACCGTTTCTATCGATCATCTGAAAGTCTAGCCAAGTAAATAGCCAGGGACAATGCCGGTGAGTACTTTGAATGTACTCGCAAACCACCTTAAGGAGATAATAATAAAAGATATGCAATATGGCTGTGGTAGGATGGTTCCAAGAGAGGTTCTTTTATAAACTAGTTTCTCTTGTAGATATAGCATGTCTCTATATCTTTGTTGAAATACTTTTGTAAAACATTTTGGAAACCTTTTTGAAAAGTTTTAAAAAAACACTAGGATTGGGTCACCCATTTGTTTTTCCTTCCGGTCATCTCAGGACCAAACTCCTTCCTCCTTTTTCTGACCATCTCATGGTCAAATCATTTCCAAGCCATTTATTTTCTGATGTCCTTTTTTAAAACAAAACCATCACCGCTGTACAACCGCCAACACAACCGTCCATGACCGAGGACTCGGCTATTCGAATAGATTTACACTCTGTAGCGGTTGTACACTTTATCCACATCATCCAATTACCCGTCCCTGATCTACACTGATCGTGGGTCGAGCAACCGGTCAAGACCTTCTGAATGCACTCCCCGATACAAGTGCCTACCCTATGAGGTTAACCCCCTCAAAACCGGGACGCCCTATATAGTAACCAGCCAACCGGAGCGTGTTTTGCTCCTCGACGGGTGTGCGCTTTCAATGAGGGGCTCAAAGTATCGCGCGGAGGCCCGTAGACCCTTCATTCCTTCTCCCGGTCGATGCTACGCATGGACTGTTGCATAGAGAAGGCCCTTCCTTCGGGGATTGTTTACCCTTGTAGTAGTGTGAGGAACCTATATCGGATCAGACAAACTTTCAGCCCAGCCCCGTCCCATTCCAGTGTAATGTGGTTGCACGGGTTAATTGCGCTAGCTTCAAAACTAGCCAGCCCGGCTGTTTTCGTAAACATTTTTCCTCCCTCTCTTGTACACTTTTTTGTAAAACAAAACCCTTCTCATTTTCTAAACCACTTGGTAGACCAAGCCTCACCAAGGTTTTTCTCATAAAATATTTTTTAAGTTCCTTTTTCCGGGGTCTTCCCATCCTACACTTTTGTTTAGACTAAAACGGGGTCTCCAAGGGGTTATGGTGTTTAACACCATCTACCATACTAATGAATGGTAGGTATTATACGAAAAGGGTTGGACCTAATGGTACTAAGGGGTAATTATTTGGAGGAGCCAAATATTCCCCATATAAGTTATACTTTAGTAAAATCAATGCACTTTGCATAAATGAGTAGGTAAAACATGCATATATAAAATAATAGGACAGGGTGTATGAGCAAGAAGGTGGCTTGCCTGTGACCATCGAGATGTTCATTGACCTCCTTAGAAATCCAGAATACAAAGTACAATAATAATGATAACAAGAATAACGCTCCGAGGCTTCCTTCTTCTCGACGGCACCAATCGCAACTATCGCCGTTATTGAGCATACATGCAAACAAACAACACCACATTCAGTACAAGGCATACAAACACCAATACATACATCAAGCAATTTACCAAGCAAGTTTATAGATCAGTATGGATTGAGGATTTGACTGGGGATACAAGGAAATGCTTTGTTTGCATTAGTGGATTTTCTATTTAGGATTTAAGGTCCAAAATCTCCTAGATAAGGGGTTTTGGAGCAAGGCCAAGTTCTATATGAGGTAAATGGTGAAAACATGATACCCTCAGATAGTTATTAATAAAATGAAGCCAACAAAAGTGGTTTCATTATTTTATCAATTACCAATGAATTATAGTGATTTTTAAGGTGAATAAAACTATAGTTTTGGGAAATAATTCACCATAATTGTTCTGGAGTTCCAAAACTTATTTCCTTGGGTGATTAGATGGTATTGGGTGGACTGATTCACTGAGACTTGTATTCACCCTAAAATAATTACCAGAATTCCCTTGAGAAAATCCCAAAGGTAGTACTGGATGGGATTTGTCTTTTTCCTCATATTTAAACTATAGAAGCTTTTGACATGATTCCAAGGACACATGTTTGGTATTTAGATTAACTTTCCATAAAAATTGGATTCACCCTTTTTGGGTTCACAGAACTCAAATGGTGAAATTATTGGCGAACAAATCATTCACATAAATATTTTATTCACCGAAATTCCATAATAGCTCAATAAATCTTGGGATCTTGGGTTTTGGTACTTGTTGCTATAGAGGTTTACTGGGAGTTGGAATTAGGTCATAACTTCATTTGGTTTGACCTAGAATAATTTCTAAATTCATAAATTCCCTGTTTTTTATTATTTTTGCTACAGGTAATCTAGGAAGCAATTTTATGTGGGGCCAGTGGGACAAGCATGGTATCGCTAATGCCTTGCAATACACCAGGTTTGATCCTTTTTAGAGTAGTGAAACTCCCTGGAGGATTTTTTTAGTAAAAAGTACACATCTTGGGGGAATATTTATTATTGAGTAAGGAAAATTATTTTTGAAGAAACACCAGTGCTTCTTGTTGCATAGAACAAGTGGGCATATGGGAAAAATCAGATATGGTTGATTTAATGGGTTTTCCATTTTTATTTTGAATTAAACCTGAGGGCAACCTTGTAGACCTAGGGTTATAGCATTAAAAGAGAGGGGGGGTGGGCTAAAGGGCTTACTGGGCCGATTTCGGTAGAGTGTGTGCCACGTAGCGTGGCAGCTAGCTCGCTGGCACCGGATCCACGCGCGGGAGGCCAAAAATTCGAACCACAGGGACAGGCCCGCCTGTTGGTCGCTCACCTGAAACGAAGGGGTAAGGAGCGACGGTGACCATGCGATTAGAAGGGGATCCGACGACGCTGGAGCATCATCTTCCTCGAGTTAGGTCACCGGCGGCGGAAACCCTAGGGAAGGTCTGGGAGGTGGCGGGGGCTAACCAGAGGCGAGGAGAGGATCCGCAGACGGTGCAGGTGGACGTGGTCCGTCGTGGCGAGCTCGGAGATGGGTGGTAGCCACCGGTTTCGCGGCGGAGGGGTGCTCGAGCGAATACGACACCTTCGGCCCTCTACGGGGACTCGCCGGTGAGCTTCCTGTGGTGGGTGCATGTCGAGTTTGAAAGGCTCAGTCGGGTGCGTAGGTCCTGGGGAGGGGCCCGTGCTGCATGCAAACGATATGGGGCTCGAGAGCATGGGGGCTCGCGGGTGGTGCTCCGTTCGGACATGCCACCCGTGGAGATTGTCTCCGGTGTTCCTGCGACAAAGGAAATGAGGGAGAGGAAGATGAGGTGTAGGGGAGCACGGTGAGGGTAAGTAGAAGAGGAGGGGTGGTCAGTTGGAGAGGAAAAAAAGACTGGCCTCCTCGCTGCACCACGGCTGTGTTCTCCTTCTCCCGTGCAGCAGAGAGGAGAGCTCTCAGGGAACTGGGGGAGTGTGAGGGATAGTGGTAGTTGGGGAAATGACGTAGCAGGAGCGACGGGGAGAGACCTGAGGCCTTTGTACCTCGAGATTGATCCGTTCAAGGTGAACCAAGACCATGGAGAGCTTGTGCATGGACCAGGGTCTTCTCATTGGCGGCCATGGGGGGTGGAGAGAGGGTGGTGGGGCTTCTGGTCAAGAAGGGGGACGATACAGGCCTGCTGCAGCTGCTGGGGTGAGTAAAGAGGGCGACATGGCAAGAGGGTTAAAGAAACGGGCATAGGTTCCCTTCTCTCCTTCCTCCAGGCACAAGAGGACAAAGGAGGAGCTGAGCACTGTAGTGCTACAGTACTGGACAACCAGGGGGTGTGTTTGCTATGGAGGAGTCCTTGACAAGTTTGACTAAGGTTTAAGTAGGTTTAGATTCCTGTTTTGAGTAATTGCAAATATTGTCCAAAGAGGTGCTCATGAGGGGATTCTAGTAATTTGACTTATTCATGATGGGACAGAGGTGCTGGTTGATGGGTATTGACAAGGTATAGCTTCAGGAATTATTTTGGATTTTTCCAAGGATTTATAGTCCACTTATAATCATTTATTCACAAAGTGCAGAAGTTGTTTCTAGAAGCTCACTTGATAATTTTACATTGTACAAGGTTGGGTTTTGATGTGATATGGTCCCAAATACCATATTTCACATTGGAGAATTTTATTGGAATTTATTTGGATATAAAAGTATTTTTAAGGAATTATTTCTTGTTTTTGCCATTTAAGAAAAAGGGCAAAAAGAAATAATAAAGTCTCTCAAGAATATTTATTTTTGAGATTGGAAAAATAATAAAGTCTTTCAAGAATATTTATAACTCAAATGTGCATTGATTTGGCAAAGTGATGTGGATAAAAACAAACTTTCCTTTATAGACAAGGATTTTGAGAATTTTCCAAGATAATGAATTTAAATAGTTCTAGGTTCCAAATAATTATGGAAATTATTTGGAAAAATATTATATCCAAAGTAGATGAATTAAACTTGATCCATACATCATTGTTCACTTGGGTTTTTAAGGATTTGGTGAAAAAGGATGGAAACTAGATTTGGGGAGGATCTAGTGTTTTGATAATTTTATACCACCAAAACATGGTTGGATCAGGGAGATCAGAGCTCACCTTGGTACAAGGAATATATGGATAGATAGAACAAGTTATGTATATGATAATGGAAGCAAGGTTTGTACTTGGTTGGATTTGAGATGGTTTAGGGGTGATGGAAGACTTTGTTGAAAATAAGGCTGCCATATCAGATACATCAGGTAGCCTCCTAAACCATGTGGGTTTAAGAAGCACAAATCTTCAATGAGAACAAGGGAAGTGGGCGTTGATAGGCCATGGTTATTATATCATAACCATGCAAAGATTTGGTCAAGGGGATGTGGCATATAGATGTGAGCTTCTGCCAAACTAGGCAAGATGATAAGACTACAAAACCATCTGGGATGAGTGACAATTAGAAGGGCTTAGCCAAGGTCAAAAGTGGGATTTGGTAGTACTAAAGATGTACTACCAGATGGTTCAAGTACATTCTCAAGAATGCATATAGGTTGGAAAATGTAGATATCCAAAAATTGAATCTAGATAAGAAATCCAGACAGCCATTTTGGCAGATTTAGGGTTTTAGACTAGTGTTCAAGGGTAGATGATTTTGAGAGAAAACCAGGTTCCAAACTCATGATAAAGGGGATGATGTTGAAGTGTTAACTAGGTAGGTAGGATCCATGCTTATATTGGGTCCCCACTGAGTTGGAAACTATCAAAAGGGATTATCCCTGATTGATTTGATTAGGAGATGACATGATCACCTTAGTGGCTTAGGATAGATCCAGAATTGGATGCTTGATATGGGATTGTTGATCACCAGCATAGATTGGGTCCTAAGGGATGAGCTACTAGGTTATCTCACTCTAGTTCCTAAGCACACAATGCCATCAACAGATCAAGGCAATTCATCTTATCAAATTTATCCAACTACTACTAGGGTTACCATCAAGTCTACCTTGAGGTAGGGATGGGTATTTTGAATTGGATATGTTTTGAAGTAAGATAAGTACCTCTTGGTATTTCTGCCAAGATTGGAATGAAGAGGTTTTGAATAAAGGTTTTGGAAAACCTAGGGGTAAGAGTAGTTGAGAGTTCTGTCTTGAAAACATAAGGATATTATATTTTAGTTCTCCATAGTTTTATTAATACAGCTAGTAAAATATTTTTGTTTTGTCAACTTCATCTTGGCTCAGGTTTTGAAATACCAGAACATTTGAGAATATGAAAGATGAGCCAAGACATCTCTTTTGTAAAATAGCTTTTGTCAACTAGTGTTGAGATAAGAAGTATAGCACCATATACACAAACAGTTGCAAGAACACAAGCAAGCAAGTAAACAAACATTGCACATGTAACAATAAAAAGTTTTTGTTCCCCCTGATTTTTGTGTTTTGAACAACAATTCAGGGTTGCTAAAATTGGGATGTTACAGACCTTTCCCCCTTAAAATAATCTCGTCCCGATATTAGGGAGGGTAGGGTTGGGTGATAACATTCGCTTAACGATTTCAGCGGTGGACATGTTATATGCTGAAAGTGTTTTTCAATAGGTAGGCGTGGTCAGCTACAGGTCGGAGCTGTTTGGCTTTGGATTGGGGTGGTTTGGATGCAACACGTGGAAAAGGACGCAGTTTTTTCCCCTTAGGACGATTCTAGGTAGGTTTAGCGTCGACAGGGTACCTCCTTCTTGAGGCGAGACAGCGAGTTGAGCCTTCTTCAAACCTTTACCGCTGAAGTCGTCTTCTCTGCCTTCTTGGTCTTGAAACATCGGGAGTGTTGGCTGGGCTATCGAATCTGCAATGGAGAACTTTCCTGAAGTCCTTCTGATTATAGAGAAGTCCCGATTGTTGTCTTTCTTGAAGGGTCGGTGATTTGGATTTTGCAGGGGTGGTGAGCACCTAATGAGTAACTAAGGTTCGACCCAGGGTTCTATTGGGTTCTTGGGCAGGAAAGACATAGTCTTCCCCCTTAGAGCGACACTAAGGGTTTTTGGTGGGGTCACCGACCTTCTTGATTGGAGTCGTATGCTGATGCTAGGGGATGGCGCTGCACCTTTGATCCTGAGGTGGTTACCTTCTGTTGACCTTGTACCCTCTCATGGGAGGCGTCGATGCCACTTCTTGAAGTAATAGTCGTAGTGGGAGAGGCGTTTAACTAGCTTCCGGTTAGTTAGTTCTGAGCTAGGTAGGGGTCCAATAGGTTGAGGATTGTCGTTGGCTATTGGCGGTCTCGAAACACGATCCTTTAGAAAATGGGTCTTTTAGGGTTCGGTCTGATGCAACGTCATGAGTAAAACATGCAAAGAAGGGCACTATTCTTGCATATCATCCAACAGGGTTCATCCAGAAATCCGCAGATTTGCGCCTACCCATGGGGAAAGTACTTTACGCCTTACTGAGCAGGTTTCGAGACCATCCATCCCTTGTTAGAGGTTAGCGGAGTGAGTTGTTAGGGTATGAAGGACTATGTCGAGAGTGCTCCTAGAAATCTTGTAGACGTCCTTGGGTTGGGTACCAACTTTGGTTACTATATTTACTCAGGGGTATGAGGTATTTTTAGCTCTTTAGCAGCGAGAGTAGGGCCCTCTCTATTGTTTTGCTTGGACGAGTAGATCTCTCGGGGGTGGTGACTTGAAGAGGGGTTGATACTCGCAAAGGGGATAGTTCTTCAATCTTTGTCTCAGGGTTTGTAGATTTGGAGGTCCTTTCGGTGGTCCCTTAGTAGCAAAAGCAGAGAAAAAGGGCTTAGCGACATCTTGGGTTTCTTTATTCTCCCTGGGAGGGTAGTATTGGCGGCGTCGGGTAGTCTTGTTGTCTTAATTCTGAACGTCTCGGTTGTTGGTAGGATCGAGCAGACTTGTGGAGATTGTTGATGATGTCTGTGTTCTGTTCCTCTGACGACTCTTGAGGTGGTGTTTGGAGAAGGTTCTTGTATTGGAGATCTTCTGGTATTATTTTCTCATGGTCGGTCTTTTGGTATTGAGTGGAAAGACGCAGTCTTTCCACCTTAGAGCTTTACTTGAGGTCGTCGAGGTTAGGTTGTAGATCCTTCGTCTTGGAGCAAGGCATGACGCTTGAGTTGAGATCTTCGAGTGATGCCTTATTGCGACTACCTTCCCATGGTGGTTACCTAACGAAGCCTTATGGGTTAACTCAGGGTAGATTTAGTGGTTAGTGACGCTTCTTCTTAGTCATTCGTCGGGGTGGAGGCATGTTAGCTTCAGAGTGGTGGTCGTAACTCGATCTCCTTGTGTTGCTTTGGGTCGATGACGGGGTAGACTCGTTGTCCTCGGCATCCTTATCTTCCGTCTTCTTGGGGCGTTTGTGTTATGGCGAGAACTCCCTGTTGCTTCGGAGGGGGGGGGGGTTAAATAGGATCGTTGTTCCCTTGAGGCGATTAGAACTAAGGAACGAGTAGGGGTTGTCAGATTTCTTTATGTGGCCATCCTGATGAAGAGAGTTTTCTAGCCATGGGGCTGCGAGGGTTAGCATCGGAACACGCCAACAGGGTGATCAAAGCTTTAGGATCGGATGGTCCTAGGCAGACAAGCAACACATTCCAAGCATCATATAAGCACATGACAAGCAAACAAGACGTACCATAGATATTAAGGGGTGACTACGAGCCGTTAGGGGAATCCTATCTTGAGGTTATTTATTCTAAGTACGGACAATACGGGTTTCTTGGCATTTGTCTTGCCATCTATTGTCGTCGGTGTCGTACTTGATCGATTTGGGGGCGATGAAGGTTTCCATTGGTAAGGCGATCTTGTAGTGTCTTGCGTCGTGGGTAGATCATTTGTTTTGCTTGCCTTGGTGTCTCCGTCTCATAGACTCTAAATCGGACTTTGTTGGAAACAGAACTTTTGATGTAGACGAGATATAGAGTAATCCATTTTCAATTCTTTTAAATCATAGAGAGAGGATAAGAAATCTTTCGAAAATCCTTTGAGAGATAGATTTGAAAGCCGGTGTTTTCAGAAATAGGGGTTGTCCTGTCTAACGTCCATGCTAACTAAGGTCTCCTATAGTCAGGATGGCTCTGATACCAAGTCTGTGGCACCCCGGATTTATGGCCGAGAATACCCGTTATGCCTGCAATTCACGTTCCCATGATCAGTGAGTCGTGAGCATAACCGACAAGTATCATTAGAACATCCATAATTAGCGAATACAAGTACTTACATTAATGCCATTATGGCGATACAACAACAACAACGGAAGTCTTCAAGAGCAGAGCCCATGTCATGCCTTAACCTACAGGCGACTGACTGGGAAGATGGCCTAGCTCGCATAGACATCAGCATCCTCACCGTTTCTATCGATCATCTGAAAGTCTAGCCAAGTAAATAGCCAGGGACAATGCCGGTGAGTACTTTGAATGTACTCGCAAACCACCTTAAGGAGATAATAATAAAAGATATGCAATATGGCTGTGGTAGGATGGTTCCAAGAGAGGTTCTTTTATAAACTAGTTTCTCTTGTAGATATAGCATGTCTCTATATCTTTGTTGAAATTCTTTTGTAAAACATTTTGGAAACATTTTTGAAAAGTTTTAAGAAAACACTAGGATTGGGTCACCCATTTGTTTTTCCTTCCGGTCATCTCATGACCAAACTCCTTCCTCCTTTTTCCGACCATCTCATGGTCAAATCATTTCCAAGACATTTATTTTCCAAAGTTATTTTTGAAAACAAATCCATCACCACTATACAGCCGCCAACACAACTGTCCATGACCAAGGACTCGGCTATTCGAATAGATTTACACTCTATAGAGGTTGTACACTTTACCCACATCATCCAATTACCCGTCCCTGATCTACACTGATCGTGGGTCGAGCAACCGGTTAAGACCTTCTGAATGCCCTCTCCGATACAAGTGCCTACCCTATGAGGTTAACCCCCTCAAAACCGGGACGCCCTATATAGTAACCAGCCAACTGGAGTGCGTTTTGCGCCTCGACGGGTTTGCGCTTTCAATGAGGGGCTCATAGTATCGCGCGGAGGCCCTAGACCCTTCATTCCTTCTCCCGGTTGATGCTACGCATGGATCGTTGGATAGAGAAGGCCCACCCTCCGGGGATTGTTTACCCCTGTAGTAGTGTGAGGCACCTATACCGGATCAGACAAAATTTCAGCCCAGCCTCGTCCCATTCTAGAGTAATGTGGTTGCACGGGTTAATTGCGCTTGCTTCAAAACTGGCCAGCCCGGCTGTTTTCGTAAACATTTTCCCTCCCTCTCTTGTCCACCTTTTTTAAAACAAAACCCTTCTCATTTTATAAACCACTTGGTATGCCAAGCCTCACCAAGGTTTTCTCATAAAATATTTTGTAAGTCCTTTTTTCGGGGTCTTCCCATCCTACACTTTTGTTTAGGCTAAAAAGGGTCTCCAAGGGGTTATGTTATTTTATCAATTACCAATGAATTATAGTGATTTTTATAGTGAATAAAACTCTAGTTTTGGGAAATAATTCACCATAATTGTTCTGGAGTTCCAAAACTTATTTCCTTGGGTGTTAGATAGTATTGGGTGGACTGATTCACTGAGACTTGGATTCACCCTAAAACAATTACCAGAATGCCCTTAAGAAATTCCCAAGGCAGTACTGGATGGGATTTGTCTTTTTCCTCATATTTAAACTATAGAAGCTTTTGATGTGATCCCAAGGACACAAGTTAGGTATCTAGATTACCTTTCTGTATAAATTGGAATCACCCTTTTTGGGTTTACAGAACTCAAATGGTGAATTTATTAGTGAACATATCATTCAAAGAAATGTTTAATTCACCAAAATTCCATAAAAGATCAATAAATCTTGGGCTCTTGGGTTTTGGTAATTATTGGTATAGAGGTTTTTTGGGAGTTGTAATTAGTTCAAAACCTTATTTGGTTTGACCTAGAGAAATTTCTAAAGTCATAAATTCCATGTTTTTATTATTTTTGCTACAGGTAATCTAGGAAGCAATTTTATGTGGGGCTAATGGGACAAGCATGGTATGGCTAATGCCTTGCAATACACCAGGTTTCATACTTTTTAGAGTAGTGAAACTCCCTGGAGGATTTTATTAGTAAAAAGTACAAATCTTGGGGGAATATTTATTATTGATTAAGGAAAATTATTTTTGAAGAAACACCAGTGCTTCTTGTTGCACAGAACAAGTGGGCATATGGGAAAAATTAGATCTGGTCGACTTAAAGGGTTTCCCATTTTTATTTTGAATTAAACCTTTGGGCAACCTTGCAGACCTGGGGTTATAGTATTAAAGGAGAGAGGAGGGAGGGAAGGGCTTACTGGGCCGATTTCGGTAGAGTGTGGGCTGCACAGCGCGGCAGCTAGCTCGTTGGCACCGGATCCATGCGCGGGAGGCCAAAAATTCGAACCACAAGGACGGGCCCGCTTGTTGGTCGCTCACCTGAAACAAAGGGGTAAGGAGCGACGATGACCATGCGATTAGAAGGGGATCCGACGGTGCTGGAGCATCTTCTTCCCAGGGTTAGGTCACCGGCAGCGGAAACCCTAGGGAAGGTCTGGGAGGTGGTGGGGGCTTACGAGAGGAGAGGAGAGGATCCACAGACAGTGCAAGTGGACGCGGTCCATCGTGGAGAGCTTGGAGATGGGTGGTAGCCACCGGTTTCACGGCGGAGGGGTGCTCGAGCGAAGACGACACCGTCGGCCTCCGCGGGGACTCGCCGGTGAGCTTCCGGTGGTGGGTGCATGTCGAGTTTGAAAGGCTCAGTCGGGTGCGGAGGTCCTGGGGAGGGCGCCCGTGCTGCATGCAAATGATTTGGGGCTCGAGAGTGTGGGGGCTTCTCATTGGCGGCCATGGGCGATGGAGAGAGGGTGGTGGGGTTTCTGGTCGAGAAGGGGGAGGGTACAGGCCTGCTGCAGCTTCTAGGGTGAGTAAAGAGGATGACAAGACAAGAGGGTTAAAGAAATGGGCATAGGTTCCTTTCTCTCCTTCCTCCAAGCACAAGAGGACAGAGGAGGAGCTGAGCACTGTAGTGCTACAGTACTGGACGACCAGGGGGTGTGTTTGCTATGGAGGAGTCCTTGACAAGTTTGACTAAGGTTTAAGTAGGTTTAGATTCCTGTTTTGAGTAATTGCAAATATTGTCCAAAGAGGTGCTCATGAGGAGAGTCTAGTAATTTGACTTATTCGTGATGGGGCAGAGGTGCTGGTTGATGGGCATTGACAAGGTATAGCTTCAGGAATTATTTGGGATTTTTCCAAGGATTTATAGTCCACTTATAATCATTTATTCACAAAGTGCAGAAGTTGTTTCTAGAAGCTCACTTGATAATTTTACATTGTACAAGGTTGGGTTTTGATGTGATATAGTCCCAAATACCATATTTCACATTGGAGAATTGATTGGAATTTATTTGGATAGAAAAGTATTTTTAAGGAATTATTTCTTGTTTCTGCCATTTAAGAAAAAGGGGAAAAAGAAATAATAAAGACTCTCAAGAATATTTATTTTTAAGATGGGAAGATAGGGTATGATGTTTATAACTCAAATGTGCATTGATTTGGCAAAGTGATGTGGATAAAAACAAACTTTCCTTTATAGACAAGGATTTTGAGAATTTTCCAAGATAATAAATTTAAATAGTTCTAGGTTCCAAATAATTATGGAAATTATTTGGAAAAATATTATATCCAAAGTAGATGATTTAAAATTGATCCATACATCATTGTTCACTTGGGTTTTGAAGGATTTGGTGAAAAAGGATGGAAACTGGATTTGGGAAGGATCTAGGGTTTTGATAATTTTATACCACCAAAACATGGTTGGATCAGGGAGCTCAGAGCTCACCTTGGTACAATAAATATATGGATATATAGACCAAGTTATGTAGATGACCATGGAAGCAAGGTTTTGACTTGGTTGGATTTGAGATGGTTTAGGGGTGATGGCAGACTTTGTTGAAAATAAGGCTATCATAGCAGATACATCAGGTAGCCTCCTAAACCATGTGGGTTTAAGAAGCACAAAGATTCAATGAGAACAAGGGAAGTAGGCGTTGATAGGACATGGTTAGTAGATCATAACAATGCAAAAATTTGGTCAAGGGGATTTGTCATACAGATGTGAGCTTCTGCCAAACTAGGCAAGATGATAAGATTTGCAGAGAAGAATATTATCTTGACTATAAAACCATCAGTGATGAGTGGGAATTAGAAGGGCTTATCCAAGGTCAAAAGTGGGATTTAGTAGTACTAAATATGTACTACTAGATGGTTCAAGTACATTATCAAGATTGCATATAGGTTGGAAAATGTAGATCTCCAAAGATTGAATCTAGATAAGAAATCCAGACATAGCCATTTTGGCAGATTTAGGGTTTTAGTCTAGTGTTCAAGGGTAGATGATTTTGAGAGAAAACTAGGTTCCAAACTCATGATAAAGAATATGATGTTGAAGTGTTAACTAGGTAGGTAGGATCCATGCTTAGATTGGGTCCCCACTGAGTTGGAAACTATCAAAAGGGATTATCCCTGATTAATCTGATTAGGAGATGACATGATCACCTTAGTGGCTTAGGATAGATCCAGACTTGGATGCTTGATATGGGATTGATGATCACCAGCATAGATTGGGTCCTAACGGATGAGATACTAGGTTATCTCACTCTAGTTCCTAAGAACACAATGCCATCTGCAGATCAAGGCAATTAATCTTATCAAACTTATCCAACTACTACTAGGGTAACCATCATGTCTAGCTTGAGGTAGGGATGGGTATTTTGAATTGGTTATGTTTTGAAGTAAGATAAGTACCTCTTGGTATTTCTTCCAAGATTGGAATGAAGAGGTTTGGAACAAAGGTTTTAGAAAACCTAGGGGTTAGAGTAGTTGAGAGTTCTGTCTTGAAAACATAAGGAGATTATATTTTAGTTCTCCATAGTTTTGTTAATAGATCTAGTAAAATATTTTTGTTTTGTCAACGTCATCTTGGCTCAGGTTTTGAAATGCCAGAACATTTGAGAATATGAAAGATGAGCCATGACATCTCTTTTGTAAAATAGCTTTTGTCAACTAGTGTTGAGATAAGAAGTATAGCACCATATACACAAATAGTTGCAAGAACACAAGCAAGCAAGTAAACAAACATTGCACATGTAACAAGCAAAAGTTTTTGTTCCCCCTGATTTTGTCTTTTGGACAACAATTGAGGGTTTTTCAATAGGTAGGCGTGCTCAGCTATGGGTCGGAGCTGATTGTCTTTGGATTGGGGAGGTTTGGATGAAACACGTGGAAACAGACGCAGTATTTTCCCCTTAGGACAATTCAAGGTAGGTTCAGCATCGACAGGGTACCTCCTTCTTGAGGCGATACAGCGAGTTGAGCCTTCTTCAAACCTTTACCGCTAAAGTCGGCTTCTCTACCTTCTTGGTCTTGAAACGTCGGGAGTGCTGTCTGGGCTGTCGAATCTGCGATGGAGAACTTTCCTGAAGTCCTTCTGATTCTGGTGAAGTGCCGATTATCGTATTTCTTGCAAGGTTGGTGATTTGGATTTTTCAGGGGTGGTCAGCACCTAATTAATAACTAAGGTTCGACCCCAGGGTTCTCTCGGGTTCTTGGGCAGGAAAGACACAGTGTTTCCCCCTTAGAGCGACACTAGGTTTTTTTGGTGGGGTCGCCGAGCTTCTTGATTGGAGTCGTATGCTGATGCTGGGGGATGGCGCTGCACCTTTGATCCTGAGGTGGTTACCTTCTGTCGACCTTGTACCCTCTCGTGGGAGGCATCGATGCCACTTCTTGAAGTAATAGTTGTAGCGGGAGAGGCGTTTAACTAGCTTCCAATTAGTTAGTTCTGAGCTAGGTAGGGGTCCAATAGGTTGAGGTTTGTCGTTGGCTGTTGGCGGTCTCGGAACACAGACCATTAGAAAAGGGGTCTTTTTGGGTTCGGTCTGATGCAACGTCATGGGTAAAACACGCAAAGAAGGGCACTATTCTTGCATATCATCCAACACGGTTCATCCAGAAATCCGCGGATTTGCGTCTACCCATGGGGAAAGTACTTGACGCCTTACTGAGCAGGTTTCGAGACCATCCATCCCTTGCTAGGGGTTACCGGAGTGAGTTGGTAGGTTGCAAAGGACTATGTCGAGAGTGCTCCTGGAAATCTTGTAGCCGTCCTTGGGTTGGGTACCAACTTTGGTTACTGTATTTACTCGGGGGTATGAGGGATTTTTAGCTCTTTAGTAGTGAGAGTAGGGCCCTCTCTGATGTTTTGCTTGGAAGAGTAGATCTCCCGGGGGTGGTGACTTGAAGAGGGGTTGATACTCGCGAAGGGGACAGTTCTTCACTCTTTGTCTCAGGGTTTCCAGATTCGGAGGTCCTTTCAGTGGTCCCTTAGTAGCAAAAGCAGAGAAAAAGGGCTTCGCGACATCTTGGATTTCTTTATTCTCCCTGGGAGGGTAGTACTGGCGGCGGCGGGTAGTCTTGTAGTCTTAGTTATGACTGTCTCGGTTGTTGGGAGGATCGAGCAGACTTATGGAGATTGTTGATGATGTCTGTGTTCTGTTCCTCTAACGATTCTCGAGGTGGTGTTTGGAGTAGATTCTTGTATTGGAGATCTTCTGGTATTATCTTCTCATGGTCGGTCTTTTGGAATTGAGTGGAAAGACATATTCTTTCCACCTTAGAGCTTTACTTGAGGTTGTCGAGGTTGTGGGGTAGATCCTTCGTCTTGGAGCAAGGCATGACGCTTGAGTTGAGATCTTCGAGTGACGCCTTATTGCGACTACCTTCCCATGGTGATTACCTAATGAAGCCTTATGGGTTAACTCAGGGTAGATTTAGCGGTTAGTGACGCTTCTTATTAGTCATTCGTCGGGGTGGAGGCATGTTAGCTTCAGAGTGGTGGTCGTAACTCTAGCTCCTTGTGTTGCTTTGGGTCGATGACGGGGTAGACTCGTTGTCCTCGGCATCCTTATCTTCCGTCTTCTTGGGGCGTTTGTGTTATGGCGAGAACTCCCTGTTGCTTCGGAAGGGGGGTTAAATAGGATTGTTGTTCCCTTGGGTCGATTAGAACTAAGGCACGAGTAGGGGTTGTCAGAGGTTTCTTTATGTGGCCAGCCTAATGAGGAGAGTTTTCTAGCCGTGGGGCTGCGAGGGTTAGCATCGGAACACGCCAACAGGGTGATGAAAGCTTTAGGATCGGATGGTCCTAGGCAGACGAGCAACACATTCCAAGCATCATATAAGCACATGACTAGCAAACAAGGTGTACCATAGATATTAAGTGGTGACCACGCGCCGTTAGGGGAATCCTATCTTGAGGTTATTTATTCTAAGTACAGAAGATACGGGTTTCTTGGCTTCTGTCTTGCCATCTGTTGTCGTCGGTGTCATACTTGATTGATTTGGGGGCAATGAAGGACTCTGTTGGTAGGGCAATCTTGTAGTGTCTTGCGTCGTGGGTAGCTCATTTTTTTTGCTTGCCTTGGTGTCTCCGTCTCATAGCCTCTAAATCGGACTTTGTTTGAAACAGAACTTTTGAAGTAGACAAGATATAGAGTAATCCATTTTCAATTCTTTTACATCGGAGAGAGAGGATAAGAAATCTTTCGAAAAGCCTTTGAGAGATAGTTTTTGAAAGCCGATGTTTTCAGAAATAGGGGTTGTAATGTCTAACGTCCATGCTAACTAAGGTCTCCTACAGTCAAGATGGCTCTGATACCAAGTCTGTGGCATCCCGGATTTATGGTCCGAGAATAACCGTTATGCCTGCAATTCACGTTCCCATGATCAGTGAGCCGTGAGCATAACCGATAAGTATCATTACAACATCCATAATTAACGAATACACGTACTTACATTAATGCCATTATGGTCAGACATCAACAATAGCGAAAGTCTTCAAGCGTAGAGCCCATGTCATGCCTTAACCTAAAGGCGAATGACTGGGAAGACGGCCTAGCTCGCATAGACATCAGCATCCCCACCATTTCTCTCGATCATCTGAAAGTCTTGCCAAGTAAATAGCCAGGGACAATGCCGGTGAGTACTTTCAATGTACTCGCAAACCACCTTAAGGATATAATAATAAAAGATATGCAATATGGATGTGGTAGGATGGTTCCAAGAGAGGTTTTTTTATAAACTAGTTTCTCTTGTAGATATAGCATGTCTCTATATCTTTGTTGAAATACTTTTGTAAAACATTTTGGAAACCTTTTTGAAAAGTTTTAAGAAAACACTAGGATTGGGTCACCCATTTTTTTTCCTTCAGATCATCTCATGACCAAACTCCTTCCTCCTTTTTCCGACCATCTCATGGTCAAATCATTTCCGAACCATTTCTTTTCCGAAGTCCTTTTTGAAAACAAAACCATCACCGCTGTATAGCTGCCAACACAACTGTCCATGACCGCGGACTTGGCTATTCGAATAGATTTACACTCTGCAGAGGTTGTACACTTTACCCACATCATCCGATTACCCGTACCTGATCTACACTGATCGGGGGTCGAGCAACCGATCAAGACCTTCCGAATGCCCTCTCCAATACAAGTGCCTACCCTATGAGGTTAACCCCCTCAAAACCAGGATGCCCTATATAGTAACCAGCCAACCGGAGCACGTATTGCACCTCGACGGGTTTGCGCTTTCAATGAGGGGCTCATAGTATCGCGCGGAGGCCCGTAGACCCTTTATTCCTTCTCCCGGTTGATGCCACGCATGAACCATTGAACAGAGCAGGCCCACCCTCCGGGGATTGTTTACCCCTGTAGTAGTGTGGGGCACCTATACCGGATCAGACAAAATTTCAGCCCAGCCCCGTCTCATTCCAGAGTAATGTGGTTGCACGGTTTAATTGCGCTTGCTTCAAAACTAGCCAGCCTGGCTGTTTTCGTAAACATTTTTCCTCCCTCTCTTGTCCACCTTTTTGTAAAACAAAACCCTTCTCATTTTCGAAACCACTTGGTATGCCAAGCCTCACCAAGGTTTTCTCATAAAATATTTTGTAAGTCCTTTTTGCGGGGTCTTCCCATCCTACACTTTTGTTTAGGCTAAAACGAGGTCTCCAAGGGGTTATGGTGTTTAACACCATCTAGCATACTAATGAATGGTAGGTATTATACGAAAAGTGTTGTACCTAATGGTACTAAGGGGTAATTATTTGGAGGAGCCAAATATTCCCCATATAAGTTATACTTTAGTAAAATCAATGCACTTTGCATAAATGAGTAGGTAAAACATGCATATATAAAATAATAGGAAAGGGTGTATGAGCAAGAAAGTGGCTTGCCTGTGACCATCGATATGTTCATTGACTTCCTTAGAAATCCAGAATACCATGTACAATAATAATGATAACAAGAATAACGCTCTGAGGCTTCCTTCTTCTCGACGGCACCCAATCGCAACTATCGCCGTTACCAAGCATACATGAAAAAAACAACACCACATTCAGTACAAGGCATACAAAAACCAATACATACAACAAGAACTTTGCCAAGCAAGTTTATAAATCAGTATGGATTGAGTATTTGATTGGGGATACAAGGAAATGCTTTGTTTGCATTAGTGGATTTTATATTTCGGATTTAAGGTCCAAAATCTCCTTGATAAGGGGTTTTGGAGCAAGGCCAAGTTCTATATGAGGTCAATGTGAAAACATGATACCCTCAGATAGATATTAATAAAATGAAGCCAACAAAAGTGGTTTCGTTATTTTATCAATTACCAATGACTTATAGTGATTTTTATAGTCAATAAAACTCTAGTTTTGGGAAATAATTCACCATAATTTTTTGGAGTTACAAAACTTATTTCCTTGGGTGATTATATATTATTGGGTGGACTGATTCACTGAGACTTAGATTCACCCTAAAACAATTACCAGAATGCCCTTGAGAAATTCCCAAAGATAGTACTGGATGGGATTTGTCTTTTTCCTCATATTTAAACTATAGAAGCTTTTGACGTGATTCCAAGGACACATGTTAGGTATTTATATTAAATTTCTGTAGAAATTGGAATCACCCTTTTTGGGTCTACATATCTCAAATGGTGAATTTATTGGTGAACAGACCAGTCACATAAATGTTTAATTCACCAAAATTCCATAAAAGCTCAATAAATCCTGGGCTCCTGGGTTTTGGTACTTATTGGTATAGAGGTTTACTGGGAGTTGGAATTAGGTCAAAACCTCATTTGGTTTGACCTAGATAAATTTCTAAAGTCATAAATTCCCTGTTATTATTATTTTGCTATAGGTAATCTAGGAAGCAATTTTATGTGGAGCCAGTGGGACAAGCATGGTATGGCTAATGCCTTGCAATACACCAAGTTTCATACTTTTTAGAGTAGTGAAACTACCTGGAGGATTTTATTAGTAAAAAGTACACATCTTGGGGGAATATTTATTATTGATTAAGGAAAATTATTTTTGAAGAAACACCAGTGCTTGTTGTTGCACAGAACAAGTGGGCATATGGGAAAATTAGATCTGGTCGATTTAAAGGGTTTTCCATTTTTATTTTGAATTAAACCTTTGGGCAACCTCGTGGCAAGCTCGGAGATGGGTGGTAGCCACCGGTTTCGCGGCGGAGGGGTGCTCGAGCGAAGACGACACCGTCGGCCTCCGCGGGGACTCGCCGGTGAGCTTCTGGTGGTGGGTGCATGTCGAGTTTGAAAGGCTCAGTTGGGTGCAGAGGTCCTGGGGAAGGCGCTCGTGCTGCATGCAACCGATTTGGGGCTCGAGAGCGTGGGGGCTCGCGGGTGGTGCTCTGTTCGGACATGCCACCCGTGGAGATTGTCTTCGGTGTTCCTGCGACCAAGGAAATGAGGGGGAGGCAGATTAGGTGTAGGGGAGCACGATGAGGGTAAGTAGAAGAGGAGGGATGGTCGGGTAGAGAGGAAAAAACGACTGGCCTGCTCGCTGCACCACGGCCGCGTTCTTCTTCTCCCGTGCGGTAGAGAAGAGAGCTCTCAAGGAACTGGGGGAGTGTGAGGGAGAGAGGTAGGTGGGGAACTGATGTAGCATGAGCGAGGGGGAGAGGCCTCAGGCCTTTGTATCTCGAGATGGATCGGTTCAAGGTGAACCAAGAACATGGAGAGCTTGTGGATGGACCAGGGGCTTCTCATTGGCGGCCATGGGCGATGGAGAGAGGGTGGTGGGGCTTCTGGTCATGAAGGGGGAGGGTACATGCCTGCTGCAGCTGCTAGGGTGAGTAAAGAGGGTGATAAGGCAAGAGGGTTAAAGAAATGGGCATAGGTTCCCTTCTCTCCTTCCTCCAAGCACAAGAGGACACAGGAGGAGCTAAGCACTGTAGTGATACAGTACTGGATGACCAGGGGGTGTGTTTGCTATGGAGGAGTCCTTGACAAGTTTGACTAAGGTTTAAGTAGGTTTAAATTCTTGTTCTGAGTAATTGCAAATATTGTCCAAAGAGGTGCTCATGAGGGGAGTCTAGTAATTTGACTTATTCATGATGGGGCAGAGGTTCTGGTTTATGGGTATTAACAAGGTATAGCTTCAGGAATTATTTGGGATTTTTCAAAGGATTTATAGTACACTTATAATCATTTATTCACAAAGTGCAGAATTTGTTTCTAGAAGCTCACTTGATAATTTTACATTGTACAAGGTTGGGTTTTGATGTGATATGGTCCCAAATACCATATTTCACATTGGAGAATTTATTTGGATAGAAAAGTATTTTTAAGGAATTATTTCTTGTTTCTACCATTTAAGAAAAAGGGCAAAAAGAAATAATAAAGACTCTCAAGAATATTTATTTTTGATATGGGAAGATAGAGTATGATGTTTATAACTCAAATGTGCATTGAGTTGGCAAAGTGATGTGGATAAAAACAAACTTTCCTTTATAGACAAGGATTATGAGAATTTTGCAAGATAATAAATTTAAATAGTTCTAGGTTCCAAATAATTATGGAAATTATTTGGAAAAATATTATATCCAAAGTAGATGATTTAAACTTGATCCATACATCATTGTTCACTTGGGTTTTGAAGGATTTGGTGAAAAAGGATGGAAACTGGATTTGGGGAGGATCTAGGGTTTTGATAATTTTATACCACCAAAACATGGTTGGATCAGGGAGCTTAGAGCTCACCTTGGTACAAGGAATATATGGATAGATAGACCAAGTTATGTATATGATCATGGAAGCAAGGTTTTGACTTGGTTGGATTTGAGATGGTTTAGGGGTGATGGCAGACTTTGTTGAAAATAAGGCTGCCATAGCAGATACATCAGGTAGCCTCCTAAACCATGTGGGTTTAAGAAGCACAAAGATTCAATGAGAACAAGGGAAGTCGGCGTTGATAGGACATGGTTAGTAGATCATAACAATGCAAAAATTTGGTCAAGGGGATGTGGCCTATAGATGTGAGCTTCTGCCAAACTAGGCAAGATGATAAGATTTGTAGAGAAGATTATTATCTTGACTACAAAACCATCAGGGATGAGTGGGAATTAGAAGGGCTTAGCCAAGGTCAAAAGTGGGATTTGGTAGTACTAAATATGTACTACTAGATGGTTCAAGTACATTCTAATGAATGCATATAGGTTGGAAAATGTAGATCTCCAAAGATTGAATCTAGATAAGAAATCCAGACATAGCCATTTTGGCAGATTTAGGGTTTTAGACTAGTGTTCAACGGTAGATGATTTTGAGAGAAAACTAGGTTCCAAACTCATGATAAAGGGGATTATTTTGAAGTGTTAACTAGTTAGGTAGGATCCATGCTTAGATTGGGTCCCACTGAGTTGGAAACTACCAAAAGGGATTATCCCTGATTGATCTGATTAGGAGATGACATGATCACCTTAGTGGCTTAGGATAGATCCAGACTTGGATGCTTGATATGAGATTGCTGATCACCAGCATAGATTACATCTTAACTGATGAGCTACTAGGTTATCTCAGTCTAGTTCCTAAGCACACAATGCCATCAACAGATCAAGGCAATTCATCTTAGCAAACTTATCCAACTACTACTAGGGTTACCATCAAGTGTATCTTGAGGTAGGGATGGGTATTTTGAATTGGTTATGTTTTGAAGTAAGATAAGTACCTCTTGGTATTTCTGCCAAGATTGGAATGAAGAGGTTTTGAATAAAGGTTTTGCAAAACCTAGGGGTAAGAGTAGTTGAGAGTTCTGTCTTGAAAACATAAGGAGATTATATTTTAGTTCTCCATAGTTTTGTTAATAGAGCTAGTAAAATATTTTTGTTTTGTCAACGTCATCTTGGCTCAGGTTTTGAAATGCTAGAATATTTGAGAATATGAAAGATGAGCCAAGAAATCTCTTTTGTAAAATAGCTTTTGTCAACTAGTGTTGAGATAAGAAGTATAGCACCATATACACAAACAGTTGGAAAAACACAGGCAAGAAGTAAACAAACATTGCACATGTAACAAGAAAAAGATTTTGTTCCCCCTGATTTTTATCTTTTGGACAACAATTCAGGGTTGCTGAAATTGAGATGTTTCATCTTGGAAGTTATTCCTTCAGTAATGACCTCTTCTTATCATTTTTTGTTTTCTTTTTGTGCCAATAATGACCTCTAATGAAAGGAAAGTAAGATTTGGGGAGTTGCTGTCCCGAATCAGATTTCTGTCCTCCATCATAAAACATCGTGAGGAGTCTATATAAGTTTGATTAAGCTGAAAATTTACAAATAAATCCCCCAGTATGTTAGATAACTTTCGTTAGTTCAACACTTTTTGATTTAAGCAACACAAGATTTTCTAAAAAATCGGTTTCTACCTGGTGGTCTGTTTTGACAGATTTCTGCCATTATTTGCATTTGCTTCTTATTGATTTCTTTTTGAGTTCTCTTTGGGGAATTGTGCTTTTTGAAGGATTTGCTACAGTATCTTGTGTTTTAGTGAAAAGTTTTGATGTTACAAAGATAAACACAAAGGTCTATTATCTTTTGAATACACTAATGTTGCTAATGAAGATTGTGTGGAGTTTTGTATGAAGGAAAAATTTCAGGTGTAGAGAAAGAATGATGTAATGAGATGAAGAATGGACAAAAGCTCAAGCTTGGGGATTCCACCCCGGTGTCACCCCAAGAAATATCTAAGAGGTACAAGAGTCAAATCTTGGGGATGCTCAAGGTATCCCCTTCTTCAATAATAAAAAGCTCAGGTCTTTCTAGACACTTCATTTTTATTATTTCATGCACTATTGCGTTGTTCTTGGAGTGTGTTAGTTTTTGTTTGGTTTGCTTAGTTGTTTAGTTTTCTTGAATAAAGTAGTTTGGACCCCCGTTCTCGCTGTGTTATTTCAAATAAGTCGATTGGTGTTGGAAAGGAGTAGAAAGGTCTTGCATGGAAGTGCAAGAGGAGCTTGCATTGACTGTGACTTAGAATTTTGCATGACATGCTAAGTGTTGTTTTGACCTTATGCTTAGTGATTATTGCTGTAGCATGACTTGTTCGAAACGATTGGGATTGCTTAGTGTACCTTGAAGGAATCATGCGTTGTTTTAGCATACAAAAGCATAGTATTGTGGTATTATCCTTTGATGTTTTGTTTGGGTTGACTTGACACATGCTCACACCATGTTATGACTATGAACAAGTCACCATAGCCTCTATGATCATTTAGTCCTTGACTTGTAGTACCACTCTATGCTTTGATTAGTAATGTTTTGTCGCTCTGCATGATTATGGCCATTATTGCTCTCTTCGTTGGTTGCTCCTAGTATTTTGCTAGCGTACACTTGTATCAGTAAGCTCTACTCATGCTTCCAACTCCCAAGAAACCAAGTTCTTCCAAAGTGTCCACTATAAACTCCCATGCATGGTGTGTTACACCATTCCAAGTATGTTCTTGTTTTCAGCTATCTTCCAATTAAAAAGTACTATGTTATGTGAAAACTTAGTGATTAAAGCCCTCACGAACTTGATGGCACACTTTATATTCCTTGCCCCTAATAATCTTGAACCATTGTGTCATCTATGTTGTATATGCTTGCACTTATACGTTGGAATTAGTAGAACCATTTTGTCATGGGGAACGTTTTCAACATTGCACTTGTACTTTGTACACAGTTGATATCATGCTCTTTTTGTCTATGGATATCGCCGGTGTGAAATAAAGAGTGAGCTTGTAAGTCCATGGAGTTATGTATTTTGTGTTAGAGAAACGTCTGGGCCGCTAGCCTAAGCCATGCCTAATCATGGTGGAAACTTTCAACATCACAATAATGAGCATTCTATGAAGCATCCTCAATAAAAAGCTATGCACATAGTAAATAAAAAGATCGCTGAGATGCTGATTGTATGCTTGCCTTATCATTTTGGTTATGGGATAGCTCCTGTACCATGTGCAAGGGGTACAACGTTGGCGGTTCTCTATGATACACATGTACTTACTATGACAAGAACTTACATGTGACTAAAGTTGAGTAGCATGAGGTGCGACCCTCGTATTCAAGGGACATGAGATTCCCAACTTATACTTTGTCAAGCATATACTCCATCTTTGTTCACTTTAACCTTAATCACTTCAAGATGCTTATGATAGGGGCAATGAGGGCTGAAAGCTAACAAGTACCATAATTTTTGGAAGCTCTTTTTGAAACTTGAAATCCCTGCTTCTCTTTATGAAGGGCCTTTCTTCCACTATTATATTGAGTCCCCACCTTCTACCTTTAGGCACCATTAAGAGAGCATAGTTGTCATTCTTAGTTCTATGTGCAGTGTCCCAAAACTTATTGATTGATGCATATTGTTGATATTGCTTGTTCTTGTGATACTTGTATCTAGTCACTCTTATGTACTTTGAAGGTGTCCTATGCATCTATTTGCTAATCTATGAGGGACAAGCTGAATGCCACTATGCCATGTTTTCTGTATGTGAAACAAACAAACATTTTTTAATGCATGTTATTCATGATCTTTGTTTGTAGCCTTTCTTGTTGCATGCATAGTTACTATGTCCTATTGTTAGAACTCCATCTTTCATGCACATGTTTAGAGTTCTTTGATCCCAGCTTTCAACGCTTGCAAATGGTTGGATCTTTATTGTGAGGGTGCATGTCATCTCAAAAATTATTCTTTTTATCACTTACCTACTCGAGGACGAGCAGGAGTTAAGCTTGGGGATGCTTGATACGTAGGAAACGTATCTCTAATTTTTGATGCTCCATGCTTGTTTAGTATCTACTTTTCTTTGCTTTGTCTACACTTTGAGGTACTTTTTACATGTTTTCTGGTACTACCCTATTAACAAGTTGCCACAGTGCCAGTTGCCTGTTTTCTTCTGTTTTTGGTTTCAGAAAAGTTAGTAAAGAAATAATCTCGGAATTGGACGGGACAAACGTCAAAGTCAATTACTTTCTATGGGGAACAAGAAGACCAGAGGGGAGCCGGACGGGCTGGTCAGGGCGGCCAGACCCACCCCAGGCACGGGTGGCCCCACCCCGCGCCTTGCTAGGTTTTGGCGCCCTTGGATGCCGCCTCGGCCTCCCCCTTCGCCTATAAAAAGCCCCCGATGCAGAAACCCTAAGCACCCAATCAAATCTCCACAAAATCGTCTGTAGCTGCTGCCACCATCGTCCCTAGATCGGGGGGATCTGAAGTTCTTCCCGGCACCCTGTCGGAGGGGAGATCATCCCAGAGGCTTTCTCTCCGGTATGATGCGTGAGTAGTTCCACCTCAGACTATGGGTCCATGTAGTAGCTAGATGGTTGTATCTCCTCCTTTGTGCTTTCATGTATAGATCTTGTGAGCTCCGTTCATGATCAAGATCTAATCTATTTGTAATCATGCATGTTGTGTTTGCGGGGATCCAACGGATATTGAGATTATTATGTTGGTTTGATTAATGGATTTGTCTTTATGATTCTACCATGTCTGTGTTATTTGTGATCTTGCATGCTCTCCGTTGTTAGTAGCTATCTTGGCCAAGTAGTTGCCAGTGACTCCAAGAGGGGGTATTTATGCTCGATAGTGGGTTCATGACTCTAGTTTCCCAGGGAAGTGACAATAATCTCTTCGGTTGTAGATGTGCTGTCGCTACTAGGGAGAAAATAACGGTATCTTGTTCATGGAACATGTGGACTGTTTACCTTACAAACTTTGCTTAAAGTAGTGGTCTGTTGCTTGCAACTTAATACTAGAGGGGGCTCGGATGATAACCTGAAGGTGGACTCCTAGTCATAGATGCAGTTGGATGGCAGTCTATGTATCTTGTTGTATTGCCCAAACGAATCTCATAGGATCTTTCTGACTGGTTATTGCATTGTTATGCCTTGCTCAGTTCCTGTCAATTGCTCTGCCGTAATTCTTTACCCTTCATGCCATGTTGTTTATCTAAGGAGATCACCTCTAGTGAACTATGGACCCCGGTCCAATATTTACCATTGATACATCTTCCACTGTTACTTGTTTACTTGCTGCAAACCATTACCTTCTGCACCATACATTTAATCCTTTGTTACAGCAAACCGGCGAGCTTGACAACCTCACTGATTCGTTGGAGAAAAGTGTTGAGTTTGTGTTGTGCAGGTCTCCGTGTTGCTTGCAACACCTGTGTGACGTTTCCTTCCTCATTCTGGTATGATAACCTCGGTCTCAACTGAGGGAAAACTTGCTGCTTGCTGCTTCACACCTTGCTCTTGGGGTTCCCAACAGGCTCCACATCAACTGAGCGAGCCATCAAGATTTCTAGAAAATAGTCTTGATGACCCACAAGTATAGGGGGTGTATCATAGTACTTTCGATAAATAGGAGTGTCGATCCCAACAAGGAGCAGAAGGTGCTGAACAGTGGTATGGAGCAGGAAATCCCTGTGAATACAAACAGATTTTTAGTGGTTTTCTGACAAGGCTACAAAACAAGGAGCAAGTAACAAAAGTAACGAACAAATGGAGCAAGTGGCCCAATCCTTTCTTAGCAAAGGACAAGTCAGTGGAAATACCTATAAGGACCAAACGTTCTCGAGGACACATGGGAATTCTGTCAAGGGCTTTCGCCTCAAATAGCTGAGTACTCTTCTTTGGTTTTTGTAAGTGTTGTGTGGGTGAACCTGTGCTAACATACCGCCGATCCTAGGACTAATACATACTTGTGATTAAACCCCCTGCAAAAATCCGTAACTACACGAAAGTAATTAGGATATAAATCTAACCACAGTCTTAAACTCTGAGATCCTACACTCCCTTGTGCACAGGTGTCCTAACGGGGGTTCAGGTTTCTGTCACTCCGGCAACCCCACAATTAGTAGCCAAATAAACAATGCATCCCCCTAGGCCCATAAATGGTGAAGTGTCATGTAGTCGACGTGCACATAACACCACTAGAAGAATAGCACCACAACTTAAATACTAAACCATTGAATAATAACTCATCACAGATTCACTACTAACAACATGACTTCTCCCATGTCCTCAAGAACTAGACGAACTACTCACAACACATCATATGGATCAAGATCAAAGATGATATGATAATGGATAACAATCTGAACAAACAATAATCCAATGGTTCCACTCACAAGCATCATCTACAATAGTAATCAACACCGGGAAAGTTTCCCCTAAGAACTAAAGCAATATCCAACACAACTGTTACAGCGGGATGGAGTGGAGATGATGATGCTTGTGGAGATGATGGTGTGGATTATGATGATGATGATCCTGATGAAGCCTAGCTTGATGATGGTGTTGATGGCAACGATCTCCCCTCTGCGGGAAGGAATTCCCCTGGCAGAAATCTGTCTGCCGGAGAGATCTTTCTCTCTCGGTGTTTACCGCCCCCCGAGGTGGCAGAAATCTATCTGTGGTCGCTCCCCTGGTATTAGGGTTCCATAGGAAAGATATAGGCGAAGGGGCGGAGTCGGAGGCCGGGCAGGTGGGCCACACCTGCCCTGGGCACGGGGTCAGGTGGGCCCACGCCTAGGGGGTGTGGGCCCCCTGAGGCCCCACTTCGTCCCTCCTTCTAGCTTCCTTCGTCTTGTGGTAAAATAATATGTTTCCATATTTTTTTGGTATTTTTATGATCTTTGCGAAATTGCACCAAAGCGCCTTCTTTTCCATTAGAATCCAGACTCCGGCAGTCCATCCTCGAAAAATCATCCAACATGCATAAACAGATGAAAAAGCCATAAGTAATACTCATAATAAGACAAACATCAATGAATAGAGGTAAATTATGATATAGAAAGGTGATGCAAATTGGGCGTATCAACTCCCCCAAGCTTAGACTTCGCTTGTACCCAAGCGAATACTAAGCTCAGTAAACATGTCCACAGGTTTATGGAGTGAAGTGTCGATAAAAGTATACTAACAAGAAGCATCACATTTACCATTGCACAACTCATACAAGAAAGCAACTCACCATTATATAACTTAGCTTGCAACCAAGTATAGCAGTCACAATAGAGATGCATAAAGATAAATCATAATTGGAATTGGAAAACTTGTTCTTGGTCAGAGAACACCTAGCAAATAATTTCACAAAAGCTTTTTTGTAGACGTTTCAAAACAGGAGCACTCTTTGCTCAAAAAGGTTTTTTCACAAGTGAGGGCTTTCAAATTAATACTCAATAGATAAGAGTTTTGTGAAAACAAGGAAGATAAATGCAGAGGTCCCAACCTTTAATAAGGTAGAGATCCCTGTGTTTACAATGCTAGTCCCTAGATCAATAGCTAGCATCCACAGTTAATATGTAATATCAAGAAACAAAGGTCATAGTAGAACTTTATAACCAGGAATAAAATAATTTATTACATCTTACATAGCTCATTTGGCTAACTCATTACAATGCAACAGAATATAACAATAGCATGGGGTACTTCATCTTCAAAGTGCCACAGGCAGTCATGTTGGTTGTAGACTTGTAATCCTAATCAATAAACTTCACTAACATCAAACAAACCTGCAACATAATAAGTTACAGCCACAAGGGTCAATACATTTGAATTGTATTGGCAAGTGATACTATGGTAGTATAGTGGAGTCTATCATCCATATGCATTTGGCTAAGTGGAGCTTAGGATTTCTTTGCTCAAAATAGATTTTCCTTATCATTTGAAAACACTAAGTTTTTGCTTGACAAAATCACCCAAGGCATCTCCCAATAGAAATTGGTGATCCTTCAACCCTTGTTCAACCACAAGTTTTAACTTAGAAATTGGGATGAGGAGATTCTTGATAGCTTCCATGTCTTGATGCTCAAACTGTCCTTTACCAGGGACATGGCTAAGTACTTAGATTTTACACTCTGCAGAGGTGGTGCACTTTCCCCACAAGACTTGGTTTCACCAAGACAAGATCTTTCAGAAGCCTTCCCTTAGACCAGAATGGACGCGTTCCAACCTATCATCCCCTACCACCAACTGTCCATTTGGCTAAGTTATTGCAACCTATATGATCCAGGCAGAGCCCATAATGCCAAGTGGCTGCACTTGAAGCTTCTCAACATTTGACATCTCAAATCTCTTTGTTCCTGGGTGGCCATCCACAAGTGAGATACACAAGGTAAACCATAGAAATGGGCCTTGTGTAACCACTCAACACAAACCATTCCTTCCATTCCACCCAGGTGATTCATTCACTTAGTTGTTTTATTAAACAAAACACAAGTCCTTGACTTTGAAATATTCCATAGTATGAATATAATCCACCCTTGTTTTCTACTAGCTAAGCTAAGCATGAGGGTAGTAGGAATCTTAAATTAGGAAATTTCTACTAAGGTTTCATCTACTAGGTTTTCCCATGGCATGGTTTATACTTAGCAAAATTCCATGCAAGTCTTATTTAGAAATATCACTAATGCATAGTGAAAATAATGGGACAAAAGTATGAAGCATCACTTTCCTTTTGGTAGAGAATATAAGTTCACTCCTTGATCTTTCAATGTTCACACTCTTCAAATTCCACTACAATTCAATCAAGCAAGGCACAATTTCAATCTACCATTCAAGCAAACATCACATAAAATAATAGAAACAAAGCAATGCATGCAAGCATGCCAAAAATTGTTTTATTTGGAAAAGTGGTTTCTAATAGGTCATAAACATTCTAAACACCTATTGGTCATTTTATAAAAGTGTCAAAATAATTTGCAAAAGATTTTACTTATAAATCATTTTTAAACCAAATCAATATTTTATGTGGTTGAAAATGCCTTTAGCAAAGCAACAATCTTTATAGGGTTCACCAAATACATTTTTAATCATAAAACTTGGTGTTTGGGGTCAGAGAGTTTAAATCAAAACATTTCCCAAAGGTTTTCCTCCAAAATCATTTTTAAACCATAATCAACATTTTTATTCGGCTAGAAATGCTTTTATTCAAGGATTTATTCTTTTGCTTCACCAAATATATTTTTGAAACCACAAATTGATTTCTATGGTCAGTAGGTTCAAAACAAACTATTTTCCAAAGATTTTATGACCAAAATAAGTTTAGAAAGAATTTTATATTCAAAACATGCCTACACAAGTTTCTGCAAAAACAACTATTTTCCAGAAGCAATTCATTAAACAAAGTGCATGGTTGGGTATGGTTTGTCTTGCTGGTTCCATTGATATAAAATTTGTAAAATTTGGACATGTGGATCAAAAGTTATGCAATTTACAAGTTTGAAAATCTAATAGAATCTATTCTGGTTTTTATTAAACAGACAGGGTCACGTGGAATGTTCCGATTGGTTGAAAACGGTTCGCGTGGATTGACTAACGTGGGCTGCTAGATCTAAAGAAAATCGCACGGCGCAGATGCTCTCATACCTCTTCAATAAGTGACTCTGTCTTAGCCGATGGATCTGCATCTAACGGTTGCTGCACGTTTGACCTAGAGTGAGCGGCGCTGGCGGCAGCGAGTGGCGGCTGTGTGCTCTGGCGGTGAGGTTGCCGGTGATTCAGAAGGCGAGAGAGGGAGATAGATGGCTTACAGAGATCGCAACATGGTGGGGAAGCTCGACCTAGTCTTTTCCTGGACAGGGGCGCACGAGGACGACCGAAATTTCTCGCTGGAGTTCTGCCTGGCGTCGGGCTCGTGCTGGTCTTGACGGAGGCGAGGATTGAGAGCGCGCTAATACGAGTGGAGGACACGGTCAGATGCGTAAGGTCGTGGCGCGCATAGGAGTATCAAAAAGAGGGTAAAGGGAGGTCAGAGCTCACCGTGTGGAGTCGGCGGAGTCGAGGTAGACTGTGGCGGAGTTCAGTTGAGGTTGTTGCCGAGCGTCTGAGGCGCGCGCGAGTGAGGGAAAGGCACTAGCAGGTGCAGGATATGATGGCGAGCAAGCGCGTGTGCTCTGGAGGTAGTGGGGCTGGCGGTGGTGGCCGGAATTGACGGAGAATCTCGCCGGAGCAGTGGATGTTGCCGAGAGAAATTCGGGAAGCCCTGGGGCGGAGGAGGTGTGGTGAGTGAGGGAAAAGAGAGAGAGAGAGGGCAGGCGCTTATGTACGCGTGATCGTGGGGCTGAATCAATGCGCGGTTAATGAGGAATCAAGCGCGCAATCAATCGGCAGAAATGGCGATGAGGGCGTGGTCTTCGCGGGGAGGAAGAGGAAACTGGCAGGTGGGGCTCAGCATCAGCGAGAGAGAGAGAGGGAGAGTGGGGCCTTCTCGTCAGTAGGTTTGCGGGTTCGTCTGTGAGTGACAGAAAACGCTTCGGGGAGAGAAGAGAGGTGGGCTGCTGGGCTTAGTGGGCTAGCTGGGTTGGGCTAGCTTAGCTCATTTTTTTGTACATATTGCTTTTCTTTTTCTTTTTCAATTTATCTGTTTAGATTTTGTTTAATCAATTCAAACATTCATTTGAAATCAAACTTTTGCCAAACTTTGTGAATAATCAAACACTGCTTACTAACACATTCTGAAGTCAAATTTAGAATAATATATTTATTCTTTTTAGGGATATTAATTAATTAAAATAGGCCCTTGTATTAATTCAAATAAGATTTAATAATGTTTTTCAAACTCCATTTGAAATCTAAATCTTTCCAAATCTTTTCAGTAGGTTTTATTTGTTTAATAGGGTGTCAAATTATTCACCTTGAATTATTTGTAATGTTTTTAATATGATTTATTAATCATTTAAAATTGGGTATTTGTCTTTATTTCAATTAAATTAAATATAGTTTTAATTCAATAAATTTTATTTGGATGATTTCTTTGATATTATTTAAGTTAATTAAACAACTTTTATTCCACTTGGGTAAATTCCAAATATTATTTTCCCATGATTTAATTAATCATTTCTTAATAGGGATTTTATATTTATTCAAAATAGAAATAGAATTTGGTTAATGCCACTTTATTTTATTTGGAAAATTCTCTATCCACTTATTTTATTTGGATTTGGATTATAACTATTCCATTTGCTTATGGATTAGGTCAAGATTTAATTTGGTCTTTAAATATTCCTCATTTAATATTTCTATCTTTATCTTATAAAATCCATATCTTTTTATTTGTACTTGGTGATTCCAATTAGTAAAATATTAGTAAAATATTATTTAATATTTGTTTATCCTTTTAAATCTCGTTAGTATTATTTGCTCACCATTTGGTATGGATTTCTTGATAGGTGCTTTATTAGCTTTGGAAATTCAATTTCCTTATCTTATTAAATTCATAAGATTTTATCTATGGTTCCAAATTGAGTGAAACTAATTTCTGTGGTTTTATAATATTTATATTTGTCATTCTTGATCATTTATAAATGATTGTTGACAAATTTTTATTTGGATCAAATCCATGGTCTTAGAGATAACTTGGAAATGTTTTTCTTCCATTAGGGTTTTAGGGTTTTGGTTTATTTTCCAAGTGTTTAAATTTCCAAATGCATTTATGAAGAATGCATTTCACTTGATTTGAATATAGTTTGGATTCAAACATTAACCAAAGTTTGTTCAAGATGGGATATTAAGTTTGCAATTAGAAACAAAAAGTTTCTTTTCACCCTAATTTTCAACAATTATTTATTTTGTTTGTTTATTTTTCACATTACAAGATTTGGAAAATCTTGGGATGTGACAGGATACCACCCTTAAAATAAATCTCGTCCCGAGATTTGGGAAGGCAAGGCTTACAAGTTGGCTCAAAGCAACTAGGGTACTACCACCCTTAAAAATTTTCCAACTAGATTACTTCTTGGCTTACTTGGAATCTTGTTGAAACCTCTCTGGGCAAACATATGCATAGTGTCCTTTGTTTCCACACTTGAAACATGTGACAAGGCTGAGATCCTTCATAGGCTTTATCTTGTGCTTCATCTTTTCTGGACAGTTGCTTGCATAATGTCCTTGGTTACCACAATTGTAACATGTGACAAGATTGAGCTCTTCTCGTATCTTCTGTGGACAAGTTGATACATAATGGCCTAGCTCTTTGCAGTTGTTGCACCACACTTGGTTAATCTCCTTATATTTTTGTTTCTTCTCAGGACATTCATTGGCATAGTGTCCCATTTCTTTGCAATGGCAACATTGCACTTGGCTTTTGTCCTTCTTCTTCTTGGGTTTCTCCAAAGCTAGGAGTGCTTCTAGTTCATGCTCTTCATATCTTATTTCAAAGGTAGGAAAGTTTCCTGGTCTCCTTGATCTTTTCCTTGGATAATACATATGTCTCCTCTTTGGTCCATCAAATTGAGTCATATTGCATGGAGGTGCAAGCTGAGATTTTCCTTTGTCTTCACCCTTCTTGGTAGAAGTTGTTCTCTCATGGAAGTCTGCAATCTGTTGTTGCTGTAGAGGGAGTGTCCCAACCTTTAATCAACATAAGGTGGTGTCCCCTGTGTTTACAATGCTAGTCCCTGGATCAATAGCTAGCATCCACAGTTTAGATGTAATATCAAGAAACAAAGGTCATAATATAACTTTATAACCAGGAATAACATAATTTTATTACATCATACATAGCTCATTTGGCTATTACATTACATTGCAGCGGAATAACTATAGTCATGGGGTCCTTCATCTTCAAAGTGCCACAGGTAGATGTTGGTTGTAGACTTTGTAATCCTAATCAAACAATCTTCACTAAAATCAATCAAACCTGCAACATTACAAGTTACAGCCACAAGGGTCAATACATTTGAATTGTATTGGCAAGTTTCACTACTAAGTGTAATATAAGTGGATCCTATCATTACATGCAAATTTGGCTAAGTAGAGTTTTAGGCTCATTTGCATAAAGCAATATTTTATCCTATCTTTTCAAAATGGTTTTGGTCCTTTGTCAAATCTCCTTTTCAAAAATCCCTTGAACTCCTTGGTAGAAACTCAAGTGTTCAAGTTCTTGTCAAAATTCCCTTGAGATACTTGGTAACCGCAAGTGCATCAAGTCTTATAAAAATCTCATGAGTTCCTTGGTAACCCCAAGTGTTCATGTTTTCAACAAAATCCCTTGAGTTCCTTGGTAACCCCAAGTACATCAAGTTTTGTCAAAGTCTCTTGAGCTCCTTGGTAACCCCAAGTGCATCAAGTCCTTAAAAGTTTTCTTTTAGAAATTAGAATGTCGAGATCTCCCATAGCTTCAAACTTTAGTTGCTCAGTATTGTCCATAACCGGGGACACGGCTAAGTACTTAGATTTTATTATCTTCTGCAGAAGTAGTACACTTTACCCACATGTCACAATCCCATCCTTTTGCCACCAGTGGCCACTGGATTAGTGCTCACCAAGATGGAGTACTGGCAGATTGAGAATGTGACGAAGTCTTTCCAAAAGGTCCTCCCATACACCATTGCTAGCTTGCCTTCAGCACCCATGTAGGATTCCAGGTCCCCATGTCCAGTTAACTGAAGACAGTGCATGGGTCTTCCCAATGTAGTTGACTAAGCCAGAGCCATAATACCATGTGGTTGCACACGAAAGCCACAATTGGAGAAACATGTTCAATCTCTAAGTTTACTGGGTGGTTTCCTTTGGAGCACAACACAAAGATATTGCCATAGACATGGTTCCTTTTGTTGCCACCTTCTCCAATACTCAAAGTATCCTTGGCCACCCAGGTGGTTCATTGAGTCCTTGTTTTATTATATAAAATCACAAGTCCTTTTCTCAACTTCATAAAATCTCAACATGTATCTCTTTTCCAAAATATAGCATGGCTAAGCATGTAACAACTACATTGTTTTCACTAAGGAATGTATAGGGAATCCTATTAGGATTTAGCATAGGATAAGTATAGAAATTCTTTTCATGCATGTTATCAAAATCCACTAAGTATAATGAAAATAGTAGGACTTTAGATGATAGTGTCACTTGCCTTTTTGGTAGGGAATGATGGTTCACTCCTTGATCTTGCTAGTCTCCCACTTTGCTAATTTCACTACAATCAATCAAGCAAACACTAAATCAACTAGCATTCCAAATAATCAATCAAACAATTCCACACATAAAACAATGGGATCTAGGTTTATGCATGCAAGAGATGGTTCTATTTGCAAAGATGGTCTTCACTAGGTTTCCAAACTTTTTAAGGTCCAAGGTGGTCATTTTCCTAAGTGGCAAAGTCATTTGCAAAAAGGGTTTTGTCCATAAACCATTTTTAAATCCTTTCATTATTTTATGTGGTGGAAAACATTTTTATCCAAGCAACAACTCTAGGTTTCACCAAATAAGTTGTTGTTTTCTCAAAACTTGGTGTTTAGGTCAGTAGGTTTGATCTAAACATTTTCCCAAAGTTTTCTTTATAAAAACATTTTCATAACCAAAATCTTTATTTTCATTTGGCTAGAAATGGACTAAACCAACTAATCCATCCTAAACTTTACCAAATCCATTTTTAAAACTATGGGTTGGTTCCTAGGGTCAGTGAGTTCACCACAAACTAATTTGCCAAGGTTTCAACCTCAAAAACATTTTTGAATCATTTTTCTACTCTAAACAAGCAAACAAAAGTTTTTGCAAAAACCAGCAAGCTAAGAGATAGTATTTGCTAAACTAAAGGCATGGTTGGCTAGGGTTTGTTCTACTGATTCCAGCGACATCAAATTTGTAATTTTTGGACGTGTGGATCAAAAGTTACAGGGTTTTCAAATTGCAACTTAAATCTGTTTTTCAAATTCTGTTTTAAACAGAACTGGCCACGCGTCGCTATTTCACTGGTCGATACCGGTTCGGCCGGATCAGCTCTGCGGCGCGTTGGATCTAAATAGATCGTGTGGTCTAGAGAGCGTACCCTTTCGCGGTTAAGTGATTCTATCGTGAGCGTCAGATCTCGATCCTACGGTGCTAGCATGTTTGACCAAAAGTGAGCGGCGCCGACGGTGGCTAGCGGCGGCGTACGGCCAGGCGGTGGCGGTGATGGCAAAACAGGAAGCGAGGGAGGATGGGAAGGTGCTCACCATGTTCGCAAAGGCCTGAGGAAGCTCGACGTGTGCTTGTCGTGGCAAGGGGTGCTCTGGTACAGCTGCGATTGCTCGCCGGAGTAGAGAACAACGTCGGGTGGTCCTGGTCGTGGTCGGAGGCGAAGCTGTCAATCACGAGGAGGCAAACAGAGGGCGTGGTCAGATGCAGGAGGTCACGGAGATGACGCGAGCGTGAAGGAGAAAGCTTGGGGCGGTTTGGACTTACCGGAGGAGCTCGACGGAGACGAGACAGACGGCGGCGAGGTCAGAGCTCGATGAAGGTGATGCTCTGGGGCGCCCGCGGTAGAACGGAGGGTACGGGGAGATGCGCCAGGGAGTGGGGAGTCTGCTAGTGTGCTCAGGTAGGCAGGAGGTGGCGAGGCTCGACCGGAATCGAGGGAGGACGGTGGTCGGAGATAGGGGGTTGTCGCAAGCAATGCGAGCAGCCTGGTGGCGATGTGGCGTTGGCGTTTGAGGGAAATGACAGAGGGAGGAGAGGTGCTTATGTACACATGGTCAGGGGAGAGATTAACGCAGCCATTAAGAGGAATTAAGCGCACAGTTATCTGACAGAAACGGCGACGAGGTTTGGGGGAAGAAGAAGTCGCGCGGGTGAGAAGGATGAACAGGAAGGTGGGGTCGGCTGGTCAGTGAGAAAAGAAGTGAGGGGAAGGGTCCACCAGTCAGTCTCTTTGCGGGTCTGGAAGTGAGTGGAAAACGTTTCGTCGTGGGAGAGGGGAGTTGGGCTGTTTGATGGGCTTGTGGGCTTGGCTGGCTGGGCTGGGTCTGGTTCTATTTTTTTCCTTTCCTGAACCTTTTTCTTTTTCTAAATCTAATTTCTGTTTTGAATTTCAAACAATCAAACAACATTCAAATCAATTCAAACAATCACCAAACTTTGCAACTATGAATTTGGTTCTGTTTAGTAACATAATCCAAAATTCCAAAACTAAAATAATAATTTTGTTTAGGGTCCATTATTAATTAAATAAACAGACCTTTGTTATTAACTCAAAATAGGATTTGTTTTATTTAAAATCTTCTTGAAATTTAATTATTGTCAAAACCAAATCAGTAGGTTTTCTTTGAGAATATAAAATACTTGGAAAACTTATTTTGAATAAGTAAATAAGTTTTGTGGTTTTGGAAATAGTATTACCTTTATTAATAAAACTTGGATATTAAATCTTTATTAATTTATTTAAATAAACCTTTACTATTTTTAACAAATAGAAATATTTTATTTCAAAGGCTTGGCCAAGGTTTAATTTGGCTCTTATAAAATAATCCTTATTTATAAAACTTCTATTTCTTTTGAAAACCAAATCCTTTTATTTAAAGATCCAAAATAGTAATTTTGAAATATTTTATTTTCCTTTATTAAATGTTTACCTTTTTAAATCTCTTTAGGATTTTATTTGATCCAAATTGGTTTGAAGATTTTCATTTGGATTCAAAAAGTTTCTTCTCACTCTAAAAATCAAACAAAGTTTTATTTTATTCATTATTTTTCACATTACAAGATTTGGAAAATCTTGGGATGTGACAGTTGCACTCCACCTTGTTTCCTTTGTTGAACTATGGAATAGATGGGGCATTGGATAGGGACATGATTATTTCCTTCACATAGGAAACAAGTAGGTTGAGATGTGGGGCATTGATTTGTTGGATGTTTCTCTTCACAATTGGGGCATTGATATTCATGCTCTTTGGAAGTGTGATCCTTGTCTCCACAAATATTGCAAGATTGAGTTCCTTCTAGAATATCATCCTTGACATCCTTGTTATCACAAATTCTTTGGGAAGGGTTGTCTCCCATGTTGATCATTTGATTTGTCACCTTTTGCATCAATTGAGTTTGGGTTTCCAAAAACCTTTGCATGGTTGGATCTAACTCATTGTAGTTGG
This sequence comes from Avena sativa, assembly GCA_916181665.1. Classification (NCBI taxonomy): domain Eukaryota; kingdom Viridiplantae; phylum Streptophyta; class Magnoliopsida; order Poales; family Poaceae; genus Avena; species Avena sativa. The sequence goes on from OV702280.1 coordinate 103,101,625, forward strand.
CTAAAATCTGAGTTGTCACTTGGTTCAATTGGGTTTGGGTTACTATGAGTTCTCTCATGTTGACCTTTTGGTTGTTGTTGTTGTCACCATCCTTGATGTTGGAGTTTCTTGGGGTAGTTATCTGTTTGGGTTGGATTGGGATTAGAATAGGCAAAAGATTTATAAGGAAATAATTCTAATCACACACACAATTTCACACAAGCAATGTGCAAGCAATCACAAACAAACATTCCACTCAAACAACAAGTTTCAAGCACATTTTTAGGCAATAAAATATTTTTGCTACACCTAATAAGTTGGTGAGTTTAATTTAAACTAAACATGGTGGTCCAACTATATGGTTCACTTGAGATCCTTCCATTATTCTTTGTTGTCTCTCCTTGAATGAGATCATGGTTTCCTTGGAAAAAATTCTTGTGTCTTGGTCACAAAACTCCAAAGGTGATGATGATTCCTAAGTTGTGTTTCCTTAGTCTTCAAGTCTTGAGCAATATTTCTTGTCTCACTTGTAGTCCTTAGTGATATCCAAAGTTGAAGTCCTTGGTGAGACTAAGGTTGAAATCACTTGAGTTGGTGAAGTCCTTTGCTCATGTTGAAGTCTTTGTTCATGGTTGAGGTTTTATTCATCAAGTTGAAATAGAAGAGATGTAGAGTCAAAACCAAAAATGGTTGAGGAAGAGTATACAAGATTGTTGATAAATAAGTTTTGGAACAAATATAACTCCTATTTTTCTAAGGGTTTTTTGTCCAATCCTAGGGTTACAATCCTACAGGCAACACAATGCTCTGATACCATCTGTAGAGGTCCCAACCTTTAATAAGGTAGAGATCCCTGTGTTTACAATGCTAGTCCCTGGATCAATATCTAGCATCCACAGTTAAGATGTAATATCAAGAAACAAAGGTCATAGTACAACTTTATAACCAGGAATAAAATAATTTATTACATATTACATAGCTCATTTGGCTAACTCATTACAATGCAACAGAATATAACAATAGCATGGGGTCCTTCATCTTCAAAGTGCCACAGGCAGTCATGTTGGTTGTAGACTTGTAATCCTAATCAATAAACTTCACTAACATCAAACAAACCTGCAACATAATAAGTTACAGCCACAAGGGTCAATACATTTGAATTGTATTGGCAAGTGATACTATGGTAGTATAGTGGAGTCTATCATCTATATGCATTTGGCTAAGTGGAGCTTAGGCTTGCTTTGCTCAAAATATATTTTCCTTATCATTTGAAAACACTAAGTTTTTGCTTGACAAAATCACCCAAGGCATCTCCCAATAGAAATTGGTGATCCTTCAAGCCTTACTCAACAACAAGTTTTAACTTAGAAATTGGGATGAGGAGATTCTTGATAGCTTCCATGTCTTGATGCTCAAACTGTCCTTTACCAGGGACATGGCTAAGTACTTAGATTTTACACTCTGCAGAGGTGGTGCACTTTCCCCACAAGACTTGGTTTCACCAAGACAAGATCTTTTAGAAGCCTTCCCTTAGACCAGTGTCAACACCCGGATTTTTAATCCCAGATACCTGTTATGCCATACCTCGCAATCCCAGGATTACCATTTTTGCGAGACATAACAGAATTGGATACCATAGTACATCATCCATTACAAACCGTACATAAGTTCTTACACAAATAGGGATCTCATGATCCAGTTCTTAATACAACTTCAAGCAGCGGAATACGTAATAATAATGGTAGCGTAGGCGAAGCTCCATATTCGGGGTCACAGGCAATGCTGACGATGGGAGATGATCCTAGTTGTCGTAACCTTCCTGGGTTCCATCCTCCAGGTACTCCTCTTCATAGTCTGGCCACGGGAATAGCCAGGGACAAAGCCATGAGTACTCTTTAAGTACTCGCAAACTAATAGTGTCAAGTAAAAGGGGTTTTTGATAATAGGACACTAGGCTCTAGGGTTGTTTTGCAAAAGCCAGATTTATCTCTACTAAGTTTAAAAGCAACGAATGCTAGTTGAAGTTTTATAACACCTAAGTGGGAACTTGTATCTCATGCCACAACTTTGTTGTGGTCAAGTCAAAGTCTCAATTCATTTCACAAGTCATTTTGGAAAAGTCTGACGGGGGAACAGTATGGCCACTCCAACTGTCCATAACCGTGGATGCGGCTATTTGAATAGTTTGACACTCTACAGAGATTGTACACTTTCACCACAACATTCGATACATCCGTCAGGAACAAATCCTGAATTCACCATACTCAGTATGCGGATAATCAATCCTAACCTTTCAATTACATGCCCTAGTATAAGCACCTCTCCTGTGAGTTTGGCCTCCCAACCATGACCAACTGTCATCTTGGGTACTGCACAGGTGGACAATCTTCACAAGGTAGCCTCAGCTCAGACCTTGGCCGTGAGGGAACTAATACTAAGGTATATAAGTTTCCAGTCAAGCCCTACCCAATTATCGGGTATTGTGGTTATACGATAATATTGGAATGGTATCGCATCCAGACAACCATCAGTTTTATAAAGGGCTAAGGCTCATGCCTCAACATTTTCATCACCATAAATCATCTGGTGTTCGGAAACATATGTCCAAAACATTTCAATAGAATGATCCATCATTCCAAGGTTTTCATAACCATTTTTCCACCAAGTATTCCCATCTAAAGTTGATCAAGTTTTATGCTTAGCACTAGCATATACAAGTGGGGGTAAGTACTAATGATGGGTGGTAAACAAGTGGAGTTTCAACTAAGTTCAATCTCATGTCTTAGGATGACATCAGGATTATCTAGCTTAGGCCAAATTTTATGCTCTTTATGCAACCTTCAAATATCTGTCTAGTATCTACAATTTACTGAAGTAAACTCTAGGTAATAGCTTTGATAAAGAAATAAAGTGATAAGCTTGTAAGCAAAAACTAGGATTGGTTTATCAAGTGGGTAGGATCCTCTATGCTTAAGGCATATAGTTGGCATGGTGACAGGCAAGTATTGGCTTGCACAGTATGAGTATAAGCTTGCTAAATTGCAAGTGTTAGCTTGCACATTCAACTAGTAGCATTAGGCTTGCCTTGTACAGAGCAGTGGTTGAAGTTCTCCTCGGCTTCTTCTTCGTAGAATCCTCCTTCCTCCTCGTATCCTTGGTCGGTACTAGCGTCTATAAATAAATACAATGTACACGATCACCAAACAATACTTAACTACTTTCAATCATCACACAAAAGGGTCCTATAGATGATCTAGCATCATCACAAGATTAAAGCTTGGTTTAAATCCTTTTATTTTTAGAAAAGTAATTTCTACTCATTGAAAAACTACTTAAGATTTAATATTCTCCAAACCAAACATGGGATCATGTTGACACATGTCATCCCCACATATTTTAGTCCATGGGAATGTGATTTAAAGTGGTGTCACAATTTAATAAGGTTTTACCATTTTATTTTAATTAATAAAGTGACTAGAAATGCCTATGTAGCATTCTTTAATTACTTGAACATTATTTCTGTAAGTAAACCTATATATTTTTATATATTCTGAAAGGTATGGTTAAATGTGATTTTTGAGAGTTGGAATCTACTCAAAAACTATTATGGTTTTAATTTGAAAAATGTTTAAATGCAGAAAAGCTTCTGCCTTGTTATTTTTACTCAGGATGATCTACAAATCCAAATGACTTGGATTCAACAGGCTTGGATTCAGCATTCCCAGATCTTTCTAACAAAATTGGTTTCATTCAATTTGGTTCACTGAATCGACCTGGGTTGATTTTTGAAACTGGGTACAGAAGTGTGTTTGAAATAAAATGAAAAAGGTTAAATTCAAATAACTGGGCTGCGCAGGAAGCGATACTAGGTGGGCCTGCTAAGCACAACGCTTACGCGGTCTGGTTAAGTCGCTGTCCCCACGCGTCAGTGAGACAGGGGGTGCGAAGCGGTATGGGGCGATGTGGGGCGTTCGATCTGGTTCTAATCCAACGACTGTGGGTCATCGTCGACGTTGGGCAACATCGGCGAGACAAAAACCTAGCGCGGCCAGTGGGGGTCGTTGGGGGCTCACCGGGGTTCAGGCGAGGGTCGGCGAGACGGGTGAACGATGAAGTCGACGACGGCGAACCTCCTAGTACCGGCAGCTTCTCCTGGGGCGGCTCCAATCGCTGGCCCCCTTCTTCTCCAGCAGAGGCAGACTCCGGTGAAATTCCGGCGAAGTGCTGCTCGCCTTGCTTCGGGAACGGGGTGGCATGATCAGTGAGGAGAGGGGAGTGAGATGGTGTGCTCAATTCGGCTGGGGGTGGCCTCTATTTATAGTGGCGAGAGGGGACCGACGGGGCACAAGGTGAGCTCGTCGTGGTCGACGGTACAGACAACTATCGGCGTGGGCGACGGTAGGGGGCGGTGCGGTGCTCCCTGGCGATGCTCAACGACACGGTGGCGAGACATGGGGCAGGCGGTTTGGTCAGAACGCGACGGTGCTCTGCGCGTGCCCGACGGAAGATTTAATGGCGCACAGCGCGCGTGGTCCACGCGGCGGCGAACGAGCGTGTCTGCGGGGTTGCTGGGACGGTGGTGATCACACATGCACGCGGCGAGGGCAGCGCGCGGTCTGTGGGCGTCGGTCGAGTGTGGCGCTCTAGGTGTTCTCTCGGCATGGTTGCTGGCGAGCTTGGCATGGTTCGTGCGTGTGGTCCAGTGGCTGGCAGGGTTCAAGCGTTCTACAGGGAGTGGCAGTGGGGTGTTGGCTGCCTCCTAGACATGTTGTTTAGGCTTGGTGCTTGCTCTGGCTAGCTAGCCATTGTCGGCTGGAAAGGGGATGCTCGGTTTGGCATGGCATGGGGCAAAGGGTAGGGGCTAGGGTTAGTCCAAGCACTGGTTGGCACTGGGGGAGACAAGGGTGATTAATGGTGAACATTGCTTAGCCAAATTACTGCTCCAAACAGTGAAGTTAGGCCAGTTTGATTTGTTTCTGCCAAGTGTTTCATAAAATGGCCGCAAGAATTCAAGTTTTGAATTTTGAAAAGATTTTTGGTGGGTGTGCTAGGTTGGTGCTGGTGAGTCTTCATATGCTTGGGTTTTGAAAATTGAGCTTGTTTGAGTGGTTTTTGAAAAAGTGGGATCTTCCCATATGATAAAGATTCAATTTTGAACTGTCCTTTAAACTATGCATTTGAATGTTTCTGGATGATCACAAAGTGGGCCTTGATACTTTGTTATGAGTACAATCAAGGGGTGCAAAGATCCAGAAAAGTTTCTGTTAAGTTCTGAAAGTTTGAGACAGCCAAAGTAGGCATGGGAGTTAAATTGGTCAAAATGACCATTCACTCATTTATCTTTGTTTTGATTTATTTGTTTTTGACAAAATTTTGGGAATTGTTTAGATGATGTTTATTTCACCTAAGCATCCATTACAAGCAGGAACACACAAACAAGTTGGTTCAAAAGGATTCAAAATAAAATGCATACTCACATGCATGCTTTCATATTTTTATTTAGCAAAGTTTTTTTTGTTAACCCTAATTTTGATGATTAGAGTTTGATGATCCAAGTTTAGTATTTTTGGGATGTTACAACCAGAATGGACGCGTTCCAACCTATCATCCCCTACCACCAAATCTCCATTTGGCTAAGTTATTGCAACCTATATGATCCAGGCAGAGCCCATAATGCCAAGTGGCTGCACTTGAAGCTTCTCAACATTTGACACCTCAAATCTCTTTGTTCCTGGGTGGCCATCCACAAGTGAGATACACAAGGTAAACCATAGAAATGGGCCTTGTGTAACCACTCAACACAAACCATTCCTTCCATTCCACCCAGGTGATTCATTCACTTAGTTGTTTTATTAAACAAAACACAATTCCTTGACTTTGAAATATTCCATAGTATGAATATAATCCACCCTTGTTTTCTACTAGCTAAGCTAAGCATGAGGGTAGTAGGAATCTTAACTTAGGAAATTTCTACTAAGGTTTCATCTTACTTAGAAATATCACTAATGCATAGTGAAAATAATGGGACAAAAGTATGAAGCATCACTTTCCTTTAGGTAGAGAATATAAGTTCACTCCTTGATCTTGCAATGTTCACACTCTTCAAATTCCACTACAATTCAATCAAGCAAGGCACAATTTCAATCTACCATTCAAGCAAACATCACATAAAATAATAGAAACAAAGCAATGCATGCAAGCATGCCAAGAATTTTTTTATTTGGAAAAGTGGTTTCTAATAGGTCATAAACATTCTAAAACACCTATTGGTCATTTTATAAAAGTGGCAAAATCATTTGCAAAAGATTTTACTTATAAATCATTTTTAAACGCCTTTAGCAAAGCAACAATCTTTATACGGTTCACCAAATACATTTTTAAATCATAAAACTTGGTGTTTGGGGTCAGAGAGTTTAAATCAAAAAATTTCCCAAAGGTTTTCCTCCAAAATCATTTTTAAACCATAATCAACATTTTTATTCGGCTAGAAATTCTTTTATTCAAGGATTTATTCTTTTGCTTCACCAAATATATTTTTGAAACCACAAATTTTCTATGGTCAGTAGGTTCAAAACAAACCATTTGCCAAAGATTTTATCACCAAAATAATTTTAGAAAGAATTTTATATTCAAAACATGCCTACACAAGTTTCTGCAAATACAACCATTTTTCCAGAAGCAATTCATTAAACAAAGTGCATGGTTGGGTAGGGTTTGTCTTGATAATTCCATTGATATAAAATTTGTAAAATTTGGACGTTTGGATCAAAAGTTATGAAATTTACAAGTTTGAACATGTAATAGAATCTATTCTGGTTTTTATTAAACAGACAAGGTCACGTGGAATGTTCTGATTGGTTGAAAACGGTTCGCGTGGATTGACTAACGTGGGCCGCTGGATCTAAAGCAAATCGCACAACGCAGATGCTCTCATACCTCTTCGATAAGTGACTCTGTCTTAGCCGATGGATCTGCATCTAACGGTTGCTGCGCATTTGACCTAGAGTGAGCGGCGCTGGCTGCGGCGAGTGGCGGCGGTGCGCTCTGGCGGCGAGGTTGCCGGTGATTCAGAAGGCGAGAGAGGGAGAGAGAGATGGCTTACAGCGATCGCAGCGTCGTGGGGAAGCTCGACGTAGTCTTTTCCTGGACAGGGGCGCACATGGACGACCAAAATTTCTCGCCGGAGTTCTGCCTGGCGTCGGGCTCGTGCTGGTCTTGACGGAGGCGAGGATTGAGAGCGCGCTAAGACGAGTGGAGGACACGGTCAGATGCGCAAGGTCGTGGCGCGCACAGGAGTTTCAAAAATAGGAGAAAGGGAGGTCAGAGCTCACCGTGTGGAGTCGCCGGAGTCGAGGCAGGCGGTGGCGGAGTTCAGTCGAGGTTGTTGCCGAGCGTCGGAGGCGCGCGCGAGTGAGGGAAAGGCACTGGCAGGTGCAGGAGATGATGGCGAGAAAGATCGTGTGCTCTGGAGGCAATGGGGCTGGCGGTGGTGGCCGGAATTGATGGAGAATCTCGCCGGAGCAGTGGATGTTGCCGAGAGAAATCGGGCAGCCCTGGGGCGAAGGAGGTGCGGTGAGTGAGGGAAAAGAGAGAAAGAGAGAGAGGGCTGGCGCTTATGTACGCGTGATCGCGGGGCTGAATCAACGTGCGGTTAATGAGGAATCAAGCGCGCAATCAATCGGCAGAAACGGCGACGAGGGCGTGGTCTACGCGGGGAGGAAGAGGAACCTGGCAGGTGGGGCTCAGCGTCAGCGAGAGAGAGAGGGAGAGTGGGGCCTGCTTGTCAGTGGGTTTGCGGGTTCGTCTGTGAGTGACAGAAAACGCTTCGGGGAGAGAAGAGAGGTGGGCTGCTGGGCTTAGTGAGCTAGCTGGGTTGGGCTAGCTTAGCTCATTTTTTTGTACAGATTGCTTTTCTTTTTCAATTTATCTGTTTTGATTTTGTTTAATCAATTCAAACATTCATTTGAAATCAAACTTTTGCCAAACTTTGTGAATAATCAAACACTGCTTACTAACACATTCTGAAGTCAAATTTAGAATAATATTTTTATTCTTTTTAGGGGATATTAATTAATTAAAATAGGCCCTTGTATTAATTAAAATAAGATTTAATAATGTTTTTCAAACTCCATTTGAAATCTAAATATTTCCAAATCTTTTCAGTAGGTTTTATTTGTTTAATAGGGTGTCAAATTATTCACCTTGAATTATTTGGAATGTTTTTAATATGATTTATAAATCATTTAAAATTGGGTATTTGTCTTTATTTCAATGAAATTAAATATAGTTTTAATTCCATACATTTTATTTGGATGATTTCTTTGATCTTATTTAAGTTAATTAAACAACTTTTATTCCACTTGGGTAAATTCCAAATATTATTTCCCCATGATTTAATTAATCATTTCTTAATAGCGATTTTATCTTTATTCAAAATAGAAATAGAATTTGGTTAATGCCACTTTATTTTTTTTGGAAAATTCTTTATCCACTTATTTTATTTGGATTTGGATTATAATTATTCCATTTGCTTCTGGATTAGGTCAAGATTTAAATTGGTCTTTAAATATTCCTCATTTAACATTTCTATCTTTATCTTATAAAATCCATATCTTTTTATTTGTAGATTCAAACTTGGTGATTCAAATTTGTAAAATCTTATTTAATATTTGTTTATCCTTTTAAATCTCTTTAGGATTATTTGCTCACCATTTGGTATGGATTTCTTGATAGGTGCTTTATTAGCTTTGGAAATTCAATTTCCTTATCTTATTAAATTCATAAGATTTTATCTATGGCTCCAAATTGAGTGAAACTAATTTCTATGGTTTTATAATATTTCTATTTGTCATTCTTGATCATTTATAAATGTTTGTTGACAAATTTTTATTTGGATCAAATCCATGGTCTTAGAGATAACTTGGAAATGTTTTTCTTCCATTAGGGTTTTAGGGTTTTGGTTTATTTTCCAAGTGTTTAAATTTCCAGATGCATTTATGAAGAATGCATTTCACTTGATTTGAATATAGTTTGGATTCAAACATTAACCAAAGTTTGTTCAAGATGGGATTTTAAGTTTCCAATTAGAAACAAAAAGTTTCTTTTCACCCTAATTTTCAACAATTATTATTTTTATTTTTTATTTTTCACATTACAAGATTTGGAAAATCTTGGGATGTGACAATAAAGAACATGATTGAATAAATCACCATATGAATGCTTGAAACACAACAACTCAAATGCTTGCTGGAGACAGAGAGGAAGTAGGTTTACTGACTCAACTGGTAACTAGGAGAAATGTCCCTTTATAGATGGTAGTAGGGATTACAGTCATAAAGAGCTTCAAAAAGATTATGATACTTACTAGCTTTGAGCCCTCATTGCCCCTATCATAAGCATCTTGAGATGGTTAAGGTTAAAGTGAACAAAGATGGAGTATATGCTTGATGAAATATAAGTTGGCAATCTTATGTCCCTTGAATATGATGGCCACTCCTCATGCATACTCAACTTCGGGTCCAGGTAAGTTCTTGTCATTATAAGTATTTGCATATCACTGAGAACCACCAACGGGGTACCCCTTGCACATGGCACATGAGCTTTCCCATAACCAAAATGACAAGGCAAGCAGACAATGAGCATCTCAGCAATATTTTTATTTACCATATGCATAGCTTTTTATTGAGGATTCTTCATAGATGACTCACTATGGTGATGCTGCAAGTTTCCACCATGATTAAGCATGGCTTAGACTAGCGGCCCAGGCGTTTCTCTAACACATGATACAAACTCCATGGACTTACAAGTTCCCTCTTTATTTCACACTGGTGACATCCATAGACAAAAGAGCACGATATCAAATGTGTACAGAGTACAAGTGCAATGTTGAAAACTTTCCCTGTGACAGCACGGTTCTGCTAATTCCAATGTATAGATCCAAGCATATACAACTTCGATGTTCACAATGGTTCAAGTTTATTAGTGGCAAAGAAATAAAGTGTGCCATCAAGTTCGTGAGAGGTTTACTAACTAGTTTTCACATAACAAAATACTTTTTAATTCGAAAGGTAGATGAAGCTTGAGAATTTGCTAGGAGTAGCAACAGCTACTATGTAGATATGGTGGACACAAGTGGCAAAGGTTGTTTGTTCAAAGGGTTTTGGAAACATGAGAAGTATGCCTTCTCAAAACAGGTTTTTGGCTAGCAAGGCTGGGTAGAAAGCAAGAGAGTTGAAAGAAACAAACAAACATACAAGTAATAAAGCCAAACATGCAGTCTTCCTTGAAGACACAAAAGGATCTTAAATAAAGAATACTAAGCTTATGAGCCAACAAGAAGGAAAACAAATGATATAAAATACATGTCAGGTTTTTCTTTCTTTTACTCTTTCATAGTAATGCTACTGACCAGAACTCAGTTTGCCAAAACCAATTTAGATCCACTTGATGATCCCAAAGTGGTGACAATACTGATCAACAAGATCCATCATATAATAGAGATTGCAAACTAAAATAAGAAGTGCAAAAAGTAAAAGATGAGACTTCTCATTAATTATCCAAGAAAGGCACTCACAGCAAGGGATACATAGATAATAAACTAAAGGAGAGATACTTCCACATGCAAACCAAACTATAAGATAACCCCTCTATCACAGATACGAATCCACTAAAAAAGGTAAAAGATAAAAGATAATGGTAGTCATACCGCGGCACTCCCCCAAGATTGGAACAAGCCAAGGGGATGCCAAACCTGATGACGCATTACTCCTTTGGTGGTGGTGTTCTCTTGATAAGCTCCTCAATCAGATTCTTCAAATCCTCCAAATCGAAGGTCAGAGTGAATTAACTCTGAATTATGATCAATGCAGCCCATGATCGACTCAGACTAAGGATCCCAGTCCTTGTTATTCTTTCTCCATTCTTCCAAATTAGAGTGTTTCTTCCCTGCACGGTGAGAACAAGGGGAACTAGGAGGAAGTGTGCGTGGAGCGAGGATGTGACGCGGAATTCTCCCTCCTATAGACATCTGTGCCATTCTCTTAAGCTTGGTAGGTCTTTCCACCAAACCAATGCTTGCGACGGTAGCGCGAGTGTCCGGTTGCTTGTCCTCCTCCATGTCACCTTCATACCCTACCAAAATCTCCTCCTCCTTGGGGACTTGAGGCTCTTCTTCTTCGGGCTTCTTGCCTTTGTCATTGGCGGAGGCCATGGTGCTCTAAACTTGAGAAGATTTCCTGACAGAAACATATTGAAACGAAAACACGATGAGAACACGATGCACGAACCTCGGGGGATCCGGGGGGTTATATATTACGAAGTTTCAATGCATAAGGAAGGTTTTGATACAGAAACGAAGCAAAGACGGAGTTCGAGGGTGTCAAACCCCCTCCAGGCGCGGCAAGGCTGGGCCCGCGCCTAGGGTGGGTTTGTCCACCCCGGACTCCGATTCCTCTTCAGTTTTGTCTCATAACTTCCCTTATGTATTGAAAACACAAAAAATATAAAAAGATTGGGGTTTCACGAACCTTCTGTTTTCACCACTTTTACCTATTCAAAGATGAACTCTGCAGATTGCTTTTCTCTTTTTCCAGAAAATTTCCTTCTTACAAAACCATTGCACAAACTCAATGACAACATTAGTGTAAGCAAAAACAATAAAAATTTGGTAAACACTTCAACTGAAAACCCACCAAAACAAAAGCTTCTGTAAGAGGCAAATGCAAAAGATGGCAGAAATCTGTCAGAACAGACCAGCAGGTAAATATTGATTTTTTAGAAGACCTTCTGTTGCTCAAATAAAAAAGTGCAGAACTAATTAAAGTTGGGTAACAACTTGGAGAACAAGCTCAAAAAAATTCAGCTCCATCCGACATACTGAGCTTCCTCTCGAATTTTTACAAGACAGCACAAAAAATCTGTCTCACGACAGCCACTTTTCACAAATCCCCTACTTCACAAAAATAGTTGAACTTGACACAAAAACCAAAACAAAAATGATAAGGAGAGGTTATTAAAGAGGTAATAACTTCTAAGACTCGAAAAAACTCTTGGGTTATCTCCCAACAAGTACTTTTCTTTAATGCCTTTAAGTTAGGCTTGAAACTTCCAAAGATGCTCACCAAGGAGATATAAATCTGAAATGAAAGAGAGCATCAAGAAGCAAATAACCAACACACTTGAGTCTAACCCACTTCCTATGCATGGGGGTATCATGAGAAAACGAATTGTTGAAGCAAAAGGCCACTAGCATAGGAAGACAAAACATATGCAACTTCAAATATTTCAACATAAAACAGGGAAACTTAACATCATTGAGATGCATAAAACCATGTTTCCCTCTCTAAAAATAACTTTCAGTAGAACTTTGAATAAAGTTGACAATATAACTATCACTGGAAACAACTTTATCATCAGAGTAAGAATACTTACTGCCATTAAAAAGAGGTCCAAGGTCATAAACCGGATCAATAGAGGCATGTTGTTCCATCCTGTAATCTTTATTAGGCAAGCTATTTTCACAAGGAGCTTTAGCAAATTTGGAAAATTTAAACTCATAAGAATCTCCATCAAACTTAGTTAAAACTTTTTCCTTCCTATAATCAATAATAGTTCCACAAGTGTTCAAGGAAGGTCTACCAAAAATGATAGGACAAGTTTTGCTAGCTGCTGAATTAAGCACTAGAAATTCAGCAGGATACTTAATCTTACCACAAAGAACCTCCAAATCTCTTACAATGCCAATGGGGCAAATGGTTTCCTTATTAGCAAGGTGAAAAACCACATCAATATCCTCAAGCTCACAAGGACCAATCTCATGCATAATTTCCCTGTAAAGCTCATAAGGAATATCACTAGAACTAGCACCAATATCACATAAACCATAGTAGCAATGATCACCAATTTTAACAGAAAGCACAGGAACACTAGCTTTTCTAGCCTTACTAGGATGAGAGATAATATTAGTAGCGTCTTCACAGAAGACAATGTGCTCATCCCCTCTATTTCTAGTGAGAGTGTCTTTCACAATAGCTACCACAGGTTCAACATTCAATTGCTTACCAGGCTCCACAGTTTTCATTGAACCTTTGTTATTTGCACTAATAATCATAGAATACTCCTTTACCTTAGCTGGGAAAGGCATTTTCTCAACATGAGGTTCAGGCACAATATGATTAGTAGTACAAACTTGAGTACTTCTAACTAGAACATGACTAACAACATCTTTATACGGAGCATGGTACTTATTCCACTTCTTCTTGGGAATTTCTATGTAAGAGGCAAAGTCCTTAAAACAGTTGGCAATACTTTGGAATCAATACCAAAATCATTGCTAATATCACGGAAGTTATCAGTATCCATACAAGATTTAATGCATTCATAATCATAGTCTATACATGACTTTCTTCCTTTGTCATTCTCCCAAGCCTCAGTGTTATCTTGAATACAGTCTAAGAGATCCCATTTAGCTTCTTCCTTCATACATGTGAATGATCCAGCACAAGAAGCATCTAGTAAATCTTTATCATGAAGAGAAAGCCTAGCATAAAATTTATTGAGAATAATATTGTTAGGGAGTTCATCAATAGGACATTTACGCATTAGCAAATTCAATCTCCCCCAAGCTTGAGATGTACTCTCTCCATCAAGAGGCCAGAAGTTATATATAAGATTTCTATCCTTATGGATTTCACTGGGTGGATAAAATTTAGAGTAAAAGAGAGACGCCATCTCCTCCCATTCCATGGATTGTCCATTCTTCAGCAGCTTGTACCATTCTTCAGCTCTCCCTTTCAAGGATACGGATAGTAACTTCTTCTTCACATGTTCAGTTGTGTTACCTGCACACTTAAACAACCCACATAATTCATGGATAAAAAGCAAGTGATCACCAGGATGGACAGTTCCATCCCCAAAATAATAATTATCCATAACATGATTAACAATACTTGTAGGTATCTTAAAAGGATCAATCTCAACAGGAGGTGGTTCATCTACTACCCTAGCAGTGGTAGTAGTTTTCCCAAACAGAAATTGAAGTGGGTTATCAGTTGAAGTAACAAGCAGTAACAAAAACAATACTCACAGTAAAAGTTTCCCTTACCAGTTCCACTCTTCAATAGCGCTTCACTCCCCGGTAACGACGCCAGAAAATAACCTTGATGACCCACAAGTATAGGGGGGGTATCATAGTACTTTCGATAAATAGGAGTGTCGATCCCAACGAGGAGCAGAAGTTGCTAAATCGTGGTATGGAGCAGGAAATCCCTGTGAATACTTAGCAAACGGATTTTTAGTGGTTTTCTGACAAGGCAACAAAACAAGGAGCAAGTAACAAAAGTAACGAACAAATGGAGCAAGTGGCCCAATCCTTTCTTAGCAAAGGACAAGCCTGTGGAAATAATTATAAGGACCAAACGTTCTCGAGGACACATGGGAATTTTGTCAAGTGCTTTCTCTTCAAATAGCTGAGTACTCTTCTTTGGTGTTTGTAAGTGTTGTGTGGGTGAACCTGTGCTAACATACCGCCCTTCTTAGGACTAATACATACTTGTGATTAACCCCCTGCAAACATCTGTAACTACAGGAAAGTAATTAAGATATAAATCTAACCACAGCCTTAAACTCCGAGATCCTACACTCCCTTGTGCAAAGGTGTCCTAACGGGGTTCAGGTTTCTGTCACTCTGACAACCCCACAATTAGTAGACAAATACACAATGCATCTCCCTAGGCCCATAAATGGTGAAGTGTCATATAGTCGACGTTCACATAACACCACTAGAAGAATAGCACTAAAACTTAAATACGAAACCATTGAATAACAACTCATCACAGATTCACGACTAACAACATGACTTCTCCCTTTTCCTCAAGAACTAGACGAACTACTCACAAGACATCATATGGATCAAGATCAAAGATGATATGATAACGGAGAACAATCTGAACATAAACAATAATCCAATGGTTCCACTCACAAGCATCAACTACAATAGTAATCAACACCGGGAAAGTTTCCCTTAAGAACTAAAGCAATATCCAACACAATTGTAATAACGGGATGGAGTGGAGATGATGGTTCTGGTGGAGATGATGGTGTGGATGATGATGATCCCAATGAAGCCTAGCTTGATGACGGTGTTGATGGCGACGATCTCCCCTCTCCGGGAAGGAATTCCCCCAGCAGAAATCTGTCTGCTGGAGAGATCTTTCTCTATCGGTGTTTTCCTCCACTAGTGGCGACAGAAATCTATCTGTGGTCGCTCCCCTGGTATTAGGGTTACGTATGGAAGATATAGGCGAAGGGGCGGAGTCGGAGGCCGGGCAGGTGGGCCGCACCTACCCTAGGTGCGGGTTTAGGTGGGCCCGCGCCTAGGGGGGTGTGGGCCTCCTGAGGCCCCACTTCGTCCCTCCTTCTGGCTTCCTTCGTCTTCTGGTAAAATAATATGTTTCCATATTTTTATGGTATTTTTATGATCTTTGCGAAATTTCACCGAAACGCCTTCTTTTCCATCAGAATCCAGACTCCGACAGTCCATCCTCCAAGAATCATCCAACATGCATAAACAGATGAAAGAGACATAAGTAATACCTCATAATAAGACAAACATCAATGAATAGAGGTAAATTATGATATATAAAGGTGATGAAAATTGGGCGTATCAGTGGCCTTTGGGCCTCCTCGGTAGGACATCTTATCCACTTTTGGGTTATACCAGCTGGTAATTTAGAGCATAGGGTCCAGGGGATTACACATACTATGTGTGCAAGATGAACAAGTCAAATGTCATCCTTTGGAATGCAAAGATGGTTAACATTTTTCACTATTTCAATATTTAAAGTTTCTTATGCACACTGAACTCTAGCTAACAACTAATATTCTTCTTCTCCTACAGTACTCTTCAGCTAGCTATAGAAGTGCCCACCTCAACTGCTATCTCCCAAAGTGTTTACCACTCGTATGCTCCTACAAGACCATTTTTCAGCATGTTTACTTCTTCGAAGGCATTAATGATTCTTCCCAGATGATAAGTGGCTGGTCTAAGGTTCTTGAACTCGCTGGAATCAGGAAGGGGAATGTGTGCCTATTAAGATTTTTAAATGAGGGGCTACCAGGCTTCATTGATAGTGTTAATATTCTGTAGTGAGGCCTAATACGTTGTAAACGTATCTATAATTTTTTATGCTCCATGCTTGGTTTATATCATTTGTATTATGTTTTGACTACACTTTGAGGTATTTTTATACACTTTATGGAACTAACCTATTGATAAGATACCGTAGGTGCTAGTTGGTTGTTTTCTGCTGTTTTTGGTTTCAGAAAAGCTAAAAAATGAATATTCTCGGAATTGGACGGTACAAAAGCAAATATGCCTATTATTCCCGGAGCAACACGGAAACACAAAGCAGAGACAGAGGGGTACACCAGGGCGGCCACACCCTATGGTGGCGCGGGTGGCCCCTGGTGGCGCCACCAGGGGGTGTGGCCCCCCTGGCCGCCTCCTTGCCTTACCCTTTCGCCTATAAGAAGCCCTCGAAGAAAAAACCCTAGAGGAACCATCATACATCCACGAAAACCTCCGCAGTGCCGCCGCCACTAAAGGGGAGATTCGGGGGACAGAAGTCTCTGTTCTGGCACCCTGCCGGGACAGGAAGTGCCCCCGAAGCCATCTCCTTGAATCTCCACCACCATCTCCATCGCCGTTGCTAATTCCCATGATGAGGAGGGATTAGTTCTTCCTCGAGGCTAAGGGCTCTACCAGTAGCTAGGTGTCCATAACTCTCTATGTGTGATCTTATTTGGATCATGATCTTTGTAATCAAGTAGATCTACTCTGCTACTCAAGTGCTTTAATAGATCTCTAGCTCTCCCCATGTGTGTGAAAGTGACAGCATGCACACCGTGTGGCACTTAGGATAGAGATTACATAAATACTTATCATGAGTTATATTTTGAGTTGGTTGATATGAAATTGTGGTGTTTGAAGCAACCATCTAGCGCTCAAGGTGACAGTGTGGGGTTATCTAGATGGGGATTGCAAACTTTAAGGAGTTCTTTTGTAGCCCTACCATGGATTAGAGTTATCCAACCGGAGAGTAGTTTAGAGTAGTATCATGAAGAGAATATATTTATTGAGAGTGTTCACTAGTGAAAGTATGATCCCTAGGCCTTGTTTCTAAGCATTGAAACACCATTTACAACTAGATCTGTTGCATGTTTGCTTACTGTCATCTTTATTTCGGTTTTCCTTTAGTCTCTTCCATGCCACCAAAGTCTTTCCTGGGGCCGTTAACGGGGATATACATGACGGTTTCAACCTTTTCCGCCCCGTTAAAAGCTCTTTTCAGGCACCGTTGTCTTATAATTTGTATTTCACTATCTCTTTGCCGAACTAGTGCACCTATACACCTAACATGTGTATTGGGTGTATTGGGGACACAAGAGACTACTTGTATCGTGATTGCAGGGTTGCTTTAGAGGGATACCGTTGACCCTGCCTCCCTGAGTTCGATAAACCTTGGGTAATCCACTTAAGGGAAACTTGCTGCTATTCTACAAACCTTTCCACTTGGAGGCCCAACAACTGTCTATAAGAATAGAAGTGCGTAGACATCAAGCTTTTTTCTACAAACCTCTCCACTTGGAGGTAAGGTAAAAGGTACTCACATCCTCTGGCTACTAAGCTATCTTCTAGTATTATTGCTGGTGTGTGAGTGATCGAAGTTATTTCCTTTAGATTCTGCAATTGTATCTTTTTGTTTCTTATTTTCACTAGTTAGTCTTATAGTATTTATCTTGAATTAGGACATGAAGTGTTTGAAGAGAAAATTAAAAAACCTATGGAACTTCATTTACATGCTAATAGCAATGTTATTAGTATGAATTCTTTGAACACCATTATTGCTAATGCTATGGAAAAGTCTAAGCTTGGGGAAGCTAGTTTTTATGAAAATGATCTTTTTAGTTCCCCAGCTTTGGAAGATAGATATTCTATTGCTTATGATGATACCAAACCTCCAATATATGATGAATATGATATTTTCAGTCCACCTACTATTGAGGAGAAAACCAATTGTGATTACAATATGCCTCCTATATTTGATGATTATGGTGATGAGGATAATAATGATAGCTATTTTTTTGAATTTGCTCCCACTAAAATTAATAAGAATGACTATGCTTATGTGGAGAGTAATAATTATCTTATGCATGTGGATCATGATAAGAATGTTTTATGTGATAGTTATATTGTTAATTTTATTCATATTGCTACTGAAAGTTATTATGAGAGAGGGAAACAAGGTCTTATGTATCTCAACAATATAAAGTTTCCCCTCTTTATGTTGAAAATCTTGAAGTTGCACTTGTTTGGCTTTCCTATGCTTGTTGCTTTGTGCTTTCATGACTTGTTTCTTTACAAGATTCCTATGCATAGGAAGTGGGTTAGACTTAAATGTGTTTTGAATTTGCTTCTTGGTGTTCTTTTTTATTTCAATTCATATTTCTTATGTGAGCATCGTCTCAAACTATCAAGCCTAACTTAAAGGCATTATAGAAAAGTACTTCTTGGGAGATAACCCAACAGTTTTATTGAGTCTTGGAAGTTATTACTTCTGTAATAACCTCTCCTTATCCTTTTTGTGTGGTTTTTGTGCCAAAAATAACCTCTAATGAGAGAGAAGTAAGATTTGGGGAAGTTGCTGTCCGAAATAGATTTTTTTCCTTCACTGTAAAAATTCATGAAAAATCTTTGTATGTAAGATTGAGCTGTAATTTTCTGAGCTTATGCCCCAGGTTGTTATCTAACTTCCATTATTTCAGCACTTTTCGATTTGAGAAATACAAGGTCTTCGAAAAAATCGCTTCTACCTGCTGGTCTGTTTTGATAGATTTCTGCTATTATTTGCATTTGCCTCTTATCAGTTTTTTTTGAGTTCTCTTTGATCACTTGAGATTTTAAAAGGAATTGCTACAGTAGCTTGTGTTTTAGTGGAAGTTTTACTTGTGTTGAAACTAAACCCAAAGGTTTATTTATTTTTGAATGCACTAATGTTGCTAATGAAGAGTGTGTGAAGTTTTGTATGAAGGAAAATTTTTAGGTGTAAAGGAAGAATGATGTAATGAGATGAAGAATGGAAAAAAGATCAAGCTTGGGGATGTCACCCCGTGTCACCCCTAGAAATATTCAAGAGGTACAAGCGTCATAGCTTGGGGATGCCCAAGGCATCTCCTTCTTCATCAATAAAAATCTTATGTCTTCTTTCTAGACACTTTATTTTTATTGCTTCATGCACTATTGTGTTGTTCTTGGAGCATCATTGTTTTTGTTTTTAGTTTTCGTTTGTTTTGTTTTATGCAATAAGTTGGTTGGATCCTAGCACACTTATTTTGGAGAGAGACACACACCATTTTCATTGCCTAGAACACTCTAGTTTTCACTCTTATTGTTTTGAGAGTGGTCTCTTGTAGCATCCCAATTGTCTAACAATTGCAATGCTACTAGCCTAGTCTATATAAATGCTACTTCCTATACATAATTGTTGCATCATAATTATATCATGCTCATGTCATCATGCCACCTTGCATTCGAGCATCATATAAAACCCTTTTTGTTTTGGTTCTTATCTCATATGCATTATTAATTGTATTTGCCTCTTGATATTGTATTTGGTTCTTGATATATTGTTTAATGCCCAAGTTGAGTTGGGGGCATATCTTTTATTCAACTCCATCACCTTTCCTTGTCACCACCTTATAATTCCACCATCCAACTAAATATGAGCTTTGCACTTTATTGGGTCTTACCTCTAGCTTATGTGGGTTGGGATGGATCCAAATTCTTTTTCCACATGCTCTCATCTTAGCATCATGTTGTTTTCACATTATTGATATGTGGAGCCACCTTTGCATGCATTATGAGTAGTGCTCCTTTTTCCTAGCTTTCATATGGATTATCATGGATTTATGCTCATGTTGGGATATTGTGGGACTATTAAACATCTAGTGGAATATACACACTAGCAAGTCCCAATTATAATCAAATGTGATCCTATCCATCTACTCCACTTGGAACTTTCATGTAAATCCTTAGCTTGGCCCTTACCCCATATTTTGGAATGCATATGTATAAATGCCATGAATAATTATTTTGTTTTCACAAGATTAAGACATGGCATTTAATGCACTTGCATGGGCCATGCAACCATCACCACTATTTGATCTCCCTTGGTTTTCTTGGAATTTTTGATTGTTTTCCCTTTTGTTGAGCTCCAACCTTTCTCTCTCAATCCTCACCTTGCTCCTTCTCTCCTTGCCATGTGCATCACAAGACACACCTCCTTTTCCCCCTTTTTATATCCCTCTATTTTGTTTTCTACAAGCTTTGGATCCATGTGAAGGTTCACTAATTTTACAAATGATTTTATCCAATTTGCAAAACCCCAAATCTTCATATTCTTGTAAAATGCCCCAATTGGCACATTCATAAACTATGTATGTGGGCATCTCCTTCTCCTCCATCTCTTTTTGCCTCTTGCCTCTCCTCATAGTCAAACTCTATTCAAATCTCAGGAAAAGTTCAAAAGGTTTTAAAATTTATAAGCTGGTTTGAAATTGTAAAAGAATAAGACAAGCAAACAAATGTGAAAAAGAAACAGGAATTTATAATGGAGAGAGAGAGAGGGGGAAGCCAGCCCAGCTCAGCTTTCAGCCAACCTCAGCCCCCTTTCTCCCCTCTTGGTCGGCCCATCGCCCTTCCTGGCCCAGTACCCCTTCACGCTGTTCCTGTTCAACGTCTTCCTCTCGACCCCCTTCTCCCTGCAGGTAAACGGAGGAGCAGGTAGACGTCCACCTGCCGTTGTCCTCGTCACCCTCCACCACCACCGAGACGCGCCTCCTTCTTATCCCCCCGAGTGGCCTCTGAACCCTAGCTCCTCCCCTCTTCCACCCTCGCGCCGCCACCTCCTTCTCCTGTAGCTTGCTATGAGAGACGAGAGGAATCGCCGGTGCATCTTCCTAGTATCATCGCCATGATCTACGTCGAGGCCACCTGATGGCGGGGATCGTGTCGCCGTGCTTGGGCCGTCCTCCAGCAAGTAGTAGAGGGATCGCAGCTCCCTGGATCCTCCTCCCCGAAGACATCTCTGTTTGTGTCAAGAGGACCTCACCGCCGGCTACTTCCTGGACTCCTTCCCGGAGCTTCTGGCCATCATCGGCACCACTTCCAGTGGGAATTAATTGCGGTGAGCACCCTTTCTCCTTTCCCTCCCCCTAGCATCATCCCCGCCGACCAGAAGCCGCCCCGTCGCCGGCGTTTCTCAGCCGCGCGCATGAGCGAAGAGCGTAGCAGCAGCAGCCATGCGCCCCGTCAGTTTCGACAGTGAACCATGCCTGCAGTTGCCACCTTCTTCCACCTCTGTTCGTGCCGTTCCAGCCGACGCCGTGGTGCCTCTCTCTCTCCGATTTTGGTGCTCATCTGTAGTCCATGCCTCCCTCTGTCCAACGTGCCATCACTCGATCAAAACCGTCTGGTAATGCGCTCGCCATCCTCCTCTGAAGTGGCGCCTTCTTCCTATCGCCACTGTTCGGTGTGGGTGAGTTCGTCTGTCAGTTTCGACAGTGAGAATTACCCATTTAAACGCCCCATACCTGATAGTTTTAGAGCTCTTTTCGTAAATCTTCAAACACAAAAGTTGTAGAACTAGGTTTATCCTCCGTCTTTTGTTTTGACACCATCTCCAAAAACGCAAAGGATCGCTCGACTTGGACCTCCAAAACTCGCGTCAGCTAGCTGGTTTTCGATGGATCAGAGTTCAGTTAGGATTCAGTCAACATCGAACCATGTAAATTTTCTAAAAGCCCCCTAGACTTTTGTCCACTCAACCCGCAGTCCCTCTCTTGCCTGAGCTACCCAACCTCCCCGCCCCGTCAGCGCCCAACGTTCAAGCCCCACTTGCAAGTGCCTTTGGGTAGGATTAGCCCGTGTAACAAAAACCCCGGGGACTTTTCCATACAAATAAAATTTCAGAAAATGATAATATACCAAATAATTCATATCTTTTAAACTATGTTGAATTTGAACAAAAGTGTAATATGAAATATGTTTTTGTTTTTGAATGTTAATTCAAATCTTTAGTCAAATATTTTCAGAATTGTTTTAAACTAGTCAAACCTTTGACTTTGACTCCATTTGACTAATTTTGACTTTAAAATAAATTTAAATTCATAATTCCAAATAATGCAAATAATATATGTTTTGAAATCAGAAAAATGTGAGGATTTCAAATATGCCCTCCAAAATATATTTTCAACACTTTAAATTTCAAGTTGACTTAAATTACAACAAAATGCCCTTTTTCTTATTTAATTAATAACTTTTGTTTTATAACTCCAAATTTAACAAATGATATGTCTAAATCGATCAGCGCGACGAGACCTTTCTGTTTATGCATTCCATGTTCTGAATTGCAGCATGCATCATATAAACATAAAGTATACAGCAACTTATTCGGGAATAAAATGTGGCCAAAACTCAATAAAATGATTCATTCTTGTATTCCACACCTCACCCATGCCATGCTACCTTATTGCCATGCAAATTGTGCATCATTCATCATGGCATGATTGTTTGATTGTCGCATTTTATTCTTATGCTTGTGCACATTATTTATGTTGGCCCTTGTTTGTTTGGTTCTTCTTCGAATAGACTCTGAGCAGGAGATATCAAGAAACCCAGGAGCACTACCCAGATCCTTCTCTCGCTTCAACTGAGCTGCCAGGCAAGCACTACCACATGCTTGCATACATATAGTACCTATTGCCTCTATCTTATTCTTGCATCATTGAGTCGCAATTGCATTAAATTGAATCCCAAGTATTGCATAGCCTTTACTTTTAAACCCCACCGAAGCTTGTTCCTCCATCCCATGAGCCATTACTACAGGAGTTGTTTGAGCCATGCGAGTCGTAGAACAACATGTGTAGGGTATGTGAGTGTCTGATGGATAACGAGGTACCTAAACAACTTAACCTGAGTAGTAATGGGATAACTAATGAAAGTGGCACCGGTGAGCAATATCTGCTATTTGGTTTTTCATGCTCACTTGTGTCCCGTAGGACCCCGAGTACTTGATTCATGTTCCTTGAATAGTCGCGCTATCCACATCCGGGAGGATTATGGGACCCCCCTGAGCCAGAGCTTGATTCATTCTTATTTCTTGGGGCCACAAACTAGTTTGAGGTTTTATTTACTATCCTGTACTTATGCCATGCTTTACTGCTTTATTTAAATTGTGCGAGGTACTGCACCTGTACCGTTTAGGGAAGCGGAGTGTTTTCGCGGTATCGACAAGCCCAGTCACATTTTCGGGTTCCCAGTCGTTTACAGCCATTGACGCAAACCTTGAGTCCGTCTCGGAGTCAGCTAACTTCGTTGCGGGTGTACTCAATGGGGTGGCCCCCTGAAATATTTCTGAATCTTGTGATTGCTTTGTCGTGAAAGCCTCGTTGGGTTTTGATTTGGTTTTTCCGAGGTTGATCGAGTGTGTGTTGCTATTTGTGCACCCCTGCAGGGTAAAACTTTTTGAAAGCCGTGTCCGCGGTTATGGACGACTTGGAGCACAGTTTCTCGATCATAGCCAAGCATAACTAAAGTACCGCTTTTAATTTGACTAAGTAACTGACTAGTAAATAGTGCAACACTCATGGAATGGATAATAAAACTGCCAACGGATGGGGGTTGTTCGTCCGCTTCCTCGTTGGTAAGCGAGGAGGAGGATGGATCTGTTGATATTACTGTTATAACTATTGTCATTAATTCACGGACATCCGTCTATCTTTGGTTAGGCGGATGGTTGGCGAGTATCTATAGAATTGTTAGGGTTTATCTTTTGCTGCAATTGCGTCACCCCAGGTTGTGTCCCCTTTAGAGGCATAAAGACTTGCTGAGTACCCCTAGGGTCTCACACGATAAATTATTTGATTCAGATGAACAGGTACACTCACGAGATGGATACTGGGTGGAGGAGACGGACGATGTGGGCAATGATCATTCGGTGTAGAGATTCCGGGAACGGGGATCTGTGAGATCTGTGGGCGGGATGTGTTTATTTATGGGGCATCTTATGCCGATTTGCTTCTTATCCGTACTCGGATCTTGTTGCCGCTTCCGCCTGATACTCTGATGTTTGATGTATGAGGAGATATCCTAAACTATTATATCTATCTAGGATATTTGGATCTTGCCGTATGGCGTTGCTATATTTCCTTTCTTTTAGATGGAATGGCTCTGATGTACTGTTGTATGGTGGCTTGCATACATACTCATTTGTGTATGTAGTTGATCCCTTCGCCTGCCGATTACGCCGCCCGTTCTTGTCCCGATGTTTGGAAATGGTTGGGACGGCCGGAAGGTCTACCTGTGAGTGGCATCTGGGCCCCGCCGTACTATTTCAACCATTTCCGTTCATCCAGGCTTGTAACTAGGAGCGTAATTCACCGAGGTAGTTACAATTGGTATCAGAGCCATCCCGCCCTTCAGGGTCTCAGCCAAATGGTCGTTGTCAGTCTAGCAAATATTTTTGGTAGCTATGTATACTAGGGAAAAACAAAACGCGAGAGTAGGACTGCTTCCACTTTTCATCTTACCCACCCACCCACCCTTTTCTGGTAAGGAAGTGTAACGTTTCAATCCTCTTCTTAAAATTCAAACTAGGATTCACGTGTTCTGGGTTTCCGTAGTACCATAGAATGTGTGTGTGTGTGTGTAATTCCTTGTCTATCTGTTGCATCCAACATGTTATCTTTATCTGCCTTTGGTTATCAACTGTTGGTACATTCCATACTGACAGGCTTTTGAATACCGGCGCGATCAATCTGACTCCTTGTTAACCGGTGCCTTCTTCTTAAGGGTGTCCTTCCTTGTAGCAACTCCACATTCTGTGAAAGCATCTGTTGCTAATCTCTACCTGATAAGTGTTTTTGCGCATCTATTGGTATTTTAATGCCGAAAAATGCAGAATTTTTTTTCTTTGATACATCTGAGTTTCCACACTCCTTTCCAGTCTTGTGTGAAACATTATCTATCTTCCTTTTATCAGCATGTCCATGCTAACTCATTCCTTTGTCACCGGCGCTTAATCCGGATTTTCATTTCATCTCCAATTCTCTCGGGCTAATTACATAACATGTGTCGGTCCGATGCTGGTGATTGTAATTTGGTTCTCGGCATAGCTATATTCCACTCATGATAAGTGTCATATCGATCTGAATGACGGAGTGGAATATGGAAAATGCTATCAACTCTATCCTCCAAAGGGTGACGGATATCTCCTGTGATTTTGAGTACACCGCGATCATATCTATGCATATTCAAGCATCTTTGGCAATCCAGAGTTTCTCCAAGCACTACGGCGGTCTATCATCTGTCCAACATGCTGCACATCCTTTTGAACCCCATATCTGCACAATTCTCCTGGGTACGAGGGAATTGCATCTTTTCGTCTCTGATAGCTTTTCTTAAGGTATGAGCTATCATCAGTTCTTATCCAAGATCTCTTTATCTTTGTTAATTCCATCCTCCATCTTCAACCAATCCGGAGTTGTTCCTTGTTGGCAAGTTATCATCGTCGTTCCGCTGAAGATTTCTTCAAGGCTGCTAAATCTCTCTCAATCATTTCAAGAAGAGCATGGAGTTCTTTCACCTCAATCTCGTTAAGTAATCTCTTGAAACCCTCTCGCTCTATCGTCTATGCTCAATCCACCGGAGGCCATGAAGACCTTCCAGATCTTGTATTCCTTCTGTTCTAGTGGTGCTATCTTTTTCTATATCTGTGAAATTTTGCAGTTGTCTCCGTGATCTTCATTTATATCTTTCCGGTGGCTTGGTACTCCCGACATGACGACAAAATCATCATCTTTGTCTATCTATGAATCCGGCGAATCGTTTGCATCTATCCTTGTTTTATAACAGAGTTCTATGAGTTTTTGCCAACACCTTCAGTCTGTTTCGGTAGTTGGGTTGCATGATTTTCTTATTCATGTGCGGAGTAATGCTTTGAGTGCGGGATGGAGTAGCTACCATACCACTACTCTTATCATTCGCTCTTGTACATTGAATTGGTGAATTAATGTGATTTCACTCATTCCACGGAAGTTAGAAGTGGCCTTTATCCCTTGATACTATTACTTCCGTCCTTGTTTTTCCGGAGTGCTATCTCGAAGAAAGTAATCAATAATCTCTTGTTGGTGATCTCACCCTTTCTACACGGAGCAAAATCCTCAATTATCTGGTGGAAACAAACGCAAACCTTTTTCTATCCTCGTCATTCTACCGATGCTCGACATCCCCAAACAAGATGAAAGGAAACTATCTCTCTCTTTGTTTCATCAATTCTTTTTCTGTGGTAAAGACAATTATGGTTGATGCCATCGGCCGCAAATCTATTGCGTTAGCCTCAAGGCTAAAGAAAGCAATAAGTATCTCTACAATAAACTCCAGATCCTCCGTATTCTTTGCTTCTCGGGATTCCACCATGATCTGGCTTCACATCCATCTCTGGAAGTTATATCTGCGCACCTAAATTGTGTGATCCTTGGTTCTTACGGGCGCAACAAGAATCTAATCCGACGATGTCTAACTAAATCCTTCTGTTGTTATCAAGGGACTCTATTGTTTGAAGGCAATATCGTTTCCGAACTTCATTTCTCAAATCCGAGAGAAGATACGATGCTATTGTAATAGTGGTTCAAAACCTCTTCAATCTAGCTCTTTTCTTCCGGCGAGACAAAGATTCATCCTCTCTCGTATCGGTAAATCTTTAATCTTAATGGTGTGTCTTTCCTTATCCATGATACATCATCTTCTCCTTTTCTTTCACAAGTGGTTATATTCTTTTATCATGATTCTTGGGAAAATCGGAGCTATGCCCATCCTATCCTTCTTGTCTCACGACAATCCTTCAACTCTTCTAATCAGTTGTTTCTCAAGCAAAACGCAAGACTCGCAACAAGTCTAGCAAGTTATGCAAGGTGTAGTGGTCGCACCATTCCGTTGTTCATCAACTTGGGAACGTGAGGGTCACCTTCGTTCGAACACCCGCCTCTCCTTGTGTTGTCTCTTTTTCCTAGGAATCTCGGGGCGAGATTCTTGTTTAGTGGGGGAGAGTTGTAGCATCCCAATTGTCTAACAATTGCAATGCTACTAGCCTAGTCTATATAAATGCTACTTCCTATACATAATTGTTGCATCATAATTATATCATGCTCATGTCATCATGCCACCTTGCATTCGAGCATCATATAAAACCCTTTTTGTTTTGGTTCTTATCTCATATGCATTATTAATTGTATTTGCCTCTTGATATTGTATTTGGTTCTTGATATATTGTTTAATGCCCAAGTTGAGTTGGGGGCATATCTTTTATTCAACTCCATCACCTTTCCTTGTCACCACCTTATAATTCCACCATCCAACTAAATATGAGATTTGCACTTTATTGGGTCTTACCTCTAGCTTATGTGGGTTGGGATGGATCCAAATTCTTTTTCCACATGCTCTCACCTTAGCATCATGTTGTTTTCACATTATTGATATGTGGAGCCACCTTTGCATGCATTATGAGTAGTGCTCCTTTTTCCTAGCTTTCATATGGATTATCATGGATTTATGCTCATGTTGGGATATTGTGGGACAATTAAACATCTAGTGGAATATACACACTAGCAAGTCCCAATTATAATCAAATGTGATCCTATCCATCTACTCCACTTGGAACTTTCATGTAAATCCTTAGCTTGGCCCTTACCCCATATTTTGGAATGCATATGTATAAATGCCATCAATAATTATTTTGTTTTCACAAGATTAAGACATGGCATTTAATGCACTTGCATGGGCCATGCAACCATCACCACTATTTGATCTCCCTTGGTTTTCTTGGAATTTTTGATTGTTTTCCCTTTTGTTGAGCTCCAACCTTTCTCTCTCAATCCTCACCTTGCTCCTTCTCTCCTTGCCATGTGCATCACAAGCCACACCTCCTTTTCCCTCTTTTTATATCCCTCTATTTTGTTTTCTACAAGATTTGGATCCATGTGAAGGTTCACTAATTTTACAAATGATTTTATCCAATTTGCAAAACCCCAAATCTTCATATTCTTGTAAAATGCCCCAATTGGCACATTCATAAACTATGTATGTGGGCATCTCCTTCTCCTCCATCTCTTTTTGCCTCTTGCCTCTCCTCATAGTCAAACTCTCTATTCAAATCTCAGGAAAAGTTCAAAAGGTTTTAAAATTTATAAGCTGGTTTGAAATTGTAAAAGAATAAGACAAGCAAACAAATGTGAAAAAGAAACAGGAATTTATAATGGAGAGAGAGAGGGGGAAGCCAGCCCAGCTCAGCTTTCAGCCAACCTCAGCCCCCTTTCTCCCCTCTTGGTCGGCCCATCGCCCTTCCTGGCCCAGTACCCCTTCACGCCGTTCCTGTTCAACGTCTTCCTCTCGACCCCCTTCTCCCTGCAGGTAAACGGAGGAGCAGGTAGACGTCCACCTGCCGTTGTCCTCGTCACCCTCCACCACCACCGAGACGCGCCTCCTTCTTATCCCTCGAGTGGCCTCTGAACCCTAGCTCCTCCCCTCTTCCACCCTCGCGCCGCCACCTCCTTCTCCTGTAGCTTGCTATGAGAGCCGAGAGGAATCGCCGGTGCATCTTCCTAGTATCATCGCCATGATCTACGTCGAGGCCACCTGATGGCGGGGATCGTGTCGCCGTGCTTGGGCCGTCCTCTAGCAAGTAGTAGAGGGATCGCAGCTCCCTGGATCCTCCTCCCCGAAGACATCTCTGTTTGTGTCAAGAGGACCTCACCGCCGGCTACTTCCTGGACTCCTTCCCGGAGCTTCTGGCCATCATCGGCACCACTTCCAGTGGGAATTAATTGCGGTGAGCACCCTTTCTCCTTTCCCTCCCCTAGCATCATCCCCGCCGACCAGAAGCCGCCCCGTCGCTGGCGTTTCTCAGCCGCGCGCATGAGCGAAGAGCGTAGCAGCAGCAGCCACGCGCCCCGTCAGTTTCGACAGTGAACCGTGCCTGCAGTTGCCACCTTCTTCCACCTCTGTTCGTGCCGTTCCAGCCGACGCCGTGGTGCCTCTCTCTCTCCGATTTTGGTGCCCATCTGTAGTCCATGCCTCCCTCTGTCCAACGAGCCATCACTCGATCAAAACCGTCTGGTAATGCGCTCGCCATCCTCCTCTGAAGTGGCGCCTTCTTCCTATCGCCGCTGTTCGGTGTGGGTGAGTTCGTCTGTCAGTTTCGACAGTGAGAATTACCCATTTAAACGCCCCATACCTGATAGTTTTAGAGCTCTTTTCGTAAATCTTCAAACACAAAAGTTGTAGAACTAGGTTTATCCTCCGTCTTTTGTTTTGACACCATCTCCAAAAACGCAAAGGATCGTTCGACTTGGACCTCCAAAACTCGCGTCAGCTAGCTGGTTTTCGACGGATCAGAGTTCAGTTAGGATTCAGTCAACACCGAACCATGTAAATTTTCTAAAAGCCCCCTAGACTTTTGTCCACTCAACCCGCAGTCCCTCTCTTGCCTGAGCTACCCAACCTCCCCGCCCCATCAGTGCCCAGCGTTCAGGCCCCACTTGCAAGTGCCTTTGGGTAGGATTAGCCCGTGTAACAAAAACCCCGGGGACTTTTCAATACAAATAAAATTTCAGAAAATGATAATATACCAAATAATTCATATCTTTTAAACTATGTTGAATTTGAACAAAAGTGTAATATGAAATATGTTTTTGTTTTTGAATGTTAATTCAAATATTTAGTCAAATATTTTCAGAATTGTTTTAAACTAGTCAAACCTTTGACTTTGACTCCATTTGACTAATTTTGACTTTAAAATAAATTTAAATTCATAATTCCAAATAATGCAAATAATATATGTTTTGAAATCAGAAAAATGTGAGGATTTCAAATATGTCCTCCAAAATATATTTTGAACACTTTAAATTTCAAGTTGACTTAAATTACAACAAAATGCCCTTTTTCTTATTTAATTAATAACTTTTGTTTTATAACTCCAAATTTAACAAATGATATGTCTAAATCGATCAGCGCGACGAGACCTTTCTGTTTATGCATTCCATGTTCTGAATTGCAGCATGCATCATATAAACATAAAGTATACAGCCAACTTATTCGGGAATAAAATGTGGCCAAAACTCAATAAAATGATTCATTCTTGTATTCCACACCTCACCCATGCCATGCTACCTTATTGCCATGCAAATTGTGCATCATTCATCATGGCATGATTGTTTGCTTGTCGCATTTTATTCTTATGCTTGTGCACATTATTTATGTTGGCCCTTGTTTGTTTGGTTCTTCTTCGAATAGACTCTGAGCAGGAGATATCAAGAAACCTAGGAGCACTACCCAGATCCTTCTCTCGCTTCAACTGAGCTGCCAGGCAAGCACTACCACATGCTTGCATACATATAGTACCTATTGCCTCTATCTTATTCTTGCATCATTGAGTCGCGATTGCATTAAATTGAATCCCAAGTATTGCATAGCCTTTACTTTTAAACCCCACCGGAGCTTGTTCCTCCATCCCATGAGCCATTACTACAGGAGTTGTTTGAGCCATGCGAGTCGTAGAACAACATGTGTAGGGTATGTGAGTGTCTAATGGATAACGAGGTACCTAAACAACTTAACCTGAGTAGTAATGGGATAACTAATGAAAGTGGCACCGATGAGCAATATCTGCTATTTGGTTTTTCATGCTCACTTGTGTCCCGTAGGACCCCGAGTACTTGATTCCTGTTCCTTGAATAGTCGCGCTATCCACATCCGGGAGGATTATGGGACCCCCCTGAGCCAGAGCTTGATTCATTCTTATTTCTTGGGGCCACAAACTAGTTTGAGGTTTTATTTACTATCCTGTACTTATGCCATGCTTTACTGCTTTATTTAAATTGTGCGAGGTACTGCACCTGTACTGTTTAGGGAAGCGGAGTGTTTTCGCGGTATCAACAAGCCCAGTCACATTTTCGGGTTCCCAGTCATTTACAGCCATTGACGCAAACCTTGAGTCCGTCTCGGAGTCAGCTAACTTCGTTGCGGGTGTACTCAATGGGGTGGCCCCCTGAAATATTTCTGAATCTTGTGATTGCTTTGTCGTGAAAGCCTCGTTGGGTTTTGATTTGGTTTTTCCGAGGTTGATCGAGTGTGTGTTGCTATTTGTGCACCCCTGCAGGGTAAAACTTTCTGAAAGCCGTGTCCGCGGTTATGGACGACTTGGAGCACAGTTTCTCGATCATAGCCAAGCATAACTAAAGTACCGCTTTTAATTTGACTAAGTAACTGACTAGTAAATAGTGCAACACTCATGGAATGGATAATAAAACTGCCAACGGATGGAGGTTGTTCGTCCGCTTCCTCGTTGGTAAGCGAGGAGGAGGATGGATCTGTTGATATTACTGTTATAACTGTTGTCATTAATTCACGGACATCCGTCTATCTTTGGTTAGGCGGATGGTTGGCGAGTATCTATAGAATTGTTAGGGTTTATCTTTTGCTGCAATTGCGTCACCCCAGGTTGTGTCCCCTTTAGAGGCATAAAGACTTGCTGAGTACCCCTAGGGTCTCACACGATAAATTATTTGATTCAGATGAACAGGTACACTCACGAGATGGATACTGGGTGGAGGAGACGGACGATGTGGGCAACGATCATTCGGTGTAGAGATTCCGGGAACAGGGATCCGTGAGATCTGTGGGCGGGATGTGTTTATTTATGGGGCATCTTATGCCGATTTGCTTCTTATCCGTACTCGGATCTTGTTGCCGCTTCCGCCTGATACTCTGATGTTTGATGTATGAGGAGATATCCTAAACTATTATATCTATCTAGGATATTTGGATCTTGCCGTATGGCGTTGCTATATTTCCTTTCTTTTAGATGGAATGGCTCTGATGTACTGTTGTATGGTGGCTTGCATACATACTCATTTGTGTATGTAGTTGATCCCTTCGCCTGCCGATTACGCCGCCCGTTCTTGTCCCGATGTTTGGAAATGGTTGGGACGGCCGGAAGGTCTACCTATGAGTGGCATCTGGGCCCCACCGTACTATTTCAACCATTTCCGTTCATCCAGGCTTGTAACTAGGAGCGTAATTCACCGAGGTAGTTACATCTCTTTTGCTAGCACTATGTTTAGCCTTAGTTTTCTTATGCTTTCTGCTTAGAACTTTTTAGTTCTTTTTTGTGGATTTTTGAGACAAGCTCACTGATCTTTGTTGATTATCTTTGTGAGTTATTTCAAATAAGTAGATTGGTGTTGGAAAAGAGTAGAAAGTTTCATCCTTATAGTGGTACAAAAGGGAGCTTGTTTTGACTAAGACTTAGACTTTATCATGTCATTATAGATGTTGTTTTGACCTTATGCTTAGTGATTATTGATATAGCATGACTTGTTCCATACAATTGAGATTGCTTCATGTTCCTTGAAAGAATCATGCGTTGTTTTAGCATACAAAAGCATAGTATTGTCGTATTCTCCTTTGATGCTTTGTTTGGGTTGACTTAGCACATGCTCACACCATCTTATGACTATGAACCAGGCAACTTAGCCTCTATGATCATTTAGTTTTTGACTTGTGATACCACTTTATGCTTTGATTGATAATGTTTTGTCGCTCTACATGATTATCGCCATTATTGCTCTCTTAGTTGGTCACTCCTAGTCTTTTGCTAGCCTCCACTTGTATTGAGTAAACTCTACTCATGCATCCAACTCCCTAGAAACCAAGTTATTCCAAAGAGTCCAATATAAATTCCTATGCATGGTGTGTTACACCATTCCAATTACATTCTTGTTTTATCTATCTTCCAAATTAAACTTGTTATGTGAAAATTAGTGATTAAAGCTCTCGCAAACTTGATGGCACATTTTATTTTTCTTGCCCCTAATAAACTTGAACCATTGTGTCATATATGCTGTATATGCTTGCACTTATAAGTTGGGAATTAGCAGAACAATGCTGTCATGGGGAACGCTTTCAACATTTCATCTGTACATGTTACCTAGTTGATATCATGCTCTTTTGTTTGTCGATGTCGGCAGTGTGAAATAAAAGGGGAGCTTGTAAGTCCTTGGAGTTATGTATTGTGTTAGAGAAACGCCTGGGCCGCTAGCCTAAGCCATGCCTAATCATGGTGGAAACTTGCAGCATCACCATAGTGAGCAATCTATGAAGCATTCTTCTTATAAAAAAGAGATTGAGGAAAAGAAAAAAAGAGATGTGAAAAGAGGAAAGAGAGAAAAAAGCACCATTTTCCCGTGGTAAATAAGAAGATTCCTGACATGCTCATTGTCTGTTTCCTTGTCATTTTTATATGGGATAGCTCCTGTGTCATGGGGCAAGGGGTACCCCGTTGGCGCTTCTCTATGATACACATGTACTTACAATGACAAGAACTTGCTTGTGACTAAAGTTGATTAGCACGAGGAATGGCCCTCGTACTCAAGGGACATGAGATTGCCAACTTATGATTTGTCAAGCATATTGTCAACACCTGGATTTTTAATCCCAGATGCCTGTTATGCCATACATCGCAATCCCAGGATTACCATTTTTGCGAGACATAACAGAATTGGATACCACAGTACATCATCCATTACAAACGATACATAAGTTCTTACACAAATAGGGATCTCATGATCCAGTTCTTAATACAACATCAAGCAGCGGAATACGTAATAATAACGGTAGCATAGGCGAAGCTCCATCTTCGGGTTCACAGGCAATGCTGACGATGGGAGATGATCCTAGTTGTCGTAACCTTCCTGGGGTCCATCCTCAAGGTACTCCTCTTCATAGTCTGGCCATGGGAATAGCCAGGGACAAAGCCATGAGTACTCTTTAAGTACTCGCAAACTAATACTAACAGGTAAAGGGGTTTTTGGATAATAGGACACTAGGCTCTAGGGTTGTTTTGCAAAAGCCATATTTATCTCTACTAAGTTTAGAAGCAACGAATGCTAGTTGAAATTTTTTATAGCACCTAAGTGGGAACTTGTAATTCAGATCACAACCCTGTTGTGGTCAAGTCAAAGTCTCAAATCATTTCACAAGTCATTTTGAAAAGTCTGACGGGGGAACAGTATGGCCACTCCAACTGTCCATAACCGTGGACGCGGCTATTCGAATAGTTTGACACTCTGCAGAGATTGTACACTATCACCACAACATTCGATACATCCATCAGGAACAAATCCTGAATTCACCATACTCAGTATGCGGATAATCAATCCTAACCTTTCAATTACATGCCCTAGTATAAGCACCTCTCCTGTGAGTTTGGCCTCCCAACCATGACCAACTGTCATCTTGGGTACTGCACAGGTGGACAATCTTCACAAGGTAGCCTCAGCTCAGACCTTGGCCGTGAGGGAACTAATACTAAGGTATATAAGTTTCCAGTCAAGCCCTACCCAATATTCGGGTATTGTGATTGTACGATAAAATTGGAATGGTATCGCATCCAGACAACCATCAGTTTTAAAAAGGGGTAAGGCTCATGCCTCAACATTTTCATCACCAAAATCATCGGGTGTTTGGAAACACATGTCCAAAACATTTCAATAGAATGATCCATCATTCCAAGGTTTTCATAACCATTTTTCCACCAAGTATTCCCATCTAAAGTTGATCAAGTTTTATGCTTAGCACTAGCATCTACAGGTGGGGGTAAGCAATAATGAGGGGTGGTAAACTAGGGGAGTTTTAACTAAGTTCCATCTCATGCCTTAAGATGACATCAAGATTATCTAGCTTAGGACAAATTTATGCTCTTTATGCAACCTTAAAATATTTTTCTAATATCTATAATTCACTTAAGTAAACTCTAAGTAATAGCTTTGATAAAGAATAAAGTATAAAGCTTGCAAGTAAAAACTAGGATTGGTCTGTCAAGTGGGTATGATCACATATGCTTAAGGCATATAGTAGGCATAGTAACAAGTAGTGGTTTGTTGCATCAGTAGAGTATCTTGCAAGTGTTAGCTTGCACATTCACTAGTAGTATTAGGCTTGCCTTGTGCAGAGCAGTGGTTGAAGTTCTCCTCGGCTTCTTCTTCGTAGAATCCTCCTTCCTCCTCGTATCCTTGGTCGGTACTAGCGTCTATAAATAAATACGAGGTACACAGTCACCAAACAATACTTAACTACTTGCAATAATCACACAAGGATCCTATAGATGATCTAGAATCATCTCTAACATTACAAGATTAAAGCTTGGTTTAATTCCTTTTTATTTCTAGAAAAGTAATTTCTACTCATTGAAAAACTACTTAAGATTTAATATTCTCCAAACCAAACATGGGATCATGTTCACACATGTCATCACCACATATTGTAGTCCAAGGGAATGTGATTTAAAGTGGTGTCACAATTTAATAAGGTTTTACCCTTTTATTTTAATTAATTAAAGTGGCTAGAAATGCCTATGTAGCATTCTTTTATTACTTGAACATTATTTCTACAAGTAAACCTATATATTTTTATATATTCTGGAAGGTATGGTTAAATGTGATTTTTGAGAGTTGGAATCAACTAAAAAGCTATTATGGTTTTAATTTGAAAAATGTTTGAATGCAGAAAAGCTTTTGCCTTGTTATTTTTACCATGGGTGATCTATAGATCCAAATGACTTGAATCCAACGGGCTTGGGTTGAGCATTCCCAGACCTTTCTAACAAAATTGGTTTCATTCAATTTGATGCACTGAATCGATCTGGGTTGATTTTTGAAGTTGAGTACATAAGTGAGTTTGAAACAAAAATGAAAAAGGTTTAATTCAAATAACTGGGCTGCGCGGGAAAAGTTAACGGGCCGGCCTGCTAAGCGTAGTGGTCCCGCGGGCTGCTTAAGTGGGCGTCCCCACTCGCCAGTGAGACAGGGAGGGGCGAAGCGGTACGGGGCAACGTGGGTCGTTCGATCTGATTCTAATCCAACGGCTGGGAGTCATCGTCGACGCGAGGCAACGCCGGCGAGAAAGAAACCTAGCGCGGCCAGTGAGGGGTGCTGGGGGCTCACCAGGGTGCAGTCAAGGGTCGGCGAGGCGGGCGAACAACGAAGTCGACGACGGCGAACTCAGGGGTGGTCGCGGCAGCTCCTGGGGTGGACGAAATCGATGGCGCCCTTCTTCTCCAGAGGCGGCGGGCTCCGGTGAAATTCCGGCGAGGTGGTGCTCGCCTTGATCCAGGAACGGTGTGGCACGATCAGTGAGGAGAGGGGAGTGATATGGTGTGAAGAAATCGACTGGGGGTGTCCTCTATTTATAGTCGAGCGAGGGGACCGACGAGACGCACGGTGAGCTCGTCGGGGGCGATGTTACAGGCGGCTATTGGCATGGGCGATGGTAGGGGACGGTGCGGTGTTCCCTGGCGATGCTCAATGACATGGTTTCGAGGCGTGGGGCGGTGCGGCTTGGTCGGAACGCGACGGTGCTCTATGCGTGCCTGACGGAAAATTTAAGGCCGCACAGCTCGCGTGGTCCGCGCGGCGGCGAACGAGCATGTCTGCGGGGTTGCTAGGACGGTGGGGATTGTGTATGCACGCGGTAAGGGCGGCGCGCGGTCTGTGGGTGCTGGTCGAGCGTGGCGCACGGGGCGTGCTCTCGGCATGGTTGCTGGCGAGGTTGGCATGGTTCGTGCGTGTGGTCCAGGGCTTGGCAACGCTCGTGGCAGGGACAGTGAGTGGCGGTGGACGGTGGGCTGCCTCCCAGACATGCTGGCTAGGCTTGTGTCTCCTCCTAGCTTGCTCTCGACATGGGGGTGACATGGGTGTGCTCGGCTATTCACCATTGATGGTAATGCCAAGCTCACAGTGGTGCTAGTGCTTAGTTAATCTTGCTAAATGATCTACTGAGATGGTTGTGAGCTAGAGAGGGAACCAGTTAGGCAAGAATCACTACTCACAATAGTGTTTAGATTTTGTATGATTTGTGTCTTCAACCTGTTTGATGAAATGGCCGCATGAAATCAAGTTTTGAATTTTGAAAAGATTTTTGGTGGGTGTGCTAGATTGGTGCTGGTGAGTCTGCAGATGCTTGGGTTTTGAAAGTTGAGCTTGTTTGAGTGGTTTTTGAAAAAGTGGGATCTTCCCATATGATAAGGATTCAATTTTGAATTGTCATTTAAACTATGTATTTGAAAGTTTCTGGATGATCACAAAGTGGGCCTTGATACCTTGTTATGAGTATATTCAAGGGGTGCAAAGATCCAGAAAAGTTTCCATTAGGTTCTGAAAGTTTGAGACAGCCAAAGTAGGCATGGGAGTTAAATTGGTCAAAATGACCATTCCTTTATTTTATTGGTTTTGACTTATTTGTCTTTATGAAAAGTTTGGGAAATGTTTAGATGATGTTTATTTCACCTAAGAAACATTTTACAAGCAAGGAAACATACAAACAAGGTGGTTCAAAAGAATTTCAAATTAAATGCATACACATATGCATGCCTTCGTAATTTTAATTAGAAAAGTTTTTGTTAACCCTAATTTTGATGATTAGAGTTTGATGATCCAAGTTTAGTATTTTTGAGATGTTACACATATACTTCATATTTGTTTCAATTTAACCTTAATCACTTCAATATGCTTATGATAGGAGAAATGAGAGCTGAAAGCTAATAAGTACCATAATTTTTGGAAGCTCTTTATGAAACTTGAAATCCATGCTTCCCCGTGAAGGGCCTTTTTCCTACTTTTATATTGAGTCTCCACCTTCTACCTTTAGGCACAAATTAAGAGAGCATAGTTGTCATTCTTAGTTCTATGTGCATTGTCCCAAAGCTTATTGATTGATTCATAATTTTGATATTGCTTGTTCTTGAACTATTTGTATCTAGTCAACCTTATGAACTGTGAAGGTGTCATATGCATTTATGTTTTGCTACGCCATGAGGGACAAGCTGAATACCACTATGCTATGTTTTCTATATGTGAAACAAACAAACGTATTTCAATGCATTATTATTCATGATCTTTGTTTGTACCTTTTCATGTTGTAGCATACTTGGTATATCTTATTGTTAGAACTACATCTTTGATGCTCATGTTTATAGTACTATGATCCCAGCTGTCAATGCTTTACATTATTTCGATCAAGATTGTGATGGTGCATGTCACCTCAAAAATTATTGTTTTTGTCACTTACCTACTCGAGGACGAGCATGAG
Organism: Avena sativa; assembly: GCA_916181665.1. Classification (NCBI taxonomy): domain Eukaryota; kingdom Viridiplantae; phylum Streptophyta; class Magnoliopsida; order Poales; family Poaceae; genus Avena; species Avena sativa. The sequence continues at coordinate 103,139,858 of OV702280.1, forward strand.
TTCAGCTTGGCGATGCTTGATACATCGTAAACGTATCAATAATTTTTGATGATCCATGCTTGTTTTATATCATTTGTCTTATGTTTTGTCTACACTTTGAGGTATTTTTATACACTTTCTGGAACTAACCTATTGACAAGATTCCGTAGTTCCAGTTGCCTGTTTTTGCTGTTTTTTGGGTTTAGAAAAGCTAAAAAAATAATATTCTAGGAATTGGACGGGTCAAAAGCTAGTATGCCTATTTTCCCGGAGCAACACGGAAACACAAAGCAGAGACAGAGGGGGACACCAGGGTGGCCACACCCTATGGTGGTGCCACCAGGGGGTGTGGGCCCCCTGGCCGCCTCCTCACCTTGCCCTTTCTCCTATAAGAATCTCCCGAAGAAAAAACCCTAGAGGAACCATCATACATCCACGACAACCTCCATAGCGCCGCCGCCACCGAAGGGGAGATTTGGGGGACAAAAGTCTCTGTTCTGGCACCCTTCTAGGATGGGGAAGTGCCCCCGGAGCCATCTCCTTCGATCTCCACCACCATCTCCATCGTTGTTGCTGATTCCCATGATGAGGAGAGAGTAGTTCTTCCTCGAGGCTAAGGTCTATACCAGTAACTATGTGTTCATCTCTCTCTCTCTATGCGTGATCTTATTGGGATAATGAGCTTTGTAATCAAGTAGATCTACTCTGCTACTCAAGTGCTTTAATAGATCCCTGGCTCTCCCCACGTGTGTGAAAGTGACAACGTGCACACTGTGTGGCACTTAGGCTAGATATTACATAAATACTTATCATGAATTATATTTTGAGTTGGTTGTCTCTATGAAATTGTGGTGTTTGAAGGAACCATATAGCACTCAAGGTGACAGTGTGGGGTTATCTAGATGGGGATTGCAAACTTTAAGGAGTGCTTTTGTAGCCCTACCGTGGATTAGAGTTATCCAACCGGAGAGTAGTTCAGAGTAGTATCATGAAGAGTATATATTTATTGAGAGTGTTCACTAGTGAAAGTATGATCCCTACGCCTTGTTTCTAAGCATTGAAACACCGTTTACAACTAGATCTGTTGCATGTTTGCTTGCTACCATATTTATTTCAGTTTGCCTTTAGTCTCTTCCACGCCACCAAAGTCTTTTATGGGCCATTGCCAGGGATGTACATGACGGTTTCAACCTTTTCCTCCCCGTCAAAAGATCTTTCCAGGCACCGTTGTCTTATAATTATCCATATCACTTGTATTTCACTATGCCTTCGCCAAACTAGTGCACCTATACACTTGACAAGTGTATTGGGTGTGTTGGGGACACAAGAGACTTCTTGTATCTTGATTGCAAGGTTGCTTGAGGGGGATATCTTTGACCACTTCCTCCCTGAGTTCGATAAACCTTGGGTAATCCACTTAAGGGAAACTTGCTGTTGTTCTACAAACCTCTGCACTTTGAGGCCTCACAATTGTCTACAAGAATAGAAGTGCGTAGACATCAAGGCCAAAAAGTATTTTATTTATTCTGGTGTTTGATGCACTATTAAATTAATATGTTGTTAGTGAACTTGTAGTGGTGAGTAACTTGATGTTAACCTGGTGCTGTACATGCTAAGAATATTACCTCTATATAGTATGTCTATATTTGGTTGATTGTGTGCATGTTGTTTCTTTTATATGTACTCTTAAAAGATGTTCTGAAAATGTGCTCTATTGTGTTCTCTTTTATGGTTATGTGAAAAGTACATACATATTGTGCTGATTCTTCTATTTTCATTTTTTTAATTCCTACGACTGAGAGCTGTTCTGTAACATCTAGACTGAAGTATTTTATATGCAACAAACAACTGGTAGACGGTTTGATTCCTTCTTTGTGTAGATATTTTTTTCTCTTATTTAATTTATACCAAGTGCACTGACAGGTGGGGCCGGCCAAAAATGTCAGGAAGCGTCGTCAAACCCATCCGATACTGTGAGACACTATAGTGTAGACCGATCTAACATGTGGGCTCGACGCATAGATGACTCGGTCAATGAGAAAAAAATCAACCATGGGCCATGATGAAATCTATGACGAGTGAGTAGGAAACGAAATGGAGAACTGGGCTTTAGGGGCCGGGATGAAAACTGTGATGAAATCTGCTGCAACGAACCAAGGAATGTCATGGAAAATAGGGATGGAGGTCCTTTGAGGGATTTGAGATGAAACATGCAAGAACGTTAGGGATCCACGACGTTTTTAGGGAGCGTCATAAAATTTTTCATGGACCACCCAGATTCTTACAGTGATTATTCAAATTAAGAAACTTATTGATAATACATGAACATTTATAAAATGCCTTATTGGCATAAAGTGAGAAAACATATGGCAATAAACCAAATAGAACAATGTATCATTAGTAAAGACCATTGAATGGAAATGGCAAAACCTCATCTAGAATAAAGTAAACCATCTAGAAATTGTGAAAGATTTTTTGTTTACTTGATAAAGCCAGAGTAATAACAAATAAGTCCTTGGAAAACATGTAAGACAAATTTCATGATGAGAACCAACGAAAGGCAAAGCAAGTATTGCTCAAAGTTTGGTGCATTCTCGAAAAAGTGCGTTTCTTGACAATGGTGTTAAATGGAATAAAGTAAGAGCATGATGAAGGTATGCGACCATGCATCAAAATGTTGAGAATCTCAATGGAATATGTTCCAAAACGTGACTCTTCATGTTAAGAAAACAATCAATGATAGTGATCATTGTATTTTTAGCTATGGTTTTACATAAAGTAGTAGGATTCAAAAAGTTGCCCTACACCTGATGTGGAGATAAGTGTGAATTACTTGTCACGTTATTGGAATGAGACATACCTATGAAATACAAAAAATTGATGGTAAACTAAAGTTACAAGAAATGAAATCCTAAAATTAAAACTTCACTTGAGATTATAAAGTGAAAATGATATTGAATCTCGTTGAGTAAAGGAGTTACTTGATATTTCTGAAGGACCGCAAGGTCGTTAGAAATAAGTGGGAGTATTAAAATAAAAGGCGCGATTCGTCAAGATGTGACTTGTGCGAATTCAAATGAATTTGATTCAGAAGTGCTAAAGTTTGAAGGATTTAATACTAGTAGCTTAGTAGATCTTGTAAAAAGAAATTATCAAATTGATAGTTGATTAATAGATTTAAAAACTTTTCAAACTATTGAGAAGGTATGCAATTTGCATAAAATTGAGTGGGAGCTACAGATCCTTCCTGAAATTAATATGTGATTGACATATTTTTGAGTGAGAGCATTGTAAAGTTCGAACTCATATATGTGGTCGACATTTTTTTGAGTGGGAGCTTAACCGAATTCATATGTGTACATGACACATTATGAATGCGGACTAGAAGGACAATAAATAAATAAATATTGATTTATGGGAGAAAAGTTGAAAGTATATTATGATATTGAAGTGTTAGAGATTAATATATGTCCTATAATATTACGTTGGAATGAATTCCTAAAGGAGATTCTGAAGGGGTTAGGAATGGAAATTGATTAAGGAACAATCATAAATCATTCGAGTTAGGAAAATCATTAAGTACAAACATCGATTGTAACATCCCAATTTCAGCAACCCTGGTTTTTTATCAAAAAGGCAAAAATCAGGAGGAACAAAAACTTTTCTTGTTAAGTGTTGCAATGTATGCTTACTTATTTGATTGTGCTCATACATCTGACAGTGTATTAAATGATAGTCTCCTTACCTCAACCTTAATTGATAGAAACTATTTTTCAAAAGAGATGTGTTGGCTGGACTTTCCTATTTTCATGTTTTGGCATTCCAAAACTGAGCCAAGATGACTTTGATGCAAGAAACTATTTCACTAGTTTCTGATTAAAAAAACTATGGAGAACTATATAAAATCTCCTTATGTTTTCAAGACATAACTTCAACTACTCTTATCTCTAGGATTTTTCCAAAAACCCCTTCATTCCAATCTTGGTAGAAATACCAACAGGGCCTTATATTATTTCAAATCACAACCAATTCAAAATACCCATCCTTACCTCAAGCTAAACTTGATGTTAACCTTAGTAGTAGTTGGATAAGTTGATTAGATGAATTGCCTTGATCTGATGTATGATGAATTGCCTTGATCTGCTAATTTTCTTGTGTGCTTAGGAACTAGAGTGAGATAATATAGTAGATCATACTTTAGTACCAGATCCATGTTTGCGATCTCCAAATCTTGAACCAAGCATCCTAAGCTAGATCTATCTTGACCCGCTCAGGTGAATCTCTAATTTACTTAGGCAGATCCATACTAAGTTAATCCCTTCTGAGAGTCTCCAACTCAAGGAATACCCATTCTAAGCATGCATCCTCTCTAATCAATCAATCAATCAACATAATCTACTTGATCATTAGTTTGGAGCCTAGCATCAACTCAAAATCCTTTCCACTTGTAATCGAGTCTAAACCCCTAATTTGCCAAAATGGCTAAGTCTGATATCCTTTTCTGGATTCAATCTTTGAGACTCCACCCCTTCTAACCTATGTACATTATTGAGAATGTACTTGAACCACCTTTTAGTACATCATTAGTACTACCAAATCTCAATTTTCCTCTTGGCGAAACCCTTCTTGAACACACTCATCCATGATGGTTTTGTAGTAAATATAATAATCTTTTCTGCAAATCTTATCATCTTGCCTACTTTGGCAGAAGCTCACATCCCCCTTGACCAAATATTTGCATGATTCTGATCTACTAGTCATGGTCTATTAATCCACCCTTCACTTGTTTCCATTGGAGCTTTGTGCTTCTTAAACCCATATGGTTTAGGAGGCATCATAACATCTATGTTATGGTAGCCTTATTTTCAAAAAGTTTGCCATCTCTTCTAGACCACCTCAAATACATCCAAGACCAACTCTTTCTTCCATGATCATCTATATAAATTCTTCGAACCATCCATATATCCCTTGTATCAAGGTGAGCTCTGAGCTCACTAATCCAACCATGTTTAGTTGGCATAGAAATATTAATGCCCTAGATCCTCCAACCCTTGTCCTCTTCTCAAATCCATCATATTTTGCAAAACCCAAGGTTGAAAAAGATGGATACTTCAAGTTGACATCATACACCTTGGATATAATCATTTGCCAAATAATTTCCATAATTATTTGGAACCTAATACTATTTAAATTCATTTCCTTGCAAAATTCTCAAAATCTCTCTATAAATACAACTTTGATTTTCTCCAAACCATTTTGCCAACTCAAGGCATAATTGATGCTTATATATCCTATCCAATCTAAACACCCCAAAATAAATATTTATGAGATCCTTTATCATTTCTTCTTACCCTTTTTATTGAATGGCAAAAACATGAAATAATAACATAAAAATACTTTTCCTTCCAAATAAATACCAATAAAATCACGCAATGTGATATGGTATTTAGAACCATTTTACACTATAAACTCACCTTTACAAATGTAAAATTATCACTTTAGAGTCTATAAACCATTTCTACACTTTTTGAATAAATGAGATTAAGTGGATTTTAATCATGATAAAAATCCCAAACATTTGCAAGGATCATGTTTTGACAATATTCATCTACCAGTACCACTTTATCTACCTTGTCCAATGCAAGATTTTGGACTTTCATCATAACCAACCATTATAGAAAATTTGATCATATTACCAAAACCATTAGCAAAACTCCATCACACCTTCTCCAATCTTGTCCAGCCATCCACCACAGTTGATCACACCTCCTAGTCATGCTCACTGTAGCACTGGCACTGTATTACCCCTCTCCCTTGTCCCATGTGCTTAAGTGAGAGAGAGGGAGAGGACACACATGGCAACAATCTTGGGCACTCCCTACCCCACCAGAAGCTCTCTTATCTCTATCTATTTGTGGCCTAGACCCCACACCCTCCTCGGCACCGCCCAGCTCGACCAATCCCCTGCCTGTCCACCTCCCATGCTCCCTCCTGGACTTAGACCACCATAGACTGCACCCCTCAAGATAAATAGGGCAGATGCCTCCCATGCCCCCTCTTGGACCCTCAATTGCTTCCTTCCCCTCCACACACCTCCCTGAGCACCCTCTCCCTCTTCCATGCTTTATCCTGGCCGAGCGAAGGAGAAGGAGTCCCTTCGACCATTGCTCCAACATAGAGCGTATCCCCCTCTCTCATATCTCTCCCTCTCTGCATGTTACTGAAAAGGGATCCCCTACCTCCCTGACTCTCCCCGTACTCTTGTTTTGTCCAGTAAATCCTCTGGGAGCACCTCCGGCAAACTCCCGAGTCCACAGCTCGGTCGTCCTCGCACGGGTTGGTCTCTGGTAAATAAACCCCGCTTGCCGCCCCACGAACTGCTCTCCGTCGAGCACCTCTTCATCTCCGCCACTCCTAGTCGCCTCCCAGCCCTCAGATGACCCCTCCCCATGCTCTTCCGCCACCAACTAGGGTTTCGCCGTCGCCTGGTCGTCGCTGCGAGGACGCCGAGCCACCACTGTCCATCTCCATTTATATCTACGGCCCATAGGCCCCCATAACCCTTTGTTTGTCGTCCGCTGCTGACAGGCCGACCCCGCCTCCCGCGCACTACATTGCCCGGGTGGGCCAAATTCCCTCTTGCCGGCCCACCTCGGTCACGGATCTGGCCCACTGTCCCTTTTCCCCTTTTTCTTTTGTCAATTTATTTTCCAGATCTGTTTCTAGCTTGTAGCTTTAATTCAATAATAAAATAAAAATGGGGTAAATTGACCAAATCTAAATTTCTACAGGTTCCCTAAGGTTTTCTTAACTATGCAGAACCAGTGCTGCTCCCAAATAATCCCAGATATCTTCTAATAAAAATAATACTAGGACATGTCTTTTTTACTAATTAATTATTCTAGGATTTTAGAAAACCCAAATGGGGTGAACCCAACTTCCTTTGGAAGGTATCTAAAATATCCAATCATTGGGCTTGATCCCATGTCAAGGTGATATATGGTTTTCCAGTAATAAAAATAATAAAAACAGTATGTTTATGCCTTTAAGTAATTCTGTAGGTCAAACCAAAAATGGTTCTGACCTAACGCCAACTCCCCGTGGGCATGCATACCTATATCCACCAACTCCCAGAATACCATAATTTATTTAGCCTTTATTGAAGTTTGGTGAATTAAACTATTCTGTGTATGATTATTCCAACAATAAATTCACCACATTTGTTATGTAAGCCCAAAAAGTTTGATTCCAATTTCTATAGAAAGTTATGCAAAATAACTAGCATGTGTCTTTTGAATCACATCCAGAGCTTATATAGAATAAATCTGATTGAAAAAGACAAAAACCCTCTAGTATAGCCTTTGGGAATATCCCGAGGTTATTATGTTACATATTTTGAAGTGATTCTAACTCCTAGTAAGTCAGTCCATAAAACCATAGTTCACCATCCGGGGAAATAATTTTTGGAGCTCCAGTACTTTACTGGTGAATTATTTCCTAAAACTAGAGTTTTATTCACTAGAAAATCCATTATAAATCAATGGCAATTGAGAAAATAGTGAAACCACTTTTGTAGGTTTCATTTTATCAATACCCTTCTGATGATATTATTTTTGTATATTGGTATCATACAGAAAGGGAACTTGGACTAAAAACCCTCTCCTACCCAGTTCTAGATTATAAAACACATATGGATTTCCTTCAAATGTTACAAGATAAATACCAATATGATCAAACTACTCATCCAGCACCCTACTGCCCTATATTTAGTGATTATATTTTGTTTGTTGTATGTATGGATGCTTGTTTGTCTTGGTATTGATTGTGACTTTGCTTGTTTGCATGTATGCTCGATAACGGCGGTAGTTGCGTTTTTGTGCCATCGAGAAGAAGGAAGCCTCGGAGTATTATTATTACCATCACTATTATTTTCGTTATTCTGGTTTTCCAAAGAGTCACGAGACATCTCGCTGGTCATAGTAAATCCACCTTTTTCCTCATAAGACCTTATCCTACTTTTATACTCATCCATGTTTTATGTAGTTGTTTATATAAATTGCATGGTTTTACTAGTATGTTTTATATGTGGTAATAGTTGGCTCCTCCAAAAAAATTACCCCTTTGTACTAATAAGTACAACCCCATTGCCGACACCTATTTTCCCCTAGTATGGTAGATGGTGTTCTAACACCATAACCCCTTGGAGACACCGTTTTAGCCTAAGCGAAACTATAGGATGAGAAGACCCCTGGAAGTTTAAACAATGATTTAAGAGAAAACCATGGTGAGGTTTGGCCTGCGAAGTGAGTTTGAGAAAGAAAAAGGTTTTGGTTTTACAAATGATGAAAGAAATAGGAAGTAAAATGTTTAAGAAAACGCACCCGGTACTTTGCAGCTTTAGCTATAACAACCTAACCTGTGCAACCACATTACTCTGCAATGGGATGGGGCTGGGTTTGAAGTTTGCTAATGTGGTATGGGAATTCTCACGACTAGATATAAGGGATCATCTCCCTCAAATTCCGGGGTTCCTTTACATAAAGGGTCAACTTCCCTCAGGAGCAGCCCCTCATTTAAAGTGCCCCTTCTCGAGGAGTCGGATGGCACTCCAGTTGTTCCATGGATCCAGACGTCCCGGTGTTAAGGGGAACAACTCATAGGGTAGGTCCTATACTAGACTGGCATCCGGATAGTATTGACCGGTTACTCGATCCATGATCGGTGTATATCAGGGTAGGTTACCCGGATGGTGTGGGTAAAGTGTACAACCTCTATAGAGTGTAAATCTATTTGAATATCCATGTCCGCAGTTATGGACGGGTTGAACAAACTACTTTATACCGGTGCTGGGTTTTTTTTCAAAACGGACTTCGGAAAAGAAATGGCTTGAAAAGGTTTTGACCATGGGATGGTCAGAAAAAGGACGAAGGAGTTTGGTCATGGGATGGCCGGAAGGAAAAACAAATGGGTGACCCAATCGTAGTGTTTTATAAAACTTCTCAAAAAGGTTTCCTAAAGTTTTCAATAAATATATATACATGCTATATCTACAAGAGAAATTATTTTATAAAAGAAACTCTTATGGAGCCCTCCTACTACCACAACCATATTGCATATCCTTTATTATTGTTCTCTTAAGGTTGTTTGCGAGTACATTCAAAGTACTCACCGGCATTGTCCCTGTATATCTACTTGGCCAGACTTTTAGATGTTCAAGAGAAACAATGGAGATGTTGACGTCTAGGCGAGCTAGGCTGTCTTCCCAGTCAGTTTCCTGTAGGTTAAGGCATGACATGGGCTTTGTGCTTGAGACTTCTGCTATTGATGTTGTATCGCCATAATGGCATTAATGTAAGTACTTGTACTTGTTATTTATGGATATTGTAATGATACTTGTCGGTTATGCTCAAGGCTCAGTGATCATGGGACCGTGAATTGCAGGCATAACGATGATTCTCGGACCATATATCCAGGACCCACATACTTGGTATCAGAGCCATCCTGACTGTAGGAGACTTCAGATAGAATGGACGTTAGACAGGACAACCCCTATTTATGAAAACAATGACTTTTGAAAACTACTTTCTCTAAACCTTTTTGAAAGATTTCCTATATTTTCTTTTCTGACTTAACTTTTCGAAAATGGATTACTCTAGATCTCTTCTACTTTCAAATGTTCCGTTTTCCAAAAACAAGCCTGACTACGAAACCCTGAAGATGGAGATCAGGATATGAAGAGAAGCAAAGACAAGCAAACCAAAGAAGCTACCAACAACGAAAGATACTACAAGGTCGCCCTACCAATGGAGTCCTTCATCGCCCCAAATGGACCAAGTACGACACCGACGACACCAGATGGCAAGACAGAAGCCAAGACACCCGTATCGTCCAGACCCAGGATAAGTATCCTCAAAATAGGATTCCCCTTATGGCGTGTAGTCACCCCTTGGTACTTATGGTACACCCTGTTCGCTTGCCACATGCTTGTATGATGCCTGTATTATTGTTTCTTATCTTCCTCAGATCTTTGATCCGTTTGTGTTGACAACCTTCTTCATATGTACTGACACCAACAACCAGAATTCCGCAAGATGAGACCTCTCCTCAGCAGGATGGCCACACAATGAAATCTAAAACAACCCCTTTTATGTGCTTAACACTAACCATACCCCTGGTAAATCTACATCCCTATCGCTAAACCGAACCAAACACCCTCCTTTGTGCAGATGGATCCCATTAACGAAGCATGGTTAAGAGTAGGATTCCCCGTGCTCCTCTGGGACTCCCTGCAGCTCTGCGGATACACTCAAACTCCCGCCTATACTATTCACAAAGGACTGGAAACTGGACTATATCTACGACAAGTTACCATTCCTCCAAAGTATGAAGTACCAAGAGAACCCATTTATGCCACTTGACATCGAATGTCGACCCCAGTGCTGGCTATCGACATGGCCGCAAGAGAGGCACTATTCCGTATTCGTGATGTTCTTCCCTGAAATGAGGCAGCCCACAACCTTCTACCTACCCCTCAAAAGAAGCATTGACTCATCCGAACAATCCCAAGACCCTCGCTTGACCAACCCTACCTAGCAGCTACAAGCCCGATATAGTTATGCTGGAAATGAGCTCCTCACTGTCGTTGCTGACGAATACCGCCACACCCAAATGGAGCTTCATCATGTGCAAGCCATCCTGACTCGCAAGGAAGCTCTCGAAGTCTAGAAAGGAATCAAGCCATGATCAAGAAGCCGGAAGAAACCTCTGTAAGCCGCAGAACCAAAGGGAGAAGGAAGTGCGTCACCGCCCGACAGTATCTCAGGAGGTTCAAGCCACCCCAAGAAATACAAGGATCCTCCACTCGTCTCCCCGAAGGCGAAGATGAAGCCAAAGAGGATTCCTTGGAGTAGCCTGCAAGTGGCTACTAGCCTAGGGTAGAACTATGTATCATTCCGGAACCTGTTTTGTAAAACCCTAAGTGCCCTGACGCCCGACATCACCCACATGTTTTGTAATGCCCTAAGTACCCTCACCACTAGTTGACGCAGACCTTTTAACTTATGCCAGAACTCCGTTCGCTAATATGCTAGTCCGAGTTTCCCTTTTTCGTGTTTTATCCACGATGTTGCATCAGACGGAACCCGAAATGCCCACATTATTTACAACAACATTCCTAAACCGTCACCCGAAAACCGGCTATTCCCCTCAGCTATATACCTCTGTAGCCAGCTCAATCGCCCCAAGAATCCTGAAGATAAGGAGGCCCGAAGACAACGAGTATACTCCGTCATCGATCCAAAGCAACATAAAAGAGAATTCATGTTAATACAATCCCTCTAAATCTAAAATGCCTCCACCTCTACTAAGGAACAAGAAGAGGCATCGCTAATCACTAAAGCTACCCCGAGTTAACCCTTACAGTTTTGTTAGTTAACCACCATATCAAGGTAGTCACAAGTAGGCGTCACTTGAAGACGTCAATTTAAGTGTCACGCCAATGCCCCAAATGAAGGATCTACCCCAACCTCGACAACCTCAAGTAAAGCTCTAAGGTGGAAAGACTGCATATTTCCCACTCAACTCTAGAAGAACGCTTATGAGAAGATACTCCAGGAAGATCTCCAATCCAAGAACCTGCCCCAAGCATCACCTCGAGAGTCGTCAGAGGAACAGGGAACAGATCTCATCAACAATCTTCGAAAGTCTGCTCGATCCTCCCAACACACGCGATGTTCAAATTTAAGACGACAATACTACCCGACGCCGCCAATACTACCCTCCAAGGAGTAAAAAGAAACACAAAGCATCGAGACTCTGTGAAGATGTCGCGAAGCCCCTCCTCTTCTATCTATGCTAAAGACTCACCTAAAGGAGCTATGACTATGCTAACCCTGAAAATGAAGATTAAGAGCTGTCCTTCTATGAGTATCAAAGCATCTTTCGGTCACCAACACCAAAAGATCCACCCGTCGAAGCAGCCCCCAGAGAAGGCACGAACCACACGTTCCCTACTGAAGGGCCGAGTATCCCCCATACCCCCGAGGAACTGTAGTAGCCAAAGTCAGTACACCGACACAAGGAGCAGCATCTGCAAAGTCGACTGAAGACAACCAACTCCGACCAGAAGGTGCAACATTCTTCCAACAATCTCCAACCAAGACGATTTGCACCCTCATCAAGCACCCGTTTCTCACCCTAAGGGAGAAAGACTGCATCTTTCCTGCCCAAAACCCGATAAAACCCTAATGTCAACCCCCAGTCACCGTTAGGTGATAACCTCCTTCTAAACCATAATCATGGACCCCTGCCTGGAGGATAATAATCACCAATTCTCCAGAATCAGAAGATACTTAGGGAAAGTTCTCCATCCCCGGTGTGACAAAACCACGAAGGTAGAAATGCTGACTTCAGCAAGAAAGGATTGAAGAAGGCTCAACTCATCGTCTCGCTTTCCGAAGAAGAATCAATTCTATGCTAAACCTACCTAGAATCGTCCTAAGGTGGAAAGCACTACATCTTTTCCACTTATTTAATGAAAACAGCTTACTCCAAAGCCACTCAGCTCCGACCTGTAGCTGACCACGCCTGTTTGTTGTAAAACCTTTTGGCATCTAATAGTTCCACTGTTGAAATTGTTAAGCGGTTGTTCTTCCTAACCCTACTCCTCCCTAATCTCGGGACGAGATTATTTTAAGGGGGAAAGGTCTGTAACATCCCAATTTCAGCAACCCTAATTTGTTGTCAAAAAGGAAAAAATCAGGGGGGACAAAAACTTTTCTTGTTAAGTGTTGCAATGTATGCTTACTTGTTTGCTTGTGCTCATACATCTGAAAGTGTATTAAATGATAGTCTCCTTACGTCAACCTTAGTTGAAAAAAACTATTTTTCAAAAGAGATGTATTGGCTCAACTTTCCTATTTTTATGTTCTGGCATTCCAAACCCGAGCCAAGATGTCTTTGATGCAACAAACTAATTCACTAGTTTGTGACTACAAAAACTATGGAGAACTATATAATATCTCCTTATGTTTTCAAGATAGAACTTCAACTACTCATATCTCTAGGATTTTTCCAAAAAAAACTCTTCATTCCAATCCTGGTAGAAATACCAAGAGGTCCTTATCTTATTTCCAAGCACAACAAATTCAAAATACCCATCCTTACCTCAAGCTAAACTTGATGGTAACCTTAGTAGTAGTTGGATAAGTTGATTAGCTGAATTGCCTTGATCTGCTGTCTGATGAATTGCCTTGATCTGCTAATTGTCTTGCGTGCTTAGGAACTAGAGTGAGATAATATAGTAGCTCACAATTTAGGACTAGATCCATGTTTGAGATATCCAAATCTTGAACCAACCATCGTAAGCTAGATCTATCTTGAGCCACTCAGGTGAATCTCTAATTTACTTAGGCATATCCATACTAAGTCAATCCCTTCTGACAGTCTCCATCTCAAGGAAAACCCATTCTAACCATGGATCCTCTCTAATTAATCAACCAATCAACATCATCTACTTGATCATTACTTTGGAGCCTCACCTCAAAATCCTTTCCACTTGTAATCTAGTCTAAAACCCTAAATCTGCCAAAATGGCTAAGTCTGAAATCCTTATCTGGATTCAACATTTGAGACTCTACCCCTTATAAACTATGTGCATTCTTGGGAATGTACTCAAACCAACTTGTAGTACATCATTAGTACTACCAAATATCAATTGATCTTGGCTAAACCCTTCTTGAACCCACTCATCCAAGATGGTTTTCTAGTCAAGATAATAATCTTTTCTGCAAATCTTATCATCTTGCCTACTTTGGTAGAAGCTCACATCCATATGCTACCACCCCTTGACCAACTTTTTGCATGATTATGATATACTAGTCATGGTCTATCAATCCACTCTTCACTTGTTTCCATTGTATTTTTGTACTTCTTAAATCCATTTGGTTTAGGAGGCATCATGACATCTCTATTATGGCAACCTTATTTTCAACAAAGTTTTGAATCTCTTCTATACCACCTCAAATACATCCAAGACCAACTCTTGCTACCATGATCATCTATATAAATTTGTCTAACCATCCATTTATCCATTGTATCAAGATGAGCTCTGAGCTCACTAATCCGACCATGTTTAGATGGCATAAAAATAGTAATGCCATAGATCCTCCAGTCCTTGTCCTCTTGTCAAATCCATCATGTTTTGCAAATCCCAAGGTTGCAAAAGATAGATACTTCAAGTTGACATCATCCACCTTGGATATAATCATTTGCCAACTAATTTCCATAATTATTTGGAACCTAAAACTATTTAAATTAATTTTCTTGCAAAATTCTCAAAATCTCTCTATAATGACAAATTTGATTTTCTCCAAACCACCTTGCAAAATCAAGGCATAATTGATGCCCATATATCCTATCCAGTCTTGCCAACCCAAAAATAAATATTTATTAGATCCTTTATCATTTCTTTTTGCCCTTTTTCTTGAATGGCAGAAACATGACATAATAACATAAAAATACTTTTCCTTCCAAATAAATTCCAATAAAATCACCCAATGTGTGATATGGTATTTAGAACCATTTCACAATAAAAATTCACCTTTCCCAATGTAAAATTATCAGTTTAGCTTCTATAAACCATTTCTGCACTTTTTGAATAAATAAGATTAAGTGGACTTTTAATCATGAGAAAAATCCCAAACATTTCCAAGGATCATGTTTTGACCATATTCATCTACCAGTACCAGTTTCTCTACCTTGTACAATGCAAGATTTTGGACTTTCATCATAACCAACCATTAAAGAAAATTTGGTCATATTGCCAAAACCATTAGCAAAAATCCATCACACCTTCTCCAATCTTGTCCAGCCATCCACCTCAGTCGATCACACCTCCTGCTGATGCTCACTATAGCACCGGCACTGTAGTACCCCTCTCCCTTATACCACGTGCTTAAGTGAGAGAGAGGGAGAGGACACACATGGAAACAATCTTTGGCACTCCCTACACCACCAGCAACTCCCTTGTCTCTATCTGTTCATGGACTAGACCCCACACCCTCCTCAGCACCGCCTAGCTCGACCAGTCCCCTTCCTGGCCACCTCCCATGCTCCCTCTTGGACTTAGACCACTATAGACCACACCCCCTCAAGATAAATAGGGCAGAGGGTTCCCCTGCCCCCTCTTCGACCCTCATTTGCTCCCTTACCCTCCACACACCTCCCCCGAGCACCCTCTCCCTCTTCCCTGCTCTATCCTGGCCGAGAGAAGGAGAAGGAGGCCCTTCGGCCATTGCTCCACCATAGAGTGTAGCCCCCTCTCTCAAGTCTCTCCCTCTCTACATGTTACTGAAAAGGGATACCCTACCTCCCCTGACTCTCCCCCTACTCTTTTTTTGTCTAGTAAAGCCTTTGGGAGCACCTTCGGCGAACTCCCGAGTCTGCCGCCCGGTCGTCCTCATGCGGGCTGGTCTCCGGTCGCCCCTCGAACTGCTCGTCGTAGAGCACCGCTTCATATCTGCCGCTCCTCGTCGCCTCCCATCCCTCAGGTGACCCTCCCCGCGCTATTCCTCCGCTAGCTAGTGTTCTGCCGTTGCCTGGCCGTTGCAGTAACGGCGAAGAGCCACTACGATCCATCCCCCTTTAGATCTACGCCCCACAGGCCCCCATACCCCTTCGGTCGCCCTCCGCCGCTGACAAGATGACCCCGCCTGTCAGCGCTTCAAACACGCCACCCGCGCGCTGCATCACCCATGTGGGCTAAATTCCCTCTCACCGGCCCACCTCGGTCGCGGATCTAGCCTGCTGTCCCTTTCCCCTTTTTCTTTTGTCAATTTCTTTTCCAGATCTGTTTCTAGCATGTAGCTTTAATTCAAGGGCAAGATGAAAAATGGGGTAAATTTAACAAATCTAAATTTCTACAGGTGCCCTAAGATTTTCTTAACCATACAGAACCAGTGCAGCCCCCAAATAATCCATAGGTATCTTCTAATAAAAATAATACTATGACATGTCTTTTTCACTACTTAATTATTCTGGGAGTTTAGAAAACCCAAATGGGATGAACCCAACTTCCTCTGGAGGGTATTTGGAATATCCAACCATTGGGCTTGATCCCACGTCAAGGTGAAGGATGGTTTGCCAGTAATAAAAAACAAAAATCAGTATGTTTATGCCTTTAAGAAATTCTATAGGTTAAATCGAAAATATTTCTGACCTAATTCCTACTCCCAGTGGACTGGCATACCTATATCCAAAAAATCCCAAAGACCATAATTTATTTAGCCTTTATTGAATTTTGGTGAATTAAACTATTATGTGTATGATTATTCCACCAATAAATTCACCACAGGAGTAATTCCAATTTCTATAGAAATGTATGAAAAATAACTAGCATGTGTCATTGGAATCACATCCAAAGGTTCTGTATAATAAATCTGATGAAAAAGGCAAAAACCCTCCAGTACTACCTTTGGGAATTTCCTGAGGGCATTCTGTTAACTATTTTGAAGTGATTCAAACTCCAGTGAATCAGTCGATAAAACCCTAATTAACCATCCGGGGAAATAATTTTTGGAGATCCAGAACTTTTTTGGTGAATTATTTCCTAAAAATAGAGTTTTATTCACTAGAAAATCCATTATAAATCAATGGTAATTGTGAAAATAGTGAAACCACTTTTGTTGGTTTCATTTTATGAATACTCTTCTGATGATATCATTTATGTATATTGGTATCATACAGAAATGTACCTTGGACTAAAAACCCTCTCCTACCTATTTCTAAACTATAAAACACATATGGATTTCCTTCAAATGTTACAAGATAAATACCAATCTGACCAAACCACTCATCCAGCATCTACTGCCCTATATTTAGTGATTATATTTCGTTTGCTGTATGTATGTATGCTTGTTTTTCTTGGTATTGATTGTGACTTTGCTTGTTTGCATGTAGAATGTGAAAGATTACCTTTTGATTTACCAGAAGCAGAGGAAGAATTAGTAGCAGGTTATCAAACCGAAGTGCTCGATAACAGCGGTAGTTGTGTTTGTGTGCCATCGAGAAGAAGGAAGCCTCGGAGTATTATTATTACCATACCTATTATTTTGGGTATTTTGGATTTCCAAAGAGTCACGGGACATCTCGCTGGTCACAGGAAAGCCACCTTCTTGCTCATAAACCCTTGTCCTACTTTTATACTCATGCATGTTTTATGTACTTGTTTATATCAGTTTCATTGTTTTACTAGTATGTTTTATATGTGGGAATGTTTGGCTCCTCCAAACCATTACCCCTTTGTACTACTAATTATAACCCCCTTGCCGAAACCTATTTGCCCCTAGTATGGTATATGGTGTTCTAACACCATACCGCCTTGGAGACCCCATTTTAGCCTAAGCGAAAGTATAGGATGGGAAGACCCCGGGAAGTTTACAAAAATGATTTATGAGAAAATCTTGGTGAGGTTTGGCCTGCCAAGTGAGTTTGAGAAAGAAAAAGGTTTTGGTTTTACAAATGATGAAAGAAAGAGGAGGATTTTTTTTTACATAAACACACCCTGTTTTTTGCAGCTTTAGCTATAACAACTTAACCCGTGCAACCCGATTACTCTGGAATGGGAAGGGGCTAGATTTGAAGTTTGCTACTCTACTATGGGAATTCTCATGACTACATATAAGGGACCAGCTCCCTTGAATTCCAGGGATCCTTTACATAAAGGTTCAACTGCGAGGCAATCACCTAGAGGAATTGCGAACTGCCCTCGGGAGCAGCCCCTCATTGAAAGTGCCCCTTCTCGAGGAGTCGGATGGCACTCCGGTTGGTCCCTGGATCCAGACATCCCGGTGTTGAGGGAAACAACTCATAGGGTAGGGCCTATACTAGAGTGGCATCCGGAGAGTCTTGACCGGTTTCTCGACCCACAATCAGTGTATATCAGGGAAGGGTACCCGGATGGTTTGGCTAAAGTTTACAACCTGTTCAGAGTGTAAATCCATTCGAATAGATGTGTCTGCGGTTATGGATGGGTTGGAGAAACTACTGTAGAGCGGTGCTAGTTTAATTTTTAAAAAGGACTTTAGAAAAGCAATGGCTTGAAAAAGATTTGTCCATGGGATGGTCGGAAAAAGGAGGAAGGAGTTTTGTCATGGGTTGGCCGGAAGGAAAAAAAATGGTGACCCAATCCTATTGTTTTCTAAAACTTTTCAAAAAGGTTTCCAAAATGTTTTCCAAAAGTTTTCAATAAAGATATAGACATGCTATATCTACAAGAGAAAATATTTTATAAAAGAACCTCTTATGGAGCCCTTCTACTACAACACCCATATTGCATATCCTTTACTATTGTTCTCTTAAGGTGGTTTGCGAGTATATTCAAAGTACTCACTGGCATTGTCCCTGGCTATCTACTTGGCCATAATTTCAGTTGTTCAAAAGAAACAATGGATATGCTGACGCCTATGCGAGTTAGGCTGTCTTCCCAGTCAATTTCATGTAGGTTAAAGTATGGCATGGGCTCTACGCTTGAAGACTTCCGCTATTGATGTTGTATCACCATAATGGCATTAATGTAAGTACGTGTACTTGTTATTTATGGATGTTGTAATGCTACTTGTCGGTTATGCTCACGGCTCACTGATCATGGGACCGTAAATCCGGGTCCAACATCGATGATTTACTAGAAATAATAGGATGTTCGTGCATTCACTGTGTTTTTACGTAGGATTCTATCTTTGAAATCATGATAAATAATCAACATAATTTGATCCAGATTCTTATTAAGAAGAAAAAGTTTAGAAATGATTAATTGTAAATCATTGAACAATGACTTGAGATTGTCCACAAAGGTTAAATGTTTAATTTAAGATGATTGGAAATCTCTCCATTAAAATATTACCCAAGGCGCAATTGAATTGTCGTGGCAAATATTCGAAATTGCACATAGTGCATTTTGACTTTGAAATCTACATTTATAACAAGTATATGAATACTACCATGTGTTGAATGTTGAAGGTTTAGAGAAATTTTCTCACAGAGCGTGTTCCAATACTTAGTGCCCATGAGAGAGTCGCTGAGATCTATCTAACGTCACTACTGGTATCTGGAACCTGAGATTCCATTCTGTTGCCAAAAACATTATACATACACAAGAAGTTATCATAGATATGATAAAAGGTATTAGTGTCATATAGGATGACATTAATAAGTTCCAAAGGATTCATAAGGAATGAAATGTTCATTTCCTGTACTTAACACTATTCCATGAGCAAGCATAATCAAAAGTGCAAAGTTGTCTGGTACTAATGATTGAATAACAAATGAATCTAGTTTATTTGTACTCTAGTGCAAGTGGGAGACTGAAGGAAATATGCCCCAGAGACAAATAATAATATTGATTATTAGCATATTTTATTAATTTTATGATTAAGTTTTATATCATGCTATAACTGCACTGAAAGGAAACGTCAATACATGTGTGATATACAAAGAAACAGGAGTTCCTAGTCAATACAGGTGTCGCTGGTTCATTGGTCAACGAATGGAGTCACTGTATTCAAGGTTTCCTAATCATGTTGGTGCTTCGACAACAATTGACAATGGAGTCATCTCATTGGAGAATAAGATGGTGAACATGCCTATCTATAGCATTGTATCACGGTCATGTCATAGAGTTTAAGTTACGATGATTAGGAAACAGAAGTGACTCTTTCCTTAGACCGTGAAACCAAATCTAATCACTGTCTCCAGAGGATACTCTAATAGCACTTAACTTCACTCGGTAGAACATTGATCATAAGGGTGGCATTGGGTATTCAGAGGAACATGTTGAGGCGTATGCGTCAAGAGCGGGATTTGTCCATCCGCATGACAGAAGATACTCTGGGCCCACTCGGATAAGTTATATCCATAAGCTACACAACGTGTCACTAGGTCATGAGGGATATTACTTATCAGATCGAGTAAAGTTTCTATTGTTGATAACGAGGTTGAACCTGACATGGTGATGTCAATTGATCAAGCATCGGACAATAGAAGTATTGCAGATACAAATGGAATAAGACATAGCATTTACGGTTCAATGACAAGTTTCCTAGAATGCACAGGTGGTCATCATGGGCATCTAGGTCCCGCTATTGATCATTGGTTAGAGAGGAGTCTTGACCATGTCTGGAGTGTTCTCGAACTGTTGGTAGCACGCTTAAGGGCTTAACAAATATTAGAGAACATTAATGGTTTATTCGGAATCACTGAAGAAATGAGCAGAGAGAAACCAAAAATGTTCTAGAGAGACCCGAAGGTGTTCAGCGATAGAATAGAGGAAATGAGACTGAAAGGTGTTTCGGATAGATGATGATTTAAATATATTATATGTTAATTGTGAATTAATATATTATAAATAAATATTTAAATAGATATTTATAAAGGAATATTTCTTATTAGGCAAAAACCCCGGAGGGATTTCACATAACAATAAACAACAAGAAAGAGCCAAAAGAAACAACAAGAGGGCTAGTTTGACCAGCCCATGTGGGCGGCAAGTATTGTGGGCCGTGCAGGGGCAGAAGTTGCTACCCGCCACCTCTACAGCCAGCTAAACCCCGGCCCAAGTGGGAGCTCGCGGGGGAGCCTTCCGGGCGGGTGAGCTGGGCCGGCTCGCAGGCCGCACCGTGGCTCACCCAACCACTCCCGCTGCCGCCTCCCCCCGCCTAGTCGCTGGCGTGCACATGAAGACTGGCTGGCCCACCCGGGCTGGCACTCGCTACCACCGCAGCCGCTGGCTTCCTGTCCATGGGGTGGGCAGGCCGACCCACCCGGCCACCGCTTCTCCTCCTGCTGCTATTGCTGGGCCACGCGAGTGGGCAGGCGGCCCACCCGGCTGGATCACGAGAATTGGCCCCCTTTTTCCTTTCTTTTAGTCCCACATGGGGCAGCTAAGGTGGAGGGAGCCCCACCCTCCGCCTGTATAAAGAGGTGCTCATAAGAGGATTAAAACACAACATAGAATACACAAAAGGCCTATGTATCATATCTCTTCTCTCTCTATCTCTCTCTCTCTCGCAACCATGGCCCCCTTGTCAAGGTTGTGCGAGCAAGGAGTTCTTCACCATGGAGCGCCATCGCATTGTGGGATTCGGAGCTGGGAGATCTACTTCCACAATATCGGCTGGATCGGGGAGAATAGGAGTCGTCGTGAAGCATCATACGTGTGTGACTCGCTTTGGAGGCACCATCCTTTCGACGCTAGGAGATGTCGGGGATGTTGGACTTCATGCCCTCGAGGTCAACATCGAAGCGTCATCTTCAACCACGTTCCTCATAGTACATTAACCGTGATCGGTCTTCAAAGGTATGAACACCATATCCCTTCTCGTTATTGCATTACTAGTAGATAGATCCTGGCATTAGGGTTTTGTTCATAGGAAAAAAAATGTTTTCTTCCCTCGAACCCCAACAGTTTTGATCTTTAATCACATCGGTGTGTCTCATCCTTCATCTTGAAGTAAGAAGCTTGCTTCTTTTGAATCTCTTCAAGTTATAGTTTCAAGAAGCAAAATCCAAGACTCACAACAAGTCTAGCATATTTGCAAGGTGTAGTGGTCGCACCATTCCGTTGTTAATCATCTTGGGAACATCAGGATCACCTTTGTTTCGAGCACCCGTCTCTCGTCATGTTCTTTTTGTTTTTCTAGGAACCTAGGGGCGAGATTCTTGTTTAGTGGGGGATAGTTGTAGCATCCCAATTTTCTAACAATTGTAATGGTACTTTTCTATTCTATATGATGCTACTTCCTACATGTCACTTATTGTATCATCATTATATCATGCTCATGTCACAATGCCACCTTGCATTTTAGCATCATATAAAACCCCATTTCATTTGGTTCTTATTCCATATGCGTTTATATTGTATTGCTTGTATTTGCATCTTGATATATTGTATTTGCTTCTTGATAAATTTCTTCATGCCCAAGATGATTTGAGGGCATGCCTCTTCTTCCATTCCACCATACCATCTATCTTAGTCCTATATGGGTTTCACTTGCTCACATATTCTTACCATCCAATTAATTATGGGAATTTATATACTCTTTTGGGAATTTAACTCAACTCCATAAATATTGAATATGGTTCCTTTCTTTGTCCTACATGCTTCCATGCTTGATCCCTCATTGTTTTCACAATGTGGAAATGGGAGCTACATAGCCACTCTTGCATGATATGTGAGTATTGTTTTCCAACCTACCATATGGTATTATTTGAACCAAGGTCTTGTTTGAATATATGGGGGCTACATGAATCTATAGTTGAACATACACACTATCTTGGCCACTTCTATTCAAACATGTTTGCATTCAAAGTAAACCATATGTAGTAAGGAAGATTGCATGATAATATGCTCTTGGATATTTTGTTTTCACAAAATATGACTTGATGCATGCATTTATTATCTTTGCATGGTCCATGCAAACTAGTTCCATATCCCTATATTTTAATCCTTTGGTTGTTTGAGGTCTTGATTGTATATATTATTCTATTAAATGTTACCTAGTTGTTTTCACAACTTGTTCATCCAACCAATGCGTGCATGTATGTCTCATGCAAGGGTTGCCACCTTCTAACCCTATCTTTCTCTAATTGCTATCCTAGTTGCTTTTCGAATGGTTTTGAATTCAAACAAACTGGGCATATAAGAGGAAGCAAACAAAAAGAAATAAAAAACTAAACCTAGTTGAACTAAACCTAAACTAACCTAAAATCTAACCTAAACTCTAACCACACCGAGCCCCCCTCTTCTCCTTGGTCTCGTTGGACCAGACCATGCCACCACCATGCCCTGGACCCCCTATCTTTTCCTCTCTCAAGCTACATGATAAGAAAAGGAGAGGGAGAAAGAAGCCCTATCTACCAGATGCCTCCCTCTCTAGCTTTTGCAAAAGCTAGCAACCACATGTGACCACCCCCTTATCGACCCCTCCTCCAAGACAACCCTGGATCGAGATCCATAGCGCCCAGTTGTTCCCCCTCTCTTGCTCCTCACTAAGATGCCATGGCCACTCTCCAAAACCCTAGAGCCGTCCTACCTTACTAGCCAACGATCCCGAGCGCACCAAGATGTACCAAGAGAACCAGGAGCTCCGGCTAATTCCTGTACCTCGACCAGCACCCGGAGGCATTGTTGGGAACCACTAGATAAATCTCGCTGCCGTCATGACCGAGCTAAACCAGAAGCTGTGGCCGACCAGCCTCGCCACTGATCTCCTTACCCTTTTCCCCCAGGATCGCGCCCACACGCCCATGACATGGTCACGTGCCTCCTTGTGCCATGTGTTGTCTCCGCCGCATGTCGAACACCCGCCGTGCATATGTCGCCGCGCAAGCGCGCGCCCGCAGCAACAGACAGCACCACTGTGTCGCTTCGGCCTCTATGCCCGCCAAGATCCACGCAGTTGTACTCCTCCATAGCCGCAAAATCCTGAACCAAACTTGTAGCCGTATATCCCACCTACATCTTTCATTTTTGTGTCTTCGTGTTTTGGCCAGTCGATTCGACGCCATTGTCACCGGAAATCACCAGATCCGTCGTCGCCGTGGCGACGCTCTGTTAGTCTCGGCAGAGACCAGCCATATGCATTTCTACAAAGCTCACTAACGTTGATCCTTCTCAACCCATGATCCACCCTGAGCCCACTTGTCATCCCAATAGCTCACCTTGGCCAAAACTTTTTGCAAAAGGTACCTAGCTTGGCCACTTGTCAGCGGTTCGCTGGTACACGCATGTGTGGACTCGCAGCCTCTCTGTCCCCACTTGTCGGTGACCGTGGGTAAACCCAGCCTAAGGAAGAAATATTCCTGAATTTTTTCTAACTCAAATAAAATTCCAGAAATTGTTTCAATTCAAATAAATTCATATCTTTTGAAATGTTTTGAATTTGAGAAAACTTATAAAATGAAATATGAATGTTTTATTCATATGAATTCAAACCTAAATTCAAATAATTTCAGAACCAACTTAAACTTGTCAAACCTTGACTTTGACCATATTTGAAATATTTGCATTTAAATATTGTTTTAAATTCATGATACCTAATATAAATAATATATATTTTTGAATCAGTAAAATGACAGGAATATGAATATGCTATTTAAAATATATTCTCGGCATTTAAAAATTTCGAATTATTAAATACCATTTAAATGCCATTTTCTTAATAAATTCATAACTTAATTTGACAAATGATATCTCTAAAATTATCTGTGCGACGAGCTCATTCCAACTATGCATTCTATGATATGAATTAAACCATTCATCATATAAATATAAAGGTGGAAGAAAGGTTTATGCAACTAAAATGTGATTAAATAAATATTAAAAATGCTTATTTCTTGTTTCCACACCTCACCCATGCCATGCTATGTTATACCATGTAATTATGCATCATTTAATCATGGAATACCTTGTTTTTCTTGTTGAATTTGATTTATTTTATTATGCACTATATTTATTATGGACCTTGTGTTTTTGGTATTTATCCTGATAGATGTCGAGCAAGGGAACTATCAGGAGCCTCAGGGGTATTACCCGGATCCCACCTATTATACAACTAAGCTACCAGGAAAGCAATTCCCCATGCTTGCGCTACATATATTACCTATTGCATCTATCCTATTCTTGCATCATGAATTAAATTGAAATCACAAGTACTTCATAGCCTTTATATTTAAACCCCACCGAAGCTTGTTCCCTCAATCCGATGAGCCATTACTATAGGAGTTATTTGAGACATGCGAGTCGTAGAACTGCATGTGTAGGGTTTGTGAGAGTATTTGAATAATGAGGTACCAAAACAACTTAATTGAGTACTAATGGGATAACTAAAGAAATAGGCACCGGTCGGCAATATCTGCTATTTGGTTCTTTATGCTCACTTGTTTCCCGTAGGACCAGAGTACTTGATTCTTGTTTCTTGAATATCGCACTATCCATGTCGGGGACCATGGATCCCCTTAGTCTGAGCTTGATTCACATCTTATTTCTTGGGGCCACAATTAGTTTGGGGAATTATTACTATCCTATACTTATGCCATGTTTTACTGCTTTATTTATTACTGTTGCTCGAGGAGTGTCTACAACTGTACTTTTTTGGAACCCCGCGCCACGTTGATCCTTATTGGACAAGTCCAGTCACACTTTCAGGTTCCTAGTCTTTCTCAGCCGTCTTCGTAAACCCTTGATCAGTCGTGAAGCTCGGCCGAATTTGTAGAGGTTAGCCTAGTGGGGTGGCCCCCTAAAATCTTTTATGAATCTTGTGAGTCCTTTTTCGTGATGCCTCGTTGAATTTTCATTTGGTTTTTCCAAGGTTGATCGTGCGTGTGTTGCTATTTCTGCATCCCTTCAGGGTACATCTTTCTGAAAGCCATGTCCGCGGTTATGGACTACATGCAGCATAGTTTCTCGATCATAGATAACTATAACTAAAGTACCATCTTTAATATGACTAAACATAACTAGTAAATAGTGCAATACTGATGGAATGATTAATAAAACTGTCTACGAATGGGATGTTTGTCTGCCTTCTCATTCGGGAACGAGAAGCAGGGCGAGCGATGTTTATTTACGTTGATATATATCTATTGTGTAATTAACTATTGTTTATTTAATGAACGTTTGTCTATCTTTGGTTAGGAGGATGTTGTAGCGTGTCTCTGTAGAACTACTAGGCTTTATTTTTCCTGCCATTTTCCCTTTAGATGCATAAAGATTTGTTGACCCTCCTAGGGTCTCACATGATTTATATTATTTAGATGGACAGGTTTACTTTCAGGAAGGTTTACTGTTTCGAGCAGACTGATGATGGTGGCAACGACCATCAGGTTTAGAGATTCCAGGGATTGGAGATCCATGAGATCTGTGGGTGCGATATGCTTATTTCTGGGCATATTATGCTAGTTTGCTTCTTATTCGTACTTGGATCTTGTTTTCCACTTCCGCTTGATACTCTGATGTGCAGTATATGAGGATGTATCCTAAACTATTATCTATATCTAGGATATTTGTATCTTGCCGTATGGCGTTGAATATTTCTATTTCTTTCAGATGGTCTGACTTTGATGTACTGTTGTATGGCGCTAACATAGATACTCATTTCTGTATGTTTTGTTCGCATGCCTGTCGACTATGCTGCTCGCACCTGATACGATGTTCTTGAAAAGTGGGTAGGGTGGTTGGCTGGTACCGTACCCTTCTCCGCTTAGACGGGCCTACACGTGGGTGGCCTTTGGGCCTTCGCGGTAGCACACCTTATCAACTTTTGGTTAATCTTAGCTTGTTGCTTTGAGCATAGTGTGTGAGGTATTATAGATAAGAATCCATAGGGAGAAGCAGAATTCTCAGAAACTGGCCTCTAACCACCCGAGACAAGAAGTTACGGTCCTTTATAACAAGTTCAACAATCTGAAGGTGGACAACACTGGCTGGGCGGAACTTCACAAGAAAGGTCTCGCCTCGGCGCGTAAGAAGGAGGAGATCATCAAGGAGCTCATGGAGGATAATCTTAAGTTTAGGATAAGCTTGTCGCATCCCAGACGGAGCACTTGAACCTCCAGGAGTTGCACGTCCAAGTACTGAGAGAGCAGGTAAACACCAAAGCGCACCTAATCGATCAAACCCTCGAAATGGAGGTTCTTAGGAAGGAAAACAAGCAGCTCCGGGCCAGGCTCTCTTGAAACCAACTATTGGCCATATCATACTGAACTGCGTGTTTTATACCTGTAGTAGTGATTTTGTAAACGTGAACCTAACTCTATGCACACTATGCACTATTATGAAATTAATTTGCAATAGTATTGAGTTTGGTTTTGTTAAGATAGCACAATTGCAAGTCTTACAGTTAACTAGCTTCAGATATTGTCATGGCATAAATTATTCATCTAAAATTTCCTTGATCCTCTGTAACTTGTCATGGTTCACCCCACTTTCCTTGTTCAGATCCTTCAACAGATCCAAAATGCATTAGTCTAGCTTAAGACACATGTGAGAAAGGGAGGATGAATATGAGGATATTCTTGAATCTTCATTCATGATCATGTCTTTCTCCATAGTATGTTTGATTTCCTCTACATTTTTAGATAAACAACTAGAGGAAATAGAAGCATTTTGTTCATGGGAATAAGGCAAATCAAGCATATCATCAACACTAGTACTCAAATAATTTCTAGAATATATGCAAGGACAAGCAACACAAGGGGATATAGCATCATTGTTGCAAGAAGTGCTTAAGTCCAAACTCTCTACACCAATATCATTTATAGAACAAGAATCATTAGTGTAAAGAGAAACACTACCATCATCAGATATGATTTTTACACTCACCATGCAATTATTACCTTGTGACTCGCCACATGTAAGTGAAGTGAAAGAATTGAAATATATCGCGGCCAGAGGTGGAAGAAACATGGAGCTCTTCATGATGTGAGGGAGAAGAGAGCTCCTTGGAGATACCACCGACCCTATGAGAAATGGACCCAACAAATATTTCTTTAATCTTGGTCCACAACTCATGAGACGACTTGCACTTTACAATCATCAAGAACGAATTAACTGTGGGGCTCAAGGAGAAAATAATATCATTAGATACTTGAGATTCAAGATGTAAATTTTTCTAATCCTCAAAAGATAGATTTTGAGGATGCATAGGAGGAGACAAACCTACATCTAGAAATTGTTCAATATTTGGACACAAGGTCCGAAGATTACAAATCAAGCAATTTCTCCACAAAGCATAATTTCTGACATCAAAGATAATTGTGCCATTGTGCACTATAGTACTAGCCGACATCTTTCCACTCTAGGCGGTGAAGCCTAAAAAAGGAGAGACCTTGCTCTGATACCAATTGATCAGATAGATATGTCGCCTAGAGGGGGGTGAATAGGCAATTTCAAAACAATTACGGTTTTTGCTTGATAGAATGCGGAATTAAACTAACGTTTATTTTACAAGCACAAAACCTAAATACACTAGGCTCAACGGAGTGCACCAACAACAAGTTAAGATAAGCAAGATATCACAAGATAAATATTCCACAAGTGATAAGCAAGATATAAGTACTTCAAGCTCGATGGCTATCACAAGGAAAGTAAGCTTGGGTATAGAGATGACCGAGGAACGTGGAGACAAAGATGTATTCCTGTGTTCCCTTACAAGTAAGGTATGTCACATTAGAGAGGTGTGTGATTCCATGAAGGATTTCCCAACGCTACGAAGGCTCACCTTCTCCTCCGAGTCTATCCCACGAAGGAATAGGACCTTTCCATATGGCTAGCTTTTCCTCCACTCCAGAGATGGAAAGCTCCACAACTACTTCACAAGCTCCATGAAGGAGAAGGCCGGGTCTCTTTAGAATCTTCCACGAAGAGGAAACCATGGAGCCAACCTCCAATCCAACTAGGAGGTCACCCTCCAAGAGTAACAATGTCACATCCCAAGATTTTCCAAATCTTGTAATGTGAAAATAAATTAATAAAATAAAACTTTGTTTGAATTTCAGAGCCAGAAGAAACTTTTTGAATTTAAATGGAACCACAAACCCATTTGAATCAAATAAAATCCTAAAAAGGATTTAAAAAGATAAACATTTTAAACAAAGGAAAATAAAATATTTTGGAAATAAGGTTTTGGATCTTTTAAGATAAAAGGTTTGGTAATCAAAAGAAAAGATGGATTATAAATAAAGAATTATTTCATAAAGCCAAATTAATCCTTGACCAAGCTTTGAGAATTAAAAACATTTTTATTCTAAATAAAATTAGCAAAGGTTGGTTTAAAATAAATTAATAAGGAATTGTTATCCAAATTTTATTAATAAAGGTTCTATCATTTATAAACCATCAAAAACTGGTTTGTCTAATTTAATAAAGTTTCCAAGTATTGAATATTTGCAAATAAAACCTATTGATTTGGTTTTGAAGATATTTAGGTTTTAAATAAAGATTTTATTCATAAAAATCAAATTCTATTTCATTAAATAACTAAGGCCCATTTTATTTAATTACTAATGGACCCTAAAATAAGAGATTATTTTTGTTTTAAACAAATTTTCCAAATATTCTTTATTTCCAAATAAACCCACTGATTTAGATTTGAAAGTATTTGGATTTTAAATGAAGATTATATTAATTAAAACAAACCCTATATTACTAAATAACTAAAATATCCATTATTTAAATTAAAGAATGGATTAATAAAGTTATTATTATTTTGGACTTTTGACCATATTACTAAACAGAACCAATTTCATATTTGAAAAGCTTGATGATTGTTTGAATCATTTTGAATGTGTTTGATTGGTTGAAATTCAAAACAGAAATTCAAAATAGAAAAAGAAAAGGCATTCAGTATAAAAAAAAAGATAAACACAAAGCAGCCCAGTCGACAGGCCAGCTCCAGCCCATCTAGCCCACCTCCTCTCCCGAACCGTTTTCTGCACCGCAATAGAAACCCGCCCTGAGACTGACAGGTGGACCCCTCTCCTCTTCTTTTCTTTCACTGCCAGCAGACCCCACGTAGCCAGCTCCTTCTTCTTCCTCACGCGAACCACGCCTCTTCCCCCTCGCTGCCGTTGCAGGCCTTGATACCGCGCGTTAATTCGCCTTAAAGCCGCGTTGATTCCTCGTCGTGGCCACGCCCATTTAACCGCCTGCTCCTCCTCCTTATTTTTCCCCAGACCACTCCTCCTCTCTGCCCCTAGGCTGCCTCCGATTCTCTCTATACCGCCGCCGCTCCGACGAGCTTCCTCTGTCGATTCCGGCCAAGCCACATCTTCCCGAGCCTCCCCGACCAAACTCACAACTTCCCCACTCTCAGGCACATCTACTAGTGCCCCAAACTCAACCGCGGGTACCCTATAACCTCGCCCTCGACAACGACCACCGTCGCCACCGTCTGCTTCATCTCCGGCGAAGCCCACAGGTAGTATCTGAACACCCCGCGCCTCCTCGTTCACACTCCCGCACTCGCCACCCCTTTCTGCATCTAACCGCATCATTGCTTTGCTTCGGGATGATCCATAGTGTCGCCCACGACCGCGGACAGAACCACCAGACGCCGACGAAGTCTCCGGCGAGCAATCTCCACCGTTCCCGTGCGCCCCCTGCCTCGTCGACCACACGTTGAGCTTCCCAAACCAACTACGACCTCGGTGAGCCTACTCCCTTCCACTCTCGCCTCCTATTTCACCAGCGCCGCCACTGACCGACCGTCGCCGCCGCGCGCAGCCGACGAGCGCCGCCAGACTTTCGCAAGCGTGTTAGTAACCGTAGGATCTGGATCTGACGGATAGGATAGAACGTTAAACGAAGGGGTAAGTGATGATCCTGTGCCGCACGATCTGACTTGATCCAACGCGCCGCAGCACGCGATCCAGACGAATCGGTATCGACCAATCACGACGCGACGCGTGGCCTGTATTAGATCTAAAACCAGATTTGAAAACAGAATAAATTGCAAACTTCAAGCCCTTGTAATTTTCAAACCACACGTCCAAAAATTACAAATTTTATATCAATGAAATCAGGAGAACAAGCTCTAGCCAACCATGGCCTTAGTTTTGAAAATAGTATCTGTTAGCTTGATTGAATTTGCAGAAACATTTGTGTACTTGTTTAGAGTATAAAAATTGTTTAAAATTGAATTTAAGGACAAAACCTTTACAAAATGATTTGTAGTGACCTTACTGACCCTAGGAACCAACCCTTGGTGTTAAAAATAATTTTGGTAAAATATAAGTTGAATTATTTAACTTAGCCATTTTCTAACCAAATAAACCCCTTGATTTTATCATGGAAAAGTTTTTGCAAGGAAAACTTTGGGAAAGTGTTTTGGACCAAAACTTACTGACCCAAAACATCAAACCTTACCAAGGACAACTCACTTAGTGAAAAACCTAAAGTTTTGCTTTGATAAGAATAATTTTCACCACATAAAATGTTGAATGGATTTTAAAATATACTTTGTGCAAAACCCTCTAACTAATGACTTTGCCATTTTGGTAAATGACCAATTTGGACCTTACAAAGTTTATAAACCAAGTAGAGACCAACCTTGCAAGAAGAAACCACCCTTGCATGACTTAGACTCCATTGCTTTGTGTGTGAAATTGTTTGTTTAACCTTGGTTTGGGATGCTAGTTGATTTGGTGTTTTGCTTGATTGACTTGTAGTGAAATTAACAAAGTGTGAGACTAGCAAGATCAAGGAGTGAACCCTCATTCCCTACCAAAAGGCAAGTGACACTATCATACAAAAGTCCTACTACTTTCATTATACTTAGTGGATTTTGAAATCATGCATGACAAGATATTTTTATACTTATGCTATGCTAAATCCTAATAGGATTCCCTATACACACCTTAGTGAAAATATTGAAGTTGTACATGCTTAGCCATGCTATGTTTTGAAAAGAGATACATGTTGTGATTTTACAAAGGTTGAGAAAAGGACTTGTGTTTTACATAATAAAACAAGGACTCAATGAACCACCTAGGTGGACGACACTTTGAATTTTGGAGAAGGTGGCAACAAAAGGGAACCATGTCTATGGCAATCACTTTGTGTTGTGCTCCAAAAGAAAACCACCTAGGAAACTTAGAGATCAAACATGTTTCTCCAATTGTGGCTTTCATGTACAACCACATGCTATTATGGCTCTGGCTTAGTCAATTACATTAGGAAGACCCATGCATTGTCTTTAGTTACTGGACATGGGGATCTGGAATGCTTCATGGGGGCTGAAGACAAAGCTAGCAATGATGTATGGGAGGACCTTATGGAAAGACTTCGTCACATTCTCAATCTGCCAGTACTCCATCTTGGTGAGCACTAATCCAGTAGGCCACTGGTGGCAACAAGATGAGATTGTGTCATGTGGGTAAAGTGTACTCCTTCTGCAGAAGTAAATAAAATCTAAGTACTTAGCCGTGTCCCCGGTTATGGACAATACTGAGCAACTAAAGTTTGAACTATGGGAGATCTCGACATTCCAACTTCTAATATAAAAACTTGATGCCCTTGTGTGTCTACCAAGGAATTCAAAGAGATTTTGTAAAGCTTGTTGCACTTGGAGTTACCAAGGTGCTCAAGAGCATGAAGTACTTGGGGCTTTACCAAGGGATTCATGAGTTTTTGATAAAACTTGTTTCACTTGGGGTTACCAAGGTGCTCAAGAGATTTTGACAAGGATTTGAACACTTGAGTTTCTACCAAGGAGTTCAAGGAACTTGGAAAAGAAATTTGACAAAAGACTTTAAAACCCTTTTGAAAAGATAGGATAAAATATTGCTTTATGCAAAGAAGCCTTAAACTCTACTTAGCCAAATATGCATATAATGATAGGATCCACTCTTATAATAACATAGAAGTGAAGCTTGCCAATACAATTCAAAATGTATTGACCCTTGTGGCTGTAACTTGTAATGTTTCAGGTTGATTGTTTTAAAATTGAAGATTGTTTGATTGACTAGGACTACAAAGTCTACAACCAACATCTGCCTGTGGCACATTGAAGATGATGGACCCATACTTATAGTTATTCCGCTGCAAATGTAATGTAGTAGCCAAATGAGCTATGTTTGATGTAATGAACTTATGTTATTCCTGGTTATAAATTTATAATATGACCTTTGTATCTTGATATTACATCTTAACTGTGGATGCTAGCTATTGATCCAGGGACTAGCATTGTAAAACACAGGAGGACTCTACCTTATTGGGTTGGGACCTCTACAAACAACCTCACGGTCTCTCGCTTGAACAAATCATAATGGAGAGGTCAACACTTATGCAAGAATGCAAACCAAGAACACCAAGGGTACTCAAATCCTTCACTCTCAAATCCCACCAAAGAAACAAGTTCTAGGGAGGAATTAGAGAGGAAGAACAATGGTGGAAATCAACAAATGACTCCAAGATCTAGATCCAATGGGTTCCCCTTGCTTAGAGGAGGAAATGATTGGTGGGGATTGTAGATCTAGATCTCCTCTCCCAAAGCCCTCAAAAAGATGCAAGAATCATAGGAGGGAAGGGGGAGCAAGCAAGATCAAGAGGTTCAAAAATGGAGTTCAATCGTGGTCAAGAACTCACAAAAACGTTGTGGGAGGAACCCCTTTTATAGGGGAAAGCAAATATGGTTGTTGGGAGATATCTGTGCGAACTCGATTGAAAGTTTGGTTGGACCGACCCTCACATCGGACGACCCTTCCTAGACCGGAAAACTGGATTTCAACCGGGATTAAGTATTGTCCGTAGTCTCGGATAGACTCGGTATAGCAAAACCAACAATCCTGGTTTAAGATCCGGTTTTTCGGTGCTGGTACCGAACCACCCGGTCTGGGAGCCGGTTGGACCGGATCCACAACCGGGATGAAACAGACTTCACGAAAAACGCAATAACTTTTGCATCCAGAACCCGATTTCGATGATACTAGGCTTGTTTCGAACAGGAAAACAAGCTCTAAAATATGGTGCAGAAAAAAAATCATACAACAAAGGAGGATAGAACCAAATGAAGAAAGTTAAGAAACGTCCTAAAGAAGAATAGATAAAACCTTCACACTCGAAAACACCATAGAAGATGCATATGAATTCCATTTTTGATGAGCTTGGGCTTATTGAAGAGCTAGAAACAAGATCAAGAACCTCACATGGAGAAACACAAAGAAGCAACAAAATAGTAAAATGCAAAGTGTGCGAAGGATTGAGCTTCCTAAGACCATGTGATCAAGTTACCCAACCGAAAGCCCCTCTTGATAGTGCGGCTATCTATCCTATAACCTGGTATCCCAACAACCACTTGAGACCGATAAAAGGAAAACATATCAAGGCCATACCTTTGCCTTGCGCATCCTCCTTGATATTCATGAAAACGCTTCAATATCCATGCAATCCAGAATGCATCACTTGATCATTGTTTCTTCGTGAAAACTCATAATTTTCTCCCCCATACACCACTATCAGATTTCTTTATTAAGACACATCTTCACAAAAACATTATCACCAATAACGATGGAAAGCTTCAAACAAATGATCTTCTCAAGATGCTTATGTTGAACTTGGCCTTCTCAACCTTGATGATGATCATCACTTGATGTCATCCTCTCATGGGCTATATGAGATCTTCACTTTTGAAGCATGCCCATGGAAAGATACCTATCCCATATAGAAAATGCAAAAGCACATATATAATGGGTTAGTTCATGATGCATAATTGACAAGGCTTACCATACCACAAGATTCACTGGCACATTCTTTATGCTTCATGTGTTGACCAACTTGAAATCACTCTTCACTTTTTGTATAGGTCAACCATGTATGTGCTCGTGCTCCATCTCAATATCTTGAGATACATAAATAACTTTTCATTTGATTACATGCTCTAAATCTTAGTCAACCATAGCTCAACTAATGAGGGTATCATGACACCGACATAGAGCCATATCTTAAATTCCTCTATTGAGATCACACTCTAAAGATCTTGATCATATCATATTATTCTTCAACTCGATGATCTTGATGCTAATACTCAAGGTATATATTTATCTTCATGCAATCCATACTTGAATCCAACACATGGACTATAGGCATGACATAAGGAATATTCCTTCATATAAAACTCAAGGAAAACATTAGTCCATATGCATTGTCATGAATCACCAAAACCACGCATAGGGGAAATTGCCCTTTCATTATGTTGTTGCTGAGGACAAACCATTAGATATGAAATATAATGGCATAAATTGTGAACCTGTAGAACAAGACAAGCAAGCATTGCAGAAGTGTGCCAAAAAAATGAATTGAGCAATCAAACAGAGTATTTTTTAGAATTTTAGCAAATATAAACTAGCTAGGTCATTTCAGCAAATATATATGGAAAAAGTTGTTTATCCTAGAATGCAAGAGATGTTGGGTGACTCGGAATATACGGTGAGATACCCAATGGCATGCAGTTACTGTCATAGCTAATAATGAACCAGACAAAAATTATAACAACATCATGCGAGAACTTGTAAAGCGGGAATGCAAACCAGGAATGAACTACACAGTAGAGGATAGTTATGTCATTGGTTAGGACGAACCATAACTAGATACGAAATATAATGGAGTCTCTTGTGAACCTGTAGAACATGACAAGCAAACATTAGACAAATTTTCCTGCAAAAAATGAGTAACCAATCAAAGTGTTTCTTAGAATTTTAGCAAATATAAACTAGAAAGGTCGATTCAACAAATATATATAGAAGCAGTTGTTTATCTTGGAATGCAAGAGACATTGGGTAACTCGGAATTTGCGGTGAGCTACAATGACATGCAATTACTGTCGTAGGTAAGAATGAACCAGATAGAAATTAGAACGGCATCATACAAAAACTTGTAGAGCAGGAATACAAACTACGAATGAACTATATATACAGTAGAGGGTACTTATGTTGTTTCTTAGGACGAACAAGCACCAGTAAGGAAACAATGGCATCGCTTGTGAACCCATAGAGGTGGCTGTGCAAACCAACATGTTCATATTTCCCTTTTTGAGCTCTAAGCAAAGAAAAAAGAAAATAGTTAGTGTTGTTGTTTTTGAAGAACCAAATGTCAACAAAAAAATTATAATCAAATTAGTACGTAGACTTTGAACGCATACTACATGTTAGAAGAATGATGCCAAAGATAAAATAATAGTAGGAACATATCTCAGGACGAACCAGATAATTTTATTAACTATGGAGCAAGGAATCCACAATAATATTTTCTAAGGACTTTACATTTTGCAGGAACTACACAATAGCAGGCAATTACTATTGTACGGAGTAGCTAAGAACATGTGCATGACTTTAAAATTTGTAGAGCAGCAAATGCAAACCACATATATAGTGACCTTTATGTAGCACAAAGAATAGGAATGTAAACCGACTTGGTGTGTAGCATAATTAGAAAAATGCAGTTCACTACGACAGGCTTGAACCTGCTATGTTGCTGACAAAACAAAAAGAGTTAGGAGATTTGGTTACCATGGTCCGAGAGACTTCTAACCATCATCCGTACCCGTGCGGGTGATGTCGAGGTCATCGAGGGTGTTGCTCTTGCGGTGGCTATTTGCGTCAGGGAAGAAGATCTTGGGTGGTCGATGCCGGATTGAGCATAGTGGATGAGAGCGTCACTAAGGCAGAATCGGTGCACTACATGGAGGCTCCGGTGTGGTACGGTTAGGGTGGATGCCGACAGTGGCAAAGCAGATTTTGGGCAGTCGTTGAAGGATTTTGCCACTTGGACGGGAAAGTGGGAAATGGAAGTCAGGTGCGGTGACCTGGATCGGGTGCGCTGGATGTGGGACACCGTATTTACGGTCCGAGAATCCCCGTTATGCTTGCAATTCACATTCCCGTGATCAGTGAGCCATGAGAAAAACTGACTAGTATCATTACAACATCCATAAAGTAACGATTACAAAACTTACAATGTTGCCATTATGGCGATTACAACATCAGATAGTGGAAGTCTTCCAGCGCAGAGCCCATGGCATGCCTTAACCTACAGGCAACTGAATGGGGAGACGACCTAGCTCGCATAAACGTCATCATCCTCTTCATTCCTTGATCTTCTGAAAATTTGGCCAAGTAAATAGCCAAGGACAACGCCGGTGAGTACTTTGAATGTACTCGCAAAACACCTTAGGAAAATAATAAGAGGATATGCAATATGACTATAGTGGTAGGAGGGCTCCAAGAGGGGTTCTTTTATAAGATAGTTTCTCTCATAGATATAGAATCTATAAGGTTTGGTGGAAAGCTATTCTAAAACACTTTGGAAACCTTTTGAAAATTTGTTGGAAAACAAGTAGGAATGGTTCACCCTATTTCATCTCCACGGTCCTCAGCTGACCGGGATATCCTCTTCCTTATTTGATGTCCCACGGACCACCAGGTTTTAGAAAATCCTTTCTTTATTGAAAACAGTTTTGAAAACAAAACATCACCACTCTACAGCAACCTTTCCAACCGTCCATGAACGAGGACTCGGCTACTCGAATAGATTTACACTCTGAAGAGGTTGTACACTTTGCCCACAAGAGTTGATACATCTTCCGGGATCACCCCCGGGTTGCCATACCAAAGTATGTGGGTCTCGGATAATCAAAAAGAACCTTCGGAAAGTCCACTCCAACACAGTCCCTACCCTATGATTTGTTCCCCTCAACACCAGGACGTTGGGATCCACGGACCAACCGAAGTGCAACCCAGCTCCTTTAGAGCCGGCACTTTCAATGAGGGGCTCATAGTATCAACCGGTCACTCACATGGGTGATCCTACTTCCTCCAGGTGACTGCCTCGCAGTTGACCCATTTCATAAAGGAATCCCGGAATTAGAGGGATATGAGCCCTTATAAGTAGTCGTGCGGATACCCCTATCGAAGTAAACCAACTCTGGGTTAAGCCCCGTCCCACTTTAGGGTAATGTGGTTGTACGGATTAATTGTTCTGGCAAAACTGCAAAGAACCGGGTGCCTTTTTGTAAACCTTTTTCCTCCTCTTTCTTCCAACCCTTTTTTTAAAACAAAACCTTTTTATTTTATCAAACTTCTTTTGCTAGGTCAAACCTCACCAAGGTTTTATCATAAAACATTTTATAAACAATTACCAGGGGTCTTCCCATCCTATACTTTTGCTTAGGCTAAAAACGGGGTCTCCAAGGGGTTATGGTGTTAAAACACCATCTACCATACTAGGGACAAATAGGTGTCCGCAAGGTGGCTGTACTTAGTAGTAAAAAGGGGTAAGTTTGGAGTTGCCAAACATTTCCACCTATAAAACATACTAGTAAAACCATGCAATTTATATAAACAAGTACATAAAACATGCATAAGTGAAATAGTAGGACCAAGGCGTATGAGCAAGCCGGTGGCTTGCCTGTGACCAGCACGATGTCCCTGGACTTCCTCTTAGATTACCATAATACCCAATATAAATAATAGGGATAATAATTCGATGCTTCCTTCTTCTCGCATTCACACCATCGCAATTATGGCAGTTATTGACCACCATGCAAGCAAGCAATACCCATTAAATATAATGCATACAAGCATCAAAAAATATAGAAAAAACAAGGGAAACATGATAAAATTCAGTACGGTTTAGGAAGAATGAATTTAGAAATATTGGAATGGGTCTTGGAAGCATTTGAAAGAATTCCAAAGTGAGTTATTTATCTACAAACTAGTTATGAGAGGGTTTTTATACCGAGGACAATTTCTGTATGATATCAATATAAACAAATGATATCATCAGAAAGGTTTTGATTAAATGAAACCAATAAAAGTGGTTTCACTATTTTATCGATTACCATTTATTTATAATAAATTTTATAGTGACAGAAACCCTTGTTTTAGGAAATAATTCACCAGAATAGGTCTGGAGTTCCAAAAATTATTTCCTTGGATGATTAAGTAGTGTTTGATGGACTGATTCACTGGGAGTCGGAATCATCTCAAAATATTTACCAGAATGCCCTCAGGAAATTCCCAAATGCAGTACTGGAGGGTTTTTGTCTTTTTAACCAGGTTAAATCTATAAGAGCTTCTGATGTGATTCGAGGGACACATGGTACATATTTAGAATACCTTTCTGTAGAAATTGTAATCAACATATTTGGATGTACATAACTACTGGGGTGAATTTATTTGGGAATAAACTATGCATAAAAATGTTTAATTCACCAAAAATCAAAAATAACTCAATAATATTGGGCTGCTGGGGTTTGATAGATGTTGGTATACCAGTGTACTGGGAGTTGGAATTAGGTCAATAACTCTATTGGTTTGACCTAGAGAAATTTCTAAAGGCATACTTGTCATGTTTTTTATATTTATTATGGGCAAGTTAGGAGACAAAGGACTATGGGGCCAGGAGGACTTGTAAGTTATCATCTATACCTTTCATTAACCAGAGTATTCAAGTCATTTGAATTTGTAGAAATATCTGTAGGAATTTATTTTCAAAAAGTATAGATTGAAGTATTAAAATTCCTATGATTATAATGGAGATTAAAATGCTCATCTATGGTACTGCATGTTGTAGAAAACATGTGTGCAGATACCAAAAATCAGATCTAGGCAGGTTCTAGTAATTTCCATATTTGTTTGAATTTAGTCCTAACAGCCATAATAAAAGGATATGAAAAAGGTATAAAAAGGATAGGGGTATTTGGGCCAGATCGAAAGAGGGAGATGGGCCATAGGGGAGAAATCGGCACACTGGAGGTGGGCAACGCGCACGTGTGCCCGCATTCAAATGGCAGGGCGCAACCCACCTGTTGGCGGGAGCGAAGGCGAATCGGTATGGGGCGATGCGGGCCGTCAGATCTAGATGAGATTGACGGTTCCCGGTCGTCTCCTCCCTCTGACCGGGGGAAAGGATGGGGGAAACCTTAGCGGGGAGATGTGAGGGCGCGGGGCTCACCTGGGGGACTTCTCGGGCGACCGGAACATGCTAGGGCAACACGGTGGACGCTGGCAAACTCAATGAGGTGCGGGAAGGCGAGGTTCGGTGTTGGGAGTGGCCTCGTACGCAGACGGCGGCGCGAAGGCTTCGGGCCATCACCGACGCGGGTACCTGAGAGGGATAAGAGCAGAGACGATAGTAGGGTTAGCTAGGGGAGAGCTTGAGGAGGTCAGGCATGCGTACAAAGGAGGAAAAATACATAGGGGAGACGCTGGCCTGCATCCATCTTTCATGGAACCTGAGAGGGTTTCTTCTACTCCTCCCGGGAAATATAGAGCAAGAGAGCTATCGGGGCTCTAGGGGAGGAAGAAGGAGGGGAGGGGGTCACAGTAAGGTGACATGCAGAGAGGGAGAGGCCTGGTGGAGTGAGCCTCCCTTAGATCTAGAGCAATGTCCGAATGGCCTTTTTCTTCCTCTCTCGGGCAAGGAAGAGCAGGGGAGAGGGAGGAGGAGCTCTGGCGGTGAGTGACATGGGGAGGAAGCAAATGAGGGGAAGAGGGAGAGAGGGCAGGGGCTTCCAGCCCTTTTATTGCAAGGGGAGAGGCTAGTGAGGAAAATGTCTATTTTGGACATGGGTGATGGGTAGGGTTGGCTTTGTTGCTGCCATGTGTAAGAGAGAGGGGTGTGGTGGTTCTCTAGTCGCTTAGGGGCGGAGAGGTAAGAGGGGTGGTGGTGTGGCATTGAATAAAAGAGGTGGGGGTGGTGACCTAGCCTTTGTCTCCCTCTTGGACAAGCAAAAGAGACAAGGTGATATGCTACAATGGCCATGACCAAGGGGGTGTGCTAGTGCTGGAGAGATGTATTAGACAAGCTTTGATGAGGATTTGAGTAGGTTTAGCTAGTGGGTTTGATTAGTTTGCAAAA
This sequence comes from Avena sativa, assembly GCA_916181665.1. Taxonomy (NCBI): domain Eukaryota; kingdom Viridiplantae; phylum Streptophyta; class Magnoliopsida; order Poales; family Poaceae; genus Avena; species Avena sativa. The sequence continues at coordinate 103,180,242 of OV702280.1, forward strand.
TTTGATCATGATGGGGATTATGAAGGAAGTTTAATATTTTGCATTGGGAAAGGTGGGGAAATGGTACTGGTAGATGAGTATGGCCAAGATATACCTCCTCTAGTTATTTAGGATTTTTCAGATGGTTTTTATTTCACTTAGAATCACTTATTCAAAAAGTACAGAGATGGTTTATAGAAGCTAATGTGATATTTTTACATTAGGCAAGGTGGGATTTTGTTGTGACCTGGTCCCAAATAACATATCACACACTAGGTAATTTTATTGGAATTTATTTGGGAAGAAAAGTATTATTAAGGTATTATTTCATGTTCCTGCCATTTAAGAAAAAGGGCAAAAAGAAATAATCAACGAGCTCAAAAATATTTATTTTTTAGATGGGGAGATAGTATAAGATAAATAGGGATCAAATGTCCCTTGGTTTGGCAAAGTAGGTTGGATAAAAACAAACTTGCCTTTATATAGAGGGTTTTGAGGGGATTTAATATGCCAGGACCGGGAGAAAAACAAACTTGACTTTACAAACATACTTGTTTTTTATAAACTTCTCAGGATCAAATGTGTCGGGACCGGGAGAAGGAACGAAGGGTCTGCGGGCCTCCACGCGATACTATGCGCCCCTCATTGAAAGCGCACACCCGTCGAGGTGAAAAACGCGCTCCGGTTGGCTGGTTACTATATAGGGTGTCCCGGTTTTGAGGGGATTAACCTCTTTGGGTAGGCACTTGTAGCGGAGAAGGCATCTGGAAGGTCTTGAACGGTTATTCGACCCACAATCGGTGTAGATCAAGGACGGGTAATTGGATGGTGTTGGTATAGTGTACAACCTCTACAGAGTGTAAATCTGTTCGAATAGTCGAGTCCTCAGTCATGGACGATTGTGATGGCTGTTATACGGCGGTGATGGTTTTGATTTCAAAAAGGACTTCGGAAAAGCAAGGGCTTGAAAATGATTTGACCATCAGATGGTCGGAAAATGGAGTAAGGAGTTTGGTCATTGGAAGACCGGAAGGAAAAACAAATGGGTGACCTAATCCTAGTGTTTTCCTAAAACTTTTCAAAAAGGTTTCCAAAATGTTTGTCAAATTTTTTTCAAGAAAGATAATAGAGATATGCTATATCTACAAGAGAAACTAATTTATAAAAGAACCTCTTATGGAGCCATCCTACCACAACCATATTGCATATCCCTTATTTCATTGTTCTCTTAAGGTGGTTTGCGAGTACATTCGAAGTACTCACCGGCATTGTCCCTGGCTATTTACTTGGCCAGACTTTTCAGAAGCAAGAGGAATGATGGAGTTTGCTAACGTCTATGTGAGATAGGCCGTCTTCCTTGTCAGTTGCCTGTAGGTTAAGGCATGACATGGGCTCTACGCTTAAAGACTTCTTCTATTGTTATTGTATCTCCATAATGGCATTAATGTAAGTACTTGTATTCGTTAATTATGGATGTTGTAATGATACTTGCCGGTTATGCTCACGGCTCACTGATCATGGGAACGTGAATTGCATGCATAACGGGTATTCTTAGACCATAAATCCAGGGTGCCACAGAGTTGCTATCAGAGCCATCCTGACTGTAGGAGACCTTAGTTAGCATGGATGTTAGACAGAACAACCCCTATTACTAAAAACACTGGCTTTTGAAAACTATTTTCCCAAAAGATTTTTGAAATATTTCTTATCTCACCTTCTCTGACTTAACCGATTTAAAAATGGGTTACTCGATATCTCATCTACTTCAAAGGTTCCGTTTTCAAAAACAAAGTCCGACTCGAAGACTATGAAGACAGAGATCCCGGAATGAAGAGACCCCAAGACAAGAAAAACAAAGGAGCTACCAATGACAAAATACACTACAAGATCACCCTACCAACGGAGTCCTTCATCGCCCCCAAATCGATCAAGTACGACACCGACAACAGATGGCAAGATAGAAGTCAAGACCCCTGTAACGTCCGTACTTAGGATGAGCATCCCTAATATAGGATTCCCCTTATGGCGTGTAGTTACCGCTTAGTACCTACGGTACGCCTTGTTTTATTGTTATGTGCTTATATGATGCTTGGAATGTGTTGCTTTTCTACCTAGGACCATCCGATCCTAAAGTATGACCACTTTGTTGGCATATCGCGACGCTAAGCTTTGCAAACCCATAGCTGGAAATCCCTCCTCTGCAGGATGGCCACATAAATAAATCCCCGACAACTCCTATTCGTGCCTTAGTTCTAATTACCATAAAGTAGAAACAATCCTAATAAAACCCTCCGCCGAATCAATAGGAAGTCTTCGCCATAACACAAACGCCCCAAGAAGCTAGAAGATAAGGATGCAGAAGACAACAAATCTACTCCGTCATTGGTCCAAAGCAACACAAAGTGTTCAAGTGAATACAAACCCTCTAAATATAAGTTGACTCCACCCCGACTAAGGACTAATAAGAAGCATCACTAACCGCAAAACAACCCCAAGATAACCCTTACGGCTTCGTTAGGTGACCACCATAGCAAGGTAGTCGCAATAAAGCGTCACTCGAGGATCTCGAATCAAGTGTCACGCCAACGCTCCAAGCGAAGGATCTACCCCAGCCTCGACGACCTCAAGTAAAGCTCTAAGGTGGAAAGACTGCGTCTTTCCACTCAAATCCAGAAGACCAGCTAGGAGAAGATAATCCAAAAAAAATTACAATCCAAGAACCTGCCCCAAGCACCATCTCGCAAGTCGCTAGAGGAAAGGAAAACATACATCATCAATAATCTTCAGAAGTCTGCTCGATCTTCCCAACAACCGGGAAATTTAGAATTAAGACGACAAGACTAATCGACACCACCAATCTTACCCTCCAAGGAGAATAAATAAAACCAAAGCATCAAGTTTATCTGAAGACATCACGTAGCCCCCTTTCTCTGCTTTTGCTACTAACAAACCACCTAAAAATACCTCCGAATCTACAAACCCCGAGACAGGGAATGAAGAACTATCCCTTTCATGAGTATCAACCCCTCTTCAAGTCACCACTCCCAGAAGATCCACTCGTCAAAGCAAACATCAGAGAACGAATGACCCTCACTGCTGAAGAGCTTAATGACCCTCATATCCCCAAGGAAATATCGTAACTAAAGTTGGTATCCAACCCAAGGACGGCTACAAGATTCAAGGAGCACTCTCGACCTAGTCCTTCGTACCCTACCAGCTCACTTTTCCAACCTCTATCAAGTGATGGATCGTCTCGAAACCTGTTCAGAAAGGCGTCAAGTACCTTTGCCGTTGGTCGGCACAAATCTACTGAATTCTAGATGAACCCTGTTGGATGATATGCAATAAGGATGTCGTTCTTTACATGTTTTACCCACGACGTTGCATCAGACCGAACCCAAAACTACCCCCTTTCTAAAGGACTGCGTTCCTAGAACGCCAACCTCCAATGACATCCTCCAACCCATCAGACCCCTAACTAGCTCAGAACTAACTACCCGGAAGATAGTAGACGCCCTTCCAATAGACCTCCTAACTTAAGAAGTGGTATCGATGTCCCTCACGAAGCGGATTATACAAGGTCGACACAAGATGACCACCTTCGGACGAAAGGTGCAGCACCATCCCCCAGCATCAGCATACGACTCCAATCAAAGAAAGCTCGGTGACTCCACCAAAAACCCCTAATGTCTCTCTAAGGGGGAAAGACTGCGTCTTTCCCACCCAAAAACCCGATAGAACCCTGGAGTCGAACACTAGTTATTCGTTAAGTGATGACGACACCTCCAAAATACGAATCATCGACCCTGCAAGGAGGATGACGATCGGCACTTCTCCATAATCATAAGGTACTTCAGGAAAGTTCTCCATCACAGAGTCGATAGCCCAGCCAGCACTTCTGACGTTTCAGGACCAAGAAGGCGGAGAAGCTGACTTCAGCGGTAAAGGTTTGAAGAAGGCTAAACTCACTGTCTCACATCAATGTCAAGACCCGTATTTTTAATCCCAGATGCCTGTTATGCCATACATCGCAATCCCAAGATTACCATTTTTTACGAGACATAACAGATTGGTACCATAGTTCATCATCCATTACAAACCATAATAAAGGTCTTACAAATAAAGGATCTCATGATCCAGTATTAGTACAATCAAAGCAGCGGAATAATATAATAACGGTAGCATGGGCGAGGCTCCATCTTCATGGTCATAGGCAATTCTGACAATGGGAGATGATCCTAGTTGTCGTAACCTTCCTGCGGTCCATCATCCTGATAGTCATCTTCATAGTCTGGCCACAGGAATAGCCAGGGACAAAGCGATGAGTACTCTTTAAGTACTCGCAAACTATCACTAACAAGTAAAGATGTTTCATGTAGGAATACTAAGCTCTAGGTTGTTTTGCAAAAAACCAGGTTTATCTTTAGCTGAGTTCAGAAGTAAAGAAAAGTAGTTTAAGGTTTTATAACACCTAAGTGGGAAGTTAGTTTTCACTTTCACAACCCTATTGTGGTCAAGTCAAAGTCATGATTCATTTCACAAGTCATTTTGAAAACATCTGACGATGGAACAGTATGGACACTCCAACTGTCCATAACCGCGGACGCGGCTATTCCAATAGTGTGACACTCTGTAGAGGTGGTACACTTTCACCACAATATTCGATACATCCGTCAGGAACAATCTTGAATTCACCATACTCAGTATGCGAATAATCAATCCTAACCTTTAAATTACACACCCTAGTATAGGCACCTCTCCTATGATTTTGGCCTCCCAACCTTGACCATCTGTCATCTTGGGAACTGCACAGGTGGTCAATCATCACAAGGTAGTCTCAGCTCAAACCTCGGCCGCAAGGGAACCCATACTAAGATATATAAACTTCCAGTCAAGCCCTACCCAATTTTGGGTTTTGTGGTTGTACGGTAAAATTGGAATGGTATCGCATACAAACACAACCATCAGTTTTATAAAGGGCTAAGGCTCATTCCTCAACATTTTCATCATCAAATTCACCTTGTGTTCACTAACACATGTCAAAACATTTCATTAGAATGACTCATCATTCTAAGGTTTTCATAATCATTTTCACCAAGTATTCCCATCTAAAGTGATCAAGTTTTATGCTTAGCACTAGCCACTAAAGTTGGGGGTAAACATTAATGAGGGGTGATAATCAAGTGTGACTTATCTAAGTATAATCTCATGCCTCGGGATGACATCAAGTTATATCTAACTTAGGCCAGGTTTTATGCTCTTTATGCTACCTCTAATATCTTTCCAAAACTTCATAAGTCACTAAGTATACCAAGAATTTTGATAAAGAAATAAATTAATACAGCTTGCAAGTAAAACTGGGATTTGGTATTAGCAAATGATATAATCACATATGCCTAAGGCATCTAGTTTGCATAGTTATCATGCAAGTGTTAACTTGCAAGGCTAACTTTTTTTGTGAATCTTGCATAGGTAACATGCAAGTGGTAGCTTGCTAGGATGACTTTCTTAGTTAGTAGCTTACATTAGATAGCTTGATAGGATGGCTTGGAAAGTTGCAAGTGTAAGCTTGCCTGGTGCAGTGCAGTGGTTGAAGTTCTCCTCGGCTTCTTCCTCATAGTAGTCTCCTTTCTCTTCGTATCTGTCACATCCCAAAATTTTCTAAATTTTGTAATGTGAAAAATAAATAAACAAAATAAATAATTATTGAAATTTAGGGTGAAAAGAAACTTCTGTTTCTAAATGGAAACTTAAAATCCCATCTTGAACAAACTTGAGTAATGTTTGAATCCAACTAAATTCCAAGCAAGTGGAATGCATTCTTCATAAATGCATCTGGGAATTTAAACACTTGGGAAATAAACCAAAACCCTAAAACCCTATGGAAGAAAAACATTTCCAAGTTATCTCCAAGATCATGGATTTAATCCATATAAAAATTTGTCAAAAAATATTTATAAATGATCAAGAATGACAAATAGAAACATTATAAAACCATAGAAATTGGTTTCACTTAATTTGGAGCCATAGATAAAATCTTACGAATTTTATAAGATAAGGAAATTGAATTTCCAAAGCTAATAAAGCACCTATCTAAAATCCATACCAAATGGTGAGAAAATAATCTTAAAGGTATTTAAAAGGATAAATAAATATTAAATAAGATTTTACAAATTGGAATCACCAAGTTTTGATCTTTAAATAAAAAGATATGGTTTTAAAAGACAAAGAAAGAAATAATTAAAAGGGAATATTTATAAGAGCCAAATAAATCTTGGCCAAGACCATAAACAAATGGAATTATCATAATCCAAGTTCAAATGAAAAAAATGGATAAATAATATGGAAATAAAATAATATGGCCTTAACCAAATTCTATTCTATTGGATTAAGACAAATTCCCTAATAAGAATGATTAATTAAATCATGAGAAAATAGTATTTGGAATTTACTCAAGTGGATTTAAAATTTATTTAATTAACTTAAATGGAACCAAGGAAATCACCTAAATAAAATTTATGGAATTAAAACTATAATTGATTTCATTGGAATAAAAACAAAAACCCAATTTAAATGATTTATAAATCATATTAAAAATATTCCAGATAATTCAAAGTGAATTACTTGACACACTAATAAATAAATAAAACCTACTGAAAAAGGTTTGGTAAAAATTTGAATTCAAATAAGTGTTGAAAATTATATTTAAAATCTTGTCTGAATTAAGACAAAGGCCTATTTTTAATTAATATACCCTAAAAAGAATAAATATATTATTCTAAATTTGACTTCAGAATGAATTATTAATTAGTATTTGAATATACACAAAGTTTGGTTGAAGTTTGAATTCAAATGGTTGTTTGAAATAATTAAACAAAATCAAAACAGAATATTGGAAACAGAAAAAGAAAAATGAATCTGTATAAAAAAATGAAAACAACCAGCCCAACCCAACCAGGTCCACTAAGCCCAGCACCAGCCCATCCCTCTCACCCCCGCAGGAAAACGTTTCGCACCAGAAACCTGACCCACGCTGTCACTGACGACCGGCCCCCACCTCCTCTCTCTCTCTCTCTCTCTCTCTCTCTCTCTCTCTCTCTCTATCTCTCTCTCTCTCTCTCTCTCTCTCTCTCTCTTAGACACCCAGGTCCCACCTGCCAGTCTTCTCTTCCTCACCCGCGCGACGACCACGCCCTCCTCCTTCGGCCGTTTCTGGACTTAATTCAATCGCTTAAATTCGATTAACTCCGCGAGTAATTTTCCCCCATGACCACGCCCTCTTAAGCGTCTACCTTCCCTCCACCTTTCCCCTCAATTTCCCACACCTCTCGGCCCCTAGGCTGCCCGAATCGCTGGCGGCAACGCCATTAGCTCCGACGAGCTTCTCCATCGATTCTGGCAAGAACAACCACCCCCACTATCTCCGCTCCACACAAAATTGCTCGCCATCATCCCCTGCACCTCCCAATGGTTCCAGCTAGCCAGCGTGCGCTTCGAAACGTCGACACGAACAACCTCTGAACGCCGGCGACGTCTGTGCCCACTCCGGCGAATCTTTTCCATAAACCCCGACTACCCTAACCTTCCTGGATGATACGAGTATACTCGCCACAGTCTCATGCGTCTAACGCACCCTTTCTTCCTCCTTCTGGTGGTCTACAAGCTCGCCCCCGACGACGAACCGAAGCACCCGACGCCGCCGCTGACTCCGACGAGCAATAGCTGCTTCCCCCATGCGCCCCTCGAGTAGCCGACACCACCTCGAGTTTCAGCAAGTCTCTGCGAGCCTGGTAAGCCTCGCCATCCTCTCCCTCGCTTCCTGAATCGTCGGGAACACCTCCGTCTGACCGCGCGCCGCCACACGCCGCCGCCAGCGCCGCTGGTTCTTGGTCGATGCGTTGAGGCCGTTGGATCTTGATCAGACGCATGAGATTAGATTTAACCCGAAGGGGTATGTATCCACCTGAGCCGCACGATTTCACTTTAATCCAACGCACCAGAGAGGCCGATCCAACCGAAGCGGCACTAGCCTATCAGAACAAGACACGTGGCCAGTCTGTTTTAATAAATACCAGAAATGATCTATTAGATGTTCAAGTTTGTAAAATTCATAACTTTTGATCCACACGTCCAAATTTGCCAAATTTTATATCAATGGAATCAGAAAAAAAAACCTATCCAACCATGCACATTTTTTAGTAAATTGCTTCTGTTAAATTTGTTGTTTTTACAGAAACTTGTGTAGGCATATTTTGGATATAAAATTTATTCTAGAAATATTTTTATGGTAAAATCTTTGGCAAATAGATTTTTTTACCTACTGACCATAGAAACCAACTTGTGGATTCAAAAACAGATTTTGTGAAGCAAAAGAATAAATCTTTGATTTAGAACATTTCTAGTCAAATAAAAATAATGTTTATATGTTAAAAATGCTTTTAGAAGAAACCCTTTGGGAAATGTTTTTGATTTAAACTCTCTGACCGTAAACACAAGGTTTTATGATTAAAATATATTTGATGAACCCAATAGTTTATTACTTTTCTAAAAAGCATTTTCAACCACATAAAATAATGTTTTGGTTTAAAAAGGGTTTATAGGTAAAATCTTTTGCAAATGGTTTTGTCACTTTTATAAAATGACCAATAGGTGTTCTCAAATGTTTATAACTCATTAGAAACCACTCTTCCAAATAAAACAATCTTTTGAATGCTTGCATGCATTGCTTTGTTTCTATTATTTTATGTGATGTTTGCTTGAACGGTAGATTGAATATTGCTTGCTTGGTTGAATTGTAGTGGAATTTGAAGAGTGTGAATATTGCAAGATCAAGGAGTGAACTTATATTCTCTACCAAAAAGGCAAGTGATGCTTCATACTTTTGTCCCAGTATTTTTACAATGCATTAGTGATATTTCTAAGTAGGACTTGCATGGAATTTTTGCTAAGTGTAAACTATGCTATGGGAAATCCTAGTAGATGAAACCTTAGTAGAAATTGCCTAAGTTAAGATTCCTACTACTATAATGCTTAGCTTAGCTAGTAGAAAACAAGGGTGGAATATATTCATACTATGGAATAGTTCTAAGTCAAGGACTTGTGTTTTGTTTAATAAAACAACTAAGTGAATGAATCACCAGGGTGGAATGGAAGGAATGGTTTGTGTTGAGTGGTTACACAAGGCCCATTTCTATGGTTTACCTTATGTATCTCACTTGTGGATGGCCACCCAGGAACAAAGGGATTTGAGATTTCAAATGTTGAGAAGCTTCAAGTGCAGCCACTTGGCATTATGGGCTCTGCCTGGATCATATAGGTTGCAATAACTTAGCCAAATGGACATTTGGTGGTAGGGGATTGATAGGTTGGAGCGCGTCCATTCTGGTCTAAGGGAAGGCTTCTGAAAGATCTTGTCTTGGTGAAACCAAGTCTTGTGGGAAAAGTGCACCACCTCTGCAAAGTGTAAAATCTAAGTACTTAGCCATGTCCCTGGTAAAGGACAATTTGAGCATCAAGACATGGAAGCTATCAAGAATCTCCTCATCCCAATTTTTAAGTTAAAATTTTGTGGCTGAACAAGGGTTGAAGGATCACCAATTTCTATTGGGAGATGCCTTGGGTGATTTTGACAAGCAAAACCTTAGTGTTTTCAAATGATAAGGAAAAATCTATTTTGAGCAAAGCAAGCCTAAGCTCCACTTAGCCAAATGCATATAGATGATAGACTCCACTATACTACCACAGTATCACTTGCCAATATAATTCAAATGTATTGACCCTTGTGGCTATAACTTATTATGTTGCAGGTTTGTTTGATGTTAGTGAAGTGTGTTGATTAGGATTACAAGTCTACAACCAACATGATTGCCTGTGGCACTTTGAAGATGAAGGACCCCATGCTATAGTTATTTCTGCTGCATTGTAATGAGATAGCCAAATGAGCTATGTAAGGTGTAATGAATTATTTTATTCCTGGTTATAAAGCTGTATTATGACCTTTGTTTCTTGAAATTACATCTTAACTGTGGATGCTAGCTATTGATCTAGGGACTAGCATTGTAAACACAGGGGTCTCTACCTTATTAAAGGTTGGGACCTCTACAGATGGTATCAGAGCACTGTGTTACCTCTAGGATTGTAACCCTAGGATTGGACAAAACCCCTTAGAAAAATGGGAATTGTATTTGTTCCAAAAAAACTTATTTACAAAAAATCTTGTAAACTCTTTCCTCAACCTTTTTGGTTTTAACTATACATCTCTTCTATTTTCAACTTGATGAGCAAAGCCTCAACCATGAGCAAAGGACTTCACCAACTCAAATGACTTCAACTTCAACATCATCAAAGACTTCAAATTTATTTGCACCAAGGACTTCAACTTGGATATCACTAAGGACTACAAGTGAGACAAGAATGTTACTCAAGGTTTGAGGGCTAAGGAAATAGAACTTAGAAGGAACCATCATCACCTTTGAAGTTTTGTGACCAAGATGCAAGAAATTCTCCAAGGATACAAAGACATTGATCAAGAAGAACCAACTAAGAAGGATGGGATACTCTCAAGTGAACCATATAGTTGGACCACCATATTAAGTTTAGATTAAACCCACCAACTTATGTGGTGTAGCAAAAATATTTTATTGACCAAAAAAGTACTTGAAACTTGTTGTTTGAGTGGAATGTTTGTTTGTGATTGCTTGCACATTGCTTGTGTGAATTGTGATGTGTGTGATTAGAATTAATTCCTTAGAAATATTTTGCCTATTCTAATCCCAATCCAACCCAAACAGATGACTACTCCAAGAAACTCCAACATCAAGAATGGTAACAACAACAACAACCAAGAGATGCACATGAGAGAACTCATAGTAACCCAAACCCAGTTGAACTAAGTGACAACTCAGATTTTAGCCAACTACAATGAGTTAGACCCAACCATGCAAAAGTTTTTGGAAATCCAAACCCAATTGTTGCAAAGGATGACAAATCAAATGATCAACATGGGAGACAACTCTTTTCAAGGAGTTTGTGACAACAATGATGACAAGGATGATATTCTAGAAGGAACCCAAGCTTGCAATGTTTGTGGAGCCAAGTATCACACTTCCAAAGAGCATGAAGATCAATGACCCAATTGTGAAGAGAAACATTCAACTAATCAATGCCCCACATCTCAAGCTACTTGTTTCCTATGTGAAGGAAATAATCATGTCCCTATCCAATGCCCCATCTATACCATAGTTCAACAAAGGAAACAAGGTGGAGTGCATCAACAATTTGTGAACCCTCATGAAGGAACAACTTCTACCAAGAAGGATGAAGGCAAAGTCAAAACTATGCATCATAAGGCCAAATCCAAAGTGACCACAAAGTGTTGCTACTCTTGTGAAGAAGAAGGTCATATCTCTAGTAACTGCCCCAAGAAGAGAGAAATATTTCCCACCTTTGTGGTGAAATATGAAGAGCATGAACTAGAAGAACTCCTAGCTTTGGAGAGACCCAAGAAGAAGAAGAAATGCCCCAACCCTAGCAAGAAGGATATTACCTAAGAGCAATGTTACACTTGCAAAGAGATGGGACACTATGCCAATGAATGCCCAGAAAATAAGAAGAACCAAGGAAACAAACAAGAGGCAATGATACCAAAGGAAAAGAAAGAAATCAGCCAAGTGATGTGTTTCAAATGCAAAAAACTAGGCCATTATGCAAACAAGTGCCCAGAGAAAATACATCAAGATCCCAAGTAAACCAAGATGTAATCTAGTTGGAAATTTTTAAGGGTGGTAGTACCCTAGTTGCTTTGAGCCAACTTGTAACCCCTATCTTTCCCAAATCTCGGGACGAGATTTATTTTAAGGGTGGTATCCTGTCACATCCCAAAATTTTCCAAATTTTGTAATGTGAAAAATAAATAAACAAAATAAATAATTATTGAAATTTAGGGTGAAAAGAAACTTTTGTTTCTAAATGGAAACTTAAAATCCCATATTGAACAAACTTGAGTAATGTTTGAATCCAACTAAATTCAAAGCAAGTGGAATGCATTCTTCATAAATGCATCTGGAAATTTAAACACTTGGGAAATAAACCAAAACCCTAAAACCCTAATGGAAGAAAAACATTTCCAAGTTATCTCCAAGATCATGGATTTAATCCATATAAAAATTTGTTAACAAATATTTATAAATTATCAAGAATGACAAATAGAAACATTATAAAACCATAGAAATTGGTTTCACTTAATTTGGAGCCATAGATAAAATCTTATGAATTTTATAAGATAAGGAAATTGAATTTCCAAAGCTAATAAAGCACCTATCTAAAATCCATACCAAATGGTGAGAAAATAATCCTAAAGGTATTTAAAAGGATAAATAAATATTAAATAAGATTTTACAAATTGGAATCACCAACTTTTGATCTTTAAATAAAAAGATATGGTTTTAAAAGACAAAGAAACAAATAATTAACAGGGAATATTTATAAGAGCCAAATAAATCTTGGCCAAGACCATAAACAAATGGAATAATCATAATCCAAGTTCAAATAAAAAATGGATAAATAATATGGAAATAAAATAATATGGCCTTAACCAAATTCTTTTCTATTGGATTAAGACAAATTCCCTAATAATAATGATTAATTAAATCATGAGAAAATAGTATTTGGAATTTACTCAAGTGGATTTAAAAGTTATTTAATTAACTTAAATGGAACCAAGGAAATCACCTAAATAAAATTTATGGAATCAAAACTATAATTGATTTCATTGGAATAAAAACAAAACCCAATTTAAATGATTTATAAATCATATTAAAAATATTCCAAATAATTCAAAGTGAATTAATTGACACCCTAATAAATAAATAAAACCTACTAAAAAAGGTTTGGTAAAAATTGAATTCAAATAAGAGTTTAAAATTATATTTAAAATCTTGTTTGAATGAAGACAAAGGCCTATTTTTAATTAATATACCCTAAAAAGAATAAATATATTATCCTAAATTTGACTTCAGAATGAATTATTAATCAGTATTTAAATATACACAAAGTTTGGTTGAAGTTTGAATTCAAATGGTTGTTTGAAATAATTAAACAAAATCAAAACAGAATATTGGAAACAGAAAAAGAAAAATGAATCTGTATAAAAAAAATGAAAACAACCAGCCCAACCCAACCAGGCCCACTAAGCCCAGCACCAGCCCATCCCTCTCACGCCCGCAGGAAAACGTTTCGCACCAGAAACCTGACCCACGCTGTCACTGACGACCGGCCCCCACCTCTGCTCTCTCTCTCTCGCAGATAGCCAGGTCCCACCTGCCAGTCTTCTCTTCCACACCCGCGCGACGACCACGCCCTCCTCCCTTGGCCGTTTCTGGACTGAATTCAATCGCTTAAATTCGATTTACTCCGCGAGTAATTTGCCCCCATGACCACGCCTTCTTAAGCGTCTGCCTTCCCTCCACCTTTCCCCTCAATTCCCCACACCTCTCGGCCCCTAGGCTGCCCGAATCGCTCGCTGCAATGCCATTAGCCCCGACGAGCTTCTACGTCGATTCCGGCAAGAACAACCACCCCCACTGTCTCCGCTCCACACAAACTTGCTCGCCATCATCCCCTGCACCTCCTAGTGGTTCCAGCTAGCCAGCGCGCGCTTCGGAACGTCGACACGGACAACCTCTGAACGCCGGCGACGTCTATGCCCACTCCGGCGAATCTTTTCCGTAAACCCCGACCGTCCTAACCTTCCTGGATGATACGATTATACTTGCCACACTCTCCTGCGTCTAACGCACCATTTCTTCCTCCTTCTGGTGGCCTACAAGCTCGCCCCGACAACGAACCAAAGCACCCGACGCTGCCGCTGACTCCGATGAGCAATAGCTGCTTCTCCCGTGCGCCCCTCGAGTAGTCGACCCCACCTCGAGTTTCAGCAAGTCTCTACGAGCCTGGTAAGCCTCGCCATCCTCTCCCTCGCTTCCTGAGTCGTCGGGAACACCTCCGTCTGACCGTGCGCCGCCACACGCCGCCGTCAGCGCCGTTGGTTCTTGGTCGATGCGTTGAGGCCGTTGGATCTTGATCAGACGCGTGAGATTAGATTTAACCCGAAGGGGTATGTATCCACCTGAGCCGCATGATTTCACTTTAATCCAACGCACCAGAGAGGCCGATCCAACCGAAGCGGTACTAGCCTATCAGAACAAGACACGTGGCCAGTCTGTTTTAATAAAAACCAGAAATGATCTATTAGATGTTCAAGTTTGTAAAATTCATAACTGTTGATCCCCACGTCCAAATTTGGCAAATTTTGTATCAATGGAATCAGAAAAACAAACCCTATCCAACCACGCAATTTTTTTAGTAAATTGCTTCCTTTAAATTTGTTGTTTTTACAGAAACTTGTGTAGGCATATTTTGGATATAAAAATTTTTCTAGAAATATTTTTATGGTAAAATCTTTGGCAAATAGATTGTTTTGAACCTACTGACGATAGAAACCAACTTGTGGATTCAAAAACACATTTTATGAAGCAAAATAATAAATCTTTGATTTAGAACATTTCTAGTCAAATAAAAATAATGTTTATATGTTAAAAATGCTTTTGGAAGAAACCCTTTGGGAAATGTTTTTGATTTAAACTCTCTGACCCTAAACACAAGGTTTTATGATTAAAATATATTTTATGAACCCTATAATTTATTACTTTGCTAAAAAGCATTTTCAACCACTTGGGGATGCTTGATACGTCGTAAACGTATCTATAATTTTTGATGGTCCATGCTTGTTTAGTATATACTTTTCCTTGCTTTGTGTAAACTTTGAGGTGTTTTATATATTTTCTGGAACTAACCTATTAACAAGTTGCCACAGTGCTAGTTGTCTGTTTTCTTCTGTTTTTGGTTCCAGAAAGGCAGAAAATCAATATTCTCGGAATTGGACGGGACAAAAGCCAAAGTCAATATTTTACCGTGAGGGACACGAATCCAGAAGACGAGACGGAGACACGAACCAGGGAGGCCAGACCCCCTAGGCGCGGGTGGTCCCTGCCCTATGCCTGGGTAGGGTGTGGGGCCCCTGGCCGCCTCCCGACCTCGCCTCTTCGCCTATAAGAAGCCCCGATGCAGAAATCCTAAGGACCCGATCAATATTCCACGAAACCCTGCCGGAGGGGAGATCATCCCGGAGGCCTTCTCTCCAGTATGATGCGTGAGTAGTTCCACCTTGGACTATGGGTCCATGTAGTAGCTAGATGGTTGTAGCTCCTCCTTTGTGAGATCATGTATAGATCTTGTGAGCTAAGTTCATGATCAAGATCTAATCTATTTGTAATCATGCATGTTGTGTTTGCGAGGATCCGATGGATATTGAGATTACTATGTCAGATTGATTAATGGTTTTGTCTTTATGATTCTATCATGTCTGTGTTGTTTGTGATCTTGCATGCTCTTCGTTGTTAGTAGCTATCTTGGCCAAGTAGTTGCTAGTGACTCTAAGAGGGGGTATTTATGCTCGATAGTGGGTTCATGCCTCTAGTTTCCAAGGGAAGTGACCGAAAGCTCTTCGGTTGTAGATGTGTTGTTGCTACTAGGGAGAAAACAACGGTCTCTTGTTCATGTAACAAGTGGGTTGTTTACCTTACACACTTTGCTTAAAGCAGTTGTCTGTTGCTTGCAACTTAATACTGGAGGGGGTTCAGATGATAACCTGAAGGTGGACTTCTAGTCATAGATGGAGTTGCATGGCGGTCTATGTATCTTATTGTGTTGCTCAATCGAAGCTCATGGGATCTTTTTATCTAGTATTGCATTGATATCCCTTGCTCAGTTCCTGTTAATTGCCCTGCTGTAATTTATTTACCTTTCATGCCATGTTGTTTATCTAAGGAGAGCACCTCTAGTAAACTATGGACCCCGGTCCAATCTTTACCATTGATACATCTTCCACTGTTACTTGTTTACTTGCTGCAAACCATTACCTTCCACACCATACGTTTAATCCTTTGTTAAAGCAAACCGGTGAGCTTGATAACCTCACTGATTCGTTGGGGCAAAGTCTTGAGTTTGTGTTGTGCAGGTCTCCGCATTGCTTGCAACACATATGTGACGTTTCCTTCCTCCTACTGGTTCGATAACCTCGGTTTCTTACTGAGGGAAACTTGTTGTTGTGTTGTTGCACACCTTAATCTTGGGGTTCCCAACAGGCTCCACGTCAACTACGTGTATAGTCATCATAGTATGAGGGTATGGCTCAGATTCTCGCTCAAGAAGTAGCCAGACCCGACAGCTTTTCCTTGCTGAAATTTAGGGCCCATTGTGATAAATGTATGGACCTCTATGTATTTTTTTCTACTTATATGTAGAAACAAATTGACCTTGATTCAAAAACAATACAGAAATAAATGAGTTTAGGGTGCACGCCACCAAATTGTTCCATATCTTGAAAGTAATCGAAGAGGAAGTAGTATGAAGAGCTAGTATGGGTGAATCAGCTACTCTCTCGAGAAGGAGCCGAACCTGACTATTTTCCTTGCTTAATTTTAGGATAATTCAAGCTAAATGTACGCACCTCTACGTATTTACCCATTTTTAGGTCCGTGATGTAAAATGTGCCCCCACCGTCGAAAGTAAGTGGTAAAATCTAAATGAATTCAAGCTTAGTTTTCAATGAGTATGAACATTCTTGGTTTTCAAGACGAACGACTAAGGTGATGGCCATCTTGTAGCACCCCGGGTAAAACCACTACCAAAAAATCGTCTGTCTTTATCTTTATGCATCATTAGGATATCATCATGCATCCGTGCATCTAAAAATATTTTACTAAAACCTATTTTGTTTTCTACACTAGTCCTCTCCTACTATTAAAATTAAAACTCCGAGATTGTCCTGATATTTTATTTTATATAAAAATTATTTACAAAAATGTTAAAAATAAAATAAATAAATGAAAAAATAATCTTTTCGACAGGGAAGTCCAGCCGGATAGGCCAGAGGCTCAACCGACCGAATCACCTACTTCTCGGCCCATCTAAAATAAAACCAACCCTAGAAACCAAACCCTAACCTACACTACCCCACCTACTCCCCTCAGCAGCCGCCGCCACCCATTTTTCCCTCCCGCGCGCGTAGTGCAGCGCACCCTGCGTCGCCAACCACTCCAAACGTGGATCCGACCCACCGACCTGAACACACACACACACACACGCAGACCCAGCGACCCAGCCCCGCTTCCACAACCCTGCGCCCTCAGCCCCTCACTCGCGAGCTGGCCCCACCAGCGTGCCCTCTCTGAAGCTCGCGATCCCCATCCCGTCCCGCATTGACCTCCCCAACCACCCCGCAATTTCCAGCCCTACCCCGACTCAGCGTCCTCCCCACGCGATTCCCCCGCGAGTGCCGCCCCTTTCCCTAGCTCCTGAGCCTGGCCGCCATCGCCAGCTTCTCTCCTAGGCGGCGTCTCCTCGCACCCTCGAGCTCCCCTTCTCGTCCTCCTACGCATCCCTCTACCCCGCCTCCGACACCAAGCCGTGCAGGTCCCGCCTCCCGCAAGCTCCAACCACATGTCCTCCGGCCTTCGTAGCCTCTTTGCACCACCGCCAGGGACGCGGGCCCCCTCCCCATCGCCTTCCTCTGCACCCCTTCCCCAGCCACCAAGCTCTGCTACAAAGCTCTCTGCCTCCAGCGTGCCTACCGCCATGGGTCTTTGCCGCTTTCCTGCCGGTCGAAACCGCGCTCACCCGGTGCCCGTTCGCACCACCCAGCGAGCCTGTGACCACGCATCCGCCGCAGCACAAGCGCATGCACCCCCGAGAGCCCTCTCCATCGACCGCTGCCTGACTGCGGGAGCCCGTTTGTGACCGACCGCAGTCGCCCCGCCGCCTTGCCTCCCTTTGTGTGTCACTCCGGGGTCCGCGATAGTTCATCCTTGAGCCGCCTTTGGCCCGTGCGCGTATCCCCGTCGGCATCGATCGTGCCCACCTGCTACACCATGCTCCTGTTGGTTTCCTGTAGGCATCGATTGTGCGCGCGGCCTCCGTGTGTTTCTCTTGGAATAAGGGTTCTAAAGAGTTAACCCTTTTCGTTGTTGTGGCATCGCTCCCCGATGTTTCAGTTCATTTGCTGCCACCTGCCGAAGTCGTTCGAGAGGCCGAGACCGACCAAGACCTAGGACCCGAAGAGCCACACAAGGTCATGGGGCCTAAGTCAAGTTCATCGTCGGCAACTGAACCGGATAACTCAAGATATTCTATGCAGACCGAACTTGAAGAATACGATTCAATATGGAATCGCCATGTTTTCATGGATCCGAAGACCTCGAAGACCAAACCCCCAGACACTAGTGGAAACGAGGTCTTTTGTTGATCCCGAAAAGGGGCTCTACGAACCGGTGTTAAAGGGGGGGCCATACCAGCGTGGCCCCTGCGGCATTAAAGGAGCCCCCCTTTAACACCGGTTCGTGCCACGAACCGGTGTTAAAGGTCCCTGCACCAGTGGCCCGCGCACCCCCCCTTTAACACCGGTTCGTGGCATGAACCGGTGTTAAGGGGGGGGCTATATAAGACACCACCCCAGCCCACACACACCCCACTCTTCCATTCTTTCACATTTTGGAGCCTAGCAAGAGGGTGTGAAGAGTGCTAGTTTGTGTTTTTTTCATATACACTAGAGGTGTTCGGTGAAATGCCCGAGAGCTCAAAATAAGCTTTCTTGTTGCTCTTTCCGTCTCAGTCGAGGTCGGCAACTATAGTTTCATGTGTCATTGATGTACTATATATATAAATGGTCATCTCCCTATTATTTTTTGATATATACTACATATTAATGCAGATGAATCGGCAATGGATGTACGGTGACCGCCGCACTTCCGAGTACATTATGGGCCTCCAAAATTTCATCGTTGTGGCTAATGCAAACCGTGGTCACAATGGTTTTATGTGCTGTCCGTGTGTTCACTGTCAGAACAAGAAAGACTACTCAAATACCAGAACCATTCACGCCCACCTGCTTCGATCCGGTTTCATGCCCAGCTATAATTGTTGGACCAAGCACGAAGAAAAAGGGGTTGTGATGGAAGACAACGAAGAAGAAGAGGATGATGAAAACTATCATAATATGTATCCTGAATATGATGATAATGCAACGGAGGTAGATAATGAAGATCAAGAGGGAGCAGATGGGCCCGCTGATGACGATCTTGGTCGGGCCATTACTGATGCAAAGGAAGAATGTGAAACTGAAAAGGAGAAGGAGAAGCTGGAGCAGATGTTAAAGGATCACAAAACATTGTTGTATCCAACTTGCGAAGATGGCCACAAAAAGCTAGGTGCCACACTGGATTTGCTGCAATGGAAGGCAGAGAATGGTGTGACTGACAGCGCATTTTCAAAGTTGTTGGTAAAAATGAAGAATCTTCTTCCAAGAAATAATGAGTTGCCTGACAGTACATACCAAGCAAAGAAGGTTGTCTGCCCTCTAGGATTAGACGTGCAGAAGATACATGCCTGCATTAATGACTGCATCCTCTACCGCGGTGAGAAGTACGAGAATTTGGATGCATGCCCGGTATGCACTGCACTGCGGTATAAGATCAGACGAGACGATCCTGGCGATGTTGAGGGCGAGGCCCCTAGGAAGAAGGTTCCCGCCAAGGTTATGTGGTATGCTCCTATAATACCACGGTTAAAACGTCTCTTCAGAAATAAAGAGCATGCCAAGTTGTTGCGATGGCACATGCAAGACCGTAAGAAAGACGCGATGTTGAGACACCCCGCTGATGGGTCACAGTGGAGAAAAGTCGAGCGAGAGTACCCAGACTTCGCACGTGACGCAAGGAACTTAAGGTTTGGTCTAAGTACAGACGGCATGAATCCTTTTGGTGAGCAGAGCTGCAGTCACAGCACCTGGCCTATGACCCTATGTATCTATAACCTTCCTCCTTGGTTGTGTATGAAGAGGAAGTTCATTATGATGCCAGTGCTCATCCAAGGCCCGAGGCAACCCGGCAACGACATTGATGTGTACCTAGGGCCATTAGTTGAAGAACTTTTACAGCTGTGGGCCAAACCAGGTGTACGTATGTGGGATGAGCACAAAGGGGAGCCATTTGACCTACGAGCATTGCTTTTCATAACCATCAATGATTGGCCTGCTCTTAGTAACATTTCAGGGCAGACAAACAAGGGATACAATGCATGCACACACTATTTAGATGATACTGAAAGTGTATATTTGGATAAATGTAAGAAGGTTGTGTACCTAGGGTATCGCCGATTTCTTCCGAACCTGCATCCAGTAAGAAAGAAAGGCAAGCATTTCAAACGTCTGGCAGAACCCCGGAGGAAGCCTGTCCTCCGTACCGGTGAGGAGGTATTTGGTATGGTCAAGGACCTAGAAGTAATCTTTGGAAAAGGTCCTGGCAGTCTATCTATTCCGAATGACGATGCCGGACACGCGCCCATGTGGAAGAAGCAATCTATATTTTGGGACCTACCCTATTGGAAAGTCTTAGAGGTCCGCTCTTCAATCGACGTGATGCACGTGACGAAGAATGTTTGCGTGAACCTGCTAGGCTTTCTAGGAGTGTATGGGAAGACAAAAGATACACCGGAAGCATGACAGGACCAGCAACGTCTGAAGGCCCCTGAAGAGCCTATGCATCCTGAGAACGAGAAGGGTAAACGATGCCACTTAACTCCTGCCAGCTATGCTCTTACCAAAGCAGAGAAGGAAATCTTTTTTGAATGTCTGAGCAGTATCAAGGTCCCGTCTGGCTTCTCGTCGAATAAAAAGGGAATAATAAATATGGCAGAGAAAAAATTCCAAAACCTGAAGTCTCATGACTGCCACGTGATTATGACACAATTGCTTCCGATTGCATTGAGGGGGCTTCTACCTGAAAATGTTCGAGTACCCATTGTGAAGCTATGTGCATTCCTCAATGCAATATCTCAGAAGGTAATCGATCCAGAAAGCCTACCAGGGTTACAAACAGATGTGGCCCAATGTCTTGTCAGCTTTGAGTTGGTGTTCCCACCATCCTTCTTCAATATTATGACGCATCTCCTGGTTCACCTAGTAGAAGAGATTGCCATTCTCGGTCCTGTATTTCTACACAATATGTTCCCCTTTGAGAGGTACATGGAAGTCTTAAAGAAATATGTTCATAACCGTGCTAGGCCAGAAGGAAGCATCTCCAAGGGCTATGTAACAGAGGAGGTCATTGAGTTCTGTGTTGATTTTATTCCTGACCTTAAGGCGATTGGTGTTCCAGAATCACGACATGAGGGGAGACTGCGTGGAAAAGGCACCCTAGGATGTAAAGCAATGATATGTAGGGACGGGCATTCTCTCAATCAAGCACACTACACGGTTTTACAAAGATCTATCTTGGTTGCCCCGTATATCAATGAACACAAGAATTTAATACGCCTCAAACACCCGGGACAGTCTGATGAATGGATTATAAGTGAACACATGGCGAGTTTTGGCGGCTGGCTGCAAAGACTTCTCACGAATAACACCACTGTTGGGGATCAGCTGTACTTGTTGGCCAGGACACCGTCTTCGACTGTATGTACTTTCCAAGGGTACGAGATAAATGGGAATACATTTTACATGATAGGCCAAGATAAAAAGAGCACCAACCAAAACAGTGGTGTCCGCTTCGATGCAGCAGAAGACAATGGGCAAAAGACCACGTATTATGGGTTCATAGAGGAGATATGGGAACTTGACTATGGACCTAATTTTAAGGTCCCCTTGTTTCGATGCAAATGGGTCAATCTAACAGGAGGAGGGGTTGAGGTAGACAAGAAGTACGGAATGACAACGGTGGATCTCAACAATCTTATGAAGAACTTAGACGAACCATTCGTCCTAGCCAATGATGTGGCTCAGGTTTTCTATGTGAAGGACATGTCCTCCAGACCAAAAAAAAGAAAAAATATGCAAACGAATACATCATATGATGAGCCAAAGCGTCACATAGTTCTTTCAGGGAAAAGAAACATCATGGGAATCGAGGACAAGACAGACATGTCAGAAGATTATAATAAGTTTGATGAAATTCCGCCCTTCACAGTGAAAACTGACCCAAGCATTCCGTTAAGTAAAGAAGATGCTCCATGGTTACGTCTGAAGCGATCATAAGGAAGGACATATGCCAAGAAGTTCATGCTCATATTATGTAACTCTAGTTCATGTTTTTAATATTAATACATGTAGTGTTAGTCATGTTTTGTGGATGGACCGGGACTATGAGAAGAAGTTGTCCCGATTCGTACTTACCATTAAGATCTGATCTCCAAACGTGCGCGGTCACATATTAGGGAGTGCCTCTATGACCAGTTTCTTGGAGATGCCGGAGGACTAGGCTCCGTCGGCATCTCCCTGAAACTGGCCGTAGTGGTGTCCCTGCTCTCGAAAACCATCTTGCAGCTTTGTAACTTCTCTAACTAGATCAATACACCTGGGAGCTAACTAATTTCACATATTAGGGAGTGCCTCTATGACCAGTTTCTCGGAGATGCCGGAGGACTGGGCTCCGTCGGCATCTCCCTGAAACTGGCCGTAGTGGTGTCCCTGCCTCAAACTGGCTGGAGGACTGGACTCACAAGGATGCCTATTTATAGAACAAGCAGCTCGACATAGTGTTGACACTTACGAAATAATGTCGACACTCACCCCTATTATTAGTGCTGACTCATGTTTTGTGCCGGATGGTGTCTACAACCGGGACTAAAGGTTCATCTTTAATCCCGGTTGGTGTCTCCAACCGGGACTAAAGGTTCATCTTTAGTCCCGGTTGGTGACACCATCCGGGACAAGGTACACGCAGCACGACATAATGTCGACACTCACCCCTATTATTAGTGTTGACTCGTGTTTTTTCCCGGTTGGTGTCTCCAACCGGGACTAAAGGTTCATCTTTAGTCCCGGTTGGTGACACCATCCGGGACAAGGTACACGCCGCACGACATAATGTCGACACTCACCCCTATTATTAGTGCTGACTCGTGTTTTGTCCCGGTTGGTGTCTCCAACCGGGACTAAAGGTTCATCTTTAGTCCCGGTTGGTGTCTCCAACCGGGACTAAAGGTTCATCCCGCCATTTTTTCCCGCCATTTTTCTTCCCGCCATTTTTCTTCCCGCCAGTTCTTCCCTCCAGTTCTTCCCGCTAGTTCACTATATATATATATGTAGGGGGTTGGCCTCCATTGTCATTGCACATCTCTAGACTCATATATGCAACCTGATCACTCTTTCCCATGGCTTCCACCGTAGCACTAACCCCCAGGGAGGCGGAGGTGCTTTGCGCCTCGAACTACCCCTGCCCGCCGGGCTACTGTGTCCCCGTCGGCTGGATGCTGAGCGTCGGAGGCGTGCCGGTTCCTCCTATCCCTCTAGGTGTGGCGCGCAGGATGGCCATCACGAACCACTACTACTTCGAGCTCACGCCGGAGCAGCGGAGGAATCCCAGATGGCATCTCGACTATTTCCCTACTTGGGAAAGCCTTCTTCGTGGATCGGCATGAGAGGGCGCTCGCCAGGCACGAGGAGGACGGCCCACCTCCTCCTAACTTCAACGAGGCCGGCCGTCGGCTATGGTGGCGCGGTCGGACTCTCTAGAGCGTCATGGCCTATGACACTACCGCCGACTCTAACCCCCGTCTGCGCTACCCTCAAGTCCAGCCCACGCGTACTCTCCAGAGGTTCAATTACGGCGACCCCGACGACGACAGCGATGACGGCGGCGGCGAGTACGACGACTACAGTGGCGAGTATTACAGGTGTAGGCAGGAGCATGACTGAATCACTCCAACATTCCGAAACAAGTTCGGCCGATTGTTACTTAATCTGGCCATGTATCTTAATTTTCAGTTCTTTTATGTGTCTTAATTTTCAGTTCCAGTTCGGCCGATTGTTATTTAATCTGGCCATGTATCTTAATTTTCAGTTCTTTTATGTATCTTAATTTTCAGTTCCAGTTCGGCTTTATGTAACTGTCTCAAAATGACCTATCTCATTCGAGGTTTCTTGGCTTTCGGGTCAAATGACCAATGTTATGGCTAGAATCAAGGCATAGTTTGTGATAATATGGCCATATTGTGCATACATGTGCATCATGGCATGGCAAACAATGTTGCAAGAGGAAGTTTTCCTTTTTATCGCACCAAAAAGGCATTTTCCATTTTCCGAGCATAAAAAACGGACGGTTTTGTGAAGCAACCAAAAAATGGCTAATTCAAAAAACCACCAACACATTTTACAAAAATACTAGACCACCTTATATGCACAATGTACCAACAGGGGGATCTGAAACATTTCCGTCCACCTCTGGTGAAAAAGACAAATTCCTACCGAATCGGCAGGAAGTGGGTCACATATGAACTACAAGTACATGATACGATGCTCATGATTTTTTACAAAAATCATTTTTAGGTTCACAATATGCTATTTTATCAAAAAACAATGCAAGTTGAGCGAGGCTTGGTGAGATTCGAGTGTATACAAAAGATGCGACATTTAAATATCCAATCAATTCAAAAATGTTAATACAAAAGATGCGGCATTAAAATATGATTTGATATAATAAAAATCATTTTTTAGATGCTTAATATTTCTTATGTTCAAAGTTTTAGGATTTAACAATTTATTTTTGTTTGAATTGAATAATCAAAATTTATATGTAAGTGTTTTAATTATTTTAAAAAATTTCATGTAAAGTAAATATAAAATGATTTACATGAATGGATAGATATTATTTTTCTGAAAATTATGATATATTATTCATATTTTTCTGAGTTGAAATGAAAAAGATATGAATTTTCTAAATTCATATCATATTTTTTGAATTAAAAAGCCCCTTTAATGCATGAAATAAATGCCCCCCCTTTAACACCGGTTCCAGTCTAGAACCGGTGTTAAAGGGGGGGCATTTATTTCGTTTCCCGCGCGCACCACCCCCCCCCCCTTTAACACCGGTTCGGGGCTGGAACCGGTGTTAAAGGGGGGGTAATAAATACACGCGCGAAACGAATTCCCCCCCTTTAACACCGGTTCCTGTCTGGAACCGGTGTTAAAGAGGGGGGGTATTAAATGCGCCCCTTCGCTCCTTTCTTCCCCCCAGAGCCAGATCGCGCCACCGCCCAGAGCCCCGAACCCCTCGCCGTCGTCCTCGCCACCGAAGCCCTCCAGCCCTCGCCGTCGCCGCCCTCGCCACCGCGTGCGCGCCACCGCCATCGCGCGCGTGCGCCACCGAAGCCGACGACCGCCACCGCCACCGCGCACGCGCCACCGAAGCCGACGACCGCCACCGCCACCGCGCGCGCGCCACAGCCGACAACGACGCCGGCGCCTACAAGAACCCCGACGCCGTGGTGAGCTAGCGGACCGCGCCTGGTCGTCCCCTCTGTTTCCTCCCCTTCTCTGATTCGTCGCCGGCGCCCCCCTTTGCAGGCTGCGCTCTGCCACGTCGCCGGCCGCCTCTGTCCGCCGTTGCAGCTGCCCGTCGTTGCCGTGCTCGCCCGTTGCCTCCCCGTGCTCGCCCCCGTGCTCACCCCCGTGCTCGCCCGTGCCTCCCCGTGCTCGCCCCCGAGCAGTTCCTCGCCGGAGCCGGCCTCCCCACGCGAGCTCTCTCGCGAGCGCGTCCACGGATTGGGGCCCTCCGAACAGATGTACCAAGATGAAATCGAACCCCTCCTAACAGATGTACCAAGATGAAATCGAACAAGCTTTGTAGAAAGTATGATTTCAAACCATTGTACTTATTAGTAGTAGCTAGGATCAAATCGGACACGAGGACAGCTTTGACGTGGTAGCTCGCGTCATCGGGTGTGGCGGGCAGGAGCGGCTACGCGAGCGCGTGCACGGATTGGGGCCAATGACAGGGAAGTGGAGGGGATGGGTCAGGGAGGCGGATTCGTCGGGGAGGCCTAGGGCCCAGGCGCGGTACAGGGACGGCCTCCCCTCTCGGCTGCGGGGGCGGCCTAGGTGGGGTGCAAGCTCCGGTGGTGGCCATGGGGTGCGAGCTCGCGATGCGGCCTAGGTGGGGTGCGAGCTCCGATGTGGCATCCCCCCTCGGTCTGGGGCCTATCTTGGGGACATCCCCTCCACAATGTATCTGTTCTGCCAAGTTGTTTTCCGTCGCTATAATGTTTGCCTCGGCCTCCTCTTTCGAACAACGCCCGTTTTAGGTAGGCCGCATCACGCTACCTCGCGCTCCCTAGGTCGCTCTCCAACGCCGCCAGCCTCCGGTCAGCCACTGTAGCTAGCCACTCTCATATGCATCCGGGATTTCTCCGAATTAGGGTTTGG
This sequence comes from Avena sativa, assembly GCA_916181665.1. Lineage (NCBI taxonomy): Eukaryota > Viridiplantae > Streptophyta > Magnoliopsida > Poales > Poaceae > Avena > Avena sativa. The sequence goes on from OV702280.1 coordinate 103,206,535, forward strand.
ACCCCTCGGAACTCGTTTAAAATGATCAAGCATCCTTAGGGTTTTAATTTCATTTGTGTATTTTTGTATGAATAATATGTATATTTGTCTATGAATCCAAGTCCACTTGAATGTTTACACTCTTACTCTAGATAATATTATTGTTTTAGAAACTATGGATCCACTTAGTAGAAACCTTGAAGAAGAAGAAATAATGGAGAACATTATTGATGAGGACACCTCACAATATCTGAACTTGGAGGGACATGATGACGACAGCTCAAGTACTAGTCATGGAGAAGATGAAGACTCCGGTGAACGCAATTTAATGGTTACAAAGTCCGGCGAGGTATATGCATTGATTAAGCCTCTGCTGACTTCCACAAACAATCTTCTTCTACATGTATTAATTAACGCTTCTTTCTTCTTTTAGCCCTCTGGATCGACCAGCCAGCAACCATCTTCTTCTACGAAAAAGAGCAAGCGAGGCGCGAGCCAGCGGTTGGAAGATCGTGCAAAGTTCACGATCGAAGCAGTCCATGTTGATGGCAGGCCGATGGAGCCCAAGAAGGCCGCAGACAAATTTGTACGTCAGGCTGGAGTTCTTGTTAGGGACCAAATCCCAATCACAATTGAAAATTGGAATAAGCCAAAGAAGGGCGACGGTACCTTTGTCGATGACAGATCCAAAGAAATGCTTTGGAATTCGTTGTTGGTAAATTTCACCCTTCCGCCAGAGGAGGATGAAAACAACCCGGTTATAAAGGAAAAGGTCAAAGAGTGGACTCTAAAGAAGATGGCTGACGCTTTCCGCAACTAGAAGACAAAATTGAACAAATTTGTCAAATCTGGCGAGACTCCAAATTTCGAAGACGCATATTATGCGAAGATAAGACCTCACTGGCCCGAATTTGAGACATATAAAAAAAGTGCTATAGCTAAAAAGAGGTCAGAAACCAATACGCTTAATGCCCTGAAGAAGGAATATCACCAGAGGACGGGGTCAGGTGGCTACATATCTCAGAGGCCTAAGTGGGAGGAAGCTGAGAAGGCCCTGCGCGAGAGAGGGATCACACCCCAGACAGATGGGTGGGACCTACGTGCAAAGACTTGGTTCTACGGAATCGGGGCAAGGTTGGACCTAGAAACAGGATTGTGTATCTTCCCAACCATCCTTGCCAAACCCGTCACTGAACTCATCACGGCATACGAGGAAACATCCGCCAGGACCTTCCATCCCGACAGAGAGAATGACCAGCTCACACGCGCCATCGGTAAAAAAGAACACCCTGGACATGCACGAGGCACAGGGGGTATGACATGGAAGGATGGGTTTGCCGACTGGAGCGACTCTTACAGATGGCGCGACAGAAAAGAAAAAGAGCGTACAGAGCGGATGACACAGATAGAACATGCACTTGCGGCGCTGCAGGTGCAAGTGAATGCACAACAGAGCCATCAAGCTACCGGCCCATCTCAGCGGCACGAAGAGCCTGCATTGGAAGCTGCCCGCGGCCGAGACTCTACGCGGAAAAGCAGTGTGGCTTCCACGGAGAACGTGCAGCCCACGCTTGAAATGACGGGTCCTCAATACCGGTTCTTATATATATATATATTGACGGCCCATTCTTCATATATATTCAGATCGAACGGATGCGGGACCAACTCCTACCATTTGAACGCATACGAGCCATTCAAGAGGAATTGGCGGGGTTCATACTTGATGAGGTCGTCACGCCTGGCGGAGAACTCTTTAGATATCCACCAAAATGAACGATGACGATGTATGTGCCGATGACGATGTATGTGCCGATGACGATGTTTGTGTATAATAATAGTTGCTTAATTATTCATGTACTCGTATGTACCGATGACGATTTATGTGTATACCGCTCCCGATCGATTCCCCCTCGCTCCCCCCCTCCCGCAGAAATACGCCCAGAACGGGGCAGAGGCAGAAGTCTGCCGCGGCAGAGATTTAGGCAGTTTTCCTGCCGCGGCAGAACTCTGCCGCGGCAGGAAAACGGCCTAAATTTCTGCCGCGGCAGAAGAACCTTTAACACCGGTTGCATATACGAACCGGTGTTAAAGGGGGGGGGGGGCTGAGGCCTGCGGCAGCCCCACGTGCGCCACCCTTTAACACCGGTTCGTATAAGAACCGGTGTTAAAGGGCCCCCCCTCTAACACCGAACCCTCAACAGCGGTTGGGGAACCGCTGTTAGAGGGCCCTCCCAACCGGAGTTAAAGGGGGGGGGGGGGGGCCTGCACTAGTGAGAGCCCCTCCCAAGTTCGCCGAGTTCCTCATGTGTGTATATCTCTATTGTATATAAATTGTTCATGTCCATACATATCATGTGGTTTGGGGGCATTATGCCGATTCACCTTCTAATTAAATATAGAGACCATATGCTGGCTAATCTAACCTTATATTGCATCCATTTAAATTTGTGTAGCGAACCAATGCTATATTTTCCCTTGTTAATACAACATTTAAATTGCGGGATATCTAGACAACTTGAGCCAAATAATTAATGTCGGGACCCCGATTCCGCTTAATATTGACTAGTCACATCGCATCTTTGCAATGTGATACATCATACATGCATCATGCCCGATCTTCTGTCGAAATAATTAAAGTGCATCCGGTGTTTCTTCTAGTGCTTTCCTTCTTCACAGATTAGGCCGATGAGTTGATGCGAGTGCCGACCGGATCTTCGGATGAATCTTCGATAATGTTTTCAGGCGAGCATTCTCCCTATTTCTACCTATTTTTCATTTCTAGTCTTTACTTCCTCCGGTTGATCTATTGTTATCTGTGTTGCGATGCTTCAGATTCTATACCACATTATATCCCTTGCAGCCTCTATATTTCCTTGGACACCTCCTATTACCTATTGTTTGGTATATAGTCAGCCTTGCGTGTCGTAATCGCTTGCTTAGGTGCTGCTTCGTGTTGTCAAGTGCCACAATTGTTAGAAGGTTGCCATATGCTTTATGTTGGAGATCATCATGACTCAAATTACAACTTGATATTAAAATGCTGGGATTAAGTAAAACTAATGCAGAGGCATCGGTGGGCAATAGATGTCATTTGTTTTTTAACCGCTCACTGGTGTCCCGTAGGACCACGAGTACTTGATCATGTTCCTTGACCATTACACTATCCGCATGTGGGACCATGAATCCCTTAGCCAAAGCTTGAGTCATAACTTATTTCTTGGGGCCACAAAGTAGTTTGGGGCTTTATTCCTATCATGTACTTATGCCATGCTACTGCTTTATTTACGACTGTTGCTCATGGAGAGCATTTACTATTGTACTGTTTTGGAACCCCGTGCCATGTTTTCGCGGTATCGACAAGCCCAGTCACACTTTCGGGTTTCCAGTAATTTACAGCCGTCATCACAAACCTCTAGGTCCGTCTCGGAGCCGGCAAACTTCGTAGCGGGTAGCTTAGTGGAGTGGCCCCCTAAAATATTATTTGAATCTTGTCATTTCTTAGTCGTGATGCCTAGTTAGGTTTTCATTTGGTTTTTCCAAGGTTGATCGTGCGTGTGTTGCTATTTGTGCTCCCTGTAGGATAAATCTTTCTGAAAGTCGTGTCCGCGATTATGGATGACTTGGAGCACCGTATCTCGATCATAGACAACTATAACTAAAGTAGTGCTATAAACATCACTTTGACTTGTCTAGTAATCAGCTTCACTATAACAGAATGAGTAAATAAAATTTCTAACAATTGCTGGGTTTGGGAAGTCTCATGCTATATGTATCTGACTAGTAAGTATTGCAACTATAACAGAATGGTTAACTAAAAGTGCCCACTTCTTATTACATCAGGATGACTCATGCTATCTATATCTGACTAGTAAGTGCTACAACTATAATAGAATGAATAAAATTGCCAACTGTGTGAGTTTCCTTGGTACGAAACACCAGGATGGGTACGTTTGGTGTTAGTATCAGGTTGGATCCGGATAGGTCTCTCTTATCGCTCTATGATAGCCACTAGTTGTATCGAGTCTCTATAGGTTGTTTATCGCATGCTTCGCTGCCGCTTCAGTCCATCATACCTATGTAGGTGAGAGCCGCCGAATTCTAAGACTTGCCGTGTACTGGCCTTAGTACTGATTGCTCCCTTTTTCCTTTGCCCATTGTAGGCACCCCTTTGTGTTTGAGAGGCTTGATATCAATGTCGTTAGTAGGGTTACCCTTCCGGCTTGGCATGGGCAGGGTTATGGATGCCATTGGTTATTCTTCAGGGCTCTTAGCTCCATTTGCTTCTTATCCGTACTCGGATGTTGTATCGTTTTCAAGGTGTTTTGGATCTTTGTATTGTATATCTATATTCTTGACTCTTTTAGTCGTTGTTGTATATGTATGTTCTGTGGGTTCCATCGTGGACTATTGTGTAATGATATTACTTCATTTTCCACCCACATGCAAGTGCCTTGTGAGCACCTTTGAATCGTTTCTATGCGTGTTTGTCAGGAATCGCTAAAACTTGCATATGGACAATACGGGGGTGTTACACATCTCTACATCATAATTCATGTTGATGATGATCCCATATCCAAGAATTTGTATGCCTCCTCATTTGGACATATTTTGAAAACAATTGAAGAGTAAATAGTATGAAGAGTATGGATCGATCAGATACTCTCTCGATAAGGAGCCGACCCGACTATTTTTCCTGCTTAATTTTAGGGTGCTTCGGGCTAAATGTATGGACCTATTTTCCCTTTTTATGTCCTTGATGTAAAATGCACTCACATTGTCCAAGTAAGTGGTAAAATTTAAATGAATTTAAGCCTAGTTGTTGACGAGTATGAACATTCTTAGATTTCTATCCAAATGAGCAAGGTCATGGCAATATCTACAACATACTTGCTGTTGATTATCTCATATATATCTATTTCCATGGTGCCAAATTTGGCCATATTTTGAAAATAATCAAAGAGGAAGTAGTATGAAGATTATGGCTTGATCATCTGCATACTATCTCGAGAAGGACCCGAACCTGACTATTTTCGATACTTAAATTTAAAGTCCCTTGTGCTAATTAAATTTTTGGATCTCGATGTGATTTTCCCTTGTCTAGGTCCTTGGTATAAAATATACTCCCACCATCCAAGTAACTGGTAAAATTTAAACGAAATTATGCTTAGTTGTCAATCATTAAGAACATTCTTGGGTTTCAAGACGAAAGACCAAGGTCATGGGCTTATCTACATCACACTTTATGTTGATGACCTCATATCCAAGAATTTGCATGCCGCCAAAAGTGGCCATATTTCAAAAACAATCGAAGAGGAAGTAGTATGAAGATTATGTCTTGATTAGCTCCTCTCTTGAGAAGGATCCGACCTTATTATTTTCCTTGCATAATTTTAAGGTGCTTCGTGCTAAATGTCTGGACCTCGATGTAATTTTTCGCTTTTTTAGGTCATTGATATAAAATGTAATCCCACCGTCCAAGTACACTACAAGAACAATCGCCTTCTACAATGGACGATTTTTGTGGTTGAAGGCCCGTTTTTCATGGTTTAAAATACTTCTACGACGGATAACCTTCATGGTAAAAGCCCCATTCACAAAAGAATCTACCATGGTTTTTTCTAACCATGGCGGATCGCACACTTCATCCACGAAAACTTGTTCCGTCCTAGATCTTTTTGCTATCCGCGTTGACTGCTGACGTCATGCAAGCTGCCACGTGGCATACATCATTAATGGCCAGTTACCACCGTTAACAATCATGGAAACTGTGGTAGAAAGCCAGGCATAGCCAAGGCCTGACAATTCTTAAGTGGGTCGGCCCATTATGAGAGCCCAATAGTAAGTCGACACGTTGCTATTTCGCACTGCACTGTTTAAAATGGGCACATAAATGGGGCTCGTAAACTTTCATACCCCGCCTCTGTTTCGTCCTACATGATGCCCATGGTAAGCAAACACTATGAGGCCTGCTCCATACCGGCCCAGTACTTTTCCGGCCTTCTATAAATCTGGCCTCCCACTATTATGTCCTTCTATGATTCTAGCCCTTTAATGTCCTGTCCTGCTACTATTCTGGCCTTCTATTGTTCCGGCCTACTGCGTACATAGTCTTCTACTGTTCTAGCCTGCTCTGAATCTGCTCTTCTACTGCTTCGGCCTTCTCTGAATATGGCCTTCTACTGTTTCGTCATTCTATGAATCTAGCCTTCGACTGTCCTGACCTGCTATGAATCTGGTCGTTTACTATTCCGGCCTGCTCTAAATCTAGCCTTTTACTGTTCCAGACTGCTAACAATCTAGCCTTTTACTATTCTAGACTGCTATAAATCTAGCCTTTTACTATGCCGGCCTGCTGACTATCTAACCTATTACTGTTCTAGCATGCTGACTATCTAGCCTTTTACTATTTAGGTCTATTAGTATTTAGGCATGTTACTGTTCCAGCCCATAAGGATTTTGGCCATGGTACTGTTCAGGCCTGTGACTGTTCTGGCCTTTCACTGTTATAGCCTTTTACTATTACGACCCTTCGCTGTTATAGTCTTTTACTGTTCTAGAATTTTCTTTTCGGCCCTTTAATTCTTTGTCATTTTACTGTTCATGTTCGTGTCCATACGTTGTTTCATTGATCATTCTGTTCTAGCATGTTATTCTTTTGCCCTTTTTTGGAACCACCGACTTATTTTGCAAAACAGGAAAGTTATGCCAAGACGCCAATTAATACACATGCAAAAATTTAAACTACTTATTATGCATCAATAGAAGTTTATTACAACACATCATTAAACAAGATCTGCATTCTAAAAATTACAGAGTGTTTGTATCCTCGATAAGAGATCGGTGCATGGCAGTTTGCTTCAATGTATCATCTTTCCTATTTTTCAACATTTCAGCTACAAATCTAAGAGCAGCTACACCCTTTCTTTCTGCATGCAACACAACCTTCGTATATATATATCACCTGCAGAAGATATTCTAGGTGGACTGGTAAGGAAGTTGTTTTGCTTCAGATATTTAATGGGTGGATGAATGAGAAGAGGGATCACAACTTTTAGTCCAGCCTTCTAAGCTCCTGCTTCGTTTTAACTGCAACCTGGTACAATATGATGAAAGTGGTTAAAACAAAGAACATGGGGAAAACGTAGTATTATATAAATTAGAGATCATTTAAGAGCAAGAACTTTGTGAGCCTTAGACATGGATAAGAAATTTACTACGTCTAAGAATAGAAAATCTGCTCCACCGTTTACACCAGATAGGATACCCACTCATCCGAGTAGAAAGAAACAATAAAGGCATGGATGTTGTACTAGACCTAGGGTCTACAAAAACTTTATAGACTCACCCTCACCAGTGAAAAAGACTCTTAGAAACCCCAAATGTCCAACGCTGCACATGCGGGGCATCCACTATGTATGAATAAACCACACCGTAAGCCAAAAAGTGCAACTTAAGAGCTATCTATATACATAGTGGACCTAGTCCACAAGCCAAAAATCTTAAGGCTGACCCATAAGCTTTAACTACAAATGAACTTATAGTAGCTCATTCAGGCTGACAGTAGCTCCTTCTCAAGCGGTGCGACTCCTGGTCAATCTGCCAGTAGTATCTGAGTCGAGCAGCTAGAACTCTAGTCCTTGTACTCCATTGTCCTTTCTCTGTATTAAGGCATAACATTTAAAACCGAGTTAGCTGGTTTGTAAGGATAAAGCACTTGAAAAACACCAAAAAAATAGCATTAAAAATGACCAGATGTATGATTCAAACTAGCTAGCTAGTTTGGAGGGATGAAAGTAGTTGAAAACACCAAAAAGATAGCATTAAAATGACTAGAGGGACATTTCCTGAATTAAGCATTCGCAAATAGAAACACACCAAAACATGAATGGAAATGTCATGGTAGTTTTTCATGTAGAATGAATTATTAACTTAATATGCATACAAGTAATATAACTTATTAACATGACAAGAAACATGCCTAAGTAACACACAGAAACCTCGCACTTCAGCCTTTCTTGGCGTCATATTGTCAGTGTTCGATCCTTTATGATTTATTCCCATGACCCATTCGAACGCTCGGAAAGAATAACATCTACAAGTTAGAGTTGCATGATTACACCAATAGTGTGAGAATGTAAGAAAGGAAATAAAAGCGACAAGATTATGATGTAGATATGAACTACCAAATGGTGGCACAAACGAAATGGCAATATCATCCAGGATATTGAGCAACATTCTAACTCTTTTATTGATTACAGTACCAAAAAATAGAAAACGGGCAAGATAAATTAGCACTGTGCGGCGGGGGCGGGTGGGACGAGCAAGAGGGCGGCGGTTGGGCATTTAGAGCTAGATCCAGTGAGTTGGGCGGTGAAGATGTTCCCGAGTGGAAGAGAGCACCGACGGGGAAGGAGATCCGATGTGAAGGAGAGCACCGACGGTGAAGATGCTCCCGTGTAGAAAGAGTGCCGGCTGTGAAGGAGCTCGGGTGTGGAAGAGAGTTCTTGTGGTGAAGCAGCTGGAGGAAGGTTGTCGTGGGACCCAGTGGATCGCCGTGTCTGGGTGGATGCCGGCAGCGTTGATCTACAGGTCTTGACACCGTTGGACCCAGTTGCGGGTCAACTCGCGGGGTCCATGGACGCATCGCTCCAGGTCCTCGATGGTGGTGGCGCGGGTGTAGCAGCCCTCGAAGTGCCTGACGAAGGCCTCGTGCATGTCCTCCTAGGAATCGATGCTATTCGCTGGGAGGGTGTTTATCCACTGTCGAGTCGCTCCCTCCATCATGAGGGGGAGGTAGTGAGCGGCGAGGAGGTCGATGTGGCCGGCTATTCCCATCGCCATGAGGTACGTGTCCAGCCACATGGTCGGGTCGTATGTGCGATCGTATATTTCGATCTCCTTCGGCGCTTTGAAGTGCGCCTGGTACTTCTCGCCTCGGATCATTGGTCCGAAGCACTGGGGGCCGACTCGACTGAGCGAGCCTCTTGGAGCGCCGTCGTTGCGGTTGGTGAGGGTGTGCCTCGGGTCGTTGGGCTGGCGTGCGCGCCAGCTCTAGTTGTTGATGATGTGGGTCCGTGCGTCGACCGGCTGCCCGTTGGAGGCGACCGTGTTGTTCAGTGGTCGTAGGTCGTTGGTGGAGAGTGCTGGATGCGTGACTCGTGGTTGGTGCTGTAGTGGCTCGGGGGGCGGGCAGTTGAGGTTTTTTGCCATCGACGGGCGGCCGCTCGAGGCCACCCTGCTTCTAGAGGAGCGGGAGTACATGCGCCCCCATGAGTGGGCTCTTGCGACTTGTTGCTTGACGGCCTTGGCGAGTAGGTCCTTGGCATACTGGATTTGCAGCGCGCCCTCCCCTATGACGTTGAGTTGGCGACCGTTGTGCATCCCGTGATGACGTTGTCCATTGGGGTGGAGTATAGCGGGAGGCCATTCGCGTCCCGTTCTTGCGGAGAGATTAGGACTCTCGGCTGGTCAGGAGGGGCGCGTGGCCTGGTGGCGGTGGGAGAGCTCCACTCGCTGGTGCTCCTGGTGGTGGATGGGCGCTAAAGCCTGGCGGCATGTTTTCGCAGATCACGCGATTAGCCACGCGAGCAGGGCCATTGTCATCGTCGAAGTTCAGGGCACGACCATGAACGGTGGGATTCAGGCGCGTCCTGATGCGGCGCTGGTGGTAGAGTGATAGCTCCTGCGCCGTCGACTGCTCGAGGCGAAATTTTTCGCGCTCGACTTGCTCCTTGCGTACTGCCTCCTCCAGGCGCAGGCGCGCCTCCTGTACCTCCCCTCCGTCGCGGTTGGCAGGATCGGTGTGGAAAAGGGGTCTAGAGGGGCGCTCGTGCTGCTTGCCATGTAGGTCGCGATGAAGTGACCAGATCCGGCGTGGAAGTCGCTGGAGTTCTCCGATCCGGAGTCGGAATTGAAGATGTCGAGGATGGATTTATCCTCAAAATCCCCACTATTGGAGACTCGCGTGATGGAGCCTTCTGGTGACACGGCGGTGATGGATCCGGTGACCGAAGTTGGGGTCGCCAAGTCGGTGTCGTCGTGGAGGCCCGCGTCGTCCGCGGCCGCGTTGGTTTTGGCCACATAGCTGTTGGCCGAGTCGTACTCAGAGGAAAGGCGGCGGATGGTGCGGACCTGACTCTCAGAGAGCCGATTGCGTGGCGGCGACTCACCGATGAGAGCCGAGTCCTCCAAGACGATTACGTCGGTGAAGCCGACGAAGAGGTTGATCGTGCCGAGTGGCATGATGACGTTGTGCGTGACTAGGCGCGACGCCGGGACATAGCCGCTGGGCAAGATCTGGAGGATCTCGCCGATGGCGATCATGCGGCCGGTGGCGATCGACCGATTGATTAGCAAGTAGGGTCTCGCCATAGAACATAGGCCTGACCGGCCAGGCCCCATGGTGGGCGCCACTATCATGGGAATGGCCACGGCAGATGCTGCGAGTGGAAACGAGTAGTAGAACAAGGGGCAAGGGCGGCCAACCATCTGCGATGCGAGATGAGGAAGGAGACACAAGGTTTTACTCAGGTTTGGCGCCCCGGAGGGTGAAGACCTACTCCTGCTAGATTGTATTATCGAGAGATTACAGTGGGCGAGCTCGGCGGCTAGGCAGCGAGTCGATGGGGTGTATGATGGAACATAAGTGCTATGCGTACCCTAGGGAGGTTTATATAGGGGTACCTCGCTAGGGTTTACAGATCTACAACTAAGATGGATAAGGACTCAGAGGGGTTTTGACCTAATCCGACTGGGCCTAGCTACTCTTTCGGGCCTTCAGCTTCCAGTCGCCTGGCTCTTTCTTGGGTCGCGATCCAGTCGCTGTCCTGCAGGCCCACTCGCTGAGAGTATGATCCAGTAGGGAACGTCCTGCTGGGTATACCCCACTTGGCATATCCCCATCAAAGGTGGAGGTCGGAGGGGGTGGGTGGCAAAGAGGAGATGGGGGGATATAGGTGGGATGATGCAAATTGACCACGTATACCCCTCTTTTATTGCAGTGCTCCTCTGGTCCTTGTTTCTAGGCTAGGGATAGAAGAGGAATTTTGCATTCGCAAAAAACAGGGCGAGATTTTTTAATAGATGCGCAGGATGTTTTGGTGCTGTGTGGAAATTTTGAGATTGAAGCTCCTGACATACGCTACTCTGACATGACCGCTCCTCACATGCTGGCCCTGTCTAGACCCACACGCCAGCGATAGCATGCTTACCAGCATTTAGATGAGTTTCCATACATTTGCCGAAATTGATAAACATTATATTTTGAAGGGTTTCAAACAAGATAACCAAGGTCACGGCCATATATCTGCCATAGTTTATGATAACATGTCCATATTTGTAGATCAGTGCATCTTGGCATTTAAAGCAATGTTTACAAAAGGATATTCGATATTTGATTCATATATAAGGCCTTTCACATCATTGCCGGTTCCTAGTGGCTGAAAAAGGTGAAACATCGGCACCGATGTCAGATAAATTTTTGGTGGCACCGTCTCCGCATTGCATGGAACCTCTTGGCATAAAAAAGGAAGTGGCCTGCCTAAATAGAGGAATGGTTGTTGCCTCTGGACACAAAAGATCAATATTTTAGTAGGGACTGAGTTTGGGCATCAGAGCTAGTAGATGCCCCAATTACCTTAAAAAAATTATGGCATCGGCTATGCGGTGTGGGGCACCAGTGTCAGATGGTTGAAATGTTGTTTGGGCACCGATATTTGCAAACTCTATGGAGGGCCTAATGCACTACTTTATTAGGGTAATTTATGGGTTTAGGGGTTTAGGGTTTAGGTAATTTCAAAAATGTTCGAGCTTTATGCTTATATTCATGGAATAGAATAGCATTTATGCAATTTAATATAAGTATCTCAAATTTTGATTTATAAGTGCATGATATGTGCTTGGTCACATGATTTATGGGGCGAGGGTTTAGGGGTTTATTATTGAGGGGTTTAGGGTTTTGGTTTTCAGGGTAGTTTAGGGTTTATGGTTTAGGAAATTTTCAATAATGTCCGAGTTGTATGCTTATATTCCTCGAATAGAATAGCGTTACCCAATTTAATGAAGGTATCTCAAATTTTGATCTATACGTGCATGATAACTCCTTGGTCAGGGTTTAGGGGTTGTTGAGGGGTTTAGGTTTTAGGTTTTAGGGAATTTTCAATAATGTTTGTGGAATAAAATGACTTAACAACAATTTAATGAAAGTATCTCAAATTTTGATCTATAAGTGCATGATACCTGCTTGGTCAGGGTTTAGGGGTTAAGTTTTTAGGATTTTTAGGATTTAGGGGTATCGGGCTTAGTGTTTAGGTTTTGGGGGGTTAGGATTTTAGGAATTTTCAGTAATGGCCGAGCTGTATGCCTATATTCGTGAAATGGAATGGTGTTAGCGCAATCTAATGAAAGTATCTTTTTGATCTATAAGTGCATGATACCTGCTTGGTTAGTTTTTAGGGGTTTAGGGTTTAGGGTTTACGGTTCTAGGGTTTAGGGGGTTTAGGTTCTAGGTTTTGGGGCATTTTCAATAATGTTCAAGCTTTAGGCTTATATTCGTGGATTAGAATGGGGTTATCATAATTTAATGAAAGTATATCTCAAACGTTGATCTACAAGTGGATGATACCCCTGCCTGGTCAGGGTCATTTAGGGGTTTAGGGTTTAAGGTTTTGGTAATTTTCAATAATGTTCAAGCTTTATGCTTATAATCGTGGAACATAATGGCGTGACCGCAATTTAATGAAAGTATCTCAAATTTGGACCTATAAGTGCATGATACCTTTCCCTGTTAGGTTTTAATTATGGGTTGAAGGGTTTAGGATTTAGGGTTTTAGTATTTAGGGGTTTAGGGTTTAGGATTTAGGGTTTAGGGGTTGTTTATTAGGGTTGAGGGTTTAGGGAATTTTCAATAATGTTCAAGCTTTATGCTTATATTTGTCGAATAGAATGGCGTTGCCCAATTTAATGTAGGTATCTCAAATTTGATCTACAAGTGCATGATATTTTCTTGGTCAGTGTTTAGGGGTTTAGTGTTTCAGGAATTTCCTATAATGTTCGATCTTTATGGTTATATTTGTGGAATAGAATGGCGTTACAGATTTTATCACCGCATTAATTTTATGGTTCAAAGACTATATATGGTTCAAAGTCTCACCACACCAATTTTATCACAAAGTATGAATTATTTGGCGAATAATGCCCAAGTTTTGTAAAATTTTCAATTTTTCGAGCCAGTTTCAACGAGTTTAACGATTTTATCTCGGTTTAGCAAAAAATGTTTGAATTTTGAACTACAAACGATGGGAATCTATACTTCTCGTAATGACGGGTCACTGACATGCGGGTCACTTGCATTGTGGGTGCACAAAGTCAGTGTAAGGCCAGAGTGGGCGGGCAGGTAAATACATATTGAAGAAGGGATGGGAAACGTCGATGGGGTGATGCACGTGGGAGAACTCAAAATTACCACCAATATCCCTCTATTATTGCAGTGCTCCTTGGGTTCTTGTTTCCGGAGCAGGGATAAAAGAGGAATTTTGCATTCTAAAAAAAGCTGAAGTATGTTTGAGGGGCTGGCTTTTTGAATGAATGGGCAGGATGTTTGAATGGATGGGCAGGATATTTCGGCCCTCTCTTGAAATTTTGAAGTTGAAGCTTCTAAGGTATGCTACTCTCACTCCCACTTGGGGATGCTATTTATGAGTGCATATTCGCATCATGTTTTATATTATTATTTTGCATTGTAGTGGTAGGATCTTGGTATTTTACGGCGTTCGCGCGCATCTTTTATGTATATTTTCACCGGGATCAGAACAGATGATGGATACGATGGACACAATTCTTGGACCAGTTGTATTGGAGCGAAAATAAGTCAAAAACAATGTAAATCGCTAATTTGGGAAATATCACTAACACCAGAAGAAAACCCGAGGCGATCAAAGCATAAAGAAGGTTTAATGACCAACTATATGGCAGGAATATTTTCTCCGGCCGTATAGTTCCTGCCTTATAGTTGGCACCGCCACCACCTCCTCAAATAGTTTCACCCCATGCAATTAGATCAGAGAGACTACATATAGAACAACTAGAAATCGTAGAAACCTCACCTCCGGAAGGATTCTAGAGAGGGAACTCATCCACCATGGATTCATCTTTACCCTACACAGATCCAGGAGGCTAAGGCATCGATCTTCATCATCAACCGCTGCATCACCACCATCTCCATCCATCCCATCTACATCATGACTAGATCTTGTTGTAATGTCCGTACTCACTGCGGATTTATACAAGTACTATTCATCTATGATAGATTCCATTTTTTGCCATGATGTTATTTCCTCCATGTCTGAGTAGATCATTAGTTCTTGTGGAGATGGAGAAACCCTAGCATGAGATTGAAATAAGATAAAGTTTATTATGATATTCATCGCTGTGATCATGTGTTAGATTTTCTTCATCTTGACGTTGAGAGAAGTCGACCTCTCAATATTTGCCTCCGGTGGGGACTTGATGGAAGGAACTACTTGTTGGTAGACAGAGGTGTGCTAGCACTTAAAGTGACTATAAAGTTGTTAGCACTCCTTACGTATCAACTCGGGAACCGAGGAAACTCATGGAACATTGTCCATGCCATGGGATACATCCACCGTGATAAAGTTCCTTAAGAGCATAGTAATTCGATTGATGTCGATTGCTTGTCTGATGTGGTTATGAGGATGATGTGAGCAGTGGTGGCTCCCTATTCGTCCAAATACGAAGTTCCTCCCACACATACATAGTTGAGAATGTTCATGATAATAATGTTTACCTTAGAACCTTTATAATGCTAGAGGTGTATCCGCTACTCCCTGAGAACGATTTTTCCCACTACAGTTTCATATGTCTTTTACATACGCGATATTTACTTTCTGCATTCAGTTTGGTTTACTTTATTTATTCTTCTCTTATAAAAATCCCCCAAAACACTTTTTTACACAAAACTTGCACTTTATCTTGTTACCTAGAACGTTATTTAGCATTGCTATTTCAGTATTTAATTCAAGAGTTATTAGACTTGAGAACTTAGCTACAAATGATATGTGCATTTGCAGCTATCAAGCTATTTTATGGCGCGGTTGCAGGGGAGCTAAGCTCTGTAGGTATTTTAGTTTTTGTATATTTATTTTATTCTTGATAAGTTTTGTTTTGAGTTGCAGGTTTCCACCAACATGATGGAGTTTGAGAATTTTACTAGTGCTAACCAACTCAGCTACGTTGGAAAGCCCTATGATATTAATAAAAGAGACAACTCCAACCAGAAGACAAGGGGGTTTGAAATAAATCCTCTATTACTTGGTATTCTACACAAGAAGCAATTTACTGGAGATGAAGAAGATCCTGATCCATATGAGCATATTGCATGTTTTAATGATATATGTGGCACTTTCCAATTACCAGGGTATACTTCTAATGAGGTAAGGCTAAAATACTTTAGCCAGACTTTGACTAGCACAACTCTCTCATGGTATAGATTTTTACCCCAGAAGCCACTACTACCTGGGATAATTTAGCTTGTGAGTTTCTATCCAAGTATTATCCATTATCAAAATCTTTTGGAATCAGGCGTCTTATAATGACTTGGAAGAAGTATCCTTATGAAGGACTAGTAAGAGATTATATAAGATTTAAAGATTTACTTAATCAATGTCCTCATCATGATTTGCCTGAATGGTATTTATTGCATATCTTTTATGGCGGTTTAGTTGAACCTAATAAATTGGAACTAGACTCTTGTATGAGAGGAGCTTTTATAAATATAATTCGCGATCATAGAGTTTCTTGGAATTTTGGTCTAGGAAGCGAAGGAGGCATAGAAATAAATTATGATTGTATTCATTACTATAATAAAAAGGGAAATGTTAATGAATTATCTAAAGAACTTTATTTGGATTCAGAGTCTTGTGTTGCATCTTGTTAAAGCTTTTACAGAACACATCAAAGCTCCAAAAGAGGGTTCAGTCAAGTATGATCCACCACCCGAACAGGAGAATAGAAGAGAAGTTAAAGCAACAATGGCCTCCCTAGAACCAATATATGAGATATTTTCCCTAACACTGCGTAGAACCATATTTTGGAATATGAACAGGTCAAATAAGTACAGCAGAAGAAAGAAGAGGAAAGTGTGCCAGAAGTTGAAGAACATTTGGATGAAACAAAATATGCAGAGGTAACAAATGAAGCAATTATGGCTATGTATGCACATTGCAACATAGTTGAACTTGATAAAGAGACTTTCGTACTGGTTGAAGGTAAAATTAAGGTAAAAGATGTGGATAAGCATGTTCTTCCCTATATATTTAAAGAAACCTTGCATTATGGTTTATGTGATCTTGGCACCGTAGTTAATGTTATATCTTATGATTTTTATTTAGAAATAAAAGAAGAGATAGTACCAGCTACAATAGAGAATGCTGATATGACAATCATGTTAGCTAATAAATCTCTTAGAGTTCCAATGGAGTAGTTGAAGATGCAACTGTCACAATTGGCCATGAAAATTTTCCTATTGATTTTGTAGTTGTTGATATGCCAACTGACACTCTTTGCCCAATTATATTTGGAAGAAACTTTTTGAATGATTTAGGTGCCAAAGTTAATTTCAGAAAGGAGATTTGTGTCTCTTAAGCTTGGGGAATCGGAAAAAAGAATTCCACTTCTCCAAATTTAAAGACAAACCTCTATAAATACAAGAAGCAGGGAAAGGAAAAACCATTGAGGAGATGGCAACTCTCTTCTTTAATAATCAAGTAGAAGAAGCAAATGAAGACTAAAATTATGAAGAAATAATTATGGAGGACAAGTCCCTAGAAGAATTAGAAAGTAAATTCGATTTTCTTCCCACTTTAGGGCCTCCAACTGATGAGGTTTTTGAAGAGACAGAAAAGAGAGGGGGACGAGGAATTACCACCCCCAGAATTAAAGACCTTACCAGATAATCTTAAATATATATTTTTGGATAATACAAATAAATTCCCTATTATTAGTGCTAAACTTTTAGGGGATGAAGAAGATGAACTCATGAAGGTACTTGATGACCCACAAGTGTAGGGGATCGCAACAGTATTCTTGGGTAGTATTACCCAATTTATTGATTCGACACAAGGGGTGCTAAAGAATACTTGCAAGCCTTAACAACTGAGTTGTCAGTTCAGCTGCACCTGGAAATAGTTCTTGCTCACAGAAGTTTATCATTAGCAACAGTTTGTAGTAGCAACAGCAAAGCAATAACAACAGTGAAACATGAGCAATAGTAATAGTAACGGTAAATAGTGGGATTCGAGTGCGGTAGGCATAGGGATGGATGGACGGGCGTTGCATGGATGAGTCTAAACATGTAACGTCAAGATCTAGGGAATTGCAGACAAATAATAACAAGCATCCAGGTACTAAACAATCCTAGGCATGTGCTCCCAATATAGTCATACGTGCTCACAATGAGAACTTGCACAACATCTTCTTTCCAGCCAGCCCGTGGCAGCGGGGTCTCTAGGGAACTACTGGCAATTAAGGTGCTCCTGTTAATAAAGCACCGGAGCAAAGAATTAACACTCCGTGAACACATGTGATCCTCACACCACAGCCATCCCCTCCGGTTGTCCTAATTATTGTCACTTTGGGGACATTGGATCCAGACAATGATATGTGTACACAACTTGCAGATAAGATCACAAACAATATTGTCATAATTATTCAATAATAAGTTCAAATCTGAGATCATGGCACTCGGGCCGTAGTGACAAGCATTAAGCACAACAAGTTGCAACAAAGTCAAATGGCACCAATAGAGATACTAGGCACTATGCCCTAATAGATCTTATTCCATTACATGATATAACTCATCCCTACCATCCCCAAGGCTACAGCGGGGGATTACTCACTCATGGATGAGAGAAACATTGATGGTTGATGGAGATGTGTTGGTGATGACGATGGCGATGATCCTCCAAATTCCCCATCCCGGCAGGGTGCCAGAACGGAGTTGCAGGATCCGAATCTTGGTTTCTGGTGGCGGCGGTGGAGCGGAACTCTTTCTGGAAAACTATCGAACCGCCCTTGGTTTTTAGGTCAAAGGGCAACTTATAGGCGCAGAGGGAGGCCGAGGGGGTGCCTGGGGTGGCTGCACCCCCTAGGCACGGGGCAGGGCCCACCCGCGCCTGGCAGGGGTGTGGGCCCCCCAGGTCCCTTCTCCGTCTCGTCTTCTGGCTCCATGGATCTTCTGGTGAAATATAATTTTTGGCATATTTTCCGGGATTTTTCCTGATAGTTGATTTTCTGCACAAAAACAAGACACCAAGGTAATTCTGCTGAAAACAGCGTTAGTCCGTGTTAGTTGTATCCAAATCACACAAGTTTAGAGGAGAAACAATAGCAAAAGTGTTTGGGAAAGTAGATACGTTTTGGACGTAACAACTCCCCCCAATCTTAGCTTATTGCTTGTCCTTAAGTATTTCAGTTGAAAACTGAGTGCGATAAAAGAACTTTCACAAACACATTTGCTTCATATGATGTATATATTCTCAGCACAGGAGTAGATGCTTAAACCATTCATAATAAAAAGTATGCAACTAAGTCTACTCAATAGTCATTGCAAGCTATGAAGACAAACCAACTCAATAATAATAAGTAGCATGAAACATAAACATAAGCAACATTACAATGCTCATAGTAAGGTATCATAGAGTGGTATCTCGCTTGACTTTGTTTGTAGAGCACAATATAAATGCCAAGGCACCTCTAAAGTTCAAGTGAAGACTAGAAGTAAAGATATCAGAGATACAAGCATCAAAGTCATGACATAATTAACCAAGTTTTGAGACAAACACAAGAATGACAACTATACTCTGAAGAAGGTTCTCATAGAATAAGTGGTGACTCAAGAAGGTTTTGAAAAGTTTGAAAGGCTTCCTAATGCTGAAAGGAAGGTACTCATTAGCTTTGAGCTCTCATTGCCCCTATCATAGGCATCTTCATGTGGTTAAGGTAAAAGTGAGGTCCACTCTGAATCATATTCTTGACAGACCATAGACTAAAAATCCTAAGTCCCTTGAGTACGAGGGCCACTCCGCATGCTACTCAACATTGGTTACCTGTAAGTTCTTGTCATTGTAAATACATGCATATCATAGAGAACCGCCAACGGGGTACCCCTTGCACATGGTACATGAGCTTTCCCATAACCAAAATGGCAAGGCAAGCAGACAATGAGCATCTTAGCAATCTTTTTATTTACCATATGCATAGCTTTTTATTGAGGATGCTTCATAGATGCTCATTACGGTGATGCTGCAAGTTTCCACCATGATTAGGCATGCCTTAGGCTAGCAGCCCAGGCGTTTCTCTAACACAATGTATAGACTCCATGAACTCACAAGCTCCCCTTTTATTTCACATCATCGACATCCGTAAACAAAAGATCAAATTATCAACTGGATAGGATATCCAAGAGGTGTTGAAAGCATTCCCCATGACAGCACGGTTCTGCTGACTCCCAGCATATAATTTGCACGCATATAACTTTCATGGACTAGTCACAATGGTTCAGGATTATTAAGTGCAAGGAATAAAGTGTGCTATCAAGTTCGTGAGAGCTTTACTAACTAGCTTTCTCAAAACAGACAAACATTTTATTTTGGAAGAAAACAAGGCATATTGGATATGCACTGAAGTAGCAAACAATGCTAATAGGTAGGTATGGTGGACATAGTTGGCAATATTGGTTTTGGGGAGTTGGAAGCACAGGTATAGCGCATACTCAGTGCAAGTGAAGGCTAGTAAAAGAGAGGGAGCGACAGACGAGAGAGCAATAATTGTAATAATCATGCTTGCAACAAAACACGACTAATTATGGCATGAAAGTGATACAAGAACTCTGAGGCAAAATAAATCATCGAGGCTTACTGACTATTGATTAGTCATATGCATGGGTGAGCATGTGCCAAGTCGATTCACATGAACAGTCAGAGGAGGAGACCACAATATCATACCAAAATATGAGTAAAACAATGCAAGAAAACATTCATATGACATGCTACAAACTATTAGCAAGCTGGAGCTAATCATATACAAGCAAGAACTACTAAGCATCCATCAGTAACAGACTCCTTACTATGAATAGACTAAGCATTCTCACAATGATGAGTATATGTACAAAAATGAAACAAATAGAGTTCGTTACAAGCCTCTTACCACTCCTCAAGTTGTCTTAATCTTCATTATTGTCCTTCACTTGTGTGACTTGAATAATAACATGGAACCAAAATCCACTGAGGACGGCTGAACCCTGCAAAGAACTCATAAAACCAAAGAAGAACAACAAATATTTTTTGTGTTTTCGATTTTTTAGAAACTAGCAAACAAAGGAAAAACCAAACAAAAACAAAGCAAACCAAACAAAGCAAGTTCTTTTTGGATTTTTCTTTTAAGGCAAACCAAAACAAGAGAAACAACAAAAATATTTTGGTATTTTTGTGTTTTTGAGAAAGAAGCAACAAGAACCAAAAAGAAAGCGAAACAACGGATATACAAAGAACCGACATAACATGATATATAGATGAGTGTGATGTCGGTAAACCTCCCCCCAAGCTTAGGATTTTGGCCTAGGTGGGCTCAATAGTGCAGGTAGTAGCCCCATGTTGGTGGGTCATCATAGGAGTGATCATAGCCAGGTGCTTGCGGTGAAGAAGATGATGCGCCCCAATCAAATGAGGGCTGCTGGTATGAAGACTCTCCCATGTTGGAGGGATGAACCGAATTGTCTTCGGCATCCTCTTCAACATTCTCCTCTTGCTGGGAGAGCTCCGCCACATATGTGTCAACCTCCTCCTCTGTAAGCGACCATCTTTGCATGTTTTCAAAGTTAAACAAAGCAGGTGCAGGCAAATAAAATATTTTGTCAGTCCTACCCTTTCTCCAACCTTGCTGGGAAAAAGATAATTCATACGGTAAACTTCTCACATTAGCCGCCAGGGACACAAAACCATGCTGAACCATGGATTCAAGATCCAGCCTCTCTATGGGGAACTGAAAATCTTAATAGTGAGGCTCTAAACCATGGAAATCTAGCAACCTAGAAGTAATGAGACCTCCACAAATTCCACCCTTCTCGCAGTTGGTGGTGAGACGGTGAGCTATCAAAGCACCCAGGCTATAAGATCTATCCCTATTCAGAGTAGCTAGTAATTAAATAGGAAAAATATATAATGGCTGGGAACTGAATGTTCCGAATTTTACAACTTTCTAGCAATCTTTCTAGCAAGAACACACTTGGTAATTAAATAGGAAAAGTATATAATGGCTGGGAACTGAATGTTCCGAATTTTACCACTTTCCTTTGAGAATTCGAAACCTTGGCAAATCTCAGCATATAAATCCATAAGTGACTTGGGTCTCTTCTTGATCTCCACAAGATCCCCACTAAGGTACTTTGCTGCAGAAAAATAAGCAAAAGGCAGGTCGACAGGTATATTATATATTTTGTAATGGACCATGGGATTAGATGTAGACCAAGTGAACCGAAAGTCCTTCACAAAATCCATGTTTAGCTTAACAAATTGAAATGGTTCACCTTCAACAAAGTGTTCCAATCCTGCATTGGTAATCAAGGTTTGGAAATCCTGGGAGATTCCCGCGGTTCTCATAAATTCATGGCATGGGTATACAGAAGGAAAAAACGCCTCCTCACGATGAACCTTCATTGGCTCAGGCACCATCAAGTCATATTAATTCAGTGTATAAGTACTCATCTTCCTTGCTCATACTTGATAGCAATGGTCCCAATCATAATAGTTTCAAAATTTTCCTATGGAATGGGACAATATATTTCTCCAACCTTGATGCTCTCAATATTTTCAATGGAATTCAGGCAATAGCTTCTAGCAACCTTCTTGGGGAAATAAACAGTATGATCTTTGTCATCAATATTGAATGTTACTTTTCCTTGATTACAATTAATGACAACACCTGCAGTATTAAGAAAAGGTCTCCCAAGAATAATAGACATATTATCATCTTCAGGCATTTCAAGCACAACAAAATCAGTCAAAACCAAGCAATTATGAGCTACTTGAATAGGAACATCCTCACATATACCAACATAAATAGTAGTTAACTTATTAGCCATTTGCAAAGATATATCAGTTGGTATCAACTTTTCTAGCTAGAGTCTCTTGTAGAGAGAAAAAGGCATAACACTAACTCCAGCTCCCAAATCACATAAAGCAGTTCTAACATAATTATTCTTAATAGAGCAAGGAATAGTTGGTATACCTGGGTCACCAAGTTTCTTTGGAACCTTACCATTGATGGAATATTTAGCAAGCACAGTACAAATCTCCTCATTAGGAATCTTCCTTTTATTAGAGACAATATCCTTCATATACTTTGAATAAGGAGGCAATTTAATAGCATCAGTCAAAGGAATTTGCAAAAATATAGGTTTCATTCACTCACAAAACTTGTTGTAGTGTTCTTCCTCCTTTGACTTGTGTTTCTTACCTAGAAAAGGCATAGGTTTCTGCACCCAAGGTTCTCTCTCTTTACCATGTTTATTAGCAATTAGATCTTCCTTAGTGTACCTAGTGTTCTTAGTGTGCTTCTCAGGTTCTTCCTCAACTTACTCCTTATCAGGATCATAATTATTACCATTACCACTCTTAGTTTCAGCATCAGAGACAGATATACTATTAGGATCTATAGTAGGTTCAAGTGGTTCCTCAACTACTTTATGTTTCCTTTTCTTTCTCTTGCGAGGACCACCACTATTCTCACCTTGTTGAGAGTCCTGCTCAATTCTTTTAGGGTGTCCTTCAGGATATAAAGGATCTTGAGTAGCTATACCACTCCTAGTTCTAATTCCATAAGCATGTTTATTTCCTGAGGCATCAACTACCATATCCTTTTTTACCTTAGCAAGTTGATCAATTGGGTTTGAACCATTTGAAAGTGCTTACAAATCATTTTAATAGCATTATAAGTTCTTTCCACAATATCTTTCAACTCATGGATAGCTCTAGAGTTTTCCAATAAATGATTCTAAACTTGTTTATTAAAATTACCTTGTTTAACAATAAATGTGTCAAGTTGCTCTAAGCATTGATCAGGAGGCTTACCATAGGGAATATCCCCTTCATTAAAGTGGAGAGAGTGTACCTCAATAGTAGATGAGTGGGGATTTGGCTTACATAATTATTCTATAGGAGGTAGATTCTTCACATCTTCAGCTCTAATACCTTTCTCCTTTAGACATTTCTTAGCTTCCTTCATCACTTCATCATTTAATGCAATAACTCCCCTCTTATTTGGTGTTGGTGTTGGAACTGGTTCAGGAACAACTGGTTCAGGAATTATAGTCTCAGGTCTATTTAGCTCAGTTGAAGTCCAATCATCATAATTCTTGCTTATCTTAGCCATTAATTCTTCAGCATCTGTAGGAGTTCAATTAGCAAAGCTATCTAGGTAGGTCTAATATGCCCAATTTGCATCACCTTTCTATATCATAATTTATCTCTATTCATTGATGTTTGTCTTATTATGAGGTATTACTTATGCCTTTTTCATGTGTTTATGCATGTTGGATGATTCCTGGAGGATGGACTACCGGAGTCTAGATTCTGATGGAAAAGAAGGCGTTTCGGTGCAGTTTTGCGAAGATCAGAAAAATACCATAAAAATATGGAAACATATTATTTTACCAGAAGACGAAGGAAGCCACAAGGAGGGACGAAGTGGAGCCTCAGGGGGCCCACACCCCCTAGGCGTGGGCCCACCTGACCCCGTGCCTAGGGCAGGTGTGGCCCACCTGCCCGGCCTCCGACTCCGCCCCTTCGCCTATATCTTCCCTAGGGAACCCTAAGCCTCGGGGAGCGACCACAGATAGATTTCCACTGCCTCTGGGGGCGGAAAACACCGAAAGAGAAAGATCTCTCCGGCAGACAGATTTCTGCCAGGGAAATTCCTTCCCGGAGAGGGGAGACCGTCGCCATCAACACCGTCATCAAGCTAGGCTTCATCGGGATCATCATCATCATACACACCATCATCTCCACTAGCACCATCACCACCACTCCGTCCCGCTATAACAATTGTGTTGGATATTTCTTTAGTTCGTTAGGGGAAACTTTCCTAGTGTTGATTACTATTGTAGTTGATGCTGGTGAGTGGAACCATTGGATTATTGTTTATGTTCTGATTGTTATCCATTATTATATCATCTTTGATCTTGATTCTTAGATGTCTTGTGAGTAGTTTGTTTAGTTCTTGAGGACATGGGAGAAGTCATGTTGTTAGTAGTGAATCTATGATGAGTTATTATTCAATGGTTTAGTGGTGCTATTCTTCTACTCCCTCCGCTCCGGTATAAAGGTCATTTAGCAAATCGCGGCAGAACCAAGGCGTACACCGATTGGCTTCACATGAAGGAAGAAGATCAATGACAGGGCCAATCAGCGTACTAGAGGAAGGAATGAAGGACTGCATGCGCCTTCGGTTTCCGTGGCAGTTAAGAAGGAGGAAGTGCATGCATGAGATAAGGAAAGGACGGGAGCGTTTTTAGGAGGGAAATTAAACAACAATTAATTCTTTCAGGCCTTGTTTTCTCCATAAATCGGAACACACACAAAAACGCTAGAGGCCCTTTATACCGGAGCGGAGGGAGTAGTGGTGTCATGTGAACAATGACTACATGACACTTCACCATTTATGGGCGTAGGGGGATGCATTATGTATTTGGATACTAATTGTGGGGTTGCCAGAGTGACAGAAACCTGAGCCCCGTTAGGACACCTTTGCACAAGGGAGTGTAGGATCTCAGAGTTTAAGGCTGTGGTTAGATTTATATCGTAATTACTTTCATGTAGTTACGGATGTTTGCAGGCGGTTTAATCACAAGTACGTATTAGTCCTAGGAAGGGCAGTATGTTAGCACAGGTTCACCCACACAAAACTTACAAACACCAAAGAAGAGTACTCAGATATTTGAAGCGAAAGCACTTGACAGAATTCCCATGTGTCCTCGAGAACGTTTGATCCTTATAAGTATTTCCACCGGCTTGTCCTTTGCTAAGAAAGGATTGGGACACTTGCTCCGTTTGTTCGTTACTCTTGTTACTTGATCCTTGTTTTGTTGCCTTGTGAGGTGACTCAGTATACCACTGCATGATGTAGTACACTATAGTCGTTGACATAACACCAATGAAACACCGTTCACTAGTATTACATCCCTCAGAATGGTACAACAGAAACACAATGGGTCCAATACATGGCGAAAGGTTACAACTCACTCTATACACAAGATCCATAGAACACTCTAGGTTAAAGAGACAAAAAGAACTTCTTACAAAGAAGAATCAAAGATAAATAATGCACCAACTATTTTACTTTTAAAACTAGTATTTTAACTAAGGGGTTGGCATTGCTGCTATTGAAATGCACTACAGAGATAGGTTCTTTGGCTAGAGGGTATATTTCTATCTAATCAGTAACTTCGTCTTCACTTGAGTTGAGGTATTTGTTGACTTCCTTGTCTTTGTTGAAGAACTTTAGCTTTGGATGATGATTCCTGGAGCATAACGTGGTGTAGACATCGTCTGTATTGGCTTCAGAATCTAGCAAGGGTTAAGAAGATACTTTGAGTACGAGCGTACTCACCAAGTTCACTAGAAAAGGAGTGGTTGATGCACTATAACTATAGCCACAGATCGTAGGTCGTAGGCAATGCAAGTTTTCGTAAAAATTTCTTCAAAGGTTGATTTTATTCTGAAAATCTATGTCCGTCAGCCTTCACGGGTTTACCAGAACTTTCAGGGAGTTCCTTTCCGCCGCGTTCGCAGCTCCTTCCCAGAACAAGGAGTAACAAGTTACAGTTCTTACACTCTATAGAGGTGCGTTACTTTTCCCATGAGAGATCAACTCCTTCTTGCACAACCGGGCAGCTTACCCGTCCACAATTCCATGTTGTGGGGCCCAGTAGTTGGTCCAAGCCAATCACTACCCTCTCCGCGACCTCATATGTCTACACGATCCTTCAGGGCTGGCTCACCTTCGTTAAGCCCCCTTTCGGGCAGGCAAAAACCCTAATGAGTTCCCGAAGACTCTATGACCGGGTGATGCCCGGACGAGTTCCATTTAACTGGACTATATCCATAAACACCATTCATAGATAATCTAGACACCAAAAGTGTGGGGCGTAAGGGTGCCCATCCATATGTTGGATCCACACAAGGAATCACAACGTCACGTTAAGGTCTTCTTGCCTCCATACAAGAGGAAAAGGATACAACTGACTTCTCCGTCCCATTCCAAATCTCATGGTTAACACGTAATATACGGCGCTAGAATCACTGGCGACATTGGTTATTAAGTCCTAGATAATATGTTCCTTTACCACCGGAACTTTCATAGTAGGTTATTACCTCATGTTAAATAACCTATAATCACATTATTACTAAAATAGTGTTTTCTGACCTTTTTCAAATGCAGGTGATGACAACACTGGATTTGCAAAATACTTTACAAATAATAATCAGAGGTCATGAGCAAGTGTGAACTTGCCTTTTGTGATTGCAAGATTATGCACTCACGGTCTTCGAGATAATATAAAAGATCCAAAATCTGAAATCAGCATCATTGGTCCGGTAAGCACTAATGTTTAAAGAAGCAATATCCTCTTATGCATAAGTAATGTGATGCACTTTATAAACGCGAATTCCGGAAATAACATTGTTATAGGGTCTAGATACCAGAAATGGTTATTTTAGAATGTGTTGTCCCTTTTAGATAAGTTTCATACTTGTGCTTCTTATTAAGACTTGTGAGTGTGTGTGAAACAACATGTAATTACAATATCATAAAACAATCGAACACAAATAAATGTGAAATGCTACTCAAGATTGCTTATATAAGAGTTGTTGTTTGAAGTGGCAAAAAGAATAACATTTGAAGAAAATATTCCTTTTCTAAGGTCTAAACAATCCTTGTGGTTAATCAATGTGATCAAGGTTGTTTGTGCTTACTTGAATAGTTTGGACTTGAGATGCTTTATGTCTTAATTGGAATAGACCAAAGTTAACTATAAAAAAATGTAGTTTATTAGACATAACATTTATAAACCTTGAGACTAAAGTTAACTTTAAAAACATAGATGGTTTGGAAGTGTAACGCTTATGAGATTTGTACCTTGTGTACCTTATAATGTTTCCTTAAGGTTACTTAAGAATGGTTATAATTTTACTTGGTGTAGTGGTTTCTTGATTTTATAATGGAATAGTATCATTTATTTTTTTATAGATGAGTGGTTATAGTTTATAAACAAAGAATTGATATTTCTTAACTACTTATGAACTTACTATAGTGTTGTGATGGTTTTGTAATCTGATGGTTGTACTATATGGAAAATATTGGATTTAGTCACAATTATTCTTGGGGATTTTATATTGGATAAGGATCCTTTTGGAAAATAATCTATACGTATGGTTAAAGGATAATTCAATAAAATGGTATTTATAATGTTTTGAACCATTATGACTTCATATTAATAATATTCAAGAGTAATACTTATTTATTAGACTTAATTGACTATTTTTAGAAATATTAACAAATTTTATTTACCCAATTCAGGAAATAGGTTTAAATTTAAATTACTAGAGTATTAAGTTTTTATTTTTGTGATCATTTTGATATATTACTTTTATTTTTGTGATTCATAAATAATAAGATATGATTTTTATAAGATTTATTACTTTATAATTACATAATAAATAATAAATACTTATTTAAGTGAAGTAATAATGCATGATCATAGTTTTAAAGTATTGTTTTAATTTCTCTATGATTTTTGGTATTTTATTTATATTTTTAACATTTATTATTATTAGAATATGAATTATCAAAGTTTATTACTTTTAGTAATCTTTATTAAACAATAATTATTTAAATTGTTAACATAATAATGTTTGATGATAGTTTTAAGTTATAGATTTTATTTTTCTACAAATTTTCATATATTATACATACTTTTCTGAATTATAAATCAAAAGTTATGGATTTAAGAAGATTTAATGATTTTATTTTATTCCTGAAACATTTAAATTTGAGTTTGTATCTTTTATTTATTTCCTAAACAGATATTAAACTTTTTATACCGCACCCACACCTAGCCTTAGTCACTGAATAGTGGGCTAGTGGCCACATCATCAGCCACGCGAGACAGAGAATGGGTCAAACCACGCTGAGGTGGCAGAATGACACCAGCATGATGCCATGCTGACATCATCTTGGACTCCACCACCAGAGGATGGTCACCGGCGGTGAACCACTGTGCTCCAGTGAACAAGGTCGATGCTGTTAGACAGAGGGGACCAAGGCGAACCTATTGGTGGTAACACCGCTACCTAGTGTTCACCAGAAGTACACCGGCGACAAGCTTCTGCGGCAGCCAACGACGGTGCTCAACGAAACGAGGTCTACGGCGAGAATTAGCAAGCGAAATTAGGGTCCAGAGATGCGTAAGCTTACCCTGATAACGATAGAAAGGTCGGCAAGGACATGCATGGTCGGAGACGAGCTCTCCGATGAGGATTCCGACGAACTGCCGCAAAGAGGAACGGCAAAATTCGTCCACTTCAGTGCTCCCTTTGATGCAAGATTTCACCCAGAGGATCTACGGAGGATGGGGCATCTCCATGGCTACTTGGAAGAGAGTAGGGAGGTGCGGCTCGATGGCGAGGCGAGCTCCGATGAGCTAGGGTTTGGGCCCCATTTGAAACAGGGAGGATAAGGAGGGAATGTGGATAGGGATTGAGGCAGGGCGTCGCGGTGGCCTTCTTATCCCCCTCTAGAATGATGGCGAGCATCTTGACGCACGGTTGACGTAATCAGGCGGCGGCGGCTCCTCCAGTGAGCTGCCTGTGTGCGTGAGGATGACGGCGGTGTCACTTTTGCGGAAAAACCCCTAGCGAATCTTTAAGATGAACCCGCAGTCCTTCTTCGGTCCCACCTGTCAGCTAGAGAAGAGGACAAGCTGGGCTGGTTATTGGGCCTTTGTGGGCTGCATGTGGGTAGTAGATAGTGGAGAGAAGAAATGGGCCACGGCCAGGAAATGTTTTTTTTCTATTTTCTGTTTTGCTTTTCAGATTTGTATCTATAATATAAACTTTTCTTATCAAAGTTTATTTGCTGATCACTTGTAGAAACAATTAGTATTGATTGAGATTTATTTTGTAAATCTTAATGATAAATATTTTCTATTTATTTATATCTTTATTTATTTTATATAGATCCCCTTTCAATATTTTGCAGGATACTTTGTTATTAATCAACTTTCTAATAATAAACCATGGTTTCATGACATTTCCTTATTTTTTATAAAATTTAATTCTAGTTAGCTCATAGTTTGAATGGAAATTTTTATATATTGATCCTATACCATTAGTTGATGCATGATATACAAAGGAAATTAATATGGTTAATATAACTCCGATTAATTTATAAATTGGCAATGTATATATTCTCTTATGATAAACATAGAAGTTATGGTTTGAATTGTAAGTGCTTACCCTAGAGTTTAGGATTCTTAATTTACTTATATTCTTTTGTTGATGTGAGTAAAGATTTAATAGCTAAGCATATTCTCTTCTGTTTGTGATCTTTAATGATATCACCTTTTAAAATAGAAAGTTACATCTAAAATGTTTTATCAAAAAGAATTGATGAAAATATTCCCTAAACACATATGGTTAAGACAATTGGAAATGATAAATATGTGCTTAGGTGATTTGTTATGGGAAAATGTTCCTGTAAAGTGATATAGTTATAAGATGAGGAATTCATAACATGACATGGATATTATAGTTGGTTTAAGATTTAAAGTTGGGTGTTTACCAAGAATTCCTATCTTCCATAATTCACAATCCTGGACTTCTAATTAAGGAATTCCTTTCGTAGATATACTACCTTTTCCTATCCATCATCATGATTAACATGACGAGCTTTACTTCACAAGAATATTTTTATCCACCTTTTATTCTTCTGAACTCATTGAGGAATCCAATGAGTTTGATACTAAAGCTTTTCATGATCTTCACCTATCCAGACTTGGCTATATCAATTACTCTTCTGCTGATAACCTTCAATCCAACAAGTAGTTCCTTCAAACTACACTCATTCTATTCCTTAATCATATATCACTAATATTTCTCAAGTAGATGTATACATCAAACTACCTTTCTCTAAAGCTTACTATCCTTTAAGAGGAATAACACTACTTCCATAACTCCATGCTATACTAGCTTTAATTTAATCATACTATCTTACATTTACTTTAATCTAATACTCATACTCCAACCTCACATTATATTAATGTGACTTGTAATAACTACTCTAGGATAACTTATATATACTAGGGTTACAATCACGTTCGACCCACCAATGTCACTCATACTTGATATAAGTATACAATCCTAGTGAGCAAGGCTTGATCATTATAATCCTCTAATCATTTATAGTTTAGGTTTCCAAATGGGCTAATCAGGACTTCATCAATACAACACTACATTTGTATTTAAATTATCTTCTCAGTATCTCTAATTGGATTAAGGTTGTTATTCATGGACTATGCCCAATTGATCCAATATAATTATTACTGGTAACTATCTTCAGGATTCATCCTTGTAATCTCTACCTCAGATACTCTTCTATTATTTCAGGAGTGAGTTTAACTCCATCAATGATCACACTGATTTTATTCTTATCCAATCACTCCCATCCTATAAATGATATCTAACACTAGCATTATTATTTACCTCTTCTTAGTTGTTTCTTTATATGCACTTAAGTGTAAACTATGTTATGGTCAAGAGTTGATAGATTGAGAACTGGTGAATCAATAGTTGATTTCTCAACGTTGATGAACAACAGATATTGGAATATAGCTCAATAGAGATGATAAGTATTTATATGGAAAGAAAGATATATGGTGAATGATCTAGACTTAGTTTCTTCCCTTCCCAATATAACCAAAGAGTTAAAGTTAGGTATTACCATGATACTCATAGTAAGAATAGATAAGAATAATATAGGTCAGGATTAGTCATTACATTCTTATTACTTAAGTTGTAATCTTAACATGGCATTCATGAGTTATTGTGATGAATATTATGATATGATCCCTTAAGGATCAGATATCAATCATTCAGTTTTAAAGTTTATTATATTTGATCTACCCTTAGATCAAATCATGTTCACCCTGATAAGGTTTTAGCAAAGTTCATATTGAAACTTATCACGGTCAACTTGATGATCTACTTCAATTCCATCAAGTTGAGAGAAGCTTCAATCACTTTGACAAGTTCTTATTTAAAAGCGCAAAAATTATTCGGATTTTCTATGCATGAATGCAATGCACACATCTGGGTTCAACTTATTTCTAGGCTCTAATGTTGGGATGTTACACCTTGTCAGAAAACCACTAAAAATCCGTTTGCTAAGTATTCACAGGGATTTCCTGCTCCATACCACTGTTCAGCACCTTTTGCTCCTCGTTGGGATCGACACTCCTATTTATCGAAAGTACTACGATACACCCCCTATACTCGTGGGTCATCAAGACTATTTTCTGGCGCCGTTGCCAGGGAGTGAAGCGCTATTGAAGAGTGGAACTGGTAAGTGAAACTTTCACTTTGAGTATTGATTTTGTTAATTCTTGTTACTCTGTTTCCAATATGGATAACCCACTTGGTTTTCTGTTTGGGAAAACTACTACCACTGCTATGGTAGTAGATGAACCACCTCCTGTTGAGATATATCCTTTTAAGACACCAACAAGTATTGTTAATCGTGTTATGGATAATTATTATTTTGGGGATGGAACTATCCTTCCTGGTGATCACTTGCTTTTTATCCATGAATTATGCGGGTTGTTTAAGTGTGTAGGTATCACAACTGAACAGGTGAAGAGGAAGTTACTCTCCAAATCCTTGAAAGGGAGAGCTGAAGCATGGTATAAGCTGCTGAAGAATGGACTATCCATGGAATGGGAGGAGATGGCATCTCTCTTTTACTCTAAATTTTATCCTCCCAGTGAAATCCATAAGGATAGAAGTCTTATATATAACTTTTGGCCTCTTGATGGAGAGAGTACAACTCAAGCTTGGGGGATATTGAAGTTACTAATGCTTAAATGTCCTATTCATGAACTCCCTAACAATATTATTCTTAATAACTTTTATGCTAGGCTTTCTCTTCATGATATAGATTTACTAGATGCTTCTTGTGCTGGATCATTCACACGTATGAAGGAAGAAGCTAAATGGGATCTCTTAGACCGTATTCAAGAGAATACCGAGGCTTAGAAGAATGACAAAGGAAGAAAGTCAGGTATAAACTATGATTATGAATGCATAAAATCTTTTATGGGAACTGATAACTTCCGTGATATTCGCAATGAGTTTGGTCTTGATTCACAAAGTATTGCCAAATGTTTTAAGGCCTTTGCCTCTTACATAGAATTCCCCCAGAAGAAGTGGAATAAGTACCATGCTCCGTATAAAGATATTATTAGTCATGTTCTAGTTAGAAGTACTCAAGTTTGTACTACTAATCATGGTGTGCCTGAACCTCATGTTGAGAAAATGCCTTTCCCAGCTAAGGTAAAGGAGTATTCTATGATTATTAGTGCAAATAACGAAGGTATAATGAAAAGTATGGAGCCTGGTAAGCAATTGAATGTTGAACCTGTGGTAGCTATTGTGAAAGACCCTGTCACTATAAATATAGATGATGAGCACATTGTCTTTTGTGAAGATGCTTATAATATTATCTCTCATCCTAGTAAGGCTAGAAAAGCTAGTGTTCATGTGCTTTCTATTAAAATTGGTGATCATTGCTACTATGGTTTATGTGATATTGGTGCTAGTTCTAGTGCTATTCCTTATGAGCTTTACAGGGAAATTATGCATGAAATTGGTCCTTGTGAGCTTGAGGAAATTGATGTGGTTATTCACCTTGCTAATAAGGAAACCATTTGCCCCATTGGCATTGTAAGATATGTGGAGGTTCTCTGTGGTAAGATTAAATATCCTGCTGATTTTCTAGTGCTTAATTCAGCAGCTAGCAAAACTTGTCCTATCATTTTTGGTAGACCTTTCTTGAACACTTGTGGAGCTATTATTTATTGTAAGAAGGAAAACGTTTTAACTAAGTTTGATGGAGATTCTTATGAGTTTAACTTTTCCAAATTTGCTAAAGCTCGTCATGAAAATAGCTTGCCTAATAAAGATTTCAGGACAGAACAACTTGCTTCTATTGATCCAGTCTATGACCTTGGACCTATTTTTGATGATTGTAAGTATGCTTGTTCTGATGATAAAGTTGTTTCCAGTGACAGTTATATTGTCAACTTTATTCAAAGTGCTACTGAAAGTTATTTTGAGAGAGGGAAACATGGTTCTATGCGTCTCAATGATGTTAAGTTTCCCCGTTTTATGTTGAAAGCTTTAAAGTTGCATCTGTTTTGTCTTCCAATGCTTGTGGCCTTTTGTTTAAACAATTCTCATGATACCCCCATGCATAGGAAGTGGGTTTGACTCAAGTGTGTTGGTTATTTGCTTCTTGATGCTCTCTTTCACTCCAGATATATATCCTATGTGAACATCTTTGGAAGTTTCAAGCCTAACTTAAAGGCATTAAAGAAAAGTACTTGTTGGGAGATAACCCAAGAGTTTTTTCGAGTATTGGAAGTTATTACCTCAGTAATAACCTCTCCTTATACTTTTTGTTTTTTTGTGTCAAGTTCAACTACTTTTGTGAAGTAGAGGAGTTGTGAAAAGTGGCTGTCCTGGGATAGATTTTTGTGTTGTATTGTAAAAATTCGTGAGGAAGCTCAATATGTCGGATGGATCTGCATTTTTCTGAGCTTGTTATCCAAGTTATTACCCAACTTTCATTAGTTCTGCACTTTTTGATTTGAGCAACGGAAGGTCTTCGAAAAAAATCAATCTTTACCTGCTGGTCTATTTTGACATATTTCTTCCATCATTTGCATCTGCCTCTTATTGAAGCTTTTGTGTTGATGGGTTTTTAGTTGAAGTGTGTACCAAAGTTTTATTGTTTTGGCTTACACTAATGTTGTCATTGAGTTTGTGCAAAAGTTTTGTATGAAGGAAATTCACGGGAGAAAGAGGAAAGGAATCTGCAGATTTCGTCTTTGAATAGGTAAAAGTGGTGAAAACAGAAGGTTCGTGAAACTCCCATATTTTTATATTTTCGATGTTTTTAATACATCAGGAAGACTACGAGACGAAACTAAAGAGGAAACAGAGTTCGGGGTGGACAAACCTACCCCAGGCATGGTCCTAGCCTGGCCGCGCCTGGAGGGGCTTTGCCACCCTCGAACTCCGTCTCCGCTTTGTTTCCGTGTAAAAACCTTCCTTATGCATTGAAACTTCGTAATATATAACCCCCGGATCCCCCGAGGTTCGTGCATTGTGTTCTCGTCGTGTTTTCGTTTCAATCTGTTTCTGTCAGGAAATCTTCTCAAGTTTAGAGCACCATGGCCTCCGCCAACGACAAAGGGAAGAAGACCGAAGAAGAGCATCAAGTTCCCAAGGAGGAGGAGATTCCGGTAGGTCATGAAGGAGACATGGAGGAGGACAAGAAACTGGACACTCGTGCTACCGTCGCAAGCATTGGTTTGGTGGAATGACCTACCAAGCTTAAGAGGACAGCACGGATGTCTACAGGAGGGAAACCTCCACGTCTCTTCTACAATCCACAGCCATCTCCTCCACGTAACAAGAGACCCTTCCATACACTTATACATGAATATCAATATCAACATGTGCCCAAAGGAGATTTGTCTTCGGTTTGGGATATGCTTCGTTCTAACAATACAGAGAAGGATCATGCTAATGATGAAGAGTGGGGAAACAATAACAAGAACTGGGATTCTCGGACTGACATGATCATGAACCGTATAGAGCAAAACTCGGAGCTAATCCATACTCTTACTTTTGAGTTCGAGGACTTTAAGAAACTTATTGAGGAGCTTATCAAGAGAACACCACCACCACCGAGGGAGTAATTCATCATCAGGTTTGGCATCCCCTTGGCTTGTTCCAAGCTTGGGGGAGTGCCGCGGTATCACCACCATTATCTTTTATCTTTTCCTTTTTAGTGGATTCATATGTGTGGTAGAGAGGTTATCTTATCGTTTGGTTTGATTGTGGAAGTATCTCTCCTTTAGTTGATTATCTTTGTATCCCTTGGTGTGAGTGCCTTTATTTGAATATTAATGATAAATCTCATCTTTTACTTTTTGCACTTTATATGATGGATCTTGTTGATCAGTATTGGAACCACTTTGGGATCATCAAGTGGATCTAAATTGGTTTTGGCAAACCGAGTTCTGGTCAGTAGCATTACTATGAAAGAGAAAAAAGAAAGAAAAAGCTTACAGGTATTTTGTATCATTTGTTTTCTTTCTTGTTGGCTCATAATCATAGTATTCTTTATTTAAGATCCTTTTGTGTCTTCAAGGAAGATTGCATGTTTGGCTTTATTACTTGTATGTTTGCTTGTTTCTTTCAACTCTTTTGCTTGCTACCCAGCCTTGCTAGCCAAAAACCTGTTTTGAGAAGGCATACTTCTCATGTTTCCAAAAACCTTTGAACCAAAAACCTTTTGCCACTTGTGTCCACCATATCTACCTAGTAGCTATTGCTATTCCAAGCAAATTCTCAATCTTCATCTACCTTTCGAATTAAAAAGTATTTTGTTATGTGAAAACTAGTTAGTAAAGCTCTCACGAACTTGATGGCACACTTTATTTACTTGCCCCTAATAAACTTGAACCATTGTTGACATCAAAGTTGTATATGCTTGCATATATACGTTGGAATTAGCAGAACCGTGTTGTCACAGGGAACATTTTCAACATTGCACTTGTACTTTGTACACAGTTGATATCATGCTCTTTTGTCTATGGATGTCAACAATGTGAAATAAAGAGGGAACTTGTAAGTCCATGGAGTTTTTATTCTGTGTTATAGAAACGCCTGGGCCACTAGCCTAAGCCATGCCTAATCATGGGGGAAACTTGCAGCATCACAATTGTGAACTATCTATGAAGCATCCTCAATAAAAAGCTATGCATATGGTAAATAAAAAGATTGTTGAGATGCTCATTGTCTGCTTGCCTTGTCATTTTGGTTATGGGAAAGATCCTGTACCATGTGCAAGGGGTACCCCATTGGCGGTTCTCAATGATATGCAAATACTTAACAAGAACTTACCTGGACCCAAAGTTAAGTATGCATGAGGAGTGACCCTCATATTCAAGGGACATGAGATTGCCAACTTATATTTCGTCAAGCATATACTCCATCTTTGTTCACTTTAACCATAATCATCTCAAGATGCTTATGATAGGGGCAATGAGGGCTCAAAGCTAGTAAGTACCATAATATTTTGGAAGCTGTTTATGACTTGTAATCCCTGCTATCCTCTATAAAGGGACCTTTCTCCCACTACCAGTTTGAGTCAGTAAACCTACTTCCTCTCTATCTCCAGCAAGCTTTTTAGTTGTGTTTCAAGCATTCATATGGTGATTTATTCAATCATGTTCTTCATCTTCCTTGTTTGCACAAAACTCTTATCTATTGAGTATTACTTTGAAAGCCTTCACTTGTAAAAAACCCTTTTTGAGCAAAGAGTGCTCCAGTTTTGAAACTTCTACATAAAGCTTTTGTGAAACTATTTGCCAGGTGTTCTCTAACAGAGAACAAGTTTGCCAATTCCAATTATGATTTATCTTTATGCATCTTTATTGTGACTGCCGTACTTGGTTGCAAGCTAAGTTATATAATGGTGAGTTGCTTTCTTCTATGAGTTGTGCAATGGTAAGTGTGATGCTTCTTGTTCGTATTCTTTTATCGACACTTCACTCCATAAACATGTGGACATGTTTACTGAGCTCAGTATTCGCTTGGGGACAAGCAAAGTCTAAGCTTGGGGGAGTTGATACGCCCAATTTGCATCACCTTTCTATTTCATAATTTACCTCTATTCATTGATGTTTGTCTTATTATGAGGTATTACTTATGGCTTTTTCATCTGTTTATGCATGTTGGATGATTCCTAGAGGATGGACTCCCGGAGTCTGGATTCTGATGGAAAATAAGGCGTTTCGGTGCAATTTCGCGAAAATCAAAAAAATACTAGAAAAATATGGAAACATATTATTTTACCAGAAGACAAAGGAAGCCAGAAGGAGGGACGAAGAGGGGCCTCAGGGGGCCCACACCCCCCTAGGCACGGGCCCACCTGACCCCACGCCTAGAGCAGGTGTGTCCCCAACTGCCCGACCTCCAACTCTACCCCTTCGCCTATATCTTCCCTACGGAACCCTAAGCCTCGGGGAGCAACCACAGATAGATTTCTGCCGCCTCTGGGGGCGGAAAACACCAAGAGAGAAAGATCTCTCCGGAAGACAGATTTCTTCCAGGGAAATTCCTTCCCAGAGAGGGGATACCATCGCCATCAACACTGTCATGAAGCTAGGCTTCATCGGGGTCATCATCATCATCCACACCATCATCTCCACCAGCACCATCACCACCACTCCGTCCCGCTGTAACAATTGTGTTGGATATTGCTTTAGATCGTTAGGGGAAACTTTCCCAGTGTTGATTACTATTGTAGTTGATGCTTGTGAGTGGAACCATTGGATTATTGTTTATGTTCAGATTGTTATCCATTATCATATCATCTTTGATCTTGATCCATATGATGTCTTGTGAGTAGTTCGTTTAGTTCTTGAGGACATGGGAGAAGTCATGTTGTTAGTGGTGAATATGTGATGAGTTATTATTCAATGGTTTAGTATATAAGTTGTGGTTCTATTCTTCTAGTGGTGTCATGTGAATGTCGACTACATGACACTTCACCATTTATGGGCCTAGGGGGATGCATTGTGTATTTGACTACTAATTGTGGGGTTGCCGGAGTGACAGAAACATGAACCCCCATTAGGACACCTTTGCACAAGGGAGTGTAGGATCTCAGAGTTTAAGGCTGTGGTTAGATTTGTATCTTAATTAATTTCTTGTATTACGGATGTTTGCAGGGGGTTTAATCACAAGTATGTATTAGTCCTAGGAAGGGCAGTATGTTCGCACAGGTTCACCCACACAACACTTACAAACACCAAAGAAGAGTGCTCAACTATTTGAAGCGAAAGAACTTGAGAGAATTCCCATGTGTCCTCGAGAACGTTTGGTCCTTATTAGTATTTCCACCGGCTTGTCCTTTTCTAAGAAAGGATTGGGCCACTTGCTCCGTTTGTTTGTTACTCTTGTTACTTGCTCCTTGTTTTGTTGCCTTGTCAGAAAACCACTTAAAATCCGTTTGCTTAGTATTCACAGGGATTTCCTGCTCCATACAATTGTTCAGCACCTTCTGCTCCTCGTTGGGATCGACACTCCTATTTATCGAATGTACTACGATACACCCCCTATACTTGTGGGTCATCAAGGTCCTAGAATCATTAGTTAGTCCATTATAATAAATATCAAGAAGCTCATTCTTAGGTAATGGACATCCAGGATGTGCATGAATCATGGCACAGAAGACTCAGACAACTTCTCTTCTTCTCCCTGTTTAAAATCAAAAAGTCTCTGCAAAGCAGCATGTCTAGCACTGGGAGGGAAATATTTCTGGAAGAAAGAAGCAATCAAGCAATCAGGGCTATCAATGGAACCAGGAGGTAATCTATTAAACCAAGCCCTAGCTTCTCCTTTTAGTGAAAAAGGGAATATATTAGTAACAAAGTACTTGCGCATCTTAAAATCATCAGAGAACAAAGCACTCATAGAAGAAAGCTCATTCATATGAGCCACAGCACTCTCAGTTTTAGTCCCACAAAAAGGTTCTTTTTGAACAATATCTAAATAAGATAAATCGAGGGAGGAATCATAGTCTTCATCTTTAATATCTATGGGAGAGGTGACAAACTTAGGATCAGAGGATAGTTTAGGCATAATGGTGCGTCTAGCAAGGAGACTTTTAATAGCACTAGTACCATGTGTGTTTTGGCACTCTTCAACAAATTCATCAGTGACCTCAATGTAACCATCATTAATATCATAACTCTCACTAGACTCAGGTGAGCTAACAGGTGTAACAGTGTCTTCACTAGGAGTTTTGGTATTTCCTATACTAGACATAATAGCATCTAGAAAAGGACCTAATGAACCACTTGAATCAAGCACAATAGAAGTAACATCATGAGCATCAAAAGCAGTTTTAGATTCAGCAGTAGTAGCAGTGTGAGCATGAGTATGTGGTGGTGGTGTGACAAGCTTACTTATAACAGACGGTGAATCAAGAGCAACATAGGTGTTTAGTATTGTACCTCTTCTTGTAGTGGATGGCAAAATAGGGAACTTTCATCACGAGACTTACCCATGATGAACGGAGTAGCAGTGAACAATACTAGATCCAAGAGAACTTACATATAAAGCTATGCTCCCCGGCAACGTTGCCAGAAAATAGTCTTGATGACCCACAAGTGTAGGGGATCGCAACAGTCTTCGCAGGTAGTATTACCCAATTTATTGATTCGACACAAGGGGATCCAAACAATACTTGCAAGCCTTAACAATTGAGTTGTCAGTTCATCTGCACCTAGAAATAGTTCTTGCTCACAGAATTTTATCAGTAGCAATAGTTTGTAGTAGCAACATCAATAGGGAAATGGGAGCAATATTAACAGTAACGGTAAACAGTGGGATTCGAGTGCAGTAGGCATAGGGATGGATGGACGGACGTTGCATGGATGAGTCAAAACATGTAACTTCAAGATCTAGGGCATTGAAGATAAATAATAACAAGCATTCAAGTACTAAACAATCCTAGGCATGTGATCCAAATATAGTCATACATGCTCGCAATGAGAACTTGCACAACATCTTCTGTCCAGCCAGCCTGTGGCAGCGGGACCTCTAGGGAACTACTGGCAATTAAGGTGCTCCTTTTAATAAAGCACTAGAGCAAAGAATTAACACCCCATGAACACATGTGATCCTCACACCACAGCCATCCCCTCCGGTAGTCCAAATTATTGTCACTTTGGGGCCTTTGGATCCGGACAATGATATGTGTACAGAACTTGCAGATAAGATCACAAACAATACTATCATAATGATTCAATAATAAGTTCAGATCTGAGATCATGGCACTCGTGCCCTAGTGAAAAGCATTAAGCACAACAAGTTGCAACAAAGTCAAATAGCACTAATAGAGATACTAGGCACTATGCCCTAACAGATCTTATTCGATTACATGATAGAACTCATCGAATCCCTACCATCCCCAAGCCTATAGCAGGGGATTACTCACTCATGGATGAGGGAAACATTGATGTTTTATGGAGATGCGTTGGTGATGACGATGGCGATGATCCTCTCCAAATTCCCCGTCCCGGCAGGGTGCCAGAACGGAGTTTCTGGATCTTAATCTTGGTTTCTGGTGGCAGCTGTGGAGCAGAACTCTTTCTGGAAAACTATCGACCCCCCCCCCCTCGGTTTTTAGGTCGAAGGGCAACTTATAGGCGCAGAGGGAGGCCGAGGGGGTGCCTGGGGTGGATGCACCCCCTAGGCACGGGGCAGGGCCCACCCGCGCCTGGCAGGTGTGTGGCCCCCCAGGTCCTTCTCCGTCTCGTCTTCTGACTCCGTGGATCTTCTGGTGAAATATAATTTTTGGCATATTTTCCGGGATATTTCATGATAGTTGATTTTCTACACAAAAACAAGACACCAGGGTATCATCAGTCCGTGTTAGTTGTATCCAAATCACACAAGTTTAGAGGAGAAACAATAGCAAAAGTGTTCGGGAAAGTAGATATGTTTTGGACGTATTAGTCTTAAGGAGAATCGCAAGGCCTTTGGGTACTCAATGGATAATTTGAAGGCTATTAATCCCATGATAACCGTCCATCGAATATTCATGGAGGAAGGTGCTAAACCTGTTGCAGAATTTAATAGATGGCTGAAGCCCGAAATGAAGGAAGTGGTAAGAAAAGAAATAGTATGCCTATTTTATGCAGGTATAATCTATCATGTAAAAGAAAGTGAATGGGTAAGTATTGTTCATTGTGTTCCTAAGAAGGGTGGTTTCACTTTTGTTCCTAATGAAAACAATGAATTGGTACCTACCGCAACTATTGTTGGACATAGGATGTGTATAGATTTTAGGAAATTGAATAAAGAAACTATGAAAGATCACTATCCTTTACCGTTCATAGACCAAACTTTAGAGAGGTTAGCAAACCACACTCATTTTTGTTACTTGGACAGATACTCTGGTTTTTCCCAAATAGCTATTCATCCCGATGACCAACTTCAAACAACTTTCATTAGTCCTTATGGTTTGCATGCTTACCAACACATGCCTTTTGGTTTATGTAATGCTCCAGCTACTTTCCAAAGATGCATGACTGCAATTTTTGCAGATTTTATAGAATTTATAATGGAAGTATTTATGGATGAATTTTCTATCTATGGAACTTCGTTTACTAGTTGCTTGGATAATCTCAAAAGGGTTTTGCAGCATTGCAAACAAACCAATCTTGTTCTAAACTGGGAGAAGTGCCATTTCATGGTCAAAGAAGGTATATTCCTTGGACATAAGGTATTAGGTAAGGGTATTGAAGTAGACATAGCTAAAGTTGAAGCAATAGAGAGAATGCCACAACCAAGGGATATAAAAGGTATAAGAAATTTCCTTGGTCATGTGGGTTTTTATAGAAGGTTCATTATGAATTTCAATGGAATTTCTAAACCTTTAACTATATTGTTGCAAAAGTAAGTAAGATTTAATTTTTATGATAAATGCCTTATTTCCTTTGATAAACTTAAATATGCTTTAGCCCATGCTCCCATCATTAAACCACCTATATGGGATACGAACTTTGATTTAATATGTGAAGCTAGTGATGATGTTGTAGGAGTAACTCTGGGACAACACATAGGTCACAGATTTAATATAATACATCATGCTAGTAGAACTCTTAATAGTGCTCAAAAGAATTATCCTATGGAAGAAAGAAAACTTTTTTCTGTATTT
The DNA here is from genome assembly GCA_916181665.1 of Avena sativa. Classification (NCBI taxonomy): domain Eukaryota; kingdom Viridiplantae; phylum Streptophyta; class Magnoliopsida; order Poales; family Poaceae; genus Avena; species Avena sativa. The sequence goes on from OV702280.1 coordinate 103,248,658, forward strand.
TTCTCTTGCAATATATTTCGTTCTTATATAGTTGATTCAAAAGTAAGAGTTTATACAGATTGTGACGGTTTAAAAGAACTCCTTGAGAGGAAAAATAATAAGACAAGACTGAAACATTGGATCCTTTTACTTGAAGAATTTGAGTTGCAGATTATGCACATGCAAGAAATAAAGATATTGGATGCAATATCCATATTTGCCCAGCAAGGCACCAATCTTATTGAGAGGAACTGTAGTCCTGATGATTTTTGTTTACAAAAAATATTAGATGAACTAAGGTCAAATCCTTCGAAAAAGAAGAAGTCCTTGTTGTTGGAGGAGCTTATCATCCCCGACTAAACAAAAGGTGAGTGCAAGGTAAGTTTTATTTCTCTAAATAAGTGACTTGTCTTCACAATTTTTACTTCTGAAATTTTTACCTTTGAATTGCTCTAGTTTTTCTGAAGGTTTTGAGGGGTTTTACCAACTATACGACCGCAACTATACGGCCGGATCAAAATCTCCCCCCATATAGTTGGTCATTAAACGTATTGTTTTCCCTTCGCGAAATATTTTTTAGTGTCTAGAAACTATATGGACAGAAAATTTTTCTCCCGCCGTATAGTTGGTTGTTAAACTTTCTGGAATCTTCGATCCTTTTTCTTTTTTATTCATATAAAAAAACAGTTTTGTCGGTTCCAAGTTGGTAATCTAACCGACCTGGACTTGAGATATTTGGAAATTCTGCCCGGAACCAACTATACGGGCGGATCTATACGGGCTGCACCCTTATAGTTGGTCGTTACGCGGCAAGACTTCTCCAAGTCCATGATTTATTTTCCCGTTCCATTAAGATTATTTTCTTAGGCATGAATTTGGTGTTTCTCGTGAGTTTTACCGACCTCTTACCCCTCTTATATACTTCCATTGTGTTTCTCTCTAAAACATAATCACCAGGAACCAATCTAGCAATGCTCTATCATGTCCTAGGCCATGGAAAACCCCTGGGTCTCATTGCTCCTCCAAGGGACCGCTCTCGCATACCGTCCATGGAGGATGGAAACGAGGATGTGGAGATGTTTAGCCCGAGGTACATGGAGTACGTCGATCCAAGCTTCTACAACAGCGATGCCGATGAAGATTGGAGTGACATCTACATCAGTCGTGATGTCTATGATCCCTCGGAGATCAACTGTGTGCCAATGAAGAGATCCCAACAAGAAATAGAAGGTCGCAAGCCACATGGAAAAGGGCGTGTGGAGACGGTCAAGTTCATCACCATGGACCCAGGGCGCACAAGTGTAAGGAATTACCTAATATTATTGCATGTGCTAGCAAGGAAGCGATGGTGCCGCTCTCGCAGCCTACCATTGGTGGTCGTATAAGGGTGAAGCCCCAAGAAGAGTGGAGGGACGGTTTGTACTTCCTCGGTCCATCAATTATGGATGAGGAGTAAGAAGTTGTCCCCATGACCAAATTAAAGACGAGTGCAAGCACTAGAGATATATCAGAAGCAGGAGATACTCCATCGCATTGAGGTCCGCCACCGTCTCAAAGAGATAGAGAAGAAGGATGATCTTATTCCATTAGTGACTAAAATCGTAGATAAAGTAGACACTTTGCAATCTGATTTGCACAGGTGCTACAACCGCATTATTACTCTGGAGCATACCAACAAGAAGTTGTGCACCATGGTGTTACATGCCATGGATCCATAATGATATACAATAATCATGGTATCAAATAATCGAGAGGGATTATTTGATCCTACCTATCTTGATTCCAAGCTTGGGGAGATCTTTAAGACCTTGTAATCTATCTTATAAGTTTTATATTACTATTTTAGCTTTGTATTACTTCGAGCTTAGAAATAATATCTTGCATCATTAGAATTCCCTTCAGGAATAGTCGTTCCCTTTTATGAAATTCCGAGTTTATTATCATATATGGAGCATTATTGAGTTTATGCTTGTCTTATTAGATATAACAATGGCTTGAGTATAATTTTACTTGCACTTGATGATAGCAATAGGAGTCTTCCACACCATTGGTATTAATGGAACACACAAAGATAATTTGGTCAATATGTTGTAAGTTCGTGGTTTGATTTACAAAGGAAAAATTATCTAATGAGTTAAATTGAGAAAGAAACCTTGAACAAGGGAAAAATAAAAGTTCTATCAAATTAGAGTGAGAACAAGATGAGATAGAATATTCAATCCATAAAAATGCTTCATATACAATTGGAATTTGGTAATTGAGATCGTTAAAATTTAAATTCCTACATGAAGTGGAATGTATGGATAGATCCTTTGCACAATACTTAAACAAAAGTGTGAGCGTATATAAAAAAAGAGAAAATAAAATGCGCAAAGAGAAAATAGGCGTACACCACTATATTGCAGTGAGATAAAGGAACATTTGATATTTTAATTCCCAAGTGAATATGGTAATCCTAAAACACTTGGGACTACCTCTCTAACTCATTCGGTTAAATCGAATCACTTCTACATCATATTGAGAGTAATATTTTCTGAACTATTAAATTCTAAGGTGTGGAAGCCTGATAATAGTATTCGGATGGTTTGAGTAAGTTACTATTCATGAACTTATTCCTATGTATCCTATATGATAAACACATGCTACAATTCCCTCATTTATTTTATCGACTCAGCTTCATTAATATGAGCATCACATCCATTAAGCTAAACTTGCTCGGGACGAGCAAGAGTCTAAGTTTAGGGAAGTTGATGAGTGCATATTTTCAGCATGTTTTATATTATTATTTTGCATTGTAGTGGTAGGATCTTGGTATTTTACGGCATTCACGCGCATATTTTATGTCTATTTTCACCAGAATCAGGACAGATGATGGATATGATGGAAACAATTCTTGGACCAGTTGTATTGGAGCGAAAAGGAGTCAAAACAAAGTAAAATCGCTAATTTGGGAAATATTAATAACACTAGAAGAAAACCTAAGGCGATCGAATCATAAAGAAGGTTTAACGACCAACTATATGGCGGGAATTTTTTCTCCGATCGTATAGTTCCCGTCGTATAGTTGTCAATGCCACCTCCTCCTCAAATAGTTACACCCTGTGCAATTGGATCGGAGAGACGACATACAGAACAACCAAAAATCGCAGAAACCTCACCTCCAGAAGGGATCTGGAGGGGGAATTCATCCACCAAGGATCCATCTTCACCCTACGCAGATCTAGGAGGCTAATGCATCGATCTTCATCATCAAACACTACATCACCACCATCTCCATCCCATCTACATCTTGACTAGATCTTGTTGTAATTTCCGTACTCGTTGTGGATTTATACAAGTACTATTCATCTATGATAGATTCCATAGTTTTTGCCATGATGATGATTACCTCCATGTCTAAGTAGATCATTAGTTCTTGGGGAGATGGAGAAACCCTAACATGAGATTTAAGATAAAGTTTATTATGATATTCATCACCGTGACCATGTGTTAGATTGTCTTCATCTTGATGTTGGGAGAAGTCGACCTCTCAATATTTTCCTCTTGTGGGGACTTGATGGAGGGAACTACTTGTTCATATACGAAGGTTTCCTAGAACTTATAGTGACTATAAAGTTGTTGGCACTCCTTACGTAGCAACTTGGGAACCGAGGAAACTCACGGAACATTGTCCATGCCATGGGATACATCATACGGGATAAAGTCACTTAATAGCGCACTAATTCGATTGATGTCGATTGCTTGTCTACTGTGGTTATGAGGATGATGTGAGCAGTGGTTGCTACCTATTCGTCCAAATATGGAGTTCCTCCCACACATACATAGTTGAGAATGTTCATGATAATAATCTTTACCTTAAAACCTTTATAATGCTAGAGGTGTATCCGCCACACCCTTAGAACGATTTTCCCACTACAATTTCATATCTCTTTTACATACGCGATATTTACTTTCGGTATTCAGTTTGTTTTAATTTATTTATTGTTCTCTTATACAAAAACCCCCAAAACACCTTTTTACACAACACTCGCATTTTATCTTCTTACTTAGAAAATTATTTAGCATTGCTATTTCAGTATTTAATTCAAGAGTTATTAGACTTCAGAACTCCCGCTCCCTGTGGGATCGATATCTTTATTTCGAAACTATCTACAAACGATATGTGCACTTGAAGTCATCAGTTGTCCCCGTCCAATAGATACCATTTTATCTTGTAATAAATTGACAATATGGAAGTTTACTAAAAACATGTCAATTTTGGTAACATGGTCTAGAGAAATGATGGAGAAGACTCTAGAATGATGGAGAAGTGTGTTTTGAGGTTTGTCCATAGATTTTATTGTGCTAAACACTATATCAATAGTATCTTCTAGCAAATGCTAATAGAATGTAAAAGAAGATCCGACGGTTGACAATTGGGATTCACGAGTCTTGATCCAACGGTCAATATTCAAAGTTATTTGTACACTATATAGTGGTAAGAGGTAAGGTAGGATAAGATAAGATATCGGATTATGGTTTAGGTTTTAGGGTTTAGGGACAATAATGTTCAAGCTTTATCCTTATATTCGTGGAATAGAATAGCGCTACTGCAATTTAATGAAAGTATCTTAAATTTGGATCTATAAGTGCATGATACCTGCTTGGTTAGGGTGTATGTGTGTCGATTTAATGGGATCAGGGGTCCCTCGCATTGTGCCATAGCACGTGGCCCAGGGCCCATCGGTCAGTATCTCAGCGTTGGCAAGGCTAAGCCAACTAGGACGTCACAAGGATGCGAGCAGGTATGGAATTGGCATACACTACAATAAAAATGTCCTTTTACAACAGACGATTTTCGTGGTTGAAGGCCCGTTTTTGTGGTTGAAAAGCCTTCTACGACGGATGTCCTTTGTGGTAGAAGTCCCATCACAAATGAATCTACCATGGTTTTTTCGACTGTGGCGGATCACACCCTTTATCCACGAAAATTCGTTCCGTCATAGATCTATTCGCCAGTTGCGGTGAATGATGACGTCATGCAACCTACCATGTGGCGAATGCCGTTAACCCCCCCGTTAGCAACGTTAACTGTCAATGAAACCATGGTAGAAGTCAGGCCCATCCATGGCCTGACAATTGTTAAGTGGGCTGACCCATTAAGAGAGCTCAATAGTATCACGACATGTTAATATTTCGTTTTGCACTATTCAAAATGGTCCCACTTATGATGCCCGCTATGGCCCGTAAATTTACGGGCCCATTACCGTTTCGATCTGCACTGTTTGAAACGGGCCCATTTGTACGGCCCACAAAATATCGGACTCATTTTTGTTTCACCCTGTACTGTTTGAAATGGGCTTGTTTGGCCATCCAGTGAACTTTATGGCCCGTTACTATATAGTCCTGCACTGTTTGACGTGGGCCCTTTTATGTCACCAGCTGTGGCCCATATACTTCCGATCCCGTTACTATTCAGGCCCATAAACGGCCTACTCATATTCTGGCATGTTACTATTCAGGATTGGAAAGATTCTGGGCATGTTACTGTCCTGGCCTGGTGCAAATTAGGCTTGTTGCTTTTCGGGTATTTTATTATCCATACTCTTCATGCTACTTCCTCTTCGACTGTTTTCAATATATGGCCAGATTTTGTCGGCATGCAATTTCTTGGATATGGGATCATCAATATAAAGTATATGATGTAGATATGGACATGACCTTGGTCGTTCGGCTTGAAACCCAAGAATGTTCATACTCATTGACAACTAAGCTTAAATTCGTTTACATTTTACCACTTACTCTTAGGTTAGAATTTTAACCGAGCGGTGGGAGTATATTTTACATCAAGGAACCTAAAAAGGTAAAATTACATCGAGTTCCATGCATTTAGCATGAAGGGACCTAAAATAATTATGCAAGCAAACTAGTCGGGTTTGGCTCCTTCTTAAGAGAGCAGCCGATCGAGCCATGCTCTTCTAAATACTACTTATTCTTCGATTGTTTTTAAAATATGGCCATATTTGTCGGCATGCAAATTCTTGGATATTGGGATCACCAATATAAAGTATGATGTAGATATGGCCATAACCTTGGTCGTTCGACTTCAAATCCAGAATGTCCATACTTATTGACAACTAAGTATAAATTCGTTTAGATTTTACCACATACTTTTAGGTTAAAATTTCACCCGTGCAGTGGAAGTACATTTTACATCAAGGACCTAAAAATGGAAAATTACATCAAGTTCCATACATTTAACACAAAGGGCCCTAAAAATAATTAAGAAGGGAAAACAGTTCGGTTCGGCTCCTTCTTGAGAGAGTTGTTGATTGAGGCATACTATTCATGTTACTTCCTTTTCGATTGTTTTCAAAATTTATCCAGATTTTGCTGGCATGCAATTTCTTGGATATGGGATCATCAACATGAAGTATGATGTTGACATTGCCATGAACTTGGTCGTTTGGCTTGAAATCCAAGAATGTTCATACATATTAATAATTAAGCTTAAATTCGTTTAGATTTTACCACTTTCTTTTAGGTTAGAATTTTACACGGGTGGTGGGAGTACATTTTTCATCAAGGACCTAAATATAAGGAAAATTACATCGATGTCCATACATTCAGCACAAAGGATCCTAAAATAATTAATCAAGGAAAAAAGTCGGGTTCGGCTCCTCGAGAGAGCAGCTGATCGATCCATACTCTTCTAAATGCTACTTCCTCTTTGATTGTTTTCAAAATATGTACAATTTTGTCAGCATGAAAATTCTTGGACATGGGATCATCAATATACAGTATGATGTAGATCTGGCCATGACCTTGGTCGTTCGGCTTGAAATCAAACAATGATCATACTTAGTGCCAGCTCAGATTAAATTCATTAAGATTTTACCACTTAGGTTAAAATTTTACATGAGAGTTATGAGTACATTTTACATCAAGGACGTAAAAATAGGAAAATTACATCGAGGTCCATACATTTAGAAAAGTGGACCCTAAAATAATTAAGCAAGGAAAACAATTGGGTTAGGCTCCTTCTTGAGAGAGAAGTTGATCGAGTCATACTCCTCATACTACTTCCTCTTTGATTGTTTTCAAAATATTGCCAAATTTGTCGGCATGCAAATTCTTGGACATGGGATCATCAACATAAAGTATGATGTAGATATGGACATGACCTTGATCGTTCGGCTTGAAATCCAATAATGATCATACCCGTTGACAATTAAGAGTAAATTCATTTAGATCTTACCATGTACTTTCAGGTTAGACTTTTACACGGGAGGTGGGAGTATGTTTTATGCCAAAGACACAAAAAGAGGGAAAATTACATCGAGGCCCATACATGTAGCACAATGGACCATAAAATAATTAAGGAAGCAAAATAGTCGGTTTCGGCTTCTCCTCGAGATACCAGCTGATCGAGCCATACTCTTCTTAATACTACTTTCTCATTGATTGTTTTCAAAATATGGAAAAATTTGTCAGCATGAAAATTCTTGGACATGGGATCATCAATATAAAGTATGATGTAGCTAGATATGGCCATGACGTTGGTCGTTCATCTTGAAATCCAAGAATGTTCATACATACTCAGTGAAAACTAAGCTTAAATTCATTAAGATTTTACCACTTACTTTTAGGTTAAAATTTTACATGGGCGACGGGAGTACATTTTACATCAACTACCTAAAAAATAGGAAAATTACATCGTGGACCATACATTTAGCACAAAGGACCCTAAAATAATTAATCAAGGAAAATAATTGGGTTTGGATCTTCCTCGAGAGACTAGCTGATCGAGCCATACTCTTTGTACTACTTCCTTTCAGGATTGTTCCTAAAAGTTGGAAACTCCCATTATTGGCAGCATTATGGTTCATCCTGCCAAGATGCACCCATCTACAAAATATTGGAACATTTCCATAAAGTATTATGTACATATATGGCCATATATTCACCCATGTTATTCGGCTTGAATCCTAAGAATGTTCATACACTGTAGGCCATATTGCCAAGATTTATTTTTTCAAAAGTTGTGAAGACTAGTGATTCTCCACATGCAAATGCTTAGAAAGAAACCGAATCTTTCAAAAATCTCGTTGGTGGCTACCGTCAAAAGATAGCTATAGAACTTTAAGAGCAATCTACCACTTACTCGTATTTGAATTTTTACATAATATTGTCAAATCGGCTTAAATTCTATAGACTAGAGGGAGTACTACTACTTTCTTCGTGAAAAAAAGAACTCCTCACTATCGAACCAGCTTGTTTGCGGGTGTGCCTGGTGCTTCCTCTTCTAAGGGTGTGATGAAATGGAACAAATGGAGGTCGAGTATTTGGGGGTAGGAAGGTTGGCCAGATCATAGTGGTGTTCCCCGCAAAAATAAAAATAAAAATATCATAATGATGTTCATCCAATGCGATGGGACACACCTTGTCAACCACTTTAAGTAGTAAGTACTAGTACTACGCATGGCGATATTTTGACTATCCTTCCCCCTAAAATTTACTACTTACTAATCATTGTACCTGTACCTTGTGTCAGGAGCGCATCGCAGCTTTGCTCTGACATCGCACCGCCTTCGAATCCTCCTCGCTGCTCTCGTGCTGCCTCCTCTATGCTCTCGGTCCCTTCTCGCTCCTAATTTTTTTAATAGGGGGAAACTCCAAGTGGAAATATTTCTTACCATGACAAGATTTTACCACCACTTACTTTTAGGTTAGAGTTTTAAACCGGCGGTAGGAGTACATTTTACACCAAGGACTTAAAAAGTATAAAAATTACATCGAGGTACATTTAGCACAAACGACCCTAAAACAATTAAGCAAGGAAAATAGTTGGGTTTGGCTCCTTCTCGAGAGAGCAGCTGATCGAGCCATACTCTTCATGCCATTTCATCTTTGATTGTTTTTAAAATATGGCCAGATTTGTCGGCATGCAAATTCGTCGATACGGGATCCTCAATATAAAGTATGATGTATATATGGTCATGACCTTGGTCTTTCGGCTTGAAATCCAAGAATGTTCATACTTATTGACAACTACGCTTAATTTTTTTTACAATTTACCACTTACTTTTAGGTTAGAATTTACCTGGGCGGTGGGAGTACATTTTTCATCAAGGACCTAAAAATAAGGAAAATTACATCAAGGAACATACATTTAGCACAAAGGTCCCTAAAATAATTAAGCAAGTAGAACAGTTGGGTTCATCTCCTTCTCGAGAGAGCAGATGATTGATCCATACTCTTCATGCCACTTCCTCTTCGATTGTTTTTAAAATATTGCTAGATTTGTCGGTATGTAAATTCTTGGATATGGGGTGATCAACATAAAGTATGATGTAGATATGGACATGACCTTGGTCGTTCAGCTTGCAATCCAAGAATGTTCATACTTGTTGACAACAATGCTTAAAATTGTTTAGATCGCACCACTAACTTTTAGGTTAAAATTTTACATGGGTGGCGTGGGAGTATATTTTACGCCAAGGACCTAAAAATTGGAAAATTACATTAAGGTCTATACATTTAGCACAAAGGAACCTAAAATAATTAAGGAAGGAAAACAGTCGGGTTAAGCTCCTTCTCGAGAGACCAGCTAATCGAGCCATGATCTTCATGCTACTTCCTCTTTGATTGTTTTCAAAATATGGCCATATTTTTTGGCATGCAAATTCTTGGATATGGGATCATCAATATAAAGTATCTGATGTAGATATGGACCTGACCTTGGTCATTCGTCTTGAAACCCAATAATGTTCATACTCATTGACAACTAAGCTTAAATTCGTTTACATTTTAACACTTACTCTTAGGTTAGAATTTTACCCAGGCGGTGGGAGTACATTTTATATCAGGGACCTAAAAATGGGAAAATTACATCAAGGTCCATGCCTTTAGCACGAAGGGACCTAAAATAATTAAGCAAGGAAACTAGTCGGGTTTGGATCCTTCTTGAGAGAGAAGCTGATCGAGCCATACTCTTCTAAATATCGGGATCTTACCACTAATTTTTAGGTTGCAAATTTACACATGCAGTGGGAGTGCATTTTACATCAAGGACCTAAAGAGGGGAAAATTACATCGATGTATGTACATTTAGCACAAAGGACACTAAAATAATTAAGCAGGGAAAACAGTTGGGTTTGGCTCCTTCTCGAGAGAGCAGTTGATCGAGGCATACTCTTCATGCTACTTCCTCTTTGATTGTTTTCAAAATATGGCCAGATTTTGTAGGCGTGCAAATTCTTGGATATGGGATCATCAACATGAAGTATGATGTTGACATCGCCCTGACCTTGTTTGTTCGACATGATATCCAAGAATGTTCATACATATTAGAAAACTTAGCTTAAGTTTGTTTAGATTTTACCACTTACTTTTAGGTTATAATTTTACAAGGGCGATGGGAGTCCATTTTTCATCAAGGACCTAAAAACAAGGAAAATTACATCGATGTCCATACATTTATCCCAAAGGACCCTAAAATAATTAAGCAAGAAAAACAGTCAGGTTCGGCTCATCGAGAGAGCAGCTGATTGAGCCATAGTCTTCTAAATACTACTTCCTCTTGGACATGGGATCATCAATATAAAGTAAAATATAGATATGGCCATGACCTTAATCGTTCGTCTTGAAATCAAAGAATGTTCATACTTATTGCGAACTAATCTTAAATTCATTATGATTTTACCACTTACTTTTACACTAAAATTTTACACGGGCGGTGGTAGTACATTTTACATCAACGACCTAAAAATAGGAAAATTACATTGAGGTCCATGCATTTAGCATAGAGGACCCTAAAATAATTAAGCAAGGAAAACAATCAGGTTAGGATCCTTCTCGAGAGAGCAGCTGATTGAGCCATACTCCTCATACCACTTACTTTTCATTTGTTTTCAAAATATGGCTAGATTTATCGACATGAAAATTCTTGGACATGCGATTATTAACATAAAATATGATGTAGATATGGCCATGACCTTGGTCGGTCGGCTTGAAATCCAATAATGATCATACACATTGACAATTAAGCATAAATTCATTTAGATCTTACCACGTACTTTTAAGTTAGAATTTTACATGGGAGGTGGGAGTACGTTTTATGCCAAGGACATAGAAGGAGGGAAAATTACATCGAGGTCCATACGTGTAGCACAAAGGACCCTAAAATAATTAAGGAAGGAAAACAGTCGGTTTCAGGTCCTCCTCGAGAGACCAGTTGATTGAGCCATACTGTTCTAAATACTACTTACTCTTTGATTGTTTTCCAAATATAGACAAATTTGCCGGCATGAAAATTCATGGACATGTGATCATCAATATAAAGTATGATGTAGCTGGATATGGAGAATTTTAATATGCGGCCCGAAAGTTCAGACGCCAAGGCTACGCGGGTTCCAAGTTGCGTGTAATCTTGTAGAAGGGTTGTAGTAGCTTCGCCAATTGTCGAGAGGGGTCAAATGGGGGTAAATACAAATCTAATGGCCAAACGATCATTTGAACCAGTTGAAAAATGGTTGAACTCAAATCTCGCCATTAGGTCAACTCTTCTTGCATTGACCCGTCAGTATTTCCTGCTATCCTTTGCGGTCGTGGACTGGTTTACCCCTGCGAGGACTATATCTTCTTCTCTGCTCTACTCTTCTCCCTTATTATTCCCCTCTTAATTACCTTCCTTAGCTCTGGCTACTGGTCTCCAAATCGGAGCTTGTTGTTGCTCTCCTTGCGTCCCCGCCATGGCCGGTCAACCTCCCACGCCCTTAATCGAAGCTCTCCGTCCTCGCCCTCACCTCGTTTTTCCTAGTAGGCGTGTCGGAGCTTCGTGTCCCTAGCCTAGCCTCTCACCGCTGCCTAGACCTTCTCGCACAACGGAGCGCGTCCGGTCAGGCAATCCGGACCGGCGTCCAGCCTCAGGCGGTTGCATGCTGTCGTGCACCCCAGGCATGGTAGCCCTGGTAGAGGAGTTCAATGACAACGCTCTCATGGCCACCTTGCTAGGCACGCGTCGTCCCGTCGTGTCACCAACAGACTTGATGTCGACCTTTAGGTCTCGTTTTGGCAACATACGAAAAGTGGCAATATTGAGGTATGCGTGCCGCCATTCAATTTCTTCGTCCGGTTCTCCCACAACTCAAACAGCGAGCGTGTTCTGCATTCTTCCCATTCTTTCGAGTGCTGTTGGGAGAAAATAAGCTTCCTGCGTTGGCATCGTGCCTGTGGGTGGGACAATTGCTTCGGGCAGCTTTGTTTCTTCTCTAAACTCGGCTTTGACTGCCTCCCTTTTCATGCTTGGGAACCGGAGGACCTCAAGCAGGTCGTCAGTAGCCTTGGCGGTGAGCAGGTGGAGATTGTGCCACCGAGCGACAGATGGATCATCGAGGTAAAGGCGTGGTCGAAAGATCTAGACACCATTCCTAAGATGTACAATGTGGAGATTCCAAGCAGGGCAAGAGGACAACTTTGCTAGAAGCACCCGGTGATCATCCATTTGCAGGAGGTTATGGATCCGGTACATGGCATTCAGGACCCCGACGAGGCGGCCAGAAAGCATCCTTGTCGCCTGCAGTGTTGGCCTAGAAGGATCGATAGCACAGGACCACCATTGTTCCATGACAGAGCGCACGGTTTCGGTGGGGGGACCAAGCGTGGACATGTTGGTGGTTCTGATTTCCCTCGAGTGAAGGGAGAGGTTTAGTGAATCTTAAAGATTGCTGACTTGAGAGTCGAGCACGTAGTACGCCTTATGTAATAGTTTGAACTGCTGTAGTATGTGATACCCCCTAGATCAGGGCTAGACAAATCCTAGACCTTCGTCTGAAATGAGCTTAACCTTGAGCTCGAGAATATCTAGTGAAGAATCGGTAACACATCAGTGACCCTACGACACAAAAATTATTACAGCAAGCTCATAACTGAGCGAAGAACCAAAATATTACAAGGAGAGGTCACTGACCACAAACATCAAACAACGGAAGGAAAATTATGCTATTAAGTATATCAAACTTAACAAATGTCCTAAGATGCCTGAAGCATAATGATGACGTCCCATTCCATAGATTCCAGGATGCCGACCGGGAACCCCAAGCTACTCGTCCATGTTGATGTCGTACCAAACTCATCTTTTATGGTAACACTTACTCTTCTACAAAAGTATCAACAAAGCAAGGGTGAGTATAGGGTGTACTCCGCAAGACTTATGACTGGTGTAGTTGTTTTGCATAAAGCCATCTTTGTTTATAAAACAGGAGGGAGAAGAAGCTCGTCTAATCAGAGTGTTTTAAAAGGGGATAAGAAAACGACATCTCCGAGGTATTGATCATCTTCTTTTGATATCCACCAATTCATCATCAAACCTCTACATGGATCACCCCCTCATACCCAAGAGGAAGCATCCATAAGCACACTTTACTTGCCAAGTTTTACGATTACTTTATAGTTCTCTATGATCCCACGTCCATTCCCAAGTCGTCCATAACCGTGGACACGGATTTTCAAAAAGATTAATACCCTGAAGGGGTGTACAACTTTACCCACACGCGTTGACCGACTCTTGGCGTCACTTGACACACTTCCTTGGTGTGCTGATAGAGGGTGGTCGACCGAAACCTTTCCCTTGCTTTTGCCTAATCCATGAGTCACCAGAAGGGCTCCCGGCTACGGTAGTTGGCCATACTCCCAGGCGGTCCTCGACTCTGTGTACCGGGATCCAGTTCAATGTCGAGCATCCTTCACCCGACCACATCCTATATGCTTGCACCATTATCGAAAACCTTTTTCCATGTGGGTGCCAAATAAATCCTCAAACTACGGACTCATGCATCAGACTAGGCAAGTTGAGATCAAGGGAGGTCCCCATAAACCCCCGTGTGTTTGTACGCTCGTCTTGGTTCAAGAGGCAAGAACCTCGGGTCCTAAGGGTGGAAAGTATGGGACTGCAAAAACCACAACGGTGTGGCCTCCCATACAAGTGTTAGCATGTTTGCTCACATCACCTGTCATACCATGTTATCCTATCCAACCAGGTTCATTCGGAGCTCGGATCCATCAGCCAGGTGAATCAACAGAACTACTAAAGCATGGCTAAGCACAACAGATAAAGTAGCTCTAGAAACGCTCACAAAGCCAAACCCTAGTTATGCTAGGAGCAGTGGATCAGGGGATATAGGCTACAAAGGGAACATGCATCTGATAGGATTACTCTATCTATCGATGAAATACTTTGGAATCGTATGCACATGGCAAGAATTTAAAATGCTTGAAAGCATAGGATCATATCATGTATGGGGTTTCGCTTGCCTTTGCCTGTTGATACCCAATACAGATCTTCAGAGTCATCAGCTTGACTTGTTCGACAACCACAAGTATATAGATCTCCAAGGTTCATCTTGTTGGAATTGTTTGATAATGACCTTCGATGGTCTTGATCTCGATCTTCAGTCTTGGACTCGATCTCGATTCCGATATCATATTCTACTGAAGAAGAACCAAATACCAGAAAGAAAGGAAACAATCATCACATAGCACGATGCAATGCTCAAACAATTATGATGATATGACAAGTTAAAAGTCATTTAAATTTAAACCCTAAACATGCTTGGTTATTTTAAATGGGGTCCGAAGGGTCGAAACCCTAATTCCGAGAACCCCCAGATGCATATGAGAGGGTGCATTAGTTCTTCTAACTAAGCTCATCATGAAAGTTGATTAACAATGCACGATTATAGTTTAAATAGATAGGTCTCATTTTTCTGAACATTTTGGTATATTATTTGTATTTTTCTAAATTAATATGAATTAGTATTGAATTTAACAGATTTAAACAATTTCTGGAAATATTAAACCAATTAAAAATGCTTTACTACATCACTGTGACATCAGCGCAGGGGTGCGGGTTATTTCTTACTAGGGATGAGACTAGCCACAATCACTGACCAGTGGGCCATATGAAGGAAATATGCCCTAGAGGCAATCATAGAGATGATGATATTTCATATGTATCCATGAGTTATTGTAATGTTCCTTGAATATCCATATCAGGCAACTTGTATTGATTGGCAATTACGTGAATTGTTTGTGAAACTCTATACTTGTATGGTTATTTAAAAGTTGTCCCTAGTAGGAGTTCATGTGAGGACACACGTGAATATTAGACTAGCACATCGATTGGTTGATGACTATGTTTCGCAAGTCATAGACATGGAGATGTCAAACCAATGACGTGGACACATGTTATGAACATGGGGTTGGACTGACCCAACCTGAGACTAGCAATTAGTTGCAGCTCTCTCTCTACACATCGTGTACGTTTTGTCCTTAGACCTGAGATTGTCGCATGTACTTGAGATGTGGATCGACCTACTTTGGGGCTATCAAACGCTGCATCGTAACTGGGTAGTTATAAAGGTAGCTTTCGGGTTTGTCCTGAAGCATGCTGCAAAGCATGGTCAATCATGATGGGATTTGCCCCTCTCTACTTGAGAGAGATATCTCTGGGCCCCTCGAGTGATCAGATCCAGAAATGCATGGCCGTGCTACATATGGTTAAGAGTTAACCTAGTAAAGGGATTCCGAATCACGGTATCGAGAAAGGGAGGTCAGCTTGGAGCTAGACCAAATATCATGAGGCAAAGGGAGAGACATGTACTAAACCTTGTGATGGTTCGTCCGATATGATCTTTGTATGCGTTTAGGAGTTGACACGTCTTGCTAGAGGCCGCTTCCAACTATTGACAGAATAAGTGTATTTGTGTCATGTCTATATGTATATGAACCTATAGGGTCACACACTTAAGGGGCTGGAAGCCTAATGAGGATTGGATCCGAATTAGACCATGCTTAGGGTACTAATGGGCTGCTAATGTAGAAGCCCATTAGGGACGCCTATATAAGAGAGGGTGGGGCGAGCTAACCAGGGTTAGACCTTAGGCCTCAGATCATTCCCAGCCGCCACTCCTCACGCCTGTGTCACACGCGCGGACCTAGCAGTCCGGCATCTGACGCTTCCACCCTGTACGTGTGGATACCTCGGAGGCGCTGCATCTGTAGCGCTTGGACGAGCCGCGCAAGAGGAGCTGCTCGTGGGACGAGGATAAGGAGGAGACGTGGAACGTCTGCACTGCCTCGACGCGCTTCATCCATTCCGCAACTGCACATCTAGTGGTAATCCCGTGATCTATGACAACAGTAATCCTGGTATACGCGGCAGAAAATTTTGATTTGCGCTAGTGTAGCCTACCCGTATCCCTTCACCATATCGGCGTGACGTCATCGTGCCGGTAGTCAACATGTCAAAGGGTCCACGGTGACGTCAGCACCGCATCGGCGTGACGTCATCGTGCCAGTGACACTGATATGGACGACGGGGACGGCGCTAGGTGGCTCGCGAGGAAGCACAAATGTGATGGCTCGAATCAGAGTAACGAGGTGAGCCTATTGGTGGCGGCGCTGCTACATTTGGGTCACCAGAGCTCCGATAGTGGCCATGCCCGACGGCGGCGGTGGGCGGCTCTCGGCGCGGGAGTGAAACAAAGCGAGAGGGGAGAGATAGAGGGGTCTAGAGTGACCAGCGGCTCACCACGAGCGTGATGGAGGGGTCGGAGAGGCTCGGGGAGGCTGGACGGCGCCAGAATCGACGATGAACACGTCGGTCAGAGTTGGGGAAGGCGCGGTCGTTGGCGGCGATAGAGACCGCCTCGGGACGATTCCTTCTACAGGGAGACGTAGTCCAGCATGGTGGAGATCCTAGGCACCACGGCGAGTCTCGGGGGTGCGCGGAACGACAACGACTGGCGGTTTTCGGCGTCTAGGGTTTGGGTTGCTCACAGAGGTGAGGGGAGAGAGCACTGGGGGGAAGAGAGGGGCTAGAGGGAGAGAGAGAGAGACACGTCTCGGGGATCTTATCCCTCTCTAGAGCGGCGGCGGGGATCTTGACGCTGGCGAGCGACGCGACGTTGACAGCGAGCAGCTTCCGTGGATCGGGAGGCGGACGACGAGCCGAGGAAGACAACGAAACGGTATTGGGCCGGGGATGGGCTACGCTGGGAAGCAGGAAAAGGAGGGGAAGGGAAAGGGCTGGCCTGGGCTGCGGCCTGTTAGGGTTAGATGGCTCCATTTTTTTATAGAAAACCTTTTCCAATTTCTCTATTCTCTTTTCCCTTTTGTAAATGAATTTCAAATCTGTTTTGATACATTTCAAATTACCAGAACTTTTCAAATATTCAAAATATTTCAAAGACCCTTGTAATCAATTTGGGTTCCATAATTTTTGTAGTTTTTGAAATTCAGAACCACTTTGAATATATTTCAAATAGAGAGGGGAATCTAGGGTTTAGGGTTTTGCTTTAATTTTTCTTAGTTTCATTTTTAGAATATGATGCTCATGAATGCACAAACAAACCCTAATCAGTATTAGGTAAAACTAAGGTTGTTACAACTCTACCCCCCTTAAAAGAATCTTGACCTGAGATTCCTAGGTAGGAAGATAGAAGAAACAGGGTCGCACTAAACTTCGACGATCTTCTTGAAGAGGTTGATCCATGCCACCATGACGAGTGGACGAAGCGCTTCATAATCTTCGAGGTGGAGGCTGACACTAAGAAAGAGAGGGAATGACACGGAACTACAAACTGAGTATTTCATGGACAACTCTTGGATAGATGTTTCGCGAACATCTCTAAAGCCAACAGACATGAAACACGTCAAGGTAACGGTGGAAACAAAAAGAGATGGTTTCAAGTTAGTTGATCTTCATAAGGATGGAGACCATGGAGCTTACAGAAGAGTTTTGACTTCTGAGGAAGGAGACTTCCAACAGATGGAAAGAGATACACAGACTTCGAGAGGTAAACCTCTACTAAACAACTTAAGTAGAGGTTTACAGGTGGAAGAAATAGATACCAATAAAACCAAGCCGTTGAACTACTTTTGACACACAAAGGTCATTCTTTCATTCAACACAAGGACAAGACAGAAAGGTGTTTTGTGGAGAGGAGTCATAAGAGTCACAAGGAACATGTAACAAGAGAAACTGTTTATTACCAAATTCATGGTCACTCTTCGAACATGTTTGAGAAAGCGATAAGGAAACTCCTTATTCATCCAGGATTATCAAAATCTTTGCCAACGATCTTGATATCACTTTACACCACCAAGATGAATATGTAAGAAGATTCCTGATGACACGAGAAGAAAGAAACTTCATTCTCAGACTCCAAGTACTTGACATAACAAGATGCTTGCCATCATAAAAGGGTCTAGATGATCGACCGAGAGACATTTAGCAACACTACTTTAAATGTTCTCCTTGATGTTTGAAATACCAATATCAGGCTACTGACAGGCCTTTAACCAGTCATCAAGTAAAGGTCGGACTTAGGATACAAAAGGAAACCATCAGATCAACTCCTGTAATAAATTATAGAAGAAGCCTCATGAGGAGTGGTTGTTATTGCTGATTCAAGGAAATATGGAAATAGGTCTTCTGGCTAATTGTGTAAACGACTACATCAATCTTGCCAGATTTACAAAAGAACCTATGTCAGAACCTTGAGGGACACCAACCATCATTGTTTCTTGAGAGTTCAGCTGTGGTTACGTGGAATGATACTTTAGACTCAGCATGTTCGAATAGAAAGTGTGCAACATTTACACGGAGGTAAAGTCACTAGATTCTCAAGACACAGACTACAGCGTCAAGCTCCAAAAGATGATCTAGGTTGCAAAACCCATGTATTAACAAGTTATCAAAGACAATTGCACCTATATGAGTTGTTTGCAACTAAACACAACTTTATCCTTGTTGGAAAGCATTAGGAGGATACTGAAGTTTTTAGGACTTCTTGTCTTCCATGACAAATCAATCAGTGGCTTAGTGTGCTTGGAAGATCTTCTCGAGATGTGAACGTATCAACCTACCATATCAAGAATTCTTCGCACATTCTTGACTAACTTGGAATGATTCCCGAGGAAGCAAAGATAAATCTACTGGAATCCACGACGACATCTTTCAACGATTGCGCGTGCTAAAGAAGTTTACTTCTAACATCCAGAACACATACTTTGAGATAATACGAGGATGGTTCTCAAAAGTTTCCAACATTAATGCCAAATGTTCCATATGAATCTCATATAACATGGAGAATATAAGGATGTCATCGATATGCTCAATAACAAACTTATCAAGACAATCCGTTAATAGGGACTCATATGTTGCTTGGACAAAGCAAGAATATTGGTCAGACCAAAGAACATGAAGATGCACTCAAGTGAAACATCACAAGAGGAAACATCATCAAGATAGTCCTTGGAACTGAGTTTGATTTGATGATATCCCAAATCAAATCAAAGGAAGGAAAGATAACATATCCTCAAAGGAGATACCATCTTGCTTCAACACGAACACAACTAGACATCCCTTTAAGAAGGAACTGTGTTGGATGGAAATTTTATCTTACAACTCTCCAAGTTGTTGCTTAAGCTCAACCAACTTGTTCAAGGGTATCCAGTACGAATCTTTGGAGAAAAGAGTAGTTCAGAGAACTTGCTTACTCAAGAACTTGAGAACACGGTCACGTGGCAACATGGCAATACTTCTAGTAAACATCTAGAATATCATGAACCATCGATATGTCACTTAGTTCAGGAGGGAAACTTGCTTTGTAAGGAAAGATGACCTAGTCTCAGAGCTTCGGCACAAGCCTAACTCTTTTACCGAAGAGAGTGCACCAGAATAGCGGACTTGGTAGCACAGTCAAACTTCGCTTAGAGATAGGGTTTACCATCACGCTAAGAATGATACAAATGTCCTTTGAGTTCAAAGCAATAATAATTGCTAATAATCCCAGATGACCACATTATTATGCACACGCATCATTCACAAGCACGAAAGCTCGAGGAAGGGTGGGTAAATATGTGTAAGAGCATCACTTCATTAAGGGGTCCTGAGACTCAGCACGACCTCTTAGTATAAAAGAGTGTGACACTTTAAGGTAGAACAGAAAGAAGCTATTCAACGCCTCTTGATCTGTGAACTACAACACTTTGACCTGGTCTTAGAAATGACGAGGTATGGGAGTTTGTTTCTCCCGACATCCCGAAATGGTTTGTCTTGACGGACCACAAGAGTATCTTGCATTGGAATATACCAGTTCGTTTACTACTTGGCTACCAAATGGTAGACAAAGGTCAGAAAACAACAAGGTAAAGAACATGCTCAGATGGAATCCCGAGATGAAGGCGCATAGTTCAACAATCCTCTGAAAACTAATGCATAGAAAAGGGAGGTGTGGCAGAGTCACGAATATAGATGCGAGACTCTCGAGAAGTACTCGTGTTGTGATCTATTTGGTTCCATTAAAGAACATCTGCCATAGCATGTGTTAGGGGAAGTCCTTTATTTATCACTATTCAATGGTGACAATATCCACAAGCTTGGAGGCTATACCAGAAGGTACTAGCCATCCTGAGATAGTGTTTGAACATTTACGACAGGGTTCAACAATGGATCTTGGGTTAAAGGTCAGCTTCATGTATAGGATTCACAACACCTGAATCCAACACAATCAGGGATCTTCGGTTCAAGTCGAAGTCCATGGGTTAAAACCCAAAGAAAGGAGTAACTACTACTTGAGTGACATAGAGTACACTGCAAGATAGTGATCACGAGGTAACTTCCAGGAGAAGAAATGACTTCTGAAGTACCCAAATAAACCAAAAGGAGGCACATGAGACGAAAGGAAACCTCGAAGCCTAGAGAAGAATAATGTGGATCATTATATTGTAGGATCCATAAAACATAGAGATTATAATGGAAAGGAATATCTCATGTGAACAAGAGCAAAGGGAACAAGGAATTCACAGCACACACAACTCTAGAGAACTCAACACTAGGTCAACTGGTTGAGAAATGACATGCCTAAAAGGCACCTAGGCTTTGAAAGACTAGAAGAGATATCAAAACTTTTCCAAAGTCAACACCAGATAAGATAACCTAGAGTTAGAGCGAAACTGGATAAGGAGAAAAAGAAGCATACTAGAGTTTTCGCAAATACTTTTCAGCTTTTAAAATAGTTTTCACAAGCACTAGACTCAACAACGACCAATAGCAAGGGTTTACTACAGTTGGTACTGCTCTGATACCAAAACCTGTGACACCCCCGGGATTAGGGCTAGACAAATCCCAGACCTTCGTCTGAAATAATCTTAACCTTGAGCTCGAGAATATCCAGTGAAGAATCGGTAACACATCAGTTACCCTATGACACAAAAATTATTACAGCAATCTCATAACTGAGTGAAGAACCAAAATATTACAAGCAGAGGTCACTGACCACAAACATCAAACAACGGAAGGCAAATTATGCTATTAAGTATAGCAAACTTAACAAATGGCCTAAGAGTCCTGAAGCATAACGATGACGTCCCATTCCATAGATTCTAGGCTGCCGATCGGGAACCCCAAGCTACTCGTCGATGTCGATGCCGTACCAAACTCATCTTCTATGGTAACACTTACTCTGCCGCAAAAGTATAAACAAATCAAGGGTGAGTACAGGGTGTACTCCACAAGATTTATGGCTGGTGGAGTTTTTTTGCATAAAGACACCTTTGTTTATAAAACAGGAGGGAGAAGAAACTCGTCTAATCAGAGTGTTTTAGAAGGGGATAATAAAACGACATCTCCGAGGTATTGATCATCTTCTTTTGATATCCACCAATTCATCATCAAACCTCTACATGGATCACCCCCTCATACCCAAGAGGAAGCATCCATAAGCACACTTTACTTGCCAAGTTTTACGATTACTTTATAGTTCTCTATGATCCCACGTCCATTCCCAAGTCGTCCATAACCGTGGACACGGATTTTCAAAAAGATTAATACCCTGAAGGGGTGTACAACTTTACCCACACGCGTTGACCGACTCTTGGCGTCACTTGACACACTTCCTTGGTGTGCTGATAGAGGGTGGTCGACCGAAACCTTTCCCTTTCTTTTGCCTAATCCATGAGTCACCAGAAGGACTCTCGGCTACGGTAGTTGGCCATACTCCTAGGCGGTCCTCGACTCTGTGTACCGGGATCCAGTTCAATGCCGAGCATGCTTCACCCGGCCATGTCCTATATGCTTGCACATTTTACAAAATCTTTTTCCATGCGGGTGCCGAATAAATCCTCAAACTACGGACTCATGGATCAGACTAGGCAAGATCAAGGGGGTCCCTATAAACCCCCGTGTGGTTGTACACTCATCTTGGTTCAAGAGGCAAGAACCTCGGGTCCTAAGGGTGGCAAGTATGGGACTGCAAAAACCACAACCCGTGTGGCCTCCCATACAAGCCTTAGAATGTTTACTCACATCACCTGTCATACCACGTTCTCCTATCCAACTAGGTTCATTCGGAGCTCGGATCCATCAGCCAGGTGAATCAGCAGAACTACTAAATCATGGCTAAGCACAACAGATAAAGTAGCTCTAGAAACGCTCACAAAGCCAAACCCTAGTTATGCTAGCAGCAGTGGATCAGGGGATATAGTCTACAAAGGGAACATGCATCTGATAGGATTACTCTATATATCGATGAAAGACTTTGGAATCGTATGCACATGGCAAGAATTTAAAATGCTTGAAAGCATAGGATCATATCATGTGTGGGGTTTCGCTTGCCTTTGCCTATTGATACCCAATACAGATCTTCGGAGTCATCAGCTTGACTTGTTCGACAACCACAAGGATATATATCTCCAAGGTTCATCTTGTTGGCATTGTTCGTTAATGACCTCCACGGTCGCAGTCAACAGGTCAAAGTCTCCACGGTGACGTCAGCACCGCGTCAGCATGAAGTCCTTGCGCCGGTGACTCTCAGATGGACGACGGGGACGACGCTAGGCGGCTCGCGAGGAAGCGCAGATGCGATGGCTCGAATCAGAGTAACGAGGGGAGCCTATTGTTGGCGGCGCCGCTACATTTGGGTCACCGGAGCTCCAGCAGTGGCCATGCCCGACGGCGGCGGTGGTCGATGCTCGGCGCGGGAGCGAAATAAAGCGAGAGGGGAGAGATAGAGGGATGTAGAGTGACCAGCGGCTCACCACGAGCGCGATGGAGGGGTCGGGGAGGCTGGACTGCGCCGGAATCAATGATGAACACGATGACTGGAGTCGGGGAAGGCGCGGTCGTTGGCGAGATAGAGAGCGCCTCGGTACGATTTCTACTATAGGGAGACGTAGTCCAGCACGGCGGAGATCCTAGGCACCACAGCGAGGCTCGAGGGTGCGCGAAACAACAACGACTGGCGGTTTTCGGCGGCTAGGGTTCGGGTTGCTAACAGAGGTGAGGGGAGAGAGCACTAGGGGAAGAGAGGAGCTAGAGGGAGAGAGAGACACGTCTCGGGGATCTTATCCCTCTCTAGAGCGGCGGCGGGGATCTTGACACTGGCGAGCGATGCAACGTCGACAGCGAGCAGCTTCCGTGGATCGGGAGGTGGACGACGAGCCGAGGAAGATGATGAAACGGTATTGGGCTGGGAATGGGCTACGCTGGGCTGCAGAGCTGCGCTGGGCGGTAGGAAAAGGAGGGGAAGGGAAAGAGCTGGCCTAGGCTGCGACCTGTTAGGGTTAGTTGGCTCCATTTTTTTATACAAAACCTTTTCCAATTTCTGTTTGCTCTTTTCCCTTTTGTAAATGAATTTCAAATCTGTTTTGATACATTTCAAATTACCAGAAATTTTCAAATATTCAAAATATTTCAGAGACCCTTGTAATCAATTTGGGTTCCATAATTTTTGTAGTTTTCAAAATTCAGAACCACTTTGAATATGTTTCAAATAGAGAGGGGAAGCTAGGGTTTAGGGTTTTGCTTTAATTATTATTAGTTTCATTTTTAGAATATGATGCTTATGAATGCACAAACAAACCCTAATCAGTATTAGGTAAAACTAGGGTTGTTACATAGTATGTGTGGATACTAAATTTATAATGTGTGGCTAATGAATTCGTAGTATATGTGGCTAATGATTTGTAGTTTGTGTGGCTAATGATTTCGTAGTACGTGTGGCTCATGATTTGTAGTTTGTGTGGCTAATGAATTTGTAGTATGTGTGGCTAATAAATTTGTGTGAATAACCAAGGTTAGCCTCCTAAAAAGAGGACTACAATGAACAATGTCACCATTGCATGGAACATGCTGCTGTTGAGCGATCCGAAAGGCACCAAATGCTGCTGGTTTGTATGTCTCGAACAATTTTTACACATATTTGTTCGAGCTAGTGCGTGATTCTATATGGAACTTGCATGAATAAACCACCCAAGATCAGTTCATAGAATGTTGTCTGAATCTTGTCTGCCTCGGATAAGTATGACAGTAAACTGAATTCAACCGCTGGTAGTAATTGAATAAATAGATACATCTTGATAGTATTTGGTTACTTCCAAACTAATTCCGTACTAAAGTATGGGATAGCTCCGCAAAAGGGGGCTATTGCCTCTACAAAAGACATTCTACAGAGTTAGTATCTAAACTTAACTATTCTACACTGAAGAAACTGCAGATCTTCACCATAAAAGTTGGCTAGCCAATTTTCTAGAGAGGACGTAAGTTCAGGGATCGTTCAACCACAACTGATATTTTTCCTTCCCACCAAACTTCAAGAGTTCTGCATTGTTCATGCACTAGTTGACACGCTTGAACCAGTCCTGGTTCAGTACGATCAGCCACGCCGCCGCAACGATTTCTTTGAAGGTGAACTCCAGCTTCTCGTGGCAGGGATCGTAGGTCCCTGTGAATCTGAACCTGAATTCCGACGCTAAGCTGTTGCCCGTCGTCGTCTCCAGCTGTCGAACACTCCAACAAGCTGAGTGTAGATGGATGCACGCAACCGCGGTGTGGCCGCTGACGGTGCGTAAGATGGATCGTCTTTGCCGCTGACGGCGTGCGCCCAGATTTCCCCACCGTAAGGTCGCCCGCGCCGAGGCATGGAGCCGAGAGTTTGTTGACTGTGGCTACGCCCTATTAGGGGGTTTGTTTCCTCAGTGGCAAGCTCGCATGAACACTTTGGAACGTATTTTATTTCTCGTCCACAGAACACATGAAAATGCCTCCGCGTGCATTCTCCATGACACTCGGTTGGCCCTTCTTGACATCGCGCCGGCCTTCGCCGTTGCCACCGTCGCAGATGCAACACATTTTGTGAAATCAACCGTCTCGAATGGCAATGGAAGACCGGCCTTGTAGTATAGCTGCATGGCCTGCCTTAGAGGGGCCAAATAGCCAAGCTTTGGCGGCGGCTGTGACGGCCGTGGCTTCTTCTTAGGCGGGGACATAGCTAAGCTTCCTAAGAGTGTATCTTATTTATTCGAAACTAGTTCAACTAACTTATGAATCTTTATTCCCCTTCTCAGCATAAGAGTGCTAAGATATTAAAAATATAGGTCGTGGCTAGAAACTGGATCGGGCAATGTACTAGGTCAGGGTTCCATTTTAAGTATATTTACGAGTGTGTCCTTAGTTGTGTCTAGAAATTTTGCGTGTGCCACTACGATCATAGAATTGCAGCAACACCATCAGAAACAGGGGAAGAGGATGTGGCGTTTTACTGACTGGTGGGCCCCGCAACCTCGATCATCGAAGACGTGCATCCCAGGTTTGAGGATTAGTGCTCCTCATTATTCTATGATTTTCTATATTATGTCACACGCTCGCAGCTCTGCTCCACCGCTCTGGTCTTGCACGCCGCCACTCCGTCCTGTCCGACAACCCTCTCGTCCTCCCCATGGACTATCATCCTCCCATCATCCCCTACCCGCCCTACCCACCTTGCCATGTCCCCTTGCCCAGTCTCCTTGCCTCCATCGCCGCCCAGGCGCGTTTGGGAACGAAAATCGTTTGGTGGGCGCTAGGTTCTCGCGCAATGATGGTGGATTTGATATGGATCCCGCACGGAAATAGATCCTGCATGGCCGGAGAACACGGAGATTGGTCCGTCCCGGATGAAGAGCGAGGAGATGGACCCTTCAAGGCTGGAGAACATGGAGGAGCACAAAACAGGGGAAGAGGATGCGGGGTGCGAAGCATTGGTTCTCTGGAACCCATTGAACATGCCGTACATCCTCCCTGAAGGGTAAGATCTGCAATTCCATCTCTGCATTAACCAATTAGAGTTTCTAGTCCCGTGTTGATGGAGAGGATCTGTGTTGGTGACCGTAGGACGTCTGCTTCATCTAGATTTCTTTTGAAGATTCGGCATGGGTGTCGGACTAAAACCTTGTCCAATGGTAGAATCGCAGTTACCAGTGGATTTGATTATCGGCTGATAGTATACGCGGAGGAAATAACCCGAAGTGACTTGCACATGCAATTTGGCAAGTTTCCTATTGGCCAGCATGATGAATTCGTAATGAGGTACTACGACACAAATTCGCAGACTTTCTGCCACGTTAGCACGGAGGAGTCTCTGGCCATGATGTGGGGTAAACACCTCAGCACGAGGACTGTGCTGATGTTTGTGCACATCATTAACAAAGATACTGGGGAAGAGACTGTCATGAATGATACCGGCCCATGTGGAACACAAACATAGCAGTCTCTATTTTCGATACCGAGCGCGACTGACCAGCCTGTCGTTGAGCATGAAGACATTGAAATGTGTGGCGGTTAGGGTGATTTTGTATTCGAAGATGATGATGATGATGATCATGATGATGAGAAAGCATATCCAAATGTGGCTGCTGACCCTAATAGGATGGAGAGTAGGGAATATTTGGTTGATTCGAACTATGAGCCTGACTATGGGACTAATGAGGAAGAGGAATGTGAGGATGGGGAAATGGGATGCAGATACGATGATGAAGACGAGAAGAGGCCAGTGATACACTCTGCCTAGGACAACCCTACAATTAATGAGGGGACTATCTTTGGTACTGTGGAAGAATACAAATATGCCGTTGCTACCCATGCAATAAGAGTTGGGTTCGAATTTATCGTCGAAAAGAGCGACCAAAAGAGATTTAGGTTGCATTGTAGGGAAATTAAGGTGTGTAAATGGAGATTGCATGCATATCCAATGCGGGGTGGACACCCATTTCAGGTTGCAATAGCTATATGTAGTTTCGGTCTTTCTCATATTTGTTCTACTGATGAGTCATCTGATTTATTTTTATTCCCATTGAATGTAGATCAAGGTAAACACGAAGAAACACAACTGCCCTAATACTTCTTTAAGTGATAAAGTTAGATCGGCAAAAACCAAGTGGATTGCTGCAAAGGTACTTGACTGGGTGAGGCATGATCGTAGCATTGGACCAGTTGAACTCATAACTAAGCTTAGCGAAAAGTTTAACGTTCTAATTCCTTACTATAGAGTCTTTGATGGGAAGGAGATGGCTATAGACTTCATTCAGGGCAAGTGGACTGACAGTTTTCACATGTTGTATAGTTTCAAAGCTGAGGTAGAGAAGACATCACCTGGTAATGTTGTTTACCTTGATTACGAGGTTGTGAAAGGAAGAGAAAGGGTCTTAAGGGGGGTCAAGTATAAGCAGGAATATAAGAAATTCTTCAGGACATGTTTTGTCTACCTGAAGCCATGCTGGGAGGGGTTCCTAGATGGCTGCAGGGCATACTTGGCAATAGAGGCAAATTTTTTAACAGGGAAGTTTAGGGGACAGCTTGCTACCGCTTGTGCTGTGGACGCGCATAATTGTATTTTCCCGTAGCCTATGCTATTCTTGAGGGTGAATCGACTGAAAGCTGGACATGGTTCATGTAGATACTACGTGCAGTAATTGGTCACCCTGAAGGCTTGGTGATACACACTGGTGCATGCAAGGGGCTTCAGAATGTTGATGATGCTGTGTTTCCTAGGGTAGAGCATAGGGAATGCATGCGGCACCTCGCTACTAGCTTCACGAAGAAGTTCAAAGGAAATACCTTTGAAGACAACTTGCGGAGATCCGCATACATGTACACCTCAAGTACGCATGATTCTTACATGCAGAACTTGTATACCGTGCCGAAGCTAAAAGAATACCTCGAAGAACATCATAACAAGTTATGGGCCAGAAGCTTGTTTGGTTAGTTAAGCAAAGTGGATTTTGTTTGCAATAATCTGACCGAAAGGTTCAATGCTAACATTAGGAGCATGAAGTCACATGCAAATGTTATTTTATTAGATGCAATGAGACATTGTATAATGGTGAAGATAGATTTTAGGCAGAGAGTTTGTGTGAGAAAATTTGTAGGCCATAAAATAGTTCCAAAGGTGGTTTTATTACTGAATGCAAGAATCAGGGCAATGAGAATGATAAAGACGAGGATGGTCAGAAGTTCCAATACATTGGCTGATGTTTATGCACAAGAAAAGCCGGGAACTGAACGGAGGTTTACTGTAGACATTGGTAACAAGAGTTGTTCATGCAGGAAGTGGTAGGTTACTGGTCTTCCATGCCACCATGCACTGCACTTCATCTTAAATCTGAGAGGTAGAGGTGCTGAAATAGAGAACTATGTTTGTAACTATTTCTCCGTTGACAAGTTTGCTGCAACTTATGCAGAAAACGTACCACCTATTCCTGATGAAAATGATTGGGAGATAGTCAATCCATGGTTCAAACTCGAACCACCAGTTCTTAGGAGGCCACCTAGGAGGCCTAGAAAGGAAAGGACCGAAGACTTCACCGCAAAAGGTTCGAGACTAGGAGAAAGGAAGCGGAAGTGCAAATGGTGTGGTGGGTTGGGCCATATCAATACGTTATGCAAAAACCCAGTTCCACGTGATTTCGGAGATGCTGACCTTGTCCTCGTTCACATCACGAAGGCACAAGATGAGGCTTCTAAGGCAGAACTGGAGGAAGCACAGCAAGATGACGTGGAGGAAGTGCTGCATGTGAAGGAAAACAGTGATGCGCATGTGGAAGGTGAAATGGATCGTATGGGCACCTAGAGGGGGGGGGTGAATAGGTGCTAACCAATTTTTAATACTTTTTCAATTTTAGGCTTGACACAAAGTAAATTCTCTAGATACGCAACTACGAGAATTTCCCTATATGCAACCCTAACTACTAAGCACGTAAAGAGAGAGGAGCGAAGGAACCGTAGTGGAGCACGCGGAGACACGTGAATTTGTTTTACCGCAGTTCCTTCCTTGTTAAGGGAAGTACATCTACGTTGGAGGGGTGGGAGGTTCTAAGACCACCACGCCACAATAGGCCTCACCCTATTCTCTGATGGATCTCTCCACAAGAGGCCTGATCCACCTTCTCCACTATTGGATCCCTTCGAGGCGGGAACCGGTGCCTTTTACAACACTATCGGGGCACACACCCACAACCGAATTGGGGGCTCCCGAGATGACAACAAGATGCCACAAGAACGAGGTTTATCAATACAAACAAAAACAAGGATTTAGGTATTTGCAAGAAATACTAGATCGGTGGTTCTCCAAATGAATGGAGAGGAGATGAAGCGCTTGATTGCCGATGATGAAGATCGAGTTCTCCTCCTTTGATTCCCCAAGGGACGGGGCCTTTGGGTGGATCTAGGTGGAGCTCTCTTGGATGAAGGTTGCAGATCAGATCTCAACTTTTTCAAATGAATCAAGAGATCTGGCAAGAGGGGGAAGAATGGCTTAAATACCCCTTCCCCAGATCTGGCCGTTGCACAACTTTGGGGGCGGATTATCCGCCCCCCACTTGGGGCGGATTATTCGCCCCTGGGAAAACTCCGCCCCAAGGGCGGATTCTCCGGGGGAAACTCCGCCCCCTCTCTGTGGCTGGCGCCTGAGAAACTTGGTGAAGATCTTGGGGGGGGCGACCGGAAAGTCCGGCCAACACTCCGCCCCCTCTCTGGGGCTTGCGCCTTGGCGATGAGCAAGGGGTGTGCACTATCCGGCCCCCCTGAGGGGCGGATTATCCGGCGGGGCCGGAAAATCTGTCCAAAACTCCGCCCCCCTTCTGGGGCTTGCGCCTGCTTGGGAAGAGGGAGGGGCGGATTATCCGCCCCCCAAAGGCAGAATCCTTTTCCCTTTTTCTCAAAGAAAGCTTCAACACTTCAACACACATTAAAATAATCCTTGATATTGTTATCTAACACACAAAACACTAGGGATTATAAAATGTTCTTTCAATCTCCCCCTTTTTGGTGTTAGATGACAATATTAGGATTTGCAATGAAACCGGCTAATGCCACCTTAAATAATGAAAGACGCTCCCCCTAGATGTGTGCATATTTAAAATTTGCATTTGAATACAAATACACACACTAGAGAGAACACAACTTCCATAATAAAGATAATTGAAACAAGGTGGTTTGGGAAACAAGGTCATATCACCGGGATGAGAATATAGCCAAAGAATATAGTTTGTTTGATAGCCTCCAAGCACATCCCAACCATTCCAGCAATATTGATGCGTACATTAGATAGGCCCATGATTCCATATGCCATCAAATATGCCTCCATAGATAAATCTAGAATTCCATGAGATCCACAATAGATAAATCCAGAAATTCATGAATCCCACACAAAGTACCTAACTTAGTGAAACACGACAAAGTCTTACATAATCAAACACAAATAGAAAATAAGTTCACGCTAAAAAGGCACACGCAAGCAAATAAAACGACTGAAAGAAAGATGCTTGCGCCCGACCCTTGCAAATCCACGAGACCTAATAGAACTACTTCTCCCCCTTTGGCATCGAAACGCCAAAAAGGAAGAAGAGCGATGCTAACGCCCCTGAAGATCACTCTTCCTCATCCTCGTCGTAGTCAGTCCCGTCCCCTTCCTCTTCATCATACTCATCATCATCGTCATCAGCTGGAGGAGTGGGTGCCCTCGGTGAAGGAGGAAAGAGGCAACTCTCGAGCTCGCCATAGTTGATCCCTGAGGTGTTCCACTGAGCATACGGATCCGGAGTAGTGGGAGGAGGTGGATGGCCAGTGGCACCTGAGACATGGTGGAGAATAAGCTGCTGCGTGTGATACCTCTCATGATCCCTGCGGTAAGCCTCATATTGGCCCTTGTGAGTGTCAATACCCATGCAAAGAATGTGCCGCTGGAACCAAGTGAGCTGCTTAACCTCGCGTGCCATTGGGGACACCGTGGAACGATGACCACTAGCCTGAGCATCACGCATGAAGGACTCCGGGGCAGTGGAAGGGTGGTGGGTCTTCTGAGCCTTGTTATAGATTTTCTTGGGCTTGTGAATTCTATCCAGAGCAGTTCCAAAATCCTCATGTGGCAACATATGCTTGACGAGCATCATTATGAAAGGAGCATAAGGAATAGAGAGCCTGTTGATCATAGCATCCATCATCTCATGATAAATATAGTCCATGACATCCAGTTTGTAACCTGTGGCTGATCCAGAGTTAGTGGCACACTCATGAGCAAAGGCAAGGAGTGGAACCAGGTGGCCACGGATCCTGTCATTGTTGCCACCACTAGGAGAGATGCAGTCCCTAAATATGCCAACAAGGGAGGCATACAAGGGAGAGAGACTAGCGAAAGTACCAGCAACACCATCAGAAGAAAGGCAAGGAGCAAGTGCAGTATCCTTGGATGGCTCCAGAGGAGAAATGATACAGTGGCCCGAAGGAGTGTCACGGCCATGGAATGCATAACAAAGAACCTACCCAAAGGTGCGAAAGTCCGACTGAATCATGGTGGTCCCTTTCATCCACTTCATAGTATGACGCTCATCACCGCAAATCACCAGAGTCGAGAAGAACTGCCGCACCATAGAGGAATCATAGTTGCATTGGATAGTCATGAGGTGGTGCAGCCCCATCTTGTTGGTCACATGTAATACCTCAATGAGCCTTGTCTTGGATTGAGCCTCAGTCAAATTGATGGGACGCATGGGGAGAAGCTTGAGAGTAGCATAGACATCATCATGAATAGCCCGAAAGTGGGCATTCCAAAACATAGAGTCCTCGGGGGACCATCACTGTCAGCCTCATCATAATAATCAGTCTGGCGAATGGTGGCATACTGAAGAATGTCCATAGCCTTGTAATTGGGCCGAGACTATTTGCCCTTGCGATATGCGGTCCTCTTAGTTTTCTTACTTGCCTCTGCCATCCGTTCAGCCTCTCTCGCTGCTCTGCAGACCTAGGTCTCGTCAATGAACTTCCCTTCTGCAGTAGGCTTGAGAAAACGGGCACGGGAACGACGGACGAAGGTCTTGGTCGGCTTGGAACCACCTGTGAAAAGCATTAGAGGGATAGCATGGAGATAAGCATACACACAAGTCCAGGAGAAAGCAAGAAGAAAGAGTAGAAAAGCAACCCAGATCCAATGATGTGTATTGCAGGAGCAGGACCAAAACAGACCAGAGTTCAGTCTCCAGGCCATATTATCCGGCCCTGGAAGGGGCGGATAATCCGCCCCCGGCAGGAATTTTCTGGATTGGCTTAGATCTACCATGGCAAAACATATCGGGCACAAAGGGTGCAATTCTGCTGATTCTAGCATGAAAGGAACAACACCAAGGATCTTCTACAACGAGATTTCCACCAAATAAAATGCAACCCATACAAAATGAGAGAGATGAGGGAGTTACCCTCACTCATTGGAGGAAAATCGTGGAGGATAAGATACCCGGAGGCAAGGTGAAGAAGATCCAGGAAGAGCCCAGAGAATCCGGTGGTCGAATCGACTCCGGGAGAGGCGGATACTCTGGCGGCGGCTGGGGGGCAGAGGTAGGGTTGGGGGAGGACTGGCTGCTCTGTTTTAGCCTGCCCTCCCCGACCCAGCCTATAAGTGGCCGATTTTGCCCGAGGCGGATAATCTGCCCTCACTTAAGGCGGATAGTCCCCCCCCCCCCCGTGAAATTCTGTAAATTACAGATTCAGGCCGGAGCAACCTAGCAAAACCCCTCGATGGTGTTTTAGAGGACTTGTGTGCAAGAATAGATGGTTCAAGGAGGGAGAGAAAGGCTTGGGTTGAGAGCATCAAATTGAGATGGTACTACACACCCAGATTTGCAAGAATCAAATCAACCAAAATCCAAATTTGAGTGTGTTTTCCATAAGAACAAGAGATATGCAGGAAAAACCAAAGAGACCCATGAGAAACCAACTCTTCTGTAGGAAGAGGGCGGTGGCCGAAGCCACCATGTTAGAGCGCATGGCATGACACCACGAAGATGTATCTTGAGTTCAAAACCAATGCTCATCGATGACCCACATATCACAAAATGTGATGGGGATATGCCTACCGGGGTATACCCAGCAGGACGTTTACGACTGGCCCAGGTGCCAGCGAGTGGGCCTGCAAGACGGCGACTGGATCAAGACCTGGCGTGAACTCAAGCGACTAGAAGCTGAAGGCACAGAAGCGTAGATAGGCCCAGTCGGATTAGGTTAAACGATCGCTGAAACCTTAAATGATTCGGTTGAGATCTGTAAACACTAGGGGGGTGAGTCTATATAAACCTCCCTAGAGGTTGCATAGAGGATACGTTCCATCATACACCCAACCGACTCGCTGCCTAGCCGCCGAGCTCGCCCCATTGTACTCTCACCATAATACAATCTAGCAGGAGTAGGTCTTTACCCTCTGGGGGGGCGAACCTGGGTAAATCCTTGTGTCTCCGCCCTCATCTCGCTCCGCAGGTGGCTGGCCGCCCTTGCCCCATGTTCTACTACTCGCTGCCGATCGCAGCATCTGCCGTGGTCATTCCCACGACAGTGGCGCCCACCGTGGGGCCTTTCCGGTCAGGCCGGTGTTCTGCGGCGAGATCCAATCTACCCATCAACGAGTCGATCGCCACCGGCCGCATGATAGCGATCGGCGAGATGCTCCAGATCTTGCCGAGCAGCTACGTCCCGGCGGCGCGACCCGTCACGCATAGCATGATCCTGCCGGTCGGCATGATCGGCCTCTTTGTTGGCTTCACCGACGTCATCGTCTCGGAGGACTCGGCTCGCATCCGCGAGTCGCCGCCACGCGACCGGCTCTCTAAGAGTCAGGTCCACATGATCCACCGCCTCCGAGTACGACTCGGCCCACAACGACGTGGCCGAAACCACCGCATCCGCGGAAGACGTGGCCCTCAACGACGACGCCGACTCGGCGACCCCGTCGTCACTCGCTAGATCCATTGTCGCCGCGTCGCCCGCAGGCTCCATCACCCAGGTCTCCAACATCGGAGACTTCGAGGATCCCTCTATCCTTGGGATCTTTGACTTCGACTCCGGGTCGGAGAACTCCGCCGACCTCCGCGACGGAACCGACCGCCATGCCGCGACCTATATGGCGACTGGCGCCGACCCGCCGGAGGATCCATTCTCCACTCCGATCCCTCCCAACGCGACAGCATCGGAGGTCGAGGAACTCCGCCTGAAGCTGGCGGAAGCAGTTCGCAAGGAACAAGCCGACCGCGAAAAATTTCGCCCCGAGCAGGTGATAGCGCAGGAGCTGTCGCGCTACCACCAGCTCCGAATCAGGTCGC
Source organism: Avena sativa (assembly GCA_916181665.1). Lineage (NCBI taxonomy): Eukaryota > Viridiplantae > Streptophyta > Magnoliopsida > Poales > Poaceae > Avena > Avena sativa. The sequence continues at coordinate 103,283,077 of OV702280.1, forward strand.
GCCTAAACCCCACCATCCAGGGGCGCGCCCTGAACTTCGACGACAAGAGCGACCCGGCCCGCGCGGCCGAGCGTGTGATCTGCGAGAACGCGCCACCAGGAGGAAGCGCTCGGCCCCCGCCAGGGTCAACGGCCAATGGCGCCCCGCCACCACCCAACCGCGCACCACCCAGGGACCATCCTACGATCGTGGTATCCTCACGGGAGCGAGACGCGAACGTCCTTCCGCTGTTCTCCACCCTGATGGACAACCTCGTCGCGGGCCGAGCTGCATTCGACAACATCGCGGCCACCGGTGACGGCGCCCTACAGATCCAGTACGCCAAGGCCTTGCTCGCAAAAGCGGTCGAGCAACAAAACGCAGGCGTCGACTCGCAGGGTCGGATGTACTCGCGTTCATCGGGAAGCAGAGCGGCCTCAAGCGGCCGCCCCATGGTGGCAAACACCCTCAACTGCCTGCCACCCGAACCACTACAGCTCCAACACCGACCGGCGAACGCGGCACTCTCCACTAACTACCCCCGGCCAACGACCAACTTCGTCGCCGCCAACGGTCAGCCCGTTGACGCCCGCACCCACATCATCAACAAACAGAGCTGGCACGCACGCCAGCCCGACAACCTGCAGCATACCCTAACCAACCGTCGCGACGGCGAGCCGAGGGGGTCGCTAAGCCAACTCGGGCCCCGGTGCTTCGGACCGATGATCCGAGGCGAAAGATACCCGGCGAACTTCAAAGCGCCGAAGGAAATAGAGAAGTACGACCCCTCGTATGATCCCTCCGTGTGGCTGGATACCTACCTCATGGCAATGGGGATCGCCGGCCACACCGATCTCCTAGCCGCCCTCTACCTTCCCCTGATGATGGAGGGGCGTGCAGGCAGTGGATCAACACTCTCCCCGTGGATAGCATCGACTCCTGGGAAGAGATGCGCGATGCCTTCGTCAGGCACTTCGAGGGCATACACCCGCGCCACCACCATCGAGGACCTGGAACGATGCGTCCAGGGACCTCGCGAGTCGACCCGCAGCTGGGTCCTATGGTGGCAAGACCTGTGGTACAACGCGGTCGGTATCCACCCAGACACCGCAATCCACTGCTTCAAGACCTCGTGCTGTTACGAGCCCCTGGTCACCATGCTCAAACAAGCATACCGCACACTCGACAACATACCGGATCTCCTGGAGATCGCCAAAAGATACGCGGAGGAAGACCCAAACCAAGAAACCGACGACGAGTCGGGAGGACAACGCTGCACGAGCGGCAACGACATCGGAAGACGATCCGATCTACGCTACATCAACACTCTCCTCACCGGCAAGAGCCGCAGTGACGGGCGAGTCGACTTCGTCGCCAACGCTGGGTACGCGCAGCGTGAGCCCAAGAGCTTCCGCCGCGACGGGGGCAACGCCGCGACGGTGGCAACTACAAGGCGAAGCCGAGGTTCGACCCCGCGACCCTTCTTAACCAACCTTGTGTATTTCACAGCAGGGAAGGAAATCCCGCCACGCACACGACCGCCGACTGCCATTCTCTCAAGGAGATCGAGAAGGCACAGTGCGCGTGGGAAGACCCCGACAATAACCCTCCAAACGGCGGAAAATTCGGCAGTGTGGCCGGATCGCTCCACACCTTCACAGGATTCAACACGAAGCGCGAGAAGAAGGTCATCGCCCACGCCGTCGCCATCAACGCGGTGGCCCAGGTGGACGTCCTCCAGTTCCTCAACTGGTCTGAGCAACCAATCACTTGGAGCCGCCAGGACCACTCGCCACGAATCGAGTACCCAGGACGAGTCGCCCTGGTGGTCAAGCCCAAGGTGGGAGACTACTGGCTCCCCAAGACATTGATGGACGGCGGCAGCTCCATCAACATCCTGTACCTAGACACCTTCAGGCGACTGCGGCTCCTGCAGTCGATGGTCGAGACGACCTACACCACGTTCCACGCCATCGTCCCCGGTTGGAAGGCTTACCCGATCAGCAAGGTCACGCTGCCAGTCACCTTCGGCACACCGGCAAACTTCCGCACTGAGCGGATCGTCTTCGAGTTGGTGCCCTTCGACAGCCCCTACCACTACGTCCTGGGGCGCCAGGCGTTCGCCAAGTTCATGGCGGCGCCCCACTACGCGTACAACGCGATGAAGCTCCGCGGACCGTGTGGCGTCATCACAATCCACGGCCACCCCGACATGGCCACCGAGTGCGAGGACAAAGGAGCCGAACTCGCCGACGCTGTCATCGCGGCAGAGGCCAACCACGCCGACGAGCTCGCCAAGTACGCGAGCAGGGTCAACAACGACGACCCCACCATACTCAAGAAGCCCAACTCGGAGGATGACAACACCTCAGCCTTCGAGGCAACGACGCATACCCGCACCGTCGAGATGGTCCCAGGCGACTCCAGCCAGACGGTGACGATCAGGACGGGCATGAGCCCAGCATAGGAAGGCGCGCTCATCGAGTTCCTCCGTGAGAACATGGACATCTTCGCATGGAAGCCCTCTGACATGCCTGGTGTCCCTAGGGAACTCGCTGAGCACAAACTCAACGCCGACCCCAAAGTGCGACCCGTCAAGCAGTCGTTGCGACCCTTCACTGAAGAGAGCAGCCGAGCAATCGCCGAGGAAGTGCATCGTCTACTCGCTGTAGGCTTCATCCGGCCAATCAAGTACTCCAAGTGGATGGCAAAACTAGTCCTGGTCGAGAAGAAAAATGGGACCTCGAGGATGTGTATCGATTACACAAACCTAAACAGCGCCTGCCCGAAGGAGCAATTCGTCCTCCCGCGGATCGACCAAATCATCGATTCCACCGCGGGCTTGGAGTCACTATGTTTCCTTGACGCCTACTCTGGGTACAACCAGATCGAAATGGCCGTTGAGGACGAAGATAAGATGGCGTTCATCACGCCTTTCGGAGCCTTCTGTTACACTACCATGACCTTCGGCCTCAAGAACGCCGGGGCAACCTACCAGCGGTGCATGCAGGAGTGCCTTGCAAGCAAAATTGGCCGCAATATCCACGTCTACATCGACGACGCGGTGGTGAAGTCCGCTCGCCAGAGCGACCTACTCGCCGACCTAGCGGAAACATTCGCCAACCTGCGGAAATACAAGATAAAGCTAAACCCAGGAAAATGCACCTTCGGTGTGCCAGCTGGGCAGCTACTGGGATACGTCGTCTCCAAGCGCGGGATCGAGGCGAACCCCACCAAGATCGACACGATCTCTCGACTCGGCAAACCCGAGTGCCTTCGTGACGTCCAGAAGCTAGCCGGGCGAGTCGCGGCTCTCAGTCGCTTCATCCCCCGATTGGGCGAAAAGGCGATGCTCCTCTACCGCCTGATGCGCAAGAATCCCACCTTCCAGTGGGACAAGGAGGCGGATTATGCGCTCCGCGACCTCAAGAAGGTTCTACTCGCATCACCGCTACTCGCCTCTCCCGTCGACAAGGAACCCATGCTGGTATACGTCGTGGCTTCCGAGCGCGTCGTCAGCGCCGTCATGGTCGTCGAGCGACCACAGGAGGAAAAGGAGCGCCCGGTGCAGCGACCAGTGTACTACATCAGCGAAGTCCTCACCGAGTCGCGCCAGCGCTACCCGCAATACCAGAAACTGGTATACGCAGTCTTCAGAGCACAACTTCGACTGCCACACTACTTCCAGGAGAACCCGATAACGGTCGTCTCCTCCGCACCGTTGCAGGACATCATCCGCAACCGTGAGGCGACCGGGCGAGTTGCCAAGTGGGCCGTCGAGATCGGCGTACACAACATCAATTACGAGCCGCGCAATGCGATCAAGTCGCAGGCTCTCGCGGACTTCATCGTCGACTGGGAAGAGGCCCAGCAGCCAGAAAAGCTGCCGTACCTCCATTACTGGAGCCTACACTTCGACGGCTCCAAGAATGCGGATGGCACAGGAGCAGGGATCGTGCTAACTTCTCCAAAGGGCGACAAGTTCCGCTACGTCCTCTGCCTCGACTTCACCCCTGCACCAACAACATGGCCGAGTACGAGGTACTACTCCACGGCATGCGAGCTGCCAAGGAGATGAACGTCAACCGCCTGCGCTGCTACGGAGACTCCGACCTCGTCGCCGGGCAAGTCACTGGCACCTGCGACGCCGTCTCCCCCACCATGGCAGCATTACCGCCAAGCAGTGGACAAGCTAGGCGGACACTTTGCAGGCTACTCCGTCGAGTGGATTGACAGACGAAAGAACGAGGAGGCCGACGCACTATCTCGCATCGGCTCGGCTCGACTCGCACCACCCGCCGGTGTCTTACTCGACACCATCACCAAGCCTTCCGTATCTCCCCGAAGGGAGATCGACATCGGAACCCCGCTGCAGCCAGAGGCAGCCCTGGTCGCACTCATCGCCGAGCCAAACGACTGGACCACGCCGTATGTTGCCTACCTGGAGGGAGGCACCTTGCCAGCAGACGAGACAGATGCCCGGATGATAGCTCGTCGCTGCAAATCCTTCATCATCATCAACGGCGAGCTCCATAAGCGCAGCATGACTGGCGTGTTCCAACGCTGCGTTCAACCCGCTGAAGGACGCAAAATCCTCCAAGACATCCACTCCGGGGACTGCGGCCACCATGCCAGCGCCCGCTCTCTGGTCGCAAAGGCTATGCGACACGGCTTCTACTGGCCCACCGCACACGCCGACGTTGCTGACATTGTCCAGTGGTGCGTCGGGTGCCAGAAATACGCCAACCAGACCCACGTACCGAGCTCGGCGCTCAAGACAATCCCCATCACCTGGCCGTTCGCCGTGTGGGGTATGGACATGGTAGGCCCTTTCAAGAAGGCCCCCTCCGGCTTCACCCACCTCCTGGTCGCAGTCGACAAATTCACAAAATGGGTGGAGGCCAAGCCAGTCCGGAAATGCGACGGGAAGACCGCCACCAAGTTCCTACGCGAGCTAATCTATCGCTACGGGTTCCCAAACAGCATCATCACGGACAATGGCACCAACTTCGCCAAAGGAGCCATGGCCGAGTTCTGTGAGGAACATCACATCCGACTCGACCTCGCATCAGTCGCCCACCTGGAGTCCAACGGCCAGGCGGAACGAGCCAACCAGAGCATTCTCCATGGCCTGAAGCCACGGCTCCAAGTACCGCTCAAGCGCACCGCCGGGTGCTGGGTCGAGGAGCTACCCTCCGTCATCTGGGGCATCCGCACATCCGTCAACAGGTCGACAGGCTTCACCCCCTTCTTCATGGTGTACGGCGACGAGGCAGTCATGCCCACCGACCTAGAACACGACTCGCCCAGGGTGGTCAACTACACGGAGGCCGCGAACGAACTCGCACGCCAGGATGGAGTCGACCAGCTCAACGAGGCACACGACCTAGCTCGCTCCCGCACCGCCATCTACCAGCAAGGGCTCCGCCGCTACCATAACCGGCGAGTAAGGACTCACACTTTCCAGGAAGGCGACCTGGTACTTCGCCTCATCCAGGACAAGAAGGGCATGCACAAGCTCTCCCCCCTTGGGAGGGACCATTCGCCATCGGGCGAGTTCTAGGAAACGACGCCTACTACCTCACTGATGTCCGAGGAGACGGAAAGCTCGACGTCAAGAGGCCATGGAATGTAAACCTCCTACGGAAGTTCTACTCCTAGAACACCATACATGTACTCTCCACCCGCTATGAAATAAAACAGATCGGTTACCGAAAATCGTGTCTACTCTCCATGTCTTGTGCCACCCGCACTCATAATAATAGCGTTATGCTACTCGCAGAAGTCAACCTCTGGTAAAGCGACCGGAACGGCCAAGTAGTGGAGCACAAGGGCACTGGAAAACTCCAGGCCTCGTAACGTCCATGAAAAACGCCAACCCGGAGCCCCATTGGAGTCGCCTAGCCCGACTGGCTCACCGAGCCAAGAAAACTGCATTCGCTTCTTACAGCGACCAAGTCCTCCGCATCCTCGGCATAGCAACTCGAACGGCCAAGTACCATGCTCGGGGACTGACGCCCAGTCAAATATGAGCGGCTGGGGAAAAACGCCCAGTATGAGAGCGTGCCCAGGACTCGCCATGCGACTGATCCGTCGGGTCAGGCAGGAGCGACGCGCCCAGTCTAACACGCTTAGTCCTCACCTACCTTGGAGTTGCGACTAGAACCAGCAAGTACCACACTCGGGGACTCGGCCACCCGACCTCGTTCGCGCACGGGAAAACGGTCAAGTACAGAGCACCCACGGGAGTCGCCCTGCGACTGGCTCTCCGAGCTCTGGCAAGTCGACCTCAACAACGAAACAATCGAAAAACATTCAAAATCGCAAACACATAACAAACAAGGTAAACCCCATAAAAAGGACGGACGCTCTCGGGGACTCGTCCAATCAACAATCAAAATCACGAAACAATCCACAAAATAACACGAAGTCGCATTACAGCAGAACAAAGTCGTTCCAAAATACAAGTTAAGTCCAATGACTATTTACTACTACGCCCCAGGGCACAATGCTTTTACTCCGCAGGTCTCGACGCCGATTCGCCGCCACCCTTGCGGTTGCGAATGAAGGACACGTACGGGTTTGACGGGTATGTCGTCAACTCACCCGCCATCGCCGCACGGAACGGCTGCTCGACCTTGAAGTCCCGATGCTTCGGTTCAGGATCGTTGGGGGCGACAGTCGTCTCCTGGTAGGGGAGGAGGTCGCCCATCGCCCAAACGCGATCGGCATACACCGCGGCCCGGTCCGTCAGCTTCAGCACCTCGGCAATCTCCACAGAGCCCGTCGATGAGGGGTAGCCACTCGTCACATAATCAAGGTCGAAGTCCTCTGGGAAATGGGAAAGCCCAAGGCTCAGAGCCGTCACCGCCCCGCGCCGGAAGGCTGACCGCGCCATGAATTCGATGACTGACAGAGCCTTCTCCAGATAACGCCATACCTCGACGAGGTCGCTAGGAATCACTTCCGTCGGCGATATTTCCTGAAGATATGCTCGAATGCAAGTCGCGGACAACATGTCTGAGTCGACCAGAGTGGTCACACACTACCGCGCGTCGTATGACCGCGCCTCCTCCGAGCTGTCAATAATCCGGCCTGCAGACAGAGGTCGGCAGTGAGTACACCAACGACTCCATAACGACTCCACGCAGAGGAAGAAAATTTTACCAATAAGCGGACGGCAGAGGCCCGTGATGAAGCTTTGAAGCGAGGAAAAGTCATTCTGCAGCCCAACAACGAGTGCGTCAGACACCTTCCGTTCTTCAGCGGCAGGAGTGACAACAGCTTTTGCTCGTCCCTCCGCCGAGCTCGCCTCCGCCTTCGCTTCCTTGAGCTCACGCTCCAGGTCAGAGATCTGTTTTTCGGCCGCACTCAACGAAGATTGAGCCGCCGTCAGGTCACCCACAGGGACAAGGCCCCAGCGGACTTCCTCCGCCTCGGCTGCAACGGCTCGCAGCCCCTTGTTCGTCTCCTGGACGGCAACAAGTTCCTTCTCCATGTGACACTTTGCTGCAAGCCGATCGGCCGATTCGCGCTGCAGGCCCTGCGCACAAATTAAACCGTCAACAACATCAAAAATCCAAAGTGCCCACCCGCTGAAATTCAGCGACTAGGCACTCGAGGACTGGAGATCAAAAATCCAAAGTGCCCACCCGCTGAAATTCAGCGACTAGGCACTCGGGGACTGAAGATCAAAAATCCTAAGTGCCCACCCGCTGAAATTCAGCGCCAAGGCACTCGGGGACTGGACGCTACAAAAACACTAAAGAATCCGACCACTGAAATTTAGTGGCCCGATCCTCGGGGACTGGACATACCTGGATGGCTGCGCCCAGCATGCCGTGGAGCTGCAGCGCGTCCACAGACGCAAGCAGGACCGGAGTGTGTCCGCGACGCTGCTCGACCTCCGTCTCGGCGACCCCAGGCGTCTGGCTCGTTGGCGCCGCGCCACTCGCTGTGGCCTCTTTGGCCATGAAGCGGGGGAAAGTCGCAGCGGACGCCCCAACGCCACTAGGAGCCGGCTCGGCCACTCCGGGCGAGGAAACAACCTCCTTGGTCTTCGAGGCCACTTCTGCCGTAGTCGGAGGATCGCTTGGAGCAACTGCCATGTCGTCAGAGACCGTGACGACGTCGTCGCCTTTCGCCCTCTTAGCGCTGTCTGCGGGATCAGCGACTTCGTCAGCTTTCCTCTTCCGCGAGGGGTCCTCCTCGGTGACGAGTGGCGGAACCTTGGCCACGGAAGGATGGCCGATCTTTTTAACTCCAGTCCTGTGAAACAACGATATGAGTAAAACTGTCAGATTACAACGGAAGGCAAGCAGATGAACAAGACTTACTTGGCGACTGGTATGAACCGCAGACCCGTGCGGATGCTGGCCGGCTTCTCCAGCTCAGGACCCAACTTCTGACTGAGGCCCATCTCGAACACATCGTGTGCCCAAGACACAGAGGGCCTCTTCGAAGACGAGGCCGTGGCAGGAGCCTCCGTGATGACATCTGCGGGAGCTTTCCTGGGAGGCGAAGCTGCTGCGGCTGGAGTAGCCCCCAGCCCAGAGACCGGGGCGAATGGGGGTGGAAGCGATGCCAGAGGTACCTCATCCAGGGGAGCGGAAGCATCCGCTGCTACTGTCGTGCGCGCCGCTTCGCCCTTAGCCGAGCTGGTGGCGTTGGAACTAGTCGCAGAACGGGGCAGAGACGCCTGCTTCGCCGGCTTCGTCTTCCTCCTCGGCGGAGCCTTCACCTCCTTCTTCTTCTTCTTCTTCTTCTTCGACGTAGTGGCCTCACGATGTGAGATGTGCTCGGGGAGCTCGTCGTCATCGCCATCGTGAGGTTCGAGGGTCCTACTCGCCTCGAGCTCGCGCTGATGTTGCCCGCGAGTTTTGCGAACCATCGGGGCGGCGTCTTCGACGGGCTCGTCTTCGTCGTCATTGTCATCATCACCCGCGTCGCTCCCGACGTCGCCTTTGGTGGGTGGCGACTCGCTCCCATCCTGGACGAACGAGCTCGATTTCTCGTCGTCTGCGGGTGGGAGCCATCCTTCCACCACTTGGAACAACTACAATAAGCATGAGACAACGTTAGCATAGCCGCGAATGCATCATCTCCGACTGCGAATGCTGGCGAAAATGGCGACTTACCGTCGGAGCTGGGCGCCTTGCGGTATAGGGGGTGACCCCGGCCTTCGCATCCAGGTACGCCGCCTGGGTGATCTTCTTCAGGGCCAGGATGTAGTCTCCGAGTTTCCACTCGATGAGGCAGGATTTCGTCGGGTCGTCCCTACCCTTATACTCGTACATGTAATGGTCGCGGCGAGCCAAAGGCACGAGCCGCCGCCCGAGCCAGCAGTTGTAGAGGTTGATGGTTTGGAGGCCCTTGTTCTTCAGACTGTGGATGGTTTGCAACATTTCGTCGACAACCATCCGCTGATCCAGCGGGAGCTTGCCGACCTGGAGCCGACACGGTTCGGGCCGGTCGACGGAGTACCTTGGAAGCGCCACCTCACCGTTTGGAGTTGACTCGGTGACGTAGAACCAGGATTTCTTCCATTCGCTTGCCTCCTTGGCGGGTAGCATCAGGTCGAAGAACGACACCTTCGACTTTAGTCAAAATGTCAGGCCACCCGTAGCCAGCATCAGACCGCCTAATTCTTCGCGACTGATCCTCCCATGGAACAGATCTTGCCACAAGGGGAAGTAGGGCCTGCAGCCCAGATAGCACTCGGAGAACGCCACGAAAATGGCAAGCTGCTCGATGCTATGCGGGCCCAGGTCCGACGGCTGGATCCCATAGTAGGCGCAGAAATGCCGGAAGAAGAGAGAAGTGGGAAACCCCAGCCCCCGCTCTAGGTGGCTGGTGAAGCAGACGAAATCTCCCTCGCGCGGTCCAGAGTCACTTCTCCTTCCGCGGGGATGCGCCATCTGCCGGCGCGCAGGATCCCGGCCTCCTCGAAGGACGCCAGTAGCGCCCTGGTGCACTTGGATCTGCCCCATGGTTCAGTGGAGGGGGACATTGGTTGGAAGATTCATGGAGGTTGGGGCTCTCTGGATCGGTTGGATCGCTATGCGGAGTGGAAACGAAGATGGGCGAGATCGGAGGAAAGATGAAGGAGTATTTCCCCGCTCGCTTGTCATTCTCCTTATATAGCGGTTGTTACCCGCCAATTTCAGGAGGCGTTACTACGCGGTGATTACGCCAAAAGTTACCGTTGGATTACCCAACGGCTAGTTTTGACCCCACTTGACGGTCCAACTTCATCCACTCGACTCGTCGCTCCGCACGACTTGACGATTCGTCGACCCGATCACTACAACAGTGATTGAATATTCGCCGACCCGTTCGCCGAGCTGTGACCTGATCGGTCGCCGTTATTGCGACTAGAATAACTAGTTTTTCCTTTATTCAGGAGTCCGCCGCCGATTCGACTGGGCGTTTGCATTGGACCCGTATACACCGACTGCCAACAACCACCTGCGACCAATCAACGACGGCCTCGGGGACTACTGATGGGGATATGCCTACCGGGGTATACCCAGCAGGACGTTTCCGACTGGGCCAGGTGCCAGCGAGTGGGCCTGCGGGACGGCGATTGGATCAAGACCTGGCGTGGACTCAAGCAACTGGAAGCTGAAGGTCCAGAAGCGTAGATAGGCCCAGTCGGATTAGGTTAAACGATCGCTAAAACCTTAACTGATTCGGTTGAGATCTGTAAACCCTAGGGGGGTGAGTCTATATAAACCTCCCTAGAGGACGCATAGAGGATACGTTCCATCATACACCCAAGTGACTGGCTGCCTAGCCGCCGAGCTCGCCCCATTGTACTCTCACCATAATACAATCTAGCAGTAGTAGGTCTTTACCCTCCGGGGGGCCGAACCTGGGTAAATCCTTGTGTCTCCGCCCTCATCTCGCACCGCAGATGGCTGGCCGCCCTTGCCCCATGTTCTACTACGCGCTGCCGATTGCAGGATCTACCGTGGTCATTCCCACGACAAAATGATATTAAGGGAAATTATTTTACTTGCTGTCGGCATTATGGGGGGAGGGTTGGCCCAATCAATTAGGACCACACTCCCCCTATGTCTATGCCCGCATCTAAACCAAATACATGAATAAGAGCAAGTGAGTGTGCAAGAGTAATCAAGCCAGGCTCCTTGAATCTATGATATTTAGCTCATTCCTCAAAAAACAAAATCTTGCTTCATCAAGAGGCTTCGTGAAAATATCAGCAAGTTGGTTCTTCGTGCTCACAAAGGATAGGGCAATATCACCACGAGCAACATGATCCCGAATAAAGTGGTTGCGAATCTCTATATGTTTTGTTCTTGTATGTTGCACGGGATTGTAAGCAATTTTGATAGAACTTTCATTGTCACATAATAGAGGCACTTTGTCACAATTGACACCATATTCCTTTAAAGTTTGCCTCATCCATAACAATTGTGTACAAGCACTTGCAGCAGCAACATATTCAGCTTCGGCAGTTGAGAGTGAAATACAATTCTGTTTCTTTGATGACCAACACACTAGAGACCTGCCCAAGAATTGACATGCACCAGAGGTTGATTTCCTATCATATTTGTCACCAGCCCAATCTGAATCAGTGTAACCACATAGAGAGAAACTTGAACCCTTAGGATACCATAACCCAAAATTTGGGGAATGAACCAAATATCGGAAGATTCGTTTGACCGCCACTAAGTGTCTTTCTTTAGGAGCGGCTTGGTACCTTGCACTCCTACACTTAACACGGTATCGGGCCTAGATGCGCAAAGGTAAAGGAGAGAGGCGATCATGGATTGGTATACCTTTTGATCCACGTCTTTACCCTTGGGATTGAGCTCAAGATGACACTTTGTTTGCATTGGGGTAGCAACGCCATTGAGATCCGTCATCTTGAACCTTTTGAGCATGTCTTGGATGTACTTAGCTTGATTAATAAAGGTTCCCTCTCTAAGTTGTTTGATCTCAAATCCAAGAAAGAACCTCAGCTCGCCCATCATGGACATCTCAAACTTGTCAGTCATAAGCTTTGAAAATTCATCGTTAAAAGCTTGGTTAGTAGAGCCAAAAATAATGTCATCTACATAAAGTTGGCATAAAAAAAGCTCCCCATTAACCTTCTTAGTAAAAAGAGTGGGATCTATTTGCCCAACTTCAAATCCACAGTCTAGCAAAAGCTCTTTAATGTGCTCATACCATGCACGTGGGGCTTGTTTAAGGCCATAGAGAGCCTTATCGAGTTTGTAGACATGGTTCGGAAATTTGGGGTCCTCAAACCCCTAGGGCTGCTTGACGTAAACTAACTCATGTAGATGACCATTAAGGAAAGCGCTCTTAACATCCATTTGTTGTAATTTGAAATTATGATGGGCTGCATATGCAAGAAGGATACAGATGGACTCAAGACGAGCCATAGGAGCATAAGTCTCGCCAAAATAAATTCCTTCCACTTGAGAGAATCCTTGGGCCATGAGTCGTGCTTTATTCCTCACAACAATGCCATTTTCATCTTGTTTGTTCTTGAAGATCCACTTGGTGCCGATAACATTGCGGCAATCATTTGGTTTCTCTACGAGCTTCCAAACTTTGTTGCGTTCGAAGATATTTAATTCTTCATGCATTACAACAACCCAATCGGGGTCTTCAAGAGCATCAAAAACCTTCTTCGGTTCAACCATGGAAATGTGAGCTTGATGATCATAGAAGCTTGAAAGTTCTCTTCTAGTGGATACCCTTCGTCGTAGATCACCAACAAACTTGTAAAGAGTGTGACCCCTTAGTTCAAGGTTCCGATCAGCACGAGCCTTGCAACGAGCCTCAATGTCCTTATTGTTTCTAGAAGGAGTTGATTCAGTATTTGTATCCTTGTCTTGATCATTGCCTTGCCCTTGATCTTGTTCTGCGTTAACACCAGAAGATTGCTGCTGAGTTTGTTCTTCAGGGCCGGATAATCTGCCCCTTGGAGGGGCCGGACTATCCGGCCTGGGAGGTGAAGAACCAGAGCCTTCTTCCTGAGAGTGCCTGATAGGAGTTGGATACCCAGGGCCGGATAATCCGCCCTCGGGGGCCGGAGAATCCGGCCTGGGAGCTTCAGAGTTGTTGACTTCTCCTCAGGATCCTCTAGAACGAGTTGGAGTGCCAGGGGCGGATTGTCCGCCCCTTGGAGGGGGCGGATAGTCCGGCCTGGGACTACCAACTTGTCCAGGGGACAGATGATCTTCAGCAGATTGCGGTGTTGGTGTAAGATTTTCTCCAACAGTAGGAGCTTGTTGATCTTGTGTAGATGAGGGCTCCACATGTGTGGAGCATTGTCCTTCCCGATCCGCCACAAGGGGTTCCTCAATGGGGCGGAAAAATCCCACGCCCATTCTTCTTATGGCATCTTGGGGTATTTCAACATCTGCATCACAAACATCAACTTGCCCTACAAAGGAGCCGTTATTTTCATCGAACTCCACACTACAAGGTTCTACAACAATCCCAGTGAGCTTGTTGTAGACTCTATAAGTGTGGGATTCGGCACCGTAAACAACAAAAATACCTTCTAAAGCCTTGGACTCAAATTTTGACAAACGGACACCTTTAATAAGAAAGAAACACTTACACCCGAATACCCTGAAGTATGAGATGTTGGGCTTGTTACCGGTAAGTATTTCATATGGAGTTTTGTCCAAATCTTTCGGAGGTAGAGCCGGTTCGATGAGTGACAAGCAGTGGATATGGCTTCAGCCCAAAAATTATAAGGAGACTTGAATTCAGCCAACATAGATCTTGCCATATCCATCAAAGTCCGGTTCTTCCTCTCGGCTACACCATTTTGTTGAGGGGTGTACGCAGCGGAATATTGATGTCTAATCCCCTCTTCGCTTAGAAACTCATTCAAAGTGTAGTTCTTGAATTCGGAGCCGTTGTCACTTCTTATTGCCAAGATAGGAACATTGTGTTGACGTTGAACTTCATTGGCAAAGTCAATGACAGTTTGTTGAGTCTCACTTTTCAGCTTGAAGAAATAGACCCATGTGTATCTTGAGTAATCATCGACAATGACCAAGCAATATTTCTTCCCACCAAGACTTGCATGAGAAGGAGGACCAAATAAATCCACATGATGTAATTCCAATATCCTCTTTGATGACACAATAGTCTTCCTCTTGTGGGGAGAGTCATGCATTTTTCCTTCTACACAATCCCTGCAAACATGATCTTTGGCAAAAGAGACATTGTCTTTTAGTCCAAGGATGTGGCCACCCTTCTGGAGACTTTGCAAAGTTCTCATGTTGACATGGGCTAAACGGCGATGCCATAGCCAGCCCACGTCGGCCTTTCCGAATAGACACATCGGACCCTAAGTGGTTTTCCTCGAGAAGTCCACCACATACAGGTCATTTTCGACGTATCCAACGAAAGCGACCTTTAGAGACTTGCTCCACAAGAGTACCACCAAATCATCATCGATAAAAACAGCAAAACCCATCTTGCCCAGGGCACGAACAGAAAGAAGGTTGTAACCGAGGGTCTCAACAAGCATGACGTCCACGAGAGAGATATCGTGGGCAACCACAACCTTGCCAAGACCCAATACCTAAGATTTAGACTTATCACCATAGGATACTGTGATATTATCATGATTTGGACGCATCTCCATGATGATCTGCTTGCTTCCGGTCATATGACTAGTGCAGCCACTATCCAGCACCCATTTCGACCCACCGGAAGCATAGCCCTGCAAGAAAACTACTTCTTGGTTTTAGGTACCCATTTTTCAATGGGTCCTTTCATGTTAGTAACAAGGGTCTTTAGGACCCAAATAGACCAAGAAATATATTCATCAAAGGGACCGACATAATAAGCATAAACATCGCCATAGTCATCACAAAAGAGTTCATAATTCGGATTGTGAGACCCTGCAAAACCAATATTGTTAGTCTTGTATTTTGTGACATTCTTCTCAGTGGTGCTTATCTTTGATTGCACATTCTTGGTCTTGTTCTTATTGGTTTTCTTTTTCTTGGACTTGGTGACATACCCAAGTCCCTCTTTACCATGATTTGACCTTTGTTTGCCAAGGACTTCATCAAGCACACCTTTATCCTTGGGAGTGATGTCCTTGATCACTTCTTTTTCCACACTAGCATTTTCCTTGTTACTATATGTTGAGTTGGATGAGATAGGAGTATCATATTTAGCCAGTTGACTTTGAAGCTGATCATGTGACTCATTGAGAATAGATAACTCGTTTTTCAATGCCTTGTGAGCATTGTCAAGTTTCTCCAATTTCTCGGAGAGTCTATCATGAGCAGCCCCAAAGTTAATCTTTTCCTTCTTTAACTTCTTTGCTTTGGAGACAGCATTGTCACGTTCCTTAACAAGTTTAGTCACAATTTCATCATGTGACTCTTCAATAGACTCAAGCCTCTCTTCAAGAGAGACCCGAGCCTCTTCCTCTTCTTCAAGAGCATTTTTTAAGGATGCAATTTCCATTGCATCCTCCCTTTCAATTCTGCCCTTTTCTTCAAGGAGAGCTTCGTTTTGGGACAGCTGATCCATAAGAGCTTCAAAACGAACTTTGTGCTCACCTTGCAAGTTAGTATAGAAATAATCCAAAGCAATATCTCTTCTTTAACCTTAAGACTAGTGGGATCATCCATGTCAATCATAGCCTTAGGAAAAGAAGAGTTAGAAGAAGTTACCTCGGAGCTTCTTGCCGTGAGACAAGTAGCATTCTTGTTGATGATGTTTTCGTTCGGAGAGTCGAAGAGGGAAGTTGATGTAGATGTGGTGGCTATAGCAGCCACCTCTTGAGAGCTATCGTCCTCGTCCTCATCTTCACTTCCCGATGAATATTCTTCTTGAGCCACTAGAACAATCTTTGGTTGCTTCTTGAAAGGAGCATTCTTCTTTACAAAATGTTTCTTGCGTGGAGCCTTTGACTTGTCCTTGAAAATGAGTCTTCTTCCATTATCTTCCCTACATTGATATGGACACTCAGCTACGAAGTGCAGCCGGTCACCATAGTTGAAACATGTTCTCATCGTGGGACCATTTTCTTTTCTTCCATATGCTCCACTCTTGCGTTCCAGTTCAGCTTTAGCCTTGGCTGGATCTTTCCAGAAGTTTCTAGCATAAAGAGCCAAGTATTGTCCATGAATCCTTTTTATATCCTCAGGACAGTCCAGACCTTCTACCGCATATTCATCATGATCAATCACACTAGTCTTCAAGGCCATGTTGACCCCCTTTTGCATCCCCATAGCTCGAGCACGAGCATCTTCGGCATTCTTGGCAGCCACTTTAAAAGCGGCCATTTCTTGCATTACCGCATTGGATGACATGAGGTGATAGTTATGCCTACCTTGGAGACTTTTCAAATCTGTGGGCTCAAATGGCATAAGAGCACTGACATACTTGCGCTTGATCCAAGCATCATCAACATGAGCTGCACCGTGGTTTCTGAAGGTTGTAGCTATTTCCTTGAGCCTCCTATACATGTCCTCGTGGTCTTCTCCATCCAGCATATAGAATCCTTCAGCTTCGTTGCTCAAAGCATCATATCTATTCCTTCTCATACTTTCATTTCCGATGAAGAGCTCAGTGAGTGCATCCCAAGCTTCTTTAGTTGTGCTAAGATGTTGAATGTGTGGCATGTCTTTGTCACCCACACCAAGCTGTATCATGTGTAGAGCTGTAGCGTTGAGTTGGCTATCAACAATTTCTCTTCTTGTGATATTGTTGGGGTTTCCAACATGAAGACCATTTTCTATGATTTTCCATAACTCAATGGAGGAACTACACACATGAGACTTCATCAAAACTTGCCATTGAGAAAAAGTAGATGCGGAAAGTTTGGGTGGATCACCCCTATTATGTATATGTGGGTGAGGGATAGGTGGATCAGGGAAATACACATGAGAAACCTCATTGTATCCATCCTTACCGCTATCCTTTTTCGAGGAGGAGCTCATGCTAATATCATCACCAACCACTTCGTTATCTTTAGAAACAGTTTTACCCGTTTCCTTGGATTGCGGAGTGGTATCCTCAGAGTTAGATGGAGGTGATGCTGCAGATGTGGAGAGACGCATTATCAATTGACGCATCTCTTCCATCTTAGCCTCCATTGAACTCACCAAGGTTGTTTCCAACGTCTTGAGATCGTTCATGGTGACTACCTCCGGAGCATCACTACTATCTACCTTGGAACCCATACTTCTCTTAGGCGGTTAATCCCGAAATAAGAGTCGAGGCTCTGATACCAATTGAAATGGATCGTATGGGCACCTAGAGGGGGGGGTGAATAGGTGCTAACCAATTTTTAATATTTTTTCAATTTTAGGCTTTACACAAAGTAAATTCTCTAGATATGCAACTACGAGAATTTCCCTATATGCAACCCTAACTACTAATCACGTAAAGAGAGAGGAGCGAAGGAACCGTAGTGGAGCGCGCGGAGACACATGGATTTGTTTTACCGCAGTCCCTTCCTTGTTAAGGGAAGTACATCTGTGTTGGAGGGGTGGGCGGTTCTAAGACCACCACGCCACAATAGGCCTCACCCTATTCTCTGATGGATCTCGCCACAAGAGGCCTGATCCACCTTCTCAACTATTGGATCCCTTCGAGGCGGGAACCGGTGCCTTTTACAACACTATCGTGGCACACACCCACAACCGAATTGGAGCTCCCGAGATGACAACAAGCTGCCACAAGAACAAGGTTTATCAATATAAACAAAAACAAAGATCTAGGTATTTGCAAGAAATACTAGATCGGTGGTTCTCCAACTGAATGGAGAGGAGATGAAGCGCTTGATTGCTGATGATGAAGATCGAGTTCTCCTCCTTTGATTCCCCAATGGACGGGGCCTTTGGGTGGATCTAGGTGGAGCTCTCTTGGATGAAGGTTGCAGATCAGATCTCAACTTTTTCAAATGAATCAAGAGATCTGGAAGGAGGGGGAAGACTGGCTTAAATACCCCCTCCCCAGATCTGGCCGTTGCAAAACTTTGGGGGCGGATTATCCGCCCCCTGGGAAAACTCCACCCCAAGGGCGGATTCTCCGGGGGAAACTCCGCCCCCTCTCTGGGGCTGGCGTCTGAGAACTTGGTGAAGATCTTGGGGGGGGGGGGGATAATCCGGCCCCCTCCAGGGGCGGATTATCCGGCCAGACCGGAAAGTCCGCCCAACACTCCGCCCCCTCTCTGGGGCTTGCGCCTTGGTGATGAGCAAGGGGGGCGGACTATCCGCCCCCCTGAGGGGCGGATTATCCAGCGGGGCCGGAAAATCCGGCCAAAACTCCGCCCCCCTTCTGGGGCTTGCGCCTGCTTGGGAAGAGGGAGGGGCGGATTATCCGCCCCCCAAAGGCAGAATCCTTTTCCCTTTTTTCTCAAAGAGAGTTGCAACACTTCAACACACATTAAATAATCCTTGATATTGTTATCTAACACACAAAACACTAGGGATTATAAAATGTTCTTTCAGAAGGAAATGTTGGTAAGCAGCAATTGGTTGAGGACGTGGACGTGCCAGCGGGGATAAGGGCGAAAATAAACAAAAGGGTAAGCGGGAGCAGAAGGGAAACGATAATAATGGAGTTGAGTTTGAATATGAAGAATTTGATGGGGTGATTGAGGATGTTCTTGAGGATCTTTCAGCTAACAGAAGGAGAAACAATAATCCCTGTCAATTTCGTCTCTATACGATTCTCTAGACGAAAGGTAATCTTGAAACTAGTTTTACTTAGCATTTTTATCATTTTTGTTTCAGTCCTCATCAACTGTTGTTTAGTGCAGCGTGGGATTGAATAGTAATAAGAGGAGCATAGAGAAGGTGGCACAGTAACGTCGTTTCTTAAATTTTCATTAAAATTTATTTATATCTGGTACTTGTAATGGGTATGTGATGTGTGATGTCGACCTGATTCGAGGTCATTAGATAGTACATTCATTTTTAAACTGATTATCCATAAACAATAATAATGGATTTGTAACAGTTCAACGACCAAAATTATGGCCATGCCATAGAGTTGGTGAGGCTCTTGCTGGACCTCGTCGGTGTTTGTAACAATAATCGGATTTTTAACAGTTCAACAACCAAAATTTGATCGCGGGGTGTTTGCGTGTTTCCTCATCGGTCTTCTGCAGTGCGCAGCTGTATCAAGGACGCCGACTGGACTAGCAAGCGGGGAGCAGATTTTTTGCGGATACGCGCGTCTCCTTCTCCTCTAACGCACTCCAAAATTATGTCTATGTCATCAAGTGTTGGGAGCATAGACAGTGTACCGCCCCATCAGCCTCGCCTCGTCTTTGTCAGCGATGTTGCATCGGCAACGTCAGGGGCATTGATGCTCTATAAGAGGAAAAATATTGGCAAAAAAAAGGATAAGAAAAGATTCTTCATAAATAGGTTTTTATTTCAGTAGAGGGGCCTACGGGAGTATCTAAACGCTGGATCATACTTGGTTTTGCTAGAATTGTGTCTAAGATTTTCTTTAGACTCAGCCGACAATGTACAAGAAAATAGCTTTGACGATAAGAAAAGAGCCCTTTTAAATAGGTATTTTATTCTAATAGTGGGGCCAATCAGTGTGTCTAAACCCTGTAGCAAATTTCCCTCGGTTAGACTCGTGTCTAAGATTTTTTCTAGAATCAAACAACGCTATGCACGCTCTTAAAACTTGGCCATTCTATCCAAAGAGGTCATTAAAGCTACCATACGTAGATTAAATTTAGGCTCAAGTGACCCTAATCGACTATGCCGCTCCCTCTATCTTCGTCGTGCACGACGTCCTCCATGTTGCCGTCCGCCTCTTCCGAGTCTGAATCGATGAGGACGATACTGGCGGCATTCCTCTTCACGAGTGTTGTCACGGTGTGTACCATCGATAATGATGGAGGGCGTACTCCCAGGAACTGCCTAGAAGCGCTGATTCCCATCGGGGTTGCGCAGATCTGGGTGGATCCCCGGGCGGTAAGCTCTTCAAAGCCAAAGCAACGCCTCCCGGTCCTTCTTGAAGAACCTTGGCCAGTATGCGCTGGTGTGCGCGTATCGGTCCATCGCTCTCTTCTGCTCTGGCAGCTCGCGGCGGCGCTCCTCGATCTTCCTTGACAGCGCGATCCCGCGCAGGAGCGGGGCCACGTGCACCCCGATGTAGCAGAGTTCGTAGCCGGCCGTTAGCCTCGCTAGCAGCGGCACGAGTATGTCGCAGTGGGCAAACAACTCGACCTTGTGCAAGCTGAGACGGGGCCTCTCCATGGCGAGGCGCCATTTTTTCAGGTAGGATTCGACGCTTGTGCTCACGCGAGTTGCTGGGAATGAACGGGGTTTGAGCTTCGGCCACATGGTCGAGTTTATAAAGTCAAGGAGGTAGGCCCACTAGTAGTTGCCATGGCCAATAGGGACGCAGAAATGCCTACTCGTGGATCTCTATTGCAAAGGACGAACATTATCGACCATTATCCCTAATACAATGGTGCCTAACAATTGGGACGCAGAATCAACCTGGCCCTGTGGGGGGCTTCTAGAAGACCGTAATATTGCACCTTCTTTGGGAAAACGACGGTTTTTTTGGGTTCAGAAAATGGAAAGTCGAGATTTCTCCAAAGCACCACAAAATCTCTAGTTGGAGAAGTCGCTTGCGATGACGAGAGGGAGCTAGGTGCCAGGTTTGGGCTCAATCCATGGAGTGGTTTCATGTTAACTCACACTCGATAGACATCCTGGTGGTGCCTTCGGTGCCAAAGGTCCTGGTATGCCTTGCCTATGATTTTATGAGGGCAGTGGGTCACATGCAAGGGATCCATGAGCCATTTTCATGTTTTTTTTAGATTTTGTTTGTTGCTGTGCAAAAAAAGGCGAAACTCACCGGCGGCAGCAGCAATGAGATAGTCGGTGCAATCTTGGACCTAGGCATGCATACATCCTAGGTACCCCATGGGGCACCCCAAACCTTTTTTCCCTAAAAATTGAGAGTGTCTTATAGGGTACATACAGTTAGAAACCGCATTTACCGGGCAGTAACTCAAAAAATATAGTATATGCTTGCACCACGAGATAAATACCCACCTCCCGGGAATGGACATGCACCTTTGTGTAGCATGCATGGAAATTTCTTCGGGCCCATGGGCGCGCCCTAATCTTCCACCTCCTTTGGGAAAATCCCTTTTTTTCGGGTTCAGAAAATGGAAAGTCGAGATTTCTCCAAAGCACCACGAAATCTCTAGTTGGAGAAGTCTTGCGATGCTGAGAGGGAGATAGGAGCTAGGTTTGGGCTCAATCCATGGAGTGGTTCCATGATCTGGGCAGCGAGGGGGTATCTAGTGTTGGAAGCCATGTTAAATCACACTCGATAAACATCCTGGTGGTGCCTTGGGTGCCAAAGGACCTGGTATGCATTTCCTATGATTTTATGAGGGCAGTGGGTCACATGCAAGGGCTCCAGGAGCCATTTTCATGTTTTTTATTTATTTAGATTTTGTTTGGTGCTGCCCAAAAAAAACGGCGAAACCCGCTGGCGACCACGGCAACGTGACGGTCGGTGCAATCTTGGACCCAGGCATTCATCCAACCTAGCTAGGTACCCCATGGGGTACCCCAAACCATTTTTTCCTAAAAAATGAGAGTGTCTTATAGGGTACATACAGTTAGAAACCGCATTTACCGGGTTGTAACTCAAAAAAATACAGTATATGCTTGCACCACGAGATAAATACCCACCTCCCGGGAATGGCCATGCACCATGGTGTAGCATGTGTGGAAATTGCCTCGGGCCTATGGGCGCGCCCTAATCTTGCACCTCCTTTGAGAAAAAGCCGGTTTTTCTGGTTCAAAAAATGGAAAATTGAGATTTTTCCAAAGCACCACGAAATCTCTAGTTGGAGAAGTCGCTTGCGATGCTGAGAGGGAGCTAGGTACCGGGTTTGGGCTCAATCCATGGAGTGGTTCCATGTTCTGGGCAGCGAGGGGGGTGTAGGGTTGTGTAACACCCTTGGATCGGCCCTATGCAAGCTTTAGTGATTCCCACCAAACCCACATAGAAACTATCAACACCCGGATTTTTAATCCCAGATGTCTGTTATGCCATACATCACAATCCCAGGATTACCATATTTGCGAGACATAACAGATTGGATATCACAGTACATCATCCATTACAAACCATACATAAGGTCTTACAACAAATAAAGGATCACATGATCCAATCTTAATACAATCATAGCAGCGGAATAACGTAATAACGATAGCGTAGGCGAGACTCCATCTTCATGGTCACAGGAAATGCTGACGATGGGAGATGATCCTAGTTGTCGTAACCTTCCTATGGTCCATCCTCCTGATATTCCTCTTCATAGTCTGGCCACGGGAATAGCCAGAGAAAAAGCCATGAGTACTCTTTAAGTAATTGAAACAAAGACTAACAAGTGAAGTGGTTTTTAGTAGGAAATACTAGGATCTAGGTTGTTTTGTGAAAAGCCAGATTTACCTTAACTGAGTTCAGAAGCAAAGAAATCTAGTTGAAATTTTTATAACACCTAAATGGGAACTTGCATTTTCATATCACAATCTTGTTGTGGTCATATCAAAGTCATGATTCATTTCATAAGTCATTTTGAAAACATCTGACGAAAGAATAGTATGGCCACTCCAACTGTCCATAACCGCGGACGCGGCTATTCGAATAGTTTGACACTCTGCAGAGGTGGTACACTTTCACCACAATATTCGATACATCAAGCAGGAACAATCCTGAATTCACCATACTCAGTATGCGGATAATCAATCCTAACATTTCAATTACATGCCCTAGTATAGGCACCTCTCCTATGAGTTTGGCCTCCCAACCATGACCAACTGTCATCTTGGGAACTGCACAGGTGGACAATCTTCACAAGGTAGCCTCAGCTCAAACCTTGTGTAACACCCTCAGAATCGGCCCTATGCAAGTTTCAGCGATTCCCGCCAAACCCGCATAGAAACGATTCGAAGGTGCCCACCAGGCACTTTCGTGCGGGTGGAAAACGAAGTAATACCATTACACAATAGTCCACGATGGAACCCACAGAACAGATATATACAACAGCGACTCAAAGAGTCAGGAATACGGATATACAATACAAAGATCCAAATCACCTTGAAAATGCTACAGCGTCCGACTACGGACAAGATGCAAATGGGTCTAAGAGCCCTGAAGAATAACCAATGGCGTCCATAACCCTGCCCAGGCCAAGCCAGAAGGGTAACCCTGCTAACGACGTCGATCTCAAAACCTGCTAAAACAAAAGGGGTGCCGACAAAGGGCAAAGGAAAAAGAGAGAGCGGTCAGTACTGAGGCCAGTACACGGTGAGGCTAGAATTCGGCGGTCCTCGCCTACATAGGTATGGTGGACTGAAGCGGCAGCGCGGCATGCACTAAACAACCTATAGAGACTCGATACAACTAGCGGCTATCAGAGGGGGGGTAAGAAAGACCTATTTGGAACCAACCTGATACTACCACCAAACATACCCATCCTGGTGTTTCCCCCTCGAGACCAAACGAGGAAGTTAACCGAGGAACTCACACAGTTGGCAGTTTTATTTATTCAGTTATCGTTGCAGCAATTACTAGTCAGGTATAGATATCATCCTGATATAATAAGCAGTGGGCAATTTTAGTTAACCATTCTGTTGTAGTTGCGACACTTACTAGTCAGATACAATTAGCATGAGATATCCCCAAACCCAGCAGTTGTTGGTACTTTTATTTAGCCATTCCGTTGCAGTGAAGCTGATTACTAGTCATATCGGATAAAAGTCAAATTATAACAGTAAACTTTAGTTATAGTTGTATATGATCGAGACCTGTGCTCCAAGTCGTCCATAACCGCGGACACGGCTTCTCGAAAAGATTTAACCCTGCAGGGGTGCACCAAAGTATCCACACGCACCTACACCCTTGTTGTCGGATCAGGTATGTACAAGATCACAAAACATACACCCAACGGTATGTCGACGGGGTTTCGGACACGACGTTTCCCAGACCCAAAGCAAGCACGCGGGGCCACCCCACTAAGCTACCCGCAACGAAGTCGGCCGGTCTCCGAGACGGACTCAGGGTTTGCGACAATGGCTGTAAACGACTGGGAACCCGAAACTCTCGGGCTTGTCGATACCGCGAAAACACTCCGCTTACCTAAACAGTACAGGTGCAGTACTTCGCACAATTTAAATTAAGCAGTAAAGCATGGCATAAGTATAGGATAGTAATAAAGCCCCAAACTACTTGTGGCCCCCAGTACAGTACTTGGAATCAGGTACTAAATCGATGGGGGTGCCCATACACCCCACCTGTGGTTAGCGCGCTCGATCTCGGAACAGGTGTCAAGAACTCGGGGTCCTACGGGACACCAGTGAGCGGTTAAAAACCAAATATTGTCTATTACCCACCGGTGCCTCTGCATTTACCTACTTTCAATTTTAGTTATTAAACAGTAATTAAAGCCATGATCATCTCCAACATTAAACATGCGGCAATAATCCAACAACTGTGGTACTTGACGACACGCAACAACACTTGAGCAAGCGACTAAGATGCGCAAGTCCAACTATCTACCAAACAACAGGTAATAGGATGTGTCCAAGGCAATATAAGGCTGCAAGGGATATCACGGGTACGAAAACTAGAGCAACGCAACACAGATAGCAATAGATCAACAGGAGGGAATTAATACTATAAAAGTAAGATAGGTAGAAAGGGGGAGGTGCTCGCCTGAAAACATTGTTGAAGGTTCATCCGAAGATCGGGTCGACACTCGCATCAACTCAACGGCCTTATCCGCGAAGAACCAAAACACTAAAGGAAACACCGGATGCACTATTTAATACTACGGCAAAAGATCGGGCATGATGCATGTACGATGTATGACATGGCAAATGTGCGATGCAACTAGGCCACATTAAGCGGAACCAGGGTCCCGACAATTATTCAGATGGTTCAAGTTATTTAACCACCCCGCAATTTAATTGTTGTCTTAACAGGACAACACATGGCATCGGTTCGCTACACCAATTTAAATGGAGTTCGAAATGAGACGCAGATATCCCGCATAAACACTCCATATTTAATTTAGGTGAATCACCTAAATGCCCCCAACAACCACATTATGTATGCGAGTATGACAATTAAATATGCAACAGTTTGATATTACATTTATAAAAATAGAGCTCGAGAAAGGGGTCACACATTAGGGTTCGGCGAGCTTGGGGTTCCGGGGGTCGGGGTTTGACAGGGATCGAGTTTGGACTTGGTGGAATCGATCTTCAGAAAACGAGAGGTAGATCTTGTCGCACCCGTGGTCTTCGGGTCATGTCGACGGCCATGGCGTTCGGGATGAAGAACTTGGCGTTCTGAGGTCGGTCTTGGCGTCCGGGATGAAGAACTTGGCGTTCTGCGTCGGTGTCCTTACCGTCCGGGTTCTCGAGCATCGCATCCGAGAAGGAGTACTTGTCGCACATGTGGTCTTCGGGTCCGGGGGATCTTCAATCCGAAAGAAAGAGCTTCGGTTCCTCGGTTCCATGTTTACTCGTTGATCTTGTACTCAGGATTGCCTCGACCACCGTTAGGACGCACGAACATGGACACCATGGGACAACACACTCGCTGCCTTCTGGTGGCCTTGGTTGGGCAAGGCAGAGGGCAGCCAGGATGAAGACGGCGGCCAGGGCGCGGGCTCCGGCGAGGAAGACGGGCGGCCGGGCTTGCAGATGACGAGGGTGGAGGGGCCGCTGCAGGACGGACGCGACCGAAGGTGCGCGGTCAAGGCAGGGGCCGTCACAGAGGGCGGCGCTTGTTCCCGAGGCAGCAGGGCGGGGAAGATCTCCAGCGGGGCCGGCGAGATGCGGCCGAGGACGGAGGGCCGGCGCGCCGCTCGGGAGAAGGGAGGCAGCCTGCGGCCGGCGAGGCCGAGCGAGGGGAGGAGGCAGAGGCCAACGAGCGAAGGCCGGCGGCGCGAGGAGAAGGGAGGACTCGCTGGTAGAGAGGGGCAGCGAGCGGAGCGCGGGCCAGACGGCGACCTGAGCGGGAGGAGGCCGGGCGGAGAGGCGTCTGCGGCGGCGGTTGCTGGCGAGCTTGGGAGGAGGGCGGTCGGTGAGGACGGAGCTCGGGGCCGACGAACGAGGCGGGTTGGAGGTGCAGCGGCGAGGTGGTTAGGAGCTCTGGCGGCGGGGCGCAGGAGGGAGGCCGGCGCGAGGGGCGGTGAGGAGGCCGACGGGGAGGGCGCGCCGGTGGCGGGGGTGCGGGTTCTGTGCGAGGTGGTGGGTCACATGGTGCAAAGAGTAGCGGCGGAGAGGCGAGGGGAACCTGGCGGCGGGGTCAAGGCGGGGCCACGGCCGGAGACGAGGGGGCGGGCGGCGGCGCGAGGTGGGCATCGGGGAGGATGGGGTTGCGGGGAGAAGGGGAGAGAGAGAGGGACCCGCGGGGCAGGTGGGCCAGGGGTGGGGCTGGCGGCTGGGTGGGTGCCTGCGTGGTGTGTGTGGCGTGCGTGCACCGAGTGGGGGTCACTGGTAGCGTGACAGGGGCGTGTCCAAGGTGTGGAGTGGGTGAGGGAGGTGGGGCCAGGAGGAGAGATGAGGTAGAGGGGCTCGGTGAGGTGGCAAGCCGGATTCGATGGGAGAAAGGGAGAGGTGAGGTGGCGCTAGGTGATAGGGTGGGGTGAGGTGGAGGGGGGCTGGGTAGATTAGGATAGGGTAGGAAAAGGTTTAGACAGGCTGGTTTTGTACTGGGGGTGGCCGACTGGGTCGGATCGGCCCGGTACGGCTGCCCCCTAAAAATAATTAAACATTTTATTTATTTAAAACGGGGCTTTTGCAAACCACTGGTAGACGAAACAAAATATTCCGGAGACCCGGGTTTTGGATTTGAAATAAAGGCGGGGTATTTAGAAAACAAAATATGCTTTTCGAAAACAGTTTCAGACAAGCAAATGCATGATGATGACGATGCTCAAATGCAATGTGGCATGATGACATGAGAATGCGGTCATGATGATGCAATGCACAAAAACAACGCGATTTTCTAGTAGTGGTTTTTGCGGGGCGCTACACCTTGGCCTCAAGGGAACCCATACTAAGGTATATAAATTTCTAGTCTAGCCCTACCCAAATTTAGGGTATTGTGGTTGTACGATAAAATTGGAATGGTATCGCATCCAGACAACCATTAGTTTTATAAAGGTCTAAGGCTCATACCTCAACATTTTCATCATCAAAATCATATGGTGTTCAAGAACACATGTCAAAACATTTCAGTAGAATGACTCAGCATTCTAAGGTTTTCATAACCATTTTCTCCAAGTAATCCCATCTAAAGTGATCAAGTTTTATGCTTAGCACTAGCATCTACAAGTGGGAGTAAACACTAATGAGGGGTGGTAATCAAGTGTGAATGATCTAGGTTCAATCTCATGCCTCAGGATGACATCAATATTATCTAACTTAGTACAAGTTTTATGCTCTTTATGAAGGGAATATGCCCGAGAGGCAATAATAAAGTGGTTATTATCGTATTCCTTATTTATGATAAATGTTTATTTTACATGCTATAATTGTATTAATACGGAAACGTTAATACATGTGTGTTTAATAAACAAAAAGGTAGTTCCTAGTTATGCCTCTCTTATAAACTAGCTCGTTGATTAACAAGATGATCAAGGTTTCCTGATCATAGACATTGGATGTTGTTAATAATGAGGTCACAACATTAGTGTAATGGTGTGATGAACATTCATCCGAAGTATAGCATTACGATCAAAGTCATTGAGTTTATATTGCTATAACAACTTACGAAGTGATCCTAATCCTTAGACCATGAGATCATGTCAATCACTAACACCGGAAGAGTTTCTTGATAACATCAAACGTCACACCGTAACAGGGTGATTATAAAGATGGATTCAGAACTAATAAAGTGTTATGTTGAGGCCCATGGATCGAGAGTGGAATTTGTTCATCCCGATGACGGATAGATATGCTCTGGGCCCTCTCGGTGATATCACATTGATTAGCTTGCAAGCAAGTGATTTGATCACTAGAATGTTATATCACGGGAACAAGAGAAGAGTGCATGTCGGTAACGAGATCAAACTAGGTATGGAGATACCGATGATCGAATCTCGGACATGTAATATATCGCGAAACAAAAGGATTAAGATACTAGCATAAAAGGTTCCGACGATCACAAGAAAGTCATCGTTGAATGTGTGGGAGTCAGTATGGGTCTCCAGATCCCGCTTCTGATTATTGATCCGAGAGGGGTCTCGATCATGTCCGCATTATTCGCGAACCGTAGGGTGACACACTTAAGAGACACCGACATCCATTTGGAGCAAAAGTTTCATGCCGAAAAGAATAACAAGCGCAGGAATTTATTTCACTAGATACCGAAACGGGTTTTCGGGTGAAATTGCAGAAAGTGTTTCTGCATGTGAAATGAAATACTCGCAAGGGGTTATATGTGAATGTTTGTCATTAAAGTAATTGACAAAATTCTGAATAAATAAAAGGAGTTTTATTTAATGAGAGTTTGCATTAAGTTTGGTGGAAATTTAATGGGAATTTGAGTGGGTTTTTGAGTGGAGGGAATTGAAAGGCTTTTGTGTGAGTGGAGTGTCCACCCACATGAATGAAAGGAGGGGATGGGGCAGCCCCATGGCTGGGCGCATGGCCCCTTGGGTGCCCCCCTCTCCCTATAAAAGGAGCCCCCCTCCCTCTCTCTCACTTACACCTCCTCGTGAAGGATCTCTCTCCCCTCTAGAATTTATCCCCCATGGTCTCGGACTAGCGAGATACATGTTCCCGGTGGCTATTCGGCAAGAAAGAGTTGTGCTTCCGCTGCATCGCTGGAGCGAGGAGGCGGAGGTTGCTCGGTGCCTCGAACGTGTGTGCGAGCACGGATGCGCTGCTGTTTTGCGGCGCTAGGACTTCCTCTCGATCTTGAGATCGGCAAGAGATCGTCTACATCAACCACGAGTTTGGACTCGTTAAGCTTTGTCGGTCTTCAAGGGTATGTTCTCTACGGATATACATCCGCCCGTTGTTTGTATCTAGTAGATAGATCTTGGTACATAGTTGTTCCCATCGTAGGAAAATTTTTGTTTTCTATGCTGCGAACCCTTCAGTGGTATCAGAGCCGGATCTATGCGTAGATGCTTTGCACGGGTAGTACACATATGAGTATGTGGGCGATGATGATCATTTTATTGCTTCTTAGTTGTACTTTGGATATTGGTGGCATAGTGGGATGAAGCGGCCCGGACAAACTTTACATGTCCTCGCACATGAGACCTGTTCCACGCTTGACATGCAACTAGTTTTGCATAAGTGGCTAGCGGGTGTCTGTCTCTCCTACTATAGTCAATATCTAATTTGCAACGAGTTGTCAACAATTTGGTTATCCTCATTGTGGTTCATGTTCGTAGGTAAGAACGGTTCTATCTTCGAAAGCCCTAAGACACGTAAATTTTGCAATGGATAAATTAGAGGCGTCTAGTTTAGATTGTTGCTGGGCTAGTGTTATGATATGGTGATGTTGTAAGTAGAAGTATGAGATGATACTCTTACAACACACATAACGTGTAAACTCCATAGACCTTGGATTTACACATAAAGGTATGATAGTGATCATACCACGGTGCACATGATAGAGATCATATGCGAGAACCATATCATTCCACTAATAAACATGTGATGTTTGATAGCATCTTATATTGCTTGTTTGGCGTTTTATTAGCATAATAAGATGATCCCTCATTTAGATATCAAGATAAAAATGTGTTCTTCCTTAAGTATGCACCGACAATGTTTCGTCGCTTCAAGACACCACGTGATGATCGAGTGTACTTGAATCCACGAGCATATCTCGGGTGTAAGACAGTTACACACGCGAATACTAAGGTTCTTACTTGGCGAGCCTAGCATGTACAGACATGGCCTCGGAACACGAACCGAAAGGTTAAGCATGAGTCATATGTTTTGATATGATGACCATATGGATGCTCTCCTTTGAAGCTACGCCGACTCACGTGATGATCGGACTTGGTGTAGTGGATTTGGTTCATGTAATCACAAAAAAGATACGAGGGATGTCGTTTTTGAGTGGGAGTTCATTTCTAATTTGGATTAGTAGAACTCAATTTATCATAAATTAAATCAAAGTGAATTTGCATAATTTGTTGTAGTCATTGGCATTCGTTCACCACCTTATACATAGTTGTAATTGAGATAATAGAACTATAGAATTCTGGATATTTACTTTACGAACTGGTATCGTATTGTGTTGAGTGTCAATCAAAGTTTAAAGTCCTATTGCAAACTTTCAGCAAACTCTATTTACTCTGTGAAATTTTAATAATTGGTATTAAATCGAGAGTGACAATTCCAGTGTTAGTATCTTAAGTATCATGTTTAGCTCCACGATTCTTGATTGTTTTAATATCAAGTTTATCTAGGAGCTGAAAGAATTGTTTCAGAAACCATCATGTGTGGCAGATATAACGATATCTGAAACAATGTTTTGGTTGCAATATGATAGATTATAATATATGTTCTCATATTGGATGAGAATTTACGGACGATGAAGATGCTAGACATCCTAATCATCCAAAAGGGTTTTGGAAAGTAATGTTATACTCACGATTCTCCTTTATAAGCTAAATTGGCTTGATCATGAAAGTCGTCGTGATAAGGATGAATAGAAGATGTATGTAAAGTGTTTACTACACTAAAAGATTACTAAAGAATGGATTTTGAAAGAATACCGATCATTTTGATGATGGTGATCTACTTCAAAGTGCAAGTCCAAAGGTATTATTATTTGAATATACACGCTTTGGACTATGTGTCATGTATACGGCGCCACTTTTGATGTTGATAGATTCTTTTAAAAGGAAAAGGAAATGCTAAAAGAGAATCTATAAAATATATTTGGCAGAAAAGAAAAGATTGGAAATATCCGATTTAGGTATATGGATGATATACATGTTATGGTTGTATTCTTTGCTTGTTAAACAATGTGGTTCTTGGGTATTGGATACCGAATTGGTTGGTATGAAATTTCATACAGAACGACGCAATTCATGAACCACAATGGCCTAAGTAACTAGCAAGAGAATATGTGATGATGTTCATCGAAAACAAACAAACCGTTGTTTGTATTTCTCGTTGACATCAAAGCTTGACTTCAAGATTTGTTTTAATAATTGTTATTTAAATCAGGTATTATGAGAACAAAGGTTGTTCAAATAATTACCGTATTCCATATAAGATGGATGATTTACAAATCTAGTTGGAGAAATCACATCCATAAAACCTAATGCTAAAATTTCGCAAGACAAATGATTGAAAGATCACTTACGAAGTGACATCGCTGTTTAAATTATATTGGAAAGAAAACATGAAGAATCTCCATATTCATGGATTTTTGGAGTCTTTGATTTGATCAAGTGACGCTTGTGAGACTTTCCTCGGGATAATTAAAAACTTCGTTCAAAGGCCAAAGAAGAACGAAGGACTAAAATATTGGAATTTATACATATCGATGTATGTAGTCCATTATGATGTATAGTCGTAAGCGATGGTTTCAACTTCATATGCTTTCTCCGGAAATTTGAGTGAATGTTCACTTAATGAGAAAGAAGTATGAAATATTTGAAAATGTTTCAAAGACTTTCAAGATGAAGTGAAAATCATTGTAACAAGAAAATAAATGGTTTATGATTTTATCATAAGGGATTTATTTGAGTTACAAGTGTAACAAGAAAATAAATGAATTATTATTTTATCATAAAGGGATTTATTTGAGTTGCAAGTTTAGCAAAACACCTAGATTGACATCTCCCGAAACACCATAGGAGTATGGAGTGTTTGAGATTTGTAATGAAACCTTGTTTGACATGGTTGGATCAAAGGTGCTATTTATAAAACTGCCATTATGTTTTAAAAAGATTAAAGCTTTAGAGACTACCACTTTTACACTGAAAAGAGCTCCATCTTGATCCGTTGAAATGACACCATATGAGTTATGGTTTGGGGTAAAACCCAAGTTGTCCTTTCTTAAATTTTGGTATGCTAAACATAAGTAAGATGTTTACAACCGAAGTCGGATGAGCATGTCTTTGTAGGTTATTTCGAATAACAATTGGTTATTTCTCCATAACACCAAGGACAAAAGGGTTTGTCGCTTGAAACGTGAAGTTTCTTGAAGAAGGAATTTTTCGTAAAAGTTAAGTGGGAGGACAATAGAACTTTGATAAGGTTAACGAACCTTAGCTAAATGTGCTGAGTTGCGCAGCCCCGGAAAATGTTCCGGAGGCAGCCATAATGCTCATAGCTTATGTGCCTCAAAGGTTGCGGTCATGGAGGTCTTAAGTTCCTATTGAACCAAGTAGGTCGGTTAAACAATCAAATGCTAAGATTTGAGAGTAAATCACTATTGTTCGACAATGATGAACCGAATACATACAAAGAAGCGATGATGGGCCCTGACTCCGTCAAATGGCTTGAAGCCATAAAATCCGTGATAAGTCCGTACACGATAAATCAAGTTTTGAACTTGGAAGACCCTCTGGAAAGGTGTAAAAACCTATCGGTCGTATTTGGGTCTATAAAGAAACAGACATGGATGTTTCACATCTATGAAATAGTCGACATGTCGTAAAGTATCTTACGACAATGTTCAAGGAGTTGACTATGATAAGATTTGATCTTTCATAGCGATATTTAGTCTGGACGGATTAAAGTAGCAACCACTACATATAATTTGGTATATGGTAGATGAATAAACAAAGCAAAATTCTTCTAATAGAATGGTTACCTAGGACGTGTACAAGACACAGTCCAAAGGGTTTTGTTAAATTCAAAGGATGCTAAAAGGGCATGCAAACTTCAATGGTTGAAGTAAGCATCGCGGAGTTGGAATCTTCACCGTGATGAAAAAGGAGTTTTCATCTGGAGACGATGAAGATGCTTGCATTTGCAAGAAATTAAGTGGGAGCGCTGAGACATATTTCTAATACATTATGTGAAGGACATCTTGTTGATTAGAAATGATGTATATTTTATTGACAAAGGTTAGGGATTTCATTTTGATGAAAAACTTAGGCAAAACCCAAATATTTAGCATGAATGTCTATACTGGATAGACTGTGAAGCTAATATGGTTGTGCCAAACGTACATATATGAGACATTGAAGGAGTTCAATATAGAAACAACAAGAAACGGTTCTTGTCGCATGGAAAGGAATTGAATCAAGACCCATCTAGCTACAACATGGACCCGTAGTCCAAGGATGAACTACTCACGCATCACACCGAAGGCTTGCATGGTGATGAAGAAGGCCTCCAGGGTGAATTCCCCTCTCCGGCAGGGTGCCGAGAAGAGCTTCAGGTCCCTCTCGATCTAGGGATGGAGATGATGGCGGCTACAGAATCTTTCGTGGATTTTTGATCGGGCCCTTAGGGTTTTCGTCCCGAGGGCATCTTATAGGCGGAAGGGGAGACCGAGGGGGTGCCAGGGGACACCACACCACCCCCTGGCGCGGGCCAAGCTTGGCCGCGCGGCCAGGTGGTGTGGCCGGCCTCTGGCCCCTCTCCGTCTTGTATTCTGGCATCTGATGACTTCCGGAAAAATAGGCACTTTGGCTTTTGTCCCGTCCAATTCCGAGAATGTTCATTTTCTGACTTTCCTAGAACCAAAAACAGCAGAAAACAGACAACTGGCACTATGGCTCTTGTTAATAGGTTAGTACAAGAAATCATATGAAAAGTACTCGAAAGTGTGGACAAAACACAAGAAAGTGGATAAAACCAAGCATGGAACATCGAAAATTATAGATACATTTGCAATGTACCAGGGGCGCAATGTACTTCGAATGCCACAAGTGGCTCACCTCGAGGTGTGGTGGCTCGATTCTCACCCAACGCCACACAAGGCCTCACCCCAAGATGTGAAGGCATGCAACCTACCGACGCCACAAAAGGCTCACCCTATTCTCCCGTGAGCTCGCCACAAAGGCCTACTCACGTTCCACTATGGGACACTTGAGGGTGGTCACCGAACCCGTACAAGGTTGGGGCAATCTCCACAACTCATTTGGAGGCTCCCAACAACAATGCCACAAAGGCTACAAAGCCACAAAAGGCAACAAGGCCACAAAAGGTCAACAATCCAACCACACAACTGTCTAGGGTTCCAAGAACCCAAGAGAAACAAGCCCAAGGGCTTGAACTCGCCGAATCTCCGAGGAGAACTCAAACCTAGGCACCAAATGCAAGAGGCAAGTCCTTCACTCTCAAATTCCACCAAAGCTACAAAAGCTATTGGGGGAATAAGGGAGGAAGAACACAAGAGGAGAACACAAAACTCTCCAAGATCTAGATCCCAAGGATTCCTTCACAAAGAAGGGATTTGGTTTGGTGGGGCTTGTAGATCTAGATCTCCTCTCTCAAATCCCTCAAAAAGATGCAAGAATCATAGGAGGGGGAAGGGGAGAGGGCAAGCTCTTCAAGGTCAATAATGGAGGAGAGAGAAAGCCAAAAACCAAGAAAGAGCAAGTTAGACCCGAAGGGGAAAGGGGAGCTCCTTTTAAAGGGCTCCCCGATCTGCCTGTTACACACAGTTTCGTGCACAGCCGGTAGTACCGGTGGGTGGCCGGTACTACCGGTGGCACTCAGCCAACGGTACAAAAACAACAAAGTGAAAGAACACATAACCGAGGATGACCGGTACTACCGGTGGTCACCGGTATTACCGCCTGGGCCGGTACTACCGCCCAAGATTCTGACTGAAGTACCGACAAATAGCGCAAACCAGGCGAAGAGAGTACCGAACCAAAATCGGGTTTACCAGAAGTTGGGCCGGAATTAACACCGGTACTACCGGCGGCAAACTGCCCTAGCAGTACTACCGGTGGCCCGCCGGAACTACCGGCTAGGCAAAAACTTCGGAACCAAAATTGCCACAACTTTTGCATCCGAACTCCAAACGAGATGAAACCAATTTTGTTGGAAAGATAGCAATGCGTAGAATCCAAAAAAGTCGAAATATTGGGTATCACCAAGGGAGAAAATTCTATGAATATATATGTGAGATACCTCCCAAGGTGTGGAGCCGGAAAACTCGCAAAGATCAAAAATGCAATAAGATATGCAAGGGAAATCCATTTTTGATGAACTAGAGCTTGTTATGAAGATAACCACAAGATCTAGATCCTCACGTGGACAAGAACCAAACAAAAACCAAGAAAGATGATGCTATGTATGCAAAGGTTTGAGCTCTCTCTGAAAAATATGAACGAGTCACACACTCGAGAGCCCCTCTTGATAGTACGGCTATCTATCCTAAACCCGGTCTCCCAACACTACAAGATACTGGTAAAATAGAAACCCTATCAAGATCATACTTTTGCCTTGAGCATCCCACTTGAGCTTGATGTAGACGATCTTGTGACCTTCAAGATGGAACACCTTTCTTGATTGCACTTGCTTGTTCTTGCTTGATGAAGACTTGCGAATGGCTCCCCCATACTCCATGGGGAAACCTCTTCTTTGACCTTGTCTTCATCCCTCCATGAACGGCGAGGATGGCAAGCTCCAAGCATGAGATCTTCTAGAGATGGTGCATCTTGAGCTTGCACTTCATTTCTTGATGATGTCTTGAAGATTTCCATGAGGAACTCCATCTTCTTCTTCTTCTTCTTCAAGACATACTTGATCTTGTTCTTCTACTTGATTCCAATAACACAAAGCCCTTGGACAATGCTTCTTCTTCTTCATCCTTGAAACCAACACATGGCAAGTTATCGGAATGGTATCGCATCCAGACAACCATTAGTTTTATAAAGGGCTAAGGCTCATGCCTCACCATTTTCATCATCAAAATCATATGGTGTTCAAGAACACATGTCAAAACATTTCAGTAGAATGACTCAGCATTCTAAGGTTTTCATAACCATTTTCTCCAAGTAATCCCATCTAAAGTGATCAAGTTTTATGCTTAGCACTAGCATCTACAAGTGGGAGTAAACACTAATAAGGGTGGTAATCAAGTGTGAATGATCTAGGTTCAATCTCATGCCTCAGGATGACATCAATATTATCTAACTTAGTACAAGTTTTATGCTCTTTATGAAGGGAATATGCCCGAGAGGCAATAATAAAGTGGTTATTATCGTATTCCTTATTTATGATAAATGTTTATTTTACATGCTATAATTGTATTAATACGGAAACGTTAATACATGTGTGTTTAATAAACAAAAAGGAAGTTCCTAGTTATGCCTCTCTTATAAACTAGCTCGTTGATTAACAAGATGATCAAGGTTTCCTGATCATAGACATTGGATGTTGTTAATAATGAGGTCACAACATTAGTGTAATGGTGTGATGAACATTCATCCGAAGTATAGCATTACGATCAAAGTCATTGAGTTTATATTGCTATAACAACTTACGAAGTGATCCTAATCCTTAGACCATGAGATCATGTCAATCACTAACACCGGAAGAGTTTCTTGATAACATCAAACGTCACACCGTAACAGGGTGATTATAAAGATGGATTCAGAACTAATAAAGTGTTATGTTGAGGCCCATGGATCGAGAGTGGAATTTGTTCATCCCGATGACGGATAGATATGCTCTGGGCCCTCTCGGTGATATCACATTGATTAGCTTGCAAGCAAGTGATTTGATCACTAGAATGTTATATCACGGGAACGAGAGAAGAGTGCATGTCGGTAAAGAGATCAAACTAGGTATGGAGATACCGATGATTGAGTCTCGGACATGTAATATATCGCGAAACAAAAGGATTAAGATACTAGCGTAAAAGGTTCCGACGATCACAAGAAAGTCATCGTTGAATGTGTGGGAGTCAGTATGGGTCTCCAGATCCCGCTTCTGATTATTGATCCGAGAGGGGTCTCGATCATGTCCGCATTATTCGCGAACCGTAGGGTGACACACTTAAGAGACACCGACATCCATTTGGAGCAAAAGTTTCATGCCGAAAAGAATAACAAGCGCAGGAATTTATTTCACTAGATACCGAAACAGGTTTTCGGGTGAAATTGCAGAAAGTGTTTCTGCATGTGAAATGAAATACTAGCAAGGGGTTATATGTGAATGTTTGTCATTAAAGTAATTGACAAAATTCTGAATAAATAAAAGGAGTTCTATTTAATGAGAGTTTGCATTAAATTTGGTGGAAATTTAATGGGAATTTGAGTGGGTTTTTGAGTGGAGGGAATTGAAAGGCTTTTGTGTGAGTGGAGTGTCCACCCACATGAATGAAAGGAGGGGAGGGGGCAGCCCCATGGCTGGGCGCATGGCCCCTTGGGTGCCCCCCCTCTCCCTATAAAAGGAGCCCCCCTCCCTCTCTCTCACTTACACCTCCTCGTGAAGGATCTCTCTCCCCTTCTAGAATTTATCCCCCATGGTCTCGGACTAGCGAGATACATGTTCCCGGTGGCTATTCAGCAAGAAAGAGTTGTGCTTCCGCTGCATCGCTGGAGCGAGGAGGCGGAGGTTGCTCGGTGCCTCGAACGTGTGTGCGAGCACGGATGCGCTGCTGTTTTGCAGCGCTAGGACTTCCTCTCGATCTTGAGATTGGCAAGAGATCGTCTACATCAACCACGAGTTTGGACTCGTTAATCTTTGTCGGTCTTCAAGGGTATGTTCTCTACGGATATACATCCGCCCGTTGTTTGTATCTAGTAGATAGATCTTGGTACATAGTTGTTCCCATCGTAGGAAATTTTTTGTTTTCTATGCTGCGAACCCTTCACTTTATGCCACCTTTAAACATCTTTCTAAAGTCTACAATTCACTAAGTAAAACACAAAAGGAAAGATTTGATAAAGAAATAAAGTAATTAAGCTTGCAAGTAAAACTAGGATTGGGTATCATCAGTTGGTATAATCAAGGCATGCCTAATGCATTGCATAGGTTATATAATTTTCACACTTGCAAGTGTTAGCTTGCTCAGTTAGTAGCTTGGCTTGTGCAGAGCAGTGGTTGAAATTCTCCTCGGCTTCTTCCTCGTAGTATTCTCCTTCCTCCTCGTATCCCTCTTCGGTACTAGCGTCTGTAAAAAAATACGAGGTACACAATCACCAAACAATTCTTAACAACTCTATTTAGCACACAAAGGTTCACACTAGATGATCTAGCATCATCACTATTATCATAAAGATTAAGGCAATAGTTTTATTTATTTTATTTTAGAAAAGTAATTTCTACTCATTGAAAAACTAGTTAAGATTTAATATTATCCAACTAAAATAGGACATCATGTTGACAGATGTCATCACCACATATTTCTGTACTTGGGAATGTGATTTAAAGTGGTGTCACAATTTAATAAGGTTTAACCTTTTTATTTTAATTAAATAAAGTGACTAGAAATGCCTATGGGGCATTCTTTTATTACTTGTCCATTATTTATGCAAGTAAACCTATATATTTTTATATATTCAGAAAGGTCTTGTCAAATGTGATTTTTGAGAGTTGGAATCAACTCAAAAGAATTTATGGTTGAATTTTGAAAAATGTTTGAATGCAGAAAAGCTTCTGCCTTGTTATTTTTACTATAGGTGATCTATAACTCAAAATGATTTAAATCCAACGGGCTTGCATTAAGAATTTCAATATCTTTCTCAGAAATTTAGTTTCATGCAATTCGGTTTAGTGAATCTCTCTGGAATAATTTTTGAATGTAGGGATAGAAATAAGTTTGAAACTAAATGGAATAACCTAAGTTTGAATTACTAGGTCGCGCGGGAGTGTATCTGGGCCGGCCCACTGCGCACAGCACACGCGCGGGCGGGTTTAAGTGGCTGTCCCCACCAGTCAGTGAGACAAGGGGTGCGAAGTTGTACGAGACGATTAGGGCCGTAGGATTAGAAGCTAGATCTACGGCTGAGGTTCATCGTCCATGTCGGAACAGAATGCGGCAAAGTCGAACCCTAGCGCGGACAGTGGGGGTCAGTGGGGGCTCACCAGGGCTCCGACGATGGTCGGTGATGGGGGCGAATGAAGAAGTCAACGACGGCGATCCTCCTAGTACCGGTGGCTCCTCTTGGGGCGTCTCCAATCAACGGCTCCTCTTCTCCTCCTCCGCAGCAGACTCTGGTGAAATTCTGGCCACCTGGTCCTCCGGGGGTGAGTGGGTGTGATCAGTGAGAGGTGGGAAGTGAGATTGTGTGTTGAAATCGAACGTGGAAGGCCTCTATTTATAGTGCAACGAGGGGACCGAAGGGTGCGGGTGGAGCCCGTCGTGGTCATCTGCACAGCGAGCTAACGGCATGGCTGGGGGTAGGGGATGGTGCACTGTCTCCTGGCGAAGCTCAACGGCATGGTGGCGAGGAATGGGGCTATGCAAATTGGTCGGAACGCTGCGATGCTCTAGGAGGGTGCGACGGGAATTTAATGGCGCACGGGCTCTCCTAGTCGTGCGGAGATGAACGGGCATGTTTGGGCGATTCCTGGGGAGGTGGTGATCACGCATGCGAGCGGTGAGGGTGGCCCATGGTTTGTGCGAGCGTGTCGAGCGTGGCGCTCTGGCGTGCTCTCGGCATGCTTGCAGAGAGGCTAGGTGTGCTCGTTTTGAGTGGTCCAGGAGCTAGCAAGGCTTGGGAAAGGGACAGGGGGTGGCGGTGGACGGTGGCTTGTGTCCCAGACAAGGTGGCTAGGCTTGGTGAGGTTCCTAGCTTGCTGTCGACATTGGGGTGGCAAGTTGGGCTCGGCAATGGTCACCATTGATGACAATGTCAAGCTTATAGTGGGCTAGGGCTTGTTAAATAAGTTAGATCATCTACTGAGAGTGTAGTGTGAGCTAGAGAGGACACAAGTTAGGCACAACACTGCTCACTATAGTGTTTGATGTTTTATTTTATTTGTGTTTACAAGGTGTTTGATGAAATGGCTGCAAGAGATTTGAATTTGAATTTTTGAGTGAAACTTGGTGGGTGTACTAGTCACATACTATGGTTGCTTGGAATGGTCAAGGTGAACTGGTTTGGTTGGGTTTTGAGAAATTGTGATCTTCACATATGATATAGATTCAATTTTGAATTGTCATTTGAATCAAGTTGCCAAATGTTTCTATGAGTTTTCTAGGTGGGATTGGGTTCACTTTTACTTGGTCTAGCAAGGGGTGAAAAGAAATGGCATTGTTTCTGTTTGAAATCTTGGACTAGAAACAATCAAAGTGGTCTAGTGAGCAAGATTGGCAAAAATGACCATTTCCTTGTTTTGTTTGTTTTTGAATTTCCCTTGATTTGTTTCTGCTTGGATTTGATTTATATAATGTTGTTTTCATCTTTAAACCATTCCTTGCTATTCACAACAATCACACAATTCTATCCATGCATTCATACAATCATCACATACACACATATATTCACATGATTTTAGTTAACAAAAGTTTTTGTTAACCCCAATTTTGGTGATTGGAATTTGATAATCCTTGATCAATATTTTTGGGTTGTTACAGAAATGATTCAAAGGTGCCCATCAGGCACTTTCGTGTGGGTGGAAAATGAAGTAATATCATTACACAATAGTCCATGATGGAACCCACATAATATATATATATACAACAACAGTTCCAAAAGTCAAGAATACAGATATACAGTACAAAGGTCCAAATCACCTTGAAAACGATACAACATCCGACTACGGACAAGATGCAAATGGGGCTAAGAGCCCTAAAGAATAACCAATGGAGTCCATAACCCTGCCCAGGCCAAGCCGGAAGGGTAACCCTGCTAACGACGTCGATCTCAAACCTGCTAAACAAAAGGGGTGCCGACAAAAGGTCAAAGGAAAAAGAGAGCGGTCAGTACTAAGGCCAGTAGTCGGCATAGGTATGGTGGACTGAAGCAGCAACCTATGGAGACTCGATACAACTATCGTCTATCAGAGAGGGATAAGAAAGACCTACTCGAAACCAACCTGATACTACCACCAAACATACCCATCCTGGCGTTTCACCCTCAAGACAAAACGAGGAAGTCAGACCGAGGAAGCCACACGATTGGCAGTTTTATTCATTCCATTATAGTTGCAGCAATTACTAGTCAGATATACATAGCATTACTCATCCTGATATTATAACCAGTGGGCAGTTTTAGTTAACCATTCCGTTGTAGTTGCAATACTTACTAGTCAGATACATATAGCATGAGGCATACCAAAACCTGCAGTTGTTGGTACTTTTATTTAGCCATTCCGTTGTAGTGAAGCTGATTACTAGTCATTCCAATGTAAAATTTATAGCACTACTTTAGTTATAGTTGTCTATGATCGAAATACTGTGCTCCAAGTCGTCCATAACCGCGGACACGGCTTTCAGAAAGTTTTACCCTATAGGGGGGCACAAATAGCACACACACACGATCAACCTTGGAAAAACCAAATGAAAACCCAACGAGGCATCACGACAAAGAAATCGCAAGATTCATATAATATTTCAGGGGGCACCCCACCAAGCTACCCGCGACGAAGTTGCTCGGCTCTGAAAGGGACCCAGAGGTTTGTGCCAATGGCTGTAAATGACTGGGAACCCGAAAATGTGACTGGGATTGTCGATACCGCGAAAATATTCCACATTTGTCCTTAAATAGTACAGGCGCTACACGCGCAGTAGTAAATAAAACAGTAAAGCATGACATAATTACAAGATAGTAATAAAGCCCCCAAACTACTTTGTGGCCCCAAGAAATAAGATATGACTCAAGCTCATTCTAAGGAGATTCATGGTCCCACATGCGGATAGTACGAATATTCAAGGATCAGGTATCAAGTACACGGGGTCCTACGGGACAAAAGTGGACCGTTAAAAACCAAATAACATCTATCGCCCACCTGTGCCTCTCCATTATTTACCTACTTTCAATTTTAGTTATTAAACTGTAATTAAAGCCATGATCATCTCCAACATTAAGATCAAGGCATTTCTCCAACAACTGTGGAATGTCGACGGCGCGACGTAACACCTGCGCAAGCAACTACGACTCGCAAGACCGACTATCTACCAAATAACAGGTAATAGGAGGTGTCCATGGCAATATAGGAGCTGCAGGGAAAATAAAAGGGGTACAGAATCTATAGCTTCGCAACACAGATAGAAATAGATCAACAGGAGGAAATAAAGACTATAAAAGTAAGATAGGTAGAAAGGGGAGAATGCTCGCCTAAAAACATTGTCGAAGGTTCATCAAAAGAACTTGTTGAAACTGACAACATCTTATCGTCCTATCCGGAAAGAAGCAAAACACTAAAAGGAACAAGCGATGCATCAAATTACAACTAATGCGGAAGAACGGGCATGGTCATTATATGATGCATCACATGGAAATATAATGATGCAAATCATGTTGAAAATATGTCATTATCATAGTTCAAGGATGATACAACATTAGTGAGGCATTAGTAACAAGACATAATTATTTTCCCATTTTATTCATCACGTGTTCCTTGCATAAATAGTTCGTATTTTACAAGTATCCCATGATGCATGATGCAATTGCAAGTATGGAATGCACTGTTGGAAAGGGCTCGTCGCGCTGATCGATTTAGACATATCATTTCACAAATTCGGAGTTATAAAATTAAAGTTATGCAATTATTAAAAATGGCAATTAAATAGTATTTAATAATTCGAAAATTTTAAAAGCCCAGATTATATTTTAAGTGTCATATTCATACTCCTGGCATTTGTCTGATTCAAAAACATATATTATACAATTTATTTGAAATTAGTAATTTAGAGCAATATTAAAGTCAAACTTTAATATGAGGGGTCAAAGAAGGTTGACTATATTGAATTAGATTTAAAAACATTTGAATTCACATCTAAAAATAAAACATATTTCTTTTTGGAATTTTATTCAAATTCGAAAGTATTTAAAAGTTATGGATGAATTGAACCAATTTTATTTTCTGAAATTTTTGCGTTGTATTAGAAATGTCTCCAGGCTTTTCGTACTAAGTGGTTTCTGACCCACAGAGAATGACAAGTGGGTCTAGGGCACTTACTGGGCCGAGGCGTGAGGGGGCGACACGTGGGGGCGTGGGGGACTACGGGTTGGGATCTGAAAAACTAAAGGACCTATTTAGAAACATAGCACGAGGGTTGACTGAATCTGAAAATCGAGATCCGAATATACGTTGAAAGCGGGCTATGTTCCAACAAAGATGGCGACCAAATGATGAGGAATTTAGGTACGCCACACAAACAATAGTTATATATATTCTGATATTCTACAACATTGCTGAATAAAGATTCTTTAGAGAAATCTTGTACGCGCTGAAAACGGGGGACGAACAGAGCAGATTCAGTGTGCACGTGACCAATATTCAGAACGCGAAAATTGACTCGATTTAGACGGAGGATTACTTGTCCGGTAGAGCTCCAAATTTAATTACATTTGATGCTAGAGGTAGATGGATTATAGGGCTACAAGTTCTGTTCATATATTTTTCGCAAAGGATCTACGAAGGCGCTGGCAAGCTAGGAAGAGCGATCCTAGGGAATATACCTGCTGAAACTGCTACAGACGGTGAGAGGAACGATGCGCGCGTGTCGTATGTAGTGACTGGCGAGCAGGGAAGGGGCAAAGCAGGGAAAGGAGAGGGGAAGAGTCCTCACTTCGCGCGGGGCTGGCCAAGCCAGGCCAAGCTGGAAGCTACGAGGAAGCAGAAACAGCGACGACAGCATCGGGCGACACGCACGACGGCTGCGGATGAGTGAGGCGACAGTGTCCGGGTGCTGCTACTCCTCCTTTGCGTCCCAGGTACCAAGAAGCTCCATGTACACCCAGTGCACCTTCAGGGTACTTAGGGAAGGCTCCGATGGTAGGGCTCAAGGGCAGCAGTGTGGAAAGGTATGGGAGACTGCACAGTACCAATAGGGTCAGCTGCTCATGTATATATAGACAATGTTACAGGTATAACACTAGAAATACATAGGGACCTATAACTAACACAACACATATCTCAACACCACCTTGCAGTCGAAGGGTCAGTACCGACCCATATACTGGAGAGAAACTCAAGAAAAGTCGTCGACGGTAATCCCTTTGTCATGATGTCTGCAAATTGCTGACAGGTCGGCACGTGAAGAACTTGAACGTGACCGAGGGAAACTTTCTCACGGACAAAAT
Source organism: Avena sativa (assembly GCA_916181665.1). Lineage (NCBI taxonomy): Eukaryota > Viridiplantae > Streptophyta > Magnoliopsida > Poales > Poaceae > Avena > Avena sativa. The sequence goes on from OV702280.1 coordinate 103,327,247, forward strand.
GAATATCCAACTCAATGTGCTTGGTGCACCGCTGATGAACGGGGTTGGCGGAGAGATGGAAAAGCGAGACTTTATCACAAAATACCACCGTGGCCTTGTCGGCAGGATAAGAGAGCTCGGAGAGAAGCTGACGAAGCCACGTGCACTCAGCCACGGCATTAGCCACGACGCGGTACTCAGCCTCGACGCTGGAGCAAGACACGGTGGGCTGCCTCTTGGAGGACCAAGAGACGAGCGACGAGCCGAGGTAGACATAGTAGCCCGCGGTAGAGCGTCGCGTGTCGGGGCAGCCAGCCCAGTCTGCATCCGAGTAGGCGACGATGTCGGTCGAGGGCGAGGCGTCCAATGAGAGGCCGAAGTCCATGATGCCGCGGATATAGTGGAGTATTCGCTTCACCGCGGACCAGTGAGCATCCCGGGGAGCATTCATATGCAAGCACACTAGCTGCATGGCATACTGCAACTCCGGATGTGTCAGCGTCAAATACTGCAGGGCACCAACGATGGAGCGGTAGAACAGCACGTCAGAGGCCAGCGACCCATCGCTGGCCGAGATCTTGGCCTTCGTGTAGAAAGGTGTAGGCGCGGGGTGGCAGTTAAGCATCCCTGTGCACTCGAGAAGCTCATGGGCGAACTTCCGCTGATGAAGAAAGAACCCATCCGCGCGCCGTACAACCTCGATGCCGAGGAAGTAGTGGAGGGGGCCGAGGTCCTTCAGGGCGAACTCTGCGCGAAGTCGGTCAGTGAGCTATCGAAGGAGACCATCAGTGCATGCCGTCAGGATGATGTCGTCGACATATAGAAGCAGGTAGGCAGTGTCGGTGCCCTGTCGATAGACAAACAGCGACGCATCAGAACGCGTGGGGCGGAAGCTGAGCTGATGCAGGAACACGGCGATGCGCTGGTACCAGGCACGGGGCTCCTGCTTCAGTCCGTATAAGGACCGAGAGAGCAAGCACACATGATCCGGATGGTTGGCATCAACAAAGCCGAGAGGCTGTTGGCAGTACACCTGTTAGAGAGATGACCGTGGAGAAAGGCGTTGGAGACGTCCATCTAGTGCACCGGCCATGCATGAGAGGCGACGAGGTGCAGAACGGTGCGGATCGTGCCCGGCTTGGCAACTGGGGCAAACGTATCCATGAAGTCGACACCGGCACGTTCGCGAAATCCGTGGACCTCCCAAAGCGCTTTATAGCACTCTAGCTTGGCCTCCGGGCCGAGCTTTTGCTTGAAGACCCACTTGCCGGTGATGACGTTGGCGCGAGGAGGACGGGGGACCAGCTCCCAGTTCCGATTGCACTCCAGCGCGTCGTACTCCTCCTGCATGGAGGTGTGCCACTGCGGGTCGCGCAAGGTGGCCCTACCGGAGGTGCGCACCGGCAAGAGCTCGGACGTAAACGCCGTGCAGACGTACTGATCAGCGGGGTAGCGGGTGGACGGCCGATGCACGGTCGCAAGCGCGCGGGTGAGCACACCCGCAGGGGCAGCGGCGGGAGAGGGCGACGAGGCGGGCGACGACAGAGCCGGCGAGGAGGAGGTCTGATGGCGCCTAGTACTTGTCGTGGGACGCTTCATTGGAAACCTGTCAACACCCGGATTTTTAATACCAGATGCCTGTTATGCCATACATCGCAATCCCAGGATTACCATTTTTGCGAGACATAACAGAATTGGATACCACAGCACATCATCCATTACAAACCATACATCAGGTCTTACACAAATAAGGATCTCATGATCCAGTTCTTAATACAACTCAAGCAGCGAAAATACGTAATAATAAAGGTAGCGTAGGCGAAGCTCCATCTTCGGGGTCATAGGCAATGCTGACGATGGGAGATGATCCTAGTTGTCGTAACCTTCCTGGGGTCCATCCTCCAGGTACTCCTCTTCATAGTCTGGCCACGGGAATAGCCAGGGACAAATCCATGAGTACTCTTTAAGTACTCGTAAACTAATACTAACAAGTGAAGGGGGTTTTTGTAATAGGACACTAAGCTCTAGGGTTGTTTTGCAAAAAGCCAGATTTACATCTACTAAGTTCAGAAACAACGAATGCTATTTGAAGTTTTATAAGACCTAAGTGGGAACTTGTATATCATGCCACAACTCTATTGTGGTCAAGTCAAAGTCTCAATTCATTTCATAAGTCATTTTGAAAACCTCTGACGGGGGAACAGTATGGCCACTCCAATTGTCCATAACTGCGGACGCGGCTATTCGAATAGTTTGACACTCTGCAGAGATTGTACACTTTCACCACAACATTCGATACATCCGTCAGGAACAAATCCTGAATTCACCATACTCAGTATGCGGATTTAATCCTAACCTTTCAATTACATGCCCTAGTATAAGCACCTCTCCTGTGAGTTTGGCCTCACAACCATGACCAACTGTCATCTTGGGTTCTGCACAGGTGGACAATCTTCACAAGGTAGCCTCATCTCAGACCTTGGCCGGGAGGGAACTAATTCTAAGGTATATAAGTTTCCAGTCAAGCCCTACCCAGTTCTTGGGTATTGTGGTTGTACGTTAAATTGGAATGGTATCGCATCCATACAACCATCAGTTTTATAAAGGGGTAAGGCTCATTCCTCAACATTTTCATCACCATAAATCCTCTGGTGTTCGGAAACACATGTCCAAAACATCTCAATAGAATGATCCATCATTCCAAGGTTTTCATAACCATTTTTCCACCAAGTATTCCCATCTAAGTTGATCAAGTTTTATGCTTAGCACTAGAATATACAAGTGGGGGTAAGTACTAATGAGGGGTGGTAAACTAGTGGAGTTTAACTAAGTTCAATCTCATGCCTTAGGATGACATAAAGATTATCTAGCTTAGGCCAAATTTTATGCTCTTTATGCAACCTTCAATTATCTTTCTAGAATCTAACATTCACTTAAGTAAACTCTAAGTAATAGCTTTGATAAAGAAATAAAGTATAAAGCTTGCAATTAAAACTAGGATTGGTTTATCAAGTGGTTATGATCATATATGCTTAAGTCATATAGGTGGCATGGTAACAAGCAAGTATTTCCTTGCATAAGTATAGTATCTTGCAAGTGTTAGCTTGCACAAATATCAGTATAAGCTTGCTAACTTAATAGCTTGCAAGTATTGGCTTGCATAGGTCAACTTGATTAGTAAGGCTTGCCTTGTGTAGAGTAGTGGTTGAAGTTCTCCTTGGCTTCTTCTTCGTAGTATCCTCCTTCTTCCTCGTATCCTTGGTCGGTACTAGCGTCTATGAATAAATACGAGGTACACAGTCATCAAACAATACTTAACTACTTTCAATCATCACACAAAAGGGTCCTATAGATGATCTAGCATCATCACTAACATTACAAGATTAAAGCTTGGTTTAATTCCTTTTATTTTTAGAAAAGTAATTTCTACTCATTGCAAAACTACTTAAGATTTAATATTCTCCAAACCAAACATGGGATCATGTTGACACATGTCATCACCACATATTTTAGTCCATGGGAATGTGATTTAAAGTGGTGTCACAGTTGAATAAGGTTTAACCTTTTATTTTACTTAAATAAAGTGACTAGAAATGCCTATGTGGCATTCTTTTATTACTTGAACATTATTTCTGTAAGTAAACCCAAATGTTTTTATATATTCTGAAAGGTATGATCAAATGTGATTTTTGAGAGTTGGAATCAACTCAAAATCTTTTATGGTTTAAATTTTAAAAATGTTTGAATGCAGAAAAGATTCTGCCTTGTTATTTTTACCAAGGGTGATCTACAGATTCAAATGATTTAAATCAAACGGGCTTGGATTCAGCATTCAATATCTTTCTAACAAAATTAGTTTCATTCAATTTGGTGCACTGAATCGAGTTGGGTTGATTTTTGAAAATGGGTACAAAACTAGGTTTGAACTTAAATGGAAAAAGTTGAGTTCAAACGAGTGGGCTGCGCGGGAAACTATACTGGGTCGGCCTGCTAAGCACAGCGCTTACGCGGGCTGGTTATGTTGCTGTCCCCACGTGTCAGTGAGACATGGGGGTGCGAAGCGGTATGGGGCAACGTGAGCCGTGGGATCTTGTTCTAATCTAACGGCCCTGGTTCATCGTCCACGTCGGGCAGCGCCGGCGAGACAGAACCCTAACGCGGCAGGTGGGGGTCGTCGGGGGCTTACTGGGGCCCAGGCGAGGGTCGGCGAGGTGGGCGAACGACGAGGTCGACGACGGCGAACCTCCTGGTACCGGCAACTTCTCCTGGGGTGGACGAAATCGACGACGCCCTTCTTATCCAGAGGCGGCTTGCTCCGGCCAAATTCCGGCGATGCGCTCTTCGCCTTGCTCCGGGAACGGGGTGGAACGATCAGTAAGGAGAGGGGATTGAGATGGTGTGAAGAGTTTGAGCGGGGGAGGCCTCTATTTATAGTCTCGACGACGAGACCGAACAGGATGGGCAGGCGACGGTGGCGACATGGCTACGGGCTGCTAGAGGCATGGCCGAGGGTGGCGATCGATCGGTGTTCTCTCGGCGATGCTCTATGGCTTTAATGCGTGTGTAGGGGCGGTGGCAAATGGTCTGGAACATGTGATGCTCTGCACGGAAGAGGCGGCGTCTTCGATGGCGAGCGGTGGCTGTGAGGCATGGGGAGGCGAACGGGGATGTCTAGCGGTCTCCTGGGACGGTGGTGATCGTGTATGCAAGCGGCGAGGGTGGCGCGCGGTCTGTGGGCGTGTGCCGAGGGTGGCGCTCTAGCGCATGCTCGGCATGGTTGCCGGCGATCTTGGCATGGTCTGTGCGTGTGGTCTAGGGCTGGCAAGGTTCGAGCGCTGGACAGGGGGTGGCGGTGGACGGTGGGTTGTGTCCTAGACATGCTGTTTAGGCTTGGTGCTTGCTCTGGCTAGCTAGCCATGGTCGGATGGCAAGGGGGTGCTCGGGTTGGCATGGCATGGGGCAAAGGGTAGGGGCTAGGGTTTGTCCAAGCACTGGTTGGCACTGAGGGATACAAGGGTGATCAATGGTGAACATTGCTTAGCCAAATTACTGCTCAAAACAGTGAAGTTAGGCCAGTTTGATTTGTTGCCTCCAAGTGTTTGATGAAATGGCCGCAAGAACTCAAGTTTTGAATTTTGAAAAGATTTTTTGTGGGTGTGCTAGGTAGGTGCTGGTGAGTCGGCAGATTCTTGGGTTTTGAAAGTTGATCTTGTTTGAGTGGTTTTTGAAAAAGTGGGATCTTCCCATATGATATAGATTCAATTTTGAACTGTCCTTTAAACTATGCATTCAAATGTTTTTGGATGATCACAAGGTGGGTCTTGATACTTTGTTATGAGTACTATCAAGGGGTGCAAAGATCCAAACAAGTTTCTGTTAAGTTTTGAAAGTTAGAGACAGCCAAAGTAGGCATGGGAGTTAAATTGGTCAAAATGACCATTCACTCATTTTGTTTGTTTTGATTTATTTGTCTTTGGGAAAAGTGTGGGGATTGTTTAGATGATGTTTATTTCACCTAAGAATCATTTTACAAGCAAAAATAAAACATAAACAAGGCAATTCAAAAGAATTCAAAATGGGATGCATACACACATGAATGCTTTCTCATTTTATTTTTAGAAAAGTTTTTGTTAACCCTAAATTTTATGATTCTAGTTTTAATATTTTTGGGATGTTACAAACCTTCCCCCCTTAAACAAAATCTCGTCCCGAGATTTGAAAAAGGACGAAAAGATTACCTAGGATTTGAAAAGATCGGGAAACTCCGTCCTGCTGTGATCTTCACGCTCCCAGGTAGCTTCTTCTGTGTGGTTGCTCCACTGAATCTTGAGAAACTTGATGCTTCGGGTTCTGGTGGTTCGGAAAGCTTCTTCCAAAATACGGATGGGTACTTCAGGATAGGTCAGGTCATCATTGATCTCTATGGTCTGGTGATCAATATTCTTGAACACTTCAGTCTTCTCCGGGACTTCGAGACACTTGCGAAGTAATGAGATATGGAACACATTGTGCACGGATGACATCTCTTCGGGTAGTTCCAATTGATACGACACTTCTCCTCGACGGTTCAGAATTTTGAAAGGTCCGATATATCTGGGGCCTAACTTTCCTTTGAGTTGGAAATGCTGCATTCCCTTCAATGGTGACACTTTCAGATATACAAAATCTCCTATGTTGAAGGCGAGCTCTTGATGTCTCTTGTCGGTGTAACTCTTCTGTCTGGACTGGGCTGTCTTGAGGTGCTCACGAATCTTGTGAACCTTCTCTTCTGCTTCTCGTAGGATATCGGGTCCGAAAAACTGACTCTCTCCTACTTCCGAACAGTTCAAAGGGGTGTGACACTACGTTCCGTACATGAATTCAAATGGGGCCATTTGCAAACTAGCTTGATAGCTGTTGTTGTACAAAAATTCTGCAAACGGCAGACAGTCTTCCCACTTAGATCCATATTCTAACACACATGCTCTCAGCATATCTTCGAGTATTTGATTTACTCGCTCCGTTTGTCCGTCGGTCTGAGGGTGATACGCGGTGCTGAAAACTAGGCGGGTTCCTAAACCTTCTTGGACTTTCTTCCAGAATCTCGAGGTAAACAGAGTTCCTCTATCCGATACGATGTTCTTGGGGACTCCATGCAAACTGACGATTCTAGCGATGTATAGCTCCGCTAGCTTCGAACTCTAATATGTGGTCTTGACGGGTAAGAAATGGGAGACTTTGGACAATCGGTCAACTATGACCTAGATAGAGTCATTTCCCCTACTAGAAGTAGGCAATCCGGTGATAAAGTCCATTCCAACAGAATCCCATTTCCATTCTGGAATCTGCAAGGGTTGCAACAATCCAGCGGGTCTTTGATGTCCGTCCTTGACTCGCTGACATATATCACACTTGGCAATATAGCTTCCGATTTCTCTCTTCATCTTATGCCACCAAAATTGCTCTTTGAAATCTTGATACATCTTAGTTCCTCCCGGGTGGATAGAATAAAGAGTATCATGAGCTTCCTTCAAAATAACTTCTTTCAAATCAGAATCTGCTGGTACACAAAGGCATCCTTTGTACCATAGAACTCCTTCTTCGTCTTCGGTGAATCCGGGTACTTTGCTTGTACCGATACGACGCTTGATTCCGTAAATACTAGCATTTCCTTTCTGCGCCTATTTGATCTGGCTGATCAAAGTGGGTTGAAGTTCTATGCTAGCCAAAAATCCTTCACTCACTAATTCCATTCGAAAATCTTCCATCTCTTTGTGAAAACTTGGTTGCTCCTTCAAAATCATGGAGTTCAAGCGGCACGGCAATCTGCTAAGGGCATCTTCTACCACGTTGGCTTTACCAGGGTGATAGTGAATGTCCAGATCGTAATCCTTGATTAACTCAATCCATCTTCTCTGCCTCATATTCAACTCCTTCTGAGTGAATATATACTTCAGGCTCTTGTGATCCGAATAAATCTCACAACGATTTCCCATCAGATAATGCCTCCATGTCTTAAGGGCTAGAACTACGGCTGCGAGTTCGAGGTCATGGGTTGGGTAATTTTTCTCATGTTGTTTCAGTTGTCGAGATAGATAAGATATAACTTTGCCTTCTTGCATTAGCACACATCCGAGACCGATCTTGGATGCATCACAATACACGTCGAAGGGCTTCGTGATATCCGGCATGATTAAGATTGGGGCTGAAATCAATCTCCTCTTGAGTTCTTGAAAACTCGCTTCACATTTGTCGGTCCATTCAAACTTATTGTCCTTCTTTAGCAATTGGGTCATGGGTCTGGCGATACTCGAGAATCCTTCTACGAACTTGCGGTAGTATCCCGCCAATCCAAGAAATGCACGAACTTGGGTTTGAGTGGTTGGGGCTTGCCAATCTTCGACATCTTTCACTTTTGCAGGGTCAACGGCAATTCCTCCGGCTGATACAATGTGACCGAGGAATCCTACCTCCTGTAACCAGAATTCACATTTGCTAAACTTGGCATACAACTGATGCTCTCTAAGGGTTCCAAGAATGGTCCTTAGGTGTAGCTCAAGTTCTTCTTCCGATTTGGAATAAATCAGAATGTCATCGATGAAAACAACGACAAACTTATCCAGGAAGTCCATAAAAATCTTATTCATGAGATTCATGAAATAAGCGGGGGCATTGGTTAATCCAAAAGACATAACGGTGTACTCGTATAATCCATATCTGGTGGTAAAGGCAGTCTTTGCAATATCCTCTGCACGAATTTTGAGTTGATGATAGCCAGTTCTAAGGTCAATCTTAGAAAACACTTGGGCACCGGTCAACTGATCAAACAAATCTTCTATCTTGGGCAAGGGATACTTGTTTTTGATGGTGACATCATTCAACTTCCGATAATCTGTACACAAACGGTTACCTCCATCCTTCTTGTCCACAAACAAAACAGGTGATCTCCATGGTGACGCACTTGATTGAATCAATCCAATTTCCAGCATGGCATCTAGTTGCTTCTTCAGTTCTCCTAGTTCAGACGGGTTCAGACTATATGGTCTCTGGGCTATGGGTCATGTTCCGGGGATTAGTTCGATGATAAACTCGATATCCCGATCTAGGGGCATACCAGGCAAAACATCTGGAAATACATCGGGGTATTCACAGACTAACCGGACTTGGTCAATGGTAGGTTGGGCTATACTCTTGTTGCACTTGAATTGACGAGGTAAGGTTTCAGATATATGCTCGACTTATATTCCGGCTGTACTGGTCATGGTAATGGCTTTCTTGGCACAGTCAATCAATCCTTTATGTTTGGACATCCAATCCATTCCTACTACTACTTCCAAACCTTTAGTTCTGAGTATTATCAGGATAGCATAAAAATCTATGCCATGGATTCGGATAGGGACGACTTTGCAAATTTGCCTAGCCTTAGTGGTTGAACCGGGAATTTGGACGATCATAACATGCTTCAGTTTTGTTGGTTGAATCTTAATAGTGCAGGAAAATTATTCGGTGACAAATGAATGCGATGCACCAGAATCAAACAACACTCTTGCAAGTACTGAATTAACAGAAAACATACCCAGCACGACGTCTGGTGCTTCCTGAGCTTCTTCAGCATGCATGAGGAAAAGACGGCCATTGCGGTTGAGTGAATTCCCTGGGGCAAACCTTCTTCCGGGCTGAACACGACGCTGCTGCTGAGCTGGGGCATTTGCATTGGGGGCTGCGGCATTCTTCTTGTTGGGGCACTCATTGGAGTAGTGACCCTTATTTCCACAGTCATAACAAGTCACTTGCGACTTGTCCTTTGCTGCAACAGGCACAACATTGCTTCCAGTCCTCGGGGCAGTGTTGGTGTTGGCGGTAGCATTGTTGTTGTTGAACTTAGGTGGGGCATGGTTGAAATTGTTAGAGTTGTCGGGGTTGTTGTGATTTCCTCCGGGCCTAGGGTTTGCACGGTTGGGATAGGTCAAACGGTTCATCGGGGGTCTGTTGATTCTCGGGGCAAATCCTGGAGATGGGTTAGGGCGATACTTTGGGGTCTGATGGGTTCCTGGTTGATGCATCATGCGATGCTTACGGTTCTCATTGGCTTGGTTGATCTTTCCTTCCATCTGGATGGCAGAGTCGACAAGGGCTTCAATATTAGCAAAGGTTATATTGACTAACACCGTCTGCATCTCATCGTGCAGACCATTCAGGAATCTTTCTTTCTTCTTGGCTTCGGTGTCGATCTCATCTGGGGCATACCTAGCTAATGACAAGAATTTGTCACGGTATTCCACTACGGTCATCCTTCCTTGCTTCAGTTCTCTAAACTCATCTCTCATCCTCTTGATCAAACCTGGTGGCACATGGGTTCTGGTGAACTTGACTTTGAATTCCTCCCAGGTCATCATCAGTCCTCCGGTCATGGCACGAACACTGTTACACCATGCTCTGGCATCTCCGGCTAGATAGTGGGTGGTGAACAAAACTTTCTCGTTGGCTTCCACTTTGGCGACTTCTAGGTTATTTTCCATGGTTTGCAGCCAATCATCGGCGTCTAAGGGCTCTTCCGACTTAGTCAAAACAGGTGGGTTGGTGTTCTAGAAATTCTTGAGCTTAGATCCATGGTTGTCCTGGTTTCCGTGGCCTTGATTGTTGTGGGCTAGCTGAGCTATCTGTTGAAGGGTGGCTAGGTTGGCTTGACGTTCCGCTCTTTCAGCTTCGCGGTCAGAAACCAACATTTGCAGGATCTGCAACATCGGGTCCGGGGATGAACCACTTCCTCCGCGTGGCATCTGAAGATTGAGATAGATCATGAGAAAATAGGGAAATTTCTAAGGTTTTGGGACTTTGAAAAGTTTTTAAAGTTTGACTCAAAATTTTCTAGCAACTTGCTTTACATTCATTCATTCATAGCACACTATACAAACACACACCACAACAAGGTAAACAGATGGTTTTAGGAACCATTCTGAAAACTACGATACAGTGGAACCAAATACTACTCACTACGTTTGGGCACTAGCGTAGTTGTGAGTTTTACTAAAAGTGATCTAGGGTGCAAAATTTGATGTAAGCTTTGAAATAATTTTGGAGTAGCGTGAATTTTTATGAAAGAGTCCAAGAGGTAAGAATGAGAATAAGTTTTTGTAAATATTTGCTAGCGTGAATTTTTATGAAAGAGTCCAAGAGGTAAATATTTGCTAGCTTTGGTTTTGAAAATAAGTTTTTGATTCAAAAGTCCAGTCTAAGTAGGGTCTCCTATGGTCAGGATGGCTCTGCTACCAACTTGATAACACCCGGATTTTTAATCCCACATGGCTATTATGCCATACATCGCAATCCCAGGATTACCATTTTTGCGAGACATAACAGAATTGGATACCACAGTACATCATCCATTACAAACCATACATAAGGTCTTACGCAAATAATTATCTCATGATCCAGTTATTAATACAACTCAAGCAGCGGAAATACGTAATAATAAAGGTAGCGTAGGCGAAACTCCATCTTCGGGGTCACAGGCAATGCTGACGATGGGAGATGATCCTAGTTGTCGTAACCTTCCTGGGGTCCATCCTCCAAGTACTCCTCTTCATAATCTGGCCACGGGAATAGCCAGGGACAAATCCATGAGTACTCTTTAAGTACTCGCAAACTAATACTAACAAGTGAAAGGGGTTTTTGTAGTAGGACACTAAGCTCTAGGGTTGTTTTGCAAAAAGCCAGATTTACATCTACTAAGTTCAGAAACAACAAATGCTAGGTGAAGTTTTATAACACCTAAGTGGGAACTTTTATCTCATGCCACAACTCTGTTGTGGTCAAGTCAAAGTCTCAATTCATTTCATAAGTCATTTTGAAAACCTCTGACGGGGGAATAGTATGGCCACTCCAACTGTCCATAACCGCGGACACAGCTATTCGAATAGTTTGACACTCTGTAGAGATTGTACACTTTCACCACAATATTCGATACATCCGTCAGGAACAAATCCTAAATTCACCATACTCAGTATGCGGATAATCAATCCTAACCTTTCAATTACACGCCCTAGTATAAGCACCTCTCCTGTGAGTTTGGCCTCCCAACCATGACCAACTTTCATCTTGGGTACTGCACAGGTGGACAATCTTCACAAGGTAGCCTCAGCTCAGACCTTGGCCGGGAGGGAACTAATACTAAGGTATATAAGTTTCTAGTCAATCCCTACCCAATTCTCGGGTATTGTGGTTGTACGGTAAAATTGGAATGGTATCGCATCTAGACAACCATCAGTTTTATAAAGGGCTAAGGCTCATGCCTCCACATTTTCATTACCATAAATCCTCTGGTGTTCGGAAACACATGTCCAAAACATCTCAATAGAATGATCCATCATTCCAAGGTTTTCATAACCATTTTTCCACCAAGTATTCCCATCTAAGTTGATCATGTTTTATGCTTAGCACTAGCATCTACAAGTGGGGGTAAGTACTAATGAGGGGTGGTAAACTAGTGGAGTTTAACTAAGTTCAATCTCATGCCTTAGGATGACATAAATATTATCTAGCTTAGGCCAAATTTTATGCTCTTTATGCAACCTTCAATTATCTTTCTAGAATCTACCATTCACTTAAGTAAACTCTAAGTAATAGCTTTGATAAAGAAATAAAGTATAAATCTTGCAATTAAAACTAGGATTGGTTTATCAAGTGGTTATGATCATATATGCTTAAGGCATATAGTTGGCATGGTAACAAGCAAGTATTTGCTTGCATAAGTATAGTGTCTTGCAAGTGTTAGCTTGCACAAATATCAGTATAAGCTTGCTAACTTAATAGCTTGCAAGTATTGGCTTCCATAGGTCAACTTGATTAGTAAGGCTTGCCTTGTGCAGAGCAGTGGTTGAAGTTCTCCTCGACTTCTTCTTCGTAGTATCCTCCTTCTTCCTCGAATCCTTGGTCGGTACTAGCGTCTATGAATAAATACGAGGTACACAATCACCAAACAATACTTAACTACTTTCAATCATCACACAAAAGGGTCCTATAGATGATCTAGCATCATCACTAACATTACAAGATTAAAGCTTGGTTTAATTCCTTTTATTTTTAGAAAAGTAATTTCTACTAATTATAAAACTACTTAAGATTTAATATTCTCCAAACCAAACATGGGATCATGTTGACACATGTCATCACCACATATTTTAGTCCATGCGAATGTGATTTAAAGTGGTGTCACAATTGAATAAGGTTTAACCTTTTATTTTATTTAAATAAAGTGACTAGAAATGCCTATGTGGCATTATTTTATTACTTGAACATTATTTCTGCAAGTAAACCCAAATGTTTTTATATATTCTGAAAGGTATGATAAAATGTGATTTTTGAGAGTTGGAATCAACTCAAAAGCTTTTATGGTTTAAATTTGAAAAATGTTTGAATGCAGCAAGAGTTCTGCCTTGTTATTTTTACCAAGGGTGATCTACATATTCAAATGATTTAAATCCAACGGGCTTGGATTCAGCATTTAAATATCTTTCTAACAAAATTGGTTTCTTTCAATTTGGTGCACTGAATCCAGCTGGGTTGATTTTTGAAAATGGCTACAGAACTAGGTTTTAACTTAAATGGAAAAAGTTGAATTCAAACGAGCGGGCTGCACGGGAAACGATACTGGGCCGGCCTGCTAAGCACAGCGCTTACGCGGGAGGGTTAAGTTGATGTCCCCACGCGTCAGTGAGACAGGTGGTGCGAAGCGGTTCGGGGCAACGTGAGCCATGGGATCTTGTTCTAATCTAACGACCCTGGTTCATCGTCCACGTCGGGCAGCGCCGGCGAGATAGAACCCTAACGCGGCAGGTGGGGGTCGTCGGGGGCTCACCGGGGCTTAGGCGAGGGTCGGTGAGGCGGACGAACAACGAAGTCGACGACGGTGAACCTCCTGGTACCGGCAGCTTCTCCTGGGGTGGACGAAATGGACGGCGCCCTTCTTCTCCAGAGGCGTCCTGCTCTGCCCAAATTCTGGCGATGCGCTGCTCGCCTTGCTCCGGGAACGGGGTGGAACGATCAGTGAGGAGGGGGGAGTGAGATGGTGTGAAGAGTTTGAGCGGGGGAGGCCTCTATTTATAGTCTCGACAACGAGACCGAACGGGATGGGCAGGCGACGGTGGTGACATGGCTACGGGCTGCTAGAGGCATGGCCGAGGGTGGCGATCGATCAGTGGTCTCCTGGCGATGCTCTATGGCTTTAATGCGTGTGTAGGGGCGGTGGCAAACGGTCTGGAATGTGATGCTCTGCGCCGCAGAGGCGGCGTCTTTGATGGCGAGCGCTGGCTGTGAGGCATGGGGCGGCGAACAGGGATGTCTGGCAGTCTCCTGGGACGGTGGTGATCGTGTATGCAAGCGGCGAGGGCGGCGCACGGTCTGTGGGCGTGTGTCGAGGGTGGCGCTCTGGCGCATGATCGGCATGGTTGAAGCAAGCTTGGCATGGTCTGTGCGTGTGGTCCAGGGGCTGGCAAGGTTCGAGTGCTGGACAGGGGGTGGCGGTGGACGGTGGGTTGTGTCCTAGACCTGCTATTTAGGCTTGGTGCTTTCTCTGGCTAGCTAGACATGGTCGGCTGGCAAGGGGGTGCTCGGGTTGGCATGGCATGGGGCAAAGGGTAGGGGCTAGGGTTTTTCCAAGCACTGGCTGGCACTGAGGGAGACAAGGGTGATCAATGGTGAACATTGCTTAGCCAAATTACTGCTCAAAACAGTGAAGTTAGGCCAGTTTGATTTATTGCCTCCAAGTGTTTGATGAAATGGCCGCAAGAACTCAAGTTTTGAATTTTGAAAAGATTTTTGGTGGGTGTGCTAGGTAGGTGCTGGTGAGTCTGCAGATGCTTGGGTTTTGAAAGTTGAGCTTGTTTGAGTGGTTTTTGAAAAAGTGGGATCTTCCCATATGATATAGATACAATTTTGAACTGTCCTTTAAACTATGCATTCAAATGTTTTTGGATGATCACAAGGTGGGCCTTGATACTTTGTTATGAGTACTATCAAGGGGTGCAAAGATCCAAACAAGTTCCTGTTATGTTTTGAAAGTTAGAGACAGCCAAAGTAGGCATGGGAGTTAAATTGGTCAAAATGACCATTCACTCATTTTTTTGTTTTGATTTATTTGTCTTTGGGAAAAGTGTTGGGATTGTTTAGATGATGTTTATTTCCCCTAAGAATCATTTTACAAGCAAAGAAACACATAAACAAGGCAATTCAAAAGAATTCAAAATGGGATGCATACACACATGAATGCTTTCTCATTTTATTTTTAAAAAAGTTTTTGTTAACCCTAAATTTGATGATTAGAGTTTGATGATTCTAGTTTTAATATTTTTGGGATGTTACAAAACCCCAAGAGCAAGGTATGAAGCAGCACATCAGCAAGTTTCGCTCAGTAAGAAATCGAGGTTATCGAACAAGTAGGAGGAAGGAAACGTCACATAGGTGTTCCAAGCAACGCGGAGACCTGCACAACATAAACTCAAGACTTTTCCTAACGAATCAGTGAGGTTGACAAGCTCACCGGTTTGCTGTAACAAAGGATTAAACGTATGGTGTGGAAGGTAATGGTTTGTAGCAAGTAAACAAGTAACAGTGCAAGATGTATCAATGGTAAAGATTGGACCGTGGTCCATAGTTCACTAGAGGTGCTCTCCTTAGATAAAAACATGACATGAAGGATAAAAAAATTACAGCAGGGCAATTGACAGGAACTGAGCAAGGCATAACAATGCATTTACTAGTCAAAAAGATCCTATGAGATTCGACTAGGCAATACAACAAGATACATCGACCGCCATCCAACTGCATCTATGAATAGAAGTCCACCTTCAGGTTATCATCCGAACCCCCTCCAGTATTAAGTTGCAAGCAACAGACAACTTCTTTAAGAAAAGTGTGTAAGGTAAACATTCCACATGTTCCATGAACAAGAGACCGTTGTTTTCTCCCTAGTACCAACAACACATCTACAAACGAAGAGATTATTGTCACTTCCCTTCGAAACTAGAGGCATGAACCCACTATCGAGCATAAATACTCCCTCTTGGAGTCATGAGCAACTACTTGGACAAGATAGCTACTAACAACAGAGAGCATGCAAGATCACAAACAACACAGACATGATAGAATCATAAAGACAAAACCATTAATCAAACCAACATAATAATCTCAATATCCATCGGATCCCCGCAAACACAACATGCATGATTACAAATAGATTAGATCTTGATCACGAATGGAGCTCACAAGATCTATACATGAAAGAACAAAGGAGGAGATACTACCATCTAGCTACTACATGGACCCATAGTCCAAGGTGGGACTACTCACGCATCATACCAGAGAGAAGGCCTCCGGGATGATCTTCCCTCCGGTAGGGTGCCGGGAAGAAGATCCCCTCCCCCTCGATCTAGGGACGACGGTGGCGGCGGCTATAGAAGGTTTCGTGGAGATTTTATCGGGTCCTTAGGGTTTCTGCATTGGGGTAATCTTATTGGAGAATGGGGAGGTCGAGGAGGCGGCCAGAGGGGCCACACCCCTCCTAGGTGCGGGGCAGGGCCCACCCGCGCCTAATGGGGCCTGGCTGCCCTGGCCCGCTTCTCCGTCTCCCCTCTAGACTTCTTGTTCCCCACGGAAACTAATTGACTTTGACGTTTGTCCTGTCCAATTCCGAGAATATTTCTTTACTAACTTTTCTAGAACCAAAAACAGCAGAAAACAGACAACTGGCATTGTGGCAACTTGTTAATAGGTTAGTACTAGAAAACATGTAAAAAGTACCTCAAAGTGTAGACAAAGAAAAGTAGATACTAAACAAGCATGGAGCATCAAAAATTATAGATATGTTTCCGATGTATCAAGGTCACGCTGGTCGGGGGCGACGTAGACGGCGACGGCGCTGGCTCAGGCGAAGGCGGAGCCGTGACGACCGGCGAGCCAGAAGGCGACGCGGGTGCGGGCGCCGAGGGACCAGGCGGGGCGGGCATGGAAGTGGCCGCCGCGGTCACTCTTCGGCGCGGAGGGCCAGCCGCAGGAGGGCCAGCGGGCGTCAGGGTCATCGTCGATGGAGTCGCCAAAGGTTCCTACTGAAACGGAAACACCAACTTGTCAAACTAAACATGCTGGGAGGTGAAGACGCGATGCGTGACCGGGTCATAGCAGCGGTAGCCCTTGGTGTTGGCTAGATAGCCGAGAAACACATAAGGGAGAGAGCGCGGTGCAAGCTTATGCACGGCGGTGCTAGGATAGCAGCGGCAACTGAAGATGTGAAGATCATCGTAGGCGGGTGGCACACCAAAGAGAAGATGGTGCGGCGTATTGCCAACGCACACGGCAGGGGCGGATGTTGATGAGAAGGGTCGCCGTGGCGAGGGCATACGGCCAAAACCGTGGGGATGTGTAAGAATGGAACAAATGGGTGCGCACGCAGTCGTTGAGAGTACGAAGGATGCGTTCAGCACGATCATTTTGTTGGGAAGTGTAAGGACACATGAGACGAAAGATGGCGCCATGGGAGGCGAGAAGTGTGCAGACAGTGATGTTGTCGAACTCTTTGCCATTATCAGTTTGCAAGGCGTGGATGGCGATGCCGAATTGGGTGGAGACGTATGCGAAAAAGGCGGTGAGAGTGTTGGGGACGTCGGATTTACGACGTAGGGGAGAAGTCCACACAAAATGCGAGTAATCGTCCAAAATCACAAGATAATAGGTATAACCAGAATTACTCGGAACCGGCGATATCCAAACATCACTATGAATAAGTTTAAAAGGAAAAGACATGACTATGGAGGAAGAATTAAACGGAAGACGAACATGTTTTCCTAGACGATATGCTTCACAAGAATGAGCATCTGTTTTATTGCAAGTAAAATCAAATCCTTGTAGTATTTGACGAAGAGCGATGGAGATAGGATGGCCGAGGTGGGCATGCGATAGATCGACACCGGTGGAGAGGGCGAGTGGGCCGCTGGCGGTGGTGGAGGACGACCAAACAGGGTACAAATCGCCGGGGCTGTCACTGCGCTGGAGAAGCATCCGAGTACGACCATCCTTAACAGAAAAACCAGAAGCGTCAAATTCCATAGTCACAGAGTTATCACGAGCAAGAGAACGAATGGAAACAAGGTTTTGGATTAAATAAGGAGAAACAATGACATTATTTAGAGAAAGAGGGGTGGAGGTGGAGGGAAAAGAGGCGGAGCCAGTGTGAGTGATAGGAAGAGCATGACCGTTGCCAACGATTATGCGGGAGGAAGTGGAGGCGGGAGTAGAATTAGAGAGATTACCGGGGTGAGAGGCCATGTGCGCGGAGGTGCTGGTGTCCATGAACCAATCGCCGCCACCGCTGTACACGCCCGCCGTGGAGGCGGTCTATAGAGAGGTCAGCAGGGCGGGGTCCCACTAGGTCGTGCTCGGGGGCGTGGTGTAGTAGGCGGGAGGAGCCGGGGGCGCAGCGTAGCCGGTCACGACGGCGGGCTAGGGCGCCGCGAAGAGGTCCTGGTGCAAGGACGGACGCGGCCCCATGGTGCCCGGGTATGGGGCGCGCGGCACGGGCATGATGTAGGCGTGGACGACCCCGGTCCAGGGGTTATGGCCGGCGATCCATGGCGGCATGGGAGAGATCTGCTGCGGTGGACGGGGCTGGTGGCGGTGGCGGTGTCACCGGCGTTGCCACCGCCATTGCGACGACGACGGTGGCGTCCTCCGTTGCCACCACCATTGCCGCCGCCATTGGCGGGAGGTAGGGGTGCGAGTGGCGGGGGCGAGTAGAAGCCCGGAGGCGGGCCCGGGGCGTGAGGTGCAGGGGCCGGGGCACGAGGCGCGGGGGTAGGGCCACCCCGGGAGAAGCTGGCAACAAAGGCGTTGTGGGCCACCCGAGACCAGAGGTGCTTGATCCGACGCTCCCCGAGATGGATATAGGCCACGGCCTGCTCGAAAGTCCGTGTGGTAAGGAGCGTGAGGTTGGAGGCGGCATTGCTAAGATCCTCGTCGAGGCTAGCCGACAGCGTGGAGAGCATGATCTTGTCATCAATCGGGAATTCCAAGTCACGAAGCTCGTCGGAGAGGCTCTTGAGACGGAGGAAGTAGTCGTCGAGGGATAGGTCATTTTGGTGGGGGCCGAAGAACTCCTGTTGGAGGAGCCTGACGCGCTGGATCTTGTTGCCGGTGAAGAGTCTGGTGATCTTGGTCCAGATGGTGTGCGCGGAGTCGCCGTCGCGGACGACGATGCGAAAGATCTCATTGGAGACGGTCTAGAAAAACTAGCGGATGATGGTCGCGTCAATGGCCAACCAATCGGGGTATTGCAGCATGGCGAGGAGGTCAATGGTGCTGTCGACATGATCAAGGAGATAATACTCGTGGAAGAGAATGCCGAAGTACATCTTCCACGGGAAGAAATTGGCAGCGGTGTGAGAGAGCTTCACCGGCACACGCTCGAGGATGGGACGTCGCGGATGACGGCGACGGAGGGGCCTACGAAGGGGTTGCTGCTCCTAGAGACGGAGGAGTTGAAGGGGTTCTCGGAGGAGGGGGAGTTGAAATCGGCAATGGCGGAGGTAGGAGGAGGGGGTAGAGGAGGTGGATGTAGGGTCTAAGCGTTGGAGTCGGGGAAGGAGGAGGGCCGATGGCGCCTTGGAGGAGAAAGAGGCGGCGGCTAGGGTTTGGAGGGAGGAGGCCAGCGGAACCCAGGGAGAGGAGGGGTGGCGGCTAGGGTAGGGAGATCGTAGTTAGACTGATACCATGTGGAAAGGTATGGGAGACTGCACAGCACTAATAGGGTCGGCTGCTCATGTATATATAGACAATGTTACAGGTAGAACCCTAGAAATACACGGGGACCTATAAGTAACACAACACATATCTCAACAAGCAGGACCACTAGCAAAAGGAGGAGGACGAAGTTGCCATGGTGCTAGGGTTTTTGTACTTGGGAGAGAAGGAGAGGGGCAGAGGAGAGAACAAGGGGAGGGGACTTGGATTCGATCTGGGGCTTCTCTGGAGGCTGGGTAGATAAGAACGGGAGAGGGGACATCTCACGTGGTTGCTTCTTGCCTTTGCAAAAGCAGGATAGAGAGGTTTGTTGCCGCCTTGCACGTGATCAGAAGAAGAAGAAGAGAAACAGAGACAAGGGGGCATGTCCAAGGAGGGATGGGTAGATAGCTTGCACCTGGTAGTTCAGATTAGTCGATTGGTTAGCTAGGGGATCAATGGGTGCACCATGTATGGACAAGTGGTAGAATGGAAAGAATTAGAAAGAGATGCCCCCAAATCAAGTTGGGCATTATACACATATATCAAGAACCAACTACATGATATCAAGAAGCAAATGCATTTAATGGAGAAAAAAATATAAGAGGTAAGAAAAAGAATAACCAAATACAATATTTAATATGATGCTCAAATGCAAGGTGGCATTATGAGATTATCATGATATCTTGATGATGCACAAAACAAAACACCAAGCGATTTTCTAGTAGTGGTTTTACCGGGGTGCTACAATTTGACACCACTAACAATGGATATCGCCCTCGAGATCCACCTCATGGTACTAGGATGAAGGACGACGATCTGAATCTTCTCGTTTCGTGTAGATCTTCGTGACACCACTAACAAAGGTTCTTGTTCTGTCTTGAAATAGCCGACACCACCTACAAGGGTCGATGCTCCCGTTCGTCGAGAGAACACTTCATATAAACAAAGATGAAGGTCGAGGTCTCAAAAAGGGAAAGCCACCCCTAACTTCTGTGGAAGGAGTAGAATTTCTTAATCCATAGATTCAATGTACAAGATCGAATGATAAGAGTAGTAGGATGGTGATCAGTCCATCACGCACCCAAAGCATTACTCCGCACATGAATAGGAGAATTATGCAACCAACTCTCGGAATTCAGACTGAGGATCTCGACAAGAAAGGTTCGGAATAAAATAATGATGTAGGCTCTTCGTTATGAAAGAGTCCAAGAGGTAAGAATGAGAATAAGTTTTTGTAAATATTTGCTAGCTTTGGTGTTGAAACTAAGTTTTTGATTCAAACGCCCAGTCTAACTAGGGTCTCCTATGGTCAGGATGGCTCTGATACCAACTTGTCAACACCCGGATTTTTAATCCCAGATGCCTGTTATGCCATACATCGCAATCCTAGGATTACCATTTTTGCGAGACATAACAAAATTGGATACCACAGTACATCATCCATTACAAACCATGCATAAGGTCTTACACAAATAAGGATCTCATGATCCAGTTCTTAATACAACTCAAGCAGCGGAAATACGTAATAATAAAGGTAGCGTAGGCGAAGCTCCATATTTGGGGTCACAGGCAATGCTGACGATGGGAGATGATCCTAGTTGTCATAACCTTCCTGGGCTCCATCCTCCAGGTACTCCTCTTCATAGTCTGGCCACGTGAATATCCAGGGACAAAGCCATGAGTACTCTTTAAGTACTCGCAAACTAATACTAACAAGTGAAGGGGGTTTTTGTAGTAGGACACTAAGCTCTAGGGTTGTTTTGCAAAAAGCCAGATTTACATCTACTAAGTTCAGAAACAACGAATGCTAGTTGAAGTTTTATAACACCTAAGTGGGAACTTTTATCTCATGCCACAACTCTGTTGTGGGAAAGTCAAAGTCTCAATTCATTTCATAAGTCATTTTGAAAACCTCTGACGGGGGAACAGTATGGCCACTCCAACTGTCCATAACCGCGGACGCGGCTATTCGAATAGTTTGACACTCTGCAGAGATTGTACACTTTCACCACAACATTCGATACATCCGTCAGGAACAAATCCTGAATTCACCATACTTAGTATGCGGATAATCAATCCTAACCTTTCAATTACACGCCCTAGTATAAGCGCCTCTCCTGTGAGTTTGGCCTCCCAACCGTGACCAACTGTCATCTTGGGTACTGCACAGGTGGACAATCTTCACAAGGTAGCCTCAGCTCAGACCTTGGCCGGGAGGGAACTAATACTAAGGTATATAAGTTTCCAGTCAAGCCCTAACCAATTATCGGGTATTGTGGTTGTACGGTAAAATTGGAATGGTATCGCATCCAGACAACCATCAGTTTTATAAAGGGCTAAGGCTCATGCCTCAACATTTTCATCACCATATATCCTCTGGTGTTCGGAAATACATGTCCAAAACATCTCAATAGAATGATCCATCATTCCAAGGTTTTCATAACCATTTTTCCACCAAGTATTCCCATCTAAGTTGATCAAGGTTTATGCTTAGCACTAGCATCTACAAGTGGGGGTAAGTACTGATGAGGGGTGGTAAACTAGTGGAGTTTAACTAAGTTCAATCTCATGCCTTAGGATGACATAAAGATTATCTAGCTTAGGCCAAATTTTATGCTCTTTATGCAACCTTCAATTATCTTTCTAGAATCTACCATTCACTTAAGTAAACTCTAAGTAATAGCTTTGATAAAGAAATAAAGTATAAAGCTTGCAATTAAAACTAGGATTGGTTTATCAAGTGGTTATGATCATATATGCTTAAGGCATATAGTTGGCATGGTAACAAGCAAGTATTTGCTTGCATAAGTATAGTGTCTTGCAAGTGTTAGCTTGCACAAATATCAGTATAAGCTTGCTAACTTAATAGCTTGCAAGTATTGGCTTGCATAGGTCAACTTGATTAGTAAGGCTTGCCTTGTGCAGAGCAGTGGTTGAAGTTCTCGTTGGCTTATTCTTCGTAGTATCCTCCTTCTTCCTCATATCCTTGGTCGGTACTAGCGTCTATGAATAAATACGAGGTACACAATCACCAAACAATACTTAACTACTTTCAATCATCACACAAAAGGGTCCTATAGATCATCTAGCATCATCACTAACATTACAAGATTAAAGCTTGGCTTAATTCCTTTTATTTTTAGAAAAGTAATTTCTACTCATTGAAAAACTACTTAAGATTTAATATTCTCCAAACCAAACATGGGATCATGTTGACACATGTCATCACCACATATTTTAGTCCATGGGAATGTGATTTAAAGTGGTGTCACAATTGAATAAGGTTTAACCTTTTATTTTACTTAAATAAAGTGACTAGAAATGCCTATGTGGCATTCTTTTATTACTTGAACATTATTTCTGTAAGTAAACCCAAAATGTTTTTATATATTCTGAAAGGTTGATCAAATGTGATTTTTGAGAGTTGGAATCAACTCAAAAGATTTTATGGTTTAAATTTGAAAAATGTTTGAATGCAGAAAAAGTTCTGCCTTGTTATTTACCAAGGGTGATCTACAGATTCAAATGATTTAAATCCAACAGGCTTGGATTCAGCATTTAAATATATTTCTAACAAAATTTGTTTCATTCAATTTGGTGCACTAAATCGAGCTGGGTTGATTTTTGAAAATGGGTACAGAACTAGGTTTGAACTTAAATGGAAAAAGTTGAATTCAAACGAGTGGGCTGCACGGGAAACGATACTGGGCCGGCCTGCTAAGCACAGCGCTTACGCGGGCTGGTTAAGTTGCTGTCCCCACGCGTCAGTGAGACAGGGGGTGCGAAGCGGTACGAGGCAACGTGAGCCGTGGGATCTTGTTCTAATCTAACGGCCCTGGTTCATCATCCACGTCGGGCAACGCCGGCGAGATAGAACCCTAACGCGACAAGTGGGGGTCGTCGTGGGCTCACCGGGGCTCAGGCGAGGGTCGGCGAGGCGGGCGAACGACGAAGTCGACGACGTCGAACCTCCTGGTACCGGCAGCTTCTCTTGGGGTGGACGAAATCGACGGCGCCCTTCTTCTCTAGAGGCGGCCTGCTCCGGCCAAATTCCGGCGATGCGCTGCTCGCCTTGCTCCTGGAACAGGGTGGAACGATCAGTGAGGAGAGGGGAGTGAGATGGTGTGAAGAGTTTGAGTGGGGGAGTCCTCTATTTATAGTCTCGACGACGAGATCGAACGGGATAGGCAGGCGACGGTGGTGACATGGCTACGGGCTGCTAGAGGCATGACCGAGGGTGGCGATCGATCGGTGGTCTCCTGGCGATGCTCTATGGCTTTAATGCGTGTGTAGGGGCGGTGGAAAACAGTCTGGAACATGTGATGCTCTGCACGGTAGAGGCGGCGTCTTCGACGGCGAGCGGTGGCTATGAGGCATGAGGCGGCGAACAGGGATGTCTGGCGGTCTCCTAGGACGGTGGTGATCGTGTATGCAAACGGCGAGGGCGGCGCGCGGTCTGTAGGCGTGTGTGGAGGGTGGCGCTCTGGCGCATGCTCGGCATGGTTGCTGGCGATCTTGGCATGGTCTGTGCGTGTGGTCCAGGGGCTGGCAAGGTTCGAGTGCTGGACAGGGGGTGGCGGTGGACGGTGGGCTGTGTCCTAGACATGTTGTTTAGGCTTGGTTCTTGCTCTGGCTAGCTAGCCATGGTCGGCTGGCAAGGGGGTGCTCGGGTTGGCATGGCATGGGGCAAAGGGTAGGGGCTAGGGTTTTTCCAAGCACTGGTTGGCACTGAGGGAGACAAGGGTGATCAATGGTGAACATTTCTTAGCCAAAGTACTGCTCAAAACAGTGAAGTTAGGCCAGTTTGATTTGTTGCCTCAAAGTGTTTGATGAAATGGCCGCAAGAACTCAAGTTTTGAATTTTGAAAAGATTTTTGGTGGGTGTGCTAGGTAGGTGCTGGTGAGTCTGCAGATGCTTGGGTTTTGAAAGTTGAGCTTGTTTGAGTGGTTTTTGAAAAAGTGGGATCTTCCCATATGATATAGATTCAATTTTTAACTGTCCTTTAAACTATGCATTCAAATGTTTTTGGATGATCACAAGGTGGGCCTTGATACTTTTTTATGAGTACTATCAAGGGGTGCAAAGATCCAAACAAGTTTCTTTTAACTTTTGAAAGTTAGAGACATCCAAAGTAGGCATGGGAGTTAAATTGGTCAAAATGACCATTCAGTCATTTTGTTTCTTTTGATTTATTTGTCTTTGGAAAAGTGTGGGGATTGTTTAGATGATGTTTATTTCACCTAAGAATCATTTTACAAGCAAAGAAACACATAAACAAGGCAATTCAAAAGAATTCAAAATGGGATGCATACACACATGAATGCTTTCTCATTTTATTTTTAGAAAAGTTTTTGTTAACCCTAAATTTGATGATTAGAGTTTGATGATTCTAGTTTTAATATTTTTGGGATGTTACAAAACCCCAAGAGCAAGGTATGAAGCAACACATCAGCAAGTTTCCCTCAGTAAGAAACCGAGGTTATCGAACAAGTAGGAGGAAGGAAACGTCACATAGGTGTTCCAAGCAACGCGGAGACCTGCACAACACAAACTCAAGACTTTTCCTAACGAATCAGTGAGGTTGTCAAGCTCACCGGTTTGCTGTAACAAAGGATTAAACGTATGGTGTGGAAGGTAATGGTTTGCAGCAAGTAAACAAGTAACAATGGAAGATGTATCAATGGTAAAGATTGGACCGTGGTCCATATTTCACTAGAGGTGCTCTCCTTAGATAAAAACATGGCATGAAGGATAAACAAATTACAGCAGGGTAATTGACATTAACTGAGCAAGGCATAACAATGCAATTACTAGTCAGAAAGATCCTATGAGATTCGACTAGGCAATACAACAAGATACATATACCGCCATCCAACTGCATCTATGAATAGAAGTCCACCTTCAGGTTATCATCCGAACCCCCTCCAGTATTAAGTTGCAAGCAACAGACAACTTCTTTAAGAAAACTGTGTAAGGTAAACATTCCATGTGTTCCATGAACAAGAGACCGTTGTTTTCTCCCTAGTACCAACAGCACATCTACAACCAAAGAGATTATTGTCACTTCCCTTGGAAACTAGAGGCATGAACCCACTATCGAGCATAAATACTCCCTCTTGGAGTCACGAGCAACTACTTGGACAAGATAGCTACTAACAACGGAGAGCATGCAAGATCACAAACAACACAGACATGATAGAATCATAAAGACAAAACCATTAATCAAACCAACATAATAATCTCAATATCCATCGGATCCCCGCAAACGCAACATGCATGATTACAAATAGATTAGATCTTGATCATGAATGGAGCTCACAAGATCTATACATGAAAGCACAAAGGAGGAGATACAACCATCTAGCTACTACATGGACCCATAGTCCAAGGTGGGACTACTCACGCATCATACCAGAGAGAAGGCCTCCGGGATGATCTCCCCTCCGGCAGGGTGCCGGGAAGAACTTCAGATCCCATCCCCCCGATCTAGGGACGACGGTGGCGGTGGCTACAGAAGGTTTCGTGGAGATTTTATCGGGTCCTTAGGGTTTCTGCATCGGGGTATTCTTATTGGCGAAGGGGGAGGTCGAGGAGGCGGCCAGAGGGGCCACACCCCTCCTAGGCGCGGGGCAGGGCCCACCCGCGCCTAACGGGGTCTGGCTGCCCTGGCCTGCTTCTTCGTCTCCCCTCTAGACTTCTTGTTCCCCACGGAAAGTAATTAACTTTGACGTTTGTCCTGTCCAATTCCAAGAATATTTCTTTACAAACTTTTCTAGAACCAAAAACAGCAGAAAACAGGCAACTGGCATTGTGGCAACTTGTTAATAGGTTAGTACTAGAAAACATGTAAAAAGTACCTCAAAGTGTAGACAAAGAAAAGTAGATACTAAACAAGCATGGAGCATCAAAAATTATAGATATGTTTCCGACGTATCAAGGTCACGCTGGTCGGGGGCGACGCAGACGGCGGCGTCGCTGGCTCGAGCGAAGGCGGAGCCGTGACGACCGGCGAGCCAGAAGGCGACGCGGGTGCGGGCGCCGAGGGACCAGGCGGGGCGGGCATGGAAGGGGCCGCCGCGGTCACTCGTCGGCGCGGAGGGCCAGCCGCAGGAGGGCCAGCGGGCGTCGGGGTCGTCGTCGATGGAGTCGCCAAAGGTTCCTACTGAAACGGAAACACCAACTCGTCAAACTAAACATGCTGGGAGGTGAAGACGCGATGCGAGACCGGGTCATAGCAACGGTAGCCCTTGGTGTTGGCTAGATAGCTGAGAAACACATAATGGGAGAGAGCGCGGTGCAAGCTTATGCACGGCGGTGCTAGGATAGCAGCGGCAACTGAAGATGCGAAGATCATCGTAGGCGGGTGGCACACCAAAGAGAAGATGGTGCGGCGTGTATTTCCAACACACACGGCAGGGGCGGATGTTGATGAGAAGGTTCGCCGTGGCGAGGGCATCTGGCCAAAACCGTGGGGGCGTGTAAGCATTGAACAAATGGGTGCGCACGTAGTCGTTGAGAGTACGAAGTATTGTAGTAGTGATTTTGTAAACGTTGACCTCTCTCTATGCAAACTATGCTTTCTTCTGAAAGGTTATTTTTCTCAAGGATTGAGTTTGGATTAGTCAAGATATCACAATTGCAAGTCTTACAGTTAACTACTTTCAGATATTGCCACGACAAAAATTATTCATCTAAAATTTCCTTGATCGGCTGTAGCTTGTCCTTTTTCACCTCCCGCTCCTTCTTCAGATCCTTCAACAGATCTACAATGCAGTACTGTAGCTTCTTATTCTCTTCCATGAGCTGATCCCTCTCCTTTTCTGCCTTCTGAATCTTCCGTGCAGTTCCCACCACCAAGCTCCCATTGATTGTGTCATTTAGTTCTGACCGCAAATGCTTGATTTCCAGTTCCAGCTCCTTATTTCCTACCAAGAACTTGCAATTTTATGCAGCTGCATCACAGGCATCTGTAAATCTCCCTGACCTTTCGAGCTCATCAATATCCCACAACTGGGCTAAACATTTCTTAAGTGCGTTTGGACACTCAAGATCCACCCACTCTACTTCTTTACACACCAGGCCAACCTAAAAAAACACGGGACCTAATTATCAATATAACACTACACAATTTTCTTCATGTCGCCATTGTACATAACAAAAGAAAATCTGATTTGTACAGCCCAAAAATCTGATTTGTACAGCACAATTTTCTTCCAGTGTTACTGCCTTCAAATGCAATATATTTCCTCGGTTTTAGCCCATGGTCACATGATACTTCCGAATCAAGATCTAGGCCCTCCCAATCATGGTCGTAGATCGTGACTGGTACCTATAAGGGAACAAAAGCTAGAAATAAACACGATTGCATGCACATTTCAAGGCTTGGGTCGAGGTAATTACCAATGCCGAGAAAATAGAGGAACTCACATCATGGAGGGAAGACTCGATGTTGGAGAGAAAGCTGTCGCTACTCGACTGGTCGTCCTCGTTGTTCCAGCGCGGCATGGAGGATGAGGCCACAGCGACGCGTCGGCGACGGTGAGGAGAGAGAGAGAGAGGAGGGTAGTGAGTGGAGAGAGAAGGAGTGGGGAAAGTGAAGTGCGTCAATGTTGCAACATTGACTAAATTGACATGCTACAATGGTTTAATTGATACAATGTCCCGTGGCTGGATTACTATCTCATATCTAATAGTTTTTCTCTTCCTTCATTTTAATTTGTAATATTAAACATGTACTTCCTCCTTCCCAATTTATTTGACTTATATCAACATACAAAATCTTATGTACCGAACAATATAGGATTATGGTTTAGGGTTTAGGGTCTAATGAATTGTTTATTGTACTAATCCCTTAACCCATATTCCTAAATCCTATACATGTGCATCCAATAGATCACTATCTCCTACTTAGTAAGTTTTTTCCCTAAACCCTACACTCGTTCATCCATGATAGTACTTCCTTCTAAGTAACAAATAGTTATCCAGCGATTAGTCAAATTATTGATCCGAAAGATCATTATATTACATCATAATCATGTCAACTACAAGGTACTTATATACCACCTTGTTTAGTGATGGTTTCAATGAATGATATGTCCCAAAATCCCCACATCTCACAGCACATTATATTACAATCTCTCAACAATCATAATCTTAGAAACAAATTTATCACATCATCTCAGCAAACGCAATCATGTCAAGTACATTGTACTTTTTTCTTATTACAACAGTGATGCTTTCACCAAGTGATATGTCCGAAAATCTCAAAAACTCATAGAACATCGGATTACAATATCTGAACAAACACGACCGCATCAACATAGTTTCAAAGCAACAACAATCTTTGTTACAAATACATGCAGGGGAGCCCTGCAGTCTATCTGACAAGTCCTAGGTAGTAGCTCTCATTAGATCTGATCAACGTCGGTCGCCTCATTCTATTCAGCCGCAACAGGGGCCTCTGCATCCACTAAAACATGTCTAACAACATTAGAAATGGAAGCCAGGAAGATCACCTTCCTGGTTTGCTTCTTTCATCGCATAATATGCATCAGATCATCGGTATCCAAAACCTCTATGAACTCCTGCTTCTTATGATGCCACCACCGGAGTCGTGACATCTGCTTAGGGCCAATAATGATTTCCTTACCAATCATATCTCTCAGTTCAACAAGAGTTATGTTTTTGGAATCGACGGCTATATCTAGAGTACATGACGAAATTGGCTTACTAACTCCGCCATCAAGTTTTGAACTTAGTATTAATCCACCTCCAGGTGTATATTGAACTTAGCTTGATCAGCATCGGGTGATCTGTAATCTCGAACAACAGAAGCTCTGGCAGTAAGATCTCCAGTATTTGCATACATATCATCAATCATCACTTCAACTTTTACCTGATGATCAGCTGCACAACACTCACAAAGCATCTGAATCTCATGGGAGTGCTCAGTTTGCATATAGGTATCACTCATGTTATGCCACACCAATTTTGCCCTCTCTCTGGATTCCCAAGGAATTCTAGAATGAAGCATATCTATCAGGTGCGAAACAGACACAACCTCTTTGTAGTAGACAAGCAGACGCACATCCTTCCCGAACACAACCCTCTCGCAACCAAAATCTAGTTTTGCAGTGTACTGACGTACATGAACCGTGAACTCATATAGGTCTGCTGCATTGAAGCTATTCCTAATTTGATTAAAAAGGGGACCTTTCAGTTCATTTTACATTACTTTGCAGTTACTAATCTACTTGCAAGACAAGGCACAGATAAGAAAAAATCACCTCTCACTCTTCTCTGGGGTGGTTTTCTTCGAGATCTCGGTTGCGTGACCCTGCACTGTATCCGAACACTCCGCCACTGGCCTAGCTTTTCTCTTTAACCCGCTGCTCGTAGGTACCCTATTAGCAGACTTCTGGCTAACCTTCTCTCTAACCTAGGCTTCAGACCCCGCCGCTGCTTCGCTTGTCTGGCGTTGTGCCCGAGACGCTGGCTCCGACGAAGCCGAATCAGTCACCGATGTAGCTACCGCCTTGGCCTCGCTTGACATGCCGCCGCCGGATTCAGTGTGTGTGGGTGGGTAGGGAGGGGGAGGGGGTGGGGCAGGGAGAAAAATGACCGTCGCGGCCACTGAACCAGATTCAGTGTAGGGGGAAGAAAAAGGACCACCGCTGCCGCCAGATTCATTGTCGGGGGTTAGGAAAGTACAGAACTGGATTTGCCCGTGTGGCACGTGGTTACGGAATATATGACATAACGGCTAAGATTTAAAAATATTTGGTTTGTCCACCATTCACTCGAAATGCCCCTCTCAGTAATTACCCCTCGAACTTTTCGAATCGCGGTGATTACATGCAAATCGGACCCCGAGTTTCCATCGCCTGCGAACTTTCGGGCCGCAAAGTAGTATCCCCCTGGATATGGCCATAACCTTGGTATTTCATCTTCAAATCCAAGAATGTTCATACATAATCAGTGAAAATTAAGATTAAATTCATTAAGATTTTACCACTTACTTTTAGGTTAAAATTTTACATGGGAAACGGGAGTACATTTTACATAAAGGACCTAAAAAATATGAAAATTACACCGAGGACCATACATTTAGCACAAAGGACCCTAAAATAATTAAGCAAGGAAAATAATAGGGTTTGGCTCCTCCTCGAGAGACCAGTTGATTGAGCTATACTCTTCATACTACTTCCTTTCGGGATTGTTTCGAAAAGTTGGAAACTACCATTATTGGAAGCATTATGGTTCACCATGCCAAGATGCACCCATCTAACAAATATTGGAACATTTCCATAAATTATTATGTACATATATGGCCATATATTTACCCATGTTGTTTGGCTTGAAGCCTAAGAATGTTCATACACTATAGGCCAAATTGCTAAGTAGATTTATTTTTTTAGAAGTTCTGAAGACTAGTGATTGTCAACATTTAAAATGCTTAGAAAGAAATCAAATCTTTCAAAAATATCGTTGGTGGCTACCATATAAAGATAGCTATAGAACTTTAAGAGCAATCTATCACTTACTCGTATTTCAAATTTTACATAATATTGGAAAATCAGCTTAAATTCTATAGGATGGAGGGAGTACTACTACTTGCTTCGCGAAAAAAAGCACTCCTCACTTTCGAACCAGCTTGTTGTGGGTTTGCCTATTTCTTCCTCTTCCGAGGGTGTGATGAAATGGAATGAATGGAGGTGGAGTAGTTGGGGCTAGGAAGGTTGGCCAGATCATAGTGGTGTTCCCCGCAAAAATAAAAATAAAAAGATCACAATGGTGTGCTTCCAATGCGATGGGGCACCCCTTGTCCACCACTTTAAGTAGTAAGTACTAGTACTACGCATGGCGATCTTTTGACTATCCCTCCCGCCTGAAATTTACTAGTTACTACTCACTGTACATGTACCTCATGTTAGCAACTCATCATAGCTTTGGTCTAACATCGCATCGCCTTCATATCCCCCTCTTCATTGCTCTCGTTATGCCTCCTCTGTTCTCTCGGTCCCTTCTCGCTCCTAGTTTTTCTTTCAATAGGGGGAAACTCTAAGTGGCAATATTGTTTACCATGACAAGATTTTACCACCACTTACTTTTAGGTTAGAACTTTAAACCAACGGTAGGAGTACATTTTACACCGAGGACCTAAAAAGGAGAAAAATTACATCGAGGTCCATACATTTAGCACAAAGTACCCTAAAATAGTTAAGCAAGGAAAACAGTCAGGTTTGGCTTCTTCTCGAGAGAGCAGCTGATCGATCCATACTCTTCATACTACTTCCTATTTTGATTGTTTCCAAAATATGGTCAGATTTGTTGGCATGCAAATTCTTTGATACGGGATCCTCAATAAAAAGTATGATGTAGATATGGCCATGAACTTGGTCGTTCGGCATGAAATCCAAGAATGTTCATACTCATTGACAACTAAGCTTAAATTCATTTACAATTTACCACTTACTTTTAGGTTAGAATTTTACCTGGGCGGTGGGAGCATATTTTTCATCAAGGACCTAATAAGAAGAAAAATTACATCGAGGACCATACATTTATCACAAAGTCCCTAAAATAATTAAGAAAGTAGAACAGACGGGTTTGTCTCCTTCTCAAGAGAGCAGCTGATCGAGCCATACCCTTCATGCCACTTCATATTCTATTGTTTTAAAAATATGGCTAGATTTGTCAGTATGAAAATTCTTGGATATGGGGTAATCAACATAAATTATGATGTAGATATGGCCATGACCTTGGTCGTTTGTATTGAAATCCAGGAATGTTCATACTCATTGACAACTAAGCTTAAAATCATTTAGATCTTACCACTAATTTTTAGGTTAGAATTATACACGGGTGGCGTGGGGTTACATTTTACTCCAAGGACCTAAAAATAGGAAAATTACATCGAGGTCCATAAATTTAGCACAAAGGACCCTAAAATAATTAAGGAAGGAAAATAGTCGTGTTCTGCTCCTTCTCGAGAGACAAGTTGATCGAGTCATGCTCTTCATGCTACTTCCTCTTTTAATTGTTTTCAAAATATGGGCATATTTGTTGGCATGCAAATTCTTGGATATGGGATCATCAATATAAAGTATATGATGTAGATATGGCCATGACCTTGGTTGTTTGGCTTGAAACACAAGAATGTTCATACTCATTGACAATTAAGCTTAAATTCGTTTACATTTTACCACTTACTCTTAGGTTATAATTTTACCCGGGAGGTGGGAGTACATTTTACATCAAGGACGTAAAATGGAAAATTACATCGAGGTCCATGCATTACCACAAAGGGACCTAAAATGATTAAGCAAGGAAAACAGTCGGGTTTGGCTCCTTCTCCAGCGGGCTGCTAATCGAGCCATACTCTTCAAAATACTACTTCCTCTTCAATTGTTTTCAAAATACAGCCATATTTGTCGACATGCAAATTCTTGAATATTGGGATCATCAATATAAAGTCTGATGTAGATGTGTCCATGACTTTGGTCGTTCGACTTCAGATCCAAAAATGTTCATACTCATTGACAACTAAGTTTAAATTCATTTAGATTTTACCACTTACTTTTAGGTTAAAATTTTACCCGTGTAGTGGAAGTACATTTTACATCAAGGACCTAAAAATGGAAAATTACATTGAGGCCCATACATTTAACACAAGGGCCCTAAAATAATTAAGCATGGAAATTAGTCGGGTTCGGCTCCTTCTCGAGAGAGAAGCTGATCGAGGCATACTCTTCATGTTGCTTCCTCTTCGATTGTTTTCAAAATATGGTCAGATTTTGTTGGCATGCAAATTATTGGATATGCGATTATCAACATAAAGTATGATGTAGATATGGCCATGACATTGGTCTTTCAGCTTGAAATCCAAGAATGTTCATACTCGTTGACAACTAAGCTTAAATTCATTTAGATCTTACCACTTATTTTTAGGTTAAATTTTACACAGGCGATGGGAGTACATTTTACATCAAGGTCCTAAAAATTGGAAAATTACATCGAGGTCCATCATTTAGCACAAAGGATCCTGAAATAATTATGCAACGAAACTGTTGGGCTCGGATCTTTCTCGAGAGACCAGCCGATCGAGCCATGCTCTTCATGCTACTTCATCTCTCATTTCTTTTCAAAACATGGCCACATTTGTCAGCATGCAAATTCTTGGATACGAGATCATCAACATAGAGTATGATGTATATATGGCGATGATCTTGGTCGTTCGACTTCAAATCCAAGAATGTGCATACTTATTAACAACTAAGATTAAATTTGTTTAGATCTTACCACTTACTTTCAGGTTGCAATTTGACCTAGGCGGTGGGAGTGCATTTTATATCAAGGACCTAAAAATGAAATACATCGATGTCCATACATTTAGCACAAAGGACATTAAAATAATTAAGGAGGGAAAATAGTCTGGTTCGGCTCCTTCTCATGAGAGCAGCTAATCGAGGTATACTCTTCATGTTACTTCCTCTTTGATTGTTTTCAAGATATGGCTAGATTTTGTCAGCAATTCTTGTATATGGGATCATCAACATAAATTTTGATGTAGATATGGACATGACCTTGGTCGTTCAGCTTGAAATCCAAGAATGTTCATACATATTAACAACTAAGCTTAAATTCGTTTAGATCTTACCACTTACTTTTAGGTTAAATCTTACATGGGCAGTGGGTGTACATTTTATGTCAAGGGCCTAAGAAATAGGAAAATTACATCGAGATCTATACATTTAGCATAAAGGACCCTTGAATAATTATGCAAGGAAACTTTTCGGATTTGGATCATTCTCGAGAGACCAACCGGTTGAGCCATGATCTTCATGCTACTCCGTCTCTCGATTGTTTTCAAAACATGGCCACATTTGTCGGAATGCAACTTCTTGAATATGGGATCATCAACATAGAGTATGATGTAGATATGGCCATGACCTTGGTCGTACGATATCAAATCAAAGAATGTTCATATTCATTGACAACTAAGCTTAAATTCGTTTAGATCTTAGCACTTACTTTTAGGTTGCAATTTTTAACTGGGCAGTGGGAGTAAATTTTTCATCAAGGACCTAAAAAGAAGGAAAATTACATTGATGTCCATACATTTAGCAAAAAGGACCCTAAAATAACTAAGCAAGGAAAACAATTGGGTTTGGCTCATTCTCGAGAAAGCAGCTGATCGAGCCATGCTCTTCATGCTATTTCCTCTCTCGACTATTTTCAAAATATGGCCAGATTTTGTCGGCATGTGAACTCTTTGATATGGGATCATCGGCAGATTTATTTTTTCAATGGTTGTGAAGACTCGTGATTGTCAACATGCAAATACTTAGCAATAAATTGAATCTTTTAAAAATCTCATAGGTTTTTGGTTCACTGATTTTCGGGTGGCTACAATCAAAAGATAGTTGTAGAACATTAAGAGCAATCAACTGAATGGTTCGTTGCATGAAAAACAAAAAAATTCTATCGTGTGAACACACAAAACCAAGATCTAATCTATGGCCAAGCCAAGATCTAATCTACGAGATCGGTGCAACAATATTGTAGAGAACTAACCATCATAAATCCAAAGCGTTTAACAAGATTCGGATATCGTGGTTGATGTAGTCGATCACTTGCCGATCTCAAGATCGTGTAGACAATCCTTCTAGGGCCGCGTTCCGGCAGCGCTTTCGTAGTTTCTCACACGTACGGAGTCGATGAAGACCTTCCTATCCCAGTTCCAGCAGGGCAGCAGAGGTAGTAGATCTCCTCGGAATCCCGACAACACGATGGTGTGGTGGTGGTGGTGGTGGAGGAGCGATTTCTGCAGGGCTTGGCCTAAGCCGGAGTAGGATGGTGGAGAAGAGAGGGGGAAGCGGTGGCTAGGGTTAGGCGCCGAGGACAAGGGGTGTAGGGGGTGTGCCCCCACCCATCCTTATATAGGTGGGGGCAGCCGTCCAAGGGTTCCCAGCCCTAGCCGTGTCCCCCCCAACTCGGCCACCAAGGGGAAGAGTTGGGAACTTTCCCACCAAGTCTTCAATCTTACCAAAACTAGAGTTTGACTTTTCAAACTACGGTTTGACTATTCAAACTAGGGTTTGACCCTTCTACTAGTGTTGGCCGGCTGGCCCTTTAGGGATTGGTGTGGCAGGACCCTAGGTCATGCACAACCCCAGTGACCCCCTCCCGGGGTGGTGGAACCACTGGTGGTTCCTCTAGAGCATTCTAGAAGTATCCGGTCAAAACACCGAAACTTTTCCAAACCCTAGAAAACCACTTTCCTTATATGAATCTTATTCTTCAGACCATTCCGGATCTCCTCGTAATGTCCTGGATCTATTCTGACACTCCAAACAACATTAGGTCTCTAACTCATAATCCATATATACTTAAACAACATCGATTACTTAAGCGTGTCTCCCTATGGTTCGCGAACTATGCAGACATGATCGAGACACCTCGCCGGTCAATAACCAATAGAGGGATATGGAAATCCATAATGGATCCCACATATTTCGATGATGACTTTGTGATCGAGTGGACCATTTATATAATATATTGATTCCCTTTGTCACACGATACTTTACTTATCCGAGGTTCGATTGTCGATATCTCTATACCTAGTTCAACCCCGTTACCGATAAGTACTCTTTACTCGTTCCGTGATATGACATCCTTGTGACCTAGTCACATGCTTGCATGCCAATTGGATGACATTCCACCGAGAGGGCCCATTATATATCTATCTGTCATATGGATGGACAAATCACACTCTTGATCCATGTGCTTCAACACATACTTTCAGAATACCCAATGGCACCTTTATAACCAACCAGTTAAGGAAGTGGTTTTTAATGTCATCAAAGTACTCATCTGGTGATGGTGATTAACATGATGTCATGGTTGAAGGATTAGGTTACTATGTATCTGAAAGCTTGTAGCAAACAAACTTAATGACTTAATATGGGTGTGTGTCCATCACATCATTCTCCTAATGATATGATATTGTTATTAACAACATCCAATTTCCATTATGAGGAATCCACGATCATTTATTAATCAACAATCTAGTTTAACAAGAGGCTTACTAGGGACTCTTTTATGTTTACAAAACACACAAGAATTAATGTTTCTAGTTAATATATTTATAGCATGGGATGCAAACATTTATCATAAACACAAACATATAATAATAACCACTTTATTATTGCCTCTTGGGCATATCTCCAACAGTCTCCCACTTTCACCGGAGTCAATAATCTATATTACATTGTAATGTACCTAACACCCATGGCGTTCTGGTGTTGGTCATATTTTGCTATAGGGAGAGGTTTAGTCAACGGATCTGCTACATTCAGATGTGTGTGTACTTTACAAATCTTTATGTCACCATCTTGGACATGCTCGTGAATAGCATGAATACGTAGCATGATATGATTCAGCTTCTTTTGTGACCTTGGCTCCTACGCATTAGCTATGGCACCCATATTTTCACAATAGATATCCATTGGGTCCAACGCACTAGGAACCACAACAAACTCCATAGGAACTCCTCCATACATATAGCTTCTTGTGAAGCCTCCGAAGCAACTATGTATTCCGATTTAGTTGAAGATCTTGCCACAATGCCTTGCTTAGCACTCCTCCAGCTCACTGCTGCACCATTCAAAGTAAATATGTATCTAGACTGCGACTTAGAGTCATCCGAATCGGTGTTCCAACTAGAATCTGTGTAACCATTTACAATGAGATATTCATCAACTCCATAAGGAAGAACCATATCCTTAGTCCTTTTCAAGTACTTTAGGATATTTTTGACCATTGTCCAGTGTTCCACTCCTGGATCGCTTTGATATCTGCAAGTCAAACTAACAACATGTGCAATATCCGGTCTTGTACATAGCATGGCATACATGATAGAACCTATGGCCGAGGCATAGGGGATTTTTCTCATCCTCTGTCTATCTTCTGCCATAGCTGGACTTTGAGTTTTACTCAAGGTACTATTTGGCAACATGGGCAAGAACTCTTTCTTGCTTTCTTCCATTCCAAACCTCTTTAGAACCTTGTCCAAGTATGTACTCTGTGAAAGCGCTATTAAGCATCTTGATCTATCTCTATAAATCTTGATGCCTAAAATGTATGCAGCTTTGCCAAGATCCTTCATTGAAAAACTATTATTCAAATAGGCTTTGACACTTTCAAGAAGTTCTATATCATTCCCAATCAACAATATGTCATCCACATGTAGTACTAGGAATGCTACAGAGCTCCCCCTCACTTTCTTGTAAATACAAGATTCTCCATAAGTTTGTATAAATCCAAAAAATTTGATCACCTTATCAAAACTTTGATTCTAGCTCTGGGATGCTTGCTTCAATCCATAAATGGACCGTTGAAGTTTGCATACCTTGTTAGCATCTTTAGGATCGACAAAACCTTTGGGTTGTACCATATACAACTCTTCTTCAATGTCACCATTGAGGAACGACATTTTGACATCCATCTGCCATATCTCATAATCGTAATATGCAGCGATTGCTAACAAAATCCTTACAGACTTTAGCTTCACTACTGGTGAGAAATTCTCATCATAGTCAACTCCTTGAATTTGTCGGAACCATTTTGCGAAAAGTCGAGCTTTATAGACTGTAACATTTCTACTAGTCTGAGGATAACATGTGGGACCCACTAGCCTAATTAAACAACAGATGCATTGAGCAACGCTACAAAGTTCAGAATAGGGAAGGAAAAAAATTCCATTATACACACGATTCCTCTAATGTGAGGAAGACATGTGGGACCCATCAGCCTGACTAAATGGAAGAGGCATCGAACAATGTTATCTAGTTCAAATCAGGGAGGCGCGACCGAAAAGTTTGGTCCGCTAGAGTCACTGATGTCTGGGTCCCACACTCAAAAAAAAAACTTCAGCGAGTCAACATCTTGCGAGGAAGCAGAAATCTTACTTCTGACATGTGCTCGTCGAGCTTCGTCCATGTTTTTAGTGGTTTCTTTGTAGTAGAGGGGCGCAAAACTGGAAAAAAAAGTTTTGCATTGGCCACGATCGAGCTGAGAATTTCTTTGCGGAAGACGCGCCTTCTACGACGACCAACGGGCCCAGTCATTGCAGAAGGAAACATTTCTTGTAGTGCTAGTGTTGGTTTGTGGGGTTAGTCTAGAGATCCTATTAAGATACCAAGAGTGACAACCACTGGTCCGGACAAGCCAGGGTGTTACAACTGGTATTAGAGCCGACCCTCTCGGTTACACAGGCGTGTGTGGGTCAGTGGCAAACATGTGGAGGATGGCACGTGTGGCCCGGAGTGGACACGGCATGTCACATGTGTCGGCACTCGACGCACAGACGTTTGCCAAGAGGGGATGTTCTTGTCTTGTGGTTGATCAACGAGGGCGTCGATCTTCTAAGGGTGGGTGTATGTGAGACCCTGGCGCATGGCTTAATAGGATTGATAGTATACCCATACCAATAATTTGCAACTTATTTTTCGGAAGCTCATCTGAAAAGAACTCTGAGGTTATGTGTTCTTGGCCAAGAGCAATTTGAGGATGGGTGACCGACCGAGAAGTGGATACCTGGTGTGCACGAGTGAGGACAAAGTGCGCAAAAAAGTCTAGGGTTGGTTTGTGGGGTAAGTCTAGAGATCCTATTAAGCTGCCAAGAGTGACAGCCGCTGGTCCTGAAAGGCCAGGGTGTTACAGTAGTTGTCCATATGGGACGCCGAAGGCGCACTTTTCCGGGTTCAGCTTGATCCTGTATCAGTAAAGGTTGTCGAACATCTTGCAGAGATCGTCGATTAGCGTTTTGCTTTCCTTGGTCTTGACTACTATGTCGTTGACATAGACTTGGATGTTTCGACCGATCTGGCTTTTTAGGAAGGCCTACATGCACTGTTGATAAGTGGCACCTACGTTATTTATCTCTAAGAGCATCGTGTTGTAGAAAAATACACCGAATGGCATGATGAATGCCGTTTTTTCCCGATCCTCCAGCTTCATCTAAATCTGGTGGTAGCCTGAGTAGGCAGTAAGGAAAGAAGGCGCTCACATCCCGCGGTGGAATCGATGATTTGATCAATTCGTGGTAACGGGAAGTGATCCTTCAGGTAGTGTGTTGAGGTCTGTAAAGTCCACGCACATCCACAGGATGTCCGTGTCCTTCTTTGGGACCAGCATAGGGTTTGCCACCTAGGTGCTTTCTTTTATCTCTTGCATGAAGTTAGCATCGAGGAGTCTGTTGACCTCCATGACAACATCTTTGGCACCTCCTTTGGACAGTCGATGCATCCTCTTCTTGACTGGATGCGCATCTGGGTACACGTTGAATCCATGCTCGGCGAATTCCCCGGGAACTCCTGGCATGTTCGCAGGACACCAGACGAAGATTTCCCAGCGCTCACGGAGTAATTCGATGAGCGTGAGTTCCTATGCGGGACTCAGGTTATTGGCGATGAGGGCCGTCTTGGTCGGGTCCGTCGGGTAGACCTGGATCCCTTTAGTGTTGACCATGTAGTCGAAGGAATGGTCAGGAGTGTTTTTCTTGGTCACTGGAGGGAGGCTAGTGTTTGTTGACTCCTTTATCCTTGCGATCTCCTTCTTCATTCCGAAGGACTAGGAGATTCTGTTGAATTCCCTGTCATAGCTATCCGATCTCATGAAGCTCCCTGGGATGATGATAATGTCGTTGGGTCCGAGCATTTTCAGTAGGAGGTATGCAAAGTGCGGTACCTCCAGGAACCATGCAAATTCCACATGACTGCGGATGGCGTGGTACTGTGATGGTCAGTCGACCACCTCGAACTCGAGTCGCTAGCGCCTGAAGTTCTTGGGGGTGCCGAAGATAACATCGAGCCATATCTTTCCCAAGGGGTATACTCCTTTCCCTAGGATGATGCCGTGGAAGGTTGTATCGGATGCCTCTAGGCTAGTGAGCAGGATCCGCATTGTATCTGTCGGGTGATCATCTTTTTGATCCTGTTGGATGAACGTCCTTTTGTATCATCATGGTATCCAATGCACGTGGGTATTGTTCTCCTTTGTTGTTCTGGGACGGTGTAGCCATAGGCTATGCGGGTCCTCCAGGTGGTGGTGGTGGGGCGCCATATGCGATGGGACCGGGGGCGGAACCAAACCCCTAGTTTACTGCCTCGCGTCGTAGATGGGCGTACCCTTCATGGAGAGTTTGAAACTCCCGACAATCTTTGAGAAAATGGTTGGACTTCTTCTTGCCATCTTGATTATCGATGTACAAGTGGATGCTGCAGGGGCTCGACAGCTTGTCTATCACGAACAGTTCATTATCGCGGGTGCGACATTGCCACGACTGCGTGGTTTTTCCGCTATTAGGGTAGCTGCCGCTGCGGTATTTGTTGTTGAAGTTTCCATCGTCATGACGATCGGCGTAGCCAGCCGTGACCATGTCGACTTCCTCGCGATCGCTGTAGACGCGCGCTCTCCTCTTTCTTCGACGGCTACGTCTGCAGCCGAGGTCGTCCTCGTCATATGAATGTGTTCGGTTGTTGTGAACGGCGTCTTCGCCATCGGCCCAGTGATTGGCGATGTCTGGTAGGTGGTCGATGGCTTTGGGCTTGATGCAGCCCAGCTCCTCCCTAAGCTCACGACGCCTCAGGCCGCCATTGAATGCGTTGATTGCTCTTTCCTCAGAGATATCCTATGTTGAGTTCTTGATGACAAACCAACATTGGACGTAGGAGCGGATAGACCAATTGGACCTTTGGCAACAAGCGCGAAACTCTTCGATTGAGGCTGGTCGTTTACAAGTTCCTATGAAGTTGCGGATGAAGCTGTAGACCAGCTCCTCTTAGCTACGTATGGATCCGTAGGGGAGATTGTTGAGCCAGGCATGCGCTGCGCCCTTCAGCTATAGCTGAAGGAAGTGCATGGACGTATTTTTGCTTCCACCATGCAGTTTGAATGAAGAGATGTGGTCATCCAACCAAATTTTGGCTCCCGCAGACTGTCGAACTTCGGATTTTCCAAAGGGAGTTTGAAGCCTTTGGGGATCTGCGATTGTCGTATGGCTCGGCTGAAGCATGTGGCGCCACAAAGCTCTATATCTTCGTCTTCTGACTCAGGTTTGGCGTGCAGCTTGTTGATTTTGTTCTGCGTGAGCTTGTCACGAGCATCATATTTATGGCTCCTTCGCCGTGGGCTGCAGCGTTGTAACACCCTTAGATCGACCCTGTGCAAGTTTTAGCGATTCCTGCCAAACCCGCATAGAAACAATTCAAAGGTTCCCACCAGGCAATTTTGTGTGGGTGGAAAACGAAGTAATACCATTACACATTACTCCATGATGGAACCCACAGAACAGATATATACAGCAATAACTCCATGAGTCAAAAATACAGATATATGGAACAAAGATCCAAATCACCTTAAAAACGATACACATCCGAGTACGGATAAGATTCAAATTGAGCTAAGAGCCCTGAAGAAAAACCAATGGCATCCATAACCCCGCCCAGGACAAGGTGGAAGGGAAACCATGCTAATGACGTCGATCTCAAACCTGCTAAAGAAAAGGGGCGCCGACAAAGGGCAAAGGAAAACAAGAGAGCGGTCAGTACTAAGGATAGTACACGGCGAGACTAGAATTCGGCGGTCCTCGCCTACATAGGTATCGTGGACTGAAGCGGTAGCGCAGCATGCACTAAACAACCTACAGAGACTCAATACAACTGTCAACTATCAGATAGGGATAAGAAAGTCCTATTCGAATCCAAGCTGATACTACCACCAAACATACCCATCTTGGTATTTACCCCTCGAGACCAAACGAGGAAGTCCACCGAGGAACTCACATAATTGGCAGTTTTATTCATTCCATTATAGTTGCAACATTTACTAGTCAGATATAGATAGAGTCATTCTGATAACATAAGCAGTGGGCAGTGTTAGTTAACCATTCCATTCTAGTTGCCATACCTACTAATCAAATAGAGACGTAGCATACGACATCCCAAAACCAGAAGTTGTTGCCACTTTTATTTGCATTCCATTATAGTGAAGCTTATTACTATTCATCACAAAGTCAAATTTATAACACTATTTATACTTGTCTATGATAGAGATACTGTGCTCCAAGTCGTCCATAACTACGAACACGGCTTTCAGAAAGTTTTACCCTGCAGGGGGCACAAATAGCAACACACGCACGATCAACCTCGGAAAGACCAAATGAAAAACCAACGGGGCATCACGACAAAGCAATCACAATATTCATATAATATTTTAGGGGGCCACCCCGCTAAACTGCCCGCTACGAAGTTGGCCGGCTCCAAGACGGACCCAGAGGTTTGTGACGACGGCTGTAAACGACTAGGAACCCAAAAGTTTGACTGGGCTTGTCGATACCGCCAAAACGTGGCACGGGGTTCCAAAACAGTACAGGCGCTCCACGCGCAATAATAAATAAAGCAGTAAAGCATGGCATAAGTACAGGATAGTAATAAAGCCCCAAACTACTTTGTGGCCCCAAGAAATAAGATATTATTCAAGCTCTCGCTAAGGGAATTCATGGTCCCACATGCGGATAATGTGAATAGTCAAGGAATAGGTATCAAGTTGTAAGATCCCTCCCTTTATAAAGGTAAGGATCCCTGTGATTGCAATGCTAGTCCCTGGATCAATGCTAGCATCCACATTTAAGATGAAGTACACAAAAACAAAGGTCATTATTACATATCATTCCAGAGACAAACATAGTCTTTTACAAACTCCATGGCCACAGGCCTAATACAAAAGTTCAAATATATAATAAGATAAATAAGTCTTCATCTTCATGTGCCACAGGCAAGCATGTTGAGTGTAGACTCATAACCCCTAGTCACCATCAGAATAACCTGCAACATCACAAGTTACAGCCATAGTGGGTCAATACATTGGAATAGTATTGGCAAGTGATACCTTAGTAGAATATTAGTAGTCTAGATACTATATGCATTTTGGCTAAGTGTAGCTTAGGCTTGCTTTGATCAAAATAGGTTTTACCTATCAGTTGAAAACACTAAGTTTTTCTTTGAAAAAACTTTCCCAAGGAATCACCAATAGACATTGGTGAACCTTTACCCTTATTCACCCACAAGTTTTAACTTAGAAATTGGGATGAGGAGATTCTTGATAGCTTCCATGTCTTGATGCTCAAGTTGTCCAATACCAGGGACATGGCTAAGTACTTAGATTCTTCCATCTGCAGAGGTTGTGCACTTTCCCCACAAGACTTGATTTTCACCAAGACAGGACCTTTCAGAAGCCTTCCCTTAGACCAAATGGATGCGTTCCAACCTATCATCCCACTACCACCAACTGTCCAAATGGATAAGTTATTGCACCCTATGTGATCCAGGCAGAGCCCATATTTCCATGTGCCTGCACTAGAAGCTTCTTAACATATGGCATCTCAAATCCCTTTGTTCCTAGGTGGCTTTCCACAAGTGAGATACACAAGGTAAACCAAAGACATGGGCCTT
Source organism: Avena sativa (assembly GCA_916181665.1). Lineage (NCBI taxonomy): Eukaryota > Viridiplantae > Streptophyta > Magnoliopsida > Poales > Poaceae > Avena > Avena sativa. Next base: position 103,370,990 of record OV702280.1, read on the forward strand.
GTGTAACCACTCAACACAAACCATTCTTTCCTTAAGCAAAAACACAAGTCCAAAGGCTTAGAAATATTTTCTCATAGCATGAGTATATAACCACCCTTGGTTGCTACTAGCTAGGCTAAGCATGGCATTGGTAAGCATCTTAACTTAGAAATTTCTAGCAATTCTACAACTACTTGGATTAACCAAGCATAGCATATAGATCAAAATATTCACGCAAGTCCTATACAAAATATTTCTAGTGCATAGTGGAAAAACATAGGAATGAAATTATGAAGCACCACTTTCCTTGGTAGTTTGGGGAGTAGCAACAATCTTCACAATCACAATCACTATTTGCACCAAAATCTACACATAAAATAATGGCACCAAAATCACATACAAAATATATACAAACAAAAATACATGAATGCATGCAAATGCCATGTGATGATTTTTCTACCCAAACAAGACAAGTGAACAGTACTGAAACATAAAAAAGTTCAAGATATTCAAAATAAACCTTATTTGATCCTTAAAACATTTTTCAGATAATTTATATAATCAAAGTAAGCCTACACAAGTTTCTGCATAGATAACCATTTTTACAGAGGCAAAATATTAAACACATTGCATAAACAGATAGGATTTTCTCTCCTGATTCCAATAATATAAAATTTGTAAAATTTGAACGTGTGGATCAAAAGTTATGAATTTTACAAGTTTGGTTAACTAATAGATCGAATTTTCTGTTTTAAATTCAAACAGAGGCCACACGGCGCTTTCTGATTCGCTGGTACCGATTCGCATGGATCGACTAACATGGACCGCATGATCTAAATGAAATCGCACGACCAGATCTGTCCCGTACCCCTTCGTTTAAGTGATCTATCTAACGCGTTGGATCTGGATCTAACGGCTCGCGATCAAGCGACCAAACTCTGGCGGCGCTAGCGGCGGCGAGTGGCGGCGGCGGCTCTGTTAGAGACGTTGCCGACGATCTAGGTCGCGCGGGAGAGGGAGAGGTGGCTTACCGAGTTTGCCTTGCGCTGCTGATGCTCAAGGTATGCTTGGTTGGCGAAGGGGCGCTCGAGGTCGACGGAGATTGCTCGCCGGAGTCGCTGCTGTCGTCGGGTGTGTGCTGCTGGAGACGGTGGCGACGCTATGGTTCACGCTAAGGCACGAGAGAGGTAGCGTTAAATGCGTGCAGACGAGGCGATCGTGTGAGTATGAATGAGAGAGGGAGGCGTGGTCAGTACAAACCAGGAGAGCTCGTCGGAGTTTGCGGCTGCGCCGGGCACTTGCGGTCATCGTCGTTCGCGAGGCTCCCGATAGTCCTAGGACGCACCAGTGGAGTTAGAAGATGCGCAAGGTTGCTGCGATCATGCTGGCAAGATTAGAAGGCAAGGGGCAATGAGAGCTCACCAGAATCGCACGCCGGAGGGGCTCGGTACCGCGGCGGTGCAAGCGATATTGTGGGCAGCCTGGTGGCGGAGTGGGGGCGCTAGGTGAGGGGAAATGGCCGCAGAGGGGTGGAGGTTAAATAGCCGGAGCAGGGGCGAGATTAACGTGCGGCATCAATGGGATTGAAGAGCATTTGCGTCGGGAGGAAACGGCCGTGGCGGCGCTTGTCGCCGCCACTCGCGGGGCCCAGTTGTCAGCGAGGGGGTGTGCGCGAGCGCGGTGAGAAACAGAGGAGAAAGAGGGAACCCGTGTGGGCTGTTCTGTCTGATGGGCTGGATTGGTGGTGCCGTGGCGTGGGGATGCTCAAGGTGGTCGTAGCTCGTCGAGGGGCGCACGGTGGTGACGTGGATTCCTCGCCGGAGTTGAGCTGCGCCTCGGGCTTGTCTGTTCGTCGACGGGGGCAAGTCTACGGTTCAATCCAACCCAAACAAGCAACGCCATTAGGTTCGCGAGAGAAAGGCGAATACGAAAGTATCATCCAGAGGGAATGGGGCAGCCAGGGATTACCAGGGGGTTCCGCCGGAGAGGTAGCAGACGATGGCGGCGCGGTTAGTCGAGGTGGTTGCCGACGATAGGGTGCATGCGCGAGCGAGCTGAGGCCACTGGGAGATGCGTATGGAAGAGGGGAGCAGAATCGCGTGGTCGAGGAAGCAAGGGGCGGTGAGAGGTGGTCGGAATCGTTGCCGGAAGACGTTGGAGACAGCGGCGGTGCAAAGCAAATTAGAGGTAGCCTGGTGGCTCTCTGGTAGCGGGGTTTGAGGGGAAAGAGAGAGAAGAGAGAGGGGATTTATCGAGCTTGATTGATGACAGGAATTACTCTCTGCATTGACGTGATTTACTCCAGCGAGATCAATGCATAAACGGAAGAAATGGTTGCAGGGTGGAGACAATGGTGAGGTGGTAGTGGGGCCTGGCGTCAGCGAGTGAGAGAGAGAGAGGAGGTGGGGCCAGCTAGTCAGCGTCTATGTGGGTTCCTTCCGCGGTGAAAAACGGTTCGCTCGGGGTGAGAGGGAGAGGTGGGTTGCTGGGCTTAGTGGGCTAGCTGGGCTGAGTCCTTTTTATATTTTTTATGTTCCTGTTTCTTTTTCTATTCCCATTTCTTTTATTCTGTTTTGATTTTGATTAATTATTTCAAACATTCATTTGAATTCAAACTTCTCTCAAATTTTGTGTGGATTCAAATGCTGACTAATAAAACATTCTGAATTCAATTTTGGAATAAATCTTTTATTCTTTTAGGGTCTTTTAATTATTTAAAATTGGCCCTTGTATTTATTAAATGAGATCAAATATATTTTATAATCCTTATTTAAATTTCATTTTCCCACAAAACCTTTTCAGTAAGTTTTATTCAACTAAAAGTGTGTCTAATAATTCACTTTGAATTATTATAAATAATTTTAATATGATTAATTAATCATTTTAAATTGGGTACTTTTCTTTATTCTACTGAAATTAAATATAGTTTTAATTCCATATATTTTATTTGGAAGATTTATTTGATCTTATTTCAGTTAATTAAATAACTTTTAATCCACTTGGGTAAATTCCAAAATACTATTTTCTCATGGATTAAATAATTATTCTTATTAGAGATTTGTCTTTATTAAAATAGGATTAGAATGGTTAATGCCATTTTATTTGGAAATTCTTTATCCTTTTATTTTATTTGGATTTGGATTCTATTCATTCCATTTCCTTAATGGATTATGCCAAGATTTAATTTGGTCTTTAAATATTTCTTATTTAATATTTCTGTCTTTATCTTATAAAATCCATATCTTTTTATTTATAGATCCAAACTTGGTGACTCCAATTTTTAAAATATTATTTAATATTTATTTATACTTTTAAATATATTTAGGATTATTTGCTCACCATTTGGTATGGATTTATAGATAGGTGCTTTATTAGCTTTGGAAATTCAATTTGTCTTATTAATTTCATAAGATTTTATTTATGGTTCCAAATTTAGTGAAACCAATTTCTATGGTTTTATAATATTTCCATTTGTCATTCTTGATCATTTTGAAATGTTTGTATGATAAATTTTTATATGGATCAAATTCATAGTCTTGGAGATAACTTGAAAATGATTTCCTTCCATTAGGGTTTTAGAGTTTTGGTTTATTCTCCAAGTGTTTAAATTTCAAGATGCATTTCACTTGATTTGAATTTAGTTGGATTCAAACATTTATCAAAGTTTGTTCAAGATGGGATTTTAAGTTTCCATTTAGAAACAAAAGTTTCTTTTCACCCTAATTTTCAACAATTATTTATTTTGTTTATTTATTTTTCACATAACAAGATTTGGAAAATCTTGGGATGTGACAGGCTACCACCCTTAAAATAAATCTCGTCCCGAGATTTGGGAAGAATAGGGGTTACAAATTGGCTCAAAGCAACTAGAGTACTACCACCCTTAAAAATTTTCCAACTAGATTACTTCTTGGCTTGCTTGGGATCTTGTTGGTACTTCTCTGGGCAAACATCTGCATAGTGTCCTTTGTTTCCACACTTGAAACATGTGACAAGGCTGAGATCCTTCATAGGCTTTATCTTGTGCTTCATATTTTCTGGACAATTGCTTGCATAATGTCTTTGGTTACTACAATTGTAACATGTGATAAGATTGAGCTCTTCACGTATCTTCTGTGGACAAGTTGACACATAATGGCCTACCTCTTTGCAGTTGTTGCACCATACTTGGCTAATCTCCTTATACTTTTTCTTCTTCTCTGGACATTCATTGGCATAGTGTCCCATCTCTTTGTAATGACAACATTGCACTTGGCGTTTGTCTTTCTTCTTCTTGGGTTTCTCCAAAGCTAAGAGTGCTTCTAGTTCATGCTCTTCATATCTTATTTCAAAGGTAGGAAAGTTTCCTGGTCTCCTTGACCTTTTCCTTGGATAATACATATGTCTCCTCTTTGGTCCTTTAAATTGAGTCATATGGCATGGAGGTGCAAGCTGAGATTTTCCTTTGTCTTCATCCTTCTTGGTAGAAGTTGTTCCCTTATTGTAGTCTGCAATTAGTTGTTACACTCCACCTTGTTTCCTTTGTTGAACTATGGAATAGATGGGGCATTGGATAGGGACATGATTATTTCCTTCACATAGGAAACAAGTAGCTTGAGATGTGAGGCATTGATTATTTGGGTGTTTCTCTTCACAATTGGGGCATTGATCTTCATGCTCTTTGGAAGTGTGATCCTTGTCTCCACAAATATTGCAAGCTTGAGTTCCTTCTAGAATATCATCATTGTCATCCTTGTTGTCACAAGGTCCTTGGTAAGAGTTGTCTCCCATGTTGATCATTTGATCGGTCACCTTATGCAACAATTGGGTTTGGATTTCCAAAAACCTTTGCATGGTTGGATCTAACTCACTGGTGTTGGCTAAAAATTGAGTTGTCACTTGGTTCAACTGGGTTTGGGTTACTATGAGTTCTCTCATGTTGGTCTCTTGGTTGTTGTTGTTGTCACCATCCTTGATGTTGGAGTTTCTTGGAGTAGTCATCTGTTTGGGTTGGATTGGGATTAGAATGGGCAAGATATTTCTAAGGGAATAATTCTAATCACACACATCACAATTCACACAAGCAATGTGCAAGCAATCATAAACAAACATTCCACTCAAACAACAAGTTTAAGCACATTTTTAGGTAACAAAATATTTTTGCTACACCACATAAGTTGGTGGGTTTGACTTAAACTAAATATGGTGGTCCAACTATATGGTTCAAATGAAATCATTCCATCCTTCTTAGTTGATTCTTCTTGAATGAGATCATGGTTTCCTTGGAAAATTTCTTGTGTCTTGGTCACAAAAACTTCAAAGTGATGATGGTTCCTTCTAAGTTGTGTTTCCTTAGTCTTCAAGTCTTGAGTAACATTTCTTGTCTCACTTGAAGGCCTTAGTGATATCCAAAGTTGAAGTCCTTGGTGAAAATATAGTTGAAGTCTTTGGTCATGGTGGAGGCTTTATCCATCAAGTTGAAATAGACAAGATGTAGAATTAAAACCAAATTGGTTGAGGAAAGAGTTTACAAGATTGTTTGCAAATATGTTTCGGAACAAATTCAACTCCTATTTTTCTAAGGGGTTTTATCCAATCCTAGGGTTACAAATCCTATAGGCAACACAATGCTCTGATACCATCTGTAAGGTTCCCAACCTTTAATAAGGTAGAGATCCCTGTGTTTACAATGCTAGTCCTTGGATCAATAGCTAGCATCCACAGTTAAGATGTAATATCAAGAAACAAAGGTCATAATACAATTTTATAATCAAGAATAAAATAATTTATTACATCTTACATAGCTCAGTTGGCTATCTCATTACAATGCAGCAGAATATAATACAATAGCATGGGGTCCTTGATGGGGTTATGCCTACCGGGGTATACCTCGAGGACGTTTCCGACTGGCCCAGGAACTGGCGAGTGGGCCTGCAAGACGGCGACTGGATCAAGGCCCGGTGTGGATCCAAGCGACTGGAAGCTGAAGGCCCAGGCGAGTAGATAGGCCCAGTCGAGTTAGGTTAAAGGATTACTGAAGCCTTAACCGATTCGGTTGAGATATGTAAACCCTAGGGGAGGTGAGTCTATATAAACCTCCCTACAGGGCGTGTAGAGATACGTTCCATCATACACCCAAGCGACTCGCCGCCTAGCCGCCGAGCTCGCCCATTGTACCACCTTCATAATACAATCTAGTAGGAGTAGGTCTTTACCCTCCGGGGGTCCGAACCCGGGTAAAACCTGTGTCTCCGCCCTCATCTCGCACCGCAGATGGCTGGCCGCCCTTGCCCCTCGTTCTACTACTCGCTGCCGATTGCAGCATCTGCCGTGACCATTCCCACGACAGTGGCGCCCACCGTGGGGCCTGGCCGGTCTGGCCGGTGTTCTGCGGCGAGATCCAATCTGCCCATCAACGAGACGGTCGCCACCGGCCACATGATAGCGATCGGCGAGATGCTCCAAATCATGCCAAGCAGCTACGTCCCGGCGGAGCGACCCGTCACGCACAGCGTGATCCTGCCGGTCGGCATGATCAGCCTCTTCGTCGGCCTCACCGACGTCATCGTCTCAGAGGACTCGGCTCGCATCCGCGAGTCGCCGCCACGCGATCGAATCTCCGAGAGCCAGATCCGCACGATCCATCGCCTCGCCTCCGAGTATAACTCGGCCCACAGTGACGTGGTCAAAAACTCAGCGGCCGCAGAAGACACGGCCCTCAATGACGAAGCCGACTCGGCGACCCCGGCGTCATTCGCCGGATCCATCACCGCGGCTTCAGCTGCGGGCTCCATCACTCAGGTCTCCAACATGGGAGACTTCGAGGATCCCTCCATCCTTGGGATCTTCGACTTCGACTCCGGGTCGGAAAATTCCGCCGACCTCCGCGACGGTACCGGTCGCCACGCCGCGACCTACATGGCGACCGGCACCGATCCGCCGGAGGATCCCTTCTCCACCCCGATCCCTCCTAACGCCACAGCAACGGAGGTCGAGGAACTCCGCCTGAAGCTGGCGGAGGCAGTGCACAAGGAGCAAGCCGAGCGCGAAAAATTTCGCCTCGAGCAGGTGACGGCGCAGGAGCTATCGCGCTACCACCAGCAGCGAATCAGGTCGCTCCTGAACCCCACCGACCAGGGGTGCGCCCTGAACTTCGATGATGAAAACGACCCGGCCCGCGTGGCCGAGTGCGCGATCTGCAAGAAAGCGCCACCAGGAGGAAGCGCCCGGCCCCCGCCAGGGTCGACGGCGATGGGCGCCCCACCTCCACCCAACCGCAGACCCCCCAGGGATCAACCGCGGATAGTAGTCTCCTCACGGGAGCGGGACGCGAACGGCCTCCCACCGTTCTCCACCCCGATGGACAACCTCGTGGCGGGCCGAGCAGCAGCCGACAACATCGCGGCCACCGGTGACGGCGCCCTACAGATCCAGTACGTCAGGGCCCTGCTCGCAACGGCCGCCGAGCAGCAAAACGCAGGCGCCGACTCGCAGGGTCGAGTGTACTCGCGTTCTTCGGGAAGCAGAGCGGCCTCGAGCGGCCGCCCAATGGCGGCAAACACCCTCAACTGCCCGCCACCAGAGCCACTGCAGCTCCAACACCGACCCGCGAACGCGGCACTCTCCACCAACGACCCCAGGCCAGCGACCAACTTCGTCGCTGCCAACGGTCAACCCATCGACGCCCGCACCCACATCATCAACAACCAAAGCTGGCGCGCACGCCAGCCCGACGACCTGCGACACACCCTAACCAATCGCCACGACGGTGAGCCAATGGGGTCGCTAAGTCGACTCGACCCCAAGTGCTTCGGACCAATGATCCGAGGCGAGAAGTACCCACGAAACTTCAAGGCGCCAAAGTAGATAGAAAAGTACGACCCCTCGTACGACCCCGCCGTCTGGCTCGATACATACCTCATGGCGATGGGGATCGCAGGCCACACCGACCTGCTAGCCGCCCGTTACCTCCCCCTGATGATGGAGGGGACGTGCAGGCAGTGGATCAACACCCTCCCCCAGGATAGTATTGACTCCTGGGAGGAGATGCGCGACGCCTTCGTCAGGCACTTCGAGTGCTCCTACACCCGTGCCACCACCATCGAGGACCTGGAGCGATGCGTCCAGGGACCCCGCGAGTCGACCCGCAACTGGGTCCAGCGGTGGCAAGAACTCTGGTACAACGCGGTCGGCATCCACCCGGACACCACGATCCATTTCTTCAAGACCTCGTGCCGCTACGAGACTTTGGTCGCCAAGCTCAAGCGACATTCTCGCACACTCGACAACATACCGAACATCCTCGAGATCGCCAAACGGTACGCGGAGGAAGATCCAAACCAGGAAACCGACGACGAGTCGGGAGGGCAACGCCGCACGAGCGGCAACGACAGCGGACGACGGTCCGACCTACGCTACAGCAACACTCGCCTCACTGGCAAGCGCCGCAGCGACGGGCGAGTCGACTTCGTCGCCAACGCCGGGCACGCACAACGCGAGCCCAAAAGCTTCCGCCGCGACAGAGGACAACGCCGCGACGGCGGCAACTACAAGGCCAAGCCAAGGTTCGACCCTGCGGCCCTCCTTAACCAACCTTGTGCGTTTCATAGTAGGGAAGGCAAACCCGCAACGCACACGACCGCCGACTGCCACACCCTCAGGGAGATTGAGAAGGCACGGCGAGCAAGGGAGGACCCCCACAACAACCCGCCAAACGGCGGAAAGTTCGGCAACGTGGCCGGCTCGCTCCATACCTTCACAGGCTTCAACACGAAGCGCGAGAAGAAGGTCATCACCCGCGCCGTCGCCGTCAACGCGGTGGCCCAGGTGGACGTTCCCCAGTTCATCAACTGGTCGGAGTAGCCCATCACTTGGAGCCGCCAGGACCACTCGCCGCGCATCGAGTACCCAGGCCGAGTCGCCCTGGTGGTCAAGCCAAAGGTGGGCGACTACTGGCTCCCCAAGACATTGATGGACGGCGGCAGCTCCATCAACATCCTGTACCTGGACACCTTCAGGCGGCTGCGGCTCCCGCAGTCGATGATCGAGACGACCCACACCACGTTCCACGGCATCGTCCCCGGTCGGAAGGCGTACCCGATCGGCAAGGTCACGCTGCCAGTCACCTTCGGCACACCAACAAACTTCCGCACCAAGCAGATCGTCTTCGAGCTGGTGCCCTTCGACAGCCACTACCACTGCGTCCTGGGGCGCCAGGCGTTCGCCAAGTTCATGGCAGCGCCCCACTACGCGTACAACGCGATGAAGCTCCCTGGGCCTTGTGGCGTCATTACCATCTACGGCGACCCCGACATGGCCGCCGAATGCGAGGCCAAAGGAGCAGAACTCGCCGACGCCGTCATCGCGGCAGAAACCAACCACGCCGATGAGCTCGCCAAGTACGCGAGCGGGGTCAACAACGACGACCCCACCATACTCAAGAAGCCCAACTCGGAGGGCGCAAACACCTCAACCTTCGAGGCAATGACGCACACCCGCACCGTCGAGCTGGTCCCAGGCGACTGCAGCCAGACGCTGACGATCGGAAGAGGGATGAGCCCAACCTAGGAAGGCGCGCTCATCGAGTTCCTCCGTGAGAACAGGGACATCTTCGCATGGAAGCCCTCTGACATGCCTGGTGTCCCTAGGGAGCTCGCTGAGCACAAACTAAACGCCGACCCCAAAGTGTGACCCGTCAAACAGTCGCTGCGGCCCTTCAATGAAGAGCGCTGCCGAGCCATCGCCGAGGAGGTGCAGCGTCTACTCGCTGCAGGCTTCATCCGGCCAATCAAGTACTCCAAGTGGCTGGCAAACCCAGTACTGGTCGAGAAGAAGAACAAGACCTGGAGGATGTGTATCGACTACACAAACTTGAACAGCGCCTGCCCAAAGGAGCAGTTCGTCCTCCCGCGGATCGACCAACTAATCGACTCCACCGCGGGCTCGGAGTCGCTATGTTTCCTCGACGCCTACTCTGGATACAACCAGATCAAAATGGCTGTCGAGGACGAGGAGAAGACGGCGTTCATCACGCCATTTGGAGCCTTCTGCTACACCGCCATGACCTTCGGCCTCAAGAACGCCGGGGCGACCTACCAGCGGTGCATGCAAGAGTGCCTCGCGAGCCAAATTGGCCGCAACATCCATGTCTATATCGATGACGTGGTCGTAAAGTCCGCTCGCCAGGGTGATCTACTCGCCGACCTGGCGGAAACGTTCGCCAACTTGCGAAAATACAAGATAAAGCTTAACCCAGGCAAATGCACCTTCGATGTACCAGCAGGACAACTACTGGGGTACGTCGTCTCCAAGAGAGGGATCGAGGCGAACCCCACTAAGATCGACACGATCGCCCGACTCGGCAAACCCGAGTGCCTGCGCGACATCCAGAAGCTGGCCGGGCAAGTAACGACTCTCAGTCGCTTCATCCCCCGCCTGGGCGAAAAGGCGATGCCCCTATACCGTCTAATGCGCAAGAACCCCACCTTCCAGTGGGACAAGGAGGTGGACGACGCGCTTCGCGACCTCAAGAAGGTGCTACTCGCCGCACCACTACTCACCGCCCCCGCCGACAAAGAACCCATGCTGGTCTACGTCGCGGCCTCCGAGCGCGTCGTCAGCGCCGTCATGGTCATCGAACGGCCGGAGGAAGGAAAGGAGCGCCCAGTACAGCGACCGGTGTACTACATCAACGAGGTCCTCACCGAGTCGCGCCAGCGATACCCGCAGTACCAGAAGCTGGTATACGCGGTCTTCAGAGCACAGCAGCGCCTGCCGCACTACTTCCAGGAGCACCCGATCACGATCGTCTCCTCAACACCGTTGCAGGACATCATCCGCAACCGCGAGGCGACCGGGCGGGTCGCCAAGTGGGCCGTCGAGATCGGCGTCCACAACATCAAATACGAGCCACGAAAAGCGATCAAGTCGTAGGCCCTAGCGGACTTCATCGCCGACTGGGAAGAGGCCCAGCAGCTAGAGAAGCTGCCATACCTCCATTACTGGAGCCTGCACTTCGATGGCTCCAAGAACGCGGACGGCGCAGGAGCAGGGATCGTGCTAACTTCACCGAAGGGCGACAAGCTCTGCTACGTCCTCTGCCTCGACTTCACCCCCTGCACCAACAACATGCTGAGTACGAGGCCTTACTCCACGGCATGCGAGCTGCCAGGGAGATGAACGTCAACCGCCTACGCTGCTACGGAGACTCCGACCTCGTCGCTGGGCAAGTCGCTGGCACCTGCGACGCCGTCTCCCCCACCATGGTGGCGTACCGCCAAGCAATGGACAAGTTGGGCGGACACTTCGCAGGCTACTCCGTCGAGTGGATTGACAGGCGAAAGAACGAGGAGGCCGACGCACTCTCTCGCATTGGGTCGGCTCGACTCGCACCACCCGTCAGCGTATTCCTCGACACGATCACCAAGCCATCAGTCTCTCCCCCGAGGGAGATCGACATCGGAGTCCCGTTACAACCAGAGGCAGCCCTGGTCGCACTCGTCACCGAGCCAGACGACTGGACCAAGCCCTACGTCGCCTACCTGGAGGCCGGCACCTTGCCGGCAGACGAGACGGACGCTCGGATGATCGCACGCCGATGCAAGTCCTACACCATCATCAATGGCGAGCTCCACAGGCGCAGCGTCACCGGCGTGTTCCAACGCTGTGTCCAACCCGCCGAAGGACGCAAGATCCTCCACGACATCCACTCCGGCGACTATGGCCACCACGCCGGCGCCCGCTCTCTGGTCGCCAAGGCTATGCGGCATGGCTTTACTGGCCCACCGCACACGCCGATGCCGTCGACATTGTCCAGTGGTGCGCCGGGTGCCAGAAGTACGCCAACCAGACGCACGTGCCGAGCTCAGCGCTCAAGACAATCCCCATCACCTGGCCATTCGCCGTGTGGGGCCTGGACATGGTAGGCCCCTTCAAAAAGGCTCCCTCCGGCTACACCCACCTCCTGGTCGCGGTCGACAAATTCACAAAGTGGGTGGAGGCCAAGCCAGTCCGGAAATGCGACGGGAAGACCGCCACTAAATTCCTACGCGAGCTCATATATCGCTACGGGTTCCCAAACAGCATCATCACGGACAACGACACCAACTTCGCCAAAGGAGCCATGGCCGAATTCTGCGAAGAACACCACATCTGGCTCGACCTCGCATCAGTCGCCCACCCGGAATCCAACGTCCAGGCGGAACGGGCCAATCAAAGCATCCTCCATGGCCTGAAGCCGCGACTCCAAGTACCACTCGAGCGCACCGCCGGGTGCTGGGTCGAGGAGCTACCCTCCGTCATCTGGGGCATCCGCACCTCGGTCAACAGGTCGACAGGATTCACCCCCTTCTTCATGGTGTATGGCGCCGAGGCAGTCATGCCCACCGACCTTGAGCACGACTCGCCGAGGGTCGTCCACTACACGGAGGCTGCGAACGAACTCGCACGACAGGATGGAGTCGATCAACTCGACGAGGCACGTGACCTAGCTCGCTCGCGCACCGCCATCTACCAACAAGGACTCCACCGCTACCACAGCCGGCGGGTGAAAACTCGCACCTTCCAAGAAGGCGACCTGGTGTTGCGCCTCATCTAGGACAAGAAGGGCATGCACAAGCTTTCCCCTCCGTGGGAGGGACCATTCGCCATCGGGTGAGTACTCGGCAACGACGCCTACTACCTCATCGACGTCCGCGGGGGCGGCAAACTCGACGTCTAGCGACCATGGAATGTAAACCTCCTACAGAAGTTCTATTCCTAGAACTCCACATATGTACCCCTTAGTCGCTATAAAATAAAAAGAATCGGTTACCGCAAATTGCGCCTACTCTCCGTGTCTTGTGCCACTCACACTCATAATAACAGCGTCAAGCTAACCGCAGAAGTCAACCTTTGGTACAGCGATCGGCACGGCTAAGTAGTGCGGTGCAAGAGCACTGGGTCACCTCAGGTCTTGCATCGTCCATGAAAAACGCCTACCCGGAGCCCCATTGGAGTCGCCCAGCCCGACTGGCTCTACGAGCCAAGACAACTGCCTTCGCTTCTTACAGCGACCATGATCCTCCGCATCCTCGACATAGCGACTCGAACGGCCAAGTACCACGCTCGGGGACTGACGACCAGTTCAGCGCGAGTGGCTCGGGAAAACACCAAGTATGAGAGCATGTCCAGGACTCGCCATGCGACTGACCCAACGGGCCAGACCGGAGCGATGCGCTCAAACTAACGCGCCAAGTCCTCACCCACCCTCGAGTCGAGCCTAGAACAACCAAGTACCACGCTCGGGGACTCGGCCACCCGACCTCGTTCGCGCAAGGGAAAACGGTGAAGTACAGAGCGCTCAAGGGAGTCGCCTTGCGACTGGCTCTCCGAGTCTGGGTGAGTCGACCACAATAACAAAACATTCAAAAACCACAAACACATCACACACGAGGTAAACCCCACAAAAAGGGCGGACGCGCTTGGGGACTCGTTCAACCCTCAATCGGAAAACACATGACAAGTCACAAAACAAACACGATATCTCATTAATAGCATGTTGCAATCATCTCAGAGTACAAAATATGCCCAAACGGCAGATCTGCTACTAACGCCCCAGGGCAAACTATTCTATTCCGCAGGCTTCAACGACGACTCGACCGCACCCTTGCGATTGCGGATGAACGGCGTGTATGGGTTTGACGGGTACGTCGTCAGCTCACCCGCAATCGCCGCGCGAAAGGGCTGCTCGACCTTGAAGTCCCGGTGCTGTGGCTCGGGGTCGTTGGGCGCGACGAACGTCTCCTGGTAAGGAAGGAGGTCGCTGTAACACCCTCAGAATCAGCCCTATGCAAGTTTCAGCGCTTCCCGCCAAAACCCGCATAGAAACGATTCAAAGGTGCCCACCAGGCACTTGCGTGCGGGTGGAAAACGAAGTAATACCATTACCCAATAGTCCTCGATGGAACCCACAAAACATATATATACAACAGCGACTCCAAGAGTCAAGAATACAGATATACAATACAAAGATCCAAATCACCTGGAAAACGATACAGCCTCCGAGTACGGACAAGATGCAAATTGAGCTAAGAGCCCTGAAGAATAACCAACGGCGTCCATAACCCTGCCCAGGCCAAGTCGGAAGGGTAACCCTGCTAACGACGTCGATCTCAAAACCTGCTTAAACAAAAAGGGGTGCCGACAAAGGGCAAAGGAAAAAGAGAGCGGTCAGTACTGAGGCCAGTACACGGCGAGACTAGAATTCGGCGGTCCTCGCCTACATAGGTATGGTGGACTGAAGCGGCAGCGCGGCATGCACTAAACAACCTATAGAGACTCGATACAACTAGCGGCTATCAGAGAGGGGTAAGAAAGACCTATTCGGAACCAACCTGATACTACAACCTAACATACCCATCCTGGTGTTTCCCCCCTCGAGACCAAACGAGGAAGTCAACCGAGGAACTCACACCGTTGGCAGTTTTATTCATTCCGTTATAGTTGCGGCAATTACTAGTCAAATAAAGATGGCATGAGTCATCCTGATATAATAAGCAGTGGGCAGTTTTAGTTAAACATTCCGTTGTAGTTGCAACACTTACTAGTCAGATACAATTAGCATGAGATATCCCCAAACCCAGCAGTTGTTGGTACTTTTATTTAGCCATTCTGTTGTAGTGAAGCTGATTACTAGTCATATCGGATACAAGTCAAATTATGACAGTAAACTTTAGTTATAGTTGTCTATGATCGAGAACTGTGCTCCAAGTCGTCCATAACCGCGGGCACGGCTTTTCGAAAAGATTTAACCCTGCAGGGGTGCACCAAAGTATCCAAACGCACTTCGACCCTTTTTGCCAGATCAGTTAACATACACCCATCGGTATGTCGGCGGGGCCTAAGTCATGACGTTTCCCAGACCCAAAGCAAGTACATGGGGGCCACCCCACTAAGCTACCCGCAACAAAGTCGGCCGGTCTCCGAGACGGACTCAGGGTTTGTGGAGACGGCTGTAAACGACTGGGAACCCGAAAAGATGACTGGGCTTGTCGATACAGCGAAAACGTGTCACGATCCTAAACAGTACAGGTGCAGTACCTCGCACAATTTAAATTAAGCAGTAAAGCATGGCATAAGTACAGAATAGTAATAAAGCCCCAAACTAATTGTGGCCCCCGGTACAGTACTTTGAAATCAGGTACTAATCGATGGGGGTGCCCATACACCCCACCTGTGGTTAGCGCGCTCGATCGCGGAACAGGTGTCAAGAACTCGGGGTCCTACGGGACACAAGTGGACGGTTAACAACCAAATAACATCTATTGCCCACCTGTGCCTCTGCATTTACCTACTTTCAATTTTAGTTATTAAACAATAATTAAAGCCATGGTCATCTCCAACATTAAACATGCGGCAATACTCCAACAACCGTGGAACTTGACGACACGTAACAGCACTTGAGTAAGCAACTACGACTCGCAGGTCCAACTATCTACCAAACAACAGGTAATAGGATGTGTCCAAGGCAATATAAGGCTGCAAGGGATATCACGGGCACGAAAACTAGAGCATCGCAACACAGATAGCAATAGATCAACAGGAGGGAATAAATACTATAAAAGTAAGATAGGTAGAAAAGGGGAGATGCTCGCCTGAAAACATTGCCGAAGGTTCATCCGAAGATCGGGTCGACACTCGCATCAGCTCATCGGCCTAATCCGCGAAGAAGCAAAACACTAGAAGAAACACCGGATGGACTATTTAATACTACGGCAAAAGATCGGGCATGATGCATGTATGATGTATGACATGGCAAAGATGCGATGCAATTAGGCAATATTAAGCGGAACCGGGGTCCCGACGATTAAGTATATGGTTATAGTTGTTTAGCTACCCTGCAATTTAAATGTTGTCTTAACATGGCAAAACATGACATCGGTTTGCTACACAAATTTACATGGGGCCAATATAAGGCTAGATTTGCCCGCGAATGGATCCCATATTTAATTTAGGTGAATCGGCATAACGCCCCCAAACCCACATGAATATGCATGCAAGCATGTTCATTTAATATGCAACAAGTTTTATATATAGCATTTATAAAATAGGGCTCGGGAAAAGGTTCACACATTAGGGTCGAAGGTCTTCGGGGCTCGGAGGGGTTTGGTTCGGTCTCAGGGTTCGACGGGAAGGCAAGGTTCGGTTCGATGAGATCGGTCTTGGCATTCGGCGTGAAGAACTTGGCGTCCTCGAGGAAGTACTTGGCGTATCCGTGTCGACGACCTGGGCGTCCGGGTTCTCAGGCATCAGATTCGGGAAGAAGTACTTGTCGCATCTGCGGTCTTCGGGTTCAGGTAGAAGAGCTCGTCGTCCGGGGATTCTCTGGGTCCGTGATCTGCGGTAGCTAGTCTTGGCGTTCCGTGAAGAAGACCTCGTCGCTCCAGGAGAAGATCTTGGGGTTCCGCGTCGAAGGCCCTCGGGTACGGGGTCTCGGCGAACTTGGCGTGTCGAGGTCGGTTTTCGGGCCCGGTGCCGTGGTTTCTCGAACATCGAATCCTCGTACTGGCTATACTAAAACATCAGCAACACCCCTTCACACTTGGTGTTTACAGCATCTGAACGCGCCAAGGACACGAGCAGAGGACTCAGCCGCAGATTCCAGAGGTGGTCGAAGGGGATCGAAGGCCTAGCGCTTGCGCCGGTACGGATAGCAGCAGACGACCCTCGCGGAGACAGCGGGCCGGTTGCAGAGGTCGACGACGGCGGGCGACGCACTCGGTGCCGCAACACCTGGCGGTGGAATCCAGGGGAGGTGGCCGAGGGCGATGGCGCTAGGAGGAGCTTGGGCGGCCTCACGTGCTGCTCGGGATGGTGAGGACGGCGGGGTCGCGGGAGGGTCGACGGACGAGGCAGCCAGGAGCTCGCGAGGCCGATGCGCTCAACGGGGTGGACGGTCGAGGTGGACGGCACGGAGGCCCGACGGAGAGGAGGTCGGCCGACGGGGGGGAGAGGAAGGAGAGGAGGGCGCCGTCGGGCGACGCGGCTCGGTGGCGGGGCCGGCGCTGGAGAGGAAGAGGACGGCGGGGACGACGGGGGCACTCAGCGGCCAGGGCACAGGCCGGTGACCCAGAGGAGAGGCTCCGGTCGGGAGGGAGGCGGCCTGGTGGCGGCGGACGGAGGACGGGGTGGAGGCGGCCGGCGAAGGGGCCGCTGGTGGTGGAGCTTGGCGACCTCGGGGAGCAGAGCCTAGGGTCGCGGCGAGCGGCGACGGGGAGGGCGCGCCGGCGGCGAGGTCACGCGGCCGGGGCCGGCGCTGGAGGGCGGCGAGCGGCGGCGGTGGAGGCGGAGCGAGGGGAACGCGTGGAGGGGTCGCGGGGTTAGCAGGGTTGGGGTGGGTGGAGTGCGGGATTCCTGGGGAGGTTGGTGGTGGGTGGGACCGGGGGGAGTGGCGGCGGTGGAGTGGGGGCTGTGGGCCAGGTGGGCCAGGACGGGGGAGAGAGAGAGAGGGGGTTGGGGCAGGTGGCGGCTGGTGGTTGGCTGGAGGGAAAGGGAGTGGTGAGGTGGAGGGAGGGGATTGGTCTGGGTGAGGTGTCGCCATGGGGTTGGAGGGGGTGAGGTGGCTGAAGGGTGGGTAGAATAGGACTGGGTAGGAAAAGGGTTTAGGTAGTTTTAGGATTAGATATTTTTGACTAGGGTTTTATATTTGAAATAAAGGGGAGCGATAAATAGAAAACAAAAATAGGGTTTTGGTAAAATAGTTTTATGACAACATGCAGGATGATGTCATGATGATGCAAAAAAAACAAAAACACGACGATTTTCTAGTAGTGGATTTACCCGGGGTGCTACAATTCGACACCACTAACAATGGATCTCGCCCTCGAGATCCTCCTCATGGTACCGGGAAGAAGGGCGGCGATCTGAATCTTCTCGCATCGTGTAGATCCTTGCGACACCACTAACAAGAGGTCGTTGTCCGTGATCGTCGAGAGAACACTCCGGAAACAAAAGGCGAAGGCAGAAGTATCAACAAATAAAGCCACCTCTAGCTTCGATGGAAAGAGGGAACCGATGCATTCTCATCCACTTCAATGTACACAAGCGAATAGAGTGAGTAGTCGGCATGGGGGCCAATCCATCACGCACCCAAACTATTACTCTGCACAATCAGTAGAAAAGCGTGCAACCATTTTCGGAATCAGACTGAAGATCCTGACAATCGAGGTTCAGAAACAAAGGAGTGATGCAGACTCTGCATCGGATCTAGCGTAGATGATGTCGTCGCGTCGGAAAACACCGGAAGGCACGCGAAGGAACAAAGAGAAGTCCACCAGACGAAGGGTTCCTCGGATAGCATGAAGACCAGATGTAGAAACACCGTTACCAAAGGAGGAAGCGAAACCCTGAAGGTACGATGGAACCCAACCACGAGAAATCCTGGACTCGAAGAGAGAGAAGAGAGCGGATTCAAAACACGCAGAGGTGAGAGGAGAGCAGCAGAGGGGTAAGGAGTAAAATCAGACCTAATCAGAACTATCCAACCGATTTTTCAAAAATAGTTTTGACACTCTACTTCGGCCGTTAGCTAGGTTATCCTACAGGCTGGACTTGTGGGGTATCGCAACTGCTGAGCTCTGATACCACTCTGTAACACCCTCAGAATCGACCCTATGCAAGTTTCAGCGCTTCCCGCCAAAACCCGCATAGAAACGATTCAAAGGTTCCCACCAGGCACTTGCGTGCGGGTGGAAAACGAAGTAATACCATTACCCAATAGTCCTCGATGGAACCCACAAAACATATATATACAACAGCGACTCCAAGAGTCAAGAATACAGATATACAATACAAAGATCCAAATCACCTGGAAAACGATACAGCGTCCGAGTACGGACAAGATGCAAATTGAGCTAAGAGCCCTGAAGAATAACCAATGGCGTCCATAACCCTGCCCAGGCCAAGCCGGAAGGGTAACCCTTCTAACGACGTCGATCTCAAAACCTGCTTAAACAAAAAGGGGTGCTGACAAAGGGCAAAGGAAAAAGAGAGCGGTCAGTACTGAGGCCAGTACACGGCGAGACTAGAATTCGGCGGTCCTCGCCTACATAGGTATGGTGGACTGAAGCGGCAGCGCGACATGCACTAAACAACCTATAGAGACTCGATACAACTAGCGGCTATCAGAGAGGGATACAACTAGCGGCTATCAGACCTATTCGGAACCAACCTGATACTACAACCTAACATACCCATCCTGGTGTTTCCCCCCTCGAGACCAAACGAGGAAGTCAACCGAGGAACTCACACCGTTGGCAGTTTTATTCATTCCGTTATAGTTGCGGCAATTACTAGTCAAATAAAGATGGCATGAGTCATCCTGATATAATAAGCAGTGGGCAGTTTTAGTTAAACATTCCGTTGTAGTTGCAACACTTACTAGTCAGATACAATTAGCATGAGATATCCCCAAACCCAGCAGTTGTTGGTACTTTTATTTAGCCATTCTGTTGTAGTGAAGCTGATTACTAGTCATATCGGATACAAGTCAAATTATGACAGTAAACTTTAGTTATAGTTGTCTATGATCGAGAACTGTGCTCCAAGTCGTCCAACCGCGGACACGGCTTTTCGAAAAGATTTAACCCTGCAGGGGTGCACCAAAGTATCCACACGCACTTCGACCCTTTTTGCCAGATCAGTTAACATACACCCATCGGTATGTCGGCGTGGCCTAAGTCATGACGTTTCCCAGACCCAAAGCAAGTACATGGGGGCCACCCCACTAAGCTACCCGCAACGAAGTCGGCCGGTCTCCGAGACGGACTCAGGGTTTGTGGAGACGGCTGTAAACGACTGGGAACCCGAAAAGATGACTGGGCTTGTCGATACAGCGAAAACGTGTCACGATCCTAAACAGTACAGGTGCAGTACCTCGCACAATTTAAATTAAGCAGTAAAGCATGGCATAAGTACAGAATAGTAATAAAGCCCCAAACTAATTGTGGCCCCCGGTACAGTACTTTGAAATTAGGTACTAATCGATGGGGGTGCCCATACACCCCACCTGTGGTTAGCGCGCTCGATCTCGGAACAGGTGTCAAGAACTCGGGGTCCTACGGGACACAAGTGGACGGTTAACAACCAAATAACATCTATTGCCCACCTGTGCCTCTGCATTTACCTACTTTCAATTTTAGTTATTAAACAATAATTAAAGCCATGGTCATCTCCAACATTAAACATGCGGCAATACTCCAACAACCGTGGTACTTGACGACACGCAACAGCACTTGAGTAAGCAACTACGACTCGCAGGTCCAACTATCTACCACACAACAGGTAATAGGATGTGTCCAAGGCAATATAAGGCTGCAAGGGATATCACAGGCACGAAAACTAGAGCATCGCAACACAGATAGCAATAGATCAACAGGAGGGAATAAATACTATAAAAGTAAGATAGGTAGAAAAGGGGAGATGCTCGCCTGAAAACATTGCTGAAGGTTCATCCGAAGATCGGGTCGACACTCGCATCAGCTCATCGGCCTAATCCGCGAAGAAGCAAAACACTAGAAGAAACACCGGATGGACTATTTAATACTACGGCAAAAGATCGGGCATGATGCATGTATGATGTATGACATGGCAAAGATGCGATGCAATTAGGCAATATTAAGCGGAACCGGGGTCCCGACGATTAAGTATATGGTTATAGTTGTTTAGCTACCCTGCAATTTAAATGTTGTCTTAACATGGCAAAACATGACATCGGTTCGCTACACAAATTTACATGGGGCCAATATAAGGCTAGATTTGCCCGCGGATGGATCCCATATTTAATTTAGGTGAATCGACATAACGCCCCCAAACCCACATGAATATGCATGCAAGCATGTTCATTTAATATGCAACAAGTTTTATATATAGCATTTATAAAATAGGGCTCGGGAAAAGGTTCACACATTAGGGTCGAAGGTCTTCGGGGCTCGGAGGGGTTTGGTTCGGTCTCAGGGTTCGACGGGAAGGCAAGGTTCGGTTCGATGAGATCGATCTTGGCATTCGGGTGAAGAACTTGGCGTCCTCGAGGAAGTACTTGGCGTATCCGTGTCGACGACCTGGGCGTCCGGGTTCTCGGGCATCAGATCCAGGAAGAAGTACTTGTCGCATGTGCGGTCTTCGGGTTCAGGTAGAAGAGCTCGTCGTTCGGGGATTCTCTGGGTCCGTGATCTACGGTAGCTAGTCTTGGCGTTCCGTGAAGAAGACCTCGTCGCTCCAGGAGAAGATCTTGGGGTTCCGCGTCGAAGGCCCTCGGGACCGGGGTCTCGGCGAACTTGGCGTGTCGAGGTCGGTTTTCGGGCCCGGCGCCGTGGTTTCTCGAACATCGAATCCTCGTACTGGCTATACTGAAACATCAGCAACACCCCTTCACACTTGGTGTTTATAGCATCTGAACGCGCCAAGGACACGAGCAGAGGACTCAGCCGCAGATTCCAGAGGTGGTCGAAGGGGATCGAAGGCCTAGCGCTTGCGCCGGTACGGATAGCAGCAGACGACCCTCGCGGAGACAGCGGGCCGGTTGCAGAGGTCGACGACGGCGGGCGACGCACTCGGTGCCGCAACACCTGGCGGTGGAATCCAGGGGAGGTGGCCGAGGGCGATGGCGCCAGGAGGAGCTTGGGCGGCCTCACGTGCTGCTCGGGATGGTGAGGACGGCGGGGTCGCGGGAGGGTCGACGGACGAGGCAGCCAGGAGCTCGCGAGGCCGATGCGCTCAACGGGGTGGACGGTCGAGGTGGACGGCATGGCGGCCCGACGGAGAGGAGGTCGGCCGGCGGGGGGGAGAGGAAGGAGAGGAGGGCGCCGTCGGGCGACGCAGCTCGGTGGCGGGGCCGGCGCCGGACAGGAAGAGGACGGCGGGGACGACGGGGGCACTCGGCGGCCGGGGCACAGGCCGGTGACGCAGAGGAGAGGCACCGGTCGGGAGGGAGGCGGCCTGGTGGCGGCGGACGGAGGACGGGGTGGAGGCGGCCGGCGAAGGGGCCGCTGGTGGTGGAGCTTGGCGACCTCGGGGAGCGGGGCCTAGGGTCACGGCGAGCGGCGACGGGGAGGGCGCGCCGGCGGCGAGGTCACGCGGCCGGGGCCGGCGCTGGAGGGCGGCGAGCGGCGGCGTTGGAGGCGGAGCGAGGGGAACGCGTGGAGGGGTCGCGGGGTTAGCAGGGTTGGGGTGGGTGGAGTGCGGGATTCCTGGGGAGGTTGGTGGTGGGTGGGACCGGGGGGAGTGGCGGCGGTGGAGTGGGGGCTGTGGGCCAGGTGGGCCAGGACGGGGGAGAGAGAGAGAGGGGGTTGGGGCAGGTGGCGGCTGGTGGTTGGCTGGAGGGAAAGGGAGTGGTGAGGTGGAGGGAGGGGATTGGTCTGGGTGAGGTGTCGCCATGGGGTTGGAGGGGGTGAGGTGGCTGAAGGGTGGGTAGAATAGGACTGGGTAGGAAAAGGGTTTAGGTAGTTTTAGGATTAGATATTTTTGACTAGGGTTTTATATTTGAAATAAAGGGGAGCGATAAATAGAAAACAAAAATAGGGTTTTGGTAAAATAGTTTTATGACAACATGCAGGATGATGTCATGATGATGCAAAAAAACAAAAACACGACGATTTTCTAGTAGTGGATTTACCCGGGGTGCTACAGTCGCCCATCGCCCAGACGCGCTCAGAGTACACCGCGGCGCGACCCGTCAACTTGAGCACCTCGGAGATCCCCACCTCGCCAGTCGACGACGGGTAGCCACTCGTCAAGTCGTCCAAATCGAAATCTTCCGGAAAATGAGCAAGCCCAAGGCTAAGCGCCGTCGCCGCTCCGCGCCGGAACGCCGATCGCGTCATGAACTCAACGACCGACGGCGCCTTCTCCAAGTACTTCCAAACCTCGACAAGGTCGCTGGGAATTACTTCCGTGTGCGATATCTCCTGGAGGTAGGCTCGGATGTATGTCGCCGACAACGTCGCCGAGTCGATGAGCGTGGCCACATATTGCCACGCGTCGAACGAGCTCGCCTCTTCCGCCCTATCAAGGATGCGACCTGCGAATAGAAGATAACAGTGAGTACATCGGATATCACAAAAAGGCACATGCAATATGCAGGGGCAGACACACTAACCAATCAAGGGAAGGGAGAGATCCGTGATGAAGCTCTGAAGAGAAGTGTAGTCATCCTAAAGCCCAGCAACAAGGGCGTCAGAAACCATACGTTCTTCCGCGGCGGCCGTAACAGCGGCCTTGGCTCGACCATCCGCCGAACTCGCCTCTTCTTTCGCCTCCCTCAGCTCGTGCTCGAGGTCGGCGATCCGCTTCTCAGCCGAGCTCAATGCCGATTGAGCCGCTGCCAACTCACCCGCTGGGACAAGTCCCTGGCGAGCCTCCTCTGCCTTCGCGGCAACTGCCTGAAGCCCCATATTCGCCTCCTGGACGGCGGCCAGTTCCTTTTCCGCGCGGTGTTTCGCTGCCAATCGGTCAGCTGACTCCCGTTGCAGACCCTACACACAATTCAAGCAGTTAGCCAAAGCGAAATCCTAAGTGCCCACCCGCTGAAATTCAGCGAGTACGCACTCGGGGACTGGCAATCAAAAAATCCTAAGTGCCTACCCGCTGAAATTCAGCGAGTACGCACTCGGGGACTGGCAATCAAGAAATCCTAAGTGCCCACCCGCTGAAATTCAGTGAGTGCGCACTCGGGGACTGGCAATCAACAAATCCTAAGTGCCCACCCGCTGAAATTCAGCGAGTACGCACTCGGGGACTGGACGCGAAAAATAACAACAAGACACTAAAAGAATCAGACCGCTGCAACACACCGGCCTGATCCTTGGGGACTGGACATACCTGGATGGCTGCGCCAAGCATGCCGTGAAGTTGTATCGCATCCACGGACGCGAGGAGAGCTGGCGTGTGCCCACGACGCTGCTCGACCTCCGTGTCGGCGACCCCAGGTGCACGGCTCGAGGGCGAGGTCCCACTCGCTATAGCCGATCTGGCCATGAAGCGCGGGAACGTTGCGATGGAGGCACCGGCACCAAAGGAGGCCGGCTCGGCCACCCCAGGCGAGGGAGCACCCTCCTTCGTGGGTACGGCCGCCTCCATTGCGGGTTCATTCGGCGCGACCGCCGTGTCGTCGGAGATCGTGACGACATCGTCACCCTTGGCCTTCTTGGCGCCATCCGCAGGGACGACGACTTCGTCCGCCTTCCTCTTCCGGGAGGGATCCTCTTCGCTGACGATGGGTGGCACCTTAGCCATGGTCGGATGGCCTATCTTCTTCGCTCCGGTCCTACAAATTGATTGCGTGAGCAAGATAATTCAAGTAGAATGAAAGACGAAAGAAGGTGAGCAAACTCACTTAGCGACTGGAATAAAGCGTAGCCCCGTGCGGATGCCGGCCGGCTTCTCCAGTTCGGGGCCCAGTCGGCGACTGTGGCCCATCTCCAGGACATCGCGTGCCCAAGACACGGACGGCTTCTTCGTCATCGAGGCTGCAACGGGAGCTTCTGTGACATCTTCAGCGGGAGCTTCCCTGCGAGGTGAAGCCGCCGCGACCGGAGCGGCCCCTAGCCCAGAGACTGGGGCGAACGGTGGAGGCATCGAGGCCAGCGGCACCTCGCTCAGGACAGTGGCCGTGTCCAGCGCGGCTGCCGTCGGTGGCGCCTCGTCCTTGGACGGGCTAGGGGCGTCGGAGCTGCTCGCCGAGTGCGGTGGCGAGGCAGGCCTCACCGGCTTTGTCTTCTTCCTCGGAGGGGCCTTTGCCTCCTTCTTCTTCTTCTTTGATGGAGTAGCCTGGCGGCGCGAGGTGGTCTCCGGAAGCTCGTCATCATCATCATGACGCTCAAGGCTTTTACTCGCCTCAAGCTCACGCTGACGCTGCCCGCGGGTCTTGCGGACCAGCGGGGCGACCTCCTCCTCGGATTCGTCGTCGCCATTGCTCTCGTCGCTCTCGGTGTCGCCCTTGGCGGGAGGCGACTCGCCCATGTCCTGGACGGACGAGCTTGAATTCTCGTCATCTGAAGGCGGGAGCCATCCTTCCACCACTTGGAATAGCTGCAAAGTGCACAAGATGAAATTAGAATGACCGCGACTGCACAGACTGCGACTGCGAATGATGCGGGGTGACTCACCGTTGGGGCTGGATGCTTCGCGGTATAGGGGGCGACCCCGGCCTTTGCGTCCAGGTACACCGCCTGGGTAATCTTCTTCAGTGCTGAGGTGTAGTCCTCAAGCTTCCACTCGGCGGGGCAGGACTTCGTCGAGTCCTCCCGGCCCGTATATTGGTACATATAGTGGTCCCGCTGCGCCAGAGGGACAAGCCACCGCCCGAGCCAGCAGTTGTATAAGTTGATCATCTGGAGGCCCTTCTTCTTCAGAACGCGGATGGTTTGAAGCATTTCGTCTACGACCATCCGCTGGTCGGTGGGAAGCTTGCCGACTTGGAGTCGGCTCGGTTCGGGTTGGTTGGCGGAGTATCGTGGGATCGCCACCTCGCCCTCCGGAGTCGCCTCGGTGACATAGAACCAAGAATTCTTCCACTGGCTCGCCACCTTGGCGGGTAGCATCAGATCGAAGAAGGAGGCCTTCGATTTAAGCTGGAATGTCAACCCGCCCGCGGCAAGCATTGGGCCGCCCGCTTCCTCGCGACTGATCCGTCAGTGGAACAGATCTTGCCACAGAGGGAAGTAGGGCCGGCAGCCCAAGTAGCACTCGCAGAACACCACAAAGATGGCGAGCTGCTCGATGCTGTGTGGACCCAGGTCCGACGGTTGGATCCCGTAGTAGGCGCAGAAGCGCCGGAAGAACAGGGACATAGGGAATCCCAGCCCCCGTTCCAGGTGACTGGTGAAGTAGATGAATTCTCCCTCGCGCGGGTTCGGGGTCACCTCTCCGGCCGCAGGGATGCGCCACCTGTCGGCGCGCAGGATCCCGGCCTCCTCGAAGGACGCCAGTTGCGCCCTCGTACACTTAGATCTACCCAAAGGCTCGGTGGAGGGGGCCATGGCGAAAGGATTTGTGAGGGGTCGGAGGATTTCGGGTCGGTTGGATCGCGATGCAAAGGAAGGCGAAAGTGCGCGCAATCGGAGGAAATGGCGAGAAGATGGTTCTCTGATCGCCTGCCATTCCCCTTATATAGCGGTTGTTACCCGCCAAATCAGGGAGCCGTTACTACGCGGTGATTACGCCAAAAGTTACCGTTGGATTACCCCAACGGCTAGTTTGACCGCGTTTAACGGTCCAACTTCAGCCACTCGGCTCGCCGACCCGATCACTATGACAGTGACGCCAACTCGACTCGCCAAAGCTGCGATCAGAATGACTAGTCTTTTCCTTTATTCAGGAGCCCGCCGACGATTCGACTGGATATCTGCTTTGAAGCCGCATACTCCGACTGCCAGCAACTACCTGCGCCCAATCAGCGACGGCCTCGGGGACTACTGATGGGGATATGCCTACCGGGGTATACCCAGCAGGACGTTTCCGACTGGCCCAGGAACTGGCGAGTGGGCCTGCAAGACGGCGACTGGATCAAGGCCCGGTGTGGATCCAAGCGACTGGAAGCTGAAGGCCCAGGCGAGTAGATAGGCCCAGTCGAGTTAGGTTAAACGATTACCAAAGCCTTAACTGATTCGGTTGAGATATGTAAACCCTAGGGGAGGTGAGTCTATATAAACCTCCCTACAGGGCGTGTAGAGATACGTTCCATCATACACCCAAGCGACTCGCCGCCTAGCCGTCGAGCTCGCCCATTGTACCACCTTCATAATACAATCTAGCAGGAGTAGGTCTTTACCCTCCGGGGGGCCGAACCTGGGTAAAACCCTGTGTCTCCGCCCTCATCTCGCACCGCAGATGGCTGCCAGCCCTTGCCCCTCGTTCTACTACTCGCTGCCGATTGCAGCATCTGCTGTGACCATTCCCACGACAGTCCTTCATCTTCAAAGTGCCACTGGCAGTCATGTTGCTTGTAGACTTGTAATCCTAATCAATAAACTTCACTAACATCAAACAAACTTGCAACATAATAAGTTACAGCCACAAGGGTCAATACATTTGAATTGTATTGGCAAGTGATACTATGGTAGTATAGTGGAGTCTATCATCTATATGAATTTGGCTAAGTGGATCTTAGGTTTGCTTTGCTCAAAATAAATTTTCCTTATCATTTGAAAACACTAAGTTTTTGCTTGACAAAATCACCCAAGGCATCTCCTAATAGAAATTGGTGATCCTTCAACCCTTGTTCAACCACAAGTTTTAAATTAGAAATTGGGATGAGGAGATTCTTGATAGCTTCCATGTCTTGATTCTCAAATTGTCCTTTACCAGGGACATGGCTAAGTACTTAGATTTTACACTCTGCAGAGGTGGTGCACTTTACGCACAAGACTTGGTTTCACCAAGACAAGATCTTTCAGAAGCCTTCCCTTAAACCAGAATGGACGCGCTCCAACCTATCAATCCCCTACCACCAACTGTCCATTTGGCTAAGTTATTGCAAGCTATATGATCCAGGCAGAGCCCATAATGCCAAGTGGTTGCACTTGAAGCTTCTCAACATTTGACATCTCAAATCTCTTTGTTCCTGGGTGGCCATCCACAAGTGAGATACACAAGGTAAACCATAGAAATGGGCCTTGTGAACTACTCAACACAAACCATTCCTACCATTCCACCCAGGTGATTCATTCGCTTAGTTGTTTTATTAAACAAAACACAAGTCCTTGACTTAGAAATATTCCATAGTATGAATATATATTCCACCCTTGTTTTCTACTAGCTAAGCTAAGCATGATAGTAGTAGGAATCTTAACTTAGGAAAATTCTACTAAGGTTTCATCTACTAAGTTTTCCCATGGCATAGTTTACACTTAGCAAAATTCCCTGCAAGTCCTACTTAGAAATATCACTAATGCATAGTGAAAATAATGGGACAAAAGTATGAAGCATCACTTGCCTTGTTGGTAGAGAATATAAGTTCACTCCTTGATCTTGCAATATTCACGCTCTTCAAATCACTATAATTCAATCAAGCAAGCAATATTTCAATCTACCATTCAAGCAACATCACATAAAATAATAGAAACAAAACAATGCATGCAAGCATACCAAACTTTGTTTTATTTACAAAAGTGGTTTATAATAGGTTATAAACATTCTAAAACACTTATTGGTCATTTTATAAAGTGGCAAAACTATTTGCAAAATATTTTACCTATAAACCTTTTTTAAACCAAATCATTATTTATGTGGTTGAAAATGCCTTTATCAAAGTAGCAATCTTTATAGGGTTCACCAAATACAATTTTAAATCATAAAACTTGGTGCTTGGGGTCAGAGAGTTTAAATCAAAACATTTCCCAAAGGTTTTCCTCCAAAAGCATTTTTAATAAATAAACATTATTTTTATTTGACTAGAGATGGTTTAAATCAAAAGTTTCTTCTTTTGCTTCACCAAATATATTTTTGAAACCACCAATTTATTTCTATGGTCAGTAGGTTCAAAACAAACCATTTGCCAAAGGTTTTATCTCAAAAATCATTTTAGAACAAATTTTATATTCCAAATATGCACACATAAGTTTCTGCAAAAACAATCAATTTAACAGAAACATTTTACTAAACGAAGTGCATGGTCAGAAAGTATTTGTTTTGCTCAATCCATTGATATAAAATTTGCAAAATTTGGACGTGTGGTTTGAAAGTTATGAATTTTTCAAATTAGAACTTCAAATAGATCATTTCTGGTTTTATTCAAACAGACAGGGCCACGTGTCTTGTTTCTATTCGTCTATACCGTTTCGTGCGGATCAACAGTTGCGAGGCATAGGATCTAAGTGACATCGCACGGCTCAGAGCACTGCTTACCCTTTCGTTTACGTTCTATCGCAACCCTTTGATCAAGATCCTACGGCTCATATTCACTAGACAAACACTGGAGGCGCTAGCGGTGGTGAACGGCGGCGGCGCGCTCAGATGATGTCGGTGTCGGCGTTACAGGAAGCGACAGAACGAGGGGAGAAGCTCACCAAGTTCGCCGTGGCGTGGGGATGCTCAAGGTGGTCGTAGCTCGTCGAGGGGCGCACGGTGGTGACGTGGATTCCTCGCCGGAGTTGAGCTGCGCCTCGGGCTTGTCTGTTCGTCGACGGGGGCAAGTCTACGGTTCACTCTAACCCAAACAAGCAACGCCATTAGGTTCGCGAGAGAAAGGCGAATACGGAAGTATCATCCAGAGGGAATGGGGCGGCCAGGGATTACCAGGGGGTTCCGCCGGAGAGGTAGCAGACAACGGCGGCGCGGTCAGTCGAGGTGCTTGCCGACAATAGGGGCATGCGCGAGCGAGCTGAGGCCACTGGGAGATGCGTATGGAAGAGGGGAGAAGGCTCGCGTGGTCGAGGAAGCAAGGGGCGGCGAGAGGTGGCCGGAATCATCGCTGGAAGACATCGGAGACAGCGGCGATGCAAAGCAAATTGGAGGCAGCCTGGTGGCTCTCTGGCAGCGTGGTTTGAGGGGAAAGAGAGAGAAGAGAGAGGGGATTTATCGAGCGTGATTGATGACAGGAATTACTCTCTACATTGACGTGATTTACTCCCGCGAGATCAATGCAGAAACGGTGAAGAAATGGTCGCAGGGTGGAGACGATGGTGAGATGGCAGTGGGGCCTGGCGTCAGCGAGTGAGAGAGAAAGGAGGTGGGGCCTGCTAGTCAGCGTCTGTGTGGGTTCCTTCCGCGGTGAAAAACGGTTCGCTCGGGGTGAGAGGGAGAGGTGGGCTGCTGGGCTTAGTGGGCTAGCTGGGCTGGGCTGAGTCCTTTTTATATTTTTTATGTTCCTGTTTATTTTTCTATTTCCATTTCTTTTATTCTGTTTTGATTTTGATTAATTATTTAAAACATTCATTTGAATTCAAACTTCTCTCAAATTTTGTGTGGATTCAAATGCTGACTAATAAAACATTCTGAATTCAATTTTGGAATAAATCTTTTATTCTTTTTAGGGTCTTTTAATTATTTAAAATTGGACCTTGTATTTATTAAATGAGATCAAATATATTTTCTAATCCTTATTTAAATTTCATTTTCCCACAAAACCTTTTCAGTAAGTTTTATTCAATTAAAATGGTGTCTAATAATTCACTTTGAATTATTAGAAATAATTTTAATATGATTTATTAATCATTTTAAATTGGGTACTTTTCTTTATTCTACTGAAATTAAATATAGTTTTAATTCCATATATTTTATTTGGAAGATTTCTTTGATCTTATTTAAGTTAATTAAATAACTTTTAATCCACTTGGGTAAATTCCAAAATACTATTTTCTCATGGATTAAATAATTATTCTTATTAGAGATTTGTCTTTATTAAAATAGGGATAGAATGGTTAATGCCATTTTATTTGGAAATTCTTTATCCTTTTATTTTATTTGGATTTGTATTCTATTCATTCCATTTTCTTAATGGATTAGGCCAAGATTTAATTTGGTCTTTAAATATTTCTTATTTAATATTTCTGTCTTTATTTTATAAAATCCATATTTTTTTATTTATAGATCCAAACTTGGTGACTCCAATTTGTAAAATCTTATTTAATATTTATTTATCCTTTTAAATATATTTAGGATTATTTTCTCACCATTTGGTATGGATTTATAGATAGGTGCTTTATTAGCTTTAGAAATTCAATTTGTCTTATTAATTTCATAAGATTTTATTTATGGTTCCAAATTAAGTGAAACCAATTTCTATGGTTTTATAATAGTTCCATTTTTCATTCTTGATCATTTTGAAATGTTTGTATGATCAATTTTTATATGGATCAAATCCATAGTCTTTGTCACATCCCAAGATTTTCCAAATCTTGTAATGTGAAAATAAATGAATAAAATAAAAACTTTGTTTGATTTTCAGAGCCAGAAGAAACTTTTTGAATTCAATTGGAACTTCAAACCCACTTGAATTAAATAAAACCTAAAGGGATTTAAAAAGATAAACATTTAATAAAAGGAAAAATAAAAACATTTGGAAATACTATTTTGAAACAATTAAATGAAAGGATTTGTTTTCAAATGAAATAGATGATTTACAAATAAGGATTATTTTATAAAGCCAAATTAAAACTTGGCCAAGCTTTGGAATTAAAACATTTTGTTCTAAATAAAATTAGCAAAGGTTTATTTAAATAAATTAATAAGGATTTAATATCCAAACTTTATTTAAATAAAAGGTTTTACCATTTTAATTAAAACATCAAAACTTATTAAATTATTTTAAATAGGTTTTCCAAGTATTTATTATTCTCTAATAAAACCTACTAAAGTGTTTTGGCTTTATTTTAGATTTCAAAATAAATATCTCAATAAAATAAAACCTATTTGAAATAATAATGAAAGTCTATTATATTTAATTAATAATGGACCCTAAAATAAGATGTTATTTTATTTTAAAACAAATTTCCAAGTATTCTATATTTCCCAAATAAAACCCACTGATTTGGTTTTGAAAATATTTGGATTTTAAATGAAGATTTTATTAATTAAAACAAACCCTATTTTTATTAAATAACTAATGATCCATTTATTTAATTAATAAATGGAACCTAAAAAGATTTAAAATAATATTTTATTTTAAAATGTGAATTATGATGTTAAACAGAACTAAAAACTCATTACAATTGTTTGAATTGTTTGAATTATTTGAAAGCTTGAAAAGTTGGATGAAATTCAAATCAGAAAATAGAAATAGAAAAGGAAAATAAAGCAGACAGAAAAAAAATAAGAAAAACGACCAGCCCAACCATCTGGCCCAGCTCCAGCCCATCTAGCCCAACTCCCCTCCCCGAACCGTTTTCTTTTCCACTCAGAACCGCACCCACCCAGCAACCGACAAGTGGACCCCTCCCCTTCTTCCTTTCTTTCACTGCCAGCGGACCCCACACCCCACTGCTCTTCTTCCTCCCTGCGACTCCTTCTTCCCTCACCTCGCGACCGTTTCTGTCGTTAAATTTCTCGCGGTCAATACACTTTACTGTAGCGATTACTCCTCACCGTGACCACTCAGTGTTAAACACCAGGCTTTCCTCTCCTTTCTCCCCCAGACGCCCCTCCTCGACACGCCTCCAGGCCGCCACAATCTCTCCTCGACTCCCTCTGCCTCCGACGACCCCTCTTGCCAATTCCGGCCAGCACACGCTTCCTTCCGCCCCCCCTGAGCACACGAGCACGCTCACCATACACTGGCGCATCCTTCTGTGTCAATCACTCGACCGCGGGCGCCCCAGAGCTCGGGCTTGGACTAGCTCTGACAGCGCCGCCGCCTGTTTCTTCTCTGACGACGACCCCCAGGTAAACCAAACCGCCCCACGTCTCCTCGTTCACACTCCCATACTTGCCACATCCTTCTGCATCTAACCGCGTCGATGTTTTGCCTTGAGGTGAGCCACAGCACCGTCTCCGACCTCGAACAGAAACTCTGGGCGCCAGTAGGAACTCCGGTGAGGAATCCCGCCCAACCTCGTGCGCCCCTTCATCAACCAAGGGCAGGTTGAGCATCCCCGTGCCACGGCGATCACAGTGAGCCCCCTCTCATCCTTCCTAGCTTCCTATAGCATCGACTCAGCCACCGCCTGGCCGTGCGCCACCGCAAGCCGCCGCCAGCGCCGCTGCTTTTTGGCCAAGCGATAGGAACCGTAGGATGCAGATCCACCGGCTTGGATAGAACGACTTAAGCGAAGGGGTATCCAGCGATCTGTGCCGCACGATTAGACTTAATCCAACGCTCCACGTTGCCGATCCAGCCGAACCGGTATCGCCCAATAAGATAACGCCGCGTGTCCCTGTTCTAATTAAAAACAGAATTTTGATCTGATTAGAATACAAATTTGTAATTGCTATAACTTTCAAACCACACGTCCAAATTTGGCAAATTTTATATCAATGAAATCAGGAGAACAAGCCCTAGCCAACTGTGGCCTTAGTTTAGAAAATAGTATATGTTAGTTTGTTTGAATTTGCAGAAACATTTGTATGCTTGTTTAGAGTATAAAAATGGTTTAAAAATGATTTTTGAATTAAAACCTTTGCAAAATGGTTTGTTGTGACCCTACTGACTCTAGGAACCAACCCATGGTTTTGAAAGTGAATTTGGAAAAGATTAGAATGGATTAATTAGTTTAGTCCATTTCTAGCCAAAGAAAAATAATAAGTTTTGTAAAGAAAATGTTTTTGTAAAGAAAAACTTTGAGAAAATGGTTTGGACCAAACCTACTGACCCTAAAACACCAAGCTTTGCAATAGCAACTCATTTGGTGAACAACTTAGGAGTTTTGCCTTAATAAAAACATTTTTCACCACATGAAATGATGAATGGATTTAAAAATAGTTTTTGGACAAAACCCTCTTGCTAATGACTTTGCCACTTTGGTAAATGACCAATTTGGATCTTACAAAGTTTAGAAACCCAATAGAAGCCCTCTTTGCAAAATAAAACTATCTTGTGCATGCTCCCATGCATGACTTAGATTCCATTACTTTGTGTGTGTGAAGAATTGTTTGTTTGACTTTGGTTTGGAATGTGAATTGAATTTGTGTTTGCTTGATTGATTTGTAGTGAAGTGTGAGACTAGAAAGATCAAGGAGTGAACCACCATTCCCTACCAAAAAGGCAAGTGATGCTTCATACTTTTTGTCCCATTACTTTTTCTATGCATTAGTGATTTTGCTAAGTAAATCTTACATGGATTTTGCTAAGTATAAACCTTGCTATAGGAAACCTAGTAGATGAATCCTTAGTAGGATTTTCCTAAGTTAGAGATTCCTACTACTACCAAGCTTAGCCTAGCTTATATAAAACATGGGTGGAATATATATTCACACTATGGAAAAATATTCTAAGTCTCAGGACTTGTGATTTTGTTTAATAAAACAACTAAGTTAATGAATCACCTGGGTGGAAATGGAAGGATTGGGTTATGTTGAGTGGTTACACAAGACCATGGACCTGGCTTGTGTATCTCACTTGTGGATGGCCACCCAGGAAACAAAGGGATTTGAGATGTCAAATGTTGAGAAGCTTCAAGTGCAACCACTTGGCAATATGGGCTCTTCCATGATCATATAGGTTGCAAGAACTTAGCCATATGGACAGTGGGTGGTAGTGTTTGATAGGATGGAACGCGTCCATATTGGTCTAAGGGAAGGCTTCTGAAAGATTTTGTCTTGGGAAACCAAGTCTTGTAGGGAAAGTGCACCACCTCTGCAGAGTGTAAAATCTAAGTACTTAGCCATGTCCCTGGTAAAGGACAACTTGAGCATCAAGACATGGAAGCAATCAAGAATCTCATCATTCCAATTTCTAAATTAAAATCTTGTGGTTTGAACAAGGGTTGTTTGAATTCTTCAATCATTGATGGAGAGATGGCTTGGTACAAGGATCTTGAAATCTTTGATTGAGGAAAATGAGTTTGTCAAGCAAAAACTTAGTATTTTCAAAATGATAAGAAAAATCTATTTTGAGCAATGCAAGCCTCAACTCCACTTAGCCAAATGCATATAGATGATAGACTCCACTATACTACCATAGTATCACTTGCCAATACAATTCAAATGTATTGACCCTTGTGGCTGTAACTTGTAATGTTGCAGGTTTGATTGATTTTAGTGAAGATTGATTGTTTAGGATTACAAAGTCTACAACCAACATCTGCCTGTGGCACTTTGAAGATGATGGACCCATGATTATAGTTATTCCGCTGCAATGTAATGTAATAGCCATATGAGCTATGTTTGATGTAATAAAATTATGTTATTCCTGGTTATAAAGTTATTTTATGACCTTTGTTTCTTGATATTACATCTTAACTGTGGATGCTAGCTATTGATCCAGGGACTAGCATTGTAAACACAGGAGGGATCAATCTTATCTAAGATTGGGAACCCCTACAGTCTTAGATATAACTTGAAAATGATTTCCTTCCATTAGGGTTTTAGAGTTTTGGTTTATTCTCCAAGTGTTTAAATTTCAAGATGCATTTCACTTGATTTGAATTTAGTTGGATTCAAACATTTATCAAAGTTTGTTCAAGATGGGATTTTAAGTTTCCATTTAGAAACAAAAGTTTCTTTTCACCCTAATTTTCAACAATTATTTATTTTGTTTATTTATTTTTCACATAACAAGATTTGGAAAATCTTAGGATGTGACAATAAAGTACCATGTTCATCTTCATGGAATCCTTTGGCTTTACCTTTACCAATCGTTTCCTTAATCTCTTCGATTTCCTTATCTGTCTTTTGGGCTTCTTTGATTATGTCCAACAAAGTGGGTTGAACATCCAATGACATGAGATGTCCTTCAGGCACAATCTCCAATCTGAGATCTCTAAATTGGGCACACAGATCATCTGGCAATTCTCCCTTAGTAAGGCCATTCACGAAAACCTTACGACTTAGAGCATCCGCTACAACATTTGCTTTACCGGGGTGGTATTGCAAACTCAAGTCATAGTCCTTGATGAGTTCTAGCCATCTTCTTTGTATCATGTTAATTTCTTTCTGGGTAAAGATATACTTCAAACTTTTGTGATCTGTGAACACTTCACGTCGCTTTCCCAAAAGATAATGTCTCCATCTTTTAAGTGCATGGAAAATAGAGGCTAACTCTAAATCATGAGTAGGGTAGTTTACCTCATGAGTTTTGAGTTGTCTCGAGGCATAAGCCACAACTTTCCTTTCCTGCATTAGCACTGCACCTAATCCATGATGAGATGCATCACAATACACTTGGAAATCCTTCTCCAAATCTGGCAGACATAAGACTGGTGCTGTCACTAGTCCTCTTCTTCAATTCTTGGAAACTAAGTTCACATCCTTCAGACCAAGAAAATTTCTTGTCCTTCTTTAGTAACTCCGTCATTGGCTTAGCTACCTTGGAGAAATTCTCAATAAATCTTCTGTAGTATCCTGCCAAACCAAGGAAACTGCGAACTTCTTTTACTAACTTAGGAGATTCCCATTCAGGTACAGCTGACACCTTAGCAGGATCAACTGCTACACCATCTCCTGACACAATGTGTCCAAGAAATCCAACTTCATTTAACCAAAATTCACACTTGCTGAATTTGGCATACAGCTTATGTTCCCTAAGCTTATCAAGTATCAAGTGAAAATGTCCTTCATGCTCTTCTTTGCTCTTGGAGTAGATCAAAATGTCATCGATGAATATGACAACAAACTTGTCAAGGAACTCCATGAACACCTTGTTCATCATATTCATAAAGTATGCTGGTGCATTGGTCAAACCAAATGGAATCACGGTATACTCGTATAATCCATACCTAGTGGTGAAAGCTGTCTTAGGTATGTCTTGTTCCCTTATCTTAAGCTGAAAATAACCTGATCGGAGATCAATTTTTGAGAACACACAGGATCCTTCTAGCTGATCAAACAAGTCATTGATTCTAGGCAAAGGGTATTTGTTCTTGATAGTCACCTCATTGAGTGAACGGTAATCTATGCATAACCTTTGACTTCTATCCTTATTTTCCACAAACAAAACTGGTGCTCCCCAGGATGAAGAACTTGGTTGAATAAATTCTTTCAACAACTGTTCTCCAAGTTGTTTCTTGAGTTCTTTCAATTCATCAACTGACATCTTGTACGGTCTCTTTGCTATTGGTCCAGATCCTGGTAGCAAGTCAATAAGAAACTCCACATCTCTATCTGGTGGCATTCCTGGCAATTCTTCTGGAAACACATCCGGATATTCACTCACAATAGGCACACTGTCTATGCTAACCCCCTTAAGAGAATTTAGCTTACTCCTTTTCGACTCAAAGTTGGTCTTGAATCTGATCCTTTTGTTTTCTGGAGTTGTGAGTGAGACAGTATGGTTGGCACAATCTAGCACTCCCTTGTGCTTAGTCATCTAGTCTATTCCCAAAATGACATCCAATCCTTGGGAGTTTAGGATTATTAGATTAACGGGAAACTTATACTTCCCAAAATCTATGACTAGATCATGACATCCTGAGTTCACTATCATTTCTCCGCCAGGAGAACTTACTTTTATAGGACACCCAATAGTTTCTACCGGTAGTTCATTTCTTTCAACAAATGCTCTTGATATGAATGAATGAGATGCACCAGTATCAAAGAGAACAAATGCTGGAACATAATTGAGTTTGAACTTACCAGCAACAGCATCAGGTTCCTCATAGATCTCTTCCACATTGATGTGGTTCACTTGTCCCTTTTGGAAAGGGTTGGGCTTGTTGGGTCCTTCAAATTTCTTTTATGGGCATTCATTTGCATAATGCCCCATCTTATTGCACTTGAAACATTCAACCTAACTAAGATCCTTCTTGACATGCTGGCTTCCACTACCATTTCCACTTCCATTGTGGTGGTTCTTGTACCCACTCTTGTGATTCTTGTACTTGTCATTGTCATGACTACGGTAATGTTTGTTGTCATGATGACGGTTGTGGTTGTGGTGTTTGTTGTACTTTCCATGCTTGTGGGATCCAGAATTCCCACTATCATCATAATGGGAACGCTTGTGAGACGATCTCCAAGATGGCAGCCTTGTCACAAAGAGACTGATATGTGGGGACATAGGCCACAGCTAACTGCAGGTTCAATTCATCGTTCAATCCTGCAAGGAACTTTTCTTTCCTCTTAGCATCAGTGTCAACTTCATCCGGTGCATAACGCGCCAGATTGTTGAACTCCTCAATATATTCAGCCACGCTGCGGTGGCGCTACTTCAAATTATGAAATTCCTTCTTCTTCAAACTCATCACTCCGGATGAAATGTGAGCAGTACGGAAACCATCTTCAAAGATAGCCCATGTCACATCCCCAATGGGAGTGGTGATCTGGAAGTTATCCCACCAAGTAGTTGTTGGTCCGTCCAACAAATGTGCTGCAAACCTGACTTTCTCTTCATCAGTACAGCCCACAGTTACCAAGTCCTTGTTCACTGAGCGTAGCCAATCATTGGCCACCATGGGATCAGTAGTTCCTAAGAACTTTGCTGGCCTCAGTCTTAAGAATCTGGTAAGCATGTCAAAACCTGGTGGGTTGTTCTGATTGTTGTTGCTGTTGTTATTATTGTTGTTGTTTTTGTTCTGATTCTGTATGAACGTGGTCATCATCTGCATTAGCTGCGTCTGAGCTGTCATCATCTGCTGCATCTCAGGCGTGATATTGTTGTTGTTAGGGTTGGGATTGGCACGTCAGGGAGGCATCTGTGGTTTTCAATAGAGATAATAATGAGATACCCATAGATGCTAACATGCACAATAAATCACATAAACAATCACCAAACATGCATCATAATAGTAAAAGTTCAACAACATAGACAACAAGTTTTGAAAGTAAACACACCAATAGCAAGCCATCCACATGTTGGATGGTCATTGCGACTCAATAATCGAAAGCATGGTAAATAAAAGGTAAATGAGTAGTCATCCCTACTCCTCTGCATCAACCTCCTCGTCGACAAGTGTAAGACCTGCATTCTCCATAGCGGTCTTGTATTCCTCGACATTGGTAGTCAAGGCCTCTATTTTGGCTTTGAGAGCCCTCTTCTGTGAACGAAGTCTCTCAATCACCACCTGCTGATGCTCGAGATCAAAGTCCTTGGCCTCTAGTTCTGCAGTCATGTCTCGAATCCTCTTGCTCCTATCTTGGACTC
This sequence comes from Avena sativa, assembly GCA_916181665.1. Classification (NCBI taxonomy): domain Eukaryota; kingdom Viridiplantae; phylum Streptophyta; class Magnoliopsida; order Poales; family Poaceae; genus Avena; species Avena sativa. The sequence goes on from OV702280.1 coordinate 103,409,652, forward strand.
TTTTCTCTTGACTCTTGAACTTTCTATCCTGACTCTCGAACTTGGCCTCCATCTCCTTGACTATCTCATCTTGTTCCGCGAAGAGCTTGTCCTTCTCACGAAGCTGCACCTAGAGTTCGTCATTGCTAAGCATGACATTGGTCCTATCAGTATCTAGGTGCCTAAGAAGAACCTCTAAGTCCTGGAGGTATAGACGAATCGGCTCTGCTGTCTCTCTAGAAGTATCCTCGAAGTCAATGGCATCACCATCCTCGTCACATCTATCGAAGGCGTGGAAGTGAGTACCTCTAATCTCCCGAGAGTGTTTCCCTAGCAAACGTCCCAGCAAATCCTGCATGACTACCTCTAGGCCTCTCTCCTTGTCATCATGCATGAGCTTGAAGGTGATAGCCTCCGTGGCCGTCTCAGTCTGGCGTCCTGGCTGAGTAACCTTGAAGCCACAAAGGTCCTTCCTCTCGAACTTGGTGAGGGGAAGAATCATGATGGTAGGAAGCGGAAGATTGAGAACACTAGTGAGCTCAATAAGACGAGTGCCAAAACGGGTTCCCTTGAAATCTTCAGCCGTGCTGATAGTAACATTAGGCATCTATTTTATAAGATAGAAAAGTTAAAATCAACATAATTGAAGATAATTCACAAGGCAAGGCATCACATGCATATCTTTGAAAATCAAAACACACAAGTCATGGCATACATAAAACCATTACAAGCATCCAAGGTTCAACTTGTTTTAGACAACATTTGGGAAAATAAAATGATAAGTGTGGTGGTCCAACTAACGAAGTACGTTACAATCCCATCTCACTTGTCAAGTTGGCTAATAGGGCATCCCTAGAGGCAATCTGTCGATCCTGATCACATGACTCCATTGCTAAGTTTATGATGTCCTTTCTTAAACATTGGTTGGTAGCCTCTAACTCTTGGGTATGTTTCTTTTCTTCTCTAAGGTCATTCTGGGTGTTGAGCATTCTGCACTTGATTCTATCACCAAGCTCTTTGATGGCCTTCCAAGCTGCATCCCTTGCTGAATCAAAGAATGTGGTGTGCATCACTGAGTTGGTGACCATGTAGAATCCTGATTCCTTGTGGTTGTCTTCCTTGTTTTTATACAAGTGAAGTTGCACCCACCAGTATTCAACTCCTTCATCCATCACGGGAAAACCTTTGTACACAGCTGCACCATGTATTTCCATGGCAACCATGAGGTCCTTGAGAGCCTTGGGGAATTATGTCTCACACTCCATAGTCATAGTCATGAGTGGTCCCTTCCTCACAGCTTCGTTGATGGAGTTCATCTACAAATAGGGATGAGAAAGAAGATTAGAAAAGTTTACGAGAAGAAAAGACAAGTGTGGAAGTTTTTGAAAATTTTTCCTTAGTGGTGTCCAATCCTGGTGTCATAATCCTACAGGCAACACAGTGCTCTGATACCATCTATAAGATCCCTCCCTTTATAAAGGTAAGGATCCCTGTGATTGCAATGCTAGTCCCTGGATCAATACTAGCATCCACAGTTTAAGATGAAGTACACAAAAACAAAGGTCATTATTACATATCATTCCAGAGACAAACATAGTCTTTTACAAACTCCATGGCCACAGGACAAATACAAGAGTTCAAATATATAATAAGATAAATAAGTCTTCATCTTCATGTGCCACAGGCAAGCATGTTGAGTGTAGACTCATAACCCCTAATCACCATCAGAATAACCTGCAACATCACAAGTTACAGCCACAGTGGGTCAATAAATTGGAATAGTATTGGCAAGTGATACCTTAGTAGAATATTAGTAGTCTAGATACTATATGCATTTTGGCTAAGTGTAGCTGTCACATCCCAAGATTTTCCAAATCTTGTAATGTGAAAATAAATGAATAAAATAAAACTTTGTTTGATTTTCAGAGCCAGAAGAAACTTTTTGAATTTAAATGGAACCTCAAACCCATTTGAATCAAATAAAACCCTAAAGGGATTTATAAAGATAAACATTTATTTAAGGAAATTAAAATGTTTTAAAAATTACTATTTTGAATCTTTAAATAAAAAGTCTTTGATTTTCAAATGAAAAAGAATGAATTCATAAATAAAGAATATTTTATAAAGCCAAATTAAACCTTGGCCAAACTTTGGAATTAAAACATTTTATTTTTAATAAAAGTTGCAAAGGTTTATTTAAATAAATTAATAAGGATTTGATATCCAACTTTGTTTAAATAAAAGGTTTTATCATTTTAAATTAAAATATCAAACTTATTAAACTATTTTAAATAAGTTTTCCAAGTATTTTATTTTCTTAAATACAACCTAGCTTTATTTTATATTTCAAAATAAACATCTCAATTAGAACAAACCCTATTTGATTTAACAATGGAAGTCTATTATAAAAATTAATAATGGACACTAAAATAAAAGGTTAGTTTGTTTTAAAACAAATTTCCAACTATTATATATTCCCCAAATCAAACCTACTAATTTGATTTTGAAAATATTTAGGTTTCAAATAAAGATTTTATTAATAAAATCAAGCCCTATTTTGATTTAATAACTAAGTTCCATTTTATTTAATTATTAATGGACCCTAAAGTAAAAGGATTATTTTATTTTAAACAAGATTTCCAAATGAAATTTATTTCCAAATAAACCTACAGATTTGGTTTTGAAAACATTTTGGATTTTAAATGAAGATTTTATTAAATAAAACAAACCCTATTTTATTAAATAACTAATGATCCATTTATTTAATTAATAAATGGAACCTAAAAAGATTTAAAAATATTTTATTTTAGAATGTGAATTATGATGATAAACAGAACCAAAAACTCATTACAATAGTTTGAATTGTTTGATTGGTTTGAATGTTTGAAATGTTGATTGAAAATCAAATCAGAAAAATATAAATAGAAAAAGAAAAAGAATTAGACAGAAAAAAATAGAACAGCCCAACAAATCTGGCCCAACTCAGCCCAACCGAGCCCACCTCCCTCTCTCAGCAAAGAGAACCGTTTTTCACCGCAAAACTAACCCACGCAGTGTATGACAACTGGAGCCCACCTGAAGCCTTTCTCACTCACTAACAAGCAGGACCCACCCATCGCTGTTCATCGTCTTCAACGGGACTCCGTCGCCCTGTCCGTTGCAGTGAGTTACTCCGGTGATTGATTGAGCGTAAAGGAGACATTGATTCCATGTAATGACCACGCCCCTTTAAACGCCATCCACTCCTCTCCATTCCCCTCTGCCTTCTTCCCCGAGCACGCCTCCAGGCCGTCGCAATTCGTCCTCGAACAGCTTCGTCTCCGACGAGCTTCCACCGACGAATACGGCCAGCACACGCCCCCTTCCGCCTCCCTGAGCACACGAGCACGCTCACCATCTCCTGGCATATCCTTCTGTGTCAATCACTCACTCGCGGGTGCCCTGAGCATCGGCAACGACAACACCGAGTGTGCGCCGCCGTCTGCCATTGTTTCGTCGAGTATTCCAGGTGAACTCCGACCTCCCCTCTCCATTCCGTTGACGCTCCCTTACTCACGATCCTCGTACGCACCTAACCATGCCTCTATTTTGTCTTAGCATGGTCCTAAACGTCGCCAACGACGACAACCTGAGAGCACCGTCGTCCGCAGCTTCTCCGACGAGCAATTAGCAGCAACCCCTTGCGCCCCTCGAGTAGCCGACCCCACCTCGAGCATCAGCAGGTCTCTGCGAGCCTGGTAAGCCTTGACAGCGTCTCCCTCACTTCCTGCATCGCCAGCTCCGCCGCTAGCAGAGCGCCGCCGCCGCGCGCCAGACCCCAGCGCCGCCAGCTTATGGTCGGGGCACTGAGAGCCGTCCGATCTGGATCCGGTGGATAGGATAGAAAATAAGAGCGAAGCGGTATCGAGCAATCTGTACCGCACGATAGGAGTAGATCCAACGCACCGCAGCGTGATCCGGCTGAAGCGGTATCGCCCAATGAGACAGCGACACGTGGCAGGATCTGTTTTAAAACAGAATTAGAAAAACAGATTTAAGTAGCAATTTGAAAACCCTATAACTTTCAAACCACACGTCCAAATTTGGCAAATTTTATATCAATGAAATCAGGAGAACAAACCCTAGCCAACCATGGCCTTAGTTTTGAAAATAGTATCTGTTAGCTTGATTGAATTAGCAGAAACATTTGTGTACTTGTTTAGAGTATAAAAATTGTTAAAAATTGAATTTAATGACAAAACCTTTACAAAATGAATTGTAGTGACCTTACTGACCCTAGGAACCAACCCTTGGTGTTAAAAATAATTTTGGTAAAATATAAGTTGAATTATTTAACTTAGCCATTTTCCAACCAAATAAACCCCTTGATTTTATCATGGAAAAGTTTTTGCAAGGAAAACTTTGGGAAAGTGTTTTGGACCAAAACTTACTGACCCAAAACATCAAACCTTACCAAGGACAACTCACTTAGTGAAAAACCTAAAGTTTTGCTTTGATAAGTATAATTTTCACCACATAAAATGATGAAATGAATTTTAAAATGGTCTTAGGATAAAACCCAATTGCAAATGACTTTGCCATTTTGGTAAATGACCAATGTGGACCTTACAAAGTTTATAAACCTAGTAGAGACCAACTTTACAATAGGACCCTCTTTTACAAGACTTAGGAACCATTGCTTTGTGTATGTGAAATTATTGTTTGAGTGATGGAATGCTACTTGATACTATACTTGTTTGAATGTAGTGAAATTAGCAAGTGTGAGACTAGCAAGATCAAGAAGTGACTATCATTCCCTAAAACAAAAAGGCAAGTGACACTATCATACAAAAGTCCTACTACTTTCATTATACTTAGTGGATTTTGAAATCATGCATGACAAGATATTTTTATACTTATGCTATGCTAAATCCTAATAGGATTCCCTATACACACCTTAGTGAAAATATTGAAGTGTACATTCTTAGCCATGCTATGTTTTGAAAAGAGATACATGTTGTGATTTTACAAAGGTTGAGAAAAGGACTTGTGTTTTACATAATAAAACAAGGACTCAATGAACCACCTAGGTGGAGGATACTTTGAATTTTGGAGAAGATGGCAACAAAAGGAGACCATGTCTATGGCAATCACTTTGTGTTGTGCTCCAAAAGAAAACCACCTAGGAAACTTAGAGATCAAACATGTTTCTCCAATTGTGGCTTTCGTGTGCAACCACATGCTATTATGGCTCTAGCTTAGTCAATTACATTAGGAAGACCCATACATTGTCTTTAGTTACTGGACATGGGGATCTGGAATGCTTCATGGGGGCTGAAGACAAAGCTAGCAATGATGTATGGGAGGACCTTATGGAAAGACTTCGTCACAATCTCAATCTGCCAGTACTCCATCTTGGTGAGCACTAATCCAGTAGGCCACTGGTGGCAACAAGATGGGATTGTGTCATGTGGGTAAAGTGTACTCCTTCTGCAGAAGTAAATAAAATCTAAGTACTTAGCCGTGTCCCCGGTTATGGACAATACTGAGCAACTAAAGTTTGAACTATGGGAGATCTCGACATTCCAACTTCTAATATAAAAACTTGATGCCCTTGTGTGTCTACCAAGGAATTCAAAGAGATTTTGTAAAGCTTGTTGCACTTGGAGTTACCAAGGTGCTCAAGAGCATGATGTACTTGGGGCTTTACCAAGGAACTCATGAGTTTTGATAAAACTTGCTGCACTTGGGGTTACCAAGGTGCTCAAGAGATTTTGACAAGGATTTGAACACTTGAGTTTCTACCAAGGAGTTCAAGGAACTTGGAAAAGAAATTTGACAAAAGACTTTAAAACCCTTTTGAAAAGATAGGATAAAATATTGCTTTATGCAAATAAGCCTTAAACTCTACTTAGCCAAATATGCATATAATGATAGGATCCACTCTTATAATAACATAGAAGTGAAGCTTGCCAATACAATTCAAAATGTATTGACCCTTGTGGCTGTAACTTGTAATGTTGCAGGTTGATTGTTTTAAAATTGAAGATTGTTTGATTGACTAGGACTACAAAATCTACAACCAACATCTGCCTGTGGCACTTTGAAGATGATGGACCCATGTTTATAGTTACTCCGCTGCAAATGTAATGTAATATCCAATTGAGCTATGTTTGATGTAATGAACTTATGTTATTCCTGGTTATAAATTTATATTATGACCTTTGTATCTTGATATTACATCTTAACTGTGGATGCTAGCTATTGATCCAGGGACTAGCATTGTAAAACACAGGAGGACTCTACCTTATTGGTTTGGGACCTCTACAGATGGTATCAGAGCATTGTGTTGCCTGTAGGATTTGTAAACCTAGGATTGGACAAAAACCCTTAGAAAAATAGGAGTTATATTTTGATCCAAAACTTATTTACAAAAACACTTGTAAACTCTTTCCTCAACCATTTTGGTTTCAACTCTACATCTCTTCTACTTCAACTTGATGGAAAAGCCTACCCCATGACCAAAGACTACACCATGTGCAAAAGACTTCTTCAACATCTTCAACTCTAATGACTTCAACATCTTCAATTCTAATGACTTCAACATCTTCAACTCTAATGACTTCAACATCTTCAGCATGTTCACCAAGGACTTCCAACTTAGAAACTACTAAAGACTACAAGTGAAACAAGGAAATCTTGCTCAAAATTTAGAGACTGAGGGAATGCAAAATAAGAAGAAGCCATCAACAACTTTGAAGTATTGTGACCAAGAGTTTTCCTCAAGGAAACCAAGATCTCATACAAGAAGAATCATGAAGGAAGGAAAGATCACAAGTAAACCATATAGATGAACCACCATTTATAGTTAAGTCAAAACCACCAACTTATATGGTGTAACAAAAATATTTTGTTGCCTAAATATGTGCTTGAACCTTGTTTGAGTGAAATGTTTGTTTATGATTGCATGCACATTGTTTGTGTAAATTGTGATGTGTGTGATTAGAAATAATTCTTTAGAAGTATCTTGCTTATTCTAAAACTCCCTTCAAACCCAAACAGATGACTACTCCAAAGGACTCCAAGGTTGACGACACCAACACCAACCAAGCTGATAGCATGAAGGAGCTCATAGCAACCCAACACCAGTTGAACCAACTAACAGCTCAGTTCATAGTCAACAATAGTGATAAGGATCCAACCCTCCAAAGGTTTTTGGAAGAGCAGTCACAACTGATGCTTAAGGTGACTAATCAAATGATTAGCATAGAAGAAAGCTATCCAAAGAGAGTTTATGATAACAAGGATGAAAAGAATATTGTTCTAGATGGAGCCCAAGCTTGCATTATTTATGGAGACAAAGATCATACTTCCAAGGAGCATGAAGGACAATGCCCCAATTGTGAAGAAGATCATCCTGTTGGACAATGTCCTACCTCTCAAGCTACTTGCTACTTGTGTGAAGGAAGTGATCATACTCCAGGCCAATGTCCTATCTATGCCATGGTGGAACAAAGGATACAAGATGGATCCAAGTCTACCAAAGGAAAAGGACCACTCCTACATCCAAACAAGACAACCCAATTCAAAGGATCAAGGAAAATCAAGAAGCCCAAGCAGGACATGAGCCTTGTGCAATGTCGTAAATGTAAAGAAATGGGACACTACTCCAGTGGATGCCCAGAGAACAAGAAGAATAAAGAGATTGACCAAGTGTGGTGCAACAACTGCAAAGAACCAGGCCACTATGTAGCCACTTGCCCACAAGAGCAACGCAAAGAACTCAAGGACATTAATTGTTTCAACTGCAAGAATCCAGGACATTATGCAAGCAACTGTCCAGAAAGGATGAAAAACAAGTTCAACAAGCCTATGGAGAAACTCAACCTTCGCCCATGAGTCAAGTGTAGTAATAAAGCAAAAGTTTACTTAGAGAAGTTTTCCAGGACCCAAGAAGGCCAATATGTAATTTTTGGTTTGAAAATTTTTAAGGGTGGTAGTACCCTAGTTGTTTTGAACTTGCTTGTAACCCAGCCTTCCCAAATCTCGGGACGAGATTTATTTTAAGGGTGGTAGCCTGTCACATCCCAAGATTTTCCAAATCTTGTAATGTGAAAATAAATGAATAAAATAAAACTTTGTTTGATTTTCAGAGCCAGAAGAAACTTTTTGAATTTAAATGGAACCTCAAACCCATTTGAATCAAATAAAACCCTAAAGGGATTTATAAAGATAAACATTTATTTAAGGAAATTAAAATGTTTTAAAAATTACTATTTTGAATCTTTAAATAAAAAGTCTTTGATTTTCAAATGAAAAAGAATGAATTCATAAATAAAGAATATTTTATAAAGCCAAATTAAACCTTGGCCAAACTTTGGAATTAAAACATTTTATTTTTAATAAAAGTTGCAAAGGTTTATTTAAATAAATTAATAAGGATTTGATATCCAACTTTGTTTAAATAAAAGGTTTTATCATTTTAAATTAAAATATCAAACTTATTAAACTATTTTAAATAAGTTTTCCAAGTATTTTATTTTCTTAAATACAACCTAGCTTTATTTTATATTTCAAAATAAACATCTCAATTAGAACAAACCCTATTTGATTTAACAATGGAAGTCTATTATAAAAATTAATAATGGACACTAAAATAAAAGGTTAGTTTGTTTTAAAACAAATTTCCAAATATTATATATTCCCCAAATCAAACCTACTAATTTGATTTTGAAAATATTTAGGTTTCAAATAAAGATTTTATTAATAAAATCAAGCCCTATTTTGATTTAATAACTAAGTTCCATTTTATTTAATTATTAATGGACCCTAAAGTAAAAGGATTATTTTATTTTAAACAAGATTTCCAAATGAAATTTATTTCCAAATAAACCTACAGATTTGGTTTTGAAAACATTTTGGATTTTAAATGAAGATTTTATTAAATAAAACAAACCCTATTTTATTAAATAACTAATGATCCATTTATTTAATTAATAAATGGAACCTAAAAAGATTTAAAAATATTTTATTTTAGAATGTGAATTATGATGATAAACAGAACCAAAAACTCATTACAATAGTTTGAATTGTTTGATTGGTTTGAATGTTTGAAATGTTGATTGAAAATCAAATCAGAAAAATATAAATAGAAAAAGAAAAAGAATTAGACAGAAAAAAATAGAACAGCCCAACAAATCTGGCCCAACTCAGCCCAACCGAGCCCACCTCCCTCTCTCAGCAAAGAGAACCGTTTTTCACCGCAAAACTAACCCACGCAGTGTATGACAACTGGAGCCCACCTGAAGCCTTTCTCACTCACTAACAAGCAGGACCCACCCATCGCTGTTCATCGTCTTCAATGGGACTCCGTCGCCCTGTCCGTTGCAGTGAGTTACTCCGGCGATTGATTGAGCGTAAAGGAGACATTGATTCCATGTAATGACCACGCCCCTTTAAACGCCAGCCACTCCTCTCCGTTCCCCTCTGCCTTCTTCCCCGAGCACGCCTCCAGGCCGTCGCAATTCGTCCTCGAACAGCTTCGTCTCCGACGAGCTTCCACCGACGAATACGGCCAGCACACGCCCCCTTCCGCCTCCCTGAGCACACGAGCACGCTCACCATCTCCTGGCATATCCTTCTGTGTCAATCACTCACTCGCGGGTGCCCTGAGCATCGGCAACGACAACACCGACTGTGCGCCGCCGTCTGCCATTGTTTCGTCGAGTATTCCAGGTGAACTCCGACCTCCCCTCTCCATTCCGTTGACGCTCCCTTACTCACGATCCTCGTACGCACCTAACCATGCCTCTATTTTGTCTTAGCATGGTCCTAAACGTCGCCAACGACGACAACCTGAGAGCACCGTCGTCCGCAGCTTCTCCGACGAGCAATTAGCAGCAACCCCTTGCGCCCCTCGAGTAGCCGACCCCACCTCGAGCATCAGCAGGTCTCTGCGAGCCTGGTAAGCCTTGACAGCGTCTCCCTCGCTTCCTGCATCGCCAGCTCCGCCGCTAGCAGAGCGCCGCCGCCGCGCGCCAGACCCCAGCGCCGCCAGCTTATGGTCGGGGCACTGAGAGCCGTCCGATCTGGATCCGGTGGATAGGATAGAAAATAAGAGCGAAGCGGTATCGAGCAATCTGTACCGCACGATAGGAGTACATCCAACGCACCGCAGCGTGATCCGGCTGAAGCGGTATCGCCCAATGAGACATCGACACGTGGCAGGATCTGTTTTAAAACAGAATTAGAAAAACAGATTTAAGTAGCAATTTGAAAACCCTATAACTTTCAAACCACACGTCCAAATTTGGCAAATTTTATATCAATGAAATCAGGAGAACAAACCCTAGCCAACCATGGCCTTAGTTTTGAAAATAGTATCTGTTAGCTTGATTGAATTAGCAGAAACATTTGTGTACTTGTTTAGAGTATAAAAATTGTTAAAAATTGAATTTAATGACAAAACCTTTACAAAATGAATTGTAGTGACCTTACTGACCCTAGGAACCAACCCTTGGTGTTAAAAATAATTTTGGTAAAATATAAGTTGAATTATTTAACTTAGCCATTTTCCAACCAAATAAACCCCTTGATTTTATCATGGAAAAGTTTTTGCAAGGAAAACTTTGGGAAAGTGTTTTGGACCAAAACTTACTGACCCAAAACATCAAACCTTACCAAGGACAACTCACTTAGTGAAAAACCTAAAGTTTTGCTTTGATAAGAATAATTTTCACCACATAAAATGATGAAATGAATTTTAAAATGGTCTTAGGATAAAACCCAATTGCAAATGACTTTGCCATTTTGGTAAATGACCAATGTGGACCTTACAAAGTTTATAAACCTAGTAGAGACCAACTTTACAATAGAACCCTCTTTTACAAGACTTAGGAACCATTGCTTTGTGTATGTGAAATTATTGTTTGAGTGATGGAATGCTACTTGATACTATACTTGTTTGAATGTAGTGAAATTAGCAAGTGTGAGACTAGCAAGATCAAGAAGTTACTATCATTCCCTAAAACAAAAAGGCAAGTGACACTATCATACAAAAGTCCTACTACTTTCATTATACTTAGTGGATTTTGAAATCATGCATGACAAGATATTTTTATACTTATGCTATGCTAAATCCTAATAGGATTCCCTATACACACCTTAGTGAAAATATTGAAGTTGTACATGCTTAGCCATGCTATGTTTTGAAAAGAGATACATGTTGTGATTTTACAAAGGTTGAGAAAAGGACTTGTGTTTTACATAATAAAACAAGGACTCAATGAACCACCTAGGTGGAGGATACTTTGAATTTTGGAGAAGATGGCAACAAAAGGAGACCATGTCTATGGCAATCACTTTGTGTTGTGCTCCAAAAGAAAACCACCTAGGAAACTTAGAGATCAAACATGTTTCTCCAATTGTGGCTTTCGTGTGCAACCACATGCTATTATGGCTCTGGCTTAGTCAATTACATTAGGAAGACCCATACATTGTCTTTAGTTACTGGACATGGGGATCTGGAATGCTTCATGGGGGCTGAAGACAAAGCTAGCAATGATGTATGGGAGGACCTTATGGAAAGACTTCGTCACAATCTCAATCTGCCAGTACTCCATCTTGGTGAGCACTAATCCAGTAGGCCACTGGTGGCAACAAGATGGGATTGTGTCATGTGGGTAAAGTGTACTCCTTCTGCAGAAGTAAATAAAATCTAAGTACTTAGCCGTGTCCCCGGTTATGGACAATACTGAGCAACTAAAGTTTGAACTATGGGAGATCTCGACATTCCAACTTCTAATATAAAAACTTGATGCCCTTGTGTGTCTACCAAGGAATTCAAAGAGATTTTGTAAAGCTTGTTGCACTTGGAGTTACCAAGGTGCTCAAGAGCATGATGTACTTGGGGCTTTACCAAGGAACTCATGAGTTTTGATAAAACTTGCTGCACTTGGGGTTACCAAGGTGCTCAAGAGATTTTGACAAGGATTTGAACACTTGAGTTTCTACCAAGGAGTTCAAGGAACTTGGAAAAGAAATTTGACAAAAGACTTTAAAACCCTTTTGAAAAGATAGGATAAAATATTGCTTTATGCAAATAAGCCTTAAACTCTACTTAGCCAAATATGCATATAATGATAGGATCCACTCTTATAATAACATAGAAGTGAAGCTTGCCAATACAATTCAAAATGTATTGACCCTTGTGGCTGTAACTTGTAATGTTGCAGGTTGATTGTTTTAAAATTGAAGATTGTTTGATTGACTAGGACTACAAAATCTACAACCAACATCTGCCTGTGGCACTTTGAAGATGATGGACCCATGTTTATAGTTACTCCGCTGCAAATGTAATGTAATAGCCAATTGAGCTATGTTTGATGTAATGAACTTATGTTATTCCTGGTTATAAATTTATATTATGACCTTTGTATCTTGATATTACATCTTAACTGTGGATGCTAGCTATTGATCCAGGGACTAGCATTGTAAAACACAGGAGGACTCTACCTTATTGGGTTGGGACCTCTACAGTAGCTTAGGCTTGCTTTGATCAAAATAGGTTTTACCTATCAGTTGAAAACACTAAGTTTTTCTTTGACAAAACTTTCCCAAGGAATCACCAATAGACATTGGTGAACCTTTACCCTTGTTCACCCACAAGTTTTAACTTAGAAATTGGGATGAGGAGATTCTTGATAGCTTCCATGTCTTGATGCTCAAGTTGTCCAATACCAGGGACATGGCTAAGTACTTAGATTCTTCCATCTGCAGAGGTTGTGCACTTTCCCCACAAGACTTGATTTTCACCAAGACAGGACCTTTCAGAAGCCTTCCCTTAGACCAAATGGACGTGTTCCAACCTATCATCCCACTACCAGCAACTGCCCAAATGGCTAAGTTATTGCAACCTATGTGATCCAGGCAGAGCCCATATTGCCATGTGTCTGCACTAGAAGCTTCTTAACATATGGCATCTCAAATCCCTTTGTTCTTGGGTGGCTTTCCACAAGTGAGATACACAAGGTAAACCATAGACATGGGCCTTGTGTAACCACTCAACACAAAATATTCTTTCCATTCCACCCAGGTGTTTCATTCACTTAGTTGTTTTATTAAGCAAAAACACAAGTCCAAAGACTTAGAAATATTTTCTCATAGCATGAGTATATAACCAACCTTGGTTGCTACTAGCTAGGCTAAGCATGGCATTGGTAAGCATCTTAACTTAGAAATTTCTAGAAATTCTACAACTACTAGGATTTACCAAGCATATCATATAGATGAAAATATTCATGCAAGTCCTATACAAAATATTTCTAGTGCATAGTTGAAAAACATAGGAATGAAATTATGAAGCACCACTTTCCTTGGTAGTTTGGGGAGTAGCAACAATCTTCACAATCACAATCACTATTTGCACCAAAATCTACACATAAAATAATAGCACCAAAATCACATACAAAATATTTACAAACAAAAATACATGAATGCATGCAAATGCCATGAGATGATTTTTCTACCCAAACAAGACAAGTGAATAGTACTAAAACATAAAAAAGTTCAAGATATTCAAAATAAACCTTATTTGATCCTTAAAACATTTTTCAAATAATTTATATAATCAAAGTAAGCCTACACAAGTTTCTGCATAGATAAACACATTGCATAAAGAGATAGGATTTTCTCTCCTGATTCCAATGATATAAAATTTGTAAAATTTGAACGTGTGGATCAAAAGTTATGAATTTTACAAGTTTGGTTAACTAATAGATCAAATTTTCTGTTTTAAATTCAAACAGAGGCCACGCGGCGCTTTCTGATTCGCTGGTACCGATTCACGCGGATCGACTAACGTGGACCGCACGATCTAAATGAAATTGCACGGCCAGATCTGTCCCGTACCCCTTCGTTTAAGTGATCTATCTAACGCGTTGGATCTGGATCTAACGGCTCGCGATCAAGCGACCAAACTCTGGCGGTGCTAGCGGCGGCGAGTAGCGGCGGCGGCTTTGTCAGAGACGTTGCCGACGATCTAGGTCGCGCGGGAGAGGGAGAGGTGGCTTACCGAGTTTTCCGTGCGCTGCTAATGCTCAAGGTATGCTTGGTTGGCGAAGGGGCGCTCGAGGTCGACGGAGATTGCTTGCCCGTTGCTGTCGTTGGGTGTGTGCTGCTAGAGACGGTGGTGACGCTACGGTTCACGCTAAGGCACGAGAGAGGTGGCGTTAGATGCGTGCAGACGAGGCGATCGTGTGAGTATGAATGAGAGAGGGAGGCGCGGTCAGTACAAACCAGGAGAGCTCGTTGGAGTTTGCGGCTGCGTCGGGCACTTGCGGTCATCGTCGTTGGCGAGGCTCCCGATAGTCCTAGCATGCACCAGTGGAGTTAGAAGATGTGCAAGGTTGCTGCGATCATGCTGGCAAGATTAGAAGGCAAGGGGCGATGAGAGCTCACCAGAATCGCATGCTGGAGGGGCTCGGTACCGCGGCGATGCAAGCGATATTGTGGGCAGCCTGGTGGCGGAGTGGGGGCGCTAGGTGAGGGGAAATGGCTGCAGAGGGGTGGAGGTTAAATAGCCGGAGCAGGGGCGAGATTAACGCGCGGCATCAATGGGATTGAAGAGCATTTGCGTCGGGAGGAAACGGCCGCGGCGGCGCTGGTCGCAGGAGAGATTTGGGGACGACGGGGTGACGTGGCTACGGGGCCCAGTTGTCAGGGAGGGGGTGTGCGCGAGCGCGGTGAGAAACAAAGGATAAAGAGGGAACCCGGGTGGGCTGTTTTGTCTGATGGGCTGGATTGGTGGCGCTAGGCCCAGTTGGGTTTTCTAGACATTTTTCTTTTTCTAATTTGAATTTCTGGAATCATTTTCAAATGAATTCAAAAGCATTTGAACTTCAAATCTTTCTGGACTTTTGTAAAATGAATCCTGTATAATTTTGAGTATAAAATCATGCTGCCTTGCTGGACTTGCATAGTTCCTTTGAAAAAATTTAAAACAACAGTGCCTTAGCACTTGGTTTGATAAAGATTTGAAAAGAGTTTTAAAACCATAATGGTTTATGGAAATTTCTGTCCAAACTTTAAAATTCAACCAAACCAATCCTATGAACTCATTCAATGGTTTTAAAACAAATATTCTCTCTCTTGAGAGTGGCATTAGATCATTACTTTCCCACATGAAATAATACCACTTAGTGCTTCTGTTTTCTTGAAATGAGTTTGAAATTGATCCTTAAATGATATGCATGCATGAATGATATGCAAATGTTGAAAACATGATTTTAGGGATGTTACACAAGTACTCGGTGTCCTACGTGACACTAGTGGGCGGTTAAAAACCAAATCACATCTATTGCCCATCGGTGCCTCTGCATTAGTTATAACTATTCCCAGCATTTTAATATCAAGTTGTAATTTTAGTCATGATGATGTCCAACATAAAACATATGGCAACCTTCCAACAACTGTGGTACTTGTCGACATGCAGCAGCACCTGGGAAAGCGACTACGACAGGCAAGGCCAACTATCTACCAAACAACAGGTAATAGGAGGTGTCCAAGGCAATATAGAGGCTACAGGGGATATAAAGTGGTACGGAATCTAAAGCATCGCAACATAGATAGCAATAGACCAACAGAAGGAAATAAAGACTACAAAATAAGATAGGTAGAAAGGGGAGAATGATCGCCTGAAAACACTACTATGACACTCTGGAGATTGGCCCGATTCCCGCATCAACTCATCGGCCTAATCCGGGAAGAAGCAAAGCACTAGAAGAAACACGAATGCACTATTTAATACTACGGAAGAAGATCAGGCATGATGCATGTATGATATATGACATGGAAAAGGTGCAATGCAATTAGGCAATATTAAGTGGAACCAGGGTCCCGACATTTAATTAGGTGGTTTATGTTGTTTAGATACCCCGCAATTTAAATGGTCTCTTAACATGGCAAAACATTGCATCAGTTGATACATCGGAAATGTATCTATAATTTTTTATGTTCCATGCTTGTTTAGTATCTACTTTACTTTGCTTTGTCTACACTTTGAGGTGTTTTTATATGTTTTCTGGTACTAACCTATTAACAAGATGCCACAGTGCCAGTTGCCTGTTTTTCTTCTGTTTTTGGTTCCAGAAAGGCAAAAAATCAATATTCTTGGAATTGGATGGTACAAAAGCCAAAGTCAATATTTTACCATCGGGAACACGGAACCAGAATAGGAGACAGAGGGGAGGCACCAGGGGGCCACACCCCTGGTGGCGCGGGCTAGGGTTAGCCACACCTGGGGGGGTGTGACCACCTTGGTGTTGGAGATATGCCCAAGAGGCAATAATAAAGTGGTTATTATCATATCTTTGTACTTATGATAAATGTTTGCATACCATGCTACAATTTTATTAACCGGAAACATTAATACTTGTGGTTTGTAAACATAAAAGAGTCCCTAGTAAAGCCTCTTGTTAAACTAGCTTGTTGGTTAATATATGATCATGATTTCCTGATCATGAACATTGAGATGTTATTAACAATAAGGTCGTATCATTAGGATAATGATGTGATGGACATACTCCTATAGTTAAGCGTATCATAAGATCAAGTCATTCAAATAGTTCACTTGCTATAAGCTTTCTGATACATAGTAACCTAATTCCTTCGACCATGAGATCATGCTAATCACCATCACCGGAAGGATGCTTTGATGACATCAAATGCCACACCGTAACTGGGTGGATATAAGGTGGAATTGAGTCTTCGGAAAGTATGTGTTGAGGCACATGGATCAAGAGTGGGATTTGTCCATCCATATGACAGATAGATATATTTTCGGCCCTCTTGGTGGAATGTCATCCAAATAGCTTGCAAGCATGTGACTGGCTCACAAGGGATCATATATCATGGGAACGAGAAAAGAGTACTTATCGGTAACGAGGTTGAACTAGGTATGCATAGATACCGACGATAAAACCTCAGATAAGTAAAATATCGTGAGATAAAGGGAAATTGGTTTCATATATAAATGGTTCATTCGATCGCAAAATAATCGTAGAAATATGTGGGAGCCATTTGAATTTCCAGATTCCTCTATTGGTTATTGATCAGAGAATAGTCTCGATCATGTCTGCATAATTCACGAACCATAGGGAGACACACTTAAGGATTTGATGTTGTTTAGTAGATATGGAATGTGAGTAAAGATATAGAATGTTGTTCGGAGTCTCGGATGGGATCTGGGATATCACGATGAGATCCGGAATGGTCCGGAGAATAAGATTCATATAAGGAAAGTCCAATTTCGGAGTTCAGGAATGATTCCGGTGTTTTCACCAAAATGTTCTAGAAGGGTCTAGAAGGTTCACCGATCAGGAAGGGGAAGGGTACATGAATGTGTCATGACAAAGTGTAATGGTTGCATCATGTACTAGGTCACTTGGCTGGACACTTGGAAGAGAGAAATCAAACTCTAATTTGAAAGTCAAAAAGGCAGTTTGAAAAAGTCAAATCCCAACATGGTTTCCGAGTTAGGGAGGGTTTCTGAGTTAGGGAGGGTTCCCACCTGGGTTGGGAACACCCTTGGACGACCCCACCTATATGAGGAGGGGTGGGGGCACACCCCAAGGTATCCCCCTTGCCCTAGGCGCCCAAGACCCAACCCCTAGGCCGCCGCTGCCCCCCTCCCCAAGCCACCGGCGCCCTAGATCCCCTCTAAACCGCCGCTGCCGTCTAGCCTAAACCCTAGTTGCCGGCTGCCCTTTTCCCATGGCATCTAAAACCTATATCATCGAGGCCCTCTTCTACTCCACCATACTCGCTCCGGCTTAGGCGAAGCCCTGTGGGATCTCCCCTCTACTTCCGACACCACGTCGTCGTGCTGCCGGAATCGCGAGGAGAGAGCTACAACCTCCGCTGCCTGCTGCAACAAGGGAGATGAAGGTCTTCATCGAGTACTGTACGTGTGACCGACTGCAGGAGCGCTTCCGGAACACGGAGCCGGAAGGATCGCCTACACGATCTAGAGATCGGCAAGTGAACGACTACATCACCCGCGAGAATCTGCTCTCGTTAACCCCTTTGGATCTTTGAGGGTTAGTACTCTATCGACTCGTTGCTACAATCTAGTAGATAGATCTTGTCTTGTGTGTGCTCATGCGATAGAATTTTTTTTTTCCATGCTACGAACCCCTACACCTGGCCGCCCCTGCCTCGCCTCTTCGCCTATAAAGACCCCCCCCCCGATGCCAAAACCCTAAGTACCCGATCAATATTCCACAAAATGTCTATAGCCGTCGCCACCATTGTCCCTAGATTGGGGGGATTTGAAGCTCTTCTTGGCACCCTGTCGGAGGGGAGATCATCCTTGAGGCCTTCTTCTTCATCATGCCAGCCTCCGATATAAAGTGTGAGTAGTTCCACCTTGGACTACGGGTCTATGTAGTAGCTAGATGGTTGTATCTCCTCCTTTGTGCTACCATGTTTAGATCTTGTGAGCTCCATTCATGATCAAGATCATCTATTTGTAATCATGCATGTTGTGTATGCGGGGATCCGATGGATATTGAGATTACTATGTTAGATTGATTAATAGTTTTGTCTTATTGATTCTATCATGTCTGTGTTGTTTGTGATCTTGCATGCTCTCCATTTCTAGTAGCTATATTGGCCGAGTATATGATAGCAACACCAAGAGGGGGTATTTATCCTAGATAGTGGGATCATTCCTCTATTTAATCTAAGGGAAGTGACAAAAATCTCTAAGGTTGTAGATGTGTTGTTTACACTAGGGAGAAAACAACGGTCTCTTGTTCATGGAACAAGTGTATTGTTTACCTTACACACTTTGCTTAAAGCAGTTATATGTTGCTTGGAACTTAATACTAGAGGGGGTTCGGATGATAACCTGAAGGTGGATTTCTAGTCATAGATGCAATTGCATGGCGGTATATGTATCTTGTTGTATTGCCCAATCGAATCTCATAGGATCATGAATGTCTAGTATTGCATTGTTATGCCTTGCTCAGTCTTGTCAATTGCCCTGCTGTAATTTGTTTACCCCGCATGCAATGTTTGTTTATCTTAAGGACAACACCTATAGTGAACTATGGACCCCGGTCCAATCTTTACCATTGATACATCTTCCACTGTTCCTATTTACTTTCTGCAAACCACTATTACCTTCCACACCATACAGTTAATCCTTCGTTATAGCAACCGGTGGGATTGACAACCTCACTATTTGTTGGGGCAAAGTCTTGAGTTTGTGTTGTGCAGATCTCCAAGTTACTAGCAACACCTTTGAGACGTTTCCTTCCTCCTACTGGTTCGATAACCCCGGTTTCCTACCGAGGGAAGACTTGCTATTGTGCTCATCACACCTTGCTCTTGCGGTCTCCCGACGAAGCGCTACCACGCGGCATCAACAAGGTTTTTGGCGCCGTTGCCGGGGAGGCTAAGGAGGTCTTCACAAGGGGAGTCCTTCATAACCTTTCTCTTTACTTTATTTTTGTTTTGCTTAGTTCCTTTTACTTGGTTTTGTTTTCATCTGTTTATCAAAAACTCAAAAACAATTAGTTTTGTTTGGTTTTCTAACTTTTATCAAAAACACAAAAAATTATTTCCTACTCTAGTTGTTGGTTTGTTATTGCCTTGCTTGGTCATGTTTTCTATCAATGGATGGTTACTTTGAAACTAGATTTTATTGCCAAGGTGGGTTCACGGAAGAACAAAAGTACTGGTATAAGGAACACCGTTTGTCACAAAAAGGGAAACACTTATGGGCACAAATTGATAAATTGAATACTATTGCTAGAGAGGTGTGCTCTACTTATAATGTTACTTATTGCTTTGATAAATCTTGTTGCTGTAGGAGGTATAAACACCTCTCTTTTAAATGTGAGTATAATGATAATGTTAGCATATCCTCTTATGTTAAAGGAAATTATGAACTTTATGATGTGGAACAAATTGAAGAATTTATTGCTTTCAAGGGTGCATTTGAACTTGCCAGTTTGCTTGAAAATACTGATGATGCACCTTATGAATATGAGGTTTATGATATACTTAAATTTTTCTTTGATAATTACAAGTAAGAAAATGGCTTTATTCTTGAATATTTTAATAAGTGCTTTCCACAAACGAAAGAGACTAATGTCTTGCGGGAGCCTATGGAAGAAGAAATTGCTGAAACAGGAAAATCATTAGATGAAAAAGAGGAGGATGAATGTTATGCTCATGTGGATTCTTTTGAAATATCTACTATGGGTAAAACTTGTGATGGTGTTAATATGCCTGTTACCTATAGTAGTGATCATGATTGGGAAAAGCACGCTACTTTTGATATTGAAAATCTCTTTGGTACCAATTCTGAATATTCTACTGCCTATGATGATACTTTACCTCCAATTTATTATGATTACAATGATGATTATGATATTTTCAGTCCACCTACTATTGAGGAGAAAATTAATTGTGATTACAATATTCCTCCTATATTTGATTATTATTATGGTGATGAGAATAATAATGATATCTATTTTGTTGAATTCGCTCCCACTACAATTAATAAGAATGACTATGCTTATGTGGAGAGTAATAATCATTATATGCACGTGGCTCATGATAGGAATATTTTATGTGATACTTATATTTTTAACTTTATTCATGATTCTACTGAAAGTTATTATAAGAGAGGGAAACATGGTTTTATGCATCTCAATAATATTAAGTTTCCTCTCTTTATGATGAAAGTTTTGAAGTTGCGCTTGTTTTGCTTTCCTATGCTTGTTGCTTTGTGCTTTAATGACTTGTTTCTTTACAAGATTACTTTTCATAGGAAGTGGGTTAGGCTTAAATGTGTTTTGAATTTTCTTATTCATTCTCTCTTTTACTTCAATTCATATAGCTTATGTGAGCATCTTCTCAAACTATCAAGCCTAACTTAAAGGCGTTAAAGAAAAGTACTTCTTGGGAGATAACCCAATAGTTTTCTTGAGTCATGGAATTTATTGCTTCAGTAATGACCTATCCTTATCCTTTTTGTTTGATTTTTGTGCCAAGAATGACCTCTAATGAGAGGGAAGTAAGATTTAGAGACTTGTTGTCCTCAAACAGATTTTTGTGCTCCACCGTAAAAATTCGTGAGGAATCTATGTAAGTAGGATTGAGCTGATATTTTGTGAATAAATCCCCCAGTATGATAGATAACTTTCATTAGTTAAACACTTTTTGATTTGAGCAACAGAAGGTCTTCGCAAAAATCGGTTTCTACCTGCTGGTCTGTTTTGATAGATTTCTGCCATTATTTGCATTTGCTTCTTATTAATTCCTTTTTGGGTTCTTTTTGGGAAATTTAGATTTTTTCGGGAATTGCTGCAGTAGCTTGTGTTTTTAGTGAAAGTTTTTCTGTTCAAAAGCTAAACCCAAGGGTCTATTATCTTTTGAATACACTAATGTTGATAATGAAGATTGTGTGAAGTTTTGTACGAATGAAAATTTTCAGGTGAAGAGAGAGAATGATGTAATGAGATGAAGAATGGACAAAATCTCAAGCTTGGGGATGCCACCCCATGTCACCCCAAGAAATATTCAAGAGGTACAAGCGTCAAAGCTTGGGGATGCCCAAGGCATCCCCTTATTCGTCAATAAAAAGCTCAGGTCTTTCTAGACACTTCGTTTTTATTGTTTCATGCACTATTGTGTTATTCTTGGAGCATCTTAGTTTTCTATTTGTTTGCTTAGTTTGCTTGAATAAAGTAGTTTGGACCCCCATTCTCGCTTTTTTGTTTCAAATAAGTTGATTGGTGTTGGAGAGGAGTAGAAAGTTCTTGCTTGAATAGTACAAGAGGAGCTTTGACTGTGACTTAGACTTTAACATGTCATGCTAGGTGTTTTTTTGACCTTATGCTTAGTGATTATTGTTGTAGCATTACTTTTTCCGAACAATTAGGATTTCTTAGTGTGCCTTGAAGGAATCATGCGTTGTTTATCATACAAAAGCATAGTATTGTGGTATTCTCCTTTGATGCTTTGTTTGGGTTGACTTGGCACATGCTCACACCATGTTATGATTATGAACAAGTCACCATAGCCTCTATGATCATTTAGTACTTAACTTGTAGTACCACTTTATGATTTGATTACTAATGTTTTGTCGCTCTGCATGATTATGACCATTATTGCTCTCTTAGTTGGTCGCTCCTAGTCTTTTGGTATCCTCCACTTGTATGAGTAAGCTCTAATCATGCATCCAACTCCCAAGAAACCAAGTTATTCCAAAGTGTCCACTATAAATTCCTATGCATGGTGTGTTACACCATTCCAAATATATTCTTGTTTTCATCTATCTTCCAATTAAAAAGTATTTTGTTATGTGAAAACTTAGTGATTAAATCTCTCACAAACTTGATGGCACACTTTGTTTTTCTTGCCCCTAATAAACTTGAACCATTGTGTCATCTATCTTGTATATGCTTGCACTTATACATTGGAATTAGTAGAACCGTGTTGTCACGGAGAACGCTTCCAACATTGCACTTGTACTTTGTACACAGTTCATATCATGCTCTTTTGTCTATGGTCGTTGTCGGTGTGAAATAAAAGGGGAGATTGTATTCCCATGGAGTTATGTATGTGTGTTAGAGAAATGCCTAGTCCGCTAGCCTAAGCCATGCCTAATCATGTTGAAAACTTGCAGCATCACCATAATGACATCTATGAAGCTTTCTTCTTATAAAAAAATATACATATTGAAAAGAGGAAAGAGAGAAAAAGCACCATATTCCCATGGTAAATAATAAGATTGCTAAGATGCTCATTGTCTGCTTGCCTTGTCATTTTTGTTATGGGATAGCTCCTGTATCATGTGCAAGGGGTACCCGGTTGGCGGTTCTCTATGATACACATGTACTTACTATGACAAGAACTTACAGGTGACTAAAGTTGAGTAGAATGAGGTGCAGCCCTCGTATTCAAGGGACATGATATTGCCAACTTATACATTCTCAAGCATATACTCCATAGTTTGTTCACTTTAACCTTAACCACTTCAAGATTCTTATGATAGGGGCAATGAGAGCTGAAAGCTAACAAGTACCATAATTTTCGGAAGCTCTTTGTGAAACTTGAAATCCCTGCTTCCCTTTATGAAGGGCCTTTATTCCACCATTATATTGAGTCTCCACCTTCTATCCTTAGGCACCAGTTAAGAGAGCATAGTTGCCATTCTTAGTTCTATGTGCATTGTCCCAAAACTTATTGATTGCTGCATATTGTTGATATTACTTGTTCTTCTGCTATTTGTATCTAGTCACTCTTATGAACTTTTAGGGTGTCCTATGCATCTATTTTCTACTCCATGAGGGACAAGCTAAATTCCACTATGCCATGTTTTCTGTATGTGAAACAAACAAACATTTTTTAATGCATGTTATTCATGATCTTTGTTTGTAGCCTTTCATGTTGCATTCATAGTTACTTTGTCTTACTGTTAGAACTCCATCTTTCATGCTCATGTTCAGAGTTCTTTGATCCCAGCTTTCAATGCTTGCAAATGGTTCGATCTTGATTTTGGTGGTGCATGTCACCTCAAAAATTATTCTTTTTATCACTTACCTACTCGAGGACGAGCAGGAGTTAAGCTTGGGGATGCTTGATACGTTGGAAACGTATCTATAATTTTTAATGTTCCATGCTTGTTTAGTATATACTTTGCTTTGCTTTGTCTACACTTTGAGGTGTTTTTATATGTTTTCTGGTACTAGCCTATTAACAAGATGCCACAGTGCCAGTTGCCTGTTTTCTTCTGTTTTTGGTTCTAGAAAGACAGAAAATCAATATTTTCGGAATTGGACAGGACAAAAGCCGAAGTCATTATTTTACCATGGGGAGCACGGAGCCAGAATACGAGACGGAGGGGAGGCACCAGGGGGCCACACCCCTTGGCGGTGCGGGGTAGGGTTAGCCGCGCCTAGGGGGTGTGACCACCCTGGCCTCCCCCTGCCTCGCCGCTTCACCTATAAATACCCCCCGATGCCAAAACCCTAAGTACCCGATCAATATTCCACAAAACCGTCTATAGCCGCCATCACCATCGTCCCTAGATGAGGGGGATCTGAAGCTCTTCCCGGCACCCTGCCGGAGGGGAGATCATCCCGTAGGCCATCTTCTTCATCATGCCAGTCTCCGGTATGAAGCGTGAGTAGTTCCACCTTGGACTACGGGTCCATGTAGTAGCTGGATGGTTGTATCTCCTCCTTTGTGCTACCACATTTAGATCTTGTGAGCTCCGTTCATGATCAAGATCATCTATTTGTAATCATGCATGTTGTGTTTGCGGGGATCTGATGGATACTAATATTCCTATGTCAGATTGATTAATGGTTTTGTCTTATTGGTTCTATCATGTTCTGTGTTGTTTGTGATCTTGCATGCTCTCCGTTTCTAGTAGCTATCTTGGCCAAGTAGATGCTAGTGACTCCAAGAGGGGGCATTTATGCTAGATAGTGGGTTCATGCCTGTATTTAATCTAAGGGAAGTGACAGAAATCTCTAAGGTTGTAGATGTGCTGTTGCCACAAGGGACAAAACAACGGTCTCTTGTTCATGGAACAAGTGGATTGTTGACCGTACACACTTTGCTTAAAGCAGTTATCTGTTGCTTGCAACTTAATACTGGAGGGGGTTTGGATAATAAGCTAAAGGTGGATTTCTAGTCATAGATCCAGTTGGATGGCGGTCTATGTATCTTGTTATATTGCCCAATCAAATCTCATAGGATCATGAATGTCTAGTATTGCATTGTTATGCCTTGCTCAGTCATGTCAATTGCCTTGCTGTAATTTGTTTACCCAGCATGCCATGTTTGTTTATCTTGAGAAGAACACCTCTAGTGAACTATGGACCCCGGTCCAATCTTTACTATTGATACATCTTCCACTGTTCCTATTTACTTTTTGCAAACTACTATTACCTTCCACACCATACAGTTAATCCTTTGTTACAACAACCGGTGAGATTGACAACCTCACTGTTTCTTGGGGCAAAGTCTTGAGTTTATGTTATGCAGGTCTCCAAGTTGCTAGCAACACCTTTGAGAAGTTTCCTTCCTCCTACTGGTTCGATAACCTCGGTTTCTTACTAAGGGAAGACTTGCTATTGTTCTCATCACACCTTGCTCTTGGGGTCTCCCAATGAAGTGCTACCACGCGCCATCATCGGTTCGCTACACAAATTTAAATGGAGCCAATATAAGACTAGAAAAGCCCGCATATGGCCTCCATATTTAATTATGAGGTGAATCGACTATAAAACCCGGACTTGTGAAATATGTATGCAAGCATGTACAATTTAATATGCAACAAATTATATAGATAGCATTTATAAGATAGGGGAACAGATAGGGGTCACACATCTCGGACCGAAGATCTTAGGTCTTGGAGGGGTTCGGCTTCGGCTTCGGACTCTGGATCGGTCTTCGCCTCCAGGAAAGGGTCTTCGATTTCGTGTGGGTGGTCTTGGTGTCCAAGAATACGTACTTGTCGTACCGAGGGAAGATTTCTTCGGTTCCGTGATGGAGGACTTGGCGTACGATGGAATAGGAATCAGAGGTAGCCCATCGTGCTTGGTCTTGACGCTGATCAAGGTCGGGTCAATACTGCTGAGGCTTTATAGAGGAACCAGCATCACCATCGCATAAACATATTGATGGCATTGTCGTTGCCCCATATACTTCATCATGCATCGCGCATTTTTGTCCATAAAGAAACAACAGGGATCTGGGTCAAAACAAGTCACTGTGTCACCAGATCAAAAGGAAGGCTTCAACGCACCCTGTAGGGACTCACCGGTTCAACAAGCACATATGCGATAGGGATAAAAACGCAGTCGTGATCACGGCACAGGAGAAACGGTGGAGGGCGTGGCAAGCGGGAACGACTAATGGAGGGCGTAAGGCGCATGCTCGGGGAAGGCGCAGAAGCTCGAGGGGAACCACCAAGGAGAGGCCGTCGACACGGGGACGCGATAGGAGAGACGTTGTGTTGGCAACAGAGAGCAGAGACACGCAGAGGCGCGGGGTCACAACTTGGGAAGCGGAGCTTGCAGAGCCAATGACAAGGAGTAGGAGCTCGCAGGGCGGCGGCGGGGTGGACCGCGACGAGCTTGAGAGGTGGTGGTGGCCACGAATGGTGAGGAAGATCGACGGTGCATGGACCGAAGCGGGACAGCGGTGCAAGGGCTCGGGAGAGCGAGACCGGCGGCGGGGCTCCGGAGGTGGACGGCAAAGAGCGGAAGGAGGAGTCCCTTGTCCCTGGCGGCGGGGTATAGAGGGAGGTGCGAAGTGGAGGAAAGGAGAGGGCCACGATCAGGGTTGGTGGAGGGGAACACGCAGGAGAAGGGTGGGCCGCATCGCTGGGTTTGGGTGGGGACAAAAATGGGGTGGGGAAAAACGTGTCAAGGAGTTGCGGCGGTTTTGTGGCAGGGGTTGCGAGGCGTGCGTGGTCGTGTACACTGCGTGCGTTCATGACGCGGTGGGGTGCGGCTGCGACTTGGGCGGGGTGGGGTCAGGATGCTGGGTTGGGAGGTTGACCAGATCGGGGGGACGGGGTGTGTGGCAGGAATCGGGAGGGGATCGCGGGGTGGCTGCGCGCGGGAGGGTGGGTGCTTGTGTGGATTGCCTGGCGGCAGCTAGGTGTGGAGATGAGGCGGGTTAGAGTTACGAAGGGGTGAGGTTAGTTAGGGTTTAGCTAGGATGGGTAGTAGGTGTCCTCTGGTTAGGTGGGTCTGGCCGGTTAGCTGCCTCCTTTTTTATACGAACATTTTGTTATTTATTTTTAAACAACAAACCTTTTTGCAAATAGTTTTTAGGCAGGAAAATAAGCGCCAAAAGAATATAAATTTGAGATTAAGAAGATAACTAATTTAGAAACAAAATAAGGTTTTATAAAATAGTTTTAAGATGAAACGTGCATGATGATCTCATGATGATGCACAAGATAGAAAAACAGCCATGATATCTAGTAGTGGTGTTACCCGGGTGCTACAAGCGTCGCCACCATAAGTCGTGGTCATCCTCGTCGGATGAGGGCGTGCGCTTTCTCGCGAACTTCACCGCAGCATTTTTCTTCGGCTCCAAAGTATCTTCTCCGGTCAATGTGGCTTCGACGATCCCAAGGCCTACGATTGTGGACTTGTCGACGGCGGATCATGGATCCTCGGCCGATGGTTGGTTGGCCAGCAGGTACATAGTAGCTACTATAACTGTAACATGCGATGTTTTGGGTATCATGTTGCCCTGTGAGTCCACTGTCATGAATGACAAGTCAAGGGCTTTGGTAACCTCGCATCAGGGCCCATGCGCTCCAACCATGAGCGGCTTTTGTGGGCGGTGTAGCCGCCATTGACCTTTGAGGAAGATTTGCTGATGGAGGAGAGCGCAGCTCGTCGGGCGCTTGATTCGTCGGCTGGCTTTCGATGTTGCTCAAGCTAAGTGTGTTACGCGACTTGTTGATTGTGCTCCTTTATGAGGAAACAGTGGTAGCCCATCAGCATGTTGCGTGAGGCATACATTGACAGAGGGTTGCCTCGTACAACACATAGTTTTAAGAACCGAACCGGTTCACTGGTTAAGAACCGGACCAGGGGCCTTATCGACTTTTTAAGCGCACTGGACCGTCCAGCTAACGAACCAGGAAAAAACAGACAAAAAGCGGTTGAACCAGAGGTTTACTGGAAAACCAGTCGGTGGTTCGACTATTAGAAAATGTAACATCCTAAAAATATGAAACAATGATCATCAAACTCTAATCACTAAAATTAGGGTTAATGAAAACTTTGATTAATTTAAAAACATATGAATGCATGTGTGTATGTGATGATTTGATAAATGCATGAATGGACTTGTGTGATTCAACAAAATAGTAAGGAATGGTTCTAAGATGAATATAACATCATCTAAAACATTCCCAAACAAAAACAAATAAAGAGAAAATCAAAAACAATTCAATCAAAGCAAATGGTCATTTTTGCCAATCTTGCTCACTAGGTCACTTTGAGTGTTTCTAGTCCAAAATTTCAAACAGAAACTTTTCCAATTCTTTTCACCCCTTACAAGACCAAGTAAAAGTGAAGAAAAGCCTACATTTCAAACTTGCAGAAACATTTGACAACCTCATTCAAATCACAAGTAAAAATTGAATCTTCATCATATGTGAAGATCACACATTTTCAAAACCCAACCAAACCAGTGCTACTTGACCAATCCAACTAACCAGATACTCCCTAGTATGTGCCTAGCAAACCCACCAAGTTTGAATCCAAAATTCAAATTTGAATCTCTTGCGGCCATTTCATCAAACACCTTGCTGGCATCAAACAAACAAACAACAAACACTATAGTGAGCAGTGATTTTGGCCAACCTTGTTCCCTCTCTAGCTCACTCTATACTCTCAGTAGATGATCTAGCCTAATTAACAAGCCTTAGCACCACTGTGAGCTTGGCATAGCCATTAATGGTGACCATGCCGAGCCTAACTTGCCACCCTCATGTTGATAGCAAGCTAGGAGAAGCACAAAGCCTAGCAAGCATGTCTGGGACACGCAACACCGTCCATCGCCACTCCCTGTCCAAGCCTCGAGCACTGCCAGCCCCTAGACCACACTTTCCGAGCATGCCAAGCCTCTCTACGTGCGAGCTGAGAGCGCGCCAGTGCGCCACACTCGACCAGTGCCCACAGACCATGCTCCGCCCTCGCCTCTTGCAGACATGATCGCCAACACTCCAGCATCCCGCCAGACAACCTCATTCGCCACCGCGCGGACCATGCATGTTGTGCGCCAATAAAATCACCATCGGACCTGCCCAGTGCGTCGACGCATTCCGACCGATCAGCACCGCCCCACGCCTCGCCACCACGCCATTGAGCTTCGCCGGGGAGCACAGCACCGCCCCCTATCGTCTCCCATGCCATTAGCCCTCTGTGCCGTCGACCACGACGAGCTCAGCCCGCGCCCTTCGGTCCCCTTCAGCCACTATAAAAGGAGACCTCCCCCACTCATTTTCTTCACACCAGTTCACTCCCCACCTCTCACTGATCACACCCACTCACTCCCGGAGCAACGCGAGCACCAGGTGGCCGGAATTTCACCGGAGTTCGCCGCTGCAGAGCAGGAGAGGCGCCGTTGTCGTGGTGGTGGCACGGCAGATGCCATGGGTAGGCTAAAGTACGGGACCAATGGATGCTAGTGGGATCTAGGGAGGGAAGATGTAGATGATTCTACACACAGAGGATGTAGGTAAAGATCTTTATTTCTTCTTCCTTGGGCTACAAGTGCTCCTTGAGCGGTTTACAGGGAGAAGAGAAGAACTTACCAGCCTAACGGCACTAACTTTTTCCCAATGCCTCTTCTGAATCCAAGCCTCTCCTTATAAAGGAGAACCCTGGCTTCCCCTAGGGCTGACGGGGCAAGCATCTTCTAGGAATATGCTTGTCCCAATATAGCAGTTCGGCGCTCCCCTTTCCATGTCGCTCTTCTAACAACGGCAAGGTCCCAGAGGCCCCCCCTACGCTCCTCGGTCTTCCGCACTGTCACCTCCGTGACCTCCTCCTGCCTCTCTGTCGCTCTGCGCCTTTGTCCGTAGCGCTTGGCTCTGCTCAGATTCTCCCTAGCTTGCAGCTAGGTTTTGACTTCAGGCTTCTCCTTCTCCTGCAAGCTTCTTATCATTCGGTCCTTCCTCGAATAGCTCGGATCTTCATTCACCTGCATTAAGATCATTCGGGCTGACCCGGCCGACTTACGTAATATCTTGTAACTACCTCGGTGAATTACGCTCCTAGATACAAGCCTGGATGAGCGGAAATGGTTGAAATAGTACGGTGGGGCCCCAAAAGCCACTCACGGGTAGACCTTTCGGCCGTCCCAACCATTTCCAGTCATCGGGACAAGTACGGGCGGCGTAATCGGCAGGCGAAGGGATCAACTACATACACAAGTGAGTATGTATGCAAGCCACCATACAATAGTACATCAGAGCCATTCCATCTAAAAAGAAAGGAAATATAGCAACGCCATACGGCAAGATTCAAATGTTCTAATAGATCTAATAGTTTAGGATATTTCCTCATACATCACACAACAGAGTATCAGGCGGAAGCGGCAAACAAGTTCCGAGTACGGATAAGAAGCAAATCGGCATAAGATGCCACATAAATAAGCACATCCCGCCCACAGATCTCACGGATCCCCGTTCCCGGAATCTCTACACCGAACGATCGTTGCCCACATCATCGGCCTCCTCCACCCAGTATCCGTCCTGCGAGTGTACCTGTTCATCTGAACCAATAATTTATCGTGTGAGACCCTAAGGGTACTCAGCAAGTCTTTATGCCTCTAAAGGGGACACAACCTGGGGTGACGCAATTGCAGCAAAAGATAAACCCTAACAGTTCTATAGATACTCGCTAACCATCCGCCTAACCAATGATAGACGGATGTCCGTGAATTAATGACAATAGTTATAACAGTAATATCACCAGATCCATCCTCATCCTCGCTTACCGACGAGGAAGCGGACGAACAACCCCCCCATCTGTTGGCAGTTTTATTAACCATTCCATGAGTGTTGCACTATTTACTAGTCAGGTATTTAGTCAAGTTAAAAGCGGTACTTTAGTTATGCTTGTCTATGATCGAGAAACTGTGTTCCCAGTCGTCCATAACCGCGGACACGGCTTTCAGAAAGTTTTACCCTGCAGGGGTGCACAAATAGCAACACACACTCGATCAACCTCGGAAAACCAAATCAAAACCCAACGAGGCCTTCACGACAAAGCAATCACAGGATTCAGAAATATTTCAGGGGGCCACCCCATTGAGTAGACCCGCAACGAAGCTAGCTGACTCCGAGACGGACTCAAGGTGTGCGACAATGGCTGTAAACGACTGGGAACCCAAAACTGGGATTGTCGATACCGCGAAAACATTCCTCTTACCTAAACAGTACAGTGTGCTCCTCGCACAATCGTAAATAAAGCAGTAAAGCATGGCATAAGTACAGGATCGTAAATAAAACCTCAAACTAGTTTGTGGCCCCAAGAAATAAGAATGAATCAAGCTCTGGCTCAGGGGGGTCCCATAAGCCTCCCGGATGTGGATAGCGCGAATATTCAAGGAACAGGTTTCAAGTACTCGGGGTCCTACGGGACACAAGTGAGCAGGAAAAACCAAATAGCAGATATTGCCCACCGGTGCCACTTTCATTAGTTATCCCATTACTACTCAGGTTAAGTTGTTTAGATACCTCGTTATCCATCAGACTCTCACATACCCTACACATGCTGTTCTACGACTCGCATGGCTCGAACAACTCCTGTAGTAATGGCTCATGGGATGGAGGAACAAACTTGGTGGGGTTTAAAAGTAAAAGCTATGCAATACTTGGGATTCAGTTTAATGCAATCGCGACTCAATGATGCAAGAATAAGATAGAGGTAATAGGTACTGTATGTATGCAAGCATGTGGTAGTGCTTGCCTGGCAACTCAGTTGAAGCGAGAGACGGATCTGGGTAGTGCTCCTGGTTCTCTTGATATATCCCCTGCTCAGCGTCTATTGGAAGAAGAACCAAACAAACAAGGGCCAACATAAATAAAGTGCACAAGCATAGAAATAAAATGCATCAAGCAAACAATCATTCCATGATGAATGATGCACAAGTTGCATGGCAATAATGTAGCATGGCATGGGTGAGGTGTGGTATACAAGAATAAGTCATTTTATTAAGGTTTGGCCACATTTTATTGTCATATTAGTTGCTGTATACTATATATTTATATGATGCATGCTGCAATTGAAGCCATGGATGGCATAAACATAAAGGTCTCGTCGAGCTGATCATTTTAGACATATCATTTGTCAAATTCGGAGTTATAAATCAAAAGTTATTAATTATTTAAGTTTAGGGGCATTTTATGTAATTTTATCCAACTTAGAAAATAACATGCTCAATTGAAAATGTGGATGGCATAATTGAATTCCTCACATTTTTCTGATTCGAAAACATATATTATATGCATTATTTGGATTTATAATTTAAAAGATATTAAAAACATATTTGAATTTTGGATTTAAACATTTCTAGAATCATTTTTATTAAACAGATAAACATGCAGACTTTTTATACCCAGCCAGAGCTAGCCCTAGACGCTGACGAGTGGGCCGCTCTGCTGACTTGGTCACACGCGCGCGGCGACTTTTGACACCGTGTCCTGTGCTAGCCCCAGGGACAGACAGATGGGACCAACTGCATTGCAGGCCCACCTGCCAGCGAGCTGACGCGGGCCGAACACGTGGCCCAGGGGGGACTGCGGGTTGAGACAATCAATCCCGAGGAGCCTATTGCAAAAAAAACCAGAGACACCGACAGTGGGCCTGGGTTGGACCGCGGGTTGAGGGAAACAAAAGAGGAGGGGGGTTATGGAAAAAGGGCATCAGGGCCCTATTCCTCTTCTCTGAATCCTCTGTCGCCAGACACGCGCGCGACAGCGGACAGAGCACTGCGGGGGATCGATCCCGCGACCTCGGGCGCGCGCACAGAGGCGGCTACCGCTGCGGTGGGTGTGGTTGGTTGTCTGGAGGGCGGACGCGGACTAGATAGGCGTTGCGCGGGCGCGCGAGCGTGCAGGCGCCAGCGAGCGGCGGCGCGCGCAGGCTGCTCGATGAAACGTACGGCGCCGACAGGAAACGAAGCAGAGCCGGAGCATGTCCAGGGGGTTCGGGGGCTCACCGCGAGGGCGTCGGCGTAGGTGGAACGGCTCGAGGGGGTCGCGATCGTCGGCGAGGCTGGCGCACCGGCGGCTAGGGTTTGCGTCGGTACGTCGGCGGGGCAGGGGTTCTGGGGCTTCTCCTCCGTGTCGGGGTGTCCAGGGCGAAGCAGGGGCACCTCGTCGTCTTCCTCGACAGCCTCAACAACTCGCCCGCCTCCCGGATCGATGTCGACTAGAGGTAGCCGACGGTGGTGGCCGGCGTCAGTAGCTGGTGGCGGTAGAGGAAAAGAGAGAAGAGGGGAGGCGAGGAAGGGCCTCTGGGGAGATCTGGGAGAGGCTACAGGGCTGGGAGGGAGGTATATAAGGACGGGGGCGAGTGGTTGGCGTGGGGGAGGGGAAGGTGGCTTCGGCCACCTTTTTCCCTTTCCACCCTCACGTGCTCGGCATGGGCCAAAGGGGGAGGACGCTCGGGTAGGGCACGCCGGCAGAGAGAGCAAGAGAGAGGAGAGAGGTGGATCGGGTGTGGTTGTAGCTAGGTTGGGAGGGCTCGGCTAGGGTTGGTCTTAGGGTTTGTGGGAAGAGAGAAAGAGAGAGGGCTGGGGTGTGGGGCCAGGAAGAGGGTGGCCAGGTGGGGCCGGCATGGTAGAGAGAGGGGGGCCGAGAGAGAGAGAGAGAGAGAGAGATAGGGCATGGTCTAGGGTTTGGATTAGAGGGTTCGGTTTAGGGTTATTTGAGAGGAGAGATGAGAGGGTAAAGGGAGATGCCCATGTTTAACACATGACAATGGCATCACATGATCAAGCACAAGGTGTGGTGGGAGGTTAAAGAGAGGGGTAGGGGGGTTTAGGGCTTGTGCATGCCTACATGTCCACATGATCATGCATGGGTGGGGGATGTTTTAAAGAGGGAGGATAGGGTTTAAGGTTTGATGGGGTATGGTGTTTAGGGGGGTAGGGTTTTGCTAGAGGTTAAGAGAGAGATAGAGAGAGGGTTTGGTGTCTTGATTAGATCAAGCATGACCCACACAAGCTCAACAAGATGGCCAAAGAGAAAGAAGAAAAGAGGTGATGAGGTATGAGCAAGATTAAACTGGATCAAGCCCAAAAGCAGGAATAAGACAGAGAGGACCCACTCAAGAGTTCAAAAAAACCATAAGATGACCAAAGTTGATGATGGTTGCATGGCCCATGCAAATGCATTAAATGCCAGGTTTTATCTTGTGAGAACAAAATAATATCCCATGGCACTTATTTATGTGCATCCCCAAAGATGGAGTAAGGCCAAGCATAAGATTATGAGTGGAATCCACCCAACCCACATGAGCTAGGTGTAAACTCAATTAAAATGCCAAGCTCATATTAATTGGATGGTGGAATTATAAAGTGGGGAAAGAAAGGGTGGTGGAGTCAATAAAAGATATGCCCCCAACTCAACTTGGGCATTTAACAATCTATCAAGAACCAAATACAATATCAAGAGGCAAATACAATTAATAATGCATATGAGATAAGACCCAAAACAAGAAGGGTTTTGTATGATGCTCAAATGCAAGGTGGCATGATGACATGAGCATGAAATGATGATGATGCAACAATTATGTGTAGAGAGTAGCCATTATATTACTAAACCAAGTAGCATTACAGTTGTTAGACAAATGGGATGCTACAACTCTCCCCCACTAAACAGGAATCTCGCCCCGAGATTCAAGGAAGAAGAAGACTCAAAGAGGGTAGGATAGTTGACACGGAGTTCATCTTCACGCACCCAAGTGGCTTCATCAACAGAATGGTGTGACCACTGCACCTTGCAGAACTTGATGGACTTGTTGCGAGTCCTTCTTTCTGCGGTCTCAAGGATTTTCGTGGGGTGTTCTTGATAAGACAAGTCTTCTTGGAGATTGATTAGCTCATGATCCACGGTCCTGCCGGGATCCTTGAAGCACTTCTTGAGCTGAGAGATGTGGAAAACATCATGAACTTTGAATTTTTCCGGGAGCTCAAGGGCATAAGAAACTTCTCCTCTTCTTCCACGAATTTTGAAAGGACCGATGTATCTAGGAGCCAGCTTTCCTTTGATACCAAAGCGGTGTGTGCCTTTCATGGGAGTGACACGAAGGTAAACGAGATCACCAGGTGCATACACCATGTCCGTGTGCTTCCTATCATAATTTCTCTTCTGGCGACTTTGAGCAATCTTCAGATTCTCAAGAATGATATGCACCTTCTCCTCCGCTTGAGTTACAATGTCAGGGCCAAACCAAATTCTTTCTCCTGCACCTGACCAACCAATCTGAGTTCTGCACTTGCGACCATAGAGAGCCTCAAATGGTGCCATCTTCAGACTTTTCTGGAAGCTGTTGTTGTAAGAGAATTCAACATAAGGAAGACATTCTTCCCACTTCATGCCAAAAGAGATGACGCAAGCACGAAGCATATCCTCCAGAATCTGATTGATCCTTTCAACTTGTCCTTGCGACTGAGGGTGGTAAGCTGTGCTGAAGTTCAACTTTGTTCCCAAAGCATTTTGGAAACTTTCCCAGAACTTGGAAGTGAAGATGCTCCCACGGTCTGAACTGATCTCAAGCGGAACCCCATACAGAGAGATAATTATGTTGATATAGAGCTCAGCCAACTGAATTCCAGAAATTGTTTCCTTTACGGGGAAGAAATGAGCCACTTTAGAGAGCCTGTCAATGACAACAAAGATTGCATTGTTGCCCTTCTGCGACCTTGGAAAACCAGTGATGAAGTCCATCTCTACTTTCTCCCATTTCCATTCCGGAGGTTTCAATGGCTGTAGGAGACCGAAAGGTTTCTGATGGACAGCTTTCACTCTGCGGCAGACATCACACTCCGAGACATACTTGGCACAATATCGTTTCAAACCAGGCCACCAATACTGTGTTTTCAAGTCCATGTACATCTTTGTGCTGCCAGGATGGATAGATAGAACAGAATCATGCGCCTCCTTGAGAACTTGCTCTCTCAAACCCGGGTAGTTCGGAACAAACATCCGGTGTTCAAAGAAAAGCGTGCCTTGATCATCTACGTGGAAGGACTCATACTTCGGAAGCTGAAGCTGGGAGGTGATCTTTCTGGTGTGCGGATCACCACGCTGACGAAAACGAATCTTTTCTTCCAAGAGAGGAGTAGCCAGAAGGTTCGAGAGATGCCCTTGTTCCACAATTTCCAGGTTGAGCTGACGGAATTCCTCACACAAGAGAGGCTGCTGTTCTTCCATCATGAGGTTATTGACATAAGCTTTGCGGCTGAGAGCATCGGCCATGACATTAGCTTTGCCCGGTGTGTAGTTGATGGTCAAATCAAAATCATTGATTGCTTCAATCCATCTCCTCTGCCGAAGGTTGAGATCAGGCTGAGTGAAGATATACTTCAAACTCTTGTGGTCAGAAAAGATCTCACAACGGTTGCCAAGCAAGTAGTGCCTCCATAGCTTCAAAGCAAAGACAACTGCTGCGAGCTCAAGGTCATGTGTGGGATAGTTGATCTCATGCGTCTTCAACTGTCGAGAGGCATAAGCAACAACTTGTTTTTCTTGCATAAGGACCGCACCCAATCCTTGCAAAGAGGCGTCACAGAATATCTGGAAAGGCTTAGATGTATCCAGAGGAACCAAGACTGGTGTGGAAGTGAGCTTCTCTTTGAGTGTCTCAAAGCTTTCTTGACATGCCGGAGTCCAAAGGTATTTCTTGCCTTTCTTGAGGAGATCGGTAAGAGGCTTCGCTATCTTCGAGAAGTTCTGAACGAAGCGACGGCAATAACTAGCCAAACCGAGGAAACTCCGCACTTCTTTTACATTAACAGGAGGAAGCCATTCAACAATTGTCTTTACCGTTTCCGGGTTGACTGCAATGCCCTTGGCAGAGATGACGTGACCCAGATAGGTTACTTGAGGCAGCCAAAACTCACACTTTGAGAACTTTGCATACAAGCGGTTCTCGCGAAGCTTGTTTAGGACACAACGAAGGTGTTCTTCATGCTCTTCCTTGGACTTAGAATAGACCAGGATGTCATCCAGATAGACCACAACGAACTTATCCAGGTACTCCATGAAGACCGAGTTCATAAGCCTCGAGAAGGTAGCAGGTGCATTGGTGAGACCGAAAGACATGACTGTGTACTCATACAGGCCATAGCGGGTGGTGAAAGCTGTTTTAGGCACATCTTCCTTGCGAATTTTGATTTGATGATAACCACTCCTCAAGTCCAGCTTAGAGAATACCACAGCTCCAGCTAGCTGGTCAAAGAGATCATTAATCCGCGGAAGGGG
This sequence comes from Avena sativa, assembly GCA_916181665.1. Classification (NCBI taxonomy): domain Eukaryota; kingdom Viridiplantae; phylum Streptophyta; class Magnoliopsida; order Poales; family Poaceae; genus Avena; species Avena sativa. Next base: position 103,446,664 of record OV702280.1, read on the forward strand.
ATATTTATTTTTGATGGTTTTAGCATTGAGAGCCTGATAGTCAACACAAAGTCTATCAGTCCTGTCCCGCTTCTTCACAAAGATTGTTGGGCTACCCCAAGAAGAAGTACTGTGTTGAATGAAACCCAACTTCTCTTGTTCATCAAGCTGTCGTTTGAGTTCAGCCAACTCAGAAGGACCCATTTTATAAGGCCGCTTGGAGATAGGAGTCGTTCCAGGTTCAAGCTCAATTACAAACTCAACCTCACGATCCGGAGGCATACCCGGCAACTCTTCAGGAAAAACATTCGGAAACTCACAGACCACTGGGAATCTCTGAATAGCTTCCATAGCATCATCATTCAGAGCCGCCAAAGAGAAAAGCTAGACAGCAGGAGTCAGACTTGGAGAAAAGACTATATGGCCTTCAGGAATCTTCAGAGAAACCGAGCGTTCAGCATAATCAATCACAGCTGCATTTGCCGTCAACCAATCCATGCCCAAGATGACATCAATGTCAGAATTGCCCAGGAGAATTAAGGAAGCCGAGAACGAAGAGCCACCAATCTCAATTTGATTGCCTTGGCTGACTTTAGAAGCTACCATATTTGCTCCAGGAGAAAGGACCATTAACTTCTTAAGAAGAGGATCCGCCGCTAACCCATTGTCACTTGCAAACTTGAAAGAAACAAAAGAGTGCGATGCCCCAGAATCAAACAAAACTCGTGCAGGGACTGAGTTAACGGATAGCATACCCATCACAACTCTAGGTGCATGCTCAGCTTGAGCGGCGTTGACACAGTTGGCACGAGCAACAGTAGACCCGGGCTTAGTGTTGATGTTGAGAGCCCGAGGTGGTGGTGCATGAACCATAGGAGAGCTTGCCGCAGATCTTGGAGGGGGTGGAGGAAGAGCTTTGTTTTTCAACGGACAGTTCCAGTTTAGATGTCCAGGGTCTCCACACATGAAGCAAGCACCAGGTGGACGTGGAGCAACGTAGCCAGGGACTCCGCCAGGCGCTCCAGGGTCGTTGTGGGTGTAGCCCCTGGGAGCAGCAGTGATGAAGTTTGGTGGCCTTGACGCGTAGCTTGCATGTCTTGGTGAAGCCGGGAGCGACGGTGGGGTGTTAGGAACCCAGACACGCCGCTTAGAAGGAGCTGACATAGCTGAAGAGCTTGGTACATCACGGTTGTGTTTCTTGGACTCCTCAAACACTTGCCTACTTGCTTCCTCCTGCAAAACTGTATGCTGAAGTTCCAGAAAAGACGCTGGCCTTGCATGTGTGATTGCATATTTGATCGATGCATTGAGCCCTTGCCTGAACCTCTTTTGCTTCTTCTTGTCATCAGATACCTCATCGCCACCATAACGGGAAAGATTCATGAAGTTCCTGATGTAGGTGTTGACATTATCATTTCCCTGCTTGAGGTTGAGAAACGCTTCCTTCATCCTTTCCATGACAATCTCTGACAGGAATTGCTCTTTGAAAGCTCCAGAGAACTGTTCCCAAGTGGGCTGAAAACCAGTGCAGCTTGCCTTCAGATAATTCTCCCACCAGAGAGCTGCATCTCCCTTCAGAAGGTGAGTAGCACATTTCACCCATTCTTGCTCAGGAACATCAGCAGTCTCCAGTAGCCTTGACGTCTCACGTAACCAATCGTCAGCATCAAGTGGTCGATCAGAAACATCAAATTGGCGAGGGTTGAACTTCAGGAAGCTTTTGATGTCGCCCCGCTTGGGAGGTGGAGGGAGTGGAGCAAACTCATTTCTCCTGACACTTTCTTCCAAACGCTGCTGGTTCTGCTGCATTGCTGCCAAGGCATTGGCTATGTTTGACAACGCGGCCCCCAATTCCGGTGGTATGTCCTCATCTGAACGGCGTGGTGGAGCCATCCTGAGATTGATATAAAACACAAGTCAGTACTATAATGGAGAATAATAATAATCCAAAATAGTACCAAGATGGAATTAACCAAGATTAAAGGATACAATTTACTAAGATGATATTAAAATATCAACAAAGTTCAAAGCACCTAGAAGATATTAAGCATATCGCACACGACTGAAAAGGAGTGTGGTACACAAATATATCAAAGAAAAATTTTCCACAAATTTCGGCATTAAAATACCAATAGATGCGCAAAATTACTTAACGAATCAAGATTAGTGACTCTACCAATATAATATACAAAAGCGAATGATAAGAGTAGTGGTATGGTCGCGACTCCATCCCGCACTCAAAGCATTACTCCGCACATGAATAAGTGGAACACATATCCTAACCCCTTCTTCTCACGTTGAACCTAAGATTAGCACTACGGAAACGAACACCCCAAACAAGATAACGTCGGATAACAAAGAGTAAGACAGATCGCGTCGGTATACAACGAATCAGATAGATCGCGTCGGTTTGCAAAGCCTGTCGGTATGGAATGTACCAACAGTTGATAACCAAAAGGCCGATTAGATAACAACTTGGATGCAACAAATAGACAAAGAATTACACACACACACACACACACACACAACCTATGGTACTACGGAAACCCAGAACACGTGAATCCTAGTTTGAACTTTAGGAAGAGGATTGAAAACGTTACACTTCCTTACTAGAAAAGGGTGGGTGGGAGGTTAAGAAGAAAAATGGAAGCAGTCCTACTCTCACGTTTTGTTTTTCCCTAGTATACATAACTACCAAAAATATTTGCTAGACTGACAACGACCATTTGGCTGAGACCCTGAAGGTCGGGATGGCTCTGATACCAATTGTAACTACCTCGGTGAATTACGCTCCTAGATACAAGCCTGGATGAGCGGAAATGGTTGAAATAGTACGGTGGGGCCCCAAAAGCCACTCACGGGTAGACCTTTCGGCCGTCCCAACCATTTCCAGTCATCGGGACAAGTACGGGCGGCGTAATCGGCAGGCGAAGGGATCAACTACATACACAAGTGAGTATGTATGCAAGCCACCATACAATAGTACATCAGAGCCATTCCATCTAAAAAGAAAGGAAATATAGCAACTCCATACGGCAAGATTCAAATGTTCTAATAGATCTAATAGTTTAGGATATTTCCTCGTACATCACACAACAGAGTATCAGGCGGAAGCGGCAAACAAGTTCCGAGTACGGATAAGAAGCAAATCGGCATAAGATGCCACATAAATAAGCACATCCCGCCCACAGATCTCACGGATCCCCGTTCCCGGAATCTCTACACCGAACGATCGTTGCCCACATCATCGGCCTCCTCCACCCAGTATCCGTCCTGCGAGTGTACCTGTTCATCTGAACCAATAATTTATCGTGTGAGACCCTAAGGGTACTCAGCAAGTCTTTATGCCTCTAAAGGGGACACAACCTGGGGTGACGCAATTGCAGCAAAAGATAAACCCTAACAGTTCTATAGATACTCGCTAACCATCCGCCTAACCAATGATAGACGGATGTCCGTGAATTAATGACAACAGTTATAACAGTAATATCACCAGATCCATCCTCCTCCTCGCTTACCGACGAGGAAGCGGACGAACAACCCCCCCATCCGTTGGCAGTTTTATTAACCATTCCATGAGTGTTGCACTATTTACTAGTCAAGTATTTAGTCAAGTTAAAAGCGGTACTTTAGTTATGCTTGTCTATGATCGAGAAACTGTGTTCCCAGTCGTCCATAACCGCGGACACGGCTTTCAGAAAGTTTTACCCTGCAGGGGTGCACAAATAGCAACACACACTCAATCAACCTCGGAAAACCAAATCAAAACCCAACGAGGCCTTCACGACAAAGCAATCACAGGATTCAGAAATATTTCAGGGGGCCACCCCATTGAGTAGACCCGCAACGAAGCTAGCTGACTCCGAGACGGACTCAAGGTGTGCGACAATGGCTGTAAACGACTGGGAACCCAAAACTGGGATTGTCGATACCGCGAAAACATTCCGCTTACCTAAACAGTACAGTGTGCTCCTCGCACAATCGTAAATAAAGCAGTAAAGCATGGCATAAGTACAGGATCGTAAATAAAACCTCAAACTAGTTTGTGGCCCCAAGAAATAAGAATGAATCAAGCTCTGGCTCAGGGGGGTCCCATAAGCCTCCCGGATGTGGATAGCGCGAATATTCAAGGAACAGGTTTCAAGTACTCGGGGTCCTACGGGACACAAGTGAGCAGGAAAAACCAAATAGCAGATATTTCCCACCGGTGCCACTTTCATTAGTTATCCCATTACTACTCAGGTTAAGTTGTTTAGGTACCTCGTTATCCATCAGACTCTCACATACCCTACACATGCTGTTCTACGACTCGCATGGCTCGAACAACTCCTGTAGTAATGGCTCATGGGATGGAGGAACAAGCTTGGTGGGGTTTAAAAGTAAAAGTTATGCAATACTTGGGATTCAGTTTAATGCAATCGCGACTCAATGATGCAAGAATAAGATAGAGGCAATAGGTACTGTATGTATGCAAGCATGTGGTAGTGCTTGCCTGGCAACTCAGTTGAAGCGAGAGACGGATCTGGGTAGTGCTCCTGGTTCTCTTGATATATCCCCTGCTCAGCGTCTATTCGAAGAAGAACCAAACAAACAAGGGCCAACATAAATAAAGTGCACAAGCATAGAAATAAAATACGTCAAGCAAACAATCATGCCATGATGAATGATGCACAAGTTGCATGGCAATAATGTAGCATGGCATGGGTGAGGTGTGGTATACAAGAATAAGTCATTTTATTAAGGTTTGGCCACATTTTATTGTCATATTAGTTGCTGTATACTATATATTTATATGATGCATGCTGCAATTGAAGCCATGGATGGAATAAACAGAAAGGTCTCGTCGAGCTGATCATTTTAGACATATCATTTGTCAAATTCGGAGTTATAAATCAAAAGTTATTAATTATTTAAGTTTAGGGGCATTTTATGTAATTTTATCCAACTTAGAAAATAACATGCTCAATTGAAAATGTGGATGGCATAATTGAATTCCTCACATTTTTCTGATTCGAAAACATATATTATATGCATTATTTGGATTTATAATTTAAAAGATATTAAAAACAGATTTGAATTTTGGATTTAAACATTTCTAGAATCATTTTTATTAAACAGATAAACAGGCAGACTTTTTATACCCAGCCAGAGCTAGCCCTAGACGCTGACGAGTGGGCCGCTCTGCTGACTGGGTCACACGCGCGCGGCGACGTTTGACACTGTGGCCTGTGCTAGCCCCAGGGACAGACGGATGGGACCAGCTGCATTGCAGGCCCACCTGCCAGCGAGCTGACGCGGGCCGAACACATGGCCCAGGGGGGACTGCGGGTTGAGACAATCAATCCCGAGGAGCCTATTGCAAAAAAAACCAGAGACACCGACAGTGGGCCTGGGCTGGACCACCGGTTGAGGGAAACAAAAGAGGGGGGGTTTGTGGAAAAAGGGCATCAGGGCCCTGTTCCTCTTCTCTGAATCCTCTGTCGCCAGGCACGCGCGCGACAGCGGACAGAGCGCTGCGGGGGATCGATCCCGCGACCTCGGGCGCGCGCACAGAGGCGGCTACCGCTGCGGTGGGTGTGGTTGGTTGTCTGGAGGGCGGACGCGGACTAGATAGGCGTTGCGCGGGCGCGCGAGCGTGCAGGCGCCAGCGAGCGGCGGCGCGCGCAGGCTGCTCGATGAAACGTACGGCGCCGACAGGAAACAAAGCAGAGCCGGAGCATGTCCAGGGGGTTCGGGGGCTCACCGCGAGGGCGTCGGCGTAGGTGGAACGGCTCGAGGGGGCCGCGATCGTCGGCGAGGCTGGCGCACCGGCGGCTAGGGTTTGCGTCGGTACGTCGGTGGGGCAGGGGTTCTAGGGCTTCTCCTCCGCGTCGGGGTGTCCAGGGCGAAGCAGGGGCACCTCGTCGTCTTCCTCGACAGCCTCAACAACTCGCCCGCCTCCCGGATCGATGTCGACTAGAGGTAGCCGACGGTGGTGGCCGGCGTCAGTAGCTGGTGGCGGTAGAGGAAAAGAGAGAAGAGGGGAGGCGAGGCAGGGCCTCTGGGGAGATCTGGGAGAGGCTAGAGGGCTGGGAGGGAGGTAGATAAGGACGGGGGCGAGTGGTTGGCGTGGGGGAGGAGAAGGTGGCTTCGGCCACCTTTTTCCCTTTCCACCCTCACGTTCTCGGCATGGGCCAGAGGGGGAGGACGCTCGGGTGGGGCACGCCGGCAGAGAGAGCAAGAGAGAGGAGAGAGGTGGATCGGGTGTGGTTGTAGCTAGGTTGGGAGGGCTCGGCTAGGGTTGGTCTTAGGGTTTGTGGGAAGAGAGAAAGAGAGAGGGCTGGGGTGTGGGGCCAGGGAGAGGGTGGCCAGGTGGGGCCGGCATGGTAGAGAGAGGGGGGCCGAGAGAGAGAGATAGGGCATGGTCTAGGGTTTGGATTAGAGGGTTCGGTTTAGGGTTATTTGAGAGGAGAGATGAGAGGGTAAAGGGAGATACCCATGTTTACCACATGACAATGGCATCACATGGTCAACAACAAGGTGTGGTGGGAGGTTAAAGAGAGGGGTAGGGGGGTTTAGGGCTTGTGCATGCCTACATGTCCACATGATCATGCATGGGTGGGGGATGTTTTAAAGAGGGAGGATAGGGTTTAAGGTTTGATGGGGTATGGTGTTTAGGGGGGTTAGGGTTTTGCTAGAGATTAAGAGAGAGAGAGAGAGAGAGAGAGAGAGAGAGAGAGGGTTTGGTGTCTTGATTAGATCAAGCATGACCCACACAAGCTCAACAAGATGGCCAAAGAGAAAGAAGAAAAGAGGTGATGAGGTATGAGCAAGATTAAACTGGATCAAGCCCAAAAGCAGGAATAAGACAGAGAGGACCCACTCAAGAGTTCAAAAAAAACCATAAGATGACCAAAGTTGATGATGGTTGCATGGCCCATGCAAATGCATTAAATGCCAGGTTTTATCTTGTGAGAACAAAATAATATCCCATGGCACTAATTTATGTGCATCCCCAAAGATGGAGTAAGGCCAAGCATAAGATTATGAGTGGAATCCACCCAACCCACATGAGCTAGGTTTAAACTCAATTAAAATGCCAAGCTCATATTAATTGGATGGTGGAATTATAAAGTGGGGAAAGAAAGGGTGGTGGAGTCAATAAAAGATATGCCCCCAACTCAACTTGGGCATTTAACAATCTATCAAGAACCAAATACAATATCAAGAGGCAAATACAATTAATAATGCATATGAGATAAGACCCAAAACAAGAAGGGTTTTGTATGATGCTCAAATGCAAGGTGGCATGATGACATGAGCATGAAATGATGATGATGCAACAATTATGTGTAGAGAGTAGCCATTATATTACTAAACCAAGTAGCATTACAATTGTTAGACAAATGGGATGCTACATATCTCGGCCGGGTAATATCTCAATATACATTTACAGGCCTCTCGCCTCCTTATGTCGGCCGACTTATACGGGATCCGGCCGACTTAAACTCTAACTCGGGAACCTGACGGGGATCGTACCTTCGTCTTTCACCGTCTTTATCCTATCCGGGGTCACCCCCCCCCCCCCCGACATTAGTCCCCGAAGCTGGTGTGGCCCCGCCGATAATTTCGGCTGGGTCGTATCAGCTTCATCACATTTTCCTGTATTGTTCCCGAGTTATCTTTTTCCCGTTCGAGGTACCCATGTTCCTTCCCTCGTACACCTTGTCCTACGTGTCACCCTCATCATTGTTCTTCTGGTTTTTTGTTCTTATACAGTATTTACTGACAGGCTATAGTTGACACTGTACCTGCTGCGCCGGCGCTGCGACGCCTCGTGTTCCGTTTCTCTGGGGGATCGCAACCTTCTTTGCTGTTGTGTGGCCGCTGGTGCGGTTCCACTCAATCTTCGTGCATTCGCGCCGCACCCACGATCTACACGATCAACCACCACACCCACGATCCCACTACTCGTTCGTGGCCTGACTATAAAGAGGGGCGCGGCGTCTGTGAGTTCACTTTTACCCTTCTTGTTCGCCTGTGCCGTTCTTCTTCCTCTCGCCTCCGCGCTCTCTTGCAGCTCCGCCGCCACGCGCTCATCAAAGCTTCCGACGGCGAGGACTATACTGTGCTGTTCCGCCTGCCTCGCTTGCGGTTGTCTACTTCGCTACCGTCGCCGGTGAGTTCTTTTCGGCCGCACTGCCTAGGTTCTATCTAGATTTCTCCGTTTGAATCTAGTACTCGTGCGGCGGTTCCTCTGCTCCTCCGCCGCCGCTCCCGTGCCAAATCACGACGGGGCCTCGCAGCTCTAAACCTTCCTCCGCCGCCAGCTCTTCTTCCGGCGATCTCTCCGGCGACCCCATGTCTAGTTCGTTTAGCGGCGCTCTGGTAGAGGATGACGACGTTGGCTCTGGGCCCGAGCGAGGCTCGTGGCAGGGCTCCTCTGTTACACGCCGTGAGATCGAATGGCTTATCCGGACTCAAAGAATTCCCGCCGAGGTCTCTTGTCGCATACCCGACAGCGAGTCCTCTCCGGATGTTAGGGAGGGTGAGTATGTGGTTTTTATGTCGCACTTCGCACGTGGCTTCGGTCTCCCTCTTAGCGATTTCGCTAGAGAATTTCTCGACTACTTCGGCCTTCAGCCGCATCATCTTCCTGCGAACGCCATCGCTTCTCTCTCTGCTTTCATCTCCGCATCGGAGGGATACTTCGGCCTGTGGCCGTCAGTGCATGTTTGGTCGAAGTTCTTCCAGATTCGCTCCAATGTAGTCCCTGACAAATCTCTGCACCCTTCCGAGAAATCTCTTACTCAGTGCGGGGCAGCGTCCATTACACCTCGGAGGAAATCTGTATTTCCTCGTGTTACCGGGTTAGAGTCGTGCAAGAAGTGGCACAAATCCTTATTTTACGTCAAGAACAGAGGGACAGAGGACAAGATTCCGCTCCCTGCCTTCTCAATTGGCCCGCCTTCTAAGGTGAACTGGCTCTACAACCCGAGGAAAAGTCATGCCTTGGCCGAGGCATTTGAGATTCGGCTTAAGGAGCTGATCCGCGCCGGATTATGCGGTGAAGACCTGATGGCTACTTTTATTAGTAGCCGGATCTGCCCATTCCAGAAGCGGACTCACAAGCTGTGCTACATGAGTGGTCCCCTTGACCCTAACCGAGTTTCAACCGTGGAACTGGACAATTACCTTATCTATAAGCGCGTCCGAGCTATCTTCAAGACGGAGATGCCTGAGGATTGGACTTGGGGATTGAAACCCTACACCCGCGATCATCCGCCTCCTGAGGTAAACTTAATCAATACCGCTCTGCTATTCCATTGCTTTCGTAACGGATTCCGCTAACTCTCTTTCTCTACGTCTTGCAGAGGTTCGCAGAGCAGAAGAATGAGGACGCCGAAGTTTTGTTGCTTCCGTGGCCCGCGGACCGGAGCACCCCGGATACTGGTGAGCCGGACTCCGAGGAGTTCGTCCCTAAGTCGGATCCTGCCCCGGCTCGAGCTCGTGGCAAGACTTCGGCGCGCGAGGAGGAAGGTGATTCGGACGAGGTCCAAATTCTTGAGGTAGTTGCCGCAATGCCTATTTCTTATGCATTTCCGGCTTCTACTTTCCCAGCTAATCCGGCTGGTCAGGTTCACGACGCCGAGCCTATTGCTTCTCGACCCCCTGTTACCTCGGGGAAACGTGGGGCTCCTGCTAGTGCCTCGGAAGCGGTCCCCAAGAAACGAATGAAGAAGTCCGCTCCGAATCCTCCCAGGCGCAAGACTATGCCTGGGGTTGCCGGGTAAGTTCCTTTTGCTTATATTTCTTGTTTCTCTCTTTCTGTTTTTCATACTGACGATTTTTCTTTCTTATTATTGCAGTGCTCCGCTTTCTGTTAAACCCGGCGGTCCTAGCATGACTAGCCGCCCGATTCGGCAGCCATCTCCTCCGCCCGTCGATGATATCAGGATTCCTAGTCCTACTCGTCCTGCTTCTCCTCCAGCTCCGAATTCATCGCCTCTTCGCCGCGACGTGCCTGAGACACCTTCTATTGACATGGATTCGAATCGGCCCTCCGAGGTTTTTGTCGAACCCTCCGCCCCTTCTATGGGTCCCTGCGCTGCTACTGTACCTTTATCTACCCCGGCAGTTTCTACAGCCACCCCAGCCTCGGCCGAAGAAGTCGTTATCTCGGTGCCTTCTGCTACTGTAACTCCCGCTGCTCCGAAAGACGCCGTCCCTACTACTGAGGTGTCACTTCCTGCTGATGCCTCGTCTAAGGCGAGAAAAGCTATTGCCACCAAGGCTTCCTCTTCCCAGAAGGGTCTTGCCGGCTCTTCTCAGCCTAGTGTCGCCGACATACTGTGCAAGGGGACTGCGCCTACTAAAGCCTCCGTTGCCTCGGCCGCCAGCACCCAGCTTGCTCTTCATAAAAGCCCTGCGGCCGCTGCGGTTACAGAACATGTCCGGGGTAAAGTCTTAACTCGGACGGCAAGCGGGAACAGCCTCGGCGCGCTGGTGGATTACGCCAATAATTGGAATGCTGCTGATCAGTTTGAGGGTAATCCCATCAACCAGCCCTTTCAGCTTTCCGACATCAGCGGCCGCTTCGACCATGCTGCCAAGTTCATCCTTGACACTAACAAAATGAATGAGGTAATTGCTGTTTCTCTGAGTCTTGGATTTGTCCCCAGATGTTACTATATGCTCTAGTCCCCGAAACTTGCAAGGAAATAACTTGTTATATGCTTGGAAGTTTAATGATCTTCGATTTAATTTAAGGTTTGTTTCTAGGGTTCGAATTTCTGGCTACGCAGATCTGAGTTAAGTTTTTTAGCTTGATTCGGATCTGCTTTAGCTGTGAATATCTAGCCACGTAGATCCGAGTTAAGTTCTGCTTGACTCGGATCTGATTTAGCTTTGAATATCTAGCCACCTAGATCCGAGTTAAGTCTTGCTTGACTCGGATCTGATTTAACTTTGAATATCTAGCCACCTAGATCCGAGTTAAGTTTTGCTTGACTCGGATCTGATTTAGCTTTTACTGTCGATTTATCATTTTGCCTCATTGCCCAGGTTGCACATGACCGGCGGACCGCCGAATTCCAGAGGTTGCTTTTTTCGCACCGCAAACTGGAAGAAAAGTACGAGAAGATTCTTCCAGTGGTAAAGAAGGCTGGTAAGTCGATAGTTCCTTTTCCTTATTTCCAACGTTCTTATTTATTTGTCCGCGAGATGCCGGCTTACTTTCTTGGTGAACAGGTAACATTAATAACCTCAATATTCGCCTTGAGAAGAAGGTCAAGAGCTTTGAAGGTGAGTTTCCCTTTTATCTTACCTCTTTTCTCTTTTAACATGTGTGCTAAGCTTCCTTACCGCATTTGCCTCTGGTAAAGCCGAGTTGCAAACTTTTGCAGCGTCGCACCAAGATTGCACGCCCATGCCTGACGTGATGCTGCATTTTTTAGAGCAAAACGCTATTCATTCGGCGCACTTACAAAAAAAAGATGATGAAATAGCTCGCCTGCGAGCCGAATTGGATACCCTTAAGCTCTCTCAGAAATCTGAACTAGAAAAGGTTGACCAAGAATTTTCCGAGGAGAAGAATCGGCTGTCTCTGGAGCTGCAGAAGAACAAAGAACTCCTCGAGGCCGCCGAATTGAAAACCCAAGGGCTGAGCGAGGAGGTTGCTCGTTTCGAGAAAAACAAGATTGATTGGGCCAAGGACCTTCAGATAATGATGAGATACATTCATCGTGAGTTTCCTAGCACAGCCGAATTATTTTTGTCTTTGTCTCTGCTGCCGCCTGACATGTTCGTGTTTTGCGCAGATCATTTTCCCGAAGCTAAGCCCGTGAGCTCTAAAGCTGTTCTTGCAGCTCGCGTGCGCCGAGGTGATCCTGTTACCGTTGATTCGGAGTACTCAATGGAGGACTACTTGGTTGCCGTTGGTGCCATAGTTGGTCCGATGAAGATTATGGGTCGGGACTTGGTGCAAGCCGCCATCCGGTCTTACCATGTACTTTGGCCGAATACCTCGGGGACTCCTGACATCAACGAGGTCAAACTACTGGTGAAAAGATTAATGGCATCTGAGAGGCAATTAAGTCTTTGGAGGGAATCCGCTGGGCGCGCTGGTGCCGATATGGCCCTTACTGTTATCATGTCATGGTATGAAGATATCTCTCTTGACATCCTGAGAAATTTGCGCACTGGTTCCCGCTGGGTTGAGGATCCCACATTTGTTGCTCTTCGGCAAGCTCGTGCCTTCCAACTCGTCGAGTATGCCGACGTGCACACTTGGAATGAAGGGCCGAGTTTTCTTCCAGACCCGGATGAGGAGGTTGTAGTTGAGGATGCCTCGGATAATAATTCGGCGGAGCAAGGGGAAGGTGAAGATGACTCGGCCGCATCTGACAGCTCCAGTTCTAGCTCGGACAGCAACGGCGATGCGCGGTCCTCCTCTAAAGGTACCGGGCATTCTACCGCGCGGACTGATGCTCCTGAGCAACCTCGGGCTTCCGCTGAAGTTGCACCTGGGTCGGCGGAGGGCGAGGCAACCTCGGTCGAAGTTCCTCCTACGTCGGAGTGCCCCGCGCCTGACCAAGTTGTTGCCTCCCCAACGAACAATGCCTAAGTTATTTCTGATCCCTGGCATGCCGGGCGTATGATGTAGGCGAATCTTTTGTCCATTCCCTGTATGATTCAAATTTCTTTTGCTGTGTGCTACTGTGATATCTACGCTTGTAGTTGTTTACCATATGGTTAAGTGGGTGTTCGTCCGAATTCTTGCTTTGTATAATATTGATCTGTTCTGAACAGAGATTGATTACTTTGTTGGGACAATATATGGCAAACCCTGAATTGTTATTTGTCGCGCCGGACTTCAATATGAAACGAAAATAATATATTGCAGTCCCCGAGTCACTGCTCTGGGTGCCGAGGTTCAAATTCATAACACGAAATTGAGATAACATATGGCAGTCCCCGAGTCACTGCTCTGGATGCCGAGGTTCAAATACATAACCTGAAATTGAGATAACATATGGCAGTCCCCGAGTCACTGCTCTGGATGCCGAGGTTCAAATACATAACATGAAATTGAGATAACATATGGCAGTCCCCGAGTCACTGCTCTGGACGCCGAGGTTCAAATACATGACATGAAATTGAGATAACATATGGCAGTCCCCGAGTCACTGCTCTGGACGCCGAGGTTCAAATACATAACATGAAATTGAGATAACATATGGCAGTCCCCGAGTCACTGCTCTGGAAGCCGAGGTTCAATACATCATTGGCTCTTGACCTTGAGATATAATGCTACGAGTAAAATGGTCGAAGTAAAGCTACATTCCACGGACGCTTCGTTTCTTCGCCAGCTTTGTCTGCCCTGTTCCCTCCGGGGGACTGAGCGTCGATTAGATAATAGGCATCATTATGCAACGCTTTGCTCACAATAAATGGTCCCTCCCATGGAGGTGACAACTTGTGCATGCCGGCCGTACGTTGCACCAGTCGGAGGACTAAATCTCCTTCCTTGAATACTCTTGGATTCACCTTCTTGCTGTGATATCGTCGCAGGTTCTGTTGATAAATGGCTGATCGTGATAATGTCAACTCTCTTGCTTCTTCTAACAGGTCTACATCATCTTGCCGAGCTATCTCGTTTATCTCCGAGGTTGTATACTGAGTAACTCTTGGCGAGTCATATATTATGTCGGCTGGAAGTACGGCCTCTGCCCCGTATACCAGGAAGAATGGTGTATAACCTGTTGATCTATTCGGGGTAGTCCTGAGGCTCCATAATACGGCTGGGAGTTCCTCAATCCAACATCCTGCCGATCTTTGCAATGGTTCGACAAGTCGTGGTTTTATTCCTGATAGCACCAGTCCATTAGACCTTTCCACCTGCCCATTGGATGCTGGGTGAGCCACAGAGGCAATATCTAGTCTTATGTGCTTCTCTTGGCAAAATCTGGCAAAAGCTCCTTCTGCAAAGTTTGTGCCATTATCTGTAATAATACTGTGCGGATACCCGTATCTTAAGATAATGTCCTTGACAAATTTCACTGATGTGGACCCATCGCACTTTTTTATTGGTTTCACTTCAATCCATTTTGTGAACTTATCCACCATAACCAATATATGGGTCATTCCTCCTCGTGACGGCTTAAACAGTCCTACCATATCTAAACCCCATACCGAAAATGGCCAAGTGATGGGTATTGTTTTTAACTCGGCCGATGGCATGTGTATTTTGGTTGCGTATCTCTGACATCCATTGCATTTCTTAACCAATTCTTTTGCTTCTTTTAATGCCGTCGGCCAATAAAATCCATGCCTGAATGCTTTGGCGACCAAGGCACGAGATGAAGCATGGTGCCCACATTCTCCTTGGTGTATATCTAGGAGGATCTGCTGACCTTCTGCCGAACTCACACACTTCTGCAACACGTTTGTGACTCCTTGGTGTATATAGCCCATTGTTTATGATTGTATAAGCTTTTGCTCTCCTTACAGTTTGTCTAGCTAATACCTCATTACTCGGCAAGGCCGAGTCTTTTAGGTAAGAAAATATGGGTTGCGCCCATAACGGTGTGACTTTATCTGGTGTGATCTTACTGTCTATTTCCATGCTCTCTGCCAACACACATATCTCGGCTTTTCCCATGACTGTGCTCACCTCGGCTGTCCTCCTGTTGGAGGGTTCCGAGTTATGTTGCTGATCTACTTCCATCGGCGCGTTAGCTTCTGCAGGATTTGCCAGGATAAAGATAGATTCGGATTCTGGTGATGGGATTATTGATGGTTTCCTGAGGTGTTCCAGGGCAATACCCGGAGGAATTGGTTGCCGGGTTGATCCTAATTTTGATAATGTGTCCGCGGCATCATTTTCTGCCCGAGGTATGTGGTGAAACTCACATCCTTCAAAATATCCACTGATCTTTTTTACATGAAACCTGTATAAAGCCATATTAGCATCTAATGCGTCCCAACTGCCTGAGACTTGCTGTACTACTAGATCCGAGTCGCCATAGCATAAGATTCGACGTATGCCTATTTCTTTTGCTACTTTCAATCCATGGACCAGTGCTTCATATTCAGCTACATTGTTGGACGCAGCAAAATGTATTTGTAACACATATTTCAGTTGGTCTCTTTTAGGTGAGGTTAACACTATCCCTGCCCCCAAACCATTCCTTAGTTTGGAACCATCAAAATGCATAGTCCAATAATTTGGATCTGGCAATGGTGGCTCATACTGTACTTCGGCCCAGTCCACGAAAAAGTCGGCGACCGCCTGAGATTTTATTGCATCTCTTCTATCGAATTGTGGAGCATATGGCGATAACTCGATTGCCCACTTTGCTATTCGGCCACTTGCATCTTTGTTGCTCATTATGTCGGCTATGGGTGCCTCACAGATCACTTTGATGGGATGCTCTTCAAAGTAATGTTTAAGTTTTTTCGCCGACATATATACCCCATAAGCCATCTTTTGATAATGTGGGTAATTCTGCTTTGAAGTGGATAACACCTCACTTAGATAATACACCGGCCTCTGGACCGACTTACCATCTTCAAATCATTCCACTACGACTATAGTACTTACTACTCTGTTGGTAGCCGCTACATAGAGTAACATAGGCTCTTTTGATAATGGAGAAGCCAAGATGGGTGCTGTAACCAACATCTTTTTCAATTCCTGAAATGCGATGTCTGCTTGTGGAGTCCAAATGAATTTATCTGACTTCTTCATCAGCTGATAGAGTGGTAGCGCCTTCTCTCCTAGCCGACATATAAACCGACTAAGCGAGGCCAGACACCCTGTGAATTTTTGTACATCATTTAAACATTTTGGCAACTCCATTCTTTCTACTGCCTTTATCTTTGTCGGATTGGCCTCTATACCTCGGTTAGAAACAAGAAAACCGAGTAATTTTCCTGCCGGCACGCCAAACGTACATTTTTCTGGATTGAGCTTCATTCGGAACCTTCTCAGGTTCGCGAAAGTTTGCCGTATATCTTCCAGCAATGTTTTACTTTCTTTGGTTTTGATGACCACATCATCTATGTATACCTGCACATTTTTTCCTATCTGATCGTGCAGACATTTTTGCATGCATCTCTGGTATGTCGCTCCTGCATTCCGCAAGACGAATGGCATTGTGCGATAACAATAAGCCCCATACGGGGTAATAAATGCTGTCTTTATTTGATTGGCCGGATTTAACGGTATCTGGTGGAAACCAGAATACGCGTCTACAAATGACAATAACTCACAACCAGCGGTCGAATCAATGACTTTATCTATTCTAGGCAATGGAAAAGGATCTTTTGGACACGCCTTGTTCAGGTTGGTGTAATCGATACACATTCGCCATACAATGGCTACATTTGGATCATCTTTCTTATTTTCTACTAGCACCGGATTCGACAACCAATCCGGGTATAGCACTTCCATGATGAACCCGGCCGCGAGGACCCGAGCTATTTCATCTCCTATTAATTTTCTCCTGTCTTCGGCGAAGCGGCGGAGAGGTTGCTTCACCGGCCTTGCTCCTGGTCTCACGTTCAAAGAGTGCTCAGCCAACTCCCTCGGAACACCTTGAAGATCTTGAGTTGACCATGCAAATATGTCCCGATTCTCACGGAGGAAGTTGGTGAGCTCGCTTTCCTATTTAGCGTCCAGGCCTGTACCAATGGTAACAGTACGCTCTGGGAATTGCTCATCGATCTGAAATTTCTTCGTTTCTTTAGTTGGCTGAAAGGAGACACTGCCATGTGGGTTGGCCAGCGCCGGCATATTCAGCTGTGCCGACTGAGCGAGGGCTGCTACTTCTTGAATCCTTCTCTTTTCTCTTGATATGACCAATGATTCGGCCAAATTTGACCCAGCTGAAGCACATTCCATTGACTTCTTGTAATCCTCTGCAACTGTTATTACTCCTTGTGGCCCGGGTAGCTTCATTCAGATAACTTACATGACAGCTGCTCATGAATTTGGCCAGCGGGCCGTCCGAGTAGAGCATGATAACAACTTTCCAGATCTACCACTTCAAATTCTAAGTTCTCTGCTCTGCAGTTATCTCTTGTGCCGAATAACACATCCACTCGGACTTTGCCGATGGGCTCGCATGAAAGTCCCGGCACTATCCCATGGAAAGTGGTCCTCGTGGACTGCAGCATGTTCTGCGATATTCCGAGTTTGTGCATAGTATCTTTGTACATGATGTTGATACTGCTTCCATTGTCAATGAGGACTTTTCCTTGGTCCAACGAATCTCGGATCCAACACGAGTGCATATGATCCTGGATTTGGCATTATTTTAGGGTGGTCCTTTATGCTCCAAGTTACCTCCTGATCCGACCATGGCACATATCTTGGTACTGCCGGCATAACTGCATTTACTTCCATATGCCGGCGTTGCACACTCTGCTTGTCTTGCTGTTCCGTTGTGAACACGCAATAAGACTGATGATGTTCTCTGTAATCGTTACGTCCAGTATTCGCTGGATTTGTCCTTCCATCCTGGACTTGGTTCATTACTTGATGCACCGCATCTCTCCGGTCCGAGTTATCATACCTCGGGGGAGGAGGTGGTAACATCAGTTGCTGTGCATTTGCTCCAGTCAATTGTGGTTGATGCTGCAGATGTACTTGATGGGGCGCCTGAACTCCTGCGGGGTTCCCCATTGCATTTTTCATCAATGCACATTGGCGGGTCGTATGATTGGCTGGTCTGGATGGGTTTGATGTGTGAAATTTTCACGGCTGATCTAACATGGATTCGAACGTGTATTTCGGCCTCTCCTGCCACTGTTTCTTTTGTTCTGGGGTCCATTGCCTTTTTCCTTCATTCCTTGGTGTCCACTGCTGAGGTCCATTCTTCTGCCGTTGAGTTCCTCCGTGACTCGGCTGATCTTGTGCTACTGCTGCCACCTGGGCCGAATTATATCTATAATCCGGCCTTTCCTCTCTTCTTCTTCCTCTGAAATCATTGCGCCTGGATGACCCGGCCAAATATCTTGCATAATGATCCTGTTGCTCGCGATGATCCGCCGACATTAGTTCTGGTTGTGTTGGGTCCCCTAGTGCATAGGAGTCTGCTATTCTGATAGTTTCTGCCAGTGTGGTCGGCATATCTCTTTGCAGATGTTGCCACAACACGCTGCCATAACGGCAGCCTTGCGCGAACCAAGCTATTGCTTGCGATTCTATAACCCCTTCGCATGAGTTTCTCAAGTTGCACCATCGAGTTAAAAACTCCCTATCTGTTTCATTCGGCCTCTGTTTGCACATGGCTAATTGTTGCGGCTTGTTTGGCCTTTTGTATGTGCTGGTAAAGTTGCTGATGAACATTTCTTCAAAATCTAACCAATAGTTGATACTGCCCGCTGGTAGATTATTCAGCCATACCCTAGCTGGTCCTTCCAACATTTGTGGGACATACCGTACTGCCCATCGTAAGTTCCCACCCGCTATTTTCACAGCAGTGGCATAGTCAATCAACCAGTCTTGCGGCTTGGTACTCCCATTATATGTTTTTGTGCCTCTTGCTAGCTGAAAGTTCGGCACGGGTGGTTCACCCATGATCCGTGGTCCAAAGCAAGTTGGACCCGGTGGACCCTGTTCTTCCAACAACTCGGACCGGTATAGTCGGTCCAGCTTCACTCTTGCATCATTTGATGGTAAATCTCTGTACAGAATTCTGTCTTGCATTCCATAATGGTTATTTCCACCATGGATCGCATATTCCATCTCGGAATAACCATCATTGTACTTTTCATTTACTTGATTGTGGCGAGCTGGCCTTGCTTCTCTTTCCTGCCGGGGTTCATGCCTTGGTTGTGGGTTGAGCGGCAGCTCTCTCCTTACTTCGACCGGGGCATTGTTCTCATGATTGCCCCTTGCGGGTTCTCTTCTGCCGAGATCTCCATTACCTCGGCTTCCGCCGTCTTTCTATACACGGCGGTGGTTCCTCTCCCCACTGTTACCTCGGCTCGCATTGCCTCCGTTCTCATTTGCCTTTCCCGCCATTGCCGGATCATATGGAACAATTTGCTTGTTCCTCTTTCCTGAGGTTACTGCTTTGTTTCTTCGCGCATTGTTTCCGGGTGAAGAAGCTGCTGCCGCGGACAAGGCAGGTGCTGCTCCTGCTGAGTGAACCATCCGCGAGGCTCCTGGCCTTGCCGGGTTTGTTCTGAGTATTTCCTCATTTTGCTGGTTCGCGATGCGCACCAGCTCATTCACTCTTTCTTGTTGTTTCTACCGGGCTTCCCCGGTCAACCCCTCTAATTCCAATGCTGCGGCGTTTGCCGCTCTCAAGTTCTTCGTCGGGGTACTGTACCTCGGCAAACCCAAATCACCTGATACTGCTCTATGAGCTTCATGCTCTCTTTTAATATCATCCATGAGGTTCTTCCCTCTTAATCTTAATTCGTCCACCCGCTCGGGTGCGACATCAAGCTTATTAGCTTTGGCATATTCTCTCAGGGTCCTGTTCAAGGACTCCCGCAAGGCCGATACTTTCTTGGCCTCTACCAGCACCTTTTGCCTGGTTTCCTCTAACTCTGCCTGAGCATTTTCCGGATTAAGTATCGGCGCTACAGGTGTAGTCAAGTTTTCTATGGTTGCTTGAAGAATGTTCTCTGGCCTTTCTAGAGGCGGCCCTCTTACTCTTGGTGCCTTTGGTGTGGTGTCCTGCAGCTCGGTCGGGTGAGTCACTGGTGGGATTACCTCGGTGGGTTGAGGTGCGGTCTGCTTGGGCGCGCCTTGTGCACCTGCGGCGGGTTCTCTGCTTGACCCGGCTACTGCTGCTTCAGCTTGCGCTCCTGCAGCGACCATCACCTCGACGCTGCCTGCAGGACGCGCTCTGGACAGACGGCTTGCTGCGTTAAGAGGTGGCTCTCCTGCAACAACAACTTGGTGAGGATAAACGTCGGTGATGTCGACGCCGACGTAAACCTTGTGCTCGCCCAGGCTGATGAAGACACCATTGCGCGGGGGAACTTTCCCCTTGAAGCTCCCTGCATTGTCACTGACGTAGTCGCAGAGACCAAATCTCTGGACCAAGCCAGAAACAACGCGCTCGCCCGTGTCGATGAAGTTTCCCGTCCGGATCATAACTCCAGCTAGCACCACTGCTGGCCCCACGGTGGACGCCAACTGTCGTGGTGGTGGCACGGCAGATGCCATGGGTAGGCTAAAGTACGGGACCAATGGATGCTAGTGGGATCTGGGGAGGGAAGATGTAGATGATTCTACACACAGAGGATGTAGGTAAAGATCTTTATTTCTTCTTCCTTGGGCTACAAGTGCTCCTTGAGCGGTTTACAGGGAGAAGAGAAGAACTTACCAGCCTAACGGCACTAACTTTTTCCCAATGCCTCTTCTGAATCCAAGCCTCTCCTTATAAAGGAGAACCCTGGCTTCCCCTAGGGCTGACGGGGCAAGCATCTTCTAGGAATATGCTTGTCCCAATATAGCAGTTCGGCGCTCCCCTTTCCCTGTCGCTCTTCTAACAACGGCAAGGTCCCAGAGGCCCCCGCTGCGCTCCTCGGTCTTCCGCAATGTCACCTCCGTGACCTCCTCCTGCCTCTTTGTTGCTCTGCGCCTTTGTCCGTAGCGCTTGGCTCTGCTCAGATTCTCCCTAGCTTGCAGCTAGGGTTTGACTTTAGGCTTCTCCTTCTCCTGCAAGCTTCTTATCATTCGGTCCTTCCTCGAATAGCTCGGATCTTCATTCACCTGCATTAAGATCATTTGGGCTAACCCGGCTGACTTACGTAATATCTCGGCCGGGTAATATCTCAATATACATTTACAGGCCTCTCGCCTCCTTATGTCGGCCGACTTATACGGGATCCGGCCGACTTAAACTGTAACTCGGGAACCTGACGGGGATCGTACCTTCGTCTTTCACTGTCTTTATCCTATCCGGGGTCACCCCCCCCCCCCCGACAGCCGTCGATTGGAGCCGTCCCAGGAGAAGCTGTCGGTACCAGGAGAACCGCCGTCGTCGACTTCACCGTTCGCCCCCGCCGCCGACCATCGCCTGAGCCCCGGTGAGCCTCCCATGACCCCCACCTGTCGCGCTATGGTTCTTTCTCGCCGGTGCTGCCCGACGTGGACGATGAACCAGAGCCGTTCGATTAGAGTTAGATCCTACGGTCCTAATGGCCCCATACCGCTTCGACCCTCGTTGTCTCACTGACGAGTGGGGTCGCTCACTTAACCAGCCCGCGCGTGCGCTGTGTGTAGTGGGCTAGCCTAGTTAAACATCCCGCGCAACCCACTGATTCAAATTTAGATTTATTCATTTAATTTCAAACCCAGTTCTGTACCTAGATTCAAAAATCAACCCAGCTCGATTCACTAAAGAAAAAATGCATGAAACCAATTTTGTTAGAAAGGTACCGGAATGCTTAATACAAACCTATTGGAGTCAAACCATTTATATTTGTAGATCACCCATGGTAAAAATAACAAGGCATAAGCTTTTCTGCATTCAAACATTTTTCAAAATTCAACCATAAGAGCTTTTGAGTTGATTCCAACTCTCAAAAATCGCATTTGACCATACCTTTCAGAATATATAAAAATATATAGGTTTACTTACAGAAATAATGATCAAGTAATAAAAGAATGCCACATAGGCATTTCCAGTCACTTTAATTAAATAAAATAAAAAGGTTAAACCTTATTAAATTGTGACACCACTTTAAATCACATTCTCATGTACTGAAATATGTGGTGATGACATGTGTCAACATGATCCCATGTTTGAGTTGGAGAATATTAAATCTTAAGTAGTTTTTCAATGAGTAGAAATTACTTTTCTCAAAATAAAATAAATGGGACAAGTGCTTTAATCTTGTAATGTTAGTGATGATGCTAGATCACCTAGTGTGAACCTTTGTGTGATGATTAGAAATAGTTAAGTATTCTTTGGTGATTGTGTACCTCGTATTTATTTATAGACGCTAGTACCGACCAAGGATACGAGGAGGAAGGAGGATACTAAGAGGAAGAAGCCGAGGAGAACTTCAACCACTACTCTGCACAAGGCAAGCCAATACTTGCAAGATACACATTAAGCAAGCTACCACTTGCAAGCTCTACTTACAAGCTTATACCCATTTGATGATACCCAATCCTAGTTTTACTTGCAAAGCTTAATACTTTAATTTTTCTTTATCAAGCTTTCTCTTAGAGTTTACTTAGTGTCTTATAGATTCTAGAAAGAAAATTGAAGGTAGCATAAAGTGTTGGAGATATGCCCAAGAGGCAATAATAAAGTGGTTATTATCATATCTTCATACTTATGATAAATGTTTACATACCATGCTATAATTGTATTAACAGGAAACATTAATACTTGTGTGATTTGTAAACATAAAAGAGTCCCTATAAAAGCCTCTTGTTGAACTAGCTTGTTGGTTAATATATGATCATGGTTTCCTGATTATGAACATAGAGATGTTATTAACAACAGGGTCATATCATTAGGAGAATGATGTGATGGACATACTCCTATAGATAAGCGTAGCATAAAGATCAAGTCATTTAATATAGTTCATTTGCTATATGCTTTCTGCTACATAGTAACCTAATTCCTTCGACCATGAGATCATGTTAATCACCATAACCGGAAGGATGCTTTGATGACATCAAACACCACACCGTAACTGGGTGGCTATAAAGGTGGCATTGAGTGTTCGGAAAGTATGTGTTGAGGCACATGGATCAAGAGTGGGATTTGTCCATCCATATGACGGATAGATATACTCTGGGCCCTCTCGGTGGAATGTCATCCAATTAGCTTGCAAGCATGTGACTGGCTCACAAGGGATCACATACCACGGGAACGAGAAAAGAGTACTTATCGGTAACGAGGTTGAACTAGGTATGCAGAGATACCGACGATCAAAACCTCAGATAAGTAAACTATCATGAGACAAAGGGAAATTGGTATCGTATGTAAGTGGTTCATTCGATCGCAAAGTAATCGTATAAATATGTGGGAGCCATATGAATTTCCAGATTCCTGTATTGGTTATTGTTCGGAGAAGTGTCTCGATCATGTCCGCATAATTCACGAACCGTAGGGAGACACACTTAAGGATTCGACGTTGTTTGAGTAGTTATGGTATGATGAGAAAGAGACCGAATGTTGTTCGGAGTCTCGGATCGGATCCGGGATATCACGAGGGGATCCAGAATGGTCCGGAGAATAAGATTCATATAAGGAAAGTCTCGTTTCGGAGTTGGGGAATGATTCTGGTGTTTTCATCGGGAATGTTCTAGAAGGTTCCAGAATGTCCGGCACTCCGGAGGGGAAGGGGTACATGAATGTGTCATTACAAGTTGGAATGATTGCATCATGTACTAGGTGTCATCGCTGTCCAAAATAAAGGGTTTATTCAAATCCTAGTTTGAAAAGTCAAACGGCTAGTTTGAAAAGTCAAACGGCAGTTTTTTGGAAAGAGGAGGAGAGGTGGAAACCGAGTTGGGGAGGAGTTCCCTCCTCCAACCGGCGGCCCACCTCCAAGCCGAGTTGGGGAGGGACTCCCCTCCCCTTGGCCGCACCTCCCACCTATAAAGGGAGGGGCAGGGTTGCCCCTCCTAGCACAAAAAGTTGCCTCCCTCTAAACCTAAACCCTAGCCAAAGCCTAGGGATTTCTCCCAAGCCGCCGAGTTAGAGCTTCTAATTGCCCTAGCCGCTGGTTTAGCCCCTTCTAATTGGTGTGTCTAAACCCTAGATCACCAAGGCTCTCTCATAGTCCACCATACTCGCTCCGGCTTAAGGCGAAGCCCTGCGAGATCTCCCCTCTACTTCCGGTACCACGCCGTCGTGCTGCCGGAATCACGAGGAGAGTGCTACAACCTCCGCTGCCTGCTGGAACAAGGGAGAGGAAGGTCTTCGTCGAGTACCGAACGTGTGATCGACTGCGGGAGCGCTGCCGGAACGCAGCGCCGGAAGGATCGTCTATGCGATCTTGAGATCGGCAAGTGTACGACTACATCACCCACGAGAATCTGCTCTCGTTAACCGCTTTGGAATCTTCTAGGGTGATTTCCTCTATCGACTCGTTGCTACAATCTAGTAGATAGAACTTGGCTTGTTTGTTTGTATGCGATAGAAAATTTTGTTTTCCATGCTACGGACCCCTACAGTGGTATCAGAGCCGTGTCTATATGTAGATCTGTTGGACGAGTAGAACACAATGGTCATTGTGGGCGTTGATGCTTTTGTTGTCGATTGCTTCTTGTGTACTTTGCATCTTGCGGGATGGTGGGATGAAGCGGCCCGGGCTAACCTTACATGACATCGTTCATGAGACTTGCTCCACGCTTGACATGCAACTTGTATTGCATAAGTGGCTTTGCGGGTGCCTGTTTCTCCCAACATAGTTAAGATTCAATTTACAACGGGTGATTGACAATACTAGTATCAATGTTGTGGTTCTTGTTCGTAAGTTAGAACGACACTTATTGAAATCCCCAAACCACGTAAAACATGCAAAGAAAATTAGAGGCGTCTAACTTTGTTTTGCAGGGGTGTGCTGTGATGTGATATGGCCATGATTGTGATTATATATGATGTATGCAATGTTCCTTATTGTAAGTTGGCAACCGGCAGGAGCCATATGGTTGTCTTTAAATTCTGTTAAGACCCGCTTGTCTGTTCAAAGTAGTTGTATTAGTTGAAGCTGGTGGACGACAACCATGGAGCGGCGTCATTGACCTTGATGCAATGCCGGTGATGATGGAGATCATGTTCGTGCTTTAAGATGGAGATCGGAAGCACAAGAAGAAAGGCCATATCATATCACATATTATGAATTGCATGTGATGTTAATCCTTTTATGCATCTTGTATTGCTTAGTTCACGACGGTAGCATTATAAGATGATCCCTCAAGCACACAATTTCAAGTTTTAAAGTGTTCATCCTTAGTAAGCACCGTTGCTAAAGCTCGTTGTTTCGAAGCACCACGTGATGATCGGGTGTGTTAGATTCTGCGAGTGTATACAACGTGAGCAAGCCAGATTTGCTCATGCGGATCTAAGGTTAATCTTGACGAGCCTAGCATGTACAGACATGGTCTCGGAACACGGATCACCGAAAGGTAAAGCATGAGTCATATAGTAGATATGATGAACATGTTGATGTTCTCCATTGAAGCTACATCAACTCTCGTGATGATCGGTTTTGATGTGGTGGATTTGGTTCGTGTGATCACTAAAACAATGTGAGGGATATTGTTTTGAGTGGGAGTTCAACGGCAATATGATTAAAAGTTGAACACTATTTATCATAAATTAAATCAAAGTGAATTTGCATACTTGTTGTAGTCATTGGCATCCGTTTACCACCTTGCGCTTAGTTTTAATTGAGATGATAGAACTATAAAATTCTGGTTAGTTACTTTACGAACTGGTATCGTATTGTTTTGAAGTGTTAATCTAAAGTTTAAAGGTCCTATTGCAAACTTTCAGTAAGTTCCGGTTACTCCATGAAGTTTAATAATTAGTATTAAAACAAGAGTGACAATTCCAAGAGTTAGTGTATGAGTATCATGTTTGTCTCCATGATTCTTGATATTCAAAGGATTGTCTTAATATCAAGGTTATCTAGGATCTGAAAGAATTGTTTCAGAAACCATGATGTGTGGAAGATATTGTGATATCTGAAACAAAGTTTTGGTTGCAACATGATAGAGTATAATATGGCAAAAGTCATGTTCTCATATTTGATGAGAATTTGCAAAAAGTTGGAGACACTAGTTGTCCTAAACCTCCAAAAGGTTTTGGAGAGCAACATTATACTCATGATTCACCATTATAAGCTAAAAGTAGCTTGATCATGGATGATTCCATGATAAGGGTGAATATTTGATGTAGGTAAAATATTTACCACACCAAGAGATTACTAAAAATGGAAATTGAAAGAACACCAAACATTTGATTATGGTGATCTACTTCAAAGTGCAAGTCCAAAGACATTGGTATTTTACTATACATGCTTTGGATTATGTGTCATATGTATGACTCCACTATTGATGTTGATAGATTCTTTCAAACAGAAAAGGAAATACTGAAAGAGAATCTCATAAATATATGGCAGAAAAGAAAAGACTAGAATTGTTCAGTTTAAGTATATAGATGATATACATGTTATGGCTATATTCTTTGCTTATTAAACAATGTGGTTCTTAAGTATTTGATACTGAATTTGTTGGTGTGAATCGTCATACGAAACAACACAATTCATGAACTACAATGGCCTAAGTAACTAGCAAAAGAATATGTTATGATGTTCATCGAGAACAAATAAAGGGTTATTGTGTTGCTCGTTAAACATAAAAGCTTGCCTTCAAGATTTGTTTTATCAGGTATTATGAGAACAAAAGGGTTGTTCAAATAATTGTCGTAATCCATAAAAGATGGATGATTCACAAATCTCGTTGGAGAAATCACATCCATAAAACTAGTGCTAAAAATGTCGAAAGACAAATTGATTGAAAGATCACTTAGGAAGTGACATCGCCGTTTAAATTATATTGGAAAGAAAACATGAAGAAACTCCATGTGTGTGGAATTTTGGAGTCTTTTGATTTTTGATCAAATGACACTTGTGAAACTTTCCTAGAGATAATTAAAACTTCGTTCATAGGCCAAAAAAAAGGGAACGAATGACTAGCTTATTGGAACTTGTACATATTGTTGTATAAAGTCCATCATGTGTAGTCAAAAGCGATGGATTTCAACTTCATATGCTTTCTCCGAAAATTTGAGTGAATATATGAATATTTACTTAATAAGGATGAAGTATGAAACATTTGAAAAGTTCAAAGACTTTCAAGATGAAGTGAAAAATCATTGTAACAAGAATATAAATAGTTTATGATAGGATCATAAAGGAAGATATTTGAGTTACAAGTTTAGCATAATACCTAAGATTTAAGGAATCGTTCCGTGGATTTGCATATCCCGAAACACCATAAGAGTATGGAGCGTTCGAGATGTGTAATTAAACCTTGTTTGACATGGTAAGATCAAAGGTATAATTCATAAAACTGCCATTATATTTTAAAGATTAAAAGCTTTAGAGACTACCGTTTTTCCACTGAAAAGAGCTCCATCATAATCCGTTGAAATGACACCATATAAAGTTATGGTTTGGGATAAAACCCAAGTTGTCCTTTCTTAAACATTGGTATGCTATGCATAAGAAAGATGTTTGCAACCAAAGTCGGATGAACCTGTCTTTGTATGTTATTTCGAATAACTGTTCCTCCATAACATCGGAGACAAAAATGTTTGTCGCTTAGAACGTCAAGTTTCTTAGAGAAGGAATTTTTCGTGAAAAGTTAAGTGGGAGGACAAAAGAACTTTGATAAGGTTAAAAGAACCTTAGCTATATGTGCAAAGTTGCGCAGCGCCGAAAAGTGTTCTGGAGGCAGCAACAATGCTCATGGCTCACGTGCCTCAAAAGTTGTGGTCACGGAGATCTAAGTTCCTATTGAAACAAGTAGGTCGGGTAAACAATCAAATACCAAGATTTGAGAGTTAAATCAATATTTGACAATAATGATCCGACTACATGCAAAGAAGCGATGATGGGCCCTGACTCCGTCTATTGGCTTGAAGCCATAAAATCCGTGATAGTTCCATACACGAAAAATCAAGTTTTGAACTTGAAGGACCCTCAAGAAAGGTGTAAGACCTTACAGTTGTGTTTGGATCTATAAATAAATAGACATGGATGTTGCACATCTATGAAATAGTCGACATGTTGGGAAAGAGTTCACAACAATGTTCAAAGGTTGACTATGACAAGATCTGATCTTTCATAGCGATATTTAGTCTAGACGGATTAATATAGCAACCACTACATATAATTTTGTTATGTGGTAGTTGAATAAAAAAAACAAGTTCTTCTAATAGAATTGTTACCTAGGACATGTGCATAACACGGTCCACAGGGTTTTGTTAATTCAAAGGATGCTAAAAGCGTATGCAAACTTCAATGGTTGAAGTAAGCATAGCGGAGTTCGAATCTTCACTATGATGAAACTGTTAAAAGAGTTTAATTTCATCAGAGACAATGAAGATGCTTGCATTTGCAAGAAATTAAGTGGGAGCGCTAAGACATATTTCTAATACATTATGTGGAGGACATATTGTTGATTGGAAAAGATGTATATTTTATTAACACATATTAAGAATTTCATCCTGATGAAAGACTTAGGCAAAACCCAAATATTTGGCATCAATAGACGCCAATATGGTTGTGCCAGAAGTACATAGATGAGATATTGAATGAGTTCAATATAGAAACTACAAGAAAGGTTCTTGTCGCACAGAAAGGATTGAATAAGTTCAATATTGATGATATATTCAAGTGTATTGACACTTGGTAAGTGAAACAAAGATTCAAGTATAGATTGATACTTGATGTATGAAATCATAGAGAGTATTTATATTAATCATACTGTGATATGTACAAATCTAGATATGTCCTATGCTCTAAATGTTATGAGCATATACCAGAATGATTCATAAGATGATCATTGGACAATAGTAAGGATATTCTTATGATCTTTTGGAAGAACTAAAGAATATATTTTGTATAAGTGACAAATAGATGGTTAGTTCATTGTAAAAGTACTACATTGATACTAGTTTTGTCACAAAGTACAAATTAAGTTTATCTCAATCTAAACTAAGGGTGGCACAATATAATGGAAAGTAAGTTCCATAATGGATTTGGATGAGTTCCAAAGTTAAGACATTATGACAGATACTACAACAAAAGGCTAAGTATATGACTGCTATGATAGCAGCTAAAGAGGGCATTTGTGTCAAGTAGTTTGTTATCAAACTAGGTGTAGTTCACAGCGGGATAATACTATGAAGATATATTGTACGACAATATTATCAACATGTTTTAACCCCAAAGAACTAAAGGTCTCACCAAAGGACCAAAATTATACAAAGCCATCTCATTAGAGAATGAGTGATGCGTAGGGATGCAAAGACATGCAATTACACACGGACCTAGAAGTGTCAGATCCGGAGATCAGTTGACCACTAGCAATCGTGTACATACAACACCGTAAAGCCATAGGTGTTGAATACACAAAGGTTTGAAACTAGATTATTGACTCTAGTGCAAGTGGGAGACTGTTGGAGATATGCCCAAGAGGCAATAATAAAGTGTTTATTATCATATCTTCATACTTATGATAAATGTTTACATACCATGCTATAATTGTATTAACAGGAAACATTAATACTTGTGTGATTTGTAAACATAAAAGAGTCCCTAGAAAAGCCTCTTGTTAAACTAGCTTGTTGGTTAATATATGATCATGGTTTCCTGATTATGAACATAGAGATGTTATTAACAACAGGGTCATATCATTAGGAGAATGATGTGATGGACATACTCCTATAGATAAGCGTAGCATAAAGATCAAGTCATTTAATATAGTTCATTTGCTATATGCTTTCTGATACATAGTAACCTAATTCCTTCGACCATGAGATCATGTTAATCACCATCACCGGAAGGATGCTTTGATGACATCAAACACCACACCGTAACTGGGTGGCTATAAAGGTGGCATTGAGTGTTCGGAAAGTATGTGTTGAGGCACATGGATCAAGAGTTGGATTTGTCCATCCATATGACGGATAGATATACTCTGGGCCCTCTCGGTGGAATGTCATCCAATTAGCTTGCAAGCATGTGACTGGCTCACAAGGGATCACATACCACGGGAACAAGAAAAGAGTACTTATCGGTAACGAGGTTGAACTAGGTATGCAGAGATACCGACGATCAAAACCTCGGATAAGTAAACTATCCTGAGACAAAGGGAAATTGGTATCGTATGTAAGTGGTTCATTCGATCGCAAAGTAATCGTAGAAATATGTGGGAGCCATATGAATTTCCAGATTCCGCTATTGGTTATTGTTTGGAGAAGTGTCTCGATCATGTCCGCATAATTCACGAACCGTAGGGAGACACACTTAAGGATTCGACGTTGTTTGAGTAGTTATGGTATGATGAGAAAGAGACCGAATGTTGTTCGGAGTCTCGGATGGGATCCGGGATATCACGAGGAGATCTGGAATGGTCCGGAGAATAAGATTCATATAAGGAAAGTCTCGTTTCGGAGTTGGGGAATGATTCCGGTGTTTTCATCGGGAATGTTCTAGAAGGTTCCGGAATGTCCGGCACTCCGGAGGGGAAGGGGTACATGAATGTGTCATTACAAGTTGGAATGATTGCATCATGTACTAGGTGTCATCGCTGTCCAAAATAAAGGGTTTATTCAAATCCTAGTTTGAAAAGTCAAACGGCTAGTTTGAAAAGTCAAACGGCAGTTTTTGGAAAGAGGAGGAGAGGTGGAAACCGAGTTGGGGAGGAGTTCCCTCCTCCAACCGGCGGCCCACCTCCAAGCCGAGTTGGGGAGGGACTCCCCTCCCCTTGGCCGCACCTCCCACCTATAAAGGGAGGGGCAGGGCTGCCCCTCCTAGCACAAAAAGTTGCCTCCCTCTAAACCTAAACCCTAGCCACAGCCTAGGGATTTCTCCCAAGCCGCCGAGTTAGAGCTTCTAATTGCCCTAGCCGCTGGTTTAGCCCCTTCTAATTGGTGTGTCTAAACCCTAGATCACCAAGGCTCTCTCATAGTCCACCATACTCGCTCCGGCTTAAGGCGAAGCCCTGCGAGATCTCCCCTCTACTTCCGGTACCACGCCGTCGTGCTGCCGGAATCACGAGGAGAGTGCTACAACCTCCGCTGCCTGCTGGAACAAGGGAGAGGAAAGTCTTCGTCGAGTATCGAACGTGTGACTGACTGCGGGAGCGCTGCCGGAACGCAGCGCCGGAAGGATCGTCTACGCGATCTTGAGATCGGCAAGTGTACGACTACATCACCCACGAGAATCTGCTCTCGTTAACCGCTTTGTAATCTTCGAGGGTGAGTTCCTCTATCGACTCGTTGCTACAATCTAGTAGATAGATCTTGGCTTGTTTGTTTGTATGCGATAGAAAATTTTGTTTTCCATGCTACGGACCCCTACATAAAGAGCATAAAATTTGGCCTAAGTTAGATAATCTTGATGTCATCCTAAGGCATGAGATTGAACTTAGTAAATCCCCACTAGCTTATTATCCCTCATTAGTATTTACCCCCACTTGTAGATGCTAGTGCTAAGTATAAAACTTGATCAACTGTAGATGGGAATACTTGGTGAAAATGGTTATGAAAACCTTAGAATGATGAGTCATTCTACTGAAATGTTTTGACATGTGTTCTTGAACAGCAGATGATTTTGATGATGAGAATGTTGAGGCATGAGCCTTAGCCCTTTATAAAACTGATGGTTGTCTGGATGCGATACCATTCCAATTTTACCGAACAACCACAATACCCGAAATTTGGGTAGGGCTTGACTAGAAAATTATATACCTTAGTATGGGTTCCCTTGTGGCCAAGGTCTGAGCTGAGGCTACCTTGTGAAGACTATCCACCTGTGGAGTACCCAAGATGACAGTTGGTCATGGTTGGGAGGCCAAACTCACAGGAGAGGTGCCTATACTAGGGCGTGTAATTGAAAGGTTAGGATTGATTATCCGCATACTGAGTAAGGTGAATTTAGGATTGTTCCTGATGGATGTATCGAATGTTGTGGTGAAAGTGTATAATCTCTGTAGAGTGTCAAACTATTCTAATAGCCGCGTCCGCGGTTATGGATAGTTGGAGTGGCCATACTGTTCCCCCGTCAGATGTTTTCAAAATGACTTATGAAATGATTTATGACTTTGACTTGACCACAATAGAGTTGTGACATGAAATGCAAGTTCCCACTTAGGTGTTATAAAATTTTCAACTAGCTTTCTTTGCTTTTGAACTTAGTAGAGGTAAATCTGGCTTTTTGCAAAACAACCCTAGAGCTTAGTATATCCTATTCAAAACCACTTCACTTGTTAGTATTAGTTTGCGAGTACTTAAAGAGTACTCATGGCTTTGTCCCTGGCTATTCCCGTGGCCAGACTATGAAGAGGAGTATCAGGATGATGGACCGCAGGAAGGTTACGATAACTAGGATCATCTCCCATCGTCAGCGTTGCCTGTGACCATGAAGATGGAGCTTCGCCTATGCTATCGTTACTATTACGTTATTCCGCTGCTTGAGTTGATTAAGAACTGGATCATGAGATCCTTATTTGTGAAGACCTTATGTATGGTTTGTAATGGATGATGTACAGTGATATCAAATCTGTTATGTCTCAAAAAAATGGTAATCCTAGGATTGCGATGTATGACATAACAGGCATCTGGGATTAAAAATCTGGGTGTTGACAAGTTGGTATGAGAGCCATCCTGACCATAGGAAACCCTAGTTAGAATGGACGTGAATCAAAAACTTAGTTTCAAAACCAAAGGAAGTGAGTATTTACAAAAAAAGAACTTATTCTCATTCTGATCACTTGGATTCTTTCATAAAAATTCATCTTCCTCAAAAATTCTTGCAAACTTACATAAAATTTGACACACTTTATCACTCTACTAACTTACTCATCCTATATTCTTATAGATGGATGTGAAGTACAACAAGTTTTATCAGTTGGAGAATGGAGGAGACCTCATCTTTGAGCGTGACTTGGACCAGCTGGCAGAAATGCTGGAGCGTCCACACCCCAAGTTCTTCGGAGCTCAGCTCAATGAACAGGAAGGAGAAGATCTGCAGTGGTTAGTTGTTGCAAGTCTCTGAGGAAAGATTGAACCTCCCACTGCAGAAGGAATTCAGTTCACATTAAGAGATAACAACTGGCTCGATGGACTGGCCAGGGCAATGCTGGAAGCTCTTGCCCGTCTGTGTGGGCAGAGTATCAATCAAATCAAGGGTACCTGCTTTGAATTCTACCCAAGGCATGATGCTATGGGACAGCCACTGGAGGCCCCATACCACCATGAGCTAAAGACTCAGTTGGACCATCTCAACTTCATGATGTATGACCGTCAGAAGGAGTTGGACAATGCATGTTCCTACGCTAACCACAAGTACGCCATCGCCAAGAAGAAGGATCAGACCATCGCCAAGCTAGTGAAGGATCGCAAGGCTCGTCGCCGTCAGCTCGACAAGAAGGAGCGCATCATTGCCCGTATTCGCCATCGAATCACGGATTTGGAGGAGACCATCCACGAGAGATACATGCAGATGGAGGAAAGGGAGAATACAGGGGAAGACCATCGTGGATACCCCTACTCCTATCTCAGTGATGATGATGACTTTCTGGAGGATCTGTCCATGGACTTCTTCACCGATGAGGATGACTTCTCCTTCATCGATGATGATGATGAGTACATTGACTCCGAGGAGTAGTAGCACTTGAGCACTAGCGTTAGTGAGTTGTATTCGGTCCCACTGTATCGTAGTTCCCCAGAATGGTTCTTAAAACCATATGTTTTCCTTTGTTGTGGTGTGTTTTTGTATCGCGTGCTATGAATGAATGAATGAAAAGCAAGTTGCTAGAAAAATCTGAATCAAACTTTAAAAACTTTTCAAAACCCCTGAACCTTAGAAATTTCCCTCTTTTCTCATGATCTATCTCCATCTTCAGATGCCTCGTGGAGGAAGCAACTCAGCCCCGGACCCAATGTTGCAACTCTTGCAAATGTTGGTTTCTGACCGCAAAGACGAAAGAGCCGAACGCCAAGCCAACTTAGCCACCCTTCAACAGATAGCTCAGATGGCCAAAAACAATCAAGGCCATGGAAATCAGGACAACCATGGATCTAAGCTCAAGAATTTCCAGAACACCAATCCACCTGTTTTCACTAAGTCAGAAGAGCCCCTAGATGCAGATGATTGGTTGCAAACCATGGAGAACAATCTGGAAGTTGCGGGAGTGGAAACCAACGAGAAAGTGTTGTTTGCTACCCACTATCTGGCCGGTGATGCAAGAGCATGGTGGAACAACGTTCGCGCAATGACAGGAGGTCAGATGATTGCTTGGGAGGATTTCAAAGTCAAGTTCAGCAGAACCCATGTGCCACCGGGTTTAATCAAGAGGATGAGAGATGAATTCATGGAACTGAAACAAGGGAGAATGACAGTAGTGGAATACCGTGACAAATTCTTGTCATTGGCTAGATATGCACCGGATGAGATCGACAATGAAGCCAAGAAGAAAGAGATATTACTTAATGGTCTACACGATGAAATGCAGACAGTGTTAGTCAATATCCCCTTTGTTGATATTGAAGCTCTAGTGAACTCTGCCATTCAGATGGAAGGAAAGATCAACCAAGACAATGAGAACCGCAAGCGTCGCATGATGCATCAACCAGGAACCCATCATACACCAAAGTATCGCCCCAACCCATCTCCAGGATTTGCCCCAAGAAACAACAGACCCCAGATGAATCGTACGACCTATCCCAACCGTGGAAACCCAAGGCCCGGAGGAAACCACAACAACCCCGGCCACTCCAGCAATTTAAACCGTGCACCACCCAAGTTCAACAACAACAATGCCGCCACCAACACCAACACTGCCCCAAGGACTGGAAGCAATGTTGTGCCTGTTGCAGCGAAGAATAAGTCGCAAGTGACTTGTTATGAATATGGAACCAAGGGTCACTATTCCAATGAGTGCCCCAAGAAGATTGCCGTAGCCCCCAATGCAAATGCCCCAGCTTAGCAGCAGCGTCGTGTTTAGCCTGGAAGAAGGTTTGCCCCAGGGAATTCGCTCAACCACAATGGCCGTCTCTTTCTCATGCATGTTGAAGAAGCCCAAGAAGCGCCATATGTCATGCTGGGTATGTTTTCTGTTAACTCAGTACTTGCAAGAGTGATGTTTGATTCTGGAGCATCGCACTCATTTGTTACTGAAGAATTTGCATGCACTAGTAAGATTCAACCAACCAAATTGAAGCATGTTATGATTGTTCAAATACCTGGTTCAACCACCAAAGCTAGGAAAATTTGCAAAGCCGTCCCTATCCGAATCCATGGCATAGATTTTTATGCTAATCTAATAGTACTCGAAACTAACGGTTTGGAAGTAGTACTAGGAACGGATTGGATGTCCAAACACAAAGTATTAGTTGACTGTGCCAAGAAAGCCATAACCATGACCAGTACAGCCAGAATATCAGTCGAGCATATATATCTGAAACCTTGCCCCATCAATTCAAGTGCAACAAGAGTATAGCCCAGCCTACCATTGACCAAGTCTGGATAGTCTGTGAATACCCCGATGTATTTCTAGATGTTTTGCCCGGTATGCCCCCAGATCGGGATATCGAGTTTATCATTGAACTAATCCCTGGAACCGGACCCATAGCCCAGAGACCATATAGTATGAACCCGTCTGAACTAGTGGAACTGAAGAAGCAATTGGATGCTATGCTGGAAATTGGATTGATTCAACCAAGTGCGTCACCATGGAGATCCTCTGTCTTGTTTGTGGACAAGAAAGATAGAGGTAACCGATTGTGTATGGATTATCGGAAGATGAATGATGTCACTATCAAGAACAAGTACCCGTTGCCAAAGATAGAAGACCTGTTTGACCAGTTTACTGGTGCGAATGTGTTTTCTAAGATTGATCTTAGAACTGGATATCATCAACTCAAGATTCGCATAGAGGATATTCCAAAGACTGCCTTTACCACCAGATATGGATTATACGAGTATACTGTCATGTCTTTTGGATTAACCAACGCCCCTGCTTATTTCATGAACCTCATGAATAAGATTTTTACGGACTTCCTGGATAAGTTTGCCATTGTTTTCATCGACGACATTCTGATTTATTCCAAATCAGAAGAAGAACATGAGCTACACCTAAGGACCATTCTTGGCACCCTTAGAGAGCATCAGCTATATGCCAAGTTTAGCAAATGTGAATTCTGGTTACAGGAGGTAGGATTCCTCGGACATATTGTATCAGCCGGAGGAATTGACGTTGACCCTGCGAAGGTGATGTTGAAGACTGGCAAGCCCCAACCACTCAAACCCAAGTTCGTGTATTTCTCGGATTAGCGGTATACTAACGCAAGTTTGTAGAAGGATTCTTGAGTATCGCTAGACCCATGACCAAATTGTTGAAGAAGGCAAGAAGTTTGAATGGACTGACAAATGTGAAGCAAGTTTTCAAGAACTCAAGAGAAGATTTATTTCAGCCCCAATATTGATCATGCCGGATATCACGAAGCCCTTTGATGTGTATTGTGACGCATCCAAGATCGGTCTCGGATGTGTGCTAATGCAAGAAGGCAAAGTTATATCTTATCTATCCCGACAACTGAAACAGCATGAACAGAATTATCCAACCCATGACCTTGAACTAGCAGCCGTAGTTCTAGCCTTGAAGACATGGAGGCATTACCTCATGAGAAACCGTTGTGAGATTTATTCGGATCACAAGAGCATGAAGTATATATTCACTCAGAAGGAGCTGAATATGAGGCAGAGAAGATGGATTAAGTTAATCAAGGACTATGATCTGGATATTCACTATCACCCTGGTAAAGCCAATGTGGTAGCAGATGCCCTTAGCCAATTTGCTGTGTCGTTTGAACTCCATGATTCTGAAAGAGCAACCAAGTTTGCACAAAGAGATGGAAGATTTCAGAATGGAATTAGTAAGTGAAGGATTTTTGGCTAGCATATAACTTCAACCCACTTTGATCAGTCAGGTCAAGGAGGCCCAGAAAGTAAATGCTAGTATCGACGGAATCAAACATCGTATCGGTATAGGCAAAGTACCCGGATTCATCAAAGACGGAGAAGGAGTTTTGTGGTACAAAGGACGTCTCTGTGTACCAGCAGATTCGGAGTTGAAAGAAGTTATTTTGAAAGAAGCCCATGATACTCTTTATTATATCCACCCCGGAGGAACAAAGATGTATTAGGATTTGAAGGAGCAGTTTTGGTGGCATAAGATGAAGAGAGAAATCGGAAGCTATATCGCCAAGTGTGATATCTGTCAGAGAGTCAAGGCGGGACATCAAAGACCCGCAGAACTGTTGCAACCCTTACAGATTCCGGAATGGAAATGGGATTCAATTGGAATGGACTTTATCACCGGATTGCCTACTTATAGTAGGGGAAATGACTCTATCTGTGTCATAGTTGATAGATTGTCCAAAGTCGCCCATTTCTTACTAGTCAAGACCACTTACCAGAGTTCGAACCTAGCAGAGTTGTACATCGCTAGAATCGTGAGTTTGCACGGAGTCCCCAAGAATATCGTATCGGATCGAGGAACTCAGTTTACCTCGAGATTCTGGAATAAAGTACAAGAAGGTTTAGGAACCCGACTAGATTTCAGTACAGCGTATCACCCTCAGACCGATGGACAAACGGAGCGAGTAAATCAAATACTCGAAGATATGTTGAGAGCATGTGTGCTAGAGTATGGATCTAAATGGGAAGACTGTCTGACTTTCGCAGAATTTTCATACAAAAACATTTACCAAGCTAGTTTGCAAATGGCCCCATTTGAATTCATGTATGGAAGGAAGTGTCGCTCCCCTTTGAATTGGTCGGAAGTAGGAGAGAGTCAGATTTTTGGACCCGACGTCCTACGAGAAGTAGAAGAGAAAGTTCACAAGATTCGTGAGCACCTCAAGACCGCCCAGTCAAGACAGAAGAGATACGCCGACAAGAGACGTCAAGACCTCGCTTTCAACATCGGAGATTTTGTGTATCTCAAAGTGTCGCCTTTGAAGGGAATGCAGCGTTTCCAGCTCAAATCAAAGTTAGCCCCCAGATGTATCGGACCTTTCAAGATTCTAAATCGTCGAGGAGAAGTATCATATCAATTGGAACTGCCCGAGGAAATGTTAGCAGTGCATAATGTGTTCCATATATCGTTACTTCGCAAATGCCTTGAAGTTCCGGAGAAGACCGAAGTTTTCAAGAACATTGATCACCGGACCATAGAGATCAACGATGACCTGACGTATCCCGAAGTACCCATCCATATCTTGGAAGAAGCTTTCAGAACCACCAGAACCCGAAGAATTTCTCAATATTCAGTGGAGCAACCACACTAAAGAATAAGCTACCTGGGAGCGAGAAGATCACATCAGGACGGAGTTTCCCGATCTCTTTAAATCCTAGGTAATCTTTTTCTTCTATTTCAAATCTCGGGACGAGATTTTGTTTAAGGAGGGAAGGTTTGTAACATCCTAAAAATATGAAACAATGATCATCAAACTCTAATCACTAAAATTAGGGTTAACAAAAAAACTTTGATTAATTTAAAAACATATGAATGCATGTGTGTATGTGATGATTTGATAAATGCATGAATGGACTTGTGTGATTCAAATAAATAGTAAGGAACGGTTCTAAGATGAATATAACATCATCTAAAACATTTCCAAACAGAAACAAATAAAGAGAAAATCAAAAACAATTCAATTAAAGCAAATGGTCATTTTTGCCAATCTTGCTCACTAGGTCACTTTGAGTGTTTCTAGTCCAAAATTTCAAACAGAAACTTTTCCAATTCTTTTCACCCCTTACCAGACCAAGTAAAAGTGAAGCAAAGCCCACATTTCAAACTTGCAGAAACATTTGACAACCTCATTCAAATCACAAGTAAAAATTGAATCTTCATCATATGTGAAGATCACACATTTTCAAAACCCAACCAAACCAGTGCCACTTGACCAATCCAACTAACCAGATACTCCCTAGTATGTGCCTAGCAAACCCACCAAGTTTGAATACAAAATTCAAATTTGAATCTCTTGCGGCCATTTCATCAAACACCTTGCTGGCATCAAACAAACAAACAACAAACACTATAGTGAGCAGTTATTTTGTCCAACCTTGTTCCCTCTCTAGCTCACTCTATACTCTCAGTAGATGATCTAGCCCAATTAACAAGCCTTAGCACCACTGTGAGCTTGGCATAGCCATTAATGGTGACCATGCCGAGCCTAACTTGCCACCCTCATGTCGACAGCAAGCTAGGAGAAGCACCAAGCCTAGCAAGCATGTATGGGACACACAGCATAGTCCACCGCCACTTCCTACCCAAGCCTCGAGCACTGCCAGCCCCTGGACCACACTGCCCGAGCATGCCAAGCCTCTCTGCGTGCGAGACGAGAGCGCGCTAGTGCGCCACACTCGACCAGCGCCCACAGACCGCGCGCCGCCCTCGCCGCTTGCGGACGTGATCGCCAACACTCCAGCACCCCGCCAGACAACATCGTTCGCCGCCGCGCGGACCATGCATGTTGTGCGCCATTAAAATCACCGTCGGACCTGCCCAGTGCGTCGACGCGTTCTGACCGATCAGCACCGCCCCACACCTCGCCACCACGCCGTTGAGCTTCGCCAGGGAGCAAAGCACTACCCCCTATTGTCGCCCATTCCATTAGCCCTCTGTGCTGTCGACCACGACGAGCTCAGTCCGCGCCCGGCGGTCCCCTTCAGCCACTATAAAAGGAGACCTCCCCCGCTCGTTTTCTTCACACCAGTTCACTCCCCACCTCTCACTGATCACACCCACTCACTCCCGGAGCAAGGCGAGCACCAGGTGGCCGGAATTTCACTGGAGTTCGCTGCTGCAGAGGAGGAGAGGCACCGTCGATTGGAGCCGCCCCAGGAGAAGCTGCCGGTACCAGGAGAACCGCCATCGTCGACTTCGTCGTTCGCCCCCGTCGCCGACCATCGCCTGAGCCCCGATGAGACTCCCACGACCCCGACCTGCTATGCTAGGGTTCTTTCTCGTCGGCGCTGCCCGAAGTGGATGATGAAGGAGAGCCGTTCGATTAGAGTTAGATCCTACGGACCTAATCGCCCCATACCGCTTCGCCCCATGTTGTCTCACTGACGAGTGGTGTCGCTCACTTAACCAGCCCGCGCGTGCACTGTGTGTAGTGGGCCGGCCCAGTTAAACATCCTACGCAACCCACTGATTCAAATTTAGTTTTATTCATTTAATTTCAAACCCAGTTCTGTACCTAGATTCAAAAATCAACACAGCTCGATTCACTAAACCAAAATACATGAAACCAATTTTGTTATAAAGATACTGGAATGCTTAATCCAAGCCCGTTGGATTCAAACCATTTAGATTTGTATATCACCCATGGTAAAAATAACAAGGCAGAAGCTTTTCTGCATACAATTTTTTCAAAATTCAACCATAAGATCTTTTGAGTTGATTCCAACTCTCAAAAATCACATTTGACCATACCTTTCAGAATATATAAAAATATATAGGTTTACTTACAGAAATAATGATCAATTAATAAAAGAATGCCACATAGGCATTTCTAGTCACTTTAATTAAATAAAATAAAAAGGATAAACCTTATTAAATTGTGACACCACTTTAAATCACATTCTCATGTACTGAAATATGTGGTGATGACATGTGTCAACATGATCCCATGTTTGAGTTGGAGTATATTAAATCTTAAGTAGTTTTTCAATGAGTAGAAATTACTTTTCTCAAAATAAAATAAATGGGACAAGTGCTTTAATCTTGTAATGTTAGTGATGATGCTAGATCACCTAGTGTGAACCTTTGTGTGATGATTAGAAATAGTTAAGTATTGTTTGGTGATTGTGTACCTCGTATTTATTTATAGACACTAGTACCGACCAAGGATACGAGGAGGAAGGAGGATACTATGAGGAAGAAGCCGAGGAGAACTTCAACCACTGCTCTGCACAAGGCAAGCCAATACTTGCAAGATACTCATTAAGCAAGCTACCACTTGCAAGCTCTACTTACAAGCTTATACCCATTTGATGATACCCAATCCTAGTTTTACTTGCAAAGCTTAATACTTTAATTTTTCTTTAACAAGCTTTCTCTTAGAGTTTACTTAGTGACTTATAGATTCTAGAAATAAAATTGAAGGTAGCATAAAGAGCATAAAATTTGGCCTAAGTTAGATAATCTTGATGTCATCCTAAGGCATGAGATTGAACTTAGTAAATCCCCACTAGCTTATTATCCCTCATTAGTATTTACCCCCACTTGTAGATGCTAGTGCTAAGCATAAAACTTGATCAACTGTAGATGGGAATACTTGGTGAAAATGGTTATGAAAACCTTAGAATGATGAGTCATTCTACTGAAATGTTTTGACATGTGTTATTGAACAGCAGATGATTTTGATGATGAAAATGTTGAGGCATGAGCCTTAGCCCTTTATAAACCTGATGGTTGTCTGGATGCGATAACATTCCAATTTTACCGTACAACCACAATACCCGAAATTATGGTAGGGCTTGACTAGAAAATTATATACCTTAGTATGGGTTTCCTTGCGGCCAAGGTCTGAGCTGAGGCTACCTTGTGAAGACTATCCACCTATGGAGTACCCAAGATGACAATTGGTCATGGTTGGGAGGCCAAACTCACAGGAAAGGTGCCTATACTAGGGCGTGTAATTGAAAGGTTAGGATTGATTATCCGCATACTGAGTATGGTGAATTTAGGATTGTTCCTGACAGATGTATCGAATGTTGTGGTGAAAGTGTAAAATCTCTGCAGAGTCTCAAACTATTCGAATAGCTGCGTCCGCTGTTATGGACAGTTGGAGTGGCCATACTGTTCCCCCGTTAGATGTTTTCAAAATGACTTGACCACAATAGA
Source organism: Avena sativa (assembly GCA_916181665.1). Lineage (NCBI taxonomy): Eukaryota > Viridiplantae > Streptophyta > Magnoliopsida > Poales > Poaceae > Avena > Avena sativa. The sequence continues at coordinate 103,488,278 of OV702280.1, forward strand.
GTTGTGACATGAAATGCAAGTTCCCATTTAGGTGTTATAAAATTTTCAACTAGCTTTCTTTGCTTTTGAACTTAGTAGAGGTAAATCTAGCTTTTTGCAAAACAACCCTAGAGCTTAGTATATCCTATTCAAAACCACTTCACTTGTTAGTATTAGTTTGCGAGTACTTAAAGAGTACTCATGGCTTTGTCCCTGGCTATTCCCGTGGCCAGACTATGAAGAGGAGTATCAGGATGACGGACCCAGAAAGGTTACGATAACTAGGATCATCTCCCATCGTCAGTGTTTCCTATGACCATGAAGATGGAGCTTCGCCTATGCTATCGTTACTATTACGTTATTCCGCTGCTTGAGTTGTATTAATAACTGGATCATGAGATCCTTATTTGTGTAAGACCTTATTTATGGTTTGTAATGGATGATGTACTATGATATCAAATATGTTATGACTCGCAAAAATGGTAATCCTGGGATTGCGATGTATGGCATAACAGGCATCTAGGATTAAAATTCTGGGTGTTGACAAAAAACCGTCCAGGAAAGAAAATATGGCGCTGCGTTCGGGATTCGATCCCAAGACCTCCTTCTCGGCCTCTCTGACCCTCTCCCACTCGGAATCGTTGAGGTGGATCTGCTGAAGAGCCGATTCGCCACCATCAGTGGCTTCAGGGTTTCGAGGACCAGTCCCGTCGGGATTCATAGGAGGGCCGCCATTGACGTTGGTGTTTGGAGGACGACCTCCCTTCGCAGCATTGGGAGCTTGCGGATCGGTCCTGTTGCCTCCTTTGTCATGGGTGTCATGTCCGTTGACAAAGAGAACGCACATGAAGCGATGAGGGAGGTCATTTCTCCCACATCTTTCAGATCTAGAACTGTAGGTTCCTTCCTCTATTGGCGGGTCACAGCGGCTAGAGTTGTAGTTTCTGCTATCTATGTCATACGTTGGCGTGGGTGCACGGAGCGCACAAATTGGAGGTATCCACGAGTTAGGTGCGATCGCCGGCGGCGTCACCCGCTTAGGGAAGCGGAGCATGCCAATCTGTCCAACCTAGAAGCTTAGGGTACCAAGAAACATGTCGACTCCGTCTGATATGGAGTCGAAGTCCAGGCGAGTTGCCGGCAAGTGGACGGTTAAGTCGATGGTGTCAAAGATAAGCTGATTCTCCATTGCAGAAGAATCAAAGATCGTGGTTGATCTGGCTGTCATGATAATAACATCAACATCCCCAGTTCCCACAGACGGGGCCAATTGACGAGGGTTAAACTCATCAATGCCCATTGTTATGGGCTTGGGTTTTGGAGAAGAAGGGGATGCTGGAGAAGAAACAAGGGACATGATATTTACCCAGGTTCGGGCCCTTAGAGGGAAACCTTACTCCTTCTTGTCTTCTCTAGATGGACGGCGAAGCCGAAGGTTACATGGGTGCGCATATGAGATCTGGCGGGTGTGTATGCTAGGGTTGTGGATCGTCCTCCTCATCATGCCCTCATGGCCTTTATATAGGTAGGCCAGGTCTCGGGGGTAGGTCGAGTCGGTTACAAGTTAGGTTTTTTCCCTTTGAGTTTCTATCTAAAGCTAGTCGTGTTCTCCAAGGAGTCGCTTCCTTCTTAGGCTTGGGCCAATCACAATTGTCCTGGTCTTTGCCATCAGGGGCACATTATCTCATGGGCTTTTGCTAGACTGGACCGGGTAGGCTAACATCAGGAATACGTAAGGCGTATCCTTGTTAATAGTGGAATGAATAAAACTGCCAACTGTGTGAGTTCCTCGGTTTGACTTCCTCGTTTGGTCTCGAGGGGGGGAATACTAGGATGGGTATGTTTAGTTATAGTATCAGGTTGGTTCCGAATAGGTCTTTCTTATCCCTCTATGATAGACGCCAGTTGTATCGAGTCTCTATAGGTTGTTTAGTGCATGCTTCGATGCCGCTTTAGTCCATCATACCTATATAGACGAGAGCCATCGAATTCTAAGTCTCGCCGTGTACTGGCCTTAGTATTGACCGCTCTCATTTTCATTTCCCATTTGTCGGCACCCCTTCTGTTTAGCAGGTTTGAGATCAACGTCGTTAGCAGGGTTACCCTTCCATCTTGGCTTGGGCATGGTTATGGATGCCATTAGTTATTCTTCGGGGCTCTTAGCCCAATTTGCATCTTATCATACTCGGATGTGTATCGTTATCAAGGTGATTTGGATCTTTGTACTATATATATATATATATTCTTGACTCATGGGTTTGTGTTGTATATATCTGTTCTGTGGATTCCATCATGGACTAATGTGTAATGGTATTACTTTGTTTTCCACCCGCACGAAAGTGTCTAGTGGACACCTTTGAATCATTTCTATACGGATTTGGTATGTCGCTCAAACTCACATAGGGCCGATCCAAAGATATTACAGATAACAAGGTAAGAATATGGTTTACATGATAGATTTTATTTTTCTGAAACTTTTGATATATTTTAAACATTTTTCTGAATTATAGAATAGTAGTTATTGTATTTACAACATTGGTTATATTTTCTAAAATTAAAACAAACACTGCAAAACCCTTTTGCACTGATCCTACCCCTAGCCACAGTCGTTGACAAAGGGGCCCAGGGCCACCTCAGCCTCCGCGCACGCAAGATAGGTCCCACCACGGGTTTGACCGGGCTGACCAACGTCCACTAATGTCCGCGTGATGCCGGCGTGACATCAGCCGACGGGCTCCTCCCATATGACTGACGGGACGACGGGAGAGGGTGAACAAGGCTACGCGAGCAAGCGGTTAGATGCACGCACGTATAGGGAACCAAACTAGGGCGGCGCCTCTGCGGATTGACCACCGGAGAAGTGGCTGGGATGGCGCACAGCGGGGGAGCTTGTAGGCAATCGGCGCGACGAGTAACCAGAGGTAGCGAGCAAGCAAAAGTGTCCAAGAGCACCAGCAACTCAATGGGATCATGGTGGAGCGGTTTATAGCCGAGGCGAGGTCGGGCGGTGGCGATTATGCGGAAGTCAAACTTCTGGAAGGAGATGTCGATTGGAGCATTTGGGGCCTCTTCGGCTTGCGCCGGTTTGGGCAATCAAACTAGAATATCAAGAGAGGCTCAAAGGTGGGCTCAACGAGTCAAGGGGTGGTCAAGAACAGCGGCTTCCCAAAGCTCCTGTGAGCTAGGGTTTTTGTGCTAGCGAGAAGAGAGGAAGAGAGAGGGAGCGGACAAGAATGAGGACGTGGGAAGACAAGAACGGCTCGGCGACGTTCTTATCTAGCTTCAGGACGGTGGCGAGCATATTGGCGCGAGTGCGATAGAGGACGGCGAGGAGGTGTAACACCCTCAGAATCGACCCTATGCAAGTTTTAGCGAAAACCCTCCAAACCCGCATAGAAACGATTCAAAGGTGCCCACCAGGCACTTTCGTGCGGGTGGAAAACGAAGTAATAACATTACACAACAGTCCTCGATGGGACCCACAGAACAGATATATATAACAGCGACCCAATGAGTCAAGAGTACAGATATAATATACAAAGATCCAAATCACCTTGAAAATGGTAGGGCGTCCGACTACGGACAAGATGCAAATGGGGCTAAGAGCCCTGAAGAATAACCAATGGCGTCCATAACCCTGCCCAGGCCAAGCCGGAAGGGTAACCCTGCTAACGACGTCGATCTCAAAACCTGCTTAAACAAAAGGGGTGCCGACAAAGGCAAAGGAAAAAGAGGAGCGTCAGTACTGAGGCCAGTACACGGCGAGACTAGAATTCGGCGGTCCTCGCCTACATAGGTATGGTGGACTGAAGCGGCAGCAGGCACTAAACATACTATAGAGACTCGATACATCTGGCGGCTATCAGAGAGGGGTAAGAATGACCTATCCGGATCCAATCTGAAGTTAACACCAAACAAACCCATCCTGGTGTTTCCCCCTCGATACCAAACGAGGAAGTCAACCGAGGAACTCACATAGTTGGCAATTTTATTTGTTCGGTTATCGTTGCAGCAATTACTAGTCAGGTATAGATAATCATCCTGATAAAATAAGCAGTGGGCACTTTTAGTTAATCCTACCGTTGTAGTTGCAACAATTACTAATCAGATACAGATAGCATGAGATAAACCCAAAACCCAGCAGTTGTTGGTATTTTTATTTAGCCATTCCGTTGTAGTTGCAATACTTACTAGTCAGGTACAATGGTCGCAAGCGACACTCCAAACAAGCAATTGTGGGCAGTATTAATTAGCCATTCCATTATAGTGAAGCTGATTACTAGTCATTATAAAGTCAAATTTATAGCAATAAACTTTAGTTATGCTTGTCTATGGTCGAGATACTGTGCTCCAAGTCGTCCATAACCGCGGACACGGCTTTCAGAAAGTTTTAACCCGGCCGGGGTGCACAAATAGCAACACACACTCGATCAACCTCGGAAAAACCAAATCAAAACCCAACGAGGCCTTCACGACAAAGCAATCACAGGATTCAGAAATATTTCAGGGGGCCACCCCATTGAGTAGAACCGCAACGAAGCTAGCTGACTCCGAGACGGACTCAAGGTTTGCGTCAGTGGGTGTAAACGACTGGGAACCCGAAAGTGTGGCTGGGCTTGTCGATATCGCGAAAACACTCCGCTTACCTAAACAGTACAGTGTGCTCCTCGCACAAACGTAAAAACAGTAGTAGCATGGCATAAGTACAGGATAGTAAATAAAACCTCAAACTAGTTTGTGGCCCCAAGAAATAAGACTGAATCAAGCTCTGGCTAAGGGGGGTCCCATATACCTCCCGGATGTGGATAGCGCGATAAATCAAGGAACAGGTATCAAGTACTCGGGGTCCTACGGGACACAAGTGGGCGTTCGGAAACCAAATATTTTCTATCACCCACCGATGCCTCTACTTATTTCAATTTTAGTTGTTAAACAGGAATTAAAGTGAACGATAAGTAAAACTATGATCATCTCCAACATCGACATGCGGCAATACATCAAAAACTGTGGCACTGAACGACACGCAACAGCACTTGAGCAAGCGACTATGACGCGCAAGTCCAACTATCTACCAAACAACAGGGAATAGGGTGTGTCCAAGGCAATATACGGCTGCACGGGATATCACGGGTACGGAAACTAGAGCATCGCAACACAGATAGCAATAGATCAACAGGAGGGAATAAATACTATAAAAGTAAGATAGGTAGAAAGGGGGAGATGCTCGCCTGAAAACATTGTCGAAGGTTCAACCGAAGATCGGGTCGGCACTCACATCAACTCAACGGCCTTATCCGCGAAGAAGCAAAACACTAGAATAAACACCGGATGCACTATTTAATACAACGGCAGAAGATCGGCATGATGCATGTATGATGTATGGCATGGCAAAGGTGCAATGCAATTAGGTCATATTAAGCGGAACCGGGGTCCCGACAAATAATTAAATGGCTCATGTTGTTTAGATACCCCGCAATTTAAATGTTGTCTTAACATGGCAGAAGATAGAACCGGGTTCGCTACACAAATTTAAATGAGGCCAATATAAGGCTGGATTTGCCCGCATATGGGCCCCATATTTAATTATTAGGTGAATCGGCATAAGACCCCCAAACCACATGAATGTGTATGCGAGATGAATGATTAAACATGCAACAATTTATTTAGAGGTCATTTTTATAAAATAGGGTTCGGGAAAAGGTTCACACATTAGGGTTCGGCGATCTTGGGGTTCCGGGGGATTCGGGGTCCGGGGTCCAGGGTTCGACGGAAACGTTCTCGGATAACAGAGGTAGGTCTTCTCGCATCCGGGAAGCAGGACTTGGTCGCGGCATCGGGGCACATTGGACTCGCCCTGGTTGCTGTCGATATTGTCATCGATGGCGAACTTGAGGGGATCGGGTACCGGGGTCTTCGGGTCCGTGAGGTAGATCTTGTCGTACGGGATCCGGGGTAGACGAACTTGGCGTATTCGCGGCGGCGATCTTGGCGTCCGGGTTCTCGACGTGGTTCTCTCGGGTCCAAGCTCCGGTGGTTCCTGGGGCTCGTCCGGGTGGATGTCGAACTGATCATCCCCGTCTTCTGTTGTGGCGGCAGACTTCGAGTTGAAGATGAGAACATGGTCACCTCTTGTTATTCCTCGATAGCCGTCTAGTGCTACTGCCGAACTTGAGTTGGATAACGGAGACCGACGGTATGCAGAACTTGTCCAGGAGGAACTCGAAGGAGGAAGGTCATGGGGTCCTAGATGTGTCCGACGCTGAGCAGGAGGGCTTGTGCCGAGCCCGAGGTCGGCGAAACACACGCGGTTCGAGCGGATGGAGGACTTGGCGGCTCTGTCAGCGGCAGGTGGCTGCGGCCGGAGCAGTAAAGCCGGCGGAGAACATCAGGGCAACCGCGCGAGGCGCGACGCGGCTGACTGCGGCTGTTACTGGTCCGAGCGGAGGCAGCGGGGTCCGAAGCGAACAGAGACGGGCTCGGGCGGCCGGCGGTCGACGAGGTCCAGGCGGCGGGAGGTCGGGGACGAACGGGAGCGGGGTCCTGGAGGAAGACGGCGTCTGGACTGGCTCGCGGACGGGGAAGCGACGCTGGCCAGAGAGGGGACGGCGGGGTCGATGCAGGCTCGGAGGGGCGGGGGGCCGAGCAGGGCGCGCCGACCCGGGAGACGGAGGCGGGCGGCGAGCTCGAGGTGCACGCGGCCGGAGGAGAGGGGGCCGACCGGAGAAGCATCGGAGCGGAGGCGGGGAGGCAGCGCGTCGGGAGGAGGGAGAGGACGCGAGGCCGGGGAGACAGCGCGTCGGGAGGAGGGAGAGGACGCGAGGCCGGGGAGATGGGCGCCGGCGAGGAGGGTGAAGGGCGCCGGCGGGCGGCGCAGCATGGAGCGACGGAGCGAGGGAGGAGGTGGGGGTGTCGCCGGAGACGGGTTCTGGCGGGGCCGGGGCGGAGAGGATGGCAAGCGGGGGGAACGCGGCTGAGCGAGGAGAGCGGAGGGGGAGCGGGCGAGAGGAACGTGGTGGGCCAGGGGCTGTCGGGGTTGCTGGGGCTCGCGCCCAGGTGGGGACGTGGGCAGGTGGCCACGCGGTGGGGCCCGCGCGACAGGGAGGAAAAAGGGGTGGGTGGCTGCTGTGGGGAGTGCGTGTGGTGTGTGGTGTTGTGTGGGCAGGGATCGGTGGGGCCGGCTGTGTGGCAGCGTGTGGGTCGGTCTGGGGGTGTGGGTTTGTTCAGGGGGTGACGTGGCAGCTTTTGACTGGAGGGGGGATGGCCAAGGGTGATGTGGCGGCAGATTATTGGTTGGGGTGAGGTGGCTGGTGGGTGTGGGTAGATAGGTTGGAAGCTTTAGGATTTAGGTTGGGCCGATTATAATTCCTGGGGGTGGTCGTTCGGGTCGGGTCGGTCCGTTCGACTGCCCCCACTAAAAATAATTAAACATTTTATTTGTTTAAAACGGGCCGTTTGCAAACCGATAGCAGCCAAAACAAAATAATCCGGAGACCCGGGTTTTGCGTTTGAATTAAGATGGGGCGTTTGGAAAACAAATTAGGTTTTCCCGCAAATAGTTTTATGCAAACAAAATGCAAGATGATGACGATGCTCAAATGCAATGTGGCATGATGACATGAGCATGCGGTCATGATGATGCATTGCACAAAAACGACGCGATTTTCTAGTAGTGGTTTTGCGGGATGCCACAGGAGGTGGCCACCGAGGTGCTTCCAGTCGACTAAGAAGACAACAAGGATAGAACGGACGAAGCGTTACGGCTCTAGATGGGCTGCACGTGGGCTTCGTGTGGCCGAAACAGGATGCAGCAAAGTGAGCGGAAGGACGGGGTACTGTTGAACTGGACGGTAGATAAGTAGAAGTGGAAATGAGCCTCGGGCCAAAATTGATCTATTTCGAATCCTTTTTCTATTTCTTATTCTTTTAGTTTTTCTATTTCTCTTTCTATTTAAATTTTGAATTTCATTTGTAATATTTTGTGAATATGTGTTGAACAATCTTATATGTTTGGTACTTAAGATTCTCTAAAATGTGTCCCAATTTAATTTTAAATTATTTATATATTATGAAGTCTAGCCTTATTATTATAACTCTATTATTCTTTTGGTGTATAAATTCCTTATAAAATCTATCTTAGGCAATTTGGTTTAAACTTTAAATTTTAGATCTAAAAATATATTACTATTTTCTTCTTATAGGTACTTATTATTTTAATCTTTTGTAAGAGCCTTTGTTATCAATTTTCTTTACATAAGATACAATGAACTTATTAAAGGAAATACTACTATTTATTCATGAAACTTGGTCCTCCTTATAAATTATAGTTTTTAGGAAACTTTATAATAATGACCCTACATTATCATCTGACACATAAAACTCTAAAGAATTGTTGTGGTGAATAATAATTGTATTTGGTTATAGTATCATATGCATGGTTAATTATAACTGAGATAAGAGGTATATCTTTGAACTATAAGAGTTTACCATGAGTTTTATGGAACTTATTATACTTATGTATGTATATTGCTAAAGGTCAAGGTTAAAGAATACTTTATTTTCACTAGTGGCCATGGATGATAATTCAATCTAGGGTGATATACTTTGCTTTCTAATGTGGCTTATGAAAAAGAGATAAGATGAATTATCTCATAGCACATATATCTTTGTTGTTTGAAGTAGCAAGGATGTGCTTGAGTGATTGGCTATAGAAAAATATTGATCCTGCCCTAGTCCTGACCTATCGACCCTGCCCTAGTCCATAATGCCGCCCATGCTACCACAGCATCTACTTCGCGTGTATTTGCCGGCACCCGTCGGAGCCTTGCAGGAGAAACGCCCGTAGCCCTAGAGTTCGAACTATGCTAGAGACTCATCTCTTACTTGATTGGTTTGTTTCCTTACATCCAGCCTAGTAGTTCTTTGGTTTCCCCGCGAGCAATTGATTAGGTTGGTGAGTAGGACATGTACGTGGGAAATTCTGCTTCAGGTTTGACCATTCTGATATGGGCGTATTTAAGGGAATATGTCCTGAGAGGCAATAATAAAATTGTTATTATGTATATTCCAAGTATATGATAGATGTTTATTTTGACTGCTATAATTATATTAATACGGAAACGTTAATACATGTGTGTTTAATAAACAAATGGAAAGTTCCTAGTTATGCCTCTCTTATAAACTAGATTGTTGATTAACAAGATTATCAAGGTTTCATTATCATGGACATTGGATGTTGTTAATAACGAGGTCACAACATTATTGGAATGGTGTGATGAAAATTCATCCAAAGTATAGCATTACAATCAAAGTCATTGCATTTTTATTGCTATAACATCATACGAAGTAATCCTAATCCTTAGACCATGAGATAATATCAATCACTAACACTACAAAAGTATCTTGATAACATCAAACGTCACACCGTAACAGGGAGACTATAAAGATGGGTTCAGTGCTACGAGGTGTTATGTAGAGGCTCATGGATAAAGAGTGGAATTTATCCATCCCGATGACGGAGAGATATACTCTAGGCCCTCTCGGTGATATCACATTAGTTAGCTTGCAAGCAAGTGATGTGATCACTAGACTGTTATATCACGGGAACAAGAAAAGAGTATATGTCAGTAACGAGATCAAACTAGGTATGGATATACCGATGATCGAATCTCGGACATGTAATATATCGCGAGACAAAGGTATTAAGTTACTAGCGTAAAAGGTTCTCACGATCATAAAAAGTCATCGTTGAATGTGTGGGAGTCAGTACGGATCTCCAGGTTCCGTTTATGATTATTTATCTGAGAGGGGTCTCGATCATGTCTGCATTATTCGCGAACCGTAGGGTGACACACTTAAGAGACACCGATACCATTTGGAACAAATAGTTTCTAGACGAAAATATTTACAAAGCGCAGGAATTTATTTCACTAGAAACCAGACTTGTTTCGGGTGAAATTGCTGAAAGTGTTTCTGCATGTGAAATACAATACTAGCAAGGGGTTTTATGTGAATGTTTGTTAATTAATGTAATTGGCAAAATTATGAATAAATAAATAAAAAGAGTTTTATTTAAAAAGAGATTACATTAAATTTGGTGGAAATTTAATGGGATTTTTTAGTGGAATTTCGAGTGGAGAATGAAGGGGCAAATTGTGAGTGGGAGCTCCACCCACATGAATGGAGAGAGGGGAAGGGGCATTCTCCTTGGCTACCGGCCACACCACTTGGGGTGCCCCCCTCCTATAAAAGGACCCCCTCAAGTTTAAAAAAAAAGGACCCCCTTTCTCTCGCATACTCACACCTCCTCGTGAAGGATCTCTCTCCCCTATAATTTATTTCCCATGGTCTTGGACTAGCGAGATACATATTTTCGGTGGCTTTTCATTTCGAAAGAGTTGTTGCTTCTGCTGCATCGCTGGAGCGAGGAGGCGGAGGTTGCTCGGTGGCTTGGACGTGTGTGCGAGTACAGATGCGCTGCTGATTTGCGGCGCTGGACTTCTTCTTGATCTTAAAATCGGCAAGCGTTCTTCTACATCATCCACGAGTACAACCTTGTTAAACTATGTCGGTCTACAAGGATATGTTTTCTATGAATGTATATCCACCCGTTACTTATATCTAGTAGATAGATCTTAGTACTTAGTTATTCTCATCGTACGAAATTTTTTATTTTCTAACATTCGAACCCTACACGTATGTTTTAGTCTAGCGTCAATTTAGTCAGGAGGCATATTTGAACCAAAGAAATCGGCTACCTATCAAAGGCGTGTAGTCATAATTCCTAATGGTTTTGTTTTACCAATCCAAGTACGAGTTGGTAATAGCAGGTTTTCACTATTTTTTGTGTCTCTAAATAATGGATCTAGCAGTTTGCACTTCTTGGCTTTCGATGAGTGTCTCATCTATAAATTGAGGTGTGCTTTGGTCCCTCACCCCTAAACTTAAGCTATATGGGCCTTGTTATTTTTTTGACCGATCGAAATCCATATCAAGATCACGTATATCTCTGTATATGTGTACTCGGTCGAACTGGGTATAATCCACGTTTCGATCGGCCGATATCACCTCCTATTATCGCGATCTACGTCTTTGTATGTCATATTTTTAATTTTTTTTGTTGTTGTTATATAACTTCTAATTTTCGCCTTCCGCATACACATGAGCATACGTATATGGTGAGTATATGTCTAAGAGGACCATATGGAGTTCGGGTGGTTTTGTACGATCCTCTAAACAATCGGAATCGAGTTTTTGTTTGTCAAAATTTGAAAGAGGGGGTGGGGGACCGAAGCAAAAGTGCTATAAATTAGCTAAAATTTGGACCACGCACAATCGTTAGTAATACTAAATGTAAAGTCCTAACTTCATGCTAAGTGGTAGTGGTCTGGGTAAACTAGTTTTGTTCCTAATATTTAAATCATGATTGGTCGCCCCAACTTTCTTAAAAGATTTTCTAATCATCAAATGTGTAATATCAGGATAGTATAAATGCTCAATTAAACATGCTACCTACTGTATAGACCTATTTTTATACGGTAGGGAGCTTCTGTTGTTTGTGAATAGAAATAATGTATATGGGGCCTGATGATTAAATCTCAGTAGAACGACAAGCAATTAGAATTTAGAAGTATTGTGTTGATACCATATTATGATATAGATTTTCTGAGCATGGTTTCATCCACATGTGTAAATATTTCCGGTGCTGATATTAATTTTTCTGTTGAATACTGAGGCCACAGCAAGTGCATGATGAACCCCTGTTTCTTCTATGGCTGACAATTATGTGACTGTGTGATTGCTTGCTCTCATTTGGTTCGAGATTCTCTTACTAGATTGTTGAATTCAAACGTGTTTTGTTCTATTTCTTTGTTCATCTTCAATGGTATCGTACGTCCTATTTTCAAAGCTAACTCGGTGAGAAACTATTCACAAGAGGCTACTCTGATAAAGTTCGATGAGAACTGTTGGTTTGTGGGCTAGTCCGAGGGCTATTCTTTCTTGTTAGTCCAGTGATAAACGGTTCCAAGCGACTAGTTCTGAATCAAGTTTGTTGAGTACTGTTAGCTCGTGGGCTAGTCCGGATGACATATTCAGATATTTGATTTAATTCTTCATGTTGACAATGAGGTTCTCAGTATCTTCCATGGTTAATTATTCAATATAGTTCTTATAGTTCTGAGTGTACTTGCTGAGTATTTCTGTACTCAATCTTGCATTTTCATTTGGTTTTCAGGTACTAAGTAAGCGGAAGATGGGCGTGGTACATCTATCACATCATTTGATCACATATTATAGACAATGCTTAGTGAACAATCATCTAATAGTACTAGTCTATTGGTTTCCTATCAAGTTTGTCTATGTTTTGTATTTTAGAATTATCTTAGTGTGAGCCTTTGGTTGCTCATATCGTCATCTCTATACCTTCTATATCTTATAGCTGAGTTGTGAACTATATTGATGATATATGATGAATATCCTTAAATTACATGTCCTTGATGTCCTTATAAACAAAGGAGGTGCTATCCGATTTTGGAATTTCCCTAAACTTGGCATTTATGTAGTTAGCAAGGTAGCATCGCCGGGTAGTGCAAAACCTGGGTGTTACAGTTGGTATCAGAGCCTAGGATTTAGATCTGGTGTAGGTTATATATTGTGATACAAAAATCCAATACTTGGCATGACGATTAAACCATTAAAACTTGCCCTTTTAAAAAATAACTAAATGCTTGACTAAGGTTTAACCTCTAAAATTTTGACACACTAATACACAATAGAACGGGATTTGGGCCATGCATTCCATTTACGCTTTTGTTATATTCTAATCCTGACTTTTCATACGCATTTGTTGTGGTTCCCATGGGTAGGCTATTAGCGTGAAAGGCTTGCAGTGCTTTGCTTCATGAACTTTCATTTGATTGTTCTTTGGTGATAGTAATGAGTTGGCTTGAAATTCTCTTAATGGTTGACGAAGTAACAAAAAAAGTTGAGTTTGTTAGTGGTGCTTGAAGTTCCAGTATGGTGGATAGGAATGAGGTTTATGCCTAAAGAATTTGAGGGAGCCGTTAGCAATCTTGATGAGCTAGAGTCACTATAATTTTTTCTAAATGATAAAGCTAGATTGGATAATCAAGATAGTATAATAGTGGAGTTGATTAATTAGTGTGGTCAAAACACACGTGAGACCAAATCAATATGAGAAGTTCTTTTCTTTATCCATAACCGTAGCCACAATTTCTAAATAGATTCATGATTCTTCCTTTTCTATCTGGTCCACCTCGTGCATTTTCCTTGTGTGAGAACTATAATCCAATTCGTTTCTTGTCCCATCTCAATGAAGTATTTTGAATATTGTACTTCTAATTTTCCCCACCACCATGAACCCCGTCCTTTCTTGCACGTGTGCCTCCTTGTTTCCCCTCTCCTCCTCGTTTCCCCTTTGAGAGTCTCCTGTGACCACCTGCCCCCCCCCCCTCGACCCAAATCCAGTGGCGATGCCGTCCGGAGGCAGGGAAGGGGTGGCGCCGTAGTAGGTAGGGCTAGTATAGGTTTAGGTTTGGCCATGATGGCCGTGTCTGGGAGTAGGTCGTCGATGGTTCTCAACTGCTATCGGCGCGCCAAGGTTTTCTTCCTTCTTGTGGCTTTGCTCCAGCTGGGCCGGTTGCCGCTGGTAGGTAGGAGCCCAAGCATCTTCGTCAATAAAGTTGAAGCCCGGAGCCTTCCTCTGCTGCTGCTGGTGCGCTCAGCGGTGGAGGTGTCGATGAGGATGTTGTCCCTTCTATGATGGAAGGCTACAATCGCCCCGGGTACAAGCTCCTCAAATAAGCGCCTGGTTCGGCGGTTTCTGGATGCCGACGAGGGGTGGGGTGTCTTCGAGTTGTTCTTCCCGATCTCGACTGGAGGTGGGGTCGTATGGCTGCTATGGCAAGTTCTTCCACGGAGAAGGTGGAGTGCCAGTCTCTGATCCACGCCAGAAATCAGCGGCTCGCGGTGCCGGCTTGGAACATCTACAACCTCCATCGGAGGCCTGGTTCTGGTGGCTCGACGACGGCGCCCAACGTTGTTCCCTTCCCAAGTGGCTTGTTTCCCGGTGAAGGTGACGACTGCCGGAGTCTAGGCGCACTCATCGACAGCGGAGGAGAAGGAGGACTGGATCTCGTTTCTGGTTTTAGATCTAGGGTCTTCTGTGCAAAATCCAGGGGATTGTGTGTAATTCCTGTTTTCGTGAGTGGCCCCTCTATAATCTATACCTCCACCGCTTTGACTAATGCAGCTATCTAGGTCCTTCGGGACCGCCCTTGGTTCAAAAAAATTCCACACCATCTTTTCCAAATACACTTTTATGCTTGCCATTCTAGGTGAGAAGGTTGCCCTTTTCTTATTTTCTATATGATATAATTACTTGTCCTAGTAGATCCTGAACTACAACGCGAGTCTTTGTTTTGTTTGTCAAAAGTGGTTTCTAGAATCATACAAAACTGTAAGACTTCTTAAAGGATCGCTAGTGCAGCTTTTGTAGGCTTCACATATAATGGACAAATAGGATCATCCATGAACCTCAATTTGTGACTGGCATCTTCTCTTTATGTGTGTGAGGATGCCCAAAAGCTAGTTGCGTGATTCATCTATTCACATACAGAGTTAATAATTGGGATCTCTATTTTCATGCCCTTGGTTCGTTAGTTGTACTCATTTTTCCTCAACCGCTTAACTTTTCCTCACTTTTCCCCTCGTCATGTTAAGAAACCCTCGCAGGCGCTCGCGGGCGCTCGAACGGAGGGATGCCGTCAGGTCAAAGGCTTGACCGTTACATGCTGGATGGTGGGACCGTGTTGGGGCAGGTCGGGCATTGAGCGTTACGTTACGAGGCCTCGACCGTTACATGCCTGACCGATGGGGCCGCGTTGGGACTGGTCCTACATACATGGTGAAGGGTGGGGCCACGTTGGGACGGGTCCTGCATACGTGGTGAAAAGTGGGGCCGCATGGAGATACGTCGGACCAGCCATTCTCGCTCACCCAAAGAATTTGCTTCCCCCCGAACCTGAAACAGCTCCCAAACCGCCCATCCGCTGCCCTGCCGTCGTGCCCTCCTACCTTATGTTGTCCTCGGTCCCAAAGCCACCCCCTCCCCCTAGCCGTGGAGCCCACTCCACCTCCGGCTCTGCTCCCGCCCCTGCTAGATCTACCCCTTTCGCAGAACAGTATGCAACGCCAGTTGGTGCACCGTCCATCCGCGTAGAGCACCGAGAAGATTGGGTAGAAGCACAGGGATCTAACGCATGGATTCCGTCTGGGTAAGCATTGTTTCACTTTTGTGGGTTGATTATTGGCAGTATTTGGACGTGAATCACTGGTGCTCAACTAATTGCCTTGCTTTTCGAATATGATTGATCCACTGCTGGCGTAATTCGTGGTTGTGAACAATATCTCTCTGGATTTTACTTCACAGCGGTGGTTGCAACCTCCATAAATCTCAGAGATAGATAAAATCTATTGTAAATTCCCCTAGAGCAGTGGTGATTCAGTTGGTTTGCAAGAGTGTTTATAATTATGAAACTCCCATGCGATCTGAAACTATAATTGACACAACTCTCGCATGGCTAGCGACTCACTTTTAAATTAAAAAAATTATACAACTCTTAATTTACAAGAGTGTTTATAATTGACACAACTCTTGAACACTTTCAAATTTAATAAAATTATACAACTCTTAATGTAAAAGGTGTTTATAATTGACAGAACTCTTGAACAATTTCAAATTAAAAAAAATATAACTCTTAATGTACAAGACTGTTTATAATTGACACAACTCTTGAACACTTTCAAATTAAAAAAAAATTATACAACTCTTAATGTAAAAGAGTGTTTATAATTAACACAACTCTTGAACAATTTCAAATTTAAAAAAATTATACAACTCTTAATGTAATAGAGTGTTTATAATTGACACTACTCTTGAACACTTTTAAATTAAAAAAATCATATAACTCTTAATGTAAAAGAGTGTTTATAATTGACACAACTCTTGAACACTTTCAAATTGAAAAAATTATGCAACTCTTAATGTAAAAGAATGTTTATAATTGACACTACTCTTGAACACTTTCAAATTAAAAAATATGCAACTCTTAATTAAAAGAGTGTTTATAATTGACACTACACTTGAACACTTTCAAATTGAAAAATTATACAACTCTTAATGTAAAAGGGTGTTTACCATTTTTATAGTGTGAAAAGTGATCCCTAAACTTGCGTATACGAAAATTATAAACCTTTGAACACTGTGAAATTGCACTTAATAGGTGATAATAATGTTCTAAGAAAATATTGAGAGATTATCGTTTTCATAGAATGTAATGCATAAATTTGCATATGGCAAAAATTATACACCTTTGAACTCTTTGAAATAGCATTTAGGACATGGAGTGAAATATAATGCAAAAATTATGCACCTTTGAACACTTTCCCTTCAAATTATATTCAAAATCATTTGTTTATGGAGTTAAAGCATCGGCGACAAACTCATTATTTTGCATGGATAGAGGGTGCCCCCTGACAGATACAAGGTTTATCCTGTCATGTCCGCTAGATCACAGAGGATCAATCAAAGGATCAACGGTTGGTGGGTACGATCCGCGTGACAATTGTCTCGACCAATCAGAGCGTAGCAGCCAAGATGAGAACAGGTGTGAGAGTTTTTCACTAAGAGGAAGGAGAAAACTGAGTAGAACTTGAAAACCAAGGGCAAAATCGAGTAGAACTTTAAAACCAAGGGCAAACTGACAAGGGGGTTCAAATAGAAAACAAAAATAGATTTTACAAATGGAAAATGCTTCTTTTATACAATAAAATACATATTGGCATACATCAAACTATTTACAATTCAAATATATATCAGTTTGACAATTATTGCCTTCAGACAAATTATGTTTTGGGGAGGGATGTTTTGGGGAGAGGCTTGAGTAGAAAGCAATGAACCTTCATAGATAGTAGGTGATTTGAGAAGTGATGATTTAGGTTAAAACTTGATTTATATACATTTCTTATGGTGGCAGGTCACATAATAAGACTCTCTCGGTAGATGCCACTATGTTTTGATCTTTTTGAATTTGTTGTGCATAAAATGACTCAATTAGCTAGCTAAAACTCACTCATTGACTCTCTATTGACCAGCCACCAGAGGATAAAAGTGAGTATATTGCACACGGTAGTGTTAGTACTGGAGGGAAAAACCGAGTACAACCAAACTACCAGTGCTACACTCGAGGGTATAACTGAGCACAACTAAGTGGCCAAGGTTAGACACGAGGGAGAAAACGTGACGCACGGTACGCGTGTCGTGGTGCACGGGGCGGTAGCGGACGTGTGTGGCCGTGCACGATGTAGTAGCGCACGCGGTTACGCGGTGCACGGTGGTGCAACGAAACGTCTCCTACCTTCACCGCTTCACCTTTATAGAGGCCTCCTCACTCTCACTCATCACTCACTCGCTCGCTCACTCACGCAACCATCTCCACTGTCCCATCACCTTCTGTAAACCCCCATGAAAACTCCAACCACGCCGGTGATGGACAGGAACAGCGCGGTGTCCATCGTAGCCTCCAAGGCGGCGGACAAGGAGGCCTCCGTCCCCGTACAGGCCCCCGTCGAAGCATTGAAGGCAGCCGTCATCCCCGTCCAGACCCCCATCTCCGCTTCCACCGTAGCCGCCGGTGAGGAGGCCCCCGTCCCTGTATAGGCCCCCGCCGTTCTCCTACAGATCCCGCACGGCTGGGACCCCTACAAGGTCAACGATTACATCAGGCCGGAGAACCCCTTCGACACCATCTTAGCCGACCCATGGTCGGAGGTAACTAGGGTTTTCTCCCCTTCCTTTGTTCTTCCCCCATTCCCATCATTGAATTCTAGATCGTGTGTTATTAGGGCTCGGCTATTCGTATTTTCAATCGTTGGATGCTAGGTATTTTTACAGTAGCTAATCCTCTTGTGTTAGATCTCGTATTTCGATGAATGCCCCTAGTTGGGATCAATACTAGCACCGATCTGTAGTTGGGATCAGTACTAGCACCGATCTATAGTTGGGATCAGTACTAGCACCGATATGTAGTTGGATCAGTATTTGATTTGGTTTAAGATTTGTGAATTGGGGAATAATCAGGGGATCTCAGTCGGTTAATTTATGCAAGTAATCAATCTTGATAATCATGGTATCTCAATCATGTCCTTATTGCACGCTACTTTTTTGTAATAGGTGGATAGCGGCCATGACGAGTCCATAGACACCAAGACTCGTCAGGTGCTGAGGAAGCTGAAGTCCTGCCAGTTCAACGACTTCTTCGCCGGCGACGTCTACAGGTGCCCCTTCTACACCAGGAGCCTCTCCACCGACTTCAACTCCCTCGTGATGTATGCCGAGGACATGAAGACTTATGGCCCGTCAAAGAACGCCAACGCCTTCAGAGGCCAGCACAAGGCGCTCGGTTTTCACCTCCGCAACCTCCAGAAGGTGGCCATCGAGGAGGGTCGCATGCCCCTGATCAAGCCCAAGGCGCCCAAGGTCAAGGAACTGGGCAGCAGGAAGTGGAGGAAGCGCCACAGGAAGGAGGCGAAGGCCCTCCTAGCGGAGGCCAGGAGGGGCCACTGATATTGTGCTGATGTTGCTGCTGTAAAGCAGCTTCTTTCGTTTTGTTGTCTGTGTTAAACTTGTAAGCTGTTGCTGCTGAGCAACCTAATTGTCGAACCTGGTTTAATTATCGTACTATATAATCCTTTATTAGCTGCTTTATCTACATCTGCTCTGTTTATCTACATATTTATGGTGCTGGTTAGATTTGCTGCCAGATTGAGAAAATACGAGGGCCAAAAGGAACCATGAATGAAGAGAGAAGCTGCTCTAGATCCCCTGCCTTTTTCGTAAAACTAACAACTGTTAACGATATAAAGGGAAAAAGGCGCTCTTAAAAAGGCCAATCATAAAAATAACAAAAAAAAAAATCTTCCAATCACGTAACTACCATGCGCCCCCTACATGGTCCCACACCACATCCCCCAAAACGCGTTCTTAACAAGCCGCCCCACGCAGTCCCACATGGGGGGTCCTACTACAGGACCCGACCGAACGTGACCCCGCGTGTCATCACGTAACGAGGGATCCTACTTGTCAGCATGTAACTGCGAGGATCCACTACGAGACCCACCTGAATGCGGCCCCACTTGTTAGCCCGTAACGGCGAGGGTCCACTAACGGGATCCGACGGACAGCGAGTTTCAGACTGATGTGAGAGTTTCGGATAAAAAGCTGGACAAAAGTAAAAAAAAATAAGCGGCTGAAGAAAATTGAGTACAGCTAACAAACGAGGGACACGAAAATAGAAATCTCTTAATAATTTGGATGCGGGGTTGATTGGCCCCATACCGACTACTCTTATTATTTTCTCTTGTTATCACAGATTGTTGTATCAGTGTGTGCCTTTTACCTCTAGGAAGTGGAGTGCCGACGATATTCATCCAGAACCATATAATGGTACGACATTTACCCGTAAATAGAGACAACTACTGCCAAGTGTAGAAGCTGCGGTGAGGATAAATCAAGACGATATTTTTAGGAACATGTCATAGTAGCCTTCCATGAGAGTAGTTCTGTTCCAATGTTGAGAAAAAGATGGCCATCACGTAAAATTTGCATCCCTCACTTGGGTTGTATGAGTTACTAAAGACAAGGACAATTGTTTCTAATAAAAATTCTTACTTCGAAGTTCTTTGAGTTTCCCGAGTTCATAATTCAAGATTTACATGGAGAAAAGAAAAGAACGAAGCATGGAGATTCAGTCGCGACCAAGAAGTGGAAATCAAGAATTCGAGAGCGGATTCTGCTGAAGAGAGGGAGAATGTAATAACCCGGATTTCTAAAATATATTTTAAAGAAAATATAAAGATCATTGACCATCTTTGACTTCTTTTAACCCGTAGTCGTGTGACTGTGTACGGGTTCGTTTCACATTAAGACGATCAAAACAGCTATAGATATGTTCAGGGGACGCTTCTATACGATGCGCGGTTACCGGTTTGCGTTATAGGGTGCTCTCCCTGTCGGAAAGGGACAGCTTCCAAAAGTAGAAAATAGCCGACGACATGATAGCAACAGCTTCTGAAAGTAGAAACGTGGCCCATCCCTTTTTTCTGTTGGGTTTTTAGCGCCAGAGAGAATTACAGACCAGTCCTAAACACAAAACAACTCTGCTTGTAACAAACACCTGAAGATCCCCACAAAGCCCTTGCTTGTTTCCTCTTCTTCCTCCATTCACTACGGCTTGAAAAATCCATGGCGGAAGCGGATCGTGGAACATAAATTACAAGCAAATAAGGGGCAAAAAAATAAGAAAAAAGAGAAGCATAAAACATCAAGTGTCCTCTTCCCTCCTGTTGTGCAAAACCTTGGCAAAAAGAATAAGATTTCTTCTGCACATCCAAATCTGTTCTAGAAAGCTGATTAAATGTAAAAATCGGACAGTGGGTGAAACATCAAGATCACCTATCAGCCTTTTGTGAAAAAGAAACAATCATGGTTCATATAAAAACGTAGATGTAACAAATATTCTAGTCAAGGAGTATAAACTCATGTTTAAACATGGTAGCATCTGGTTTGCTGTGTATACTAGGTGCTAAGAGCTGTCTTCTATGGAAATTATGAACAAAAGATTCTTGTTTTCCCCTTTGTTTCTGAGGTCCAAACTTTGAACCATGAATCCATGACATGAAACGAGTCAAATAGTAGTAAGAAACTGGCGCAGAAGCAACATGTACAATTTCTCTTGAAGTTTCATACTGAATCGACTTGAAGGGGCAGCACTAGATCTTCATATGACTCTATTTTGCATGAACTGTACAAAAATATCAGGGAAAAATTAAGTTAGCAGCTATAGTATGTTTTCCAGCAAAAAATAGCATAATAACTGAACGTTGCAATTTTGCATACTTGAACTAGTTAGAAAAGAAAATGCATGCTAGTTGTTGGATATGGAAATGAAGTTGCTTTTGTATGATAATGTACTTTTTGGAAACACAAAAAAAATTAGTATGCAACAATGTTCTGCATATTACAGGTATGGACATCAACAAACGTGTTATAGGTCTCGACCTAAATGTACCAGTCTTGGAGGATGCATATGTGCAAGTTTTGGAACCAATATATGCACGTGACTTCAAAAAATCCTATTTTCCAAGATTATCTCATAAACAAAAACACCATGACCTAGATAAAATATACATCCTAATATATGTATGCACATAATCTTGCAAAAAAGCAAAAAAAGACAGAAAAAATACTTATGGACATGTAACTATGGCTGGAAATTACATATAGCATAGGTTACTGGTTTTACGCATTAAATATCTATTAAAATCACATGATCCTGGATCAGGATGTAAAAAATGGGCAATAACTACATCCTCACATAGGAAAACAACATCCAATTTGAAACAAAAGATCGTAATAATACATCCGGTTTGCGCATACAAAATAGAAGTGAATCCCTATGGCATAATATGATAAAAACCTCAGGAGTGAAAATATACACCTTATGTTTATATTATTACACACAAAACCAAAAAAAAATGGTGACTTTATCGGATTGTTACATCCATAAGCATTAGGGGGAAATGTATGGATATGTAACTATGGCTGAAAATTACATATAGCATAGGTTACTAGTTCTACGCATTAAATATCTATAAAAAGCACGTGATCCTGGATTAGGATGTAAAAAATTGGCAATAACTACATCCTCACATAGGAAAACAACATCCAATTTGAAACAAAAGATCGTAATAATACATCAGGGTTTGCGCATACAAAACATAAGTGAATCCCTATGGCATAATATGATAAAAACCTTAGGAGTGAAAATATACATCTTATTTTTATATTATTACACACAAAACCAAAAAAATTGGTGACTTACATCCATAAGAATTTGGGAAAAAATACTACTCCGTAATATGTAACCTTGGGAGTATAAAAAGTACATCCTATGTGTATGAAAAATACTACAACAATGTGAACAACATGTATATATTACGCAAAAATACATCCTCTGATTATACAGCAATCCGCAGTATATACTTGGATCAACATAAAAAGCTTCATGCTGTTTTGAGCAAAAACAAAATCAGACATGCCCCTAAACCTAAAAATATGGTTGGGGATGACATGTATGTAACTTTTGAGCCACAACTAAATGGATTACTTGCATAATGAACTTTCCATGAACCTACTATGAAGTATAAAATAAAGAACAGACAACTAATTTCATGAAAGATAAACTACAAAAAACTAAACCCCTATCAGCAAAAGGCTCAATGCCCCATGGAAGGTATTCCGGAAGGATTATTGTATGTATTAAATAAAGTATAGGATGTAATAGAACTAGGCCATTAGGCATAAAATATATCAGGTTGGGTATAAATAACATCGTGATGGGTAAAAACTAAGGAATAAGGAGACTTCAGAGTTTCACATAATCAACAGTTTGCAGATTTTCTACGGCGGTGTCGGTTTACCTCATCAATAGTTTCCCACGGCGGTGCTGGTTTCCCTCATTTCGGCTGCTTGGTGTTCATCCATCCCTTACCAGACCCTAACGCCCTTCTATCGGACCTTGGACCCCATTAGTGGCTTGGACCTTCTCCGGTCGTCCTTCCCGACATTGATGACCACCTTAGGTAAATGACCTCTTTTTGTTCCACTTTTTCTCTTTTACCTGAGGTGGCAATCCATCCATGCCGCCCGTATTCAAGAACCGCAAGTTAAGTACTATGGTCTATCTGATCTAACTATCTATATGCTGATAAGCACAAGCACTATTATATCTTCACTAGCTAGCTAGCTCATTTCTAAAGGATTGAGGTTGCTATGTGTGTGTACAGCAGGCCTGCCATCTTCCAAGCCTAGCTCATTTCTGATGAATTGAGTTTTCTATGTGTGTGTATAGCAGGCCTGCCATCTTCCAAGCTTTAAGATACCGAGACAGAGATGGATGCTGAAGAATGAACCATTGATGCTTACATGCTACGATATAGCTATATATATACACACATGGAGTAGTACCGAAAATGCAATGAGCTTTCTCTAAATTATTATTAACAGGGATCGATCTGAATTAGCTCTATATTTTCCCTACGAGAGGGAGTACCAGTATGGTTCTGTACTACAAGGTGGATGATTATACTATATACCAGTTGGTAAATTAACAACAAGGTGGTATCCCTACATCTGATACATATTATACTACATCATGGTTCACATCCAGGATAACTACATGGCGTGCAGTCCAATAATTTGTATCAGATGCAATATCATAGCATCAAAACGACACTACAACCGAATTCTTGAACTATAAAAGAACTACTACAAAACTGAAGCAAGAACAATGCTGCTCGTGGTATCTTCAAGCCAGATACACTACCGTAGCCTCACGCTGAGCAAAAACAACAGTGTCGCTCGGGTAAAAAGCCAGAAAATTACTAGGGAACGAGCGAGATTGATAAGGGTTCCTCGATCACTCACCCGGTCAAAATCGACAATAGTAGTACGGTGCCGTTGATCCTCCGTCGTCGCCTCTCACCACGGCCACTCCCTGCACATCGGACACATCGATCCAGATGTCCACGCCGTTGCTGCTCCTCCACTGATCTAGTCACACCATGGGCACCGCCCTGGGACGCATCGATCTGTGCATCCCTGCCGTAGACGCTCCTCCACCGCTTCCCCGACGATGCACTACACCAACCTGCGGCTCGATGGATCTCCTAGCCAGACCACATGACGCCGAAGAGGGAGAATCCAGAGGTCGCGGACGAGGGGAACGAGGGGCACGAGGAGGAGTGATGCGGGAAGATAGACGAGAGGGGAATAGGGAAAAGCGGCTCTTCGTGCGTTTGGAAGCTAGTGACGCATGAGTT
Source organism: Avena sativa (assembly GCA_916181665.1). Taxonomy (NCBI): domain Eukaryota; kingdom Viridiplantae; phylum Streptophyta; class Magnoliopsida; order Poales; family Poaceae; genus Avena; species Avena sativa. The sequence goes on from OV702280.1 coordinate 103,512,215, forward strand.
CGAGCCACACGATCATGATCCGACGCACACGGAACGTTTTTTTTTTTTTTTTGAAAGTGAGAAGGGTCCAGAAGACCCCGGTTGCTTCATCCAATCAAACACGTGACAGGTACATTTTACAAATAGGCCCTTGACAAAGAGAGGCCTTAATTTTTTGCGAAAAAGACCCTAACACAAAAGATAAAAAGCAATCAGGTGCTTGGTCTTCTCTGCCACAGCTCGCCGGCGACCATGGGGCACTGCCAGTGCCGAGGTCGAAAGGAAGGCGCTCGAACAAATACCTCCGGCGAGAGATCACAGCCACCGGCCATCTCGCAGTCTCCGGGGACGAAACCACTTGGAGACAGAGAAACGTCGAGCTCCGGCGCTGGATCAAGAAGACCTCCATCATGGAGGAGAGATAACCTGGGCCGCCCTTCCGGACGAAGATCGCGGTGACTCGCATGTCGACCGCGTGATGCGCTTGATGAAGCAGATAACTCCGCCGACGCCATCTTCTCTTCTTTCCGCCAACTCCAACCTCCCCCTCACCACCATGGCCGGCCAGGAGGCTGAAGCGCATCAGGAGGATAAGAAGGCACCGGCAGATGCGCTGAAAGTGGTAGAGGGGGCTGGCTGCTCTCCATGCCGTCGCTCCCTCCAACCCCTCGCCTCCACGGCCGGCCGGAGGAGAGTAGAGAGACGGAGAAGGAGAAGCAGACCACCACTCGGCGCCGCGCACCCGCGCCGAAGCTGCATCACCCTCTCCACCCTCAGATCCCCACGACGCCCAGATCCCCATCTCCCTCTCCTCTCCACCTCGGACGGCCAGAGAGAGATAGAGGAAAACAGAGGCAACGCAGGAACAGGGGAGGCACGCAACCTTATTTGATGATTCGGTGGCCGTCCCATCCATCAACCGCCCAAGCCAGATGGGCAGGAGGATGAACAAGATGAACCCTAGATCGCAGGTCAGGTTACGATGACCTACGACTTCGAATCCGGCCACGCGGCCCACTACTGGCATAAAAGCCACTACTACTAAGCCTACAACTACAAGGAGGGGCACGGCCAACGCAACGTGAGCACTCCCTAAGACAAGGACGAGCCCAGGCAAAAATTATAAATTGGGTATTGTTCAGTTCTGAGTTTCGATGGATCATACAGAATCTAGTGAATCTAGACGGTTAGATTTCTTTTTCTTATCGTCTAAAGTCTAATCCTATTTGGACTAGAAAAAAACAAATAAATACCAAGCACAGCCCAGCCGGCTCCCTATCCTGACCTCTCGACATAAGAGCATCTCCAAACTGGAGCCGCAACCTTCTCCTTTCTCCCTCTACAGTAACTGAACCACAACCTTCTTCGTGTCTCTGGCCGAGCCAAAGCCCTCTCCGGCGGCGCCGCCGTCGGAGGGCGGTGGAGGCGAGGCCCCACTTGTAGGCTAGGTCCCGGGCTTCTCGCAGTAGATGTTGTAGGTCTAGCTTTTGGTTTTTTCGTGTCGGCCCTTGTGGCAAATGGCGAGATGCCGTTTTGCCTGTCTCCTCCGGCGCTCCTGCACGGCGCCGGCTGGCCGTCTTCGGGGTGGTTCAGCAGGATCCAGCGGTTGGAGCTTGCTGTTGCTACCGTTGTGGACGGAGGCTCTCTCAATAAGTGTTGCCGTCTCTGGATCTGGCAACCTGATGCCGTTCTTTTCTCCCTGGCCGGCCGTGGTGGCGAGGGGTGGGAGAGGAAGGAGCTGATGACTGCTGGATTTGCGAGATTGGCGGGGTGCTCGACGTGCGCTTGCTCTGGCCCAAGCCGTCGTCCTCGGGAGATGCTCTTCACTGCTGCTGCGCTCCTCTGGTTGGAGCCTAGCTCAGCGGTGGTGCTCGGCTCCGGGAGCCCCTTCATAAGGCTGGTGTGTTTGGATTGTGAAGGTTGGTTTCGAGTTCCTACTTCTCTTCTCCGGCCGGTCGTGGTGGCGAGGAGAGAAGGGGTGGCGTTCCTCAAGCTTGGCCTTCTGCGATTCCAAGCCTGCTTCATATGGGTGCTATGGTTTGCTGCGAAGCTGCGACTCGAGATCTTTTTTCGCAGTGGTCCTTTGGCGGCGGGGCTGCCGGGCCGCTGCCCATTCTGGCCGAAGGGCGGCCTAGGGTTTCAACCTCCATCGAAGGCCCTTCTTCGAAGCACATCGTCGGTGCTCGACGCCTCGCCGTCAGCAGGTGGTTCGTCCCCGCGGATTGCAAGGTGGCCGACGGTGTTGTTTCTTCTCCGGATTGTGGAGCGTCACGAGCAAGAGACTCCCATGATCTCGCCGTTGGCTGGAGGTCGCCGGAGACTGGTGGCGGAGGCCCCCGAGGACCTGATTGCTTTCTATGTTTTAGTCCTAGGGTGCTTTTTGTAAGTGTTAGGCCCTTCTCTATTTTGTCTAGCCTGGCTAGAGTTCTTATTGCTGAGGGCCTAACCGTAATTTGTACCTGCCACGTTTATTAATTTGCAGCTTCTCGGGTTCTCTGGACCCTTTTACCGTTCAAAAAAAAATTCTAACCTCTCGACCCTGCCCTAGTCCACACTGCCACCCATGCGGCCGCAGCATCGACTTCGCGTGTATTTGCCGTCACCCGTCAGAGCCTTGCAGGAGAATCGCCCGCAGCCCTGGAGATCGATCTATGCCAAAGACTCAACTCTTACTTGATTGGTTTGTTTCCTTAGATCCAGTCTAGTAGTTCTTTGGTTTCTCATGGGTAATTCTGCTTCAGGTTTGACCTCTCGGATATGGGCGTATGTTCTGGCGTCAGTTTGGTCAAGAGGCATATTTGAACCAAATAAATCTGCTACGTATCAAAGGTGTGTATTTTCATAATTAATTCTAGAATATAAATCATAACAGCAACAGCTACAATCACATGAACCTCTAACATACTAGATGTATTGATCAACATGAACAGTAGCAGAGTATATGCACTAACAGCCATAGTAAAACAACAGATCTGACGACGGTGTACGTATTGATCGGTTGTCGATGTAGTTGTTGTTGGTGCGGTAGCCTGTCGAAGAAGTCGACGTGCAGTAGGTCCGGCTTGACGACCGGGAAGACGCGCTGTGATGATGAACTTGAGAATTCCCGCGGAGCGCTTCCCAAAAACTTTATTCGCCATCTCCCGTACAGGATCACAAAAGCGAGTGGTTCCGGAGACTTGCTCTCCCGACCGCCGGTGTACGCCGGCAAGCGGGATAGAGTAGACTACGGTGACAGCACAAGTAGAGAGGATGGCAAAACCCTAGATTGGTTTGGTATGATACGTTGTGGAAGCCGAACGGGCGTTTATATAGAGCGGCTCGGAAATCCTGTACACGTTCGGGTCGGTTACAGATAGCCCATGATCCGGAAGCGACCCGAATCCACTAACTGTTGACACGTCTGTCTAACCACACACATTTTTCTGAGTAGCAAAATAAAGTTTGGCTCGGCGAGATTTCCACAACCCGCAACCCGGGGCGCTCGCGTGTCGTGACGTGACGAGGCGAGCGTGCGTGCAAACGACGGCGTCGTCGGAGGAGGAGCACGCGTGTAGCTCTCTTATTGTAACTCACTTACAAAGTGGTGCAATACTCCACCTTATAAGGTGGTGCAACTCTCCTTCAACTTCTTATGTGGGACTAAACTTTAGCTCTCACTGCTCTTGCTACACACATGTGAGCTGCCACCAACTTGGGCCAAATCACAAATAGGCTTTGAGATTTAGGAAAAATATGAAATCATACATGGGTCTAATGATTTAGCCCATTATTTTTAACAATCCCCCACCAGATCTCAAATGCCCATTTGAAGATTTGTCAATCCTCGCTACTTGTTTATATACCAGTGTTTCAGCAGAGACTGTTAAGTTGAACTTCCGCCTAGAATCCTGAACTATGTCTATCAACAACTTGAACAATGGACGAACCTTGAATTGCAAGTTTGGTTCCAATAGATATCATTCAAAATCATAAATAGTACCTGGCTGCCAGTAGGCTACCCCGTGGGTTAGAGCATATGCGTCATACTCCCTGGTCTCTTCATGAGTTTACTAGAGATCACCCAAGTCTCATAGACCGCGACGTTTACAGTTGAGCTCATATAGGTGTGTCCTTTCAAGAATGCCATGTAGGATGACATATTTACTAATTAAAGCCAACAGAAACACGTTAAGGCATGTTGCCAACCTTCCTTACAGATTATGAGAGTTATGCATCTTCACATAGAGAGGGTTACAAAATACTCTTCTCGGTCAAACCACTAGTTTGTTCTTCCCAGGTCCTAATTCTCGGGATCTCCGATCACATAGGTTGGGTTACCACTAGGTTTGACATCCATGGGTCTGAACTCCATCTTCCTCGATGCATTTTCTATCACATTTCGAGATAGTCCCTTTGTAAAGGGATCTGCCAGGTTTTTGTCTGTTTGAATATACGTAACAGTTATTACTCCGGAGTTTCTCAATTTCCTGACAGATTTCAAACGTATCTTCACGTGTCTTGATGACTTCGCGTTATCCTTAGAATTGTTCACTTTGACAATAACAGTTTGGTTGTCACAATTCAAAAGGATTGCCGGCACAGGTTTTTCAACCATAGGAAAGTCCATCAAGAGCTCACGCAGCCATTCTGACTCAACAGTGGTTGTGTCTAAAGCAGTAAGCTCTGCTTCCATAGTTGACCTCGTCAATATGGTCTGTCTACGGGATCTCCATGATACTGCACCACCTAGGGTAAACACATACCCGCTCGTGGCATAGAGTTCATCAATGTCAGAGATCCAGTTTGAATCACTATACCTTTCAAGCATAGCAGTGTGTCCTGAATAGTGAATCCCATATCTCATTGTACCACATAGATAGCGCATGACCCTTTCAAGTGCATGCCAATGATTAATAACCGGGTTAGACATGAACCTACTTAACTTGCTCACAGCAAAAGAGATATCAGGTCTTGTAGCGCTTGCTAAGTACATGAGAGAACCATCAACTTGTGAATATTTCAGTTGATCTGTTGGTTCAATCTTATTCTTTCGTAATGTCAAACTGGGATCATAAGGTGTTGGAGAAGTCTTTCCATCATTAAAGGCAAATCGGCTCAAGACCTTCTCAACATAATGAGATTGCGTTAAAGTAATCCCATTCTTGTTCCTAATAAGCTTGATGTTCAGTATCACATCAGCCTCTCCCAGATCTTTCATATCAAAACTCTTTAACAGGAAAGAGTTGACTTCATTTATCACTTTCATGTTTGTACGAAAAATCAGAATGTCATCCACGTACATACATAATATAACACTATCGCCCCCACCATGGCGATAGTAAACACACCTATCAGCCTCATTAATGACAAAGCTAGCTGAAAGTAGAGTTCTGACAAACTTCTCATGCCATTGCTTAGGTGCTTGTTTCAGGCCATATAAAGATTTTAATAACTTGCACACCTTTGTCTCTTCACCTTTTACCACAAACCCATCCGGCTGATGCATATAAATCTCCTCTTCTAACTCTCCATTAAGGAAAGTTGTCTTCACGTCCATTTGATGAACGAGAAGACCATCAGAGGCAGTCAGTGATAGTAGTACTCAAATGGTGGTCAGTCTAGCGACAGGTTTCTTCGCCTTCTTTCTATGTGTAGCCCTTAGCTACAAGCCGTTCCTTGTACTTCTCAATAGTACCGCCAGGCCTTAGCTTTTTCTTGAACACCCACTTAGAGCCCATAGGTTTGCAACCATAGGGTCGTTCTGATAATTCCCAAGTTCCATTAGAAAGAATCGAGTCCATCTCATTTTGGACAACTTCTTTCCAATCATCTGCATCAGGAGATGGATATGCCTCTGCAATGGATCTGGGACTATCGTCCACAAGGTACAAGATGAAATCATTACCAAAAGATTTTGCAATCCTCTGTCTCTTACTCCTCGTGAGAGGTTCATCTTCATCCTTCTCAAGGACTTCCTCATGTGGTTGTTCAGAATTCTCAATAGATACACTAGATTCAGGAAGTATTTCAGAAGAAATTCTACCAATGCTATGCATATCTTTCATAGGAAAAATATTCTCAAAGAATGTTGCATCATGAGATTCCATTATAGTATCAACATGCATATTAGGTACCTCATATTTAACCACTAAAAATTTATAGGCTACACTCCGTGGAGCATATCCTAGAAAGATACAATCCACTGTCTTAGGTCCAAGCTTGCGTTTCTTGGGAATCGGTATGTTGACCTTCGCCAAACACCCCCAAGTGCGCAAATACGAAAGTGATGGTTTTCTCCCATCCCACTGCTCATAAGGGGTCTTTTCTTTATTCTTGTTAGGAACTCTATTAAGAACATGACATGAAGTCAACAAAGCCTCCCCCACCATGCCTTTGATAAACTAGCAGTGGCTAACATGGAATTCACTAAGTCAGTCAGCGTGTGGTTTTTCCTCTCGGAAACCCCGTTTGATTGGGGCGAGTAGGGAGGCGTCCTCTCATGAATAATTCCGTGTTCCTCACAGAATTCGTCAAATATTTTGGTAAAATACTCACCACCACAATCCGACCTAAGACGCTTGATCTTTCTCTCTAGTTGATTTTCAACTTCGGACTTATAAATTTTAAAGTAGTGTAAAGCCTCATCTTTAGTGTGCAACAAGTAAACATAGCAGAATTTAGTAGCATCATCTATCAACATCATGAAATATCTCTTTCCACCTTTTGTCAACACACCATTCATCTTGCATAGATCAGGATGTATGAGTTCTAGAGGTGCCAAGTTTCTCTCCTCGACAGCCTTGTGAGGATTTCGAGGTTGCTCTGATTGCACACATCTATGGCACTTAGAACCTTTCGCAATAGTGAAATTCGGAATTAAACTCATACTGGACATCCGAGACATCAAACCAAAATTAATGTGACATAAACGAGAATGCCAAACACTGGTATCATCATTAACACCACCACAAATATGATTCATGGATTTATTACAAAACTCTGAAAGTGAAAACCAGAACAAGCCTCCGAACTCATAAACTTTTACCAATAAATTGTCCATGTTTCAAAACAACGACTTTATTGGACTCTAACACAACCTTAAACCCATATCTGCATATAAGGGAGCTACTAACGAGATTCTTGTTCATAGTAGGGACATGATGCACGTTCCTCAGCAGTAAGATCTTTTCGGAAGTAAACTTCAGATCCACCGTGCCAACACCACGAATAGAAGCATGTGATCAATTCCCCATTAGGACGGATGAATCCCGAGTGACCTGATAATAAGTGAACATAGAGATGTCAGCACACATATGAACATTAGTACCCGTATCAATCCACCAACATGGTGATTTAAATACTGAAAGGACAGTAAATAAATTACCATACCCATCAGTATTGCTAGTGGTCACGACATGGACAGTCTTCCCACCTTTCCCTCTGCGATCTGCATGTTCTGGGAAGTCTTTGGAAAAGTGGCCAAGCTCTCCACATGAATAGCAACATAGCTCGGCCTTGTTCGGCTTCTTCTTTTTCTTCTTGAAGGTTGCAGTCTTTTCAGGCTTGTTGAACAAGGGCTTATAGTTCCCTTTGTTCTTGCCGAAGGTCTTCTTCTGTGCCATGTAGGCGCTAGACTGACCCTCGCCTCCTCTCTCAGCAGTGTCCTTAGCCCGAGCCTTCTCCCCAACATCTAGAGACACTATCAGGTTTTCAACTAATATCTCCTATCTCTTGTGTTTGCGAGTTGTGGCGAAGTTCCTCCACGAAGAAGGCAACTTGTCACATCCCAAGATTTTCCAAATCTTGTAATGTGAAAATAAATTAATAAAATAAAACTTTGTTTGATTTTCAGGGCCAGAAGAAACTTTTTGAATTCAATTGGAACTTCAAACCCATTTGAATTAAATAAAATCCTAAAGAAATTTAAAAGATACAACATTTAATAAAGAAAACATTTTGAATATTTAAAATTACTACTTTGGATCTTTAATAAAAGATTTTGTTTTCAAATGAAAAGGTGGATTTATAAATAAAGATTATTTAATAAAGCCAAATTAAACCTTGGCCAAGCTTGGGAATTAAAACATTTTATTTTAAATAAAATTAGCAAAAGTTGATTTAAATAAATTAATAAGGATTTAATATCCAACTTTATTTAAATAAAACGTTTTACCAATTTAATTGAAACATCAAAACTTATTAAATTATTTAAAATAAGTTTTCCAAATATTTGATATTCACAAATAAAACCTACTAAAGTGTTTTGGCTTTATTTTAGATTTCAAAATAAATATCTCAATAAAACAAATCCTATTTGATTTAATAATGAAAGTCTATTATATTTAATTAATAATGGACTCTAAAATAAAAGGTTATTTTGTTTTAAACAAATTTCCAAGTATTCTATATTTCCCAAATAAAACCTACCAATTTGGTTTTGAAAATATTTAGGTTTCAAATAAAAGATTTTATTAATAAAATCAAACTCTATTTGATTTAATAACTAAGGCCATTTTATTTAAATTATTAATGGACCCTAAAGTAAAAGGTTATTTTGTTTTAACCAAGTTTTCCAAATATTTTTATTTACAAATAAACTACTGATTGGTTTTGAAAGTATTTGGATTTCAAATGAAGATTTTATTAAATAAATCAAACCCTATCTTAAATAACTAAAGGGCTATTTTATTTAATTATTAAACAGATTTTAAAAAAATGAATAAAAATATAATTTTATTTTGAGATTTGGTTTGTGTTGATAAACAGAACCAAAAACTCATTACAAGTTTGAATTGTTTGAGTGGTTTACATTGTTGATTGAATCATTTGTTTGAATATCAAATCAGAAAATAGAAATAGAAAAGAATAAAACAAACAGGCAGAAAAAAAATATGGAAAAGGACAGACCCAACTAAGCCAGCCCAACAGCCCACTTAGCCCAGTTCTCTCCTCCCCACAGAAAACGATTCGAACCAACTATCTGACCCGCGCAGACGATGACATGTGGACCCCTCTCCTTCTCCCTTTCTCACTGACCAGAGGACCCCACCGCCACGTCTCTTCTTCCTCACCCACCGCGGACCTGTTCTTCCCCCTCTCCTCGCCGTTGCAGACTTAATTTCTCAGCTTGAATACGCCTTAACGCGACCATCTTTACTCGCAGTGATCATGCACCTTTAAACGCCAGTCACTCCTCTCCGTTTCCCCTCTGTTTCCTCCCCCAAGCACGCCTCCAGGAAGCCACAATTTCTCCTCGACTGCCCCTGTCTCCGACGACGTTCCGACACCGATTCCAACAACCCCTCGCCACCCCTTGCCTTCCCGACCATGCTCCCGTGATCCCCACCTTCTGGCGATCATCCCCGTAGCGCCAGCTCGCCCCCGAGCACTCCAGAACGTCGACAACATCTCCACCTGTACGCCACCGACGACCCCGCAACTCCGGTGAGCTCTAGCACTTGACTCCGTGCGCGCCTTGATCAGTGAGTCATGCCATTTGATTAGTCTGTGTCCTCTGCATCTCCAGGTACTCGCCAAACACTCGCGCGTGGCCTGCAACCTCGTCCCCGTCGACGAGCAGAAGCTCCTGGCGCTAGTAGAAGCTCCGGCGAGCAATTCCCCAGGAACCCGTGCGCCCCTTGTCCAACAAAGACCTCGTTGAGCATCAGCAGGGTGCTGCGAACTCGGTAAGCTCCCCCTCCCTCTTTCTCGCATCCTGCATCGTCGGCAACCTCGCCGTCTGGTCGCTCCGCCGCCAGCCACCACCGCAGCGCCGCTAGCTTTAGGTCGAGCCTGCGTCAACCGTTCGATCCCGATCTAGTGGCTAGGATAGAAGCTAGGGGAAACGGTAAGTAGCCTCTGCGCGCCGCACGATCTGACTTGATCCAACGGCTGCAGCTATGCAATCCGAGTGAAGCGGTACCGACGAATGATATTAGGACGCGTGGCACCAGATGAGCTGAATTAGATTTAGAAACCAGATTTAAATGCCATTTTGAAACCCTTGTAACTTTCAAACCACACGTCCAAATTTTACAAATTTTATATCAAAGGATTCAGGAGAGCAAGACCTAGCCAACCATGCCCTTGGTTTAGCAAATAGTATCTGTTAGTTTGCTTGATTTTGCAGATTCTTTTGTGAGCTTGTTTGGAATATAAAAATTGTTTAAAATTGATTTTAGGATTAAAATCTTTGCAAAATGGATTGTTGTGACCTTACTGACCCTAGGAACCAACCCTTGGTGTTAAAAATGATTTTGGTAAAATTTGGGTTGAATTATTTGACTTAGCCATTTTCTAGCCAAATAAAATTATTAATTTTATTATGGAAATGTTTATGGAAAGGAAACTTTGAGAAAATAGTTTGGACCAAACCTACTGACCCAAAAACACCAAGCTTTGCAATAGCAACTCATTTGGTGAACAACCTAAGAGTTTTGCCTTAATAAAAACATTTTTCACCACATGAAATGATGAATGGATTTAAAAATAGTTTTTGGACAAAACCCTCTTGCTAATGACTTTGCCACTTTGGTAAATGACCAATTTGGATCTTACAAAGTTTAGAAACCCCATAGAGACCCTTTTGCAAAATAAAACTATCTTGTGCATGCTCCCATGCATGAAATGGTTTCCATTGTCTTGTGTGTGTGAATTTGTTTGAGTGATTATAGGTCTGGAATGTAAATTGAATTGGTGTTTGCTTGATTGACTTGTAGTGAAGTGTGAGACTAGCAAGATCAAGGAGTGAACCCATACTCTACCAAAAAGGCAAGTGATGATTCATACTTTTTGTCCCATTACTTTCTCTATGCATTAGTGATTTTGCTAAGTAAACTTGCATGGATTTTGCTAAGTGTAAACCTTACTCTAGGAAATCCTAGTAGATGAATCCTTAGTAGGATTTTCCTAAGTTAAAGATTCCTAATACTACCAAGCTTAGCCTAGCTAATAGAAAACATGGGTGGAATATATATTCACACTATGGAAAAATATTCTAAGTCTGAGGACTTAGGTTTTGTTTAATAAAACAACTAAGTTAATGAACCTCCTGGGTGGAATGGAAAGATTGGGATATGTTGAGTGGTTACACAAGGCCATGGACTTGGGTTGTGTATCTCACTTGTGGTATGCCACCCAGGCACAAAGAGATTTGAGATGTCAAATGTTGAGAAGCTTCAAGTGCAACCACTTGGCAATATGGGCTCTGCCATGATCATATAGGTTGCAAGAACTTAGCCATATGGACAGTGGGTGGTAGTGTTTGATAGGTTGGAACGCGTCCATTTTGGTCTAAGGGAAAGCTTCTGAAAGATCTTGTCTTGGAAAACCAAGTCTTGTGGGAAAAGTGCACCACCTCTGCAGAGTGTAAAACCTAAGTACTTAGCCATGTCCCTGGTAAAGGACAATTTGAGCATCAAGACATGGAAGCAATCAATAATCTCATCATTCAAATTTCTAAGTTAAAACTTGTGGTTTGAACAAGGGTTGTTTGAAATCTTCAATCTTTGATGGAGAGATGCCTTGAAAGGATCTTCAAATCTTTGATTGAGAAAAATGACTTTGCCAAGTAAAACTTAGTATTTTCAAAATGATAAGGAAAATCTATTTTGAGCAATGCAAGCCTCAACTCCACTTAGCCAAATGCATATAGATGATAGACTCCACTATACCACCATAGTATCACTTGCCAATACAATTCAAATGTATTGACCCTTTGTGGATGTAACTTGTATGTTGCAGGTTTGATTGATTTTAGTGAAGATTGATTGATTAGGATTACAAAGTCTACAACCAACATCTGCCTGTGGCACTTTGAAGATGAAGGACCCCATGACTATAGTTATTCCGCTGCAATGTAATGTAATAGCCAAATGAGCTATGTAAGATGTAATAAAATTATGTTATTCCTGGTTATAAAGTTATATTATGACCTTTGTTTCTTGATATTACATCTTAACTGTGGATGCTAGCTATTGATCCAGGGACTAGCATTGTAAAACACAGGAGGAATCTACCTTAATAGGTTGAGGCCTCTACACAACTTTGCAATAATGCACCCAGCCACAAACTTGTCGGGTAAAATACACTTGAGGATTTCAAGCTCTTTGACAAAGCACTGTATCTCATGAGTTTGCTCAACTACAGAATGGTTGTTAACCATCCTGTAATCATGAAAGTTCGTCATGATGTACATAACGCTTCCAGCATCTGCAACACCGAACTTAGCGTTCAGTGCCTCCTAGAGCTCTTTTCCATCTTTGATGTGCATATACACATCAAACAACTTGTTGTCAAGAACACTCAGAACGCATCCCACAAAGGCAAGATTAGTTTCCTTGAACTGGTTCTGAACCTCATCAGATGTAGTTTCTTTAGGTAAACCCTCACTAGCCTCGAATACTTTCAGAGCTTGCAGCCACCTCTTAAAATGAACACCGGTAAACTTTTCCGGCTTCATAGCATCGGCCAAGTGTCCCGTGTTTAATTCATAAGATTACCTGTAATAAGGTTCTTGGATTGTTGGATTATTAGGCATAATTTTCAAAATTAATTCCAGAATATAAATCATGATAGCAACAACTACAATCACATGAACCTCTAATATACTAGATGTATTGATCAACATGAACAGTAGCAGAGCATACGCACTAACAGCCATAGTAAAACAATAGATCTGATGATGGTGTACATATTGATCAGTTGTCGATGTAGTTGATGTTGGTGTAGTAGCTTGTCGAAGAAGTCGACGTGCAGTAGGTCCGGCTTGACGACCGGGTAGATGCCTGTGATGACAAACTTGAGCAGTCGCGCAGAGCGTTTCCCAAAAACCTTATTCGTCATCTCCCGTACAGGATCACAAAGGCGAGTGGTTCTAGAGACCTGCTATCCCGACCGCCGGTGCACGCCGGCAAGCGGGATGGAGTAGACTACAGTGGCGGCGCAAGCAGAGAGGATGGCAAGACCCTAGATTGGTTTGGTATCGTACGTTGTGGAAGCCGCACAGGAGTTTATATAGAGCGGCTCGGAAATCCCGTACACGTTCGAGTTGGTTACAGACAGCCCACGATGTGGGAGCGACCCGAATCCACTAACTTTTGATAGGTCTGTGAGATTGTCTAACCACGTTCGGGTATGTCTAACCGCACACATTTTCCTGAGCAGCAAAATAAATCTCGGCTCGGTGAGATTCCCGCAACCCGCGGCGCGCGCGTGTCGTGACAAGGCTAGCGCGCGTGCGAGCGGCGTCGTCGGAGGAGGAGCACGCGTGTAGCTCTCTTATTGTAACTCACTTACAAAGTGGTGCAACACTCCATCTTATAAGATGGTGCAAATCTCCTTCAACTTCCCATGTGGGACTAAACTTTAACTCCCACTGCTCTTGCCACACACATGTGAGATGCCACCAACTTGAGCCAAATCTCATATAGGCTTCCATATTCATGGGCTTTGAGATTTAGGGAAAATCTGAAATCACACATGGGTCTAATGATTTAGCCCATTATTTCTAACATTTTTTGTGTCTCAAATAATGGATCTGGTAGTTTGCAGTTCTTGGCTTTCGATGAGTGTCTCATCTACAAATTAGCTGAACTTTGGACCAGGCACAATCGTTAGTAGTACTAAATATAAAGTCGTAACTTCATGCTGAGTTGATCCATTGAGAACACCCCCTCCCCTCTTATGTGAACAGTAGCCGAAACAAATCTCAGTTTCTTTTGGGCCAAACCCGAGCCCCTCCAGCGGCGATGCCGGCCAGAGGTGGTGGAGGGGAGGCGCCGGAATAGTTAGGATAGGTAGCTGGTAGTGTTTGCAGCGGGTTCGCTGTCGTGTTGGGCGTTTTTGCCCGGAGTTTTGTCTCCAGATTGTTGGCCTAGATCTGGAGCGGGCCGGTGTAGATCTTATCACCTGCAGCACTCCGGTGGTCGGAGTTAGTTGGCGTGTGCAGATCTTCCGCCAGAGACTCTCAATAAAGGCCTAGGACCTGGCATCGGGTGAGGAAGTTGGAGCTGCGACCCTCTCTTGGCCGGCCGTGGTGGCGGGGGAGTGAGGTGTGGTGGCGGATGGCTTATGTGCTTCTCCTTCCCAGCCGACCGTGGAGGCGAGGGGGATGCGAAGTGCTGAGCTCGTCTGCCTCTTTCTTGCCTGGATGCTAGGGCGGTTCTGGTCACGGCAGGTTCCCTTCCTGCTTCTACAAGAGGCCATGGTGGTGGCTTGTGATGTGCAGGTTTTGGCTACCTGTGGCGGCGGTTTCGATTTGGGAGCTTCTCTTTGGCGGCTTCTTAGTGGCAGATGCTTCGTCAATGCGTCGGACTCAAGGGGCAGTAGGGCTGCCGCTCCATCGCTGATTCGTCATGTGTGTCGGCCATCTCATGTGGCATGGTGCGGGCCAATACCGAAGCTTCATGGTCGAACTGGAGGAGGAAGAGGATGGTGGACTTGATTTCTTTTTCAAATTTCCTTTAGGGTCCTCAATGCTTATTTTCTGGGCCTCTGTGTAATTCTTATTTCTCAGGCCTCTTGTACTCTAGTGACTTTAATGCAGCTATAAATTTTGGGTGCTTTGCACCCGTTATCCGTTTAAAAAAAACTTCATGCTGAGTGGTAGTGGTATGGGTAAACTAGTTTTGTTCCTAGTATTTAAATCATGATCGATCACCTCGAATTTCTTAAAAGATTTTCTAATCAGCAAAAGTGTAATACCAGGATAGTATAAATTCTCAATTAAACATGCTACCTAGTGTACATACCTATTTTTATGTGCTGGGGAGCTTTTGTTGGTTTGTGAATAGAAATAATGTATATGGGGCCTGATGGTTAAATCTCAGTAGAATGATAAGCGATTAGGATTTAGAAATATTGTGTTGATACCATATTATGGTATAGAATTTCTAAGCATGGTTTCATCCACATGTGTAAAGATTTCCGGTGCCGATATTAAATTCTTCCGTTGAATACCGAAGCCACGGCAAGTGCACGACGAACCCATATTTCTTCTATGGATGACAATTGTGTGACTGTGTGATTCCTTGCTCTCATTTGGTTCAAGATTCTCTTACTCGATTGTTGAATCCAAACGTGTTTTGTTCTATTTCTCTATTCCTGTTCGACGGTATTGTATTTCTTATTTTTAAAGCTAATTCGGTGAGAAACTGTTCACAAGTGGCTACTCTGATAAAGTTCGGTGAAAACTGTTTGTTTGTGGGCTAGTCCAAGTGCTATTCTTTCTTGTTAGTCTGGTGAGAAACAGTTCTGAGCGGCTAGTTACGAATCAAGTTCGGTGAGTACTATTAGCTCGTGGGATAGTCCGGATGACATATTCAGATATTTGATTTAAGTCTTCATGTTGACAATGAGGTTCTCAATATCTTCCATGGTTAATTATTCGATATTGTTCTTATGGTTCTGAGTGTACTTGTTGAGTATTTATGTATGCATTTTTATTTGGTTTCCAGGTACTAAGTAAGTGACATATGCATGGGAGACCGGTGTAGTACATCTACCAAATCACTTGATCGCATATTATAGATAATGCTTAGAGAACAATCATCTAATAGTCCTAGTCTATTGGTTTCCTATAAAGTTTGCCATTGTTTTGTATTTCAGAATTATCTTAGTGTGAGCCTTTGGTCGCTTAGATCGTTATCTCTATACCTTCTATATCTTCTAGATGAGTTGTGAACTATATTGATGATATATGATGAATATCCTTAAATTTCATGTCCTGGATGTCCTTATAAACAAAGGAGGTGCTATCTTATTTTGGAATTTCCCTCAACTTGGCGTTTATGTAGTTAGCAAGGTAGCATCGCCGGGTAGTGCAAAACCTAGGGTGTTACACTTGCCATGACTAACCTAAGATAACACATCTATTCTAGGTTTAATCATGTTCTCTCTACCAATGTCACTTATGTATCATATGAACATTCACTCTTAGTGACTTAAGAATGATCATTATAATTCATTTGATCATTTATGGTTTAGGTTTCTAGTTGGCTAATCAAGGATTTCATAAATACAACATTACAGTTGTATTATAATTAACTTTTTATAATTTCCATTTGACTAAGTGATATTATTCAATGACTATGTATACTTGATCCAATAAGATTACTCCTTGGTAACCATATCTTTAAAATTCATCCATATAATCCTCTTATTACCAACATGTATCTTTATTCAAAATAACTCTTATATTCCTTTTAGGAGTGATTTAACTCCACCAACTACCATATTGATTTTATTCTCTTCAAACATTTTCCTTCTAAAGGTGATATCTAAAACTAGCATAACTACTTATCTCTTCTTACTTCTTTCTTTAAAGACTTGAGAATGAACAATATAGTAGGTCAAGAGTTGAAAGATTAAGATATGATAGGTTAAGAATTGATAGATCAATAGTTGATCACTCAACATTGATGTCCAATAGATATCAGAATAAGGTTCAACGGAAATGATAAGGATTGGGATGACAAGAAAGATATATGGTGAATGGTCTTGACTTGATTTCCTTCCTACTCAATAAGTGATGAGGAATTAGTGTTTAAGAACTACCATATGCTCATGGTAAGAATAGATAAGAATAAAATAGATCAAGATTCAGTTATTGAATTATTGAATTATTGTTACTTGAGTTATCTTCTATATCTAAATAGCAATCCCCTACTATCCTATTTTCCTGGCTTCTCGTGTAGCCACGTTGCCCTTCTTTCATCACGACCTCGCCTCTGTCCACTTTGTCGCATGTATTGATTTTTTCGTGCCTCTATCCAATCCAGGTGGTCTGGACCGGTATGGGCTAGAAATCCTTTCTCGGCTCGACGACTTGCCGGAGGAGTAGGACTCGCTTGACGTTGTTAGTCAACCATCGCTCACAGTAACTCCTCCGCCTCCGCGACCTTCCGTCCTCCTTTCCACAATTGTTGCCGCCACGACGTAAGGCCTCCTCATAAATACTCCTCATCAATCCTATCATTTAACGACTGGAAACTGCTAGATGGAGCTCATCCGCTGTATCCGCGTCGAGGTTAAAACCCATCCCATCATACCACCTGCATCAACCAAGGCAGCCTCCTCGTGCCACAAACTCTACCAGCGACCTCCACAAACTGCACCAACGACCTCCACGCTGGTACCTTCTGGCTCCCCATTCTAACTCCCACAATTTTGCTTGGATTGATTGGATTATTCCTACTATCTCAACGTATTGTCCTAGTCTAGCAGGTTTAGCTCTAGCCGGATTTGATTCCCCTGTTATTTCTTGAATTGATTGGATTCTTCCTATTACCTCAACGTATTGTACCAATATGGCAGGTTCAGCTCTGGACGGATTTAATTGAATTCTGCCATGTAACCGATTTGATTGGATTGGATTCTGCATTTAAGTTAAGATCCGGATGAATTTGAATTCTTTGGACTAAGATTAGATTCTCGGTTCTGTACCTACACCTGATTGATTTGGATTCTTTTTAATTTATTTTGCCTATAGGTTGAACTACGTCTACATTTATTTCCTTTGGATTTATTGGTTTGGGTCTGCACGCGCAATATAGGAATCATCGACCATCGCTTGTACTACCTACCCACGTGCACGTCATCACCAACCATACATAGAACAAATAGATAATAAATTGTCTTCTACCTAAATTAGGTATGCCATTCCTTACATAAAGATCTACTGATCAATATATATACTCGCTTATATTTTACAGTAAGCCAGAATAATCTATTTAGTGTCTACATGACAATAGTTGTTTTTTGGCAGTTTTAATTTGATCCCGTACCATGCCAAACTATATAATGTTTCTACACATACTTTTATTTACTGGCAACACATGGAGATCGCCAGAACATCAAATTTTATTAGTTTTTTCTACTAATTGCTCTTACCTTTTTAATACCACAGAACAATTATCCACAGAACTCAGGCCGATGCATCGAAAAAACCTTGCCCCCATCATTTCTTCATTCATCTAGAGAAACTAACAAGTGCATGAAAGCTATTACAGGGATGAACAATACTGCAAACCCACCAGTGTACATCACTTTTAAAAGCACCACAATGCATCTTGAGGATCAGTGATTCAACTCCGCCAAATACATCTTTGAGTACATGAAGAAAGCAAACCCACATGTACAAATTTCCGTCGAGGAAGAAGCCAACCACCCTAGAAACTCTAAATAAAACATTCAAATTTTCATCGACGAAGAAGGCAATCACCCCAGCAACTCTAAATAAATTTTACCCTGTATCAGACTATTCAAGTTTAATACATATTTCATCATGATACAATTAACAAATATTATCAATGGAACTTATACACATTGTTATTTCTCATGTTCGCGCATTCGTTTAATTCCTTCATTCATATTCGGTTTTGAAAGTGATTTTTATACCCAAATATCCTCACAATATATTCCAAACAATTTTCGCAGCAATGCACGGGGAATCATCTAGTAAACTTAACTTGGTATACAAGAGTTGTAATGTATACCATGATATGATCTCTAAAAGATCTAGTATTAATCATTTAGTAATGTGTGTTGGTTTAGTTTTATTACATTTGATCTACCCTTAGTTATGGTTTAGTTTTATTACATTTGATCTACCCTTAGATCAAATCATCTTACCCAAAATAAGGTTTTAGCAAAGGTTATATTGAAACTTATCGCAATCAACTTGATGATCTACTTCAGTTCCATCAAGTTAAGAGAAGCTTCAATCACTTTGACAAGTTCTATTTAAAAGCTAAAAAATTATTCATATTTTCTATGCATGAATGTAATACACACACCTGATCTTGAATTATTTCTAATCTCTAATGCTAGGATGTTCGAGTCTCTCCCCCTTAAAATAAACTTCATCCCCGAAGTTTGTACTCTCTTACGTTTCAGAATAAGGAATTTACTTGTGTTGAGTATGACTTTTCTTGAGTCCCTTCATGACCATAATTGGGAATAATTGTAATATCCCATATCTAGACCTTTTCATTAAATCCTCTTCATACTCTACAATATCCAACTGTTGTTTCTAATTTATCCCATGGTTCCTTTTACTATAATTTCCTTAAGGATATGTCTTTCCTAAAAGATCCTTAAATCAAAACATCTTATTTGGTTCCTTATGCTGACTAATTATCCTAATTACACTTCTTAACTTGATCATCGACCTTATTTTTCTATCCTAGCTAAGGTCTAGAAAATCTCACTAGGATAGGGATTTAGATTCCACTAAACAATAACTATGGTAATAATACTATACTTGGATTATTCACAACATGGTTTGTCCTTATTGTCCTACATAGGATTGGTTTTGGACACATTCCGTCCATTCCAATTAGGGTTTCCTATTACTCTACACTGATCTATATTGGTATGCTCTCTTCCCTCATAAGGAGAAATTTAAGATTGATCATGTTAACACTAGCCTGTTAGGTTTAATCTATTTTATATCCTTCGATATTACATCTAGACATACTCCCAAGAGTACTTTTATAATGATGACTTCTTATAACAATATGAAAATAAGGCTTAATCTCATCATAGTTTAGTACTTCTTCTCCAACCTTTATTGGGAGAGTGAGATAACAATACTTTCATTGTTACTGTTTACTCTCCCTCTTAGGGTTTCCTAATCATCTCTAAACTTCATGCACAACAACCAATAACTCTATAAATAGGATGCTGGTCTCTGTCCAGCTTATACTTTACCTATTTAAGGTCTCACGGAAGAACTTACGGTATACTCACACAATTGCGGATCTCCGAAATGAATCTTCCGACATTGTTTGTCTTACTTTTAACATTTTGGGCAATCTCTCTTTGGTCAATCTGTTTTTGCAAAGTGTCACGGAACACGATCACTTTAATTTCATACTCCTTTATGTCTTACTTAACTTAGGCCATGTTTTATGCTCTCTATAGCATACCAAGATGACATGCTTAACTAAATCAACCAAATACCAGCTACGGACCATCCTTGGGTGTATGTATTACCCTACAGGTTTTCATCTTACTATTGGCATTCTCTCTAAGTTTTTAGATCTTTAATACCACTTTTGTTCCAATACTTCTTCTTTGCACCTTTTCATGATACTTCCATGAACCTGGTTATTACTACTTCATCAGTTCCTTAGCAACATCACCTACTTTGAGTGAACTTAAGTTCATTCCTCTTGTTGCTCCATTCCTTTTATACACTAATCTTCCTTCTTATTGCTGACTAATAATGAGTTTGAATTGATCCATCCTTCAAAATCGTGTTGATACTCCTTATATTTGGCTTCACTTTTCAATAAATTCTTCATCTTGGTCTTTGGAACTCGTCACTCCCTTAC
Organism: Avena sativa; assembly: GCA_916181665.1. Classification (NCBI taxonomy): domain Eukaryota; kingdom Viridiplantae; phylum Streptophyta; class Magnoliopsida; order Poales; family Poaceae; genus Avena; species Avena sativa. The sequence goes on from OV702280.1 coordinate 103,532,512, forward strand.
ACGAATTCCCTTTTCTATCTAGGTCTATACATCAAATAATAACTAGATGATGCAACATGCATTTACACACCAAGCCAAACTTCATGTATAGATCTAGTCAATCAAGAAGATACAAGAAAAACCAAGAAATCCAAATGTGGTACATATAACACACATTATTCTAAGCCTGTAATATAGTAGTTGAGTATATCATCTCTAGAATCTAGGCTTAGTTGTGTAGTATATGATACCTCCTAAGATAGGTTTAAATCATCATACTTAGCACATATGTGTTAAACTACTCTTTGTCTCGATATTTACCCAAACCGCTCTTTTGCAAGCGGATAATTTTGAGCAAAGTGGTCTCAAATTGGTTTTGACTAACTTCTTGCCTCTCTTTTGGGACTACTAATGACCACTAGCCTTCCATTCTAAAGTAAACTACCCTCACATGATCTCTCTAGATAGCTGATAAAATTATATTTACTACTTCAAACTAAAGCTTATCGAACATTTTTAACATCTATTACTTCTATCATGATTCTACACTGTTCTTTTCTTACTTCTACTTCAAGATAACTTACTAAGTACTTTTCCTTATTACACATCTATCATGGTTTCAGAGCTAATCTCACCATGATGACCCCTCTCTTTATTTTACTATCATTAGTTCTTAGCAAACTTTCATTTCATCATGTAGAATCCTCAGTGAATCCCACATGATTTACTTCCCATTACATCTCTACATAGTCTAATGATCTTCATTATGTTGTCTATCATTATCAACTAATGATAATATTCTACTATCTAGGCTACACCATCTATATTACTTCAAATAATATCCTAAACTTGATCCTAATCTACTATGATACTTTAACTTACTTAAGAAATCTTAATTGTGTTATACCTTCTTAGAAATAGCACTACACCAAGAAAAGATGGATAACTACTTCTAAGAAAGATGACCAAAGCATCCAACTTAAGTGTGACAAGGTTATCCTCAAGTGGATACCCATCACGGGTCATAAGAATATTAGATTTAGATAAGATGGCTTCCTATAGTTACTAACCAACCTAAAGATCACCTAAAAGGGTTTTAGTCCTAAGGTCAAAGCATATGCTCTAATACCAGATGCATGATGTAGTACACTATAGTCATTTACATAACACCAATGAAGCATCGTTCCACTAGTATTACACCCCTCAGAGTGGTACAATAGAAACATAGAAGGTCCAATACATGACTATAGGTTACAACTCGACTCTTTACAAAATATAAAGAGAACACTCTAGGTTATAGAGAGAGAAAGCAACTTCTTACAAAGAAGAACCACAAATAACAACTATAACTAACATACTAATAATACTAGTATATATACTATCTGGTTTTCAAATGCCACTATTGCATTTCTCTATAGAAGTAGGTTCTATGGCTAGATATTATACTCCTATCTAATCAACCACTTTGTCTTCACTTCATTTGATGTATATCATGTCTCCATTGACTGCATTGAAGAGCTTGAGCTTTTGATGATGATTCCTTTAAGCATTTTTTGGTGTTGACAACATCTTCATCGACTTTAGAATCTAGCAGGGGTTAATGAGGTAAGGTGAGTACGAGCATACTCAGCAAGCTCACTAAAAATAAGTGTTTGATGCACTATATATAGCCACAGACCATAGGTCGTAGGCTATGTAGGTTTTCATAAACATTTCTTCAAAGGTTGATTTTATTCTAAAAAGCTATGTCCGTCAGCCTTCACAGGTTTACCAGAACTTCGTGGAGTTCCTTTCCTGCTGCATTCGTAGCTCCTTCCCAGAATAGGGAGTAACATGTCATAGTTTTGTGCACTCTATAGAGGTGCGTTACTTTACTCATAAGAGACCTTAGCATTGTTGCACAACCAAGTCATGAGCTTTTCCACAATTCATTGGTATGTGGTCCTCTATAAGATCAAAGCCATCTGTTGCCATTCTTCATGACCCCGCATACCCGCAATTGTTGTACTATCAGACTCAAGGCATACTTCTCCCGGTAATACGGCTTTACCCTAGTGTGATACGCACGACAACCATAAACACTATAAATCTATCTTTTGTATTCCTAGATCCACGGTAGGCTTCTCTCGAATACACGGCTTTACCCATGATCTGCAACTTATGAAACTCCTAGAACAGTTTCTATGGCATGCGAAAGGAAGAATATCCAGATGACTTTCCCGTCCCATTCCAAGTCTTATCGTTAACACGTATTATACAGCGCAAGAATCACTGGCAACATTGGTTGTTAAGTCCTAGTCATTATGTTCCTTTACCACCGGAACTGTAATAGTAGGTTATTACCCTCTGGTGAATAACCCATAATCATATCATTTTGATAGTAATGTTTTCTGACCTTTTTTACATGAAGGTTATGACAACATTGGATTTGCAAATACTTGATAGAAAATAACCAAAGGACATGAGCAATTGTGAACTTGCCTTTTTTGATTGCAAGATTATGCACTCATGGTCTTTGAGACAATAGAAGATCCAATATCTAAAAACAGCATCATTGGTCCGATAAGTACTAATGTTTAAAGAAGCAAGATGCTATTATGCATAAGTAATGTAATGCAATTTGATAAACTCGAATCCCCGTAATAAACACCAGTGATCTAGGGTTTGAGAATTGGAAATGGTTTCTTTAGAATGTGTTGCCCTTTTAGATCAGTTCCACACATATGCTTCATATTATTCATGTGAGAGTGTGTGAAACAATATGTAAGTACAATAAGTAGCATTCAATAATAAATCACTCAAATCTGGAATGGTATTCAAATACTTCTTATATAAGTATTGTTAACCAATTAGAGCCTTTATAGAAATGCTTAAGGATTACTTTCAATGTATTTTAAAAGAAAAACTTTTGAAGAAAAGCTTTCTTTACAAAGTAAAAGTATTCAAACTTGTAAATAGGTATTACTACTACCTCCGTCCCAAAGCTTAAGGCATATATCTTTTTTCAAAAGTCAAACCAACTAAAGTTTGACCAAGTTTTTAGAAAAAATATATTAATATTTATAGTACATAATTCATACCCTTTCATACAACATGAAACATATTTTCACATGGTATCTATATAATATAATAGGTCTTGATAGTTTTTTCTAAAAGTTTGGTCTAACTTTACATGGCTTGACTTTTCAAAATAGTTATATGCCTTAAGCCTTGGGATGGAGGGAGTACGATTTTTCTCTTAACTCAAGTTATTATGAAAGAAACATGGCCTTAATTAAGTTAAGTGGATTACTTATACTTAAGACTTGTCTAGTCTTGATATTAGATGATACTATAATTTGTTCACTTCATGATGCTTCCTAGAGGTTAATTAAAAGTGCTATAACATTTATTTGAGTAGTGTTTTCTTAATATTATAACTGAATAGAATCATTTATCTCCTTAAAAATGAGTAGTTATAATTTATAAACATGGAAACAACATTACTTAACTACTTATGAATTATCTTTGAATTTTTAATATATTTATAAACTTGTGAGTGAAATAATGGTAAAAGGTTTTAATAAGTCAAAGATATTATTCTTTATGATTTCATATTGGATAAAATCATTTTGGGAAATGATATACACTTATTTGTGAATGATAATTTAACAAAAAATGTAAGATGTTTTGGACTATTTTGACTTCATACTAGCAATACTTAAGACTAATACTATTATTAGAACTTAAATGGATAAATTAGAAATATTAACAATTTTATATATACTTTTATGAATTATCAATTATGGTAATAAGTTTAAATTCCAGTTATTAGAGTGTTAAATTTGTATTTACTTCGAAAGCGTAATATTATATATTTAACATGTAGTTCTTATTTTTGTGATCATTTTGGTATTATATAGGTATTTTTATGATTTAAAAATAATAAAATATGAACTTTCTAAGTTTTATAACTTTATAAAATCATTTCTAATTGATAAATATTTAGTTAAATAATATAAAAATTGATGATAATAGATTGATATTGTAGATTTTATTTTTCTAAGAATTTTGATATATAATTTGTATTTTTTTGATTTAAAAATAATAATATATGATTTTATAAGTTTTATTACTTATAAAATCTTTACTAAATAATAAATATTTAATTAAGTGAGATAAAAAGGTAATAATATGGTTTACTAGATTTTATTTTTCAACTTTTTTTGCAATACTAGATTTTAATACTAAATAATAAATATTTAATTAAGTGATTTAAACTTTTGATATATTTTGCACATTTTTCTGAATTATCGAACATTAGTTATTGTATTTACAATATTGATTGTATTTTCTTTAATTAAAACAAACATCGGAAAACTCTTTTGCACTCATGCTACCCCTAGCCACAGTCGCTGACATAGGGACCTAAGGCCACCTCAGCCTCCATGCAGGAATTATAAGTCTCACCCTGGGTTTGACCGGGCTTAACAACGTCCAATGATGTCAGTGCGACGCCAGTGTGACGTCAGCCGACGGGCTTCTACTAGGTGACCGGTGGGACGATGGGAGAGGGCGAACGAGGCTACACGAGAAAGCAGTTAGATTCACGCATGTATAGGGAACCAAAGTAGGGCGGCGCCGCTACAGATTAACCACCAGAGCAATGGTTGCAACGGCGCACACCAGAAGAGCTTGCAGGCGATCGGCGCAACGAGTAACTGATGACCCACAAGTATAGGGGATCGCAACAGTCTTTGAGGGTAGTATAACCCAATTTATTGATTCGACACAAGGGGAGGCAAAGAATAGTTATAAGCCTTAACAACTGAGTTGTCAATTCAGCTACACCTGGAAATAGTCTTGTTCACAGTAGTTTATCAGCAGCAACAGTTTTGTAGTAGCAATAGCAAAGTAACAGCAGCAGTAAAACAAAGGCAGTAGGAACAATAGTAGCAAACAGTAGGATTTAAGTGCGGTAGGCATAGGGATGGATGGACGGGCGTTGCATGGACGAGACTATTCATTTAACTTCAAGATCTAGGGAATTTGGAGATAAATAAGATAAAGCATCCACGTACTAAACAGTTATAGGCATGTGTTCCATATATAGTCATACGTGCTCGCAATAAGAACTTGCACAACATCTTTTGTCATGTCAGCCTGTTCTAGCGGGGCCTCAAGGGAATCTACTGGCAATTAAGGTACTCCTTTTAATAGAGTACCGGAGCAAAGCATTAACACTCCATGAACACACGTGATCCTCATATCACAGCCATCGCCTCCGGCTGTCCCAATTTCTGTCACTTCAGGGCCTTTGGTTCCGGACAATGATATGTGTAAACAACTTGCAGATAAGATCATAAACAATACTATCAATATGATTCAATAACATGTTCAGATCTGATATCATGACACTCGGGCCCTAGTGACAAGCATTAAGCATAACAAGCTGCAACAAAGTCAAATAGCACTAATAAAGATACTAGGCACCATGCCCTAACAATCTTATTCGATTACATGACATATCTCATCCAATCCCTACCATCCCCATAGCCTACAGGGGGTATTACTCACTCATGGATGGGGAAACATGGATGGTTGATGGAGAGGCGTCAGTGATGATGATGGCGATGATCTCCTCCATAACCCCATCCCGGCAGGGTGCCAGAACGGAGTTTCTGGTTCCAAATCGCGGTTTCTGGTGGTGGCGGCGCAACGGAATTCTATCTGGAAAAACGCCGAACCCCCCTCTATGTTTAGGTCAGAAGTCTTTATGTAGGCGAAGAGGGAGAGCGAGGGGGTGCCCGAGGTGGCCACACCTCCCCCAGGCGTGGACTGGCCTGGCCCGCACGGCTAGGGTTGTGGTCAACTCATGGCCCTCCTACGTCTCATCTTATGGCTCCATGAATCTTCTGGTAAAATAGGAGTTTTGCCATATTTTTCGGGATTTTTCCTAAAAGTTGGTTTTCTGCACAAAAACTAGACACCGAAGCAATTCTGCTGAAAATAGCATCAGTCCGTGTTAGTTGTATCCAAATCACACAAGTTAGAGGAGAAACAATAGCAAAAGTGTTCGGGAAAGTAGATACGTTTTGGACGTATCAACTCCCCCAAGCTTAGCTTATTGCTTGTCCTCACGCAATTCAGTTGAAAACTGAGTGCGATAAAAGAAACTTTCATAAACACATTTGCTTCATATGATGTATATATTGTCAGCACATGATCAATACTTAGAAAATTCATAATAAAGAGTATGCAACTAACTCTACTCAATAGTCATTGCAAGCTATGAAAAGATTCCAACACAATAATAATAAGTAGCATGAAACATAAACATAAGCAACATTGTGATGACCCACAAGTGTAGGGGATCGCAACAGTCTTCGTGGGTAGTATTACACAATTTATTGATTCGACACAAGGGGAGCCAAAGAATACTTGCAAGCCTTAACAACTGAGTTTTCAATTCAGCTGCACCTGGAAATAGTTCTTGCTCACAGAAGTTTGTCAGTAGCAACAGTTTGTAGTAGCAACAGCAAAGCAACAGCAACAGTAGCAATAGTAACAGTAACGGTAACAGTAGGATTTGAGTACGGTAGGCATAGGGATGGATGGACGGGCGTTTCATGGACGAGTCTAAACATGTAACTTCAAAGAACTAGGGCATTGCAAATAAATAATAACAAGCATCCAAGTACTAAACAATCCTAGGCATGTGCTCCAAATATAGTCATACGTGCTCGCAATGATAACTTGCACAACATCTTCTGTCCAGCCAGCCCGTGGCAGCGGGCCTCTAGGGAACTACTGGCAATTAAGTTGCTCCTTTTAATAGAGCACCGGAGCAAAGCATTAACACTCCGTGAACACATGTGATCCTCACACCACAGCCATCCCCTTCGGTTTTCCCAATTTCTGTCACTTTGGGGCCTTTGGACCCGGATAATGATATGTGTACACAACTTGCAGATAAGATCATAAACAATACTGTCATAATGATTCAATAATAAGTTTAGATATGAGATCATGGCACTCGGGGCCTAGTGTCAAGCATTAAGCACAACAAGTTGCAACAAAGTCAAATAGCACTAATACAGATACCAGGCACTATGCCCTAATAGATCTTATTCGAATACATGATAGAACTCATCCAATCCCTACCATCCCCAAGCCTATAGCGGGGGATTACTTACTCATGGATGAGGGAAACATTGGTGGTTGATGGAGATGCGTTGGTGATGATGATGGTGCCAGAATGGAGTTTCTGGATCCGAATCTTGGTTTCTGGTGGCGGCAGATCGGAACTCTTTCTGGAAAACTATCGAACCCCCTCTGTTTTTAGGCCAGAAGGCAACTTATAGACGCGGGAGGGAGGCCGAGGAGCTGCCTGAGGTGGCCAAACCTCCCCCAGGCGCGGGGTCAGTGGGCCCGCGCCCAGGGTGGGTCTGGGCCCCCCAGGCCTCCCCTCTGTCTCCCCTTATGGCTCCGTGGATCTTTTGGTGAAATATAATTTTTGGCATATTTTTCGGGATTTTTCCTGATAGTTCATTTTCTACACAAAAACAAGACACCAAGGTAATTCTGCTGAAAACAGCGTCAGTCCGTGTTAGTTGTATCCAAATCACACAAGTTTAGAGAAGAAACAATAGCAAAGTGTTCGAGAAAGTAGGTACGTTTTGGACATATCAACTCCCCCAAGCTTAGATTATTGCTTGTTCTCAAGCAATTCAGTTGAAAACTGAGTGCGATAAAAGAAATTTCATGAACACTTTGCTTCATATGATGTAAATCTTCTCAGTATAGGAGTAGATGCTTAGACAATTCATAATAAGGAGTATGCAACTAAGTCTACTCAATAGTCATTGCAAGCTATGAAGAGAAACCAACTCAATAATAATAAGTAGCATGAAACATAAACATAAGCCACATTGCAATGCTCATAATAAGGTATGATAAAGTGGTATCTCGCTTGCTTTTGTTCGAAGAACACAATATAAATGCTGAGGCACCTCTGAAGTTCAAGTGAAGACTAGAGATAAAGATATCAGAGATACAAACATCAAAGTCATGACATAATTAACCAAGTTTTGGAACAAACACAAGAATGACAACTATGCTCTCAAGAAGGTGCTCATAGAATAAGTGGTGACTCAACAAAGTTGTGAAACGGTTTTTGTAAAGGTTTGAAAGGCTTCCCAATGCTGAAAGGAAGGTACTCATTAGCTTTGAGCTCTCATTGCCCCTATCATAGGCATCTTCATGTGGTTAAGGTGAAAGTGAGGTCCACTCTGAATCATATGCTTGACAGACCATAGAATGGAAATCCCAAGTCCCTTGAGTATGAGGGTCTCTCCGCATGATACTCAACTTTGGTCACCTGAAAGTTCTTGTCATTGTAAATACATGCATATCATCGAGAACCACCAACGGGGTACCCCTTGCACATGGTACATGAGCTTTCCCATAACCAAAATGACAAGGCAAGCAGACAATGAGCATCTCAGCAATCTTTTTATTTACCATATGCATAGCTTTTTATTGAGGAAGCTTCATAGATGCTCATTATAGTGATGCTGCAAGTTTCCACCATGATTAGGCATGGCTTAAGCTAGCGGCCCAAGCGTTTATCTAACACAATGTATAAACTCCATGAACTAACAACTTCCCCTTTTATTTCACATCATCGACATCCATAAACAAAAGAGCAAGGAATCAACTGGATGAGATATCCAAAAAAGTGTTGAAAGCGTTCCTCGTGACAGCACGGTTCTGATGACTCCCAGTATATAATAAGCAAGCATATAACTTGCATGGCCTAGTCACAATGGTTCAGGATTATTAAGCGCAAGGAATAAAGTGTGCCATCAAGTTCGTGAGAGCTTTACTAACTAACTTTCTCAAAACAGACAAACATTTTATATTGGAAGAAAACACGGCATATGGAATATGCACTGAAATAGCAAATGAAGCTAATAGGTAGGTATGGTGGACACAACTGACAATATTGGTTTTGGGGAGTTGGATGCACAGGTAGAGCACATACTCAGTGCAAGTAAAGGCTAGCAATAGAGAGGGAGCGACAAACGAGAGAGAAATAACTTTCATAATCATGCTTGCAACAAAACATGACTAATTATGTCATGAAAGTGATACAAGAACTCTGAGGCAAAATAAATCATCCAGGCTTACTGACTATTGATTAGTCATATGCATGCGTGAGCATGTTCCAAGTCGATTCACATGAACAGTCAGAGGAGGATACCGTAATGTCATACCAAAGTATGAATAGAACAATGCAAGCAAACATTCATATGACATGCTACAAACTATTAGCAAGATGGAGCTAATCATAGACAGGCAAGAACTACTAAGCATCCATAATGACACACACCTTACACAAACAGGCTAAGCATGCTCAGAATGATGAGTATATGTACAAAAATGAAAAAAATAGAGTTCGTTACCAGCCTCTTACCACACCTCGAGTTGTCTTAATCTTCATTATTGCCCTTCACTTGTGTGACTTGAATAATTAACATGAAAACCAATATCCACTGAGGACGGCTGAACCCTGCGAACAACTCACAAAACCAAAGAAGAACAACAAATATTTTTGGTGTTTTCGATGTTTTTTTAAAACAAGCACACAAATAAAAAACAAACGAAGAAAAATAAAACCAAAAACAAAAACTAAGACGCTCCAAGAACAACACAACTGTGCATGAAACAATAAAAACGAAGTGTCTAGAAAGACCTGATTTTTTTATTGATGAAGAAGGGGATGCCTTGGGCACCCCCAAGCTTTGAAGCTTGTACCTCTTAAATATTTCTTGGGGTGACACGGGGTGGCTCCCCCCAATCTTGAGCTTTTGTCCATTCTTCATCTCATTACATCATTCTTTCCTTACACCTAAAAATTTTCCTTCATACAAAACTTCACACAATCTTCATTAGCAGCATTAGTGCATTCAAAAGATAATAGACCTTTGGGGTTTAGTTTTAAAACAGCACAACTTTTGACACAAGATACTGTAGCAATTCCCTCAAAAATCTCAATTTCCCAAAAAGAACCCGAAAAGGAATCAATAAGAAGCAAATGCAAATAATGGCAAAAATTTGTCAAAAAAGACCAGCAGGTAGAAACCGATTTTTCGAAGACCTTATGTTGATGAAATCAAAAAGTGTTGAACTAAAGAAAGTTAGGTAACATACTGGGGGATTTATTCTTAAATTTTAGCTCAATCCGACTTACAGAGACTCCTCACGAATTTTTATGGCGGAGGACAGAAATATGTTTCGGGACAGTAACTCCCCAAATCTTACTTCCCTCTCATTAGAGGTTATTCTTGGCACAAAAAGCAAACAAAAAGGATAAGGAGAGGTCATTACTGAAGTAATAACTTCCAATACTCAAGGAAACTCTTGGGTTATCTCCCAACAAGTACTTTTCTTTAACGCCTTTAAGTTAGGCACGACGAAGAGCAAAGATTGGAAAGGAGAAAAATAAAAGTGAGCAAGTATAACCACAGTGAAAGCATTATTTTGTTCATTAAAATCCTTTTGTTAACAAGTTTGACCAAGTCTTGTTACCAAAAAAATCTTATATGAAGAAAAACTTTGCATTCCACAAGGTGATTATGTTACCTCATACTTGATAGCAATGGTCCCAATCATAATAGTTTCAAAATTTTCTTGTGGAATGGGACAATATATTTCTCCAACCTTGACGCTCTCAATATTTTCAATGGAATTCAGACAATAGCTCTTAACAACCTTCTCGGGGAAATAGACAGTGTGCTCTTTGTCATTAATATTGAATGTTACTTTTCCTTGATTGCAATTGATGATAGCACCTGCAATATTAAGAAAAGGTCTCCCAAGAATAATAGACATATTATCATCTTCGGGCATTTCAAGGACAACAAAATCAGTTAGTACCATGCAATTATGAGCAACTTGAACAGGAACATCCTCAAATATACCAATAGGGACAATAGTTGACTTATCAGCCATTTTCAAAGATAAATCAGTTGGTATCAACTTTTCTAGCTGGAGTCTCTTATAGAGAGAAAAAGGCATAACACTAACTCCAGCTCCCAAATCACATAAAGCAGTTCTAACATAATTATTCTTAATAGAGCAAGGAATAGTTGGTATACCTGGATCACCAAGTTTCTTTGGAACCTTACCATTAAAGGAGTAATTAGCAAGTAGAGTAGAAATCTCCTCATTAGGAATCTTAATTTTATTAGAGACAATATCCTTCATATACTTTGAATAAGGAGGCAATTTAATAGCATCAGTCAAAGGAATTTTCAAGAATAAAGGTTTCATCCACTCACAAAACTTGTTGTAGTGTTCTTCCTCCTTTGACTTGTGTTTCTTACCTGGAAAAGGCATAGGTTTCTGCACCCAAGGTTCTCTCTCTTTACCATGTTTATTAGCAATAAAATCTTCCTTTGTGTACCTAGTGTTCTTAGTGTGTTTCTCAGGTTCTTCCTCAACTTCCTCCTTATTAGGAGACTCATTATTATTACCACTCTCAGTTTCAGCATCAGAGACAAATATACTATTAGGATCTACAGCAGGTTCAAGTGGTTCCTCAACTTTATTATGTTTCTTTTTCTTCCTCTTATGAGGACTACCACTATCCTCGCCTTGTTGGGAATCCTGCTCTATTCTTCTAGGGTGTTCTTCAGGATATAAAGGATCTTGAGTAGCTGCACCACTCCTAGTTCTAATTCCATAAGCATGTTTATTTCCTGAAGCATTAACTAGCATATCCTTTTGCACCTTAGCAAATTGATCAAGTTGGGTTTGAACCATTTCAAAGTGTTTACAAAGCATTTTAATATCATTAGAAGTTCTTTACACAATATCTTTCAACTCATGGATAGCTCTAGAGTTTTCCAATAAATGATTCTGAACTTGTTTATTAAAATTACCTTGTTTAACAATAAATGTGTCAAGTTCCTCTAAGCATTGATCAGGAGGATTAACATAAGGAATATCACCTTCATTAAATTGGAGAGAGTGTACCTCAATAGTAGATGAGTGGGGATTTGGCTTACATAATTCTTCTATAGGAGGTAGGTTCTTCATACCTTTCTCCTTTAGACACTTCTTAGCTTCCTTCATCACTTCAACATTTAATGCAATAACTCCCCTCTTCTTTGTTGTAGGTGGTGGAGTTGGTTTAGGAACAACTGGTTCAGGAGTAATAGGCTCAGGTGTATTCAGCTCAGTTGAAGTCCAATCATCATAATTTTTGCTTATCTTGTTCATTAATTCTTCAGCATCGGTAGGAGTCCTTTTCCTGAAAACACAATCAGCAAAGCTATCTAGGTAGGTCCTAGAATCATCAGTTAGTCCATTATAATAAATATCAAGCAACTCATTCTGAGGCAATGGACATCCAGGATATGCATGAATCAAGGAACGGAATCTTTTCCATGACTCAGGCAATTTCTCTTCTTCCTCCTGTTTAAAATCAAAAGGTCTCTGCAAAGCAGCATGTCTAGCACTGGGAGGAAAATATTTATGGAAGAAAGAAGAATTCAAGAAATCAGGGCTATCAATGGAACCAGGAGGGAATATATTAAACCAAGCCCTAGCTTCTCCTTTTAGTGAAAAAGGGAAGATCTTAGCAACAAAGTACTTGCGCATCTTAAAATCATCAGAGAACAAAGAAGTCATAGTAGAAAGCTCATTCATATGAGCCACAACACTCTCGTTTTCAGTACCACAAAAAGGTTCTTTCTCAACAATATCTAAATAAGCTAAATCAAGAGAGAAATCATAATCTTTATCTTTAATATCTATGGGAGAGGTGGAAAACTTAGGATCATAGGACTTCTTGGGTATAATAGTGTGTCTAGCAAGGAGACTCTTAATAGCACTAGCACCATGGATGTTTCGGCACTCTTCAACAAATTCATCAGTGAGATCAATGTAACCATCATTAATATCAAAACTCTCACTAGACTCAGGTGAGCTAACAGGTGTAACAGTGTCTTCACTAGGAGTTTCAGTATTTCCTAGACTAGCCATAGTAGCATCTAGAAAAGGACCTAATGAACCACTCGCTTCAAGCACAGTAGAAGTAACATCATGAGCATAAAAAGCAGTTTTAGATTCAGCAGTAGTAGTAGTGTGTGTAGCATGAGCATGTGGTAGTGGTGTGATAAGCTTACTTATAACAGACGGTGAATCAAGAGCAACAGAGGTGTTTAGGACTGTACCTCTTCTGTAGTGGATGGTAAAATAGGGAACTTTCCATCACAAGACTTCCCCATGATGAAAGGAGTAGCAGTGAACAATAATAGATCCAAGTGAACTTACAAATAAATCTATGCTCCCCGGCAATGGTGCCAGAAAATAGTCTTGATGACCCACAAGTGTAGGGGATCGCAACAGTCTTCACGGGTAGTATTACCCAATTTATTGATTCGACACAAGGGGAGCCAAAGAAAACTTGCAAGCCTTAACAACTGAGTTGTCAATTCAGCTGCACCTGGAAATAGTTCTTGCTCACAGAAGTTTATCAGTAGCAACAGTTTGTAGTAGCAACAGCAACAGCAACAGTAGCAATAGTAAGAGTAACGGTAACAATAGGATTTGAGTGCGGTAGGCATAGGGATGGATGGACGAGCGTTGCATGGACGAGTCTAAACATGTAACTTCAAAGAACTAGGGCATTGCAAATAAATAATAATAAGCATCCAAGTACTAAACAATCCTAGGCATGTGCTCCAAATATAGTCATACGTGCTCGCAATGAGAACTTGCACAACATCTTCTGTCCAGTCAGCCCGTGGCAGTGGGGCCTCTAGGGAACTACTGGCAATTAAGTTGCTCCTTTTAATAGAGCACCGGAGCAAAGCATTAACACTCCGTGAACACATGTGATCCTCACACCACAGCCATCCCCTCTAGTTGTCCCAATTTCTATCACTTTGGGGCCTTTGGATCCGGACAATGATATGTGTACACAATATAAGATCATAAATAATACTATCATAATGATTCAATAATAAGTTCAGATCTGAGATCATGGCACTCGGGCCCTAGTGACAAGCATTAAGCACAACAAGTTGCAACAAAGTCAAATAGCACTAATAGAGATACTAGGCACTATGCCCTAACAGATCTTATTCGATTACATTGTAGAACTCATCCAATCCCTACCATCCCCAAGCATACAGCGGGGGATTACTCACTCATCGATGAGGGAAACATCGGTGGTTGATGGAGATGTGTTGGTGATGACAATGGCGATGATCCTCTCCAAATTCCCCGTCCTGGCAGGGTGCCAGAACGGAGTTTTTGGATCCGAATCTTGGTTTCTGGTGGCAGCGGCGGAGAGGAACTCTTTCTGGAAAAGTATCAAACCCCCCTCTGTTTTTAGGTCAGAAGGAAACTTATAGGCGTGGCAGGGAGGCCGAGGAGCTGCCTGGGGTGGCCAAACCTCCCCCAGGCGCGGGGTCAGTAGGCCCACGCCTAGGGTGGGTCTAGGCCCCCCATGCCTCCCCTCTGTCTCCCCTTCTGGCTCCGTGGATCTTCTGGTGAAATATAACTTTTGGCATATTTTCTAGGATTTTTCCTGATAGTTCATTTTCTGCACAAAAACAAGACACCATGGTAATTCTGCTGAAAACAGCGTCAGTCCATGTTAGTTGTATCCAAATCACACAAGTTTAGAGAAGAAACAATAGCAAAGTGTTCGAGAAAGTAGATATGTTTTGGACGTATCACATTGCAATGCTCAAAAGATGGTATAATAGAGTGGTATCTCGCTTGTCTTTGATTTTGGAGCAAAACATAAATTCCAAGGCACCTCTGAAGTTCAAGTGAAGACTAGAAGTAAAGATATCAAAGATACATGCATCAAAGTTATGTCATAATTAACCAAGTTTTGAGACAAGCACATGACACTAAGAATGACAACTATGCTCTCAAGAAGGTGCTCATAGAATAGGTGGTGACTCAACAAGGAAGTGAAAAAGGTTTTGATATGTTTGAAATGCTTCCAAATGCTGAAAGTATGGTAGTCATTATATTTGAGCTCTCATTGCCCCTATCATAGGAATCTTTAGATGGTTAAGTTTAAAGTGAGGTCCAATTTGAGTTATATGCTTGACAGATCATAAACTACAAATCTCATGTCCCTTGAGTACGAGGGCCGATCCTCATGCTACTCAACTTTAGTTACCGGTAAGTTCTTGTCATTGTATGTACATATGTATCATAGAGAACCGCCAATAGAGTACCCCTTGCCACATGATACATGAGCTATCCCATATCAAAATGACAAGGCAATAGACAATGAGCATCTCAGCGATCTTTTTATTTGCTATTTGCATAGATTTTTATTGAGGATGCTTCACAGATTGCTCATTATGATTATGCTGCAAGTTTCCACCATGATTAGGCATGGCTTAGGCTAGCGGCCCAGGCATTTCTCTAACACATATACATAACTCCATGGACTTACAATATCCCCTTTTATTTCACACCGCCGACATCCGTAAACAAAAGAGCATGATATCAACTGGGTAATATTTACAGGTGTTGAAAGTGTTCCCCGTGACAGCATGGTTCTGCTAACTCCCAGCCTATAATTTCCAAGCATATAACTTTCACGGATAGTCACAATGGTTCAGGTTTATTAAGTGCAAGAAAATAAAGTGTGCCATCAAGCTCATGAGATCTTTACTAACTAATTTTCTAAACAAGCAAACAGTTTATTTGGAAGAAAACAAGGAATAATAGATATGCACGTAATAGAAAATGATGCTAATAGGTAATTATGGTGGACACTTTTTGACAATTTTGGTTTTGGGGAGTTGGAAGCATGAGTAGAGCTCATACTCAGTGCAAGTGGATGCTAGCAATAGAAAGGGAGCGACAAACGAGAGAGAAGTAACTATCATAATCATGCTTGCAACAAAGCAAAATTAATTATGGCATAAAAGTGATACAAGAACTCTGAGGAAAAATAAATCATCGAGGCTCAACTAACTTTGGTTCAGTCATATGCATGCGTGAGCATGTGCCAAGTCGATTCAAATGAAACATTCAGAGGAGGATACCACAATGTCATACCAAGTTATGAATAGAATAATGCAAGCAAACATTTATATGACATGCTACAAACTATTAGCAAGTTTGAACTAATCATAATAGAGGAAGAACTACTAAGCATCCATAAATAACATACACCTTACATGAACATACTAAGCATGCCCAAAATCATGAGTATATGTACAAAAATGAAGACAAATAGAGTTCATTACCAGCCTCTTACCACACCTCGAGTTGTCATTAACCATCATTATTGCCTTTCATTTATGTGGCTTGAATAATAACATGAAACCAAACTCCAAAGGAGTCACTGAGGACCACCTAAACCTGCAACGAACTTCACAAAACCAAAGAAGAACAACAAATATTTTTGGGTTTTCGATTTTTAAAGCAAGCACTCAAAGCAAAAACAAACAAGGCAAAATCTTTTTGGATTTTTCTTATAGCAAACCAAAGCTAAAAGGCAAAGAAACAAACAAAGAGAAACAACAAAAATATTTTTGGTCTTTTTCTGTTTTGGAAAGTAGAAACAAAAACTAAAAAGAAAGCGAAACATGGATATACAAAGTACCGACAGAACATGATAAGTAGATGAGTGTGATGTCAGTGTACCTCCCCCCAAACTTAGGCTTTTTGCCTAAGTGGAGACGATCAATAATGCGGGTAGTAACCCCAAGCCGGTGGGTCATCGTAGGAATGATCATAATCAGGCCCTCGCAATGAAGAAGAAGAAGCTCCCCAATCATAGGAGGGTTGCTGGTATGAAGACTCCCCCATGTTGGAGGGCTGAACCGAATTATCCTCGGCATCCTCTCCAACATTCTCCTCTTGCTGGGAGAGCTCCTCCATGTATGTGTCAAGTTCTTCCTCTATGAGCGACCATCCTTGCCTAGTATCAAAGTTAAACAAAGCAGGTGAATGCAAAGGGACTACTTTCTTAGTCTTACCCCGTCTCCAACCACTCTTGACAAAGGTTATTTCATACGATAACTCGCTCGAACTAGCCCAAGAAGAAACAAATTTATGCTGAACCATGGAATTGAGACCAAGTCTCTCCATAGGAAACTGCAAGTCTGAATGATGAGGCGCTAAACCATGCAAAGATAATAGACGAGATACAATGAGACCTCCACAAATTCCACATTTCTCACGATTAGCAGCAAGACGGAAAGCTATAAAAGCACCCAAGTTATAAGTCCTATCTCGTTTCAAGGCGGATGAGATAAAAGCTAGATCAAATGAAGATAATTTTCTAACAGTCTTCCTAGCAAGAACACACTTGGCAATGAAATAGGCAAAATATATAATGGATGGGAAATGAATATTCCGAATTTTACCACTCTCCTTTGAGAAGCTGCAACCTTGGAAAATCTCCACATATAAGTCCATGAGTGGCATAGGCCTCTCTCTAATATTCTCACATGAATCCCACTGTGGCACTCTCATAGCTGTACAAAAATCATCAAAAGGGAGGTTGACAGCTATATTGTAAATTTTGTAGTGGACCATGGGATTAGGCAAGGACCAACTAAACCGAAAGTCCTGCACCATAGACATGGTTAGCTTAACATATTGGTAAGGTTCTTCTCCAACAAAATGCTCCAACCCTGCATTAGATATCAGAGTTTGGAAATCCTGAAGTATCCCTGCATCTCTCATGAATTCTGGGCATGGATAAATGGAAGGTAAAACTTCCTCCTCGCGGTGGACTTTCATATTCTCTTGTACCCTTATTTCATGTGGATTCAGCTGATAGTTACTCATCTTCTTTTCTAAAAAATTTAGACAAACATCAAACCAAGTGATTTCCAAGTTGATAGATGATGAGGAACTACTATATGAACTTGCTAGAGGGATAAACATGCATCAAAATGAAATATCTAAGCATAGAACAAGCATGCAATCTCACACAACATGTCACCAACAGTAGAAAAATACTCATGATACAATCCACCAATCAAAAATCTAATTGGACAAGCAGAGGAGGCACATACCGGAGAGCAATCCCTCCAAAATCAGCAGCAAAGATGGGCTGAGCAAGGAGATCGAAAATCGGGAGCAAGAACAACAATAACTCGAGCTTTGAGAAGTTTTCTAGTGTTTTTGGGAGAGAGAAAGAAGTGGCTGGAAGGAGGCAAGTTGGAGGGCTAGGGGTGGACCACACCTGGGCCAGGCGCGCCCTGGGGCTGGTCGCGCCACCAGGGAGTGTGCTAGCCTGGTGGGTCCCCCTGGGTCACTCCAGGTGCCCCTCTGCCCCTTTTTCATGAAAACATTTAATATGAATTTTTTGGAATTTTTTGGGAAACTTTATTTTTGGCCAATTTTTAGGTTATGAAAATTGATTTTCTCGCAGAAAAAGATTTTTGAAAGACACAAAAGCAAACCAAAACTAAAACTACAGAAGTTCTAAGACACTCTAAAAAGCAAGCAACTAGCAAAACTAAGACTAACAAGAGGAAAATCAAAGATTGGAATCGATAAAAATAAAGGTGAGCAAGTATAACCATTGTGAAATCATTGTCTTGACCATTAAAATCCCTTTGTTAACAAGGTTGATCAAGTCTTGTTACGAAAACAATTTTATATGAAACAAAACTTTGCATTTCACAAAATGATTATGTTACCTCAATCTTGATAGAAATGGTCCCAATCATAATAGTTTCAAAACTTTCTTGTGGAATGGGACAATATATTTCTCCAACTTTGATGCCCTCAATATTTTCAATTGAATTTAGGCCATAACTCCTATCAATCTTCTTGGGTAAATAGACGGTATGCTATTTTTCATTAATATTAAAAGTTACTTTTCCTTGATTACAATTGATGACAGCACCGACAGTATTAAGAAAAGGTCTCCCAAGAATAATAGACATATTATCATCTTTAGGCATCTCAAGCACAACAAAATCAGTTAAAACCAAGCAATTATGAGCCACTTGAACATGAACATCCTCACATATACCGATAGGGATAGTAGTATACTTATCAGCCATTTGCAAAGATATATCATTTGGTATCAATTTTTCTAGTTGAAGTCTCTTGTAGATAGAAAAAGGCATAACACTAACTCCAGCTCCCAAATCACACAAAGCAGTTCTAACATAATTATTTTTAATAGAGCAAGGAATAGTTGCAATATCCTGGATCACCAAGTTTCTTTGGAACCTTACCATTGAAGGAATAATTAGCAAGCAAAGTAGAAATTTCTTCATTATGAATCTTACTTTTATTAGAGACAATATCCTTCATATACTTTGAATAAGGAGGAAACTTAATAGCATCAGTCAAAGGAATTTGCAAAAATAAAGGTTTCATACACTCACAAAACTTGTTATAGTGTTCTTCCTCCTTTGACTTGTTTTTCTTATTAGGAAAAGGCATTGGTCTCTGCACCTAAGGTTCTCTTTCACTACCATGTTTATTAGCAACAAAATCTTCCTTAGTGTATCTAGTGTTCTTAGTGCGTGTCACATCCCAAAATTTTCCAAATTTTGAAATGTGAAATAAAAATAAACAAAATAAACAATTGTAGAAATTTAGGGTGAGAAGAAACTTTTTGATTTCCAGTTGGAAACATCAAAACCTATTTTGATCAAATAGAATCCTAAAGATATTTAAAAAGATAAACAAATAATAAATAAAGTTATAATAGTTGGAATCACCATTTTTGGATCTTTAAATAAAAAGATATAGTTTTTATAAGTAAAGGTAGAAATGAATAAATGAGAACTATTTTATAGAGCCAAATTAAATCTTGGCCAAGCATTTAAAACAAAATATTTTGTTTGATAAAAATAGTAAAGGTTTATTTAAATAAAACCATGAGGATTTATTTATATCCAAATTTCATTCAAGTAAAGACATTTTCCTATTTTGAATGATCATTAAAAACTTATTAAAGTATTTTTTTTATATTTCAAAGTGTTAAGTTTTTAATAAAACCTACTGAAAAGATTTTTGTAGAAATTTAGATTTCAAATAGAGTCTTTAAAATATATTAAATCTTATTTGAATCAAAGACTAATGTCTATTTATTTAATTATTAATAGATCCCAAAAGAATAAAAAAATTATTTTATTTTGGACTTTGGAATATGTTGTTAAACATAATTAAACTATAACTAAAGTTTGGTGGAAGTTTGAATTCATTTGGAGTTTGAATTGTTTGAATGAAAAATCAAAACAGAAATTCAAAATAGAAAAATAAAAAGGTTTGTATAAAAATAGAGAAAACAAAGCAGCCCAGCCAGAAGGTCCGGTCCAGCCCACTCGCAGCCCATCTTCCCCTCCTCGTGGCAAAACATTTTCCACTCAACCTCGCACCCGCCCAGTCACTGACGCATGGACCCCACTCTCTCTCTCTCTCTCACTCTCTCTCTCTCTCCCTCTCGCAGACAGCCAGACCCCACCTGCCAGGTCGTCGTCTTCATTCGCGTCGACCGTTTCCCCCGCGCTCGTCGTCGTTCTGCCTCGATTGATTTCGCGTTAGTTCGAGTTATTGACAACGTTAATCTCGCCAGTGACCATGCACACTTATACGCCTCGCCCTCCTCTCTCATTTCCCCCAAGCCATGCTCCCTCTCGGCCACCAGGCTGCACAAATTGCACGCCCAAGCAACCACTGCTCCGACGAGCTCCTCCGTCGATTCCGGCGAGGACAGTCACCCCCTCGGCCCCCGCTTCACACGAGTTTCACCAGCAGCCTCTTGCGCATCTCCCCATGCCACCCGCTTGGCCGCGCTTGCCCCAGAGCGTCGGCTAGGATGACCTCTAAATGCCACCGTCGTCTGCCAGCTCTCCGGCGACCCCTCCCCGTAAGAACAAGTTGTCCCCTCCTCTCTGGTTACTAGCCACACGTTCAGCATCCTTGCGCGCATCTAACTGATTCGTTATTTTGCTTTGGCTTGGCCTGAAACCTCGCCTCCGACAACGAACAGACGGACCCGACGACGCCACGAACTCCGACGAGCAATAGCTGCCGCCCTGGTGCGCCCCTCGTCAAGCTGATCACGCCTTGAGATTCACCGCAACCACGCGAGCACGGTGAGCATCCTCACTCCCTCCCTCGCTTCCTGAATCATCACCAACGCCATCGTCTGAGCGCTCTGCCGCTCGCCGCCGCGCCAGCGCCGCCCATTCGTGGTCAAGCTGCTGAGAGCTGTTGGATGATGATCCGATGGACGCGATAGAACAACATAATTGAATCGGTACGCTGCTTCTGTGCCGCACGATCCCACTTAAATCCTGCGGTCCACAGAGCTCAATCCGCACGAAACGGTATCAGCCGGTTAGATTGAGCCACGTGACCAGACTTAGGATTTAAAATAGAAATTTGATCTATTAGATTTGCAAACTTGCAAAATTCATAACTTTAATTCTACACGTCCAAATTTTGCAAATTTTATATCAATGGAATCAGCAGAACCATTAATTTTCAACCATGCACTTTGCTTAATGTTTTGCTTCTGGAAAATTGGTTGAATTTGCAGAAACTTGTGTAGGCATATTTTGAATATAAAATTTGTTCTAGAAATATTTTTAAGATGAAATATTTGCTAATTGGTTTGTTTTGAACCTACTGACCATAGGAACCAACTTATGGATTTAAAAATGTATTTTGTGAAGTTAAGGAATAAATATTTGAATTATCACATTTCTAGTCAAATAAAAATATTGTTTATGGTTTAGAAATGATTTTTGAGTAAAGCCTTTGGGAAATGATGTGATTCAAACCTTCTAACCCTAAACACCAAGTTTTGTGAATTAATAACAAATTTGACGAACCATATAAAGTTATTACTTTGCTAAAAGATATTTTCAACAACATAAAATATCACCTTAGCATAATATTTGGTTTATGAGATGAAACCTTTTACAAATGGTTTTACCACTTTAATAAATGACCACATTGAGCTTTAAAATTTTTAGAGACTAATAGAAACCACTTTTCCAAATAAAACCATCTTTTGCATGCTTGCATGCATTGCCTTATTTCTATTATTTTATGTGTGATAAATTGTTTGAATGTTGGTTTGAAAATGTGTTTGCTTGATTGAATTGTAGTGAAGTTAGAGGAGTGTGATATTTGCAAGATCAAGAAGTGAATCAATATTCTCTACTAAAAAGGCAAGTGACACTATCATCCAAGTCCTACTATTTTCATTACACTTAGTGGATTTTTGTAACATGCATGATAGGACTACTATATTTTATGCTATGCTAAATCCTAATAGGATATCCTTATATCTTCCTAGTGAAAACATTGTAGTTGTAGTATGCTTAGCCCTGCTATATATTTGGGATGGGATACATGATATGATTATATTAAGTGTTGGAAAGATATATGTTTTATATAATAAAACAAGTACTCAATGAACCACCTGGGTGGAATGAGGATACTCAATTTTTGGACAAGGTGGCAACAAAGGGAACCATGTTTATATGGCTATATTTTTGTGTGTGCACTAGAAGAAAACCACCCAGGGACTTAGAGATTGAACATGTTTCTCGTACAGTGGCTTCCGTGTACAGCCACATGCTAAATGGGCTCTGGCTTAGTCAACTACATAGTGGAAGACCCATGCATTGGCATCTTCAGGTTAACTAGAATTGTGTATGGAAATATATCCCTACATTGGTGCCTGGTAGACAAGCTAGCATTGTGTATTGGGAGGACTTCTATGGAAATATTTTGTCACATTATCGATCTGCCAGTACTCCATTTTGGTGAGTACTTATCCAGTGGCCACTGGTGGCATCAAGACGAGATTGTGTCATGTGGGTAAAGTGTACAACTTCTACAGAAGATCAAATTCTAAGTACTTAGCCGTGTCCCCGGTTATGGACAACTCTGAGCAACTAAGGCCTGAAGCTATGGAAGATCTCAACATGCCAATTTCTCAAAGTAAAACTTGATGGTGACAACAAGGGGTTTGAAGCACTTGGAGTTTTCCAAGGAGTTCAGAAAGATTTTCAAAAGATCAAAACTATTTTGAAAAGATAGGACAAAACTATATTGCTTTCTGCAAATGAGCCTAAACCCTACTTAGCCAAATATGCATGTAATGATAGGATCCACTTATTTCTACATAGTAGTGAAACTTGCCAATACAATTCAAATGTATTGACCCTTGTGTTGTAACTTATAATGTTGCAGGTTTGTTTGATGTTAGTGAAGTATGTTGAATAGGATTACAAGTCTACAACCAACATGAATGCCTGTGGCACTTTGAAGATGAAGGACTCAATGCTATATAGTTATTTCTGCTGCATTGTAATGAGATAGCCAAATGAGCTATGTAAGATGTAATGAATTATTTTATTCCTGGTTATAAAGTTGTACTATGACCTTTGTTTCTTGATATTACATCTTAATCTGTGGATGCTAGCTATTGATCCAGGGACTAGCATTGTAAACACAGGGATCTCTACCCCATTAAAGGTTGGGACCTCTACAGATGGTATCAGAGCACTGTGTTGCCTGTAGGATTGTAAACCTAGGAATGGACAAAACCCCTTAGAAAAAATAGGAGTTGTTTTGTTCCAAAAATTATTTATGAACAATCTTGTAAACTCTTTCCTCAACCTTTTTTGTTTTGATTCTACATCTCTTCTTTTTCAACTTGATGAACAAACCTTTACCATGACCAATGACTTCAACTTTAGTTCCACCAAGGACTTCAACTTAGACATCACTAAGGACTACAAGTGAAAAACCAAGAGACATTAGATTGCCTACCAAAAACATTGATATCATGTTAGTGTATGGATCATATTGACCTATGAGGTATGACCATACCAAGTTAATTATTTCAAGAAAACTTGTTGTTTACTTCAACTCATGAATTAAGCTCATAAGTTGTTAGTGAATGGTTGCTTGTTGGATACTTGATTGTTTGATTGAACTTGATTGTTTTGGGTTGTGTGTTAGAACTACCTTATGCCTATCTGTCATTACTTATCCCTATCAAACCAACAGATGCCTCCCCGTCATGCCAACCCTAACCAGAACAACAACAACATCACTCCTGAGATGCAGCAGATAATGACGTCTCAAGCTCAACTGATGCAGATGATGACACAGTTTATGCAAAATCAGAATCAGAACAATAACAACAACAACAATCAGAATAACCCTCCAACACATGACATGCTCACCAGGTTTTTGAAACTAAGACCCTGCAAGGTTCTCTGGAACAACTGATCCAATGGAAGCCAATGACTGGTTACGTTCGGTGAATAAGGACTTAGTGACTGTTGGCTGCACCGACGAAGAAAAAGTTAGGTTTGCATCACATCTGCTTGAAGGACCAACAGCAACATGGTGGGACAACTTTCAGATCACCACTCCCCTTGAAGATGTAACTTGGGCTATTTTTGAGGATCGTTTCCGTACAGCTCACATCTCATCTGGAATGATGAACTTGAAGAAAAAGGAGTTCCACAATCTGAAACAGCATCACCGCAGTGTGGCTGAGTATATTGAAGAATTCAACAATCTGGCACGCTATGCACCAGATGAAGTTGATACAGATGCTAAGAGGAATGAGAAATTCCTCGAAGGACTAAATGATGAGTTGAACCTGCAGCTATCTGTTGCCTATGTCCCAACTTATCAAACACTCTGTGACAAAGCCACCATTTTGGAAAACAAGATGAATCAAGTTGAGAACAGAAAGAGGAAGCATAAACTCAAGTATCTCTCAGGATCATCACAAAAGAAGCGTTCATTCAAAAAGAGCAATGAAGATTCTGAACCACATCAGCATCACCACAACAACAATGGAAGTGATAATAATGGAAATGATACTGACAATGGAGATGACCTTGGTCAGAACCAACATGACACTTTTAGGAAGAAAGACATTAGCCAGTTGTAGTGCTATAATTGTAAGGAACTTGGACACTATGCATCAGACTGTCCTGAGAAGAAAAAGAAAAAGGATGCTAGAAACTCCAATGGAAATAAATCCAGTGTGACCCAGAAAGGACATGTGAACCACATTGACATGGATGGGAACCTTGAAGAGATAGAAGAAGTGGATGTCAGGAATTAGATAACTCGGTTGAGCCAAATAAGGATTCCTTGTCTGGATATCAAGTGTTGAACCCATAGTCAAGTGAACCATCAATGTAACCCTATGAGATTTTGTTTTAAGGGTGGTAGTACCCTAGTTTCCTTGAAGCCAATTTGTAACCCTAGCCTTCCCAAATCTCGGGACGAGATTTCTCTTAAGGGTGGTAGCCTGTCACATCCCAAATTTTTCCAAATTTTGAAATGTGAAAAATAAATAAACAAAATAAACAATTGTTGAAATTTAGGGTGAGAAGAAACTTTTTGATTTCCAGTTGGAAACATCAAAACCTATTTTGATCAAATAGAATCCTAAAGAGATTTTAAAAGATAAACAAATAATAAATAAAGTTATAATAGTTGGAATCACCATTTTTGGATCTTTAAATAAAAAGATATGGTTTCTATAAGTAAAGGTAGAAATGAATAAATGAAACTATTTTATAGAGCCAAATTAAATCTTGGCCAAGCATTTAAAAATAAAATATTTTGTTTGATAAAAATAGTAAAGGTTTATTTAAATAAAACCACGAGGATTTATTTATATCCAAATTTCATTAAAGTAAAGACATTTTTCCTATTTTGAATGATCATTAAAAACTTATTAAAGTATTTTTTTTATATTTCAAAGTGTTAAATAATAAAACCTACCGAAAAGATTTTTGTAGAAATTTATATTTCAAATAGAGTCTTTAAAATATATTAAATCGTATTTGAATTAAGGACTAATGTCTATTTATTTAATTATTAATAGATCCTAAAAGAATAAAAAAATTATTTTATTTTGGACTTTGGAATATGTTGTTAAACAGAATTAAACTATACCTAAAGTTTGGTGGAAGTTTGAATTCATTTGGAGTTTGAATTGTTTGAATGAAAAATCAAAACAGAAATTCAAAACAGAAAAAGAAAAAGGTTTGTATAAAAAAAGAGAAAACAAAGCAGCCCAGCCAGAAGGCCCA